>JAAONU010000001.1:33856834-35140506 GCA_012932295.1 Cyclina sinensis | reverse complement strand
TATGTAAAGCTAAGTCACCGTACAACTGAATTAATCTTCTTCATTTCTTAAAGAAATGACAGTTCAGTTCGCAGACAATTTGGTAATGGAAGACTTATTTGCTGGTGTTCTCCTTATAAGGGCAAACAGAGATGTGTGTGTAAAATGAGTTTATATGTAGGAAGTTGTCTCGCGTCGCATGTTTCCTCACACATGAGAGAAGGTTGATCACGTGGATTTTTCTTTTGTATTTTGTGTTATGTGTGTGTGTGTGGAAAACTATTGGTAAGTATAAGCATTGAAAGTTGAAACATATCATTCTGTCACTTTTTTGAGACACATACACATCTACACATATTCAGTTGAGCATTTAAGTGCCATCAGTGCTCTCTTAATCGTAATTGTTACAGCTGAGGTGGACCAAAATTAATACGCTAAAACAATTACACTAGTCATATTGATTTCAACAAGTGTTTTTAAAGTTTCACCCCTCCCGTAAAAAGCCGTAAGAATTCAGTCTTTATTATTGGATGCAGTAGGAAGGTACCTTGCCAGTACTATAAATTGTTGAGTACTTTTCATGGCACTGGTTATGTGTTTCATAAAATCTGTTTTTTAGTCGGGTTTTTATAGACCAAAGGCCGATATGCCCACACCAAAATTTATGATATACCATTATTTAGTAACCTAAGGTTAAGAGAAGTTAAACAGTTCAAAATATATACCATCTGAAGGTTTTCTAGTTTGTTATGCCACTTTCAGTTTAGTTTTTCAAGACCCTTTATTCTTTTTTTCTCTATCTAATCAGTAAAACACGTTGGCAGATTTTACAGCACTCACACGCAGGCACACACGGCACAGACACACGCACCAGATTTAATCAACATTATTTTAGTGTCAAAACTGGAAGAACTGTTAAGAATTTTAATTTGTCTTGAAGATAATGTTTCCCACTATTTTTGCCTTTAACTAGAAAATATGTTACTTCAAATTAAATTTCTGAGGTCTAAGACAAATGGCTTTAATCACATTACAATCCAAACTCCTTGAAGAAAGTCTCGGCACCAAGGCCAACCCGAGTATCTATCGATGAATAACAAATTAGTGTTCCCCCGAATATACATAACAACCCGACTATGATGAAGTAAGTTTATGAGGACGTAACACACCCTTTGCCGTAAGGCTTGGGTCTTTTTCACGTTCCCGTCCTTTACAACCCGACTATCTAGGGTTTCCCCTAAAATACTTTAAACTGTACATGGCGAACAAATACAGAACAAACTGAAAATGGCACAGCATAAAACAGGCAGCTCTACACAACTGACTAATAAAACGATCGAATGAATTGAAAACGACTGAGCACAAACTAATCAATGTATAAAACAAACTTGAATGAGTACATAACATATTAAAAAAATACGTCAATACAGTTTAGGCTTTCCATATAACATCAATTTTGAAAAAAAAAAAGCCTGGTTCATTGATTTCTTCTTATTATTTTTTCATCATTTTTAAAAAAATAAATTAAACAGGCTTTTGTACAATTTAATAACAGTAAGAATCATCATACACAAATTATAGGTTAGACAATATAACATTTTTATTAACTTTTAAAAAATGAAATCTGTGAGAAGGGGAAACCATTGGCACCGACCAACTGAAAGCATATCTTTCAGTTCGTGATTGCATGATACGTAGGATGCACTTTTCTCAGCAGTGCCTACATTGGTTTAAAAAAAAGCATTTCAAACTTAGAATAAATCAACATTGCTCGCATAACGATTCAGTTTATTTGAATAAAAAGAAAATGCATGTAAAAAACTGAGGCAACAAAACATTTTTATTCACAGTATGAGATTTCACAAAGTCTTACCATAAAAGGAAAAGGCAATGTATCCGTTTTAAACGATAATGCATGTAGCTTTTACTACGGACCTGGAATAATTAGTTTCTAAGGATTTGTTGCTTGCATAAAACAATTCCTTGAAAAAAAGTGTTAAGAAGAAAAATATAGTAGAATTTGCTTCAAGATTAAAATTCCATCTTGATACATTCAATTGCTGAAATTCAGCTCCCCCCGTCCCCTATTCCTCCCCCCTCCTCCCCACCCTATCGCAATTTGGCCAAATTGAAAACTGGACGCAGACACTGTTCATATCACTTTTAAAACAGAGCTTCAAAATCACTTGAATCACATATCTATCCTCGCTGTGAGACAGAGTTGTATACATCCCTCACACGAGAGAGAGAGAGAGAGCGAGAAACATATTTTACAAAGCCCACATAAGTATACAGTATACTTTTTAATTAGGTGCATCATTTTTTTTGTAAAGGCATACAAATACACATTTGTAATGAATTTTACAACAATTATCCAATCCCGACCAAAATACAAACTTTGTTTTTAGCGAATACAATCATCACCACACTTGTCTGTTGTTAAAGTGATCCCATGGAGCAATTGTGTTAATTCAAGATTCTCAGAAGATTCAAATTTCGTTAATGTTGACCTCTGTTCTGCATGTGCAATTCCTATGTAAGACAGCCATTCGGAACGGGCAGTAACCATTTGGAATTGGCAGTAGGGATGGTTTTGTTTTTGCAGATTTCTCCCACGCATTCTCAAAGAAAGTGCATAGCATACGCCTAAAGTCACGACCAACTCTTTAGTAACAGATCACTTGATAAAATCTAAACTTCTTTTTTTTAGCAGCAGTTATAAACACCAGAATCACGATTCGAATTAGTCATTTCAGATTTGTTGCCAAATACCGGGATGTAAGCATCCAAAATGTAAACATTTTCTAGAACAAAATCTCGACATATACGAACTCCTCGGCTAAAATCTGAAATCACTGCTCAAGTCTTAGAATTTATCTATTGGCTTTATGTAAAAACAAAAGTGCGTCTAATCTCTCATTCAAGAGGAACATCATACTTGCTCGCGTAGACAGCGTACCTTCTGTTACATATACAGACGCTCATCAAGTGGACAATGTTCTAGTTCTAATTCCGTCTGCTGTTCGAGAGATCATCAATTTCGCAACGGCTGGGAAGTTCAAACATTCCAGGATAATAAATGAATAAGCACGATCTTGCGTCATGTGTTATTTGACTAAAATATCTGCAGTCATATTAAGTTAACCTTATACAAGGTACACATTGACCTGGACAATCTGTAATCAGTGAAACGTGGACATTATTTTGGTCATGCATATTTCTATAGAACAATCATGATGTGCTACAATTTTGTAATTTCTGAAGGTACT
Organism: Cyclina sinensis; assembly: GCA_012932295.1. Classification (NCBI taxonomy): domain Eukaryota; kingdom Metazoa; phylum Mollusca; class Bivalvia; order Venerida; family Veneridae; genus Cyclina; species Cyclina sinensis. Next base: position 35,137,258 of record JAAONU010000001.1, on the reverse strand, counting down.
TGATGAATTTCCTATATACCAAGGAACTAACTTGTAAAATGCTTCGAAGTGACAGTATCCAGGTTTGAAACCCGATTTCATAATTCCCTTCGTACTGGTCCAAGCTTATGAAAGCAGTCTACTTGAGTAAAAGACGTTTGACTGCTTGAACCATAATAACATTTGTTGTACTGAATAGTCTCAACGTGGAATCGACTAAAGTTATTAGTCAGTGTTTTAAGCACGTGACAAAACAGACACCCAATTCCTGAGTAGTAATTACAGACATATGCTAGAATACTTTCAGTGGGCGTTTTTTTAAAAGTTTGTTTTTCGTAAAACAAACGGTGGTTAGAAAATCAACGATGCTACCATGATCCTCATAATTAGAAAAAAACGTTTCAAGGTAAAAACATAGTTCGTCTTCGAGGTTTTGTCATTCTCCCTCTATCTAGTAAGCGTTTGTTACAATCAGTAGATTGAACAACAGAAAATCATTTGTTTCGCTCTAGTCCTAATGCGTAAGGCGTCTGTTTATTGAGCGGGTGGTTGGAGGTTCATAGCCCGCCAAGGGCATGTTCTGTAGCAATCGTTATAGCAGAGCGTTATTTAGGAGCTGATTTTAACCAGATTGGTTTTATAGAGACCGTTTGGTGTGCCGTCAGCTAGTTATAGAATGGTTACCGTTTGGCATGCCTGTCCACCTAGCATAAAGGTTAGGAAATCTGGGAGTAGATAGTAGAGATGTTTCATACACTCATGAGGCTTTAGGACAGACACTATAATAAACATGCATTTTCCTTACTATATGTTATAATATAAATTATTATCAAATATGATATTCTCCGGGATTAAATCGATGTTATCTGGTTAAATTGTATTAAAATTTGGTCGATGCTAAGGGTGCAGTTGGGGAATGAAGGTGCAGAATCTGTTAGTCACCACTACCACTATGAAATCGCCGGAATGGCTGTAATTTCTTCATTCTCCTTCTCGAAACTGAAGAGAGAATCGTAAGGCTGACCAACAAAAAAATCAATTGCTTCTCTATTTTGACGAATATTTTTTACAGAGTATCAGAATCAGATAAAAAAAACACGCAAAAAATCATTTTCTTATGGTTGCACTTGAATGTTATCTTAGAGCTGGCTAAATGTTCACTACTGCTCGAAACTCGCTGGAGTTAAATATGATCTCAAATATGGCTTGAAATTCTCCTTATCTGAAAATTCACAATGTCTTATTTGAATATCGATATCTCAAAACTGGCTCGATATTCAGACTGGGCTCAAAACCCATTTAATCTTGAAAATTGATCTCCGATCTGGCTCCAAATTTGCCTAATCTCGAGAATCACAATGTCTTACTTGGATATCAATCTCAGAGTTGGCCCAATATTCACACTAGCTTAAAATTTACTTGATCATGAATATCGAACTCCTGAGAGATGGCTTCTTATTCGCCTCAGCTAAAAATTTACAATGTTTCATTACAATATCGATCTCAGAGCTAACTCAATATTTGTGTCAGCTCGAAATTCACAATGATTGATTATTGATCTCAGAGATGATTCGACATCGTAATCGAAGTGTGATTTTCAATATAAAATATATTGATGAAACCCCTTTTGTTTTTTAGGTTTATACTGTCAATGAATAATCGGTGCTTGAGATGCGAGCTCGGGACTGAAGGTGAAGTATATATTTTTTTTACACTTGTAAATTTTTTATTACAATAAGAGGATACAAATGTTTGTGAAAGATGTGGGAACTATTTGAAACATCATTATTTAGGAGAGATACAAAAATAAAAATGTTAAACTTGTCTACCACCTTCGCATCGATCTCTATTTTGTAAGATTAAGAATAGCAGTGTTATTAGGGAAACAACTTGTATAGTTATGCCATACACAGTACCAAGCTCCTTTTTCATCTAATAGTTCCGTGTTTAATCAAAACGTTTGCCTAGATAAAGATATGTTTTCTGTGTGTTTAAATGCTCCTGGTCTTTCTAGTTTTCCACCGAAAACAAATAAAATTTCTGTTAGTGTAGAAATATTCGTCAAACTAGAGAGAAACAAAATAATTTTATTAATTTTACCGATTCACACAAAGCTACGAGGGAGAATAACAAAATCTCAGCTTTCAGGAAACTATATTCAAGTCTTAAAGTTTATTCAAATTACGATCGAAAATTGTTATGACACAGTGTACGTATCATTTTTACATTTTTGGCATCGTTTGTCTCTGTTGATACATCACTTACCTTCAAATCGTTGACTTTCCAGACACAGCTCTGCCACCGGAATACGCATGCGTCATCTGAATGGTAGCATCGACAGGTATTGAAGTGAGCACTGAGTAGCCGTAGTAAATGAAAATATCATTTAACTATGAAGTTTCATTCATATTATGTTTGGTGAACGCTATTTTTTTTCAGTCTGCCATGCCTGGTTAAGCGTTGAGTCATTGTCATTATTGTGAACAAGTCAGGGATGTCTTATTATCGAGAGATTTTTGGTTTAATTGCTTTCACTTTTTTTTTTACCTTTAGTTTAAACATTTGATATAACAAAAAGGATTTAGCACTTTCAGTGCTTTGATTCCTGCCCACGATCACGGATACATAGGTAAAATCTGTAAATCACTGAGCTTTAATGTTTTCTCTTTCTTCTTACTGCTGCAAACGATGGCAAAGAAAGTCCTTTCCAAAAAATTAAACTAACTGCATTTAAACAAGTTAATACATACAGGCACGGCAGCGATTGGGGATGGTAGCTCGTTAGTAGAGAGTTAAGAAAGTTCTTTCTGTAAGGGAAAGCTTCGGCGGAAATGATAGAAATGATGGTTTGTTACATCATTTTGAAAACCACCTTCACCACCACAAAAATTATCACTATTACCACACCATGCTTATTATAATTATCATTCTCATTGTCATCGTCAACATCACCAAAACATACAAGATCCGTGATATCGATCTAGGGGAAAGACTTGATCACTTCCGGTATTTTATAAGAATAGTACAGATTTCTGCTTAGTGAGTCAGAGAAAAAAAGACAACGGGAGTGGTTCTGTTTTGGTAGAAAATAGATGTTTGGTAAAAATTGAAAAAAGTGTTCTTTTATGAACCAAATCCGTGATCTAGAGAAATGACAGCATTGCAGTCATGACGATCGAAACCCTGCAGCAGACGAACATTGGCACCAAATGAATTCTGGGATACATGAAAGGGCTTGTACAGACAAAGTTTGAGTAAGATGTGTTTGGTACAAGAAGAACATTTTAGCAGGAAATTAGTTTATTGATTATAAATCACAATTTAAAATTCTAACATATTTTAAAATGTAGAATTTATACAAAAACAGCCACAGAATTTTGAAACGTAACACATACAGACATTCGACTAGTTTTTTTGTTTTAAATAAATAACCTTACAAAATTTGTCATACAAATAGAGCCATGCTTATATTTACATACAATATTCATACACTCATTAACACTTTCACCGAGCAACAATAGCAGTATGCTACGATAAAATTTCATTAAAATCTAACAAAACTCAACAGCAGACGTCCAACAGCTTTCATTTGTAAGAAATATATATTCAAAGTTCGTGCTAAAATCATGGGAAATGGGGTTTGTTTTAGTCGTTTGGTCATAGTTCTGTTCTAAAAATAGTTGGGCGAAATCTATTATGACGAGTACCCGTACTTTTTTTCTGATAAAATGTGTGGTCTAATTCCTCACTTTACCGCGATCAATAACAAATATTTCTTCTTGAACGGATAAGTAGGTTCGAAGGGGATTTTTTATAACATATAAGTGGCGAGATTATTTTTATAGTTAGTCTTGTTGGGCGAAAAAGGAAATTCTAAATCTTAAGTTGAGTTTTTTTTCTGTACAAAATCAGGCGGTATTTAAGTTTTCTAGCTAAAACCTGGAAATAAAGACATTTTTCTGTCATTATTTATGGGAATAAACAAGCTTCATAAAAAATGTATCATTTGTTCACAGTTAAACAATCAGCAGTTGTCTCCCTTAGTCAGGCAAATATTAAAACAAATTTATACAAAATTTGCATAATGTTTAAAGATAAATAAAACAACATTATATACACATACATGATAACAGTATAAAATATTCTGACGAACGAATATACAAATAAAATGCTTTATATATACACAATATACATTTTCTTGGCAGTGCATTTTACAGAAACAAAAATTTTCATACATTGTACGCGTAGAAGCGACCACAATACAAAATATACATTACACCAAAGATGATCATACAACACTGTTATAAAGGAATAACATTGAACAGGACCTAAATAAAAAGCCGAGAAATGGAACAGTTAGAAAAAAGGCGTCTAAATTTCAGAGTAACCTTTTCACTATTTTAGTCAACTTGCTGTCAATTTGCATATATTGTCTATCTTTGTTAACGCGAGTAGTCTTCCTTGCCATCAATTTAGTAAGCTGTCAATTTATATTCATACTCCAAGCATTTAACTTGCTTTAAATTTGATTCTGCACTCAAAATAATTCTATTATGCTGTCCATTTGTGTCAATGCTTGCATTCTTTCGACTTGACTTCATGTCGCGTTTAGGCTTATATTCAATCTGTGTGGGGACAGTCTGTGTCCCTCCTTACATTCTCACAGTATGTTGTCTACACGTATCTGTGGTCAAAACGTAAGTAGTCGATTTCTGTTCATACTACAGGAAATCAACTTGCTGTTAATGTGTGTTTACTTTTGCAGCCACTACCACAAACATATACTGCTGTCAGTTTAAACTGGTTACTAAATGCTTAAACATCATGGAGAATAATCTAGTATTTATACAGTATCATCAATCGTGTTGACAATATTTCACAAACTTACAAACACATCTTCAGGTTAGTTTATCCTATATATATATAAAGTCCTAAAAACATATCAGCGAAGCACCTTAAACATTTGGAATGTATGATACAAATGGTAGTGAGCAGGATAAATGCTTATATTTAAGGTGATTAACACCGACAAACTGACAATCATTTGGCATTCGACACAATAAAGAAACACTCAGCCTTAACAATCGTTACTTAGTATCTGTGACATGTTTTAGCTGACCTTTTCGTCGGTAACTTGTAAGATTCTGCAGAACAGACCAGCAAGTTTCGCTCGAAAAAATTGTCGTTTTTTTTTCTATTTTAAAAGGATTGTTTGCTTTCACCGTCGATATATCTAACTACTTTATCATATATGAAAGTGAAAAAGGATAAATAAAATATTTAAAAAGAACGTTTGCACATGCTCACTACTATATATCAAGAAGGGAATTTCCCTATTACGAATGATGGTTCTTATGGTTCTTAAATGTGGCTTCATTTGTGAGTTACATGATTTTTTCGATTTTTTTTCAAGAGTTTCAAGAATTTTCATTTTACACAGTTACCATCCTAGCCAACAGATATGAGTAGAAAGACGAAGATAAAAGTACATCTTTAAAAAAAACCCAAAGGATTGCACGAATGTTTGCTCGTGACAATGTATCTTTGCAATCATTTTTTTCCTTATCAATCTTTAATGCAAACAAATAAATATATTTTAGAGGTCGAAAGTATCACTTATAACTTATTAAACGAAGTGAAATAATAGTCAAAAATGCTAATATACAATACATGAGTCTGGTCAACAGCTCTACATAAATAGGAAATGTGTATTTACATGGAATGATTATATATGGATGTAACACATGTAAAAAATACCAGTCTAACATTTCCAAACAGTCCGCGCATATTTTTTGCCTTGACAAAACCATTATTTGCGTTAATATTTGCGTCATACCAGAACATATAACAAATGTAAATCATTAACAAAATACTGCAATCCAGAAAAAAAAACAGCGTATAAAAATCTTGTAGGTAATTCAGGCAATTTTTCTGTCTGCAGTGACACAGCAAAATACGCATAATTGACCATTGATTCTCAATCGTCATGCAGGTCAAATTGCAGACTATTTTTAAACATCAGTAATTAATTTAAATATATATGGTAATTCTAATACTTCCGTTCTGGTAAGATAAAACGAGACACAGCAAGCTTTGTATTTCAATTTGCAATTCCTGATTAAGATAGAGATATCTTTTTGCGGGAGTGATTTGTTTTAATCACCTTTCATTTGTATTATCTTAAACGCTTCCCTTGACAATCGCCAACTTAGTTCCTTCAGTGCTTTGATTTTTAAGCTCTTTTTCTCATAACAGGAATTTTTAATGTCTTATAATGGGAATTGTTAGACCTGGCATTTCAAACATGCGTTCATTATCAATGCATAATAGACGAACTCAACCAACTTAACGAAAACAATCTCTTATACATGGTTTCGAAAATGCAAATCTTTCGGGTAATTTTTAATTTAATTACCAGTTTTTAGAGTTTGTAGGTCTCTTACCACCTAAAACATCTCTCTGCCACGCCCTTCCTGTGATAGTTTTACATCTTCTGATTTTTTTTCAATGCCTCCTTGTCGTCAAACAGTTACACCTGTGTCATGTTGCTCTTGTGTGTAAATGCATGGGTAGATTTACCAAAGATGCCATTACAAGTGGTGTGTTTGTACAGTACATAGTTTTTTTCACTAGTTTATAGCTAGCTCGTGACTGCTTTGTATGAAACATGTAGTTGTTCACAGAAATCCAGCTGTCTTCTCTCATCCCTCCCACAAAACATTCTATTTCTGGTTAACTTATTCATAAGCACTTGATTAATGCGATTGTTTGTGCACATTACATTTTCAGCTGTTCTTCATTTCTCACAAACAATTAGATAGCTATGATTTTATCTTTAAAATTAGTTCTAAATTTGTTACTTCGTCCATCATCTTCCCGTCTATCTGACGGGTGCCTATGGCTTTTATCCACAAACGGGAGTTTTCTTGCTTTATCTTGAAGAACATTGAAGTAGGCTGGAGCAATTGACCGTGACACTGGTTCAGGTTGCCTTGACCTAGGCTCAGATTGCCTTGGCCTAGGCTCAGGTGTCCTTGGCATTGGTTCAGGCGGCCTTGACACTGGTTCTGGAGAACCCCTCTCGTTCCACGACCTAGGAGGTGTAGGTGAGACGTCAGAAAAATCTTGGGAGTTTGCCCAGACTGTGTTTGGCGAGTCACAGCCTTCAGTTGTGCTAGAACTACTATCACTGTCCTCATTGGCACTAGAGCTGGATTTTGAACGTGTTTCTGGCAAATCCGTCTCGACGCTCGGAGTTACAGCAGTGTTATTCTCAGGCGAGTGAATTGGTAAAGTCATATTTGTTTCTTTTGGTTTTGGTGGTTTAGGTTCAGAAAGATTTTCTCGCTGTTTAGGCGGCAGTGCAAACGCATTCACCACTGACGCTTTGATTTTGCACTTTTTGAAAATTTCAGAAGGGTCGTCTTCGAATTTCTTTGGTTTGCACTTCTTGAACAGGTCAGAATCATCTTCTTCTTCACTTATATGTAAAGGAGTAAGAGGCGTCCCGTCTCCAGGAATTTCCTCGTCACTGTCCGTATCCAGGTTTAATGCAGGAGGGTTTATGGATTTCGGACTTGGGATATTGGCCACTTGTGGATTAGCACCAACGGGTCTTTCAGACGCTCTTTGAATAGCATTATGCCTTGGACTTAAGTCATTCATCCTGTCCCCCGGCTCTCCGTCAACGTTCAAATGTTTTCCAATACTTCCACTTTTGTTAACTCTATCACCAGGATTACTTATCCTGTTTTCATGTTTATTTTCATCATTTTGATCATTGCTACTTATTCTTCTTCTAGGGTCGTCATCTAAAGATACAGCAGTTTTCCTGGATCGGGAAGAATTTCTATCGCCACCATCATTTCTAGTATATCCCTCTAGGGGATTTATGTAGAGATTGGCCTTATCTGAATTAAGGAAACATGTCTCTGTGGTTTGTGTCTCCTGAAATATAAGAGTGTTTAAAATATTTAACCCCCAAGACTGATATGAATTACTTCCCTTTATAGGTTAAAATATTCTAATCATTCATAAGTTATGATTAACATAAATGTACTTTTCATATTTGTGCAAATTTCGACCAACACATTCCATACTGGATTGGAACAAATACAACCATTTTACCGGATATGTCGTAATAAAAAGTTCTTTATCCGAGGCATTTCATTTGCAGAAAGTTTAGAGTTCTGGACCAATCAGAAGCTATGAATTTGAGTATAGTCTCGGAGAAAGTAATAAAGCGACTTTAATGACAGTTTTATGCATTGATTCGTTATATTACTTATCATTAAAGGACATTTGAGACTAGCACGAGCAACAGTGGTGTATATTTCACACAATTTAACGTTTTCAACTACACGTAATTTTGATGCTCGAACGCATGTGTTTATTATCTATATCTTATATCAAAGACTATTATTCATGTCTCAAAACGCACAGTATTTTCCAAAACCTGATTCTAGGACAAGTTGTTATGTGAAACAATATACATTATATACCATGGTATTAAACATTGAGAAAATTCCAAATGATATTTGTCAATTTCAATACCTTTATCATCTCAGCTTGACAAGGAGACGAGAGATTTTGAAAGTGTTTATACATGTGTAATAGATATACAGTGATACACAGATACAGAAACACTTTGAAGGTTTATTTTTGTTACTTAAGAATTCCTTCGAATGTGATTAAGATCAGTTATTTGAAAAATTCCTGTTATTTGGTAAACTGTAAATCAGCCTTAGGAACCTAAATGTAGTTATGAACCAGACACGCTGATTGGATGAAGTTATATCAGTTCTAACAAGAAAGGATGGCAAGACACATCAAGCATAATTTGCATAAATGAAATTTCTAACATTTTGCTTTTATGTTATGATAGTAGGCAAAGTGATACTGACACTTGTAGAAAAAAGCAATATTTTTACCAGGAATATTCATAATAAAACGTTTTAGTCCCATTGCATGCAGTTGAACATTGTAAAAAACTTTTAAGGAATATTGTAAAAATCTTTTAATGTTCAGAATATTGTAAAAACCTCATGACGAATATTGTAAAAAATATTTTATGACTGGTTTTGTTACTTCTTATCTATGATGATTTCTGAACATTCAGCATTTGACCGATGATCGATCTCTTAACATGTTAGAAAGCACCTCAAACACATCAGGTTCCTTAACACGCTTGATGTGTGCTTCCCGCCTCCAGTAATTTTAAATAATCCTTATTTTAATTAAGACTGGAAATTACCTTATGTATAAGAACGCCATTTACCTTATGTATAAGAACGCCATTTACCTTATGTATAAGAACGCCATTTACCTTATGTATAAGAACGCCATTCATCTTCTTCGTGAGTCCGTCTATGTCATCACAGCCAATAAGTGGTCTATAAACCTGTGGAATGTTGTCTTCTATATTGCCATTTGCCCTCTGACGTCGCCGACGAAGGAACCGGTCCCGCCGACGCCTAAAATATACGTTAAATATTTTTTTCTGACAAGTCATTTGGTTTGGAAGAATATTCATAGATTTTAAAAAAAATCTCTATCGTCTGTTGTAATTTTTCTCAGAATATTATGTTTTTAATTTTTTGTCAAAATGTCGTCTGCGGAACTACTCTCATGCCTGAAAATATTTTTGCTTTCCAGAGATTTGTAGACTGCTAAAAGCCTAGTGCTTTCTTGTGGATAATTCATGTTCCCTTACTTTGATATCTTCTCTGTTTTTGGAATAACAAACATGCACTATTTTCCTTTTATCTTGTCGTCTGCTTTCATAATTTATAGTCTACATGGATGTTACTTATACATGCATTTTTCCACCTCTATCAGGATAGTGTTTATATGGGTACATTTATTAGGCTACGTTTCTTTTCTCACAGTAATATTGTTTATTTCAAAAACAGTGACGTTGCGAATTCGCTGGTCTTAAACAGGTGAAGCAAAAAAAAAGGTGGTTTTTTTCTTGAAATCCGATCACTATGGAACGTGATTTCGCGATTTTTTTTGTAATAAATAAATTGATTTCCAGACTTCTCAGCCGAACGCACTAGTTACCTTTTGATATTAAGCACAGATACGTTCGTCTGCGCGAGAAAGTCGAGGAGCTGACATTTAATGAATGTGAAAATGATATGATAAAAAATAGTTCAATGTAGATTATTAAGATTAACCTTGTAGTCTAGATGATTTACACGGAGTACCTGAGATGTATATCAACATTTTATATAGGAAAACTGTTAAAGTATGTCTAAATATTTGAAATTTTATGTAAATATTCGTTAAATATGCTTATGAGAAAACAAGGGGAGCATTCGAAGATTTATTGGTCATAACTTGTAGCATGATTTACACAGCATCATGAAAACAGACCTATTTTACAGACATATATTCCTGTTTACATCTAGTCTATACGTGACTTTGACCTTCAGTTTTATGTGAAGGTTAATATCATATACTCAGCATCATTAACCCTGAGAACCACAGCGCTGGTGCTTATTACATTTATCGCATGAAGTCCATCTAGCACAGACAATAAAATGGAATATAAAATGCAATAAGCACACTTTCTGGCCCACACAAGAGGAAATTAACACATAAATCTTAATTAGAATATATCCTGTGATGATATAATAAGAAGAAGGGTGGTTATTCTTCTCGACATTCGTAAAAAACGGAAATATTCAAAAAGAACAATAAAAATAATATACATCGTAAAGTAACAGTACAAAAATAAAAGAACAGTCCCTTTAGCCGTAACGAATAATGCTGCAGATTTACAAGGAGCGCCTTGAAAAACAACAGAAGAACGCGCCACAATCTGCAGTGAATAGTAAAACCCGCATCCGTCAAATGACCGGAAATAAAGAAATAAAGACGGAAGAACATCTAATGGGGTATACGACCAGACACTTCCGGTAAAAATACGGCTTCGTCAAACCATTTGGATTCCATTTCTTGATAATTCAAATTGTAAAAAGGTGAGGCTACTCCACTAACGAAAAATGGCTCGATGTAATTAACAGAATCTAGAGCGTAAGGTCGAAAATGGAAGAAAAGGAGAAAAAAAAAGCAGCGATAGATGTCCACTTTACGCGACAAACAGTGCGCGACATTAAACTGTCATGACTTAACCACAGGACGGAAGTACACTTGGAAACGTCCTACTTTACTGATGTAATATAAAATGCTACGGAAAGATGATTTTAACTCAAACTTGAGCACTGTTGGTTGTTAAATAGGTGAAAACCACAAACACAAATCCGGGAAAGCTTAAAGTCAAAACGCAAACGAATGAATAAAAATACAAGGACATCACGGATTACTAAGAATACACTCTTTACTAGTTTTCCAATAAGCGAATGATAAAACGAAAACAAAAATATGATTCTAAGAATTGGCTGTCAGTTCCGTTGTCGATTTCGAAGAATCGCATTTATTGTAAAAAAACTAAAACTATCAGGATCAAGTAGATTAAAAATTGTCCCATGCTGAATATTTTGATCGAAACTAGGTTTAATGTCACAGGTTATCAGCAACCAGCAAAAAAAATATATATAAGATATATAAGATGTCTTCTAGACGATATACTTACTTTGCGAGGAAGTATGAAGCGACGCAGATACCAATGAATAGTAAAATGCCACTAATAATTCCTACGACGATAAATGTCCGGTCTTGAGCAAGCTTTTCTTCCCCTAAACAAAACACAGACAGTTTTAGAAATAGGCAAACAATCGGCAAAATACATGTATCATTTTAACTGAGAATTCTGCATACATAAATGTAATAGAATTTTGAAAAAAGACCATTTTTCTCTTCATGGAAAAGATTGACATTTTTTTATCGTTAATACAGGTAAGGACATAAAAGCTAATTAATAATATCATTTGATTTAATACATGTGATGTGGTTTTAAAGAATTAAAAAAAAATCAAGAAGTAACGTTTTGAAATGAGAATTAACTCTATCTTAAAAAATGTTGCTGAGGGGATGGTATTTCATGGAGGTGGTCTTATTCGGGTCTGTGTGTGCTGTTACCATTGACTTAACATGTATTAGTGGTAATAGAGTGAACCTGCCGTTGAATCCTACTTTCTTCCGTAAAATGATTATTATCAACAGCCTAGAAATATCGGTACAGATAATAGTTCTTTTCATGCGGTTTCTCGATGTGTGGAGAAAAAACGAAATTTTTTTTGGAGGAATTCTCCGGGTTTTTTTTACGATTCTGTTGCAAATATATCACAGTCTATAACATCAGGATTTAGAGGTTTTGTGATTTCATAGTTATGAAAACGTTCTAGCTGCTAATGGAGTTGAAAGCTTCCTGTAGTCTCTCAAACATGATACGGAGATACTGTATCATTCTGCGGTCCTAACCGCACTTCACACCAGCTTTAATGTTCATTGCTTTATCAAATTTGACCTATGATAATGTTTTTTCCATTAGCTATACCACATGATTCTAAATTGAATTAGTGTTATGAAAAGCGATAGGTAACCAAATCGCCAACCGCATTTGAAATAACACTTTTCAATACTAGACGGTCGAAATAAAAAGTCGTATGTCCATTATTTTAGGCTTTCACTGACCCAAGGTAACCATAACGAACGCTCTTGCTTATGGACAAAGCCGAGTACTTTCAATTTCCAATTTTGTGAAGAAATGTCCTAATATCCCAACCCTTCTGACGTTAAAGTGACTGCGTAACGTCCAAAGTGTCACACTTGCAACTTGTCATAATCATATTTTGGGGTTATGTGCCGCATGCCTTAAATAGCCCTCTAATACTTTAACTGCAGCAGACACAAAGATTCGGAGATTCAGAAAGTTCCGGTTTCATTCTCGTAATTCGTGATGGGAGAGGAAAGACGTGAAGGTTACGTGAAGTTATGTCCATGATGCGTGATTTAAGAAGCCGCCGCTATTTCTTACAGTGTTACGACTCAGTGGCCTACTTTTGGGACAAATCCAACTGGAGCAGAAGAACAAATCTCCAGCTGGTGGATCTGACATTAGGAGCAGTTTAACCAACGGTTCCCGCCCCATGATATGTGATAAGGAACGCGATAGGGCAGCCGCTTATACCAATGGAAAACCGCGTATACCAATGAAAATATATAGCGTGCAATGCAGAAACAAGTGGCCCATTAAATTATAGAGAAGATACAAACGTTAAATTTCGAAGCTGGATTGAAATAATGACTAGGATTCAACAAGTACAGTCAAGATAAAGGCACACATCTGAAGTCTGATCATAACTTCTGACGCAGGTATGATAAGGAACTTCTTGATTTCCAGGTTATTCCAGAATAAACCTTGATCATTATGAGGGTTTCTTGCAAAACTATGGTATTTAGTTGACTTTGTATAGAGTTTTGACAGTGCGAACCGAATGGACACGTAGATTTCTTTAATTATCTACAGTCGAGTCTTAAACATCTTAAAAAGGTAGAAACGTAGTATGCGTAATAGTAGATTAACTCTTACCATGTTAAATCCATTTTTTAGTTTTGATACATTCATTAATTGTTTAAAGAGGGTGCTTATTGAAAATTTACTGACTGAATGGTGAATAGTGCAGAACATGGTCAGACTGCATGGATGTGCATGCTGATCTTGGTCTGCACTGGTCGCAAAGGCAGAGTCAGTTCCCATCAGCAGGGTAATGATTAAAGATAAACTATAGAAATAATATTAAAATGCATAAAAATGACAGAACAAATGGAAAATATAATGAAATATACTTTGGTATCATTTATGCATTGTTAAAGTGTAAGGGTCTCGTTTGATTAGTCTTGATATAAAATGGTCAGAATTCTGAAACTATGGTCAGCTGAGTTCGTCTTTTAAGCAATATGTGGGGGTTAAAAGCGTTGAGTGCAATTGTAATACTGAGAATCTTCTATAATGCATGGACAGGTTTCGGACAAAAATGATATTTTCACACAGTCAACAAAACTTTGAAAACTGTGCGAATAATAAGCATGTAACCGCATCAGAAGAGTTTTGATAAAAGTGACCAAAATGAATTTGTAAACCGACTTTTCCGTATTTTGGGACCAAAATAATGTTATTTACTTATTTTTTTTTAAACATATAACTCTATATTACATGTGGAGAGGACAAAGTATAGTAAATAAATACACGTGTATATAGCATATGTTACTATGATTATAGTAAAAAAGAGTCGCATTTAAATAGAAGTATACAAGTTGGCGTATGTTATTGTACTAAAAAACCTGGAATTTGAAAATAGGGAAATGGGGAAGTAAGTTGAAAGAATGGATGGAAAGGATTATATAAAGCATTCTACAGCTGGAGACGGAGTGATATAAAAGGTATTTATCAAACTTTATCCCCCCCACCAAAAAACAAAAACTGCCTCGACCAAATTCAAACACTAAATCGTGCTTAATACACCCGTGCATGCAATTGAAAGATATCCACACCGTTTTGTTTCTTTTAAGAAAAAAATGACTCCATGAATTTAATAAATGAAATTAATTAAGCAGATTACTAACATTTATCACATCAATTATAATAAAACACGTATGTAGATTAAGGAAACAAAAACCTCTAGAACAAATTTAGAAGAAAACTAAACGTATATATTTATAAATTTCTAAAAAATAATTTCAAAATATAACTCAAACTTGTAAAAAATGAAATTTTTGGACAAAACTGACAACACGAATATACATACTGGCTTTTTCGAAGCTTAATTCCATACAACGTCGTCCATGATAACCACGTGGGCACCTAGCGCAGAGAGAGGAAAGAAGTGAGCAAATACAGATGGAATCAAAGGCTTTCCCATAATCACCAAAAACTATGTATAGTCGCCAAGCTAAGCGCCTAAATCTGAACTCTTTTTTAGGTAATATAAAAATAATATATTTGAATTCAATAATTACAAAGTGTTAGTTTTATGCATTAGCTAGACTAGATTGTATTTATTTCAAATAAGAAAATTCCAATTTGACTTTGTAAGAAAACTTTTTATTGACTTTTGTAACAACTAATACCAAAATGCAATTTAATTTTCATGCAAAACATGCTGTTGTTATTACAATATTCTACATTACTTCTTTTTTCTACCTATTTAAGAGTTCAAATTGGGAAGCAACAGAGGTGACTACACAAGATCCTTGTACCAAGAAAATATAATTCTCTGACGGTTGTTGAACTTACAACCGACTACAATATAAAAGAAAAATTTGCTGTTTAGTTCAAAAAGTAACCAGTATGTTCAGTTTATTATGATAAATATCGATTTTTAAAATCTGTTTTTAATATGATTTTTCACTTTTGCTCTAAAATGACGTCATGATAACGCCATTAATGCATTGCACTATATGGAAAAGTATTTCCAAATTGTCACACTGGCTACTTTGTTAACTGGTTAACTAAATGAGGAGGTTAGTATACAAGGCGACATCCCGTGGAAACAGCGTCCATCACCGTCGTCATTCTTCAGATAGAATTCTACAGCAGGGGCAACACTGTGAAGTGACGTCTTTAATAGTGACGTTTCACGTGAGTTTATTAAAACATGCTGCATTTTAGTGTTAGAATGCTAACATATTAAGTATCCATGCATTAGGTTCGTTACGTTTTGATTTGTTTAATACATGCCAGCAAATCTTCGATTTGGAGAGTTATTACCTCCCTTTACTTGACATGCTTTCTAAACGGTCTGCTCTAATCAGTTTCATAATTATTCGTATGATTGGGATTTTTGTCTGATCTGAAATTTTACATTTTTTTAGCTGTGATGAAAATCATTGCAAGTAGCGTAAGTTGCATGCCCATGCTGTAAAATGCTTTCTAAGAAACGTTAAAGAATGCATGTCCGAAGTGCAATCCAGTAAAAGTTTTTCCTACCCGCTGATCGTTTCACTTCGTCAATGGTGAATATTTCACACCTGATACCTCGGTAGTCCCTCGGACATCTGTTAAACCAGCACCACACATATTAAGATTATACGAAATCATATTATATAAGCAAAAGAATGCTTTACAGTAAATGAAACAAAATTTCTTCCTTTCCAAATTTCTCTACTTTTCATCACTGTATTTCAAGTGATTGTAATTTGCAACCCAATGTTGAAAAAGCCGTATCACACACTTTATTAATACTTTAGATGTTATAAGTATGTTAAATGAATAAGCGTTTAGCAACCAAGACATACATTAATGTAAAGATGCATTCTATAGGACCACAAAGCATTGATAAAAACATGTACTGAAGTTACACGTTAAACGAATTTATAAATCAGTTTTAAAGGAACATACCCTATATACAAATGATATACCACATATCTATTTTATAGGCTAATTCGCATTATGTAAAATAATTGATAATTTAAAGAAAAAAATATAAGCTATTTTTTTCTTTTGGCATTTAGACACTTAGAAAATGTTCATTTGATATATATATGGCTATCCTCCTAAAAGAGGTACACCAACAACTCCTTATATTTTCAGACTAATCTTAATGTTTTGCTTAGAAATTTAAGCAGACACCTTGACAGCAGATAATAATTAATCCAGAATCATTCACATTTACACAATTTTAAAGAAAATGGAATACTTCAGGTTTTAGGGTATGTCTCTTTAAAAAAACCTATCAACCAGAACTACCGACAAAAAAAATCTTGTAATATCTACTCTTTTCATTAAAACAAAATTTAAAACAAGATAAAAGACTCCTCTACAAACATTTCTACGGATTTCTTATACAAACATCTAAAAGAGAAGTTAATGGATAATTGTTGATTGATATAGCACGTTTATCTCGTGTGTATCACAAGAATTCCTTGTAAACCTCAGCAGACAAATTTATGCCTGAACAAATAAATAACAAGCAACTGCCGAAAAAAGTATTTCATCTCCTTCTCAAACGATTGTAAGTTAATTCATTTCTGCCCCGAAAATGTTTAAACATAACGAATTCTCCAGAGTACAAGTTTGAAACTATGTAAGTCTATGCTGGATAATCCATCAACATTAAGTTCATATAGTTTTATTAAACCAATCTCTTTGAAAATCTATTTCTGTATTTCTGACATTAAAAATACCCTCTCTCTCACCCCAACCCCCGAAAAAAAAGATTTGAATCCTTCTATAGCATAACTCCAACATTCCAACCTACATAATTTATATCTTGTAAAAAAAATCAGTTGAATTAAACGCAAATTTTTTTAATGTTTTGACCCCAAAATAATGATAAAATATTAATTCAGATTTTCTTTTCATTAAAGTAACCGTTTTTTTGTTAAACTCTTACTCCTATTTTTGCTAACTGAACCCAGCTATTATCAAGTATTTCAGTGCAAACTCATAAAGATGCACTCCAGAACCATTGGAACCAGAACTGCACGAAGTATATTTAATATTTGCTAACGACTGGATTTTAAATCAAGATTTATAACATAGCTGAAGTTACGTGTTGTCTGCGACAAATTATTTCATATTAGCCTCACTGTCTAAGCATTCAAATGACAAAAAATATCCAGCAAAATGTCTTGTCAGAATTTGTCTTAAATGACTCCTGAGTTTTGTCTAGAAAAAAACCTTGGATAATCTCTACTAGAAAAAATATTCTGCTAAAAAAACTGCTAAACTGAAGCTTTTTCTTTCAGCCAATACAGTCAAAATGAAGCACTTCTAAATTCAGCGATTTATCATTGATTGTTTCACGGACTACGGTTCTAAAGAAAATAGACATTCTTTTTCTTACTATAATAATTCAAAGCAATCTAAAAGATGTTTCGTTCTGTACCAACCAAGGAATAAAGGAAAACGGTCCTATTCGCTTCTTTGCTAAGTATAGGTTAGGACCTTTTCGCTTCATTCCCGATTTATTTTCTAGATGGCCTTCCAAAAAGAGGTTCAGATTATTTATAGATTTTTAGCATAACCTTGATCTTTCGGCTGCAGCACCATATTATTACTTGTTATCACTATGATTCTAAATACTTCTTGAAAAAGGAAAATCGTAAATTTCACCAAAAAACAGGCTCAGAGACCACCGTTCTTCTCCTGAATTAACTTAACATATCAAGTAATTTATATGTGTGCCGAATAAATATATAATATGAGGTCTATCTAAAAGATACATACGTGCAAAATCTTTCATTTAAATCTGCGTATTTCGAGCAGTTTCCGCCGTTCAGACAATAAGTTTTTTGGTCCTCTACGTCACATGGAATCTCCTTTTTTGGTCCTGAAAAAAATCACCAGCAAGAAATTATTTAAACATGAATATGTGTATAAAAATATCAGTTCCGTAACAACGTATTAAATGTCTGATATTTCAAAAGATGTAGGACTTTAGATAGTTAATTACCCTTTGTACCCAAAATGTAAACTCAAAATCTGTTGAAATCAAATCTGAGCTACGCTGTAGGAATAAAACATCGAAATTCGTAAAAGATTCATTATCAAAAACTCACTGGTTTATTTGATAAAACTCTGACCCTCACAATAAAATAGGAATTGCTCAACTGACTGCAAGATGCAGAATTATCCAACTATCCGTTCAACTTGGACACATTCTTTTAAAATCGTATGTAAATTATATCTGCCTAAAAACAAGGGGGTCTCTGTAAATTGTATGTAAATATAATTATTTCAGGTCTTAATGATTTCAAAGTATTGAAGTTTACTTTCTTAGATGTTTCATAACTACGGGTCACCGAAAAAGGTCAAGGGTATACACTGGAACCTAAGTGAGAACTACGGTGTACCACTGTTCCATAACATTTTGGTAAGTTTGCAGACTATAACGGAACTTTAAGAAATGCCACTAACTCAATACAGCTACCAAAAAGCAACATTCTATTTTTAGCAAAAGTACTGGCAAAATTAAGTTAAGGTGCATGTATGAATGAGCTTGAAAAGCTTAAAACCATTGATAATCCCAGAAAATGAATTAAATATACATTAGCAAGAGTTAAGATCTTCGCTCGTTTAGCACTTTAATTGCCTTTAAACACATTATTGGAAAGTCGTTTCGGACTCCATAATCGACTTTAGCGGCATGTTATAAAGTTTTATGCAATATTTTAGGAAGTCGCTCTGCAACAATTTTTTAAAAACAGCAAATATTTCTTTTTTTACTGACTTATGGACTGGTTTTTGAATATTTCACTATCTAAAAAGGGTCGATTAAGCCGCGAAAGTGTAAGGAAGTACATGTACTGCTTCAAAAAGCTACCGAAATGACTTCACCGGCGTTCCATACCTCGCACACTTTCGGATAGACCAATAAACATTACGATGTCTGTTATCTCAGAAAACAACGTGTCTTTATTTTCAAGCACCTGTTCGTACTCGCTACAACGAGTTGTAAAATTGTTAATCCTAATTGAACATGATTTTTATCTCTGTCTTAAAAAGCAACATTTTCTCTTTTCTCAATAGATTTTTAAATTAGTTGCATTCACTACTAAACGAAACTATGATTGGAAATAAAGATAATGACGTAAACGAAGCGTCGACAGGTGTTTGCAGTATCACAGAAACAAATAGAAGCGAATATTATATCTCAGACTAAATTCTTCTTCTGCATTTGTAAAAGTAGAGCGCACGAGCACGAAATAAAAAAATCTTGTTGTTTCAGCACACAGTTTAATGAACGATACACGCCTAAAAAAACACTAAATTTAAGAGCAGATCCCCCAAAATGATAGAAAGCTGTGGTAAAAACATCCACATCAAATAACTGAACTGCTATTCCCTTGCTAACCACTACATTGTGCCTTGATATACAGTTTCTCCATTTGCAAAAGCTAGGATGTATAAGATACACACCACTTCGCATGAAACTTCAGTTTACGATGAAAAAAGATGTAAGTGACCTGCACAAAAGCAGAAAAAAATCTGAGTACATGAAAGTTTGATAATATATCGCAAAAAAAGTTTTGAGAGAAGTTATAAAAGGACCGGATACAGATAGCACTACTCATTCTTGCATACCGGATTAGGTTATCCGGTTTAGTGAGGTCTTACATATCGGACCAAATTAATCCGCGTTCTTATCGATGTAAGAAAGCGTGATCTTACACCCCTATGTAAGATGAGGCCCTATGGCGTCACGCGTACTTAAGGATCTATGCATTATTGACAAAGAACATGGAACATTTTTTTTTGCTAAATCTATAAATTTTTAAAAAGTTTGATTCATGTAAATTTATTTAAGGTTCAGATCAAGCAATCCGACCGGCGGAAAACTGCCTTTACCGGACACTCGGCAGAGCCTCGTTCCTGCACAAATGCAGTTGCCCTCAGGCCGGATCAACCGACTCGTACCTCAAACAAATGAAAAATATTTAATCTTACGCCCCTCATTATAGATGAGTCGCGCAACGCCCCTGACGTCGCTTTGTCACTCTGACGTCGTCGGTCAGTTAATATTGGAAAAGATAGCAAAAAGTTTTTGCTATATTTATAAAGATATTCACATGACAAAGATTATTTGCAAGAAAAAGTATGATTCATGCATTTAAGATTCGGATCAGGCGATCTGGTCCTCGGGCAACTGCATTTGGCGGGAACTTGGCAGAGCCTTGTTTGCGAGAATGCAGTTGTTCTCGAGCCAAATCAGCCGACCTGTACCTAAAACACAGGAAAGATACTCCCTCACCGAGGGTAAACAGGAATATGGAAAGCAAACAACTGATGAACCATGAACATAATGCGTGTTTTGGAGCAATATAGCGTCAAAGCTTTGATGGCTAAAATTAAGGATTTGGTAGCAAAAAGGAGATACAGCCTAGGTGTTTACAATTCCAACAGTAAACATATATACGGGAAAAAATAAACAAATGGAATTAAGTCTTTTTATTCACTTTAACCAAACCTGTGTTAGAACTGGACACATATTACATACACAAAAGTGATATTCTGAGGTTAGAAAACACGCTTTCTAAATGTTACATTCACTCAATATACTAAAATAATTATTCATATCACAGTGTCTATTTTGTGCAATTTTGAACTATTCTGCTCCATAATAAATACTCATATTTTTAAGATTTTCGAGGGTTAATGAGTATTAGTATATTATTGAAAATTAGTATAAATTCTAGAATAAATACAGTTGACAGTGCGGCGCATAGACAAAATAACACAAAATGAAGCAAAAAAAAGAAACGCACTAAAATGCGTTCTTACCTTTGGTTTGATCAACTAAATATAACAAAAATAATAATTCCCATGACAACATGCTCAGGAATGAAAACTCATACAACTAAAAAATCATAAACATTTGCTAATATTCGAACACTTATGAGACAATGGTGCACAAGGCAACAATAGCTTAGATGTCTAACAATTAGCGGTGAAATTTGACAAAAATAGATTTTATAACAGAAGGGACATCATAATAATGAACATAACTGATAATGAACAAAAAACAACATTGTGTTATCAGATGACAAGATGTTACCTTTAGCTGATGCTGAATGACGTAAAAACATGAAAACCAAATTAGTTGTCAATCAAACGTTAGTATAAATAACGAGCCAGTTCGTTACCCTGGCTAATACCTATTATATATTTGTCAAATTTTGTACCCTCGATGTTAAGTACCATGTTGAAAAAAAATTGCTTTTAGCTATACACATGGTATCAGACAAACATGTATCTATAAAGTTATGAAGCCCTAGTTATCAAAGATATAAGAAGAAAAGGGTGATTCAAGCAAAGCTAAGCAGCTTGTCTGAAGAAAAAGTTTTTTGACAATTTAGGTTTGACAAGCCTACATAATTTGCGGTTTAAAGAAAGCTGTACATTAAAAATCTAAATGTTATAATAACATTGTTTGATTAACCATTTTCATGTTCTTATTGTATAGAATAGGTTATATATTTTCTCCCAAATCTGCGCATGCATGCTGAAAGTGACGTTTAACCATTATAACTTAAATGTCCACACTGTAAACAGGAATATAACAGGAGAAATCATTCATTCCATGGTAACTTACACTAGAATTAACTTACTTCACATCGTAAATTTATTTGGATTTATTTGTTAGTTACTTGAGTATTTTCATTAAGGCATTGTATATCAAAAACAATGATATAGAATATAACCGAATGAGTAGAAACTAATGTTCATATTATAGTTTAAGTATTAAAGTAATCTTAAAGAAATTGTCCAGCAGAATTAATTTCTGATCAATCTCATCAAATAAACATACACTGTAGCTTTCTTCTCACTGTTCTGACAAGTTTACTCTTAAGAGCAAAATGTAGGTCACTGTCGTTTTGAACAATGTTACTTGATATGGTATCTGTAACAGTAAACGACAGAACAAAGGGTCAATGTTAGACACAATAGCCGCGTGTCAAAGAGTGCGAGTTCTTCCTAATCATTCCACAGATTTGTATCATGCCTTTTAGATAATGCCTGGGTCGCTTTAATCACAGCGAATAACAAAAGTTAAACTGCGCGAAATATGTTAAAAATCTTATTGGCAGTTTTTATAACGTTATAACCAAGCGTCTTGGCAGGTGGTCCCAAAACACGAAGCAGATGGCCTCCTGCAAGGCTGAAGTCCGTGTAACGCTCATAGCCTGTTTAAAAGGAACTAAGTTCGTTGTCAATTAAACAATTACATTAGCAATTACTTTTGTTAGACGTGTGCCTACCCCCACGAGGAATTGAGAGTGAAACACAATAGAGTAAGATAGAAGATCAGTAACGAAATCTTTTGAACAAAAAGGTAATTTGTAATATTAAAAAACACTCAACAATAAATCAAAGTAGCCATCGAGTTTGTTTATGTATTGCAAAACACAGAGTATCTCAAAAATATTACAAATATTTCTGAGTCTAAGCATGCCGTTTGAGAAAACTGGTGATTTCAATTCCCTGATGAAAGATAATTAACTGATAATAAATGGCTTCAATTTAGTTCAGTTGCAAGGAGAGAATCATTACATTGTGGAACGTGTGTTTCCAGTATTTCACTATATACCAGAACCATGGTAAAACCCGTATTTGCCGGTCCCTTAGGACATGCTGCCAGTTGCAAAAGCCTGGATAAGTTATTTATAAGGCATGCTTTGAAAATTAGAATCCATCAAGTGGCTCTTTATAGATATGGCATATGAGTACATTTAATGTAAATATTTGACATCGTTACATTTCACTAGTTTTCTGATTTTGATTTCATTGTAACGTTATAAAAACATAATAACTTCAATTAGAACTGACACAAAAGCAATAATCTTTGTATTTTAAGAAGATAGCAAGTTGTTATTACTTTTATTGTGCTATTATGACACTCGTAAGTTTTCGTCTTCCCCAATATGTACTGTCATTTAATCGGGTCATTAGATATAACCTATAGTCATATTACTATTTTAGGAATGTTCTCGTATTTTGTCTGTGTAAATTGAAACCTAAAGACATATCAAATGACATAACATGTCCTATCACTGTGTAGGCTTTCACTAATTAGCAGCCCATATAATTAGGCTGAAATGATATACCCTTTAACCGAAGGGGGTCTTCCTTTGACTGCTGGCTACATTACCATGCACTAATATACTACCTGATTTTGCAATACAATTATGTTAATGATTAAGCTAAAATCCATAACTATCGCGTTTCAGTTAGTTAATATTTACACATGATAGCTAGTATTTCTTTAAAAATCAAGCCCACAGAAGTTTATGTCATTTGAGGAACCGATTTGGTTGGTATTTTTTAGAATGTACCGACGCTGTGGTCCCACAGACGGGACTTGATTTTGGCTTCATAATAAACCGACACTGTCCGAAAATGCTCTAACCGAAAAGCAAACTATTTGTACCTCAAGAAACCACAGATTATGAATCAAAATGTAAAATATTGGTCACATTACAAAATTAACATTAAATCATATCCGACATGACAAAGATTGCAGTCTGTATATATTTACCTTTTATTAATTTTGATATACAAATCCAATGTAAAAGCATGCTGGGTTACTATTTTCATAAACGTTTCAATTACAGCTGTTTATCAAATTATTACGCTTTTACCTAAGTGTTAATGAGAATATAACACAGTCAGTACGCAGTGGGTTATTTTGCTATAAAATATTTCAAGCACAAGCTTTTGAGAAACTGAAACGTGCTTTTGGCATAAATAGTTCTTAGTTTACTCGATTAAAGAAATCTTGAAAATATTTTGGTCGATTTTTATTGAACATGTTCTTTTATTGTACTCACCGTCAATTACTGTGACGTTGGAGTGTTGAATAAGCTGTCCACCATTGTTTGTGGCTATGCATGTGTAAATGCCCTCGTCTGATAGAAGCGTAGTGGCTTTTCTTAATTTAGACTCATCCCTGAAACAAAGATGATGAAAACTGAACATCAAGAAAATATAGAATATCGGAGTAAGTATTTGAAAAGTAAATTTAAGCTATTTGTTTCCTATTTTGGGAAAAAATCAGTTTCAGATGCACAAATGTTTTCACTGGGAAAGAGATATCGTTTGGGAAAAAAATTATGATTCATGAAAAAAATAGCAGATATATGCACGACTATATAAGGAAGTAGTGAAACGATCTGGACACGTAGTGTCTGGACATTTATTCTTTTTTGCCCCAGTGTCTGTGTCCTGAAGCATTATTTGGTCAGGTTTTATTTGCTGTGTTTGATTTACCGCAGTAAAACGCCAAAATATACATGACAACATAGTTCAGGCTATTCTTACACTTTTGATCTGATAGTTAATCCTTCTTTGTCACCAGTGTGTATTTCCTTTCCATCTTTCTGCCAAGTAAACGTTGTTTTTACATTTAAATCGGATTTCACTTTACAAGTCAATCTTAAAGTTTCACCAAACTTTTGTTGCTTATCGTGCATTTCCGGAGTTCCCGCCTCTGGCAAAGATGAACCATCTGTAATACACGAAAAACACGTTCATGACAATTCAGAGGAATTATAAAGATGTCGGTGAAACAATGTTATAAACTCCATTAGCCTTGAAAAGTATTTAGCGACTTGTCTGATAAATGGTTTGTTCAAATAGATGTCCATCCCTGCTAAAAGAATTAATGTTGTATTTTATTTTTCATGTAAAAATTTTCAAATTTAGCAAACAATCGTCAGAAAAGGCTTTTCAATATATTGAATCAAAACAAAAGCAAAAATTATGTCGAAGGGAAGGCGAGACTAAAATATATCTTCACTGAATCAACTCACCTCCGCCAATTTTTATCACAGCTTGTTGCTTAACAGCACCTCCTACATTTCTTGCAATACACTCATACGTTCCTGAATCATCTTTTGTGGCTTTTCGAATAGAAAGACGAGAAGCTTTTCTGTAAAATAAAACAAAAACATATTAACAAAAGGTATACGCAAAATAACTAAAATAATCGTTCTTTAACATAAGTGGGTAACAGAAGGCAAAAGTTTAACATACGTCCTGGACACATAAAATGTCGCTAAAAATCCATTAATGTTTCGCGTCCCTTAAACTGTCATTGTTCTTATTTAAGTGTACTTTCAGCGCTTTGATTTTTTAGCAAAAGTCAGAAAACTCGAAATGTACTTGAATGTTTCAAATCTTGTGTGGCTTGAATTTGAACGTGTTGGCATCAGATTTTTTGACAACGCCTCAAATGTGGCAAGGCCTGAAAATGATAATTTGCAAACAAATCTTATCTAGCTGGGTTAGACGACGTGCTAGGGAAGCATATGGTGCGCGTGCCTCGTGGTGGGTTATAGCTTCCGATAATCCTGTGCCAACACTCAGATATGCTAGTTTTGGAGTTTCCACCATTATTTGAAACGTTTATCTTTATATTTATTCTGATATCATCCACTTAAGCCTGCCACAGAACGCACTAAATGTTATTTCCTTGCAGAAATACACAGAAAGGTTTCTTCCGAGAATTCATACCGCGTTGTGTCTTTGAACAGAGATGATGAAGTTAATTTGAAAAATGTTGGGTTCAGTCTGCTGACTCTTTCTTATATTGTACAAATATCTATAAAGTGGTAAGAAAGTCCATAGAAAAATTGCACTGCAAATTTCTATAGTCTCATCCTTATATCTTTAGAGGGTGGGCTGCGTGGCACCGGAGTCCGTAAATGAATGAAATTACAGAAATTAAATGTTTAAAATGTGAGAAATCAAACAAAAATTACGCTGCTAATGCTTTGCACCGTATCAGGTTGGTATTGAAAGACAAAATACGATTCTGCGATGGAACTTAGGTCTCAAATTTTACCATTAAAACGTACGAACTTTCTTCCAAATGGCAGAAATGTATTATTGTAAGCATGGAAAGATTAAAATGTACTAAAATAAATCTATATTGTAGACTTAAAAGATGAACATTTCAAGATCTTAACTATGAAAGAGACTCTGTCTTATCGATTAAATAAAAACTTTCAGTTAAGACTTCATAAATGCGGGACAATAAAACAGACTTAGAGCAGAAAATTCTTCTATAAAACAGCGAAGCTTTGGCTGAAAAGTGCACATAAGTTTACAATTTGTCTGCCAAGGTAAAACATTATTAAGTCTTAGAACAGGTAAGCAACTGAAAAACAGTTTTTGACCCATTTATTCTGAACCATAAGTACTTTTCAAAGTTCATGAACGAAGCTATAAAGGAAAGCAGCCAACCAGAGTTCCAAATTGACATCTTCTTTTAATATTTAAAACGAATCTAGGCGGAAAATCTTAATCGTAGACAGCGATATTTACAGACTAGTTAATTAATACTCCTGTACACCTGCATTTCCCAATGTGTTGCGATTTCATATAGAGATAACAGGTTTTGCTGTAACCTTGAAAATCGACAATTTAGTGACAGATGCAACATTTGGAACGCAGACTGCACTTGATATATGAAAGTGTCAACTACATTAAAATATGCTTATATTTCATTTTTGAGAATAATATTACAGTTCTTTCGCGAATTCTTTTTTCCAACTATGCTAAACCTTAGTAACAGTCGACAAAATCTCTCTAGTTCTGTATCGTTGTTTTTTCCTTTTTCCTTATCTCTCTCCCCCCCCCCCCCCCCAAGGAAAACAAGCAAAAACAATGATATTTTTTAGATAGCATTCTAAGCATTCTGCATAAAATCATGAAGAAAAATGACACATAACTTACTTTGTTGTTTTTATTCGTCTCCCTCTTCTTGCTATGGTGTTTATATCTTTCCCGTCTTTTAACCAAGTGAATACAGCATTTGGTAGCGGCTTTCTTTTTAATCTGCAATTTAATTCCAGTTTTTCTCCCTCTTCGATTGTCTGGTCATTCATTCTTCTTTTACGATCGAATTCCGGAAGTTTTACTGCAAATAAATTGAAAGAAAATAGTAAATAAACTGTCGGAGTCGAAATATTTCATAATTATTGCATAATTCCTTCATTATCATGATCACCATCATCGTCATCATAATCACCACCACCACAATAATCATCATCATCATCTTTAACACAGACTACAGCAACGGCAAGAACAACAACAACAGCAATACTACCACCATGGTAATCATCATCACCATCTTTCGGTAATTCTATTTTCTTTTAGAAAACTAAAAACTGAAAAAAATGTATTTTTTCATAATTATTACAAAATCTCCGAACAGACCGTAGTAACTCCAGCTCAGAATTGCTCTATTTTCATGGTGTATGTTGTTGATGCTTAAGGAATTATTCAATAACAAGACACAGCTATGGTAATATCTGTAATTAGCATGCATATGTGGGGATTAAAGTATTGTCATACACAATAGCTATTGTCTATACAAACGTTTGAAGTTCGTAGGATTCCTAAATAATCTATAGATAATATCGTCTGCATTAGATCTACCAATTAGTAAACAAAACTTTAAATTTACGTATGATTTTTTTTATGTGTGCGTTTTTGACCTTGATGTTAATTGTATTGTACAGGCTTTATGCTTAATTCTTGATAAACTTCTTGTTTTTGTTTTTTTATGAGCTTAAGGATATTCATAAATATACATAAAAAGATTTGTTGATTAACTCTAAAAAAGTATTAGATTATATTAAAAAAGGTAACAGAAGAAATCTTCGACACTATTTCTGCAACAAGTTTTCGCGACTCTCTTCCTTGTTGAAAATAAACTACAAATGTTTCTTTTGCATCCCCATAACTTTGATTTTGACATAATTTGATAAACATACAATAAATAGTTGTAATAAAGCAATAATACAGGAGGAAATCGATCATGTTATCTTTATATTTCTTTTTTTTTTTGGTAACATATGGTGAATGTTTGCGTAATACAATAACCCTTCTTCAGAACACTGCCCGCAGATCGGTTAACAGTTATGGTTATGGCAAATGATTAATTATTTTACGACATTCAATATTTTTTGTCATTTACAAAGTGTGACACTGTCAGAAACACTTCTGTATAATCAGGAGAATAATTCTTAAGGTGCAAAAATTATGGGGAAAAACTGAACGAAATAGGTGAACAGATGACCTTAGAAAAAGGACATTTTCTTATCAATTGAATGGCTCCAGAACAAACTTTCTTTTCCTAATTCATTCATTTTTTTTAATTTAAACTGCAAGTTATCTCTCGTGAGTTGTAAAAGCTTTTCAGCAATACAGATATATATAGATCTGTGTCTCCCATTTTTCTTATACGGTGAGTGGGGTTTGGAAGGGCACGTGGGGTAGGGTCTTATTCTCTCTGCAGTTCATGTTGAAAATCTCTCCTTACTGGTCACAATAACTATGAAAGTACTTGTATTATTTCGTTACTATCCGAGTCATTTGTGAAACAGATAGCAATACAAATTTATTTGATGTGTTAACACAAAAATAAACATACATTGAACATGGTTCTTACACACTAGTTATCTTTCATCAAACAATTTTCACGCGTCACATGAAATTGACAAATCGTGGTTTAACTATGTAACACCTAGATGTCATCACCGTTTAATGAAACACCTTCTCCAAGTTAAAAGCACCTCGCCTACACAAACTTTCCTTAAATATTAAAACTGTACGTGGTAATATGTCATTCATTTGTAAAACGATGCGCATATCTAAAACATTTTTTAAATTCTTAACTTTATTAATGCACTTGATCATTTGAATGCGCTTTTATCAGCAAAGTCCGTTGGTGTTTAAAAATGGTTATTTATATTCAGCCAATATTATCTAATTTTAAGTAATAGATGAACCGCAGGTTAAAGATAGTAAATCTTTGTTAATTCAACAGTATTTAGATACATATTTAAATCAATGACTAATTTCGCCTCTTCACTGTGACACAACACTATGCTAGCCTTTCACTAAGTCAGCTAGCCATTCAAAACTAAAGACAATTTGGTAAAGTCATTGTATAAACCGCAATAATTTGTGGCTTTCCCAACCGCCATTTCACAACGATGTTAAAATAAAGATATTTCATTGATAAAATAATAAAAGTAAATCTTGGGTGGCTAGCTAGAATATGGCCTTCACCAGATCTGTATTAAGATCGTTTAACGACAAAATAAATATTAGCATTGCAAAAGAAAGCTTTAAATGACATGCCTGTTGTTCATATTAATAAAAATCCAATTTTCTTAAATAAAATTTATCATCAAAATGTATTACAGACGTGTACTGAAAGTCAGTAATTTAATTATTTATGGTCACTTTATGAAAACAAACATTTAAATGTTACCCGTTAAGTTCCAACCTCTTTTTTTCCAATCACAGGTCTTTAACTTCCTAATGATATTCTTAAAGTCATGTACAAACAAAATGAGGATAGGTTGTACACGGCAGCATCTAACGAAGAGAAAAATACAAACAGAAAAGTTCAAAATATTTTACTGTAAACTAATACAGCAATCCTTTAAGCTATTGTAATACTGTGTGTCATCAATTCCACACCATTTGACAATGAAACCCATACAACAAGTTTGAAGTATTCTCAACTATTTCTTCACGTAACATAAACCCTTTTATACATTAAATATCTACCTACATATAGATATGTATAATTGGAGAATTGCTCAGCAGCTCTTCGTTGAAAACCAGTTTATTTTGTTTGTTAAATTGCCTGTAAAATTTGTTGTAATTTTACTCCTTTCTATAGCCCCCAACCTCATTTTACACCGACTAAGTAAGTTATACTAAAAAAATAAATAAATAAAACACATTCGGAATGCACTTTGTTTATTAATATTTTCACGTTGATTCTGCATTTTCATGACAAACAACCTTTAGTCCTGTTAAATTAATGGTGATACCTTTATAAGGGTGTAAACGTTATCAATTGCTAACAATCGGCGGAAAAAAAACACTTCGCGTAAATTGATGACAATCAAATGTGCCATTTACAATTACTTTAAATCATGACACCTCAATCCTGCAAAATATGTAGATTTTACATTTCCACAGATTCAAATGTGTGTTTTATTTGAATACAAGCAATCCTTAACATGGATAGGCGAAAAAAAGTACATTGTTCATTAAAAAAAGCACAGAGTCTTATTATATAGGCAGTTTTTAAAGAAAAAACCCGGTTCCAAAGGGTGATGTTTGGGTATCTTTTCTTTTCCTATGCAGAAGGTTTGAATCTTTTAGGAGTAATTAATATTCAAAATTCACAAAGAAAACTGAAATCTTGAAACCGGACAATTTCGTACGGTTAAAGGTCATTAGAGGATTACTTTTACTTATCAATACACTTCAACAGTAAAGTATCCCACTTCAAAGGTATCACCTGTAAAGCTTTTGTAAATATATTGTATTCTTAAATGTATTGCGTGACTCACGTTTCTATAGTGGGCATCATTATAGATCTCTTACAGTTATCTAGTAAATAATTAGTCACGCTTCTTAAAAAAGTGGGATTTTGCTAATTTACCTAAGGTGACACACGTTGATGACGAATTTAGAAGACAAAATTAATACTGCACCGATGTCTTTTTCAAACCTTACACTGATGAAAACAGTTAAGTCTAAAAAGTTCTGATCAAAATTAGATCTAAAAAGTTAAGTCTATATAGATCTAACCTTAACTAGATCTAAAAAGTTAAATCTATATAGATCTTACCTTAACTAGATCTAAAAAGATAGGTCTATTTCGATCTAGCCTCATGATAAAAACAAAATATATTTTAATGATGATATGTTTGAGTCAAACGTACATTATAGATAAAAGCATCGTGATACTGGTATAAATTGTTCTAGGAAAGTCTGACTATTGCAACAAGCATCACTCTAAGAAAACAAGGATATTTGCTGATGTACAAATGCAATATCGAGATATGAATACATAATGTATTTTTTAATAATCCTACCAATTTTATCACTGCTCTTTTTTTAAATATATCAAAGGTATCTTTACGTGAAAAACGGGGCTTTGATGTCGCCGATCTCGATTGAGAAAATTGGATTTTGATAGAATCGGATTAGCAAAATACACATTTAATCTGTACATTTCAGTTTAATAAGTACACACTGTTTTGTATTTTTTTGATCTGTAAGTAATGCGTTTAGTAACTTGTACAACGGTTGGTTTACTTTGAAGGATTAGTTAAACAAGGCCTAAATAAGGAGAATCCCCCCTTTCCTTCTTATTTCCCGATGAGACACTGTAACATTTCAAACACAAGAAGTGAATCAGAACATATGTTTTTGTGAGATGACCGATGGCTAATTACTAACAAAGCCGTGGTCAATATCTAACCTTCTGGCTTAGAAAGCTATTACTATGGCATTAAACAGAGACAAGAGACAAAACGTCATCAGGCCGCGCCTTATTAGCAACGCACTCAGAAAACAAACTGGAAAGTGGTCACGTCACCGACATATGTTAAAGACAATAAATGGAAATGATAAAGGGCTGGTCAGGAATTAATTCAGACTAATAGGCGAACTCAAATCACGACACTTTGAAGTCATACAGGATATTGTTTACGCTTGTTGTTTTCCTGGCTATTAAAAACATATTAAACAAAGTTAAGGTTAAGATAGAAATCTATGACAAATAGTATTCATCTATCCTTAAGGCCCGGAACTAGGGCTAGTGCATTCAGCTTTATAAACAACATGCGTGTAAAGAGATAAACCATTCTTAATGAGTCGTTTTATTTCTTGTTTGAAGACGAAGAGGTCTACCTAGATTTTCATTATATTACTATTTTCAAGTTAGAAATACACAAAGTGCAAAAGTAGTTTGTAAATTCGTGTTAACAGGTGCAGTCGTTTAAATCTTAAGCCCTTTTTCTTGAAAAATATTAAAAAGTGACCCAAAACCTAATGCAATAAATTTCAAAAAAAAAAAAAAAAAAATTGATTGTATTCACTTGTTACTCAAACATCTCAAGTGTTTTGTTTTGTTTTCAGACCAAGCAACAGCAACCAGGAATTCTGGGACAATTTCAACACAACGTTTAGTCATATCCTATAACCAGTCTATTTGTTAACGAAGAAAATAACACAGTCTATTGCTGCTTTATCTTAAAGCCATAGTAAGAATATGCCAATGTCACTATCTTCTTCTCAATGTTTATCATGGCAGAGCAGACATTAACCTTGTAAACTTTTTTTAATTTCAATGCCAGAAGCACCATATTGTATGCTCACTTCCAACTGATATAAACGTCATGATATTTATGAATGAAATGACTAATTAGTATATATTCAAAACTGAATTATACAATTTTTTTCTTTTTCTTGGAAAGAAGACGGGTCGTTTTTCTAAATCGACGGAAGTAACATTTACTCAGGAGACGCATGCGCACCGACTAAAAGTGAATATCACTTCCGCCATAAAAGCAGAAGATGAGGAAGTGCAAAAAATAAATTAGCACCAGAGCTATCATTAAAGTGGCTCAGCCGTAATCTGTTACATTCCTGATCAATCCATTATATTTCTTATCACAGATAAATTTTGAAAGTTTTATAACATCGCAGATAAGCTATACCTAGTCTGGTACAACAGACACTTGTTATTTTTACCAAGCAGGTGATTCCACCCGCTGAACAAGGTAGTTAACGAGAGACATTAGCGGGGAAGTAATCTCACTCCATTGGGGTGCCTTATGAGAATCATTTAGGTGCAGCGATTCCACTAAAATGATTTTATATTCTGATACTGTCTACACTTTAAATCAATGGATTTTGTTAAGAACAGACTCCTATAAATCATATTGAACAAAAAAGTGCTTTACACATCACTTTTCATCTGTCACGTGACGAAAAGATCAGGCGCACTCACACAGTCTCTCATATGCAAGCATTGCTCTCATTTTTGGATACATACTATCGCCAAACCTTGAAATCATGACCCTAAGTTATTGGTATTTCGAAGTAAGAATAGAAACGACAAAAAGATATAGAACTCTTATGTACCATAATTGAAAGACAGTTTTGAAAATACGTGGTCATGCGGACTCTGCATGCTTTGATGTACTTCACAGGTTTGTCCATAACGTAATTGCTGCTTGGCATTGAAATATTTTCTGTCTGATCTCAGAAAAGTATCTTGGTACAAGGCGAAGGTCATTACAGAAAACATTACACTTATAACTGATACAGATTATATAGTCAGTATGATGTGTGATATATTTCACGATAAATGCACGGTTTTCTTATCCCATCTTATAAATTAATAGAAATCCTCATCATTATCGGAATCACGTCGTGTTGAACGGAGGTCAAAACTTCGTACAAAATATTCTAGAACTATCTGTCTGTAAACATGACTGATCTGTAAATTACATTTAATGCCCCACTCGCTTAAATTCAAGGCTGTGAATAATGTCCTCATTCTATTTATAGAATGCTGCAAGTTACATCCGTAATGTATCCGCGCATTCGAATTTTAATATTTACCTACACGTCTGTCGTAAATGATCACTCTCGGAGCCTTGGGACTTATATTACGATGCACAATTAATGGACTGTTCATTCAGCCAGTTATCTCTGTTCCAAGCTGTCTATCATTACCAATTAAGGAAATAAACACTTTATTCTGTTCTCATGCATTTATAGGAATTGTCTTTCATGCTAACGGTTTCCAAGAAAACCATGAGTCACAGTTGTATAAAACACAACCTTTTTTTTAAACTTCTGCTGTTGGTTCCATGCACACAGTTTATTTATTTCGTTTTAGCAAAATTACTTGTTTCCCTAGAAAATGACAAAAAAATGCATAACTATTCTCATTACTTTTGGAAAGGAATTTCAACATTATTTACTAAAGTAAAGAACATCTCTCCACATTAGAAATGCGAATAACAGGCGGGAAAACAAGTGTCTATTAAAGAAATCACTTGTTCCGGCAAATTTCACATAGCGGTTCTCATAATTAAGGGCATTAGTCACTCCACATCAATATTTCTGATATAACAGACGGTTTTTTAGACAGGTAGACATTGTTTCGGCAACATTTCAAGTATGTTTAACTATAATATTCATTTCAGCATTATACTGCTCATTGGAAAGTGTGCAAACGTAAGGGATCAGAGTTTTAACTGCAAACGTAAGGGATCAGATTAAGGAACTCTCCCTTCTTAAAGCTTGTTTTAAATAATACAATGGACTCGATTTCCGCTGTCAAAGTCAATGTTGTTTTAGACATGAACTTCATTTCAGTGTTTTACAAGCAACCAAGTGGTCATAGTTCAGACGCAACCGACGCAGTAAAACTCTATTGTGACGTAGTAAAAACAAAATCTTATCTTTGATGGTTCATACCTTTGATGGTTCATACCTTTGGTAGTGCATACAGTTTTACGCAAAACCGACGCAGTAAAACTCTATTGTGACGTAGCAAAAACAAAATCTTACCTTTGATGGTTCATACCTTTGATGGTTCATACCTTTGGTAGTGCATACAGTTTTACGCAAAATACAAAATGGCATATGTTTGTACGTCTGCAAGACAATGTTAGAAAGTGCAAATTCTCTACTTGTACAGAATTTTGAAAAGAAATGTCATTATCAGCATGTATCATGTATTATCAACATGTATCATATATTATCAACCTGTATCATGTATTATCAACATGTATGAAGTGTTATCAACATGTATCATGTATTATCAACATGTATCATATATTATCAACCTGTATCATGTATTATCAACATGTATCATGTATTATCAACATGTATGATGTGTTATCAACATATATCATGTCGATTATCAACATGTATCATGTATTATCAACATGTATCATGTAATAGACATGTCACTTTTCTGCGCTGTCTAACTGAACGTTATCAAAATGAACACATTTCTTCAAAGAAAAAAAAAACAATCTGTAATATAACAAGGACATAAAACACCTTCTCTTGCACTGAATTCAGTGAATATAAAAAGCCAAAAAAATGGCGTTTGTTTTAATTTATATCTTTTTATTTTCCTAGCTTTATTTGTTAAGAAAGCATCTTTGTTGAGCAGTATATAATTGTTTTTGTTTCGATAATCCATCTTCACTGGCTCACATCCAATTTTCCTGAAGAAAAAAAAACGCGCTTTCATCATAACAGGATTAACAGATTACCCTTCAAGAAGTGTTCGTCTGCAATAATTCCAAGATATGATCTTTTAAGAGATGTAACATCAGCGGATTATCCTGACATAGTTTATAGTATATCATTAACAAGTATCATTTGATTTATATCACTGCTATCATCACGTCTATGCCTAATCTTGAATCAATTTCTCGAACCATCAAACAAATCTTTACCCTTTGGAAACGGATTAAGAACATGTTGAACAAACATATCAAAACGATTTTTATGACTCCCTGATCTGTATTTCACATTGCAACAAATGTCAAGGTGACAAGGTCGATAGACTGAAAGACTGGTTCCCTGTCGCAAAGAAAGTTCATTCTCATTAGACCGAAGGGCAGGTACCATACCGCAACAAATGTAAAGGTCACGAAACTGTAGTAAGGGAGTCCATGCGGTTACTTAAATTGAGATGGGAGAGTCGGTACTTTGGCTGTTTCATGCCCTTACAAATAAGATTAACTTGGCTAGGACAGGTTAAAATATGCAATAATGGCAGCAATGATAGTGCTGAAACTGATTCAAATAAAGAAACAAATCTTCCATGTTGTGTTTACTTCTTTGTTTGAAGATGAAAATGCTAGAATAGTTCGCATTGTAAAATCTGGTGAATGACATAAGTCCTTTTAATCATGATGAAGAGTCCTCTGTGGTATCTGATTTATGATCAAAGATATGCTTTTTCGTCTGCTGTTCAGTATGAAATCAATTTATATAATATTTGATATGTCTCGGCGAATATAACAACATTTTGTTTGATGCAGAAATAATCAATACTGCTCAAAAGTTTATACAATTATAAGACTAGGAATGCTTATGTCCTACTGGACAAATTACATACCCACAGTCGGTCTAAGTAACTGTTGTAGTTAGCAACACACTGTTTGGTGCACATGTAGTTAGGTTCACTTGCAGTTAGGTGCATTCTAGGAGAGAGCCGCCGTCAAAGCTGAATATCCAAACGCCTGTACTCGGCCACAAGGGAATTTCATGTCCATTATCTGTTGTATACCCATAAAAGTATTGACTTCACAGTTTGCTAAGAGAGTAGCATTTGGTCTCAACTGACCGCAGTTTCGAGCATCATTGAGCCAGATTTCTAACGCCATATAAGGCCACAAGGGGAATTATGTGTCTAGTTGTCGTTGCAATAGATCCCCATTATCATTGATGGTAATTATTATATTGACTTCTGTGTTTGCTTGGAGAGTTGTATCAGTTTTCGATGTAATTGCTAGTGTTAGGACAGGTCTAACTGGGCTCTTGTTAAACAGAGATTTGGCAGCAAACTCGACTTCATCATTATGTGGTCAATAGCTTTAATGTTAAGTGCTTAATTGCTACATTTTTACATAAGACATGTGAATTCGACGTTTTTCCCCTCCTTATTAAAGATATTCATTTGAGCAACTTGTCTTCTTCAAACTTGTACAACATTAGCTTATATCGTACAAAACATTATATTTGCACTCCCTCTTCGTCTAGACTCTTTTTCGAAGAAAAAACAAACGTCGAAAAAATAACGCATTTAGACTTTACTTGAAGACCGAGAAAAAAAACTGCACTAGTTACCCCGAAAATGTCTGTCCGATAAAATACGCAGTAGTTAAATTTAACTGAGGTGTTTAAGATGTTCAGAAGCCATTTAATACGCCAGCAGGAACAATATATCATTTATTTACCAGAGTACCGCATACTTGCAAAATTGCCGGCAAGCATACCCAGCTGTCAGTTAATAGCTCGGAGGAATACAATTCCTCTGTAAATCTGTGTTAAAAGACGCTCCAAAGACAAATGTTCCCATTCCAACAGGTGGGTGATAAAGAAACATTGCTTTAGGCCGTATTCCGTATGGTATTCGTATTGTGAGCTCAATTAATATAAAATTTCTTATGTGGGCATTAGTCGAGGAGTTGTAAAGCATTCCACTTTTCTATAATATTGGTATCAAACCTCCTGCGACTAAGACACTCAAATATTATTTCACTTTAACAGGAAAAGGTATGAAAATATCGTCTAATATGATATAATTATACATGGTAAACCTGTGTTTGGTTTTGCCTTCTCACATAAGTCACGATATTAGTTAACCACATTTTACAACAAGAACAGACGTTACGCCGTTATATACTTAATGCTGATGACGCCATTTCCATCTAACGTCAGCTAAACACTGAATTTTGACAGTGGTTTTAATATACCTGCTTGCCAAATTTCACACAAATCGGAAATTTGCAACTCTAGTTTTTATTTTATTTTTTTTTTTTTTAAATTTCAGCTTATACTGCGAATTGTAGATGACACATGTAAAATACCGGTTAATTCCTGTTTTTCTGCTATTTAGATCCAAATGCCATCCGGCATGTATACATGACAATAAAGTTGGCAAAGTGGTTGCATCAATCTATATTTTAGCAATTTTTTTTGACAACAAAGTTCCTAAAAGTCACGTGCTATTTTTAATCTTTTTTGGAAGTTGAATAGTCAATGCTGGTTTACAACATTATAGCTTTTACCAGTTATAGCATTATAGCTTTTCCCAATTACAACATTATAGCTTTTACTAATTACAGCATTTTAGCTTTTACCAATTACAGCATTATAGCTTTTACCAATTACAACATTATAGTACAGCATTATAGCTTTTACTATACCAAGTTTAAGGAAACATTAAAGCAGTGTGCATTTTCAGTGCACTAAATCGATGTTAAATGCATTATTATTTGAAGTATTACAATGCCGTAAGTTGAAAGCCATTGCTGTTTGAAATGCAATTAGCAGTTACGCTCTCACTTTGTTGTTTCCGGATAATACATTATCTCGGATAAAAATGTAACAGCCATTATTGAGTATCATAGGTGGATTTCTTTCCTAGAGTAGAATAAAACGTCGTAGAAATATGACACACACATTTTGACCCAATATTTCTGTTTCTATTAGAGGCAAAGCAATCAAAAAGGCTCACGATTCTATGTCATTATTTGCAAGAGCGTTTTACTATAAATACTGGTTATCATGTCAGCTTTATTCATTGATTTTATCAGGATTGCATAAATATGATATTATACATTGCTATTCTTTATGTACTTAGGACAAAACGCTGTATTAAAAGCTTGCGTATGTACATATTGTATTTCCGGCGTTTGCTATACATAATAGCGCCCAATGAAAGAAAGCATTTCTGTGAAAAGTAGATGAGGGTTCGGCTATCGGTTACCAAATCCAGACTGCTTTATTGATTAGAAAACTCCTTCTGAATTTGTCCAGATGTGCCAGGGAATTGC
The DNA here is from genome assembly GCA_012932295.1 of Cyclina sinensis. NCBI lineage: Eukaryota > Metazoa > Mollusca > Bivalvia > Venerida > Veneridae > Cyclina > Cyclina sinensis. Next base: position 35,098,450 of record JAAONU010000001.1, on the reverse strand, counting down.
TTATTGTATTCAGTATATGCATAACTTATTTTACAGATCATAACGTTAATGTCGTCTGCTAACGGTATGAACCTAAATGTCGTCTGCTTATCTGTCAATATTACAGCTCTGTTACTCCCTTTTTTTCGTATCAGACAATCGTGGGGCCTGATGATGGCTATCTAATCAGAGGCCATTAACATGGGGTTTACACCAGCTAAAGGCACCAAATGAATTCTGAAAAGGTCAAGGTCTTTCATAGAGAAGGTTTTGTTCGAAGAAAATTCAAGAATAGGTCGATACAATTTGATGAACACGTTTATATAATACATTTCAGTATAGTTTTATCTTTTGGACTATTAATCAGACATTTTTAAATATTTGTAACAATCAAATAACATGTTAGTACATTGGCACCCGACAAAAGCCATTCATTTTTGTGGAGATCCGAGCTCAATGTTAAGAAATGCCCATTTTTGGTGTAATATTAAACTTGATTTTGCGGAATATGCAATTCGACCAGTAATTCAAGCCAGAATATTATCGTCTGCATTTTATAATAAGTCTGCTTTCTATTATTGTGCGGTCAATACAAAATCAGACAGATAGCTAGAGGCTTGCCAAGATTTCAAACAATCGCAGATAAAGTACAGGGTAGTTAACGACCACAGACACTAGAATCTTGTAGGCCCAAAAGGCATAACAGTGTCTCTGATTATCTGATTATTTGTAGACGGGCTATTTAAAATTCTATATGTATATATTTTTAATGAAATATTTACTAAGCATATGATACACTTGATAAAGGAAGAGATGTTCGATTAAACGAGACACATAAACACAATAACGGCAGCGCAGATCGGGCAGAGGAAGAACAAACGGTTGAAATCCAGCTTTCATCCTTCAACCGCTTAAACTCATGGCAATGCAACTTTACATAACGATTTCGGTAGCTAGGTGCAAACTTAATAGTGCATCAACAAATGTTTATCATCGATAAATATCGCAATACATTTGAAACAAATTCCCTATTGTTTACAGCTTATTAAACAGAAATATTCAAAAAGCCTGATGCTGTTAAGCGCCCTTTGAGCGTGAAATAACACTATTTCTATATACACAATAATCCATTTTACAGTCAATCGAGAAGTTATGCTATCAGTAGCATGCTCTCTTTTTAAAACTGAATACATAAAGGTAAAATGTTTGTTAGTTCTGCTACACGTATTGAGATTTTCATATAGACCTCGTCATTTTGTTCTGATTATTTCGACCCCAGGTATTTTTTCTAACTTTTTGTTTCATATTCTTGTAAGCACTAGTTACACTACAGACTCAATGCACTCTTACAGAGAAGCAAACATCCAGCCTCTCTGATAGCAGCTTTTACCTTTGATACAACTAGGTTATTGCTGCCCGGTAGCGTATACAATTTAGTCTAGAAATTGTAAAAATATTTACACAATTCGGCTCCAGAACATCGAGACTGTCTTAAGAAAACATTGAAACGCAATAGGAGCTAACAGATTGATGCCAATGGGGTGCCCCAGCCTCATTCTGGCTTAATTTCTAAAAATAAACTCGTCGTTGATAATATCAGGACTGGTCTTCAAGTTTCTGGTTTATTAATAAGGACACTTCATTTCAAGGTTTTGAACGCAGTTTAGTACCCGACAAAAACTTTCTACTGAGTTAAACTGACAATAGCATGCCACAGAACATTCTGAAGCGCATTTTTCTTGCTGTTATCTAAATTGCAAACAATCGGGAAAGTTGCGGGCGGTAAAAAGGGTAATTCGGTCTGCAGATACTATTAAGGAAGCCGCAGGAAGATTGCTTAATGAAAATGCACTTGTTCTAATAAAATAAGCAAGGCCTCTGGGTACTTTCTGTGTTCAACATTATAATCATTTTATAAGCTTGGGTTCACGGGAGGTGACTCTGTGGTAAGGAGATAAGAAACATGGGGCTATTTATAAGCAAATTATTAAGGAACTGCAGGCTTCATTGAGATGATTTATATTAACATGGTCGCGTGTAATGTTTAAAATTACATACAAAAACTCGCATATTCTGCTTGCACATCATACTTCAGATTGCCACATGTTGCAAAAGATTATATTGTCGTAAAAATCTTAAGACTCCATCGAGCGCTTCCAGAAATTCAGTGAAACTTTTTGTGCCGTACTTTAGAAAGTAACCCGAATTAATATTTCATTTTCCATTTGATCAAACATTATTTCACTTTGAGATTGTGTATTTGCCTTTTGCCATAAACTTCCCACATCATCTATTTAATAGCTTTTTTGTAAACAACCAATGTAGTTTTCATAGCCCTGTTACACGTACTTTAATTACATTCAATATTTAACATCAATGCGCAACTAATTTATGAAGCAAAAACCCCAAGATGAAACTAAAACAAGTGGAAATGTATAAATCAATGTCTCTGTAAGGAATCAGACACGTGACTTGTTGGAGCTGACAAGCATGGCGTGGTAAGTAGTCTCTGATGGGAAATATAACAGAAAGTTACAAATGTAATTGCATGAAAGTTTCGGACCGACTCATAATAACATTTCAAATGACCGCCATGCTATTGCTACCCAAACATTTGACTTATGGAGAATTTATCCATGCTTGTAAAGCCTTCCCTTTTTCACCTCTAAGCTCAGGTTGTGTGACAAAATACAAATTGCACGAGTAATTGCCGACAGGAAAGCCGTGGTTCGCCTCGTCTCCCTTCGTAACGTCACACCTTATCAAGACCATGCAGCTATTTAAGAATTCAAACACTGAATAATAAATAAAAATGAATTCGAACGTTATTTTTGAATAGCATTTTTTATTCAGATCAGTATATGCTCTGACATATATATTTTAAAGAAATCAGCCATGTATTTCAAACATTGTGTAGTTTTTGGCAGTTTTCCTAGATAAATGCGCGATAATAAACATTGTATAAAACTCTAGTATACAATTTGTTCCTGCTTCTGATTTCTTTAAAAAAAATAAAAAGAAGTGAAAAAAGTAAATTGTAAACATTGCAGTCGTGTTGTGAATAACAAACACTACAGTCCATGCCCAAAAGGAAAAATATGGAAATATCTTTACAATCGGTATAGGCGTGTTTTTTTTTCGAAGATGAAATGAATGCAACAGCAATTACATAATACACCTAATGATATTCTAAAGACTTCCAATTCAATATCATATATATATCATTCCCAATCTAAATCGTCGAAGAGTAATAAATCTACAGATTCAGTAGAGTTTTAATTGACTTATTTATAGGTGGTTGAAAAATAAAGAGGGTATTTCTTTAATCTAATCTCTCTCTTTCAGGCTGGAACCCTATACATCATCCTGAGATCACAGACAACTCACATATTTCATCAAGAAGTCAGATAAAACTGTCTTCATTTATTTAGAGTTTGTAGATATTTAAGAAGAAACTAGAAACCCCATGGAGAGACAATTATACATCAAGTATTCCTTGCTTTGAATACATTTCATTAATTAATATCTGTTCTAAAAGTGTTCTTATGTTTCTGAGTTAACTTTTAGATAAAAATAGCCATGATCAGACATATTTTACTTGTTCAAATTGATTGGAATTATTAACTGAGAAAAAAACCGGTTAAAACTGTAGAAAAAAACACCCTAACTACAATCTAGATGCGCATTTTCGAACAGACATTTGAATCCCCAGCTACCAACTACAGGCCAACTTCACAGACCTAAAAAAGCATCAAGTAAAACCCAGTCGACATACTAAACAGCTTTGTTTCGACATTAGCAGAAATAACTGCAAAATCACTGTGCCGATTTTGTTGTAAATGCACAATACTTCTTATTCAACACGTCAAGATGGTATCACAGTGAGATATGGGGCTTGTTATCTGAAGGGAAAATCTAAAAATATGCCATCTTTTTTGACTTCTTATTCTCTATGATTGACAATGTATTTAGCAAACAATAATTCACGACTCCCCTCTCAAAATGAGTTCCTAGTTTTTGATAAATCAGTTCCTAAGACCCACTGTTCATCTTTTTATTAAGAAAAATAAAGGACCTAATTTAGCCCTTTGTAGTACACCAGATTTTAGATTAAATGTCTTACACGGCTGTAATTTGACATAACAAGTTAAAATCAGATTGAAATTTTAAACTACCAAACTGACAGGTGCTAGAGTGTTCGGGTGTTATATCAATTTAAGATTAATTTTAAGGGTCAATGTATTTGGAAGAGCATGTTTATACAGACGATATTGCATTTCAAATGGTTTTCAAAAATACAAAAAATCTAATCACCGCTTCTAAATTCTTCTGTCGGGAATACAAAACATGTCTCATGTTTAACATATCCGTAAGAATTAATGTCAACTATCGAACATGTTATGAATTCAAGGTCGTTCAAAAAATGATGAATGTTGTTTTCGTTTATGATGATGATGGCCATGATCATGGTGAAAGCAGTTATGATGAGGAAATGTTGCTGCTGCAGAAGAAGAAGAAGATGATGATGATGATGACAGTAAGGGCAAAAAATGAGCTTGAGAGTCAAAAACAGAGTGATACAAATATATTGTCTTGCATTTTATCGACCCTTGAAAATATGATGGCTTTTCTTGAATAAAAATCATATCTGAAACATGTCTTAGTGAAGGTTGAACATTTTGATGACGTCTGCAGAATAACTTACAAGTCTGAAAACGTTTTATCTGAATAATTATGTCCGGAATTTACGATTTATTACATACTTTATGTTACCATGAGGTATATATATCACATTCGCTGGACCTTAAGTATAAGTGATGGCCATGCAAATTACATTAATCACAAAGATTTGGTCATTGATACTTGCCAAATCCCACCATTAGGAAAAGTAAAATACAGCTAAGGCGGTATGTACTTTTATATGTCCATACGAGGTCAATGAAGAACGTTGCCTGAGAGTCGGAGACATAGTGAAAGACAGGCTTCAGACAATGTTTTTCTGAACAGTTTCTAGTACTGCTTGATTATGTCTTAATGCATGTTTAGAATACTTTTGTCTAGTAAGATACATAGCAAATCTAATGCTTCTGTCAAAAGCTCTTATATTTGAACAACTTCACAACATAAGAACTAAATGTCACTCCAAAATCGTTCTATAAATATCCCTCAACTAAAATTACTGACAAAGTGTAGAGGAATTTGAAATTTCATCATTATACACTTATAACATTCTTGGTCCTGTTTAAACCAATTCTAATTTAGGGAAATTTAATCAGTTAGATAAGATCTATGCTGATGAACGAATTCCTCCAAAATTGTTTGAAATTGCTACTTGTCAGTTTCAATTCTACTGGACAAATACCACCTGACAAAATTAACCAATGTTAAATCTAGATATTCCGTGACGTGTTTCATGTCACTTTATTCTATTTTAAACAAAATCATGGCTCAAACTTTATGGCAAACCATGTATAACGTTTCGACGTGATATAATTGAAATAAACATATGCAATTAGAATCGACACCGATAATTTGTTCACATGTACATTTTTTACCTTTCTTCTCCATTTTTTATGCGTAAACACATTGAGTTGAAGAATCCCTTTCAAAAGTCACTTTCCCTTTTTTACAAACATTTTCTGAATGTAAAATCCTCTTTTATCATTTCAATTTAATTGTACGGGAGAACAAGAAGAGAGAAAAAGAGTGTTTTAGATTTTCTTTCAAGATACTGTTATGGAAAAACCGCAACACAGAGCTGCTGTTGTTCTAACTGACTTCTGTGAATGGCAATGCAAATATTTGACCGAATATCTAATCGAATCATTTCAGGATAGAGTCGAATCTACACGAGAACGTAAATGAGAATTGATAGCGTTTGGAGTCATAAGAAAGGAAATCAATGTCTGTTCTTCAGAAATATAACGTATCTTATTAAGAGAAGAATAGGCCACCTAGTAAATGCCAGTTAAAATATACATTACTGGTAATGGTCTGTAGGCGACAGCTTACGGAATGCGGAAATAAATGATTCCTTTATATTTACACCGCTCCTTGCAAAAAAAGAAGAAAGGAAAACAAGTGGTAATATGAAATAGCTATATGCTATTGTAGATATGCCACCCTATGACCAAATCTAAAAAATCCCAAAACCAAACTATATCATCGTTTTCATAAATAATGACTTAATGATAAATATTATTAGGTGAATACCAGTTATTATCACCAATGTTTATATTTCCAACTAAAACAAGTTTTATTTTAAGAGAAATTATGTGCTTCGTAACGCCTCAGCTAAAACCGTTCTGACCATCTGTTCTAAACTGACATTACACTATCAAAAACAGAACATAGTTCTATTTTGTTTCAGGCCAATGACCTGAGAGTCTGAAGACCTTTTCACAAGAACACATTATGATTTATACCAGGAACACATGAGCAAGTCACTAAATTAACTTCATTAACAATGCCCTTTATACATGGACCACAAATTGTGATAATAAAGTAAAAAAAATCTCTGCCTAACATCTTGAGTATACAACTGATATTGCTTATTCCCTTTATGTAGAGACTGCCTGAAGGTCATATTTTGCAGAAAACACATAAAACATCATATCAAACAGAATTTATTCGATTCTGTAGACACGGATAGGAGAGTCTCCAAGATAAAAAAAAATGTAAGTACAAAAGTTAATTTGATTATCTTGATGTACATTATTTATCAAACCGAGAAGATTGTATCGAGTTAATCAAAGGACGAATAACCAGAGCACACTGATGACGATCTTCGTAAATCGTCTGGATAAAGTGCGCAATAATCGATGACGTTTACACTAAAATGAACCTCGAAAATGTCAATGCCCTAATCCTAGATGCTTGTGTGGTTTGAAAATGGTTCAACTTAATATGTACAATTCATCAATAATGAACAAAGACGCTTATTGATAAATAACCATCTTTTATCCAAGACGATGTCGTTAAATATGTTAAAAGAGCAAAAAGACTTATGAAAATACTCAAATCATGTGATTTGTAATCACCAAAGAATCGGGCACATTGCTCCACAAAACAACTGCCATTGAAAAATGCCATCGACCTTTACTTGCGAAACATTTTTTTAAGACACAAGATTAAAGCTTGTCAGCTTATAAGCCAAGAATAACAATTTACATTTACCAACAACAAGCTTTAAGCATTTTGCTATCTAAAGTAAAGAAGGACGACAAAGTAACGAGGAACAGTCAGAAAACAAGAACAAGTTTGAAGTATTACTTTTATCTTGAGAAAATAATTTCCATGTGTGTATTCTTCCTAACACGAACCTACTCATAGTTTCATTGTTTGAACGTGTACAAGAGTCAAAGATGTTTTTAATCCTATAAAATCTATTCGTACAAATACAGAGCCTCTAAACGTTATTTCTTTTATGAACTTATATTTCATTAACGAAAATAGAAGGTTCTTGACATTTTAATTGTTAAAAGAGATATGCAGAACTCAATAAATATACTCGATTTAGAAAACGTATTATGTTTAAAGCATTTCATGTTAAAGTAAAGTCTGCTTTTCCTCTCATTAGAAAATCTTGTACAGATTTATATCTTTGCTAGTATCATACAACCCCTTTTTCTAAGGGCAAAAGTACTCATCCATTCTAAAACTTGGCTTTGTACTGAAAATATTTTATGGTAAACTTTGTCCCTCATTAAGAAACAAAACAAACCTCCATCATTAATTTTATCATTAGAAAGATTTTGTGGTCTTAATTAAGGAAATTTTCATTGTCCTTGTGGCTATATTAAGATGGGCTTTTTTTGCTCTTATCAGCTATAAACGGTCACTGATTAAGAACATTATTCTATGCACGTTTGGTCAAATTCTTCACACGCTAGATGAAGTTTGTTCTGGTTCAGAGATAATTAAATTTTTCACGCATGTTCAATTTTTATGGCTTTTTCCGAAACTAAATCCGGATTTTCGGAACGCTTCTGTCTTTTTCTATCTAAAGTAAATGCTTTTTCTATGACAAATTTCAGAATCTTTTGCATATTTTCAGTGTAAGCATCTGCACTATATCATTTAGAGAATTCAATTCTCTAAAATAGATTTTGCACGGATTGCTATTGGTTATATGGTGAACATCTTGCTTGCGTTCACAATAAACAGATTCAAATAATTACAACAGAACTATATACCTTAATTTTCATGCAGAACATATCTTTGGAAAATGGTGGGATTTTAGAGCTAAGATACTTTATCACATACGATAACTACTAATTTGATTTTATCTTTAATGTTTTAAATTGTAGTACACGGAGAAAACAGAATGTCTAAGGTATATCTGGTACTGGATTTCTAAATATTCAAAAAGATCATCAACAATTTATGATGATTGAACGCAGATACAATGAGAATTCGTAGTTAATTTTAAAGATATTTTTGAAATGCGAGTGCAAGAAGTTAAATATTGAAAGAATCAGGTGCACATATATTAAGTAGCTTATAACATTGAAAAAAAAGATGCGCAGACGTTAAAGTCTAATCGTATTAGGATAATAGCCTCCTTTTCCAAACGTAAATTATTGTAGCATACGGCATGGAAAGAAGTAAATAATTGTGATGCCTAAAACATGCTGTAAAACCAGTGATATGCAGGCATATATATTTTTAGCTTATAGCATTGAAAATAAGATTTCCAAAGAATTAGATACTTTATTCCCTAGATATCCATTTTTTCCCTATCCTTTTTGGCATGTCGCAGTACTAAAGAGAACATTAGTTTCAGTGGACAGCTCATAAGAATAGATTAAGCCATACAAGTCTTTACAATTATTTAATGCTTTTATTTGAAAAGCGATTTAGTTTAAAAGATGTGACATGCAGATGATAGAAAAAAAAGATAAATTAAGAAAAAAAGAAAGAAAGAAAAGGAAACATCTGAATTATGCATAACGTGGCGGCTAAATACCTATAAATGTCGTCTGCTCAACAATCACTATACTCCTGATTAATAGGGTTTGAATGAAATATGAATGAATTTGTGGTTGTTATGTTATGTTAAGGTATTGACTTTCGCTGAGAGGACATTTTTGCGTGGGTAAAGCAAGTTAGTGACCTTGGCCTTCGTGATAACATCAAACTACCCAAAAATCAATTTCCTCCATAATGAACAACAATATTTTTACTTGCGTAGGCGGCAGTGATATGCGATTATGAATATAATAACCCTAATTTTTGCTGATAACGCCGTATTTTTTAAAAACATGATAGGAACAAGCAAACGGGCAAAATAGTTTAAATTTCAGGGTAATGTCGAGATATTGATTCAGTGCGTTATGTGAATTGTCAGTCCTACATTTTAAGTACTTTAAATTAACATGGTACCACCCCTTGAAAATTTCCGCTCAATCCTAATATTGTAGATTTTTCACAGTTCGTAAAATCTTTATATAGTCAAGATAGTGAAATTGCAAACACTTCAAACCACGTTGTGTAAACAGGCGACAATCTTGAAGGATGAAGGTAAAATGCAAAGTCAACATTCCGTAAACGTTTGAGATACTCAGCCCACTCATTTGACGATGTAGTCTACCCTACAAAGATGCAAACCTTGGTACGGGCGAACATGTACATGTATTTCAATAAACATTAAGAAATCAAAAGTCAGTGTCAGGCGATCGTAAGATAATTCAGCATGAAAACGAGCATTTACTTCATCTTGTTTGTACTTTATGTAAACATTTTAAATGTTTGTCAATCTTAAATGCTTGTTTTTCCTTCCTTGCACAAATTAAATGATGAAAAAACCTTTGTGCATATTCAAATATTCAAAACCATACACTCCGCAATAAACATGTCATAATCCATTCATAGCCAAGGGTTCTCGTAAGAATGAATGGAAACATGTTTGAAATAGATTATGAAAGAAATCTTAAGACTATTTCTGTAAGGATCGAATCAGTGACCACTGGTTCCAAGCTTTAAGAAAGAAAAGCCCTTGAACCTGTCTAATTTTTCTGTCTTCTGAATGGTCACTTAAAATTAAAAGTAGGACATTGATCCAATTTAATTCAAGACAATATATTCAAAGTTATAATACATAGAACGTCCTTAAAAATGAAAGCGCGTTTCTGTTTTTTTTCGTTCTTTTGAAGCAGACGTAATTTGTAGTTTGTAGACGCTTTCATGTTGTCAAGGGAAATAATAATTTTGATGCTACAAACACGGAACAGAGGCCATTCCATTTTAAGTGATTAACTTTCTATTAAACCGTATATTTACTATTTAACATAGGATCAACTATCGCACGCCTAATCCTTTGTAAAATAAAGTAATCCTGAACATTTCATTTCTTAATCTTGTAAAGAATTCACGAACTCTTTGATTAAAGACTTACGACCCATGGACGAAAATGCCTGTGGTATGACCTCGGTGTATACTTTTCCATTAGATGTATAAATTTGCCTAATAATAACACATAAGGGTGTTTATTAATATTACATATTAGACTTTGTTGCCAAGGGCCGACATTAATAAATAGATAAATAAATAAATAAATAAATAAATATAATAACAGGCGAACGAACAAACAGACGTATGAACAGTAACTTCTATATGTCTTCTCCCATGCAATCATTTCCAACGTTTTTAGCGCGAAAAAATAAATGACGGCATAAGCAGACGATAGAATCCCTAAGCAGACGATAGACAGCTCAACTGTGAAATCATTATGTCATTTTGTTAAAATGTTTGGCAATTACGAAACCAAAGTTTCGGTCAGAGGTGGTCTTGTTGGCAGACAAGTTGGCTATTCTAACCTTTCTAAACAGAGACGCACCGAAACAAATGTGAAGATATACCATAAGATATCCACAAGTTACTTGAGTCATGGTGGCAGAAACACACGCTAGAACAATATCAAATATACTTCATTTGACGATAGCAAAACGCATGCGGTCAATAGAACTACAAAAGGACCTAGTGTCCGTTGATAAAAGTGGTTATATAACCCGAAAAAGACTTAAAAAGTCTAGTCATTTGTTGTGGGGGAGATAAAAGTCCTTTGCATTTCGTTTATAAAGGTTTTGACATTACACTTGCAAACTACATGTTCTGTATGATAAATATACCGTACTACAAAAAGTTGTTCCTGATTTAATCTCATTCAGAAAAACGAATCCCCCAATCTCTAGGTTTAAAACAAACTTGCTTAATGTAAATTCAAACATTAAAATAAAACGGTAAATGTAAGCAAAGAACACGCGAAACCCTACATGAATAAAAACTCTAGCGAAAAAAATGAAACCTGTGAGAGAGTTTTTTCTTTCTAAAAATTTATTCTGCCGCTGAAACCTTACGATCAAGTTTATATAAGTTTTATCAAAGTAACTTACATTCCATTTTTGTTCGTGTTTAACAGGAAATATTTTTTTCGTATTCGGCCGGAAACAAAGTTTTAGCGCCACATATACTCCACATAAAAAGTAAGCTAACCATATGACATTTTATAATAAAACTGATATAATATTATATTAAAGGCGATTATTTTGAAGTTACAACATCAGAAATGGACAGCCAAGACAAGGTATTAAATTTGATCTATGCAATATAATAATATTTGTGTCATATAGAATTTAAGAATTATTTTTAAACAGCTTAGATATTGTTATGTTTCTGGTAGTTGGGGTCATGTAAGTTCTCCTTAATATCGCTTCGTAAGAGTGACAAAGTGTTTCTTAAAATACAACATCTGAAATAAGCTTTCATAAAGGTAAGAAATGAATCAACAAGAATGCAAAAAAATACGAAAAGGGAAATATTTGTATGGTTTTGCAAAAGGATTTTGATCTTTGTATATATACAGAGCAATTTGTCATTTGAATGTTAAGTCAGACATGCCAAACCAGTTTAAAAGTATTTGCATCAAATGCTTTTATGTGTATCAACTTAAGATTGATTTTTTTTCAAATCAATTTTAAATAATCAAAATTTTTACGACATTCCATATATACTGACTTGTTTTTTTTTCCTAATTGAATATACAATAATAATTCATTTTGGACACCTTGAGGCCCTTTAAACGGGGTATATTTATGTAAAATCTACATTAAACTCAGCTCACTTGGTACTGCGTTATATCATATTTTTTCCGAAACAGGGCGAACATCACTCACAGCATAATATGCAGGATTCCTGTATTTCTGCACTTGAGCAATATAATGTTCACATGTTATTCTTTGGTAGTCGTAAAAGACTTAAACAAGCGTCTCATTAAAACCGAGTGCGGAAGCAAGCGCCTGGTATGAGTGTTCTAATCAAAGCTGTTCAGCATAGCTAATAGCCTTCGAAAAAGGAAGTTCATCCAAAACTTAGAAAACCATCGTCTCTTTAAAATGTAGCGCTAATAGGTTAATGCACTTTCCTTCTATCTGCAATATTTCGTCTGCTAAAAAAATAACAAGGATGTAAAACAAATTCTGATCCAATTTTCCAGTATCTATTCAAACAAACGCTTACAAACCAAATCTCTTATAAATTATGCAAATTATATTGTTCCGTCTAAAGTGACAGAAAATGATGATGAAATGTGTATTTTAAAATTTTGTATTAGTTACCAAATAAACAAAGTAAAGAAAGACAATTAGCCACCTACTTTGAAAGCGACCTTTATATTTTAACATGAATATTTCTTTCGTTCATTGACCTTTAGTGTTAAATTATGCAAAGTCACCGAGTTTTTTTTTATCGATAGCTATAAAAACATCACAAAGCCATAACCATGGAAACAAATTTCACAAGGGAAACAAATCAAGATGATTGAATTTTTACTTTTATCTCAAAGAGTCAGTTGGGTTAATAAACGGAAACGCACTGGTGAAAGTTATTTTCATAAAATGATTTATTTTCATAAAGCCACTGTGCATTCTGTTAGTTTGAGTCAATAATTAATAATATCATTACACTGGTAAGACTGCAAACGATTCGGATAATTTTCATACAACCCTGTAGGCAAGTTAATAGAACATAAAACAAAACAGTGGGTAATTATCAATCATAAAAATACCACCTTTGAAGATTGGAAACCTGAACGCTGATGAAGAAAACAGAAGTATAACTAATGAGTCTCGTAAAGTCTCGCGAAGTCTCGTTTAGCTCGTTATAGTAGAGAAGTCGCAGACACATTTGCAACAGAGGCTATGATTAAGAAATCTGGAGTTTCGAAACAGCAGTTGCATAATACATTCGTTTTCATTTTTGTTCCAATAAACAACCTCCGAAATTATGGCAGATCTACAGAAAAGTAGTCAGAGGTTAGCAATTCAAGCGTTCCAAAGAATCACAAGTGATACACATATATCACTCCATCCCTTCCCTTCCCCCGCCCCCCCCCCCCCCCCCCACTCCCCCCCCCCCCTTTACAATCATTCTGTCCGACTAATATATACCCATTACAAACTCGGTGACTTTGCATAAGGCATTCAGAAAAATGATTGGAGTCCAACTCGATGAGTCAAGTCGTAGTTACCCCATTAATTCATTAAATTATTTGGCAAAAAATGAAGAAACATGCAAGTAAAAAATACCCATAAATATGAAAAGCTAGACAAGGAAATTAAATTATTATGGCAAACGCAAGATGGGGACATGTTATTTTGAAACCATAAACCGTACGAAAGTGACTGAATGAATTATAACAAGAACTGTAATCTTCTTCCTGTTACAGAAGACAGGTAATTTTTTTTTTAATGTTTGGAGTTCCTTGATAAACAGTAAACAGGAAACAGCAACGTTATTCAACTGTAGTTTCTGTATTATATTCTAACAAAAATGAATGTGGCGTAGATTTATTTCCCCTTTCAGAGACAAGCTTCCAGTTAATATGATCAAGATGACAGCTTCCCAACATCCCTGATGAAAAAGAATAGATTTGTTAGATGAAATAGGAGAAATGCGAGCCGCTAATTGTTCTAGAAGATTAAATCAACTGTAAACAAATAAGTCGTTTCAGAGAATTTTCTAGTAAGAGAAAAATCTTGTTTTATTTCTGCGTTCATTTAGAAATCTATGTGGATCTCAAAACTTAGCTTTGAAAAAAAGTCTGTATTAAAAGTGTTTAAAAATATATTTACTATAAGCAGTTTCCGCTCTGAAACTCCAATATTTATAATTATGTAAATTAAATATCAGATACTGTAAACGTGCACGTGTGACATATATATATAGCAACGGCAATAACATTTCAAAGATGAGCCTAAATCAGTTTTACATTATACAGAATTTATGTTTTATAACATAATATCAAAGCAACAGCAAAGATAATGAGTTTGTAATATACTGACAAGAGACATAACATTAGGACAAAATGAACAACAACAACAACAACAAAAACACATGCTGCTTTCTAAGATGAACAGTTACGTTTTTGTTTCAACAATGCTGAATGCATCTTTGCTCGTAAAACGGCAGCATGTAAATATCCCAGACGTTTTAATACACTTGACAAATATTTGTCTTGTGTAGAAGAGACACTTGCTGTTATAATAATTCTCAAAGAACGCTAAGGTTGCGCAATAAGGGGCGCAGACGACGAAAGAGCAACCTAAGTAGCAACCTAATTCAATAAGACGATGCCAACAGATTCGGCGATTGTTTCAGGAAGCAATTAATATCCATTAAGACAAAGGCAATTTCTCGAAAAAGATGCTGTACACTCATTCTGTCCGACCAATATATACCCATTACAAAATGAAATATTTCAAAGCGTTGTGTCGATCATAGACAGCCAGCCCATTTAAGGTCATAAACAAAATCGAAAGGAATATGTGTCTTTACAAGTATTAACCTTTAATTTTCGGAATTGTGAATGTTTAGCATTCCGCTCAAAAAAGTAGTTCTTGTAATGGTTATAAAATCAAAAAGTAGTTCTTGTAATGGTAATAAAATCAGGAATAAAATAACTTCTCCAGTGGGAATCAAATAAGGTATTCTGGATTGATTTTACATGGTATATCAGTGTAATTCATTCTTACTCCATCCCGATTATGGAGATTTCATCGCTTGGAATCAATACGCAATGAGTCTCGATGAATGTCAATGGGATTCGACGTTATTTATTCCTCTCGGACAAAGAATTAACTCAAGTCTAGAAAACAGCCTAGTATGCACTTTTTGACTGCGCTTCAGATATCGACCAGAGTTCGTAGAAGGATTGTATTGAATGATTGTGAGTAGACTAACAGGCAATGAACATGCATGCAACAGGAAAATGAAAGCTCTCTGTAACTGCCGGAAGATAATAGCTTTTTATTGGATCGCGGTGCAACAGGATGCAAAGCTTAATAGAACCTTTAGTAACTGTAGATTTCGTCTGAAGAAAACTATCTATAAAAACAATTTATTGTACAGTTAATTATATAGAAAAAAAGGGCAACTTTGACTTCAAGTCGTTTTCACAAGCAGACGAGAGGAGGGTCTCTATGAAAAGTACAAAATCATGTGAAATGTCAGTTGTCCAAACCAGAATAATCGACGCTCCCACGCGATTGTAGTGTAATTCACCAGAATACTATACATTCTTTATAGAATAATGGAATTTTGAAGGGATCAGATTAAAAAATTAGTGAAGAACCCAAGCTTTCCTCGTATTATTAAACATGTTGTGTATCTTAAAAGGCCATACAAATGATATGTAGGTAACGCTGCTTTTCTCAAGAATATTCAAAAGCAACATAGTTTCTGTTCAGAAAATCAAAATAATATATTTTAAGAAGGGTCGCTGATTGAATTTATCACTGTACCTGTATTTTGAAGAATTCAAAAACTATCCCCTATGTATCGGATCTCAGTATTTTTAAGAACCGGTCCCCAATTCAAACAGAATTAAGTATATTTATGAACTGGTCCCCGATTTTAAAAATTTTATTATATTCAATAACTGGTCCCTGACTTCATTTTTTAAAAATATTTTACTTGATATACTTTTATACATCTTTTCTCTATTTCTTCTTCGATTAGATCAATATGGGAATCCCTTTGGGCATTCTCTGTGGTTGTTAGAGAAACGAATTAGTGGAATATGCAACGACGTGAGGTCGTTCCCTAGGGGCAGAGAGAATGCAAATATATGGGGAGAAATCATGCGGCGTATATCCTCTCGGGGGGAGAAGTTGTTACAAATGGATGTAGTCTTATTTTGATAAAGACATGCAGAATGTGCAGTATATTGTGACCTAAATGTGAATACCGTTTGTAAATTACAACTAGCATTTAACAGCGACCTCAGTTTGTAATTAATTTGTGTGTGTGTGTGTGTGTGTGTGTGTGTGTGTGTGTGTGTGTGTGTCATAAACTTACAACTCCGGCTGGCTTTTACAATTCCACTTTAAAGGTATCAGTAAAATAATGACTAACTATTCAAGGTTAGCAAAAAGCTCTTCTCTAACTCTTGCCCAATGCCTTCTAAACGTTGTTTGTGTCTTCACAGTAGTCACATGCTAGTTATACATATGTAAGATGCAAATTCGTATGAAAAAGGAATGTTGTTGACAAACAAATGCTTTTACACCTTGAAGAAAAAAAGGATTGTACAGTGCCATTGACATCTGATACACAATAGCACCTCATACACCGTCTTTATTACGGTGGGGGAAGAAGTAATCCGACCGTCCCTAACAAATTCATATTTAATGGCGGAATTTAATACCGTACAACAGTGTTTTGTCATCGTTGAAAATATTTAATTTTAATTTTAGAGTACACATCGTGTAAATAAAACCAAATTTGATGTGATCTTCAAACACGCTAAAGTACTTGGCAATTAATGTTTTTTTCGTGAATTGATTTTATGTAAGTTTTATGGTTTGTATAAGCATATATGAACATGGGAGTTCTTACCTATATGTTTTGGTGTATTTTTTTACGTTACAGTGCTTTTTACGTAGGACTGTGATTTTTTTATCAACTTAAGAGGATTGTTTACTTCCTGTAAAAATTAATTTCACTGCATACTATGACAATGAATAATTTTGTACTAACATTTGACTTTTACTGCAAAAACATCCATGTTAGGATGAAAAGCCTTCATCTTTTGAAGCAAAACACAAGACGTAGGAATTACTAAAGCGGTTTAGTAGAGAAACTGAAGAGGCGCCATTTTTCTCTATCATATTAAACTGAGAATCAATGGGAAACCACATGGACCAATAGCTAATTAGGACAACCATTTTATTGATCAATAAGTCAAGAAAAATAAACTTGATGGGAAAACTGCATGTGGATAAGTAATTACAGATATGCCTGTTTATTGGCCATTGTGGACATGGTAAGACGAACTTGTTTATCCCAGACCATCAGTTTTCTAGACAATTTATTGGGCATAGATTTTTTTACATAGTATTGTCAATATATTACCACTACACAGAATAAACGGTACATCCAAGTAATAGGGAAATGTGTGAGTCATTTTATATCACAATGATTCTAGCATGATGCAAAGAGTATCTTCTTTTGATTTTAAGCTGTTTATATATATATATAATTACCAGTTTAATCGATATGAAGATAATGTTTTTAAGTTTGCATCTGGTATGAAAAGTTTTTACTTATAAATATTACTTACGACTTTTGACGTTAGTGGTTGTAATTTGTACATGTTTACAACAAATCACATTAGGTCAGACAGAATATTAATCATTTATTGATCATTAATTATGTACCAATAAAATAATGAAATAAAATTGGGCATACTGCGTAGCCTTGATTGACAGATAGATTATTAAAATGTCAAAGGAGTCCGCTAAAATAATTAGGAGCATCTCTGTTCATTATCTTTTATCAAATCGCATGCTGCAGAACCAATTTGCACGCCGTGCTTTTTTGCCAGAAAACGGCAATTTCAATTTACGACATCTAAACTCAACAGAATTGCCGAAATTATCGAGAAAAAACTATTTTATTATAAAATGCACGCGGCAGTGAAATGAATGTAATGCGCTGTTCATTTTCCAAATGCCCTTCAATATATCGATTTTAACATACAATTTTGTGATTTTGTTATAGTAAGTATTACAGGGTTGTATGTGCGTATTATCTATAGTGAATAAGCTAATTTTTGACAGCTTTATGAGATATATAATAACAACTGCCCATCTATTGATTCGTTTTTTTATAAGTCGGTAATAAATTACAAAAATAATAAACCACAATGTTTGACGGCATGGCTTAAAACTTGCAAAAATACTGATCTGTGTACAGATAACAAGTTTTAAATCTTTAACTGCATATTTTCGACTGACATTTAGTTAGTAGACACCTGATATGTTTACCTACCGAACTGGGTTATCTGTCGTTATAGTTCTGATGTTATAAAAAATAATTTCAGGGGGTTCTAGATTGAAACCTTGACAAAATTTTACCGGATATTGTGCAATTCACATTAAGGACATTCTTTGCGACAGTCAAATTTTATCAACGGTTTATAAATAATGATGGGCAGCGATTAAATTATTCAAACGACTTAAAGCTATGGCAAATATTTAAATCAGTTTTATATTCACTGACTTTTGTGACATATTATGATATTAAACCACCAACGGGATAGTTTGTGAATGATAACTCCAGCACGTCATGTTTTCTCACGCAATATCGCGTTTAAAGTTAACATTTGTATAAAGTACTGAAGTATATTTAAAACCATATCTTATTATATCAAATACTTCTATATCATTTAATCATGAAATGACATAATGAGAGAAAACCACCTAAAATGTTGTTGGCACCTTTTAAATGAAATGAAATGCCCAAATGATGAGAGTGTTCAGTATTATGTATAAATTACTTACACCGTACAGATATTATTTCATTTAAACGTCACTTGTCTATTTCATTCTGAAACTTATGTTGACGATTAAATAGATACCTTACATTCCAGAGGAATCTAATAGCGTTAAATAAATTATGAAATCATATTAACTTACCACAAACATCCTTGTTGCATAATATCTTCTTTATATCCCTTTTCGCTCTTTTTACTAACTTTTTATTTTCTGTTGACAACGGCATTGCCGAAAGTTTAAAAAAGTTCATGTCTGCAGTTCCTTTTAAGAAAAATATATACTCCCGACCCATTTCTATATCCGCTATACAGTATTCAGGACTATGTCTGCCGAACTCTCCGATGGTTAGGAGGCTCGAACCCCTCCGGAGCAGAAGTTTTCTATCCTTCAACAAACTTTCACCCTTAAGCACATTCCGATTTTTACTTATCTTAACTGTTACATTAAAAATGTTGTCTACATTAGGAGGTAGACGTTGTGACATTATGCCTATGATTACTACGTCCGCCGTAAAGGCACTTGAGGCTGTGTCGTCAAATTCCGTCCCGCATGTTAAACACCAAACGTGATATAAACATAATAACAATCCAAGTAAAATAAATCGTAATCTGAATAGCTTCATATTTGCTCTTAACTTTGCTCAATGTACGTCTACCACTATCACATCAAACGACACTGACAAAATCCACTCTACAATCCATGTGATATCTTGTAAAATAAAAATCCATAAATAACTCTCGTCTGCTTGAATGACTCTTCACTGTTTAAACGTTGATCGTTCTGAACTAAGTGCAGTTACTCGATTGGAACCGAGTCACTTTAATAGTATCAGTTAAATAGTTATGTAGCTTAAGCAATATTGATATATAAGCCTCGACATGCTTTACGAACTATCACAACGTCATTTTTTCGCGCATGCGCCGAGAGTTTTAAAATGTTATCTTTACGAAGGATCATTATAAACGCTCTACCTGGAGTAGTTACCTGTATGATACCGCGGGCTTTTATTACTTTTACAAAACGTACAATATTAATTCTTAAGTACTTTTACGTTCTATCTATCACTCTATCACTAAATCTTCCTCTAACGATATAGGAACTCTTTATTTCTGCACTTGACACAATTGTTTTACAAAGTAGAAACATTAAATGAAATAGCTATTCTTTTACTCGCGTGTATCTTTTTCATAGACGCATATATTCCACAGATAGAAACACTTTATACGCGAAACGTTAACTGAAAAATTTTTCAAAAACTGCAACATCTTCAATATATCGTATCCGTCTCTAGTTATAGATAAATTGATCCAACTGGGGTGCTGTGAGAAGAAAAACATACAACATTTTCAATGCATTGATTTCACTCTTTATACACGATAGTCGCGTTAGATTTGAATTCGCTCCTCGCTGCTTTCAGGAATCGATCGACCAGTAGAGTTCCGACATCTACTTCAGCAATAGTTTCTTCTCTATTTTTTCATAATTATGTCTTCTCTCACAATGCATCGCGAAAAATGATTAATTTCCAGCTTGCGAGTTCATGGAGTTCGACTAGAACAGAACAGAACACGGGTATTTTCTCCCTAAACCCCACCCCCAAAGAATCGCTCATGTTGACTTTAAATCTATTGTAAAGTAGACAATTCGACCAGAGCAAGAACAGTTTTGCCATTTATTTTTTAAATACATTTGCCTCACAAGATACTTGTTCTGGTTTTTAAATACATGTGTTGGTCATTATTAAAAAAAGTCATTGAATTTCTTATTTTCTTCCTTTTCCATTATCACCTTTCGTTTCGTTTCGTCTCAAGTGATAAAACACAACTCTACAAACCTTTAAATTGTAATAAATCGATTATTAGGCATTTAAGAAATATTTATTTTCTTATCCAAACAATGTATCGCTCACATTACATTTTTAGTCTGTAAAATGGGGTGCTTTCGATTATTCGAAGATAAAACTGTGAGTACAAGCAACAAGTGGAGAATAATTAGTTGCTTATAGAGGGAAACGAGATATTTTCCGGCCGCCAGCTTTAACTTCAAATCATTTTGACTAATTTATCTCGACTACAGACTGGTTTAGTGGAATTTAGATCAGTTGCCGGTTCTAATGATTAGCTTAAATTGTGAGTCGATTCTTCGGATAAACAAAGTTTCATTTATACAGGATATTTCACTATTTATTTATGGATGATAACAATGTTCTAGTCCTAATTCTAATAAATTTTAAGTTCTATTCTGTTCTGTTTTGGTGAAGTATATATTTGAACAGAATATCTCATTTAATCTTAAATTAATCAGAGAAAGAAGTTTTAATTATTTTGTTAAGCTAATCACGACTGTGTAATGTTCACCCATAGATAGATTCATTATAGCAAGAATAATTCAATTACGCTAATTATTCATATAATAAAACGCCGTTGTTGTTTTTTTTATCGAATTGTGTGTGTTAATAATTTTGTAACGATATCTGTTTTGTTCTAGCAAATTGTTTCTAGATTCAGTCATCACTGTGAAATCACACTATTTAGTCAGACTTTTAAATTGGCATTATTTTGGTAGAAATAATGGGAGAAAAATCTGCATATCGTTAAATCTTTCTTTGGATCGAACGAAGTCATCCCTGTGCCAAAATATTTCCTGTATGATTAAATGTAATCCCATTGTTTCAACAGAAATGCAAATAATTTCTAATTAAACACAGATAATAACTATTTGAAACAGTGGGTGTCTACCACACTCGTTTTAGCTTAGATCTCTGCGTAATTATCCGAAAATGTTCAAAATAATCACGTCATTTCATTTTGGGAAGCATGAGAAAAACGTGCAAATGATCCTGCTGGGATTTTTACACGTGTGTGTTTATTTTTATTCACAGAAGTTTGGAAATTTCCTGTTTGGATAAAAACTAATTAGATCTATATTTAGCGTAGTATTTTCCTAAACATTTTTTTTATTTAAATGCATTCTGCGTATTATTTTTTTTTTGTCAGTCTCAACATGACATAATGTTATTGTATCAAAAACAAATCGCCTGGTCAATCTTTGTTTAAAAGAAAAAAAAACTATTGTTATATTAACAACTAATGTAATAAAAATGTTATACCTCTTACGTGTAATATTTATAATGAAAGACATTTCAAAATGTCTGTGATAAACGCAGCTTCGCAAAAGACGTCCTACTGTTTTATTATTTTAGAGGTTGTTCAGTCGTTTTTGAGACGTAGTGGGAGATGGAATGGACAGCTTAAATGTGCTAGGACTAGACCATGTCTTTCGACCATGTCTTTCGACAGAAACTGCTTCCTTTCATAAATGTTGTTTAAGGTTAGTCGCAAGAGT
Organism: Cyclina sinensis; assembly: GCA_012932295.1. Taxonomy (NCBI): domain Eukaryota; kingdom Metazoa; phylum Mollusca; class Bivalvia; order Venerida; family Veneridae; genus Cyclina; species Cyclina sinensis. The sequence goes on along the minus strand of JAAONU010000001.1, from coordinate 35,076,293 downwards.
TAAACCATACATCTACGTTTAGTATTTACAGGTAAAACATGAAAATATAGTGTGCTGAGTGGTCAGCAAGAGGTTCTTTTCACTGCTGTGCAGTATTTAAAAGGAATTGTCAGTAAGGCGGCCGCGTGGTGCACAGTGTGAGAGTCGTCGGGCTGAATTTCTGTTGGAAACTGGTATCTGCCACCTAGACTTCTGTCATGGTGTAAACTGGTTTCTCGTATCAATCCGAAAAGTAAAGCACTACTGAATTAATTTTCTTGCTATTTTAAAAGCACCTTTTATCTGAACTTAGGTTTGAAGGTATTTTTGCTTTCACTCAATGTTGAATGCACATAATCCATCACCAGAAACCTTTTCAAATTATATAATACTACATTACAAAAGACAAGCATACAAATTACCGATCTAATTTATACTTGTTGTTGGATGAAATTGGAACCACCGAGGGAGGTAAAATTAATAAAGGCGAAAAGAACAAGCGATGAATATTGCGAGTGGGACAAACAGGAAATATGTTGTTTATGATCGGTGGTTTCACTATACTGATTAATATTAATTCACCTGTGAGCACTAAAAAATATTGACCAATGCATGTCTCCTATATATTTTTGAGTAGCATTTCTTTGCAGCGAAGGGGTCTTTTACAAGAATTTCTTTAAGTGTTATTGTCTAATTCGTCCGGGTCGGATATTTATAAGACCATAACTATAATAATTAGAAATCAGAAATTCAACATTATAATAACTCTCGTGATTTCAATCGATCGACTTCCTTTGGAAAAAAAAACACAATGATTCCATCACATTATGTATTAATGACATATTTTTTACCAGTGTAAGTTTAAACAGTGTTATTCATACGAGAATAATCACCAAAACCTCTCAGGGACTTTTTCATTGCCACAATGAAATTGGAGTAGATGATGCCATGTTTAAACGATTTCTGTAACATCAAAACATTGGATTACAAAGGAGCCAATGGTAACTCAATGTCCGCCCGTTGAAAAAAATACACTCAATATGTTTTGTTTGAATTTGAGTCACTGTTTACTTTCTTAGAAGTAAAGTTGAGTTTCAGTCCTTTTCTTCAGCAAAACATTTTTAAGTGATTTTAAATTTATTCACTTTAATCACGTTTTCCTTCTTTTTGTTGACAATAACTTCATTGGCTTGACGATAACCACTACAAATGGTTATTAACACAGATTTCATTCAGGTAAACAGGATTAAAAAAAAAAGATCTTAAAAATATCTTCAAAAGTTTATATTAGATGGTAAAGATAACAGGATACTACACTTCAAGAATCCCCTGATGACTTTGTTTGACTTAACAAAATTCGTTACGTCTATAATCAGTTTCACAACATGATTCTTGCCAACATGATAGATCAGTGCTATTTTTGTCATGACAGTTTGAATGAATATCAATCAAATTTGCATAATTATAATATGTATCTTTTTCTATCCACCAAATGAATCGATATATTTTACCTCGACAATTTATTGATAAATTAACACTTCCACAACATGACTCTGCCATACCCACCCGATCATCTATAAATTTATCACTGTAGTTTCTAATGATTACAAGTCAGACCTTTCGTGTCGTCTGCTTTCCAACTTCGTGCACATAGTTACAACCCTCATCATGTGAAACCATCAACTCGCATAAATTTACCTTACTCATGGGGCGTAACTTTGCGCCCATTAAAATTATGTAGGATATACTTGTTAAAATTCGAACTGTAAATTCAAAAGCAAATATTCATTGAAAAAGTGCCCGTCTGATTCAATAACACAATAATCTTTAAAATCAGGTCCACAAATCTTGAATGAAATATTGACAACTATTATCAATGAACCAGGGGTGTATTTAAACTGTTCATTCATAACAAAGTAGGTCTGTGCCACAAAATAGGATGTACTTTATTATCCCCCTTGTTAGCATTAAAAAAAGGATACAATGATTGCGTATTAACTTATTTCTTCACGTAAAGCCTAAAAGCTATGGGCAGAAATTCTTTGTAGTTAAACTTTGGGCAGAAATCCTTTGATACAGAATCTGCATAAATATATTGATAATTTATGTAAAACTTTTCACAGGATTACGATTCCTTGTACAAATATATATAAAGATCAAAATACTTCTCCACAACAGACTATTTTCAATCTTTACATTTGTTTTGATTTTATATGCCAGAGCATTTAGTTTATTTAATCAATATCGATGGAAGAAAATGTTCAACGTTGTTCAACACACTGAAAAATATTTTGGTTCTGTGAGTAAACCATGAAAAACGAATAGTTAAAAACGCGCCCTCAAACTTGGAAAGCGTGGACATAGAAAAACAAAGCTACTTCAGAGCTATGATAAAAATCTTTTGTTAAAGGTTGAACACGATATTGAACGATACAGAATGATAATAAAGATATTAATACTGATTGATATATCAAAATAATGTAGGACCCACCTAGATATATCCATTTATTTATCGTCGGTTCCGGTTGCCCATATGACCGACGTCGTCTGCAGAGTTTTGTTATTCAAGGCTGTGAGGAATGGCAGATACAAAAACTTCCAATTCCAGAGACTTTCCTTCTTTTCCATGCTCAGTATATAGCAGTGATACATGGGACCTCGGTTTAATATCTCATCCGAAAGACAATTAGTAATGTTAATGGAGGAGCGAGGATCGAACTCGCGACCCCGGAATTACCAGTCTAACGCGTCTTTTGACGAGCCTCTAAACCGGATGTTAATGCCTTTAAACAAAGACTGACAACGACTGATACACACAAGCCCCCACCAGTACTGGTCAAATCTGTGTGAACCAGTCATCCCCGGAAACAAAAGTTTCTAGAATTCGGGTTTTAATCAATGATAAATGGAAGTGTTGTTTTTTTTCAGCATTTCTCATTTCTTAGACAGACGATCTATAGCAAGGGTTTCATAGAAAAATATAATGTGTCCAAATCCAATAAAAGTATGACGGAGTGAATAAATAAATACATGAACCAGATAAAAGAGGATCTTCTATCTGTTGCGAGAGTGTTGACAAATTGTTTAAACAATTAAAGGTATTAATGCTTACATATCGGAATCCAATTTTACACATATTATGCATGTTACAATATCTTTCTAGAAATATAGCTTCATCGTTTGAGAAAAATGTAGTTATAGAACACAGGAGAGTGAACAGTCTATAGAACCAAAGTAGTTGCGTTCACATAATAGCAGTGCATCAATGTGATTATAAAGTCATTTTCTCTCATTTTCGCGCCAATTTTATGCACTATCTCAACTTGTAACTGCTCTACAAAAGACAGCTAATTTTAGAAAATGTTGATTTTAATGCATTCACTTTTACATTTCCGCATTTTATCTCTAAATATTTACACTGAAAGTCTTTTACTTTGGAATCTAATAACCACTTGCTTCGACCGAAAGCGTTTGTTGCCTCTTTCAACATTCGCAGACGTCAATCTTAATTGAAAATAATGATGCTCCAAGCGTCGTTCAGTCAAGCGCCTATCTGATATTAAGAGAATTCTGTAAGTCTCAGGAAGATTAAAATGACATAATTTTGTCAATAGGACCAAAGTTTGTTGCCAAATCAGCACAATAAACGTTATATTTTACCAAACTAATTTTCTCAAAATTGTTCTCAATTAGAAAAGATTTTGCCAAAAGCGGACTAATCTAGAATTGACAGTCAGCAGAACTTAGGCTAATTAGAAAACAAGAATCTTTCTAGATATAGAAACAATTTTTTATAATTCTTTACAAACATTTTTTTGTTTTGAATAATGGAATTCTGGTTTCTTTATTGAAAACCTTGTGGGATTTGTTAGCTGTTGTTCTGCTGGGAAATAATGGATATTACCAGAGACATAGATAACATGTTATCTATGTCTCTGATATTACTATACATGTAATTTGGATGTTGAAAAACCAAATGCATTGATAGTTCAGATAAGTTTCAGATCTTGAGACAAGAATAAGAATGTTTTAGGACCAGCTTCTATCTACCTTTACTGTAGAAAATTGCGGCCTCTCGTTTTTTTTTTGACATTCAACGTTATCAAGTTTTCAGGAAAATGTGGAAAAGCTTTTAAGCAAATGGCAATACAGGCGGTTAGAACCACAAATCGTAGCTTTATCACTTTTTTGTACAAAAGTAGATAAGAATTCCTGAACGAGCTAATTTAAATGGCAACTTCTGTAACAGAACAGCTTCATTTAATTCATTTATTTTTACTTTTGATGAGTAAAATCTTGAAAATGTCTATGGTTAGAGAATCCTGATAACCCAACAAAACAAAAGACATTTTGTATCAACTTGTCCGTACAAAATTTTCATAAAACTTTTAATACATAGTGTACCCAACTTAACCATAGATGAAGACCCCCTACACTCTTCACGACACACGACCTAATGAGAACGTCATGCTAGATTGTGAAAAATGAGAGAACCTCCGTCAGTGTGAAAGCAATAATAATGCTGCCAGCTTGATACACGTAAGGTAGTTTTCATGCTATTTCCACATGTCTGAGACACTCTCCTGTATCTACACTACGTTCTATACTTTAACAATATGTTTTTGCCATGGTCCTTCAAGTTACGTCTCGGGCCGGACCATCACGTTTTCCCTAGGTTGTTTCATTGACATTGTCACAATTCGTTCAGTTTCAAATTCTTGTAGACAAAGCCTCACAGGTGCACGCGGATTTCGTGTCTTCAGTACTCTGTAACGCTCCCTGAAGCTCCACCACTTGACCCGACACGCTGTCACCATTACTTCAACGCCCCTAACGCTTCATCACGTGGCCAGACACGCTGTTGCCATTGCCACAACGCTTTAGAAGGGAGGACCATCCATGTTCTGGTTGAATATTAAGGTCGTAGCGCAGTCTTCATCGAGTGTTATAGGAATGAACTTAACAAATGGAATATTGCACGTTCCATTTTTATCTTTCTGGCATTTCGATCCAGGCCATCCGTCATTTTAAGTAGTACATTTCAAACCTGTCTATAAAGTCATTTCCTTATTCCTTATATAGAGGGACATTGGTGAAAACAAATTATCTCCCTTACTCAGATAACATCAAAGGTAGACCAAATTGCACTTTGGTCCTTTCAGTTGGAATCCTCTGACTTTATCCTTGTTTCTCTATGTGATTGTCTTGACTTTTAGTTGTGAAAATTGTCACTTATATATTAAATAAAAAGTTAGGATTATCAAAAAACAAACATTATGGTATTAGCAATACATGTTGCTAATCTAAATGTTTAATCTGACTTTCATTGTTGCAAATAATTAGGCGTAATTATCACCCTACCAAAAGTGAAAATAGCGATGAAAGCAGAGGAATCCAAATAGAAGGACCAAAGTAATATTAGAGAGTATTCAGGGTAGATAATCCACCAATGTTCCCCATTCAATATGTACATTTTTTTTCAAAAGAATTCGACGTAGTCATTTTGCTGATTGTTCCTTGCTATTCGTATGCAGTTAAAAGAATAATAATTGCCAGATTTCTTTGCATAACTTCTTCCGTTCCTTATTCAGAGTTGAATAAGCAATAACGAAAAGGTTTCTTATTCCTTAAAGGATAAGGAATAAGAAACTGAGTTTATAGACATGAAAAAATATTTTCCTTTGTTTTGTCTGACATTACTAGTGATTCTGAACGAGACGGGCTGTCTCAGGCTATAATATACACTATAATATGTGCAAATTCTAGAGACTCGATAGAATTGCCATTTCTTAAGAGCATTTCTAATTTCCTTCATAATCTCTATACAGGTATAATTAAGTTTTCGTTTTTTTAGCTATTTCATTTGAGGCTATTGTGAAGACACGGCTCTGGATTTGGAATTTATTTTACCTTACAGATATGGTAGAAGTAAGCTCATTCAGTCAGTATGAGTTTTTTTTCTGAGGACACCTATCTGGAATTCTAACCAGTACTCATACTGATTTGAAATTTGCGGAGGTCAATGTCATATTCCACTGGCAGGATTCGGAACTGCAACGCCCTTGTTAGGAGTTTTATCCTCTACTGCACATCCCGAAACCGGTAAGTCAGTTTTAGGCATTCAGTCACTTACATAAATGTTCAATGTATGAAGAGTTTTGGGAATAAAGTAGTATCAAAATACAGTGCAAAAGAAAACTCACCGTCTGTTCCAAGCTACAAAACCGCAATCCAGAAATTGATATCAGAACACATTTACGAAACTTCAAACAAATACCTTAAAGTGTTAACTTAATGGTATCAACTTTTTTAATACCATCAAAGAAAGCGATCTTAATTCCTACAACGCGAGGGGTGAAATGGCCATTTGAAAGATTTAAATGTTACACTCACTGCAGTGCAATAGTTGATTTTAATGTCCTTAAATATGCTTAAACTAATATGTGTCTGAAGTAATAGAGGTCTTTAAATGAACCATGACCCTAAAAAGTCTTGATATAAATGAAATGATTTTTAATTTGAATAACAGCCTAATGTTTAAACAGTGAAAGCTAGACGAAGGTGACAGTACAGTCTTGTTAGCTGTCTTTTTTTTATCCCAAGATGTTTACAAAATTAAATAAAAATACGCTATCATCTCCGTTTAGACCATTTTCCTCAAAACTGCCTGTATTCCGACGGACCGAATGTACGTATAAACGATCAGGATATATAGAGGCGGCTAAGAGGTCAATCCCCAGCTCGTCCACGAAAATCGTTTTTCGAATGAGACGTGAAACCAAGTGTCGGCGTTTTAAACTTAGCATTTAAAAAAACTGAGAGACCTAGGAATGGGATGTTTTCCGAATCTTGCCTTGTTCCCAAAATCTAAAAAGAAAACTTAACTATTCAGGGGGCATCGGTCATAAAAGAAACCGGAAGCGACAAAAAAATAGCTAAATATAGATCGCTTTATAAATACATTTGGAAATGAAGGCGTTGACAACGATTTGTTGAATGCGTCTGTTTTTTTTCCTGCATGTGACCATTATGGTTCTGGGTGTTTCACTTACTGTATTCCATTTTGAAGGCATAACATGCGCGGAATATCTGTCCGTTGTACTTTTCATCCTTTTCTGCACGCACACAATACCTTTTATCTGTCTGCAAAGAAAATGGCGTTACCGCCTCCCGATCTTGTCAATTAAGTCCCATTTTGTCTATCAGAATTAAAATGCAATGTATTTAGTATGATTCACCATTTATTTTACTTTTAATTTTTCCTAGCTGTCGCGGATGCTTTTTTTACCTTTGCAGTTCAGGTAAGCATATATTAACCTAGTTTAATTATACGATCAAGAACTCTTAACCTCTTGTTATTATTGTCGGGCTTTCAATATTTACTATCAGACAGCAGTAGAACAAACTATTGATGTTAGATTACATAGCCCGGCCGACAATTGACCCAGTCTGTGTGCCAAACAGGTGGTCTTCGAGTGAAAGCCAAACAAGCCGGCTGTGAAAGCAATAGATCGGTTGTTTTACGACATATCTATTGTAATGTAACCGCTATGAAAGAATTTTCAGTATCATTTCGAATGATTGTTCTGTCTGTGTACAAAATGGTTCTTGTTTTATGTCAAGGAATCAAATACAAGACAGATGCTGCAGAAGGCTACAAGTGTTAATTTGAACTTGTAATTATGTTTCTTTGTTTTTTTCCAAAGTCATCCGGTGCTAAAGATTTTTCTTTAGTTGCGCAAATTGGAAAATGCTTCGACCACTTGTTATTGCAACAGAACTTTTGTTTTGCAGTATTAACTGGTTGGGGCATTTAGTGTCATTGCTATTTTTAGATCTGAATTCGAGTCCCAAAATTTTGTCTTATAAATCTTATTTTTTAAAGTTAATCATTATTGACAATGATTCAATAAAATATCGTACTGGTCTTGACATCAGAAGACTTACGAAATAATAAGTGATATAGGAGTTTTCTTTTTTTATTCAAAACTAAACAATAAAAGTCCTGTTAGCAGAGCAAGAACAATAACTTTATTAGACCTTATTAAATAGAACATTGCTGTGAAGTCCGGTTTTGGAACGGTAAAAACAGTCGCAGCTTTTTCAGACCGCCGTGCAAAAGTGGTTTTTGACAGAGAAATTGTACTATTAAACAGGTAGATCGAATAATTGATCTTATCTTAAAATAAAGTTTTCTTTGATACAATCTCAGCTCAAATGCCAACACAATATTGAACTTCCAAATAGACAAATAGCGGGTCAGAGTATTATAAATAAAAATATTTGATCTAAATATAAATATAACAAGACTTTTTGATTATACAACAACTGACAGAAATAATAACTGAAGTAGATCTTGTACGTAAAAGAAATCAAAATCTATTTCTTTCATTGATTTGTGTTCGTGGGTTAAGTACCAAAGCCTAATTTGTAAGACGTCAAAAGAAAGCCCAGAGTAATAACAGTTGTTTCATATGTATCAATAAAATGGTTGAGTTAAGGTTAAAGAAACTAAAAGATCATTAATTACTAACTATTGTAGACCACATTATTACATCTACTTTACAAATTTAGTTCAAAGTTCAAAAAACATTTTATTTAAAAAATGTTATAATAGTCTCTTCAAAGTAATTTTTAGAAATGACTTTTAAATAAATTTCGACTTTCATGCAATTTTGATCAAGTGATCATTTCAAATTTAATTAATAAAATTACAAGTAACAAGATCTGTGTCCTTTTAAAGCATAAAATAATCTTCAAATCGAATTAAATTTTGATAGAACTATAACCCAACATTGAAATTCAGTTTTTTTGCATGCAAAAGTTGGGTGGTCTTAATTCATTTCAACGTATTTCGGTGTGACAAACATGGTATTTTAAAACAAGAAGATAAACAGGATAGATTCGGTCAGAGTTTTAATTCATTAGCACATTCACTGATGTATCTGAAATTCTGAATTATTAAACTGTTAATTTTCAACGACTTTAAAGATAAAAGTGTTCTTTTTGACAGCACTTAAAGTTATTTTTTAAGGATTTGAGGGACAATGATCTGATATTTGATTGGAGGGATCGTGTCTATATAGCAACCTAAGCAATCTTGGGACAAGTCAGACTTTTCTGGAGTATTGCTTTATTTGCTACAAAAGACAGCCTGCTGTCACAACAACATAAAATATCGCCGCAGCAGACTAAGTTTATTATGAATGCAGACGACTCATCAACATTTACTCACGACAGTTGTCTTGACTTATGTTTCAGCTTGAGCGGCAAGAAACGCAATACGACACGGTTAAATGACAAAGGAGCTTTAAGCATGTCTGAAAGCGTAAGACTGAGCCAAGAAACTGTCCATCAGGCAGTCATTTCATGCTCATGGTGGCTTCAGATCTTAGAATGAATAAAATACCTTTTTGTTTTCATATAGGCACACTAGAACCGTATATTTTAACTTATATTTTTCATTAGGTGATTTGACACTTAACTTTGGTGATTTGGAGAAACAGTAGTAACAGCAACATATCTGAGGATTATTTTGATCAAATCACAGAGATTTTAGAAAATACGTCGTCCTTCCTGAGATTGATAATTCGAGTTACACGTTAAACAGACGAAATGCGTCTACATCTAGAAATCACGGTATGCTCTATTGATCCGTACATGTCACTTGTAAAGCTTACGTAAAATGGTACTTGAGATTTATGTCGCGTAGGTAGGTCTCAATCCAACACCATCACAAGTGCAACCGTATGATAAAAGTCAGTAATTAGTTTATGTAAAGAAAAAATAATTTGCTCTTGAGAAGGCTTTCTTAGTTGAGTACAAGAGGGTCATGATGGGTAGAACAAATCTGCTTTTGACCTCTATGACCCTGACCTTGACCCAAATGACCTCAAACCCACTCAGTGGTAGAAGTCCATGCAACGTACCTGCATATCAAATATCTAAGATGTCGGTCAATAAAAGCAAGCTGTATAACAAAAAGTAGAAAAAAATTTAGCCGTGGTGAACTTGACCCTGACCCAATTGAATGGTGGAGGTTCGTGGAGATGCCTTTAAACTAAATATCTAAATATTAATTCATTAAATTAAGACTCTATAACACAAAACAGAAAAATCAATTATCACCCTTGTTGACCTTGACCCTGTGACCCCAAACCCCACCCAAGGGTAGAGGTCAATACGCAGAACTTACATACCAAATATCTAAGATATTGGCCAATGAGGTAAAGCAAAAAAATCTATTTTTAGCCTTGTCAATCTTGACCCAATTTAATGGAAGTGGTACATGCAAGGTGTCTATATACCAAATATCTAAAAAATCAGTCAATAAATAATGGCTCTATGACAAAAAAATCTATTTCTAGCCTCGTTGACCTTGAACTTGACCCCTTTGCAGGCCTTGTAATTTCGGAGAAGAAGAACTTTAAAGTTTTCACTTTTGAAATCAATTTTAGCTCCTGATCTGCAGTGGACTGGAACTATTTGAACAACTTCGATAGAGCTTCATGCAAGAAACATTTTAGGCAAGTTATATCAAATTTGGCCTGGTGGTTTCAGAGATGTACTTTGAAGTAATTGTGGACGATGCACGTCGACGGATCATAAAACCTCACATGAGCACTATGTGCTAAGGTGAGCTAAAAAGGGAGCCTAGAAATCATCAAGGCAAACATTCTGACTAATTTTAATTTTAGTTTGAAAATGTGGCTTCTACAGTGTTCACAGGGTTTTACTATGATCTGACCTGGTGACTTAGATTTTGACCCTACATGACCCATATGCAAAGGAACCTAGAAACTATTAAGGCAAATATTCTGACAAAGTTTCACAGTGATTGGATAGGATTTGTGACCTTTAGAGTGTTCAAAAGGAATGTGGCTAAAATCAACTAGCTATGTCCTTCCAATGCCCATTACCCAAAGAAAAAATTGTGCGATTTAGCTGGATTTCGAAAGGAACCGAGATTTTATAGATATACAATCCGTTTGCAAGTTTGGTTAAAATTAGCTTAAAAGATGTGGTCTCTATCGTGTTTACAAGAAATTGTGGACGGACGGACTGATCACAAAAGTTCACCTTATCATTACGTGATAGGTGAACTAAAACGTAAATATTTTCGAGAAAATGGAGCCAGATATTCGCATTCTAAAGGTAAGTGATGGATCAAGGTTACGCGTCTTTCTGGTCTAAATCCATACCGTGGCCTTGTCTTACGTTGCTAGTGTCGAAATGAACCATTAATACTTGTCATATTACGTAGATTAGAATCAAGCAGTCTGATAAGATCAGTGTCGTGATTTACTTCTTACTCTTCGATTGGTTAAGGTCGACTTGCGCTAAATGCTCAAGGTTGTGACTGACTAAAAATTTTATTTTTAAATGGTGTCAAGGTGTCTTTGATACTTTCAGACGAAAATAGTTCACAACTAGTTTAGGATAAAGTGCGATTGGAGTGTGTTTTTGTAAGACAGTGACAGAATGTGAAAGGTTTTCATACTACAGGATAAAAATCACGAAAAGTAGAAAAGTTCACTGAACAGGACATCAAAGATTGTTATCTTGAACACCGACATAGACTCTCACACAAGCCTCAGAACTGCCAACAGATCGGAAGCAAATCGCAAAAATCTCAAAATAAATATAGAATCAAAGGTGATATATCTCAAGTTATAATGACACCGTATCTAAACAGAGAACACCCGGAAACAGTGTTTTGCTGCATTGACACCGCACTGGATCATAATTATCGCATCGTAAAGACGTGCAACGCTTTTTACATGGCATCGCAGTAGAACGCAGCAAACAATATCATATCACATCGCAGTATAACACAACGCATATCACACATCACATCGCAGGATAACACAACCCATAGTATAATATCGCGTCGTAATACAACGAAACAAATAGTACCGCATCACATTTCAACGCAACGCCTAGCAATACATCGCAACGCAACGTATCAAATCGTATTGCAGTACAACACAACGCATGGTATCTCATCGCATCACAATACAACGCACGCATAGTATCACATCGCATCACAATACAACGCAACGCGTAGTATAACATCGCATCACAATACAACGCAACGCATAGTATAACATCGCATCACAATACAACGCAACGCATAGTATAACATCGCATCACAATACAACGCAACGCATAGTATCAAATCGCATCGCATTAGAATGCAAAACATAGTATCATATCGCATCGTAGTACAACGTAACGCATAGTTTTACGTCGCATTGCAGTGCAACGCAACGCATAGTATTACATCGCATCGCAGTAAAACGCAACACTTGTATCGCACACAAAATATTACTTGACAATGCTTCCCGCATTGAATGTGATAAGTTATTGCATATTGCAGTTCAAAATATTGCAACCAATTGTATGTCAATGAAGTGGCGGGATCATTTGGGTTACACGTGCATGTAAAAGAGATCGGCATATGTTTCCTTTTTTGCTCTATAGGAATTTTTCAAATGCAGATCAATCAAAGCAGGTACACTATAAGCAATAATTATTGTGAATTTGTATCAACATTTCCATCATTAGGCACGAGGTAAGATTTTTTAAGCACTAAAGTACTCTAAGATTGTGTATATATCGTATAGTAGTTTCGTATTCAACTTTTACTCTCGTCACCAACTGATATTTGTTAATCAGGGTCATTCTATTTACACTACGATACAAAGTGCAGACACCTGTCTAGACCCCTGGCCTTCGACTAGACGACAAGTATAGCAATCCAGGCAGAAGTTTGAAACAACGAAATGAACTTGATTTCATTGTAAGAACTGTTATTAGTTCATCAGAAAAACAACAACACCTAAGTATTCGATTGAATCATTTTTGTTCCGGTTGAGAGCAAGCGCTTGCCAGACAAAGTGGAAGCAATTGGACGCAAAAACTCGAAAACGTTCCAGAGGTTATTCAGGGACAGCTTAGGCAAACATTTATCATCGCGAGGAAACTGCACTTGAATTCTGTGTAAATACACCGTATATTATTTGTTCTGGACAATGTGCGAGATGCTCGGATGAAAGTGTCTACATATTGTTATGCAAATTAACTGTTTAGTCTCTAAGCTAAGATATATATCTCTAGCAGTTTGTAATGGTGGTTTTCTAACACTATTGAAAAACGCACCACACAAATTCATCAGAAACTGTCATTAAAGCCATAATATATTAGAAATTTCGTGCCAAGAAACTTCAAAAACAAGTGTTTGGTAGATAGCCTGCTAGTCCTGTTTTCAGATAAGTGTTTGCAAAAACAGGGTTATGTGGTGCAAATGTACTTTACCGTTCATTAACACCAGTTTCACATATTGTTTTTCCTCAAACCTCATCCTATGAATCATATAATGTATTATTTTCATTTTCTTAAACGATGTAAATGCTGCCAAAGTTATGACTTTGATTAACTATACATCTTATCTAATCATACGTAGATGAGGTGCTGTATGAGCGATTGGAGCATGTAAAAATGAACTGCGTTTGATCTTCGCTGTAGAATTTTTTTCTGATGGCTATAACATTTCATGGCTATCGTCTGCTATTTTCTTTTAATTTTTTTATCTAAACCTTTGTTGTTGTTGTGCTTTTTACATGCATCAAGGATGGTTTACCTCAAAAAGTCCAGTTGCCGGAGGATTACTGTTGTATTCTTGACAACTTTATGAATTATGATGACGTCATACATACCATATTTTAGCAACCTGGTATCATGTCAGTCTTATGCACAAACTTAAAAAATTGTTTTGTCAATATCTCCAGACAAATGCTGTCTAAATGTGTTACTTACTTTTCGCGGAACACCTGTGTAGGTTATTAAATGCCGACAGGTATTATGCAACCATTCCATGACAATTCACAATTACCCAAAAATAAGTGTGTTCAGTCATGGGTTGACTTTGCTTCCCTACTTTTGCTTCACAATGGTGTTCTGTGTATGCATAATTTACGTAACTTTCAAGACAGCCTCAGTTGACGCACTATTTATGTAATTGTTGCAAGCAGTACTGTCATTAGTGATAGAAGATGCAATTTTGTGATTTTTTTTTCTGTGCAATGCATAGCTAATAGAAATGTAAAAAGCATATCAGTGAAATGTTTGCATTGGCAAGAATGGTAAAGAAAGAAGTCACGTGGTTTGTTGTCGTCTGCAACGATGCGTTAAACGGAAAAAACATACTTATCAGTTTTGTCCATTAGAGTTTTGTATTTCGTATTGTTGGTTCTGACAGAGTTCTCAATTTACACCAAATTAGATAATCTCGTTCCTGTCTTGCCTTTTTCATTGATTTGTCAATACAATTAGAAATATAGAGGATATTTGTTTGTTTTTGTGGAAGATGGGAATTTATTTCATCTCGTGACCACCATATGTTGATATTTTCACTCGTGGCGCAATATGGTGGTCACGAGATGAAATAAATTCCCATCTTCCACTAAAAAACAAACAAATTTTCTTTTTATTTTATGCCAACACGTCAAAAATTGGTTTTTTTATGACATTTTTAATCAGGGCCTTCAATAAATTCCCCATTGTGAGCCCCAAATCAGTTAATGCATACTTTGGTTACTCCGCACAAAAAAAGTGCAGACAATCTCCAATACATATGATAACTTTACTTCTGTTGAAATAAACTGAATACACTTTCATCAAATAATATTTATTTTTGTCTACACAGTTTATCAATATTTATTGAATTTTGCCATACATACTTTAATTATAAAAGCGGATTAATACTCAATATTCAATAGTTCGGGCACAAACATGTATTATCAAAATGGTAATTAACTGATTCAAAACAGTGTATTATCACTTTTATCTCACTGATATTTCCCTATATTTCATTGGTAGGCATAAAATAAATAGAGATAATAGGCCTAGAAATGTTTCTAAGTTTTATAGAATGACCAACAGGAAAATGTCTTTTAAAATGTTTTTATCCTGTTAAACATTTCAAATCTTCCGTTTAACTATTATTATCTTAATTAAAATATGATATGGATTTCTGAAAGAGTAGAGCATCAACATCAACCAAAATCATCATCATCATCATCATCAACAACAACATCAACAACATCATCATCACCATCATCATCACCATTAACAACAAATCATCACCATCATCATCACCATTAACAACAAATCATTATCATCATCATCACCATTAACAACAAATCATCATCATCATCATCACCATTAACAACAAATCATCACCATCATCATCACCATTAACAACAAATCATCATCATCATCATCACCATTAACAACAAATCATCACCATCATCATCACATTAACAACAAATCATCATCATCATCATCACCATTAACAACAAATCATCACCATTAACAACAAATCATCACCATCATCATCACCATTAACAACAAATCATCATCATCATCATCACCATTAACAACAACAACAGAACCAATTTGATTTCAATTTTAATTATTTTTCTCCTTCTATCAAACAAATTTTCTTCAGTAATACAAAAAAACTTTACATCTGAAGAAAAGAAAAGGGGGTTTATATAATTAGTCGGAAACTTTCCTTTTTCCTTTGGTACTTCAATGAGAATAAAAAAGAAATATATATAATGAATAGGTGGTAAAAATTTACCTTACTGCCTTATTTGGTAATGAGATATATATGTTTCGGCAGAAAGTCTCGAAAAAAACATTTCTTGACATGAGTCAGATCTTATTTTCAAAAGGGTCATTGTCTTATTTATTCTCTGTCTGAAAACTTCTGAGTAAGCAAACTGGAAACACATTTTTTAAAACATAATGTAGCCACAAAAAAGGTTTGGAACTAATGAAAAAGAAAAGTGTAAACACATAGATATTTCTTGTAACACATAACTGAGTCAAAAAAATCACCTACAGCAAGTTATTGTTCAAAGAATGTCTAAACCACTTATCACTTTTAAGGTGTTTTCTTGTTAATTGATGCCACTGTTTATTTTCTCTGAGTCAAAGAAAATATGCAGATTTCGCAACACTTTTCATGGTTTTTCAAACGCTCACAAAGAACTCATTAGTTATTCATCCAAATAATAGACAGTGCCAACGAATGCTTTCTTATTTCAGAAAATGTGTTAACAACTCACAGGTTTGTAGATTGACTGGGGCAATACCGACCTCTTACAACTTGCACTCATGATGGGGGTCATTTTTACGTTTATTGTTCGGGAATGAGTCTAATGTACCGGTTCTTTGATTACAGTACTAATTAGTACCACATTTGATGACGTCATCGCCCATGTCTGAGGCCGTTCTTAAGACAAATAAACAAAATCAAGTAGGTATTACTCTCATTTTCCCCGAGAAAAAAACATCTTTCAATAAGATGTTCACTTTGTTGTAGCTCTACTGGAACAATATTTATGTTTGTTTTATCATTCGGTCTAGTAACGTCTGCTTACAGACGGTCCAGTAACGTCTGCTTACAGACGAACTGAAACTGACGCTTGCACTTGCTCTTTGGTCATTAATTACGTCATAAAATTTGAAATAATGTAAACGTTAAGGAAGGAACTCAAGGGAAAAAGAACTACAACATATTATAATTGTTAGAATTTCTACACAAACTTACGCTTTGTCCAACGACAATTTAAATGCTATATAATATGGGTGTTTGAAGTTAAAAACTGTCGTCAGACATGTTTGTTTCCTGGGTGATTGTAATGACTCAGAAAGAGTCCCCAGTCTTCCAATAAGTCCTCACTTTGTATTACTTGACTAGCTTCTATGTCTTAAAATGTAAAAATAAATTGTTTAGGCTATCAGTAAAAAGAGGTCATCTAGTTATAACCTAAGCTTGTAACAAAACTTGTTTTCTATTGTAATAAATCTAAGTCTGATCGTTTCGGCAGATGTCGATTAGCAAATGTGCAACCAATTAACTCGGCCGTCCCCGGAACTTTCCGTGAGAGTGACCTCGTGAGTACATACGTCCAGGAAAAACCAGGGGTTATTTCGTAGAGAACCGCTTGTGACGTCAACAGGATTTAGAACAAGTGTGAAATATGACGTTGCTATCATCTTGAGATGTTGGATGAATGGTAAAACTTTAGGATTACCAATAATTGCCTTTTTCTCAACTTTTGCATGCGACTTGCATTGTAAAATCATTCTCTCTACTAAATAGCTTATTTCAATTTGTTGTTTATCGTCTAATTCTACATTTCTGTGTATTTATCCTGGATTGCAAAAAGTAAGGAAAAAAGAAAAAAATCCAGTTCTCTTTCAGTACAACAACGTTGCCTCGGAGTAATTCTTGTATGTTTATATTTTGTTCTACCATATGTGAATTGAGTTTATACCTGTGTATATCTTACCCTCATTAAAATGTCTTAATTCTGTATTATAAAACCATATACCACCGACGTAACATGCATCATCAGAAGGATTACTACTTAGGAAAGGATAACATGGTAAAAGTGCATGATTTACGTGAGCTTTGAACACGTATAAACAGGTATCAGTATTTGTAATTCGGTTTTCCAGGCGAATCAGAAACTAGGTCAAATTTTACCTTCGGGCGGCGAGTTGCAGACGAAAAACTAGAAAGGCGAAGTTTTTCTCATGTTTTTTATGGTTCTGATGTTTTTGTAGACACTGTAATGCCACATAAAATACAAAGTTTATCTGGACAAGTAGCAATAAGTCTAGCGCTAATCAACGTCTTCCTCACAGTTGGAATACAATGTCAAGATAACACTTACACCTTCAAGAAAAAAGCCATTGTAGGTATAGATATAAGCGCGGCACAGAGAACTAACAGGTCGCCAGAGAAAAGAAAAAGAGTTACAAGACAGAATAAAACAATAGACGTCTATTTCTTTAGGCAGACGACAACTATACTTGAAGGTTCAAATACAAATGTGCAAACTTTTACGCATGGGTACATTTCCTGATATGTCGTAAGCACGAAACATTCTAGTCAGTCGACAAGGAGCTTTGTGAAGCTGCAATGTTTGGTCTAAACTCAAAGTGTGTTTTGCACTTTTCGGCCACACCCATAGTGTGCTAAAGTAAACATTCCACTGTATGTTCTACGCCCTTGGGGATGTAATGTAGCACAATCAAACCCAAAGTGTGGTTGTTATGTATGAAACATACTTAAAATCCCTTAATACCGTTACAATATTACTTATGATATGCAAACTTCTTGGACACAAAGAAATCGCTGTGTGTAATTCCAACATCAGCTGTTTCGGGTGCAGTGCAAAAATAATCAAACATTTGTCTTCGTAAACACTAAAATGTTTATATAACTGCATAATGTTTCTCGAATCAACCTGCTTCAGAGTATTCGTGTTAACCCTAAAGTGCGTTGTGCTCATTAGGGTTGGAACTCAAAGTGTGTTTGACCCCAAAGTGTGCCATTACAGAGTTTTAAAACAATTTGTATGGACAGAAAAAACAGATAGCAGAGCACTTGTTGTAGCAGGTGAACAATGGTTAAATATCTATTCATTAACTGCTTGCTTGGAATAAATGGAAGCATTCATGCAGGTGGATTAAATCCAGATCATCGGATGACAAAGGAGGAAATTTATCCACAATATCAAACATCAAAGTAGATGACAACGCATCTTTTATAGGAATCTCTTCGAGAAACAATCACAGTGCGATTCATTGACACAAACAGTATCGTTAAATCTAAAACATTGTTTTAAAAACAGACTGTGAACAAATAAAACGGCAATATAAACTGAACCTGAAGCGTCAGATGTTGTAAACTTCGCGTTTTCATTAAGATTCAAATACAACTGAAGCAATGAGCAAAACAACACCATAAAAAACAACAATGGCAATTCGAATCAAAGATACAGCAGCAGACGATAAATTATAAGATACACAAACGTGCAGTCAAAGTTAAGAAAAACATGTCAAACCACAGGAGGAGATGAAGTGGCCGAGAGGTAGAACCGGATCCACGGGTGACTTGTCAGAATCCCACCAGGGGTGAGTCTCTAGTGACTATCCGCATTTCAAACCTTCGGTGCGACTACTGATTTGAAGCGCCTGGAAGCAGTTTTCGAGAAGAATTAATACAGGTTGGAAGAACTTGTTTCTCAGTCCTGTTAAAAAAACCCCATAAGATTTAGCTGAACACGTGGTGAAAATGAATCATGGAATACGTGGAGCTCAAGAAAAAGAAAACGAATAAGTTGAGTAGTACCCGGATGGGACAATCCTTTTCTCAAAGTAAAGACGGCCGTGCTTGGCTTTCGTTCAACAAATAACTGATCACTCGCTAACAAGCATACAATCAATATTTACGTCGTAATCTAAAAATCTGGAAAATAAAGTGATGAAATTTGACAGTTCTGATGTGGGAAGGAAATAATTAGGTAATAAAATACAAAAAATACAAGTTTTATTACTCCTGATGTTGAAACACAATTTATCTTGCATACGTGCATTTTCACTGCGCAGTGTGAATATTGCACGTGAATATTTCGTGCAATAGCAAACCACAAATAAAAAACCATTTGTAAGGCTTCGTTTCTTCCAATTTCTGTACAATAATTTGCTTTACACGACACCGACTACTCATTCAGTCATCGCTGTTCGCACTCAGTCTAACCCCAGCCGTTACCGTAACAGTACAACAATGTTCAGTGTACTTAACAGATTTTTTTTTCTTCTGGATGTTATAGTGTTTCAATTTTAATAAGACATAACGACTTTATAAGATCAGTTGCTGTTCGTATATCCGTAAAGTTGGTTTGCAGTTTGCAGTTCGCGATCAGTTTGCTGTTCGCGAATCGAAAATTCAAATCGCGGACTGGCAACAAATCTGCAGTTCGCAATTCGAATAACGAACCGCGAACTGGCAACTACTCTGCAGTTTGCATTTCGCAATTCGAATCGAGAACTTGCAACTAATCTTCATTTGAACTGCTGACTTGGAATGAGAAGTTGTTTTTATTTCGTTATTCAGTAAGAAAACTCATGTAAGGTTTGCAGTTCGCAAAATTTTCTGCAGTTCCCAACTTGAATCGCAAACTGCAAATTGCTAACTGGTTTGCAGTTCACAATTCGAACTGGCAACTAGTCTGCAGTTCGCAATACGCATCATGACCTGCGAAATTGCAACTAGTCTCTATTCAAATAGCATACTGAAAACTGGAAAGTAGTCGACAGTTCACAATTCGCTATTCGAATTGCGGACTGCGAACTGCAGACAAGTTGCTAGTTCGCGATTCGAATTGCGAACTGCGAACTGCAGACTAGATGTCAGTTTGAGATTTGAATTAAGAACTTCAAACTGTGAACTGCTGACAAGTTTCAAGTTCGGAGTTGGATATTCGAATTGCGAAATGCGAACTGCGAACTGCAGACAAGTTGCCAGTTGCCAGTTCGCGATTCGAATTGCAAACTGCGAACTGCTGTTCGTAAGACATTTAAAATTTCTAACAATTAGAGAGTAATACATCACCTGTTCAAATTTAGTTTTATAGAGCTTCGGAAAATGACATATACCTTTTGCTATATCTATATAAGCGTATGGTTCCTTCTGCCGGTTGCATTACTTCAGCGAGCCAAATAATTTCCTTGGTTGAAAACATTTTTAAAGCATAACAACTATTCATAAATAGATTTTTTTCTGGCACTTTTGATCACACCTCTTTCTCCTCACACAGCAACAATTTTAAGGATCAAATTGTACAATGTATCACAGCTAGAAAACCAGAAAAAATCGTTAGTTGTTGAGCTAATTTGAAAAATATAAATTTGGGTGTAAACAAATCCGAAAGTAGGGTTTAGTTACAAAATTGTCTACGACTGTCATTGTTACAAAAATAGACGTGCAATGTTGAACTAAGTGAACGTACAGGAAGAGACGTGATAATATGCAACTTTTACTTCTTTTCTCACAGACACGGACTAAACAATGATTGGTTGGTTGTTTTTGTAAATTTTCTTTACATACCTTGATTCTAACAACTACTTCAAATACGCAATATCGAGTGTGAAGTAAAGAGAGTTGGCTGTGGAAGCCAAAACATGGTTTAGTCACAGGAAGATATATGAAGACATAGGGAGACATGAGAAATATAGGAAGACAACGGGAGACATAGGGAGACATGAGAAACATAGGAAGACAACGGGAGACATAGGGAGACATGAGAAATATAGGAAGACAACGGGAGACAACGGGAGACATGAGAAACATAGGAAGACAACGGGAGACATAGGGAGACATGAGAAACATAGGAAGACAACGGGAGACATAGGGAGACATGAGAAACATAGGAAGACAATGGGAGACATAGGGAGACATGAGAAACATAGGAAGACAATGGGAGACATAGGGAGACATGAGAAACATAGGAAGACAATGGGAGACATAGGGAGACATGAGAAACATAGGAAGACAATGGGAGACATAGGGAGACATGAGAAACATAGGAAGACAATGGGAGACATAGGGAGACAAAGAGAGACATAGAAACATAGGAAGACAATGGAAGACACAGGGAGACATGAGAAACATAGGAAGACAATGGGAGACATAGGGAGACAAAGAGAGACATAGAAATATAGGAAGACAATGGAAGACACAGGGAGACATGAGAAACATAGGAAGACAATGGAAGACATAGGGAGACAAAGGGAGAAATAGAGAGAACGTGACATTTTCACGGTCAGAATCAACTCTCTTTCCCCCAGCGACGGCGACGTTTATTTTCCTGAATGAAATAGATTTAATGTTTAAAGAATTCATACTTAATATAAAAAGCCTATCTATGATTATAAGAATCCGGGTACCAGTAGTTTATGAGCTTATAAAAAGACATGTTACACGTCCTTAAAGGATAATATATGTATGACCATGTGTCCTGTACCGAAATGCGACTTGAGATGTTAAAGTGTACCTCTGAATATACGCATCGTCGGTAGTTTCGTGTATGGAAAAAGGCGATATCAACAATTGTGGTTAGCTGACAATAAACATCGGGCCAGATATCAGGAACATCATTGAACAGAAAAACAGGAATATTATTATTTACTTACTTAAAAACTGCTCACCCCACCTCAGCTCCTCCCCCACCCCCCAAAAGTGCCTCATTTTTGCTGTTTTTAGAAAACCCTGTTTTTAAAACAGGCTAGCATAATAGCAAAGCAAGATCATTCGAAAGTTTCCTGATTTTAGCTTGTGACTGTAATATTAGATGCCATGGATAAAAAATCTCCTGGAATTCAGCATGCTGTCTCCGATGAGTTGTGTCTTAAACCAAAGTTTTCCATTGAACCATGAAAAACAAAACATAATTAAAACATTGCAATAAGTCATAACGATATCTTAAAGGTACTAGAAAGTTCACAAGAACGCCATTTGCATTGTCTTTTGATAACTCAGTCGGTTGTTTTGACATTTAGCTATAAACAAGATTTACCGTCTCCTAAAATCTTAATGCATTTGCGGACAGGAAACTGCTAAAAATGCTTAAGGAAATTAAGAAATGCAGAATACAGGTGATTAATGGGATAAGACCGGTAAACATGGGTAAAGGATACCTAAATGTGTACACAATCCTTCTCAGAACCTAAATTCATTAACATGGTTGAAGATATATTTTACAGTGAACTTGTAATTTTCACATTTCTTTTTTCCGTGCATTTCTTCAAGAAAAAGACAATTACTGCAGAAAAAATATTGAACTGAAGGTGAAAGAAACAATAAGCAAAACCTCATTGCATAAATTGCCTGATTGCTTGAAAGTCTGGATTTGAAAATGTATGCCCTTTTCTGAAAGGGAAGTAACTCTTGCGTGATGCTATTTTCTTACCACTCACAATTAGCTTTCTTTAAAGTTGACCAGCTTCCATTATTCAAATTTCACAACTGAAGCACACCAGTCTTAAAGACGTCTACCTACCCTTGGAGAAAAAAAAAACAAAAACAAAAACAAAAAAAACCCCACCCATATATTGATTCGGTCGATAAGTCTAACAGCTGTATAGCGTTCTTTTCTAAACTGCATTAAAATTATATGACGAGCCGTAATTTCCCGTTTTGTATTTTAACATTTCTCTCGCCTTGCTGAGGGATCATTCACATTATATAATCTTGTTGTAGAAATAGACAAACAGTTTTTCTTTGCTAACAGGGTGACAAAAAGAGATAAAGCTATGATCAGATGCTCTGTACAAAAGAAATATCAACATACTTATTTGGAAACTGCCCGACCTTAAGCTTGATGCTAATGTCTTCATAATTCATCCCTGAAATGTAAATAAATACCAATCTATTGCCTAGATTATTTTTATTAAAAGAATAGAGATAATTACCTCACATGGACATCTCGTTGACAGAACAGAACTAAACTGAGCTTAACTAAGCTCAACTGAGCTTGACTGTAAGTGAACAGAACGTAATAGAACTGTATGAAATGTACCGGAAACAAAACTTCAAATAAGAATGAAATAAAATGCATCACACCATTATCTGGCAAATTAAGCAGCTAACAGTTGCAAGTATCACACGACATAAAGTTGTCATGGTCATAAAATCTCCGTTTGAGCCCAAGGGCGTGCTGACAAGTCAATGCTCATTTTGATGTAACATTTTCAAGATAATATGATCGATTTTAACCTAACGCTTTAATTATTCACGTTAACTAATAATATCTCAAATCATTATTCAGAGGGAGGGGTTAACTATTTCTAGTTTGTCTAGATTGTTTGAACATTTTTATAACTTATACGCATTCAAGTACTTTAAATGACCATGGCCGAATTTGTACATTTTTGGTTTTGTACGCCGTTATCTCATTTACATGATATTTAAATCTACCGACCAGGTGAAAATCATGTGGTCCCGCATATTATCATATCAGTATTCTGGCCTCAAGTAATGCTATGCGACCAGTCTGATAGCGTTCATTCGTTATCTTTATCAGTTTGATTGGCCATATTTCAACGTCAAAATCTCTTTTCAGTGTACAGTTAAACTGAGTCAACTCATAAAAAGGAGTGTATATGGGACTTGGTGAATGTTCTAATCGATTGAATATTTTGGAATATTGTTTAGAGTTCTGGCGAATGTAGTAACAAAAGTAAAGGAAAACAGTGGAATGAACGTTTAGATAAAGAATATTTACGAATGGTTAGTCGTTAGAGACCAAATGAAGAACTTTGGTCCGTGAGAAAATAACAGAACATAGAATAATACAACAAAAATAGCAAAAAATATGGCGGACAAGTTTCACCGGGCGGCCCGTGATGGGTACCTAGATATGTTAAGAAGTGGGAACCGGAAGGAAATGAACACACCCGATGAGGACGGCTGCACCCCGCCCATGTTAGCAGCACAACATGGCAATCTGGAAGCATTGAGAACAATCATAACTCGAGGGTAGGTCAACAAGTTTATTGTTTTGAAGGATGTTCATAAATCATTCAGTATAAATTCTATCTCTCACGGTGAATATTCAAACCTCGGCCTTAAGCTTTACAAAGAACAATATAAAATACAAGACTTGCTATAACTGTAAACAAAACACTAAAAACATTAGACGCATGTGCATCCATAATTAAAGTCCATTCAATCAAACAATACTATTTGACATGTATTTAAACTTTAGATCAGATCTGTTGCTTAGACGGTTTTTTACCTACCGGCATATATGTATCATCATGTTCTTATTAAGAGAGACTAGCTTTCTCAGGCTTTCATCACGGTAACTGCTTTAGATGTAAGTATACTGAACAGAAAAGAAACAAGGCAAGATGCTCTAATAATAGGCATTTTTTCCACTGATATATCTGAGAATATATAACAGAAGTGTTTACAGAAAAATTGTTTTATTGAAAATGTATCTCAAAGCATGTTGCGAAGTTCTTGGATTCTGAAGCTTTTAGCAAAGGTTCTTATATCTTATTCTTATTTTTAACTCCATCTGTATGAAATAACATGTATTTAACATACAAAAACCGTTCATATACAAGTACATAAAAAAGACCTTAGTGATATTGACGTCATTGTAAAAATAATTGAGGTTTTTAACTATTGTGGATGAGGTAGTCGATTAAAAGGAAGTTTAAACAATCTTCTCTCGATAACTTGCATATGCAAATTAGTTTGCTTCCCTGTTGAATTTATGCAAGAGATGCTATTAAAAATGTCATTGACACACCTTAGTCCTTTCATTACAATAATCTGAGATTGCATTTCATTAGAACATGCAAGATACCTGCCTTATCACTCGGGATCACATTAAGACATCTCACCTTACATGCTGTCGCATTTTTTTTCAAGTTCGTAGATGTTGCAAAATTCAAATGTCGTAAAATTTTAGTGTGTCAGAATCAAATGTAATTGTCGTAAAATTCCACTTGTCAAAATGCAAATTCGCAAAATTTACAAATGTCATTAAGCTAAAAACTTCATGACGTTCACAAACGTAAAGTTAGATTGTGAAAGTATGATGAACTATATCCAGGTTACCGGACGGCTTGAATCTTTCGTCCACTAGTATAAAATGTTAGTGGTTAATATTGTTCCCCGGCAAAGGTTGAAATTTTTTTTTAATACAGTGCGCGATTTAATGTGTGTTTTCCTTAATTTAACCTGTTTTGAAATTGCGTGAGACAAGGAAGAATAAAAATGAAGTACATATCTTTGTTTCATATCTGATTATCATTATAAACTTGTTTTACTTGATATTTTATTAGCCACGTTTTCACGTTGCTGTAGAGATTCATCGAATTGACCTTGACATTTCATGTTACGTAAAAGTCTCATAAAAAGGGTTCATGAAAACTCGAGGTTATAAACAATATAGATGTTATTTCTATTTACTCAACAGTGGAAAACATCAACTGCCAAATGGCCTAATTTCGTCCTCATTTTATCAGAGCCTTTATAGAATAAGCTATTCATTTAATAAACAAGATTTTGAGCCCTAGATTTAAAATGTCAGTGGTTTTATCATTTCCACAAATGCGAAACAGAATTATATCGTTCGTTATCGACCTGTTATCTGTCGTCTGACTACATATAGGGGAACGTTGTCCATGGTGGTTCTTGATCTTTGAAATACAAATAAGATAATTTGTTGAAACGTTTATGTATATTCTACATTTTCGAAAAATGTGAGCTTTAGAAAGTCTGGTGCCTTCTACGATGTAGTTTCGAAAACAAAAAAGAAGCCATTGTGATCCGGTTTGAAGTTTCGGTCGTAGGGTGCGAACCTTACCTACGTACAGAGATTTTTTGCAATCTGTAAACAGAAAAAAATACATCCTCGATATTCCTTGTATACGAGATTTAATTCAGACTGTTGTTGGTGTTATTTTTAGATACATCTTAAACACGTTAAAGTTTATTTACAGATTTTTCTATTCTGCTTTTGTTATATTCTATTTATTTCTTTTCAGACACCAAGTCAAATAACCTTTAATTTATTATAAGTGAAATGTTTGTATATCCAAGCAAAAAGCCTGCTGTTTCAATTCTATCAATCAAATACATTGATTTTTAGATTAGAATTCAGTCTTTATATAAAAATTAAACAGCTGACATACGGAAGGGAAGAATTCGTGATTTTCTGTTTTCATAATAACCTTAAATGTATATGAACGTTATGTCATACATAAACAAGTCTTGAAATCTTTTGAAAGCACACTGCTTTTCAGCAGTTTCCAAAAATTTTACAAGAGAACACTTCTCAGAAAAGCACTATAATAGAATTTTTAACGTACAATATGCTTTCTGGATGAAACTTTTATTCAACGTATCATATAAGATCATCTGATATGTTTTAACTGAAAAGCTTCCAAATTTAAATACAACCAAATAAAAAAACAAAGAAAAAACTGAATGTCCCGTACGGTAATCCAAAAATAATTAATTGTTCGTTAAAATAGAGTTTACTCGACCTAGTGAAGAACGTTGTTTTGTATCAGCAACCATCGAGCATCGAGTTACCTACTCTTATTGCAAGCTTTGGAAAGAATTCAGTGTATCATTCAAGGTGTCTGGTCATTATAATTGCGATAACTTTAGCCATCAATCAATGCTGCTCGTTGAAATAAGTTCTAGGTCTCCATATAAACGACAAGAAGTCTACTGGTTTACAAGAAAAGACGTCTGCCTGGATATTCAGTCGCAGACGACTATGCAATAATGCTAGGTAACTTTGTCCAAACCCCTCGCTTATCAGCCTGATGTCTTTGCATAATTATTCTCGGTTAGATAAAAGCGATCAATTACGATTTATTATATCTAACAGGTTTTATATTGTTCGACATACACACGAAAATTTACTGTTTTTACAACATGGCTCTTGAAATCAATTGCTCACCAACGAGATCCATGAGTGTCTCTATGATCGGTCTTATCGGCTTTTTGAAGATATATTCGCCTGATACAAGAAGATATGCACGTCTTGTAATATCCAATCTAGTCATAGGTATTGTCACATAGTTAAAAAGCATCATTATGTTTTTGTATCACTCCAGATTATTAGATTTTTCCCCAAATTGCGCCATGCACAGTAGGCTTGTTGAAAAAAATATTATTTTTCAATTGCCATCAGTATTTGCAGAGTTTTCTGTTAAAACCTTAAAAATACAATTAATAGCACGAGTATCTGCTTAAAGGTAAATGTACTGAATAACAAACAATTCCCCCTCCCGTATATAAAAGAAAATGCATACAACTTGGGGGAGGCGATCTGTCCGCTCTGTCAGAATTGCCTGCCTGGCTACAATAACGGAAGGGGTGATGTGGCCCGCCGGAGGGAGGGGTGTGTGTGTGTGTGTGGAAGGGGGTGGAATTGGGAGGGGGGGGGAGGAAAGCGGAGGAGGTGTCTTTAATCTGCAAACATAAGCAGGCATGGAAATGGGTACAGAAGTCTTTCATAATCCAGGGATTGCTGGTTGGAGAATTCAGTTCCATTACTGACATGACGTTTAGTTTTTTTAGATACATACCGAACTGAGGTTCACAATAACAATGGATTCACTACAAAAAAGTATATATGAATAAATATAACTAAATGAATAGATGAAGAAAGAAAGAAAGAAAGACAGACTACTGTGTAACATAATTCATAATGAATGGACAATTTTTATGTAATTTATAACAGCGTGATTTGAGATAATAATTAGCAAGTTTCTGTATTCTTATTGATAAATACACTTCAGTCAGTTTTGTGACAAATAGTTTGATAAAACTATCTTGGGTATGATAAACTATGAAGATCTATAAATACATGACTTAGATTAAAACATTGCGTGATTATGTAAATTATGTTTAAATGTAATCGATAAAACAAAGAGGTCAATGACTACATTGAAAGCCATTCAAATAAAGCCTGTCCGATAATGATTCACTTCTTAAGACGACGCCAACTTAACAACTTGGAACACATGTTTCTTCTAAGTTCTTGCAGTTTCCCACAGGACAAGTAAACTAGTAAGATACAACATGTACATCTGTAAAACGCGTGTAGCAATTACATATTTGCACAATAAGTTTTATTTACAACACGATTTTTCAATCTTGCAATTCATACTCGTACGAAGACCTGAGTGTGAGGAAGTTTGTTATGTATGAGAACATTGCAGAAAATAATGTATACCATAGTGTAAAGCAATGACGTCAGTTGTAAAGGTCAGGCCAAGAAACCTTGCGTCGTGCTATAACTGCAGGATTCCTCACAGAGTATATTCATCTACTTTTTATGCACGGTATATCTAAAATATGCAAAGTCTGTGAAGTTGGCAGTGGGATCAACATTCGACATTCGACATTCAATGTCCTGCAGTGCATTCGACATTCAGCAAGACATTCGATTTCATGCATGGTTTTGAATGTCCAGCCGTGTATTCGACATTCAGCAGGACATTCGATTTAATGCATGTTTTTGAATGTCCTGCAGTGCATTCGACATTGGGTAGGACATACGATTTAATGCATGTTTTTGAATGCACTGCTGGACATTCAAAACCATGCATGAAATCGAATTTCCTGCTGAATGTCAAATGCACTGCGGGACATTCAGAACATGCATGAAATCAAATGTCCTGCCCAATGTCGAATGCACTGCAGGACATTCAAAAACATGCATCAAATCGAATGTCCTGCCCAATGTCGAATGCACTGCTGGACATTCAAAAACATGCATCAAATCGAATGTCCTGCTGAATGTCCAATGCACTGCTGGACATTCAAAAACATGCATGAAATCGAATGTCCTGCTGAATGTCGAATGCACTGCTGGACATTCAAAAATATGCATGAAATCGAATGTGCTGCCCAATGTCGAATGCACTGCTGGACATTCAAAAACATGCATCAAATCGAATGTCCTGCTGAATGTCGAATGCACTGCTGGACATTCAAAAACATGCATCAAATCGAATGTGCTGCCCAATGTCGAATGCACTGCTGGAAATTCAAAAACATGCATCAAATCGAATGTCCTGCTGAATGTCCAATGCACTGCTGGACATTCAAAAACATGCATCAAATCGAATGTCCTGCTGAATGTCCAATGCACTGCGGGACATTGAATGTCGAATGTCGAATGTTGATCCCACAGCCAACTTCACAGACTTAAAATATGCACAGTCGGTAAACCGGATTTCCATTCATTTCAGCGTCAGTTATTATCCGGATGATATTTTTGTTATTGTATAGTGAACGTCTCGTGTATTTGTCCTTCCACTGTACATATTTCAGATATACTGTGCTGGAATAATCAGCCTGCTTGAATTACAGAATACGTAAAATTATAGCACGGCACGCGCTTCCTGACCTTGACACAAGATATACTAAGTGACGTCACTACTACAGACAATGGTTTTACTATTTACAACATTCAGTTCCTGTATATAGACCGTGGCACAGATGTTACGTGTGTCGTTATGACCCTCGCTCTCATATAAATGCATATACTTGAACTAACTTGTCGTGTGCATATATAGAGAGGGTATTAAATGAGTGGTCGTGTAATACAGGATCTTTTGCTCGAGTTATTTGAAAACGATAAAAACGAGGCTCTGCTAATAAATCCATTTACATGACCACGAATATAATGTTTTATTTCATAGAAGTTGTGTAAGTGAATAGTGAAAGAAACGCATGGAAACAGTTTATTTTGTCCGTATACGCGCGAGCGTCATAAGCGTATTGTTAATGACGTTGACGTCGACGTGTTACACTAGTGTCATATCAAAAATATAACACGGCTTCATTACACGCCCATGATGTCGTCTATGATATAAAAATATCTCTTAAGCATTCGTATCATTCGACGTTTATTCACAGTCTGCTAAGTCTTGGAACTTACACTGAATATACATGCAGCCTTACTAATTACAGAAAACGACTGTTCATTTGTTTTCCTTATTAATGTAACATTTCTCTTCAATGATTAGATTAGTAACGGATCACATGGAAATAAATTCTGATACGAAAGCGATAACAGGTCATGAGACACTTTCATACCTAAAATTAACGCGGAAGATTTTTTTTACGGAGTGATGCATCATATAGTTTTTTGTTGGTTTATTTATTCAATTTTTAATAGGCCACAGTCAAACTGGTTACCAGTAATGTTTCTCCTTTCTCTTTACTGCTGTAAAATAAGTAAGGTGAAGTGAGAAATGCTGCGGTCCTGTTATAAGAGTGTATATGTACGTGCACACACACCACCATGGTGCAACTATTACGGTTCGCATTCAGTCCCTGTTATATTGCTCGGACGTGTAATGTCACAATATAGCCGCATGCTTTCTACTTTAGTACGAGTCTTAGTCCAGCGTTACGTCTCTTACATGTACAGTACTAATAGATATCTTTGTTTACTTTTGGACATTGTTATCTTTTAAGTATTCTGTTGATAAACATGTACCATAACTCAACAAAAGCTAGGATTAAGATATAGTACGCAGTTTTCTGAAAATTGTGTTAATTGAGGATTAGCTAGGTACAAATCAAGCTAAATAGAAGCCTTTTTTCCACTTAGGAGCCTTTTCTTGAATAACCTGACTTGAATCATTAGAACAATGAGTCTTTTAAAGCGAAAATGAAACGACAGCTTTTAGTTTGTAATAAGAGAAAGGTTTGACTCTTACTTTGAGGCACAAGCAGACTTTAAAGCAGAAACTTCCCCTAAGTCTATGCATATTTTGTGCACAAAGTCAGTGTAAAATTTCGTAGATCTTTTTCCATAAGGAAAGCTTGGTATCTTAAAAAACACTTAGACAATATTTTATTGTCAGAACAATTCTATTCATTTAATGTTTTGTTATATTTAATCAGGTACGTAAAATGGCTAAGCGCGATATTAGAACTTTCAGCGCTTTGATTTAACTTGTGAAAAAAAAGATGAACACAGAAACATGCATTATATGCAACAAATATTTACTAAATACCAGATTTTCTTTTTTATTCGAGTGCTTCTGTTCAGCAGCTACTGAACATCTGTCAATCTAACTTCTTCCTAAACAAACATTATGTCTGTTGTATTGACATGCAAAGTGACAAAGTATCTTACGCCATTCCTATGTTTCCAGAGAGCACTCCATAAACGGTCATTTTATCTGTCTGCTTTTATCGATGGATACTCCAACGTGTCGACTATTTCCGAATAAACAAATTTACGATGGTGTAAATGTATGTGTTAAGAAGAAAACTGCCGGATGTAATAGTTGTCAAAAGGGTAGAAATCAAAGTGATTTGGCCAGATATTTTTTGTCCGAAATATGGAAAGTATGTGGTGAAGATCTTTTGTATGATTATATTTTTTGGCCCTGGGTGGGACGACTGTCTAGTATTTATTGTTGTGACATGTAAGACAAAAAACTACCACCACCACCACCATCAACACTGTCTTGAAATAAACCAGTAGCACGTATTAACCTGCTTTTAGATTACATCTGTGTGACTTTGGCCATTATAGGATGAAAGTAAGCAGAATCCTGTGTACATCTTTAGGCTTGGTTAAAAATATACATTTTGTATATGGTAGAGCAAAAAATTACAAACTAAATGCATTTTGTTCCATTGGAACATTTTTATAATCGAATACAGGTCGAATGAACTTAATCATTTTTTGTTCCAATCCTGAAGATCAAGGTCAAAGGTCATTTGTTAAAGACATTCTAAGCCAACTTAACATGTTAGAAAAGTAAGTAGTTTCCAATGAATGTTTTACTAATCACAACATGCATGGTACATTTTTTTCTTTTGCCTCTTTAGATAAGTCTTTATTTTTTAAAGTTATGTGGGTTGTCAAATGGACCCTGAATGTTTGAAACATATGCACTGATGAGTAAAGTGAGAAAAAACAAACATAATCATTTTTTTACTCTAAAATTTTCAGTTGAATCTCATTGAACTGAGCAGAATAAGGTAAAAATTTCCAGTCATAAATTTATTTTCAATATATTGGAAGGTTTATTTCCATTTATCCATCTCTTAGTCTCATTTCTTCTAATTTACATGATTTTTAAACATTCACTGCAATGTGTTTTAAACATATATTTTGGTTTCCATGCATTCAGGTTAATTTGAAGCACTGTAATGAGACTGTAATGTCTCTGAAACAACGGTTTAAGGATTATCAACGGGTTTGCCACAGCAAAAACCAGACCTCGTTTATTTTCAAACGTTGCCCGAAATGTGCATTGTATTGAATGCATTTGTTTTAATCTATTTAAGTTTGAAATATCTCTGATGATTTAAAACTGTAATGCTCAAGTTTTGACGGACTGTTCCGTTTACAAACGCTCGTCTTATCATAAATTCCTCTTTGTGACAAACATTTTCACTTTCGTTGACAAACAAAAATTTATTAGGATTTCTTTCAAGGATCCGTTAAATTTTATCGAAGCCTGTTTTAAGCTCTGTTTTATTTGCTATTCTCGCAACTCAGGATTGTTAAGCCGGGATTTATTTTCTCTTGCTTTTGAAAATTACATACCAATAATTTCAGATAAATTTTTGTGACATGTACACAGTTTACCTAGACAGAAATGCAATATTGAGATTGTTCGAAAAATCGGCGCAAAAATGTATAGTAATTAACGTTTTCAATTATACATGTGTATGTTGTAGTCGAACTTTCATTTTAAATGCAGTGTTTTTCTCATATATTGTTGACATATTATAATAATAATACATGATCATTTAAAGAAAAGAACTGACCACAGAAACTTAGATGGCTGATTGATAGGCCAAAAAGCCAGGAGGGCCGAAGTAGTATACATGTATGCTGTTTTTTTATTTATTACCGGACATTATCTTCACTAACGTCTTCTCTGTAATCACAAAATAAACCAAACATTTTGTTTATCTTCCCAGTATTTGAAAATCAATATTTTTTAAATAATGTCTTTGAAGAGGGCCGTAATACTCAAAAAGTGACAGTAATACTCAACGTCGTTCACTTAGTCAGTGCTTCAAAAATGAGTTCCAAAGTTTATGTCTTTTCTTGCCAAATTTTCCTACTCTGGCACGAAATTAC
Source organism: Cyclina sinensis (assembly GCA_012932295.1). NCBI lineage: Eukaryota > Metazoa > Mollusca > Bivalvia > Venerida > Veneridae > Cyclina > Cyclina sinensis. Next base: position 35,042,787 of record JAAONU010000001.1, on the reverse strand, counting down.
AGCAATCTTACACACATAAACAAATGAAATGTTGATGAGTTGGGAGAATGTTTAATAGGTAATACACACATAAATCTCTAAGGGCCGCTATACTAAAAAGTGACAGGTTTTGCGGGCCGCCAATGTCAACCAGCCCACTGATTTATCGCCCGCTATTTCTTAAGCAAGGAAGAAACAAAATCATGTAAGGTATGAAATATATGCAAAGCACAATCCCTCTGAAAACATTCCCATTGTTAAGACCATATAATATGTGATGGTGAGAGCTGGTTTTTGCTGTAGGAAGGAAACTTTATTATAAAAGAATAGATGAGACTTTGTTGAGAACTGGCAATTTCTAGGAAGTGCACATGAGAAAGGCTATACTGAAGTGGTCCTTGTATTGTGAGTAAACATGCCAAGTGTTTGACACACACACACACACACACACCACAAAACAACACAACAATTTAACGTATCTTAAACATAGCATAATTATAGAAAAAAGTGTCATTACTTAAAAGCCATATCAGTGGGCAAATAGTATTTTTGTATAAAAACATCAGCAAATAAAAAATATATTGAATTATATGAAAAATGGTAGATTTGAAAATAAACGCAGTTATGTACATTTAGCATTTTTTGTTTTTTGAATTGTTTAATTGAGAAAATCTGTCATTATCTTTTACTTTGATAAGCCAGCTTTGTAGCCCTCCACTTGTTGACTCAGGTTTATTTCATCTATTGGCATACCGAAACAATGCAATACAGTGTATTATTTGCGTCACTACATACCTTTTAAGACTTGGTTTTGGTACTTGTTGCATAATAAAACATACCACTTGAGAAAACCGTCTGATTTTATTGTGTCAAATCGCGGTGGTTGTTAATGTAAATGGCTTAAAATAAATTTTATTAAGTATAGTGAGAGCACTTCAAATCGTCATTTATAGTCGAAGCAGATTTTTATAACAGAGTATTACACAACAATGTAAAAAGATATAGGGTATCTCAACATCGATCTATAATTAGTAACAGAAATTATATTTAAAAAAAAATATTATAGTGCATTTTGTTATTTCGATGCAAAAAAGAAATAAAAAGGTAACACGATTGATCTGTTTGCGTCGATTATACCGCCTACCTACGATCCGAGAACTTTTTATCTGCAGACACGCCTGTACTCGTTTAAAGCAACTATGCTGTTATGGCTTCAAATATGGAAACAAAACGTGTATTAACGACGGCAACCAATTTCAAGGTCTACTTGTAGCCAAATTCCTTATTTTGCCAACAGAATTAATTTTCTCCTCAATATTCAGCACATAATTTCTCAAATTTGCAAAACAGATGAGTAATGCTATCTACTGTGCTGCATGCACCCACGCACATCTCTCACGCGACAATACGTGTAACATGTTATACACAAACATGAATAAGCATTTCCGGGAAGGCGATAAACATTTTTAAAATCTTTAAACATTTAAAAGTTGATACAAACACACCTTACATGTTATAGTGACGCAGAGGTAAAGATGACGTGCCTAATAGAAGCATTCTTCCTTTCGTAAGTACTGCTGGTTAGGGTACAAGGAAGTAATTATCAACAGCAGTTTTCATATTAAGATGAAAACTTTGTAAACAAAAATCAGACTAACTAATCTGAACCGCATCATGATTTCCTTTGACACGCCTCCTTGAACCGTATCATGATTTCCTTGGACACGCCTCCTTGAACCGTATCATGATTTCCTTGGACACGCCCCCTTGAACCGTATCATGATTTCCTTGGACACGCCTCCTTAATGTACATAACTTTTCAAACTGGGGTAAGAAAATAAATGAAATGAAAAAAAAAACTTAGTGTGAACAAAAATCATTTTATATTTTCAGTGGTGATGTCAACAAAATGGATCTTCTTGGTTTCACCGCACTGCACCATGCGGCCAGAAACGGTCACTGGAACTGTGTGTCCTTTTTGATCAGTTTTGGCGCCAATATCTGGATAATGGATAATGATATGCATACAGCGCTGGACCTCGCTGCCCTAGAAAACCGAGAAGATATTGTTAAGTTGTTGGACGCAGCCCAAAATGAACAGCTACGAAAAAACCCGAAAGTTATTCTGAAGCTGAAAGAAAAAGCCGTCAGGGATGCTGAGCAAAATTTAAAACAATATGAAAGGTAAGTTACTCTTGTAGTAAATGTATGTGTAATATTTGACAATTAATTTGCCAAGATATGCGCAGTAAGCGTTCAATTTGGTGACAGTTGCGGAATCAGACTCGTGAAGAGGAAGGGTGGAGGAATGAATGAATTGGGAAATCTTTGAACTCATCTGCAGATATTGTATATTAATATTTTCCTTTTTCTTAATCTTCATACCTCTTCAGATAATTGGTTTATACTTTTTTGGTTTCAGACTCCAAGATAAAGCTTCTAGAGAACTTGAAAAGGAAAAACGGCAAATGGAGCGAGATGATAATAGGGCCAATGATTTTACAGCACCGACAAAGGAAAGTTTTGTGAAAAAACTAACATACAAGTTCAAAGGAACCAAATCAAAAGGTAGCAATGGGACCGCGGTTTTCTCCGATTTCGTGAATGGAACAACGCGTGGGACACAAAGGCCTGTAAGACCTATGGAGGGACAGTCCATTTATGACTTTAAGGTGAGCGAAATCGACAACAGTGGTAAAAGGACACTGCGGTCTATTAGAGGCACTGCCTCTAGGAAAGATGGTCAAGTGATGTACGTTAAAAATATTGACATTGATGACAATCCTGAGAAGGTTCCAGACAACAGCGCCAGACCCGCTTTAACAAATGTCTTTCCGGATGCCCCTGTTGGAGGTGACTCGAGAGATTCTGGGGTTGATGAAAGTTTCGATGACGAGGAGAATGCTAAAGGAATGTTCTCTCGGCCAAATTTTGGAAATATAGCGTTTTTGAATCGCTTTAAGCCCACGAATGGTTTTCAAGACGCCGCCAATGCTTCTTTGGATGAGACCGATTCAGGATATCAAAATGGAGGAGTAATACAAAACGGTTTTGAAGATGACGCCGAGAACACAAATCGATTGAGCGGCGGGTCGTCTGCAGGTCTTGGAGATGATGAAATGGACTTGCCATGGAGAGCCGAGGACGTCGAGGAGTTAGACGATGACGAAGAAGACGAGTCCGAATACACGCCGGTCATTATGTTTCTAGAAGGGTGTGGTCTTAAACTTTACACGCACCTGTTTCTGGACGCAGACGTTGATATGGACGCTCTAATGATGCTAACGAACCAAGATTTTCAAGACATGGGCCTCCCCATAGGACCACGCAGAAAACTTATGGACGCTATTCAGAGAAGAAGAGTTGTACTGAATGAACCCGCTCAGATGTATGATAGCAGACTGTAACATTCGTACTACGTGTGTGATAAACTGTTTATACATGAAATCCGTGTCATATGAATTTTTTTGAAAAGTTTTTATTATCGTATGCAGTGCATATGAAATTTAGGGTTCATTTGAAATACCCCACATGTATAAAAGTTGTCTCCTTCGGGCAAAACACAGCTTCTGTGATTCGGATTTATCAAGATTTCAAAGTTCTTGTTTTCATGTAATACAGATATATTTAATTCGAAATATATATAAATTAGGTCGTAATTCCTTGTCAGCTCTAGACTGGAAACGTTCTTATATTTCGATTCCTTTTAGGGCAGCCAGAGGGAAAACTTATAATGGACATATCCAAGTTTAAAATATAGCACTATATTTATTTGGTTTTCTCCTCATTCATGACGTCAGTTTTGTTACGTACTGCTGTCTTGTCAGAATTTAATTAAAAATGCAACACTTTTTCAAACTGCGGAATTCAGTATGGTACAGAAAGGGAACTTTCGTCTCGAAAGAGAGGTGTGTTAGTTGGGGCACAAGGTCAACAACGGAGAATTCTGTGGTGTTTTGTAGAAAACTGCATCCATTGTATTCAAGATACGAGCCATGAATGAACATTGTTGTTACCCGTGAAAGTAGTACAAAGTGTAATGTAAAAATCTGAAAAAAGTGGCGTGATTTTGTAAGACGTTAACATGGTATTGGCGCAAGCAAAATTGAAAGACACAAACCAAAGCCCGAGCACAACGGTTACTTCCCTTACACTACAATTATGACGAATGAAGGGAAGAATGTTTGGAAGTGTAAAGGGAGATCACTGCGGAAGAGACTGTTATATTGTGAAAACGAGAGTGAATGATTTTATCACAGTTGCATGTGTTTTGTTCAAATGTATTATCAAATGCTCCCCTTCCCCGTTTCTTTATATCGTTATTTTCTACATGTATCATTTATTAGAATTTACAGAGTGCACTATGAATACGCGCAGAACTTACTGGAGCAAAAGGTTCGATAAAACTGTATCGTATTGCATGATGCCTCTCCAGGCATTAGTCGTTTGTGTGATTTAGTTTAATTTATTATGATGACTATTGCACATTTTCACATTTCATATTTACATAATGTATATGCATCGTTCTTTCAAAGGTCAAATGATTTGTTGTACTTGGATTCAGATGGACTGCCCATGAAGACATGTATTTGATTTCACGATGGATACGAGAAAATAGAATAGCATTTATACTTTTGAATTATTTCAGTCAACGATATCTTCTGTCGTAACTTTTTTTTGGCACCATTTGTGTTTTCAGTGTTATTTCGCTCCAACTGAATACATTATGTGGATGTATCTATAAATAGAAGATGACGACACTACTATTTAAAGCCGCAGGTGCATCTCAGATGTAGGCCTATAGAATTCTCTCAAGGTGCAAAGCTTAGGCATACTTTCTGTACAACTTCATTCTAAAATTTAGATGTTGTATTGATGTGCAGTCGAATGACCTGGGCAAATCGGAACACAAATGTGTTGTTTACCTTTCGTACTTTTTGCTATTCACAATAACTGCAAATAAACTTTTGTCTTTATATTCAGGCATCTTGTATGCATCAGGAAAACTGACTTTTTTCAAATGTCTGTGTATCTTGTTTTAAATTATATGAAATTAAAATAGCAAGGTGTAATGTCCCTGTCTATCCCTTTTTGAGGTAAACCGGAACACGATCTGGATTACACGGAAAGAGGATGACAACATTATTTTAGCTTGAATTATTTTAAACTTAATATATTCCTTAGATCTTATCAGTAAATACTTTCATATGATTTAAATACTAACACTGCAGAGGCTAACGCACAATTACCATGAAACTCGAAATGTTTGCAACGATTGTTAAGATCTTGAATTGTTTCACATGAGAAGAGTACCCTTTGTTTATATTTGGGAGATATTTTTCAGCCACAAATCTATTCTGAAACTTAAAAGATGCTAATATCTTAAACAAGTTCAAAACCTGTATTAATATGATGTTTGCGAGACTAGGTCAGAAAAGTGAACAGTTTTCTGTATGAAATATCACAAGTTTCAGGGGTCATTAGGGGTCGAAAACTTCATAAGCGAACCATAACATCCTTACGTAATATCTTTTTGATATCATAACAAACCAATACCACGTTGTTCAAACCTAAATATCTAATTATATATGTATTGCAAACATCAGTTCATACAAAAAAGGTGTAAAGATGGCCGACAGCACCATTATAAAGGTGCAACAAAAATCTTGTCTTTTTTCAAAACATTTTCAAGCATTATGTACTTAAAAGCGTTATATGATTTTCTCTGAAAATCTGACAAGGCAACAAGACAACAATGTTCCGACATACCCCTTACACGCTGTTCCAGTTTGCCCCATCTATATGTTACTTTACATCATCAATTCACAAGCAATAACTTTAGAGTATTTCAGATTAAAGACCAGGCAATTTTCAGATATTACCTAACAATCGCCATCATATATACGATACCTGATATACTTTATCATGTATCTCGTATATTTACCTTAATACGTAACTGATTTTCTTTCCGCTATCTATTCAATAATTTACCCTGTCACTGGAACTTTTGTATACTGTTTGATCAGTCGTTGTAATTGTTTAAAATATTATAGTAAAGTTATCGCCCTTGTTCTGACGTACTCCGTGTTTCGATTTGGCCCGGTCTGTCCTTGCTACACAGGTATTTTTTTATCAAATTAATATTGTCTTGATTTATGTTAAGTTTGAAAGACTCTATGTCTGTTAATATAAGAGTGGGAAATAAAGTTACAAAAGCACGTGTTCTTGCATTGTTTATACTAGTGAAGTCTCTGTACAGGAAAAATGTCTAGACAAATGGCTACATTCGTTGCAAAGAATTTCATCCGAAGCTCAACATATTTAGAGAGGTAAAAAGCCAAGTGTTTGGAACACGTCCAAAATGTTTTCGTTTGCTAAGTAGTCCCCCTTTGCGGTCTGATAAATGATTAATTATCTCTTATTTTTTTCAGCATGAAAAATTCTATATTCATCTTAACTTAGGTCCACATTAATTTACTGTCTGTTTTCTGCACTCAAAATGGTATTTTGTGTTTTTTGTTAAAGGTTTGTTGAATCATTTTTCAAAATTCTTATGTATCTAGTATATGTCTTATCAAGAAATAAACACTTATTTTCAAAATGCCAAATTCGTCTACTTATAAAACAAAATCACCAGCGGGATCTGCATAATGACTAATCGACAAATAGATTAATCAGTTCAACACTGATTTAGCCCGTGTTGTCCTTGATTGAATATTTCTTACACTAGCATGTGGTAAAATAGAGTTTAACTCCTACAACATATAGGCCTGAAAGAAGCATATCAACTGTGTAAAACGGGCAACCTAGAAGCATGAAAGTAACTTACACATACGAAAAAATTTCTGTTACGTTGAAGTTGTAATACAGTAAAAGCAAGCAAGTTTACGAAGGTGTTTTCAGATGTATTGCGTTGCTATCAGGTCCTGTAAATCTGTAATGTTTACTGAATAATGATTTTATTTATTTGATGCCTCCAAAGTATTCCCCTTTGTTGACCAAACAAAATTTCAAACGTTTGAACCAAGTTTTAAAAGTTTTTTGGTAGTCGGAATTACCGCATTCACTGGAAAACAGCTGAGCCCTGTGCTTGCCCAGAGCTTTACAATTATTCTACGAGATAAGTTAACTATCAAAATAGAAAAAAGTCACACAGTGCAAGATCTGGTGAATAAGGCACACGGGGTATGACAAGAAAAATTTCCTTCTTCAAAAATCCTGTACAGTTGCAGATTTGTACGATGGCGCACTGTCACACAACTAAAACGTTTCGAGCTGGTTCAAAAAAGTGGATCACTAGGTTTCATTCCCTGTCATAAGAGTGGAAAATCGTTCTTGTCTTTTTTGTGGGGGTGGAGTTTTAAGAGGAACTCGAGTGCGCTTTAGTTCTTCCGGCAGCAGATGGTATATGCATGGATGCGTCGCATTTTACTAGCCAAAACACTTTGCTGTTGAAATATCAGTGTCATAGACTAATCGACCGACTGATTAATCAGTCCAACAGTATTACAAAGCATATGTAAGTGTGTATTAATCACTTGGTGGCTGTCGAGTAGGAAGGTTTGACTGAACATAACAAAATAAAAGGTTTTTTTCGTTCTGTGTTAAAAATCAGTTTCAAAATTCTTTCAGTATCACATGATTGACATTTCACCTAAATGGCATTTCTTTGTAGGTCATGACCAGCTGTGGTCATATCAACGACCCTATGACAGTAAAAACGAATTAACAATAAATTTCAGAGGTCCCAGAACACAGAAACTACTTGTTAAGACTAAATAGGGCTAAAAACATAAATGCTAGTGTCGCAGTTGGGTTCTAACACTCTGGGTTGGAGGTTGAATGTTCAGGGCTCTGGCCTGTAAAGGCACGCAAACACACAAAATGTGTAAATTGTCGTAAGACGTTCAAAATGACGATGTATCGCCATCAACTATATTTATTCAAGTGCTAGTTTTCTGTATTCCATACGCCATCAATACACATATGAGAATGAGGGAAATAAATGATACAATGAATATAATCAACAATTTACCTGTAAAGGCACGCAAAGACACAAAATAAATAAATTGGCGTAAGACGTTCAAAATGACGATGTATCGCCATCAACTATATTTATTCAAGTGCGCATGCGTGATATGCAAGTGCGGGAACGTTAAATACTCATGAGGCCCGTCACCAGGGTAAGTTATGCTGAGAATGAGGATGATAAATGAATGAAAATATGGTGATGGATAGTACGTGTATAGGAGTATAGGAAATACAGTATAATACATGATAAAGATACATACAATACAGGGTCAACATATTAAATATACAGAAGTCAGTTACAAAAATGAAATGGGGTATCTGACCCTGCGACACTAGGACTAACTAAACATATACTTTCTATGACTAACTTAGCAAAACTGACTATAGCCTATGTCCACAAGAAAAGTTTGGATTGAACTGTTTGAAACTGACAAAGTCAAGTTGCACTGTAATTTACATTGCATTGAAGATGAATTAGCAAACATATGAGAATACGTTCAACTAAATGAAACTTAATCAAATGATGTTCTATTTTGTTAAAATTCAAGGTTCTTAACAACTCTTTTATTTATCGATACGTCAAACGTCTATTAAATTTGTCTCTGATTCCTTTTTTTAAGATGTAAAAAACCAATAAAAGATAATGATATAGTTGTCATTCAACACTAAACCTTATTAAAAAATCCTTATTTCAGTATAAACACGTACATTACTACACTTATCATGGACAAAAAGCATAAGTTATTATCCTGACAAAATGATCTGACTTGACCTAAAATACCATGTTGAGGTGTGTAATCTGCCTTTGGTAAACAATTTGCAGAACGGCTACCAACTTATTACAAGTTCCAAAAGCTTGACAGATAATGTGTTCAGAGTGTTAGCGTGATATAAAGTTATGGGCCCTCGATATATGATCAAGAAACTGTGAAAAGTTCAGCTATCTTATTTTGAAATCCCATCTTGCACAATACAATGATACCCCCCCCCCCCCCAAAAAAAAAACAAAAAAACAAAAAAAAAAACAAAACAAAAAAAACACGAATCATTTAGATGTTCAAGTGTTACTTTGATCATTATCTGGGTCATGCGAATGTGATGACGCGTTGTTTCAAACTTTCTCTGTTGGCCCCGACAAGAAAGTATAGCCAGAGCGAACGAGGGACAACAGTCAGGCAAACGACGATAGATAACATATTAATATATGTGTGTCTTCTCAATAATGCGGACGAAAAATATTCACTCAGAGAAATCAGCAAATATAACAATCTTTCATAACAAACAAGACAATCATAACAAAGCATGGACGGCTAAATATCACAGCGAAAATATATGTACATGATGTATAATGACAAAATAAAACAATAAAATCATTCAATAATCATCTTGCACAAAATGCAACATTACTATAACACTTCTTTAAAAACAACTAGATTTATCTTACTTAACAAAAAGCATAACATGTTCATTAGATTATATGAAATTATGCAAGGGCTTACTGATACTTCACAGAGAGAGAGAGAGAGAGAGAGAGAGAGCACAACAACGAGTGTGACCTATTGAGTCAAGAGCATATTTACAAATGTATGAACACGAAAACTGAATGCTTTTCCTTTCCTTTTCAGAAACAAAAAGGAAACAAAGGAATTAATGAGGTCAATTGAGTGCAATATACATAAAAACGCGTTGATACCAGCTCAAAGTGCATTCAGAAAACAAGAACTGTCACTGTAAGATGACAATGCCCCCGAAATTGGTGCTTTTGACCTTTGAGCTGAGAACCAGTATCAAGGTCAAATAAATATAGGTCAATGGGAAGGACTTATCCAAAGGGGTGTTGTGTGTAAGTATGAGGTATATCCACTTACTAATTTAGAAGTTATGGCCAAATGTTAGTTTAGGACAAGTGAATATTCAGGGATCAAGGTCAAATAAATATAGGTCTGAGAAGGTCTTGTCCAAAGGGGTGTTATATCCAAGGATGAAGTAAATCCACTTACTAATAAGGAAGTTATGGCCAATGTTAAAGTTTTTGGACAACTGGATCTTCAAGGTGAAAGTCATTCAGGGGTCAATGTCAAATAAATATAGATCAGTAGAAAGTTCTTGTCAAAAGGGGTGTAGTGTTCAAGTATGAAGTAAATCCACTCACTCATAAGGAAGTTATAACAAATGTTAAAGTTTTCGGATGGACAGTTCAAAAACTATATGCCTCCCTTCGGGGGCATAAAAACAAATGTCAAGAAAAAGCTAAAAAATCAACAACGAAATAACACGTGTATAAAATGTCAGCATGATGAAATCAGTTGAAAGACAGAAGCATAAAATTAAGGAACCAAGTTATTGTTAATAATAATAATAATGATAAAATAAAATGTTGAAACAAGAAGTGAAGAAACATTTAAAGCGACTGACTCGCAGAATTTAACTGAATTGTTCTTTCTTTAACATTTAAGAGAAGTTAATATACTATGGAAAAACATAAAATCATGTCCTTTCGATCAGTAAAATATAGCGCGACGATCTACTCCACTGAGCCACAGGAGACCAGTTGTCACGAAACGTCAAAAATAATTATATAACTAAAATATACCCCGTGACTAATGGGGACTAATATTGCGATGTATTTCTGTAACAAAAATGAGTCAGTAACTTAGTTTAGATATGTTCTTCACAATTACAGCTAAAATTTCTAGATGTATTAACATTTTTTTTCATCTTCGGCCCATCTGAGTTAGTCCCTTTAAGGTTTCTGCTTATTGAGATCTTTCAGATATTAACACGACAGAGAGAACAATAAATGGAAGACATTCGTTACACAGCAAAACGTATCGTTCAAACAACATACATGTCTTTGTACAAGTATCACAATTTTCATAAATTTCCTGAATTATTTTAGCAAACAACAGCATTCAGGTCACACACTTGCTGTATCACATAACATACATGTCATCTTCCTAGTCATTAGCAAACGTGTTTGACCTCTAACTTGTCATGTTCGTACCGTACCCCGTATCCTTGCACTCAGAAACACGAGGCAAGCCCATAAAACCGCCACTAGGAAGAGGCGATTCGCGATCGGCTCCGTCAGCATTCGGTTGTTTTGCGTTTGTGACGCTGTCATCGAGATGTTTTAACTGCATTAGTTCGTCTGACTTGCCATTCAGTAAAGAGCGTGCTTCTTCTGGATAAGGGGATCCTTTTGCTGCTCTTGTTAGCTGCAACCTCTGTACATTAGAGGTCTCATTGGGGGATAACGGTTGATGTGGTTGTTGACGATTTTGGGTTTCAGCTCCTCGCTCCATGTTGGCTCTAGCAACGCATCCATGATGAGACTGACCGTCCCCAACTTGTCGGTCTGCATGTAAACGACCATTCTGAGCAATCATCGGGGAAGAAATCAAGCTAGGTAATGATGTAGGTAATGACTGATAAATATTAGCTAATTGCCCGTTTGATGATGTCGAAGCAGGAACAAGATGACCGTTAGAAAGGCTTTGTGCTTGATTGCTTGGGGTTCTACTTTTGCAGCAAGGAACAAAAGAAACAATCTTTTCGTGTAATGTTGAATTTAACTTACATATTAGGACCAGAGTAACAACGCTACAAATCCCAAGCAAGACAAAGAACATAATTTCATAGATATCTGAAATAAAAAAAGAAGTCGCAATATTTCAGGCACCTAACCTTGTTTACGTTTAAAATGAATGGAATGCATTCTTCTTTTCGAGAAATGAGCAGAGAGGGCACGGATGCCTCTGCTTTCACTATAAAAGAAGTTTAAAAAAGGAGACACTATTTAATTGTAACATGTTTGAGATTATACTTGATAATTTTCTATCTAAGAGGTATGCAGATATTAACTTTTATAAATATATTTGCAACCAATACCATAAACAGTCTCCGATGATTTTAAAAAGCGATAATCATATAGACAATTAAGACGAGATTATAACATGCAAGGCTTACTATTTTCACCACACTTCTCGGCATATCTGGAGCCCTGGTTCTGAATCCATTGATCTAAAAAACAAATGCTTATATAATACACTTAACCGATTGTTGTGAAACGTAGATATCTATATGACTAAAAAAGCTGAAAATGTTCGAATTTAACTTCCTTCAACTCGCACAACAAATAGCAGCCAGAATACTCCAAAGTTTCCACCGAAATAATATTGAGACATGATTGATTTTTTTCAGTCATAATGTTCACGAGGGTTATATAGAATGCATGTTTGTTTCCACTTTTGCTTTATTAGTACTGGGAATTCTTTACGAAAAATTATCGCTGATATATCAAGAAGAGACATTATCCGAATGATTTACATTATATGTATTTCGGTGCAGTCTTGGGTATGACTACCCATGAAGTTAGTCTCTAAGGAGAGAGGGAGAGAGAGACAAAGAGACAGAGAGAAATCTCGGATATATTCATTGTTTCAAAAGGACTTCGAATTATTCGATTACCTTGGAGTTAATCGTTCGAAGATCTAAACAGATAAGATTGAAAATCAGCTTCAAGTTAAAACAAGTCTGAGTTGAAGAAGTGATATAAAATGCAATGGTGTATGAAGCAAAACAGGCATTTGCATTGATCTTTAAATTTTATGACATTATTTAAAACATAAGACAGACCTTCCATTTAAGAAAGTGTAAACTGCCATTGTTCCTTTTTTTCGCATCACAGCTGGAGACTTTGTTACCGATGATGTAGAAAAAGTATGATTTTTCCCTTAAGAAAATGTAAATAACATGAAAGCCTACACAGTAAATTCACCCCTATGCAAACAGATGAAAAATATTCTATTTTTAGCACTAACCCATGCAGTATGCAGTGCAGTTTTGCTGCTGCAAATTTGTGAAACAAGAGTGGTGATAGGCGTTACAATACTCGCATCTTCTCCTTTTGTGTTCGCAGAACTGAATCCCCTCTTGGCAGAAATCAAGAAAACACTGAAACAACCGCCCTACTATCACTCTCGAGACGAATTCTAAAAATAACAATTTCTATATTTCGTTAATCTATTTATAGCAATTGAAATTTAAGTATTTCATCCTGAATTTGTAAAGTTACGTTGATTACCTTGTGAAAACATTCCTCTAGAAAATTGTTATATTATTCAATCAATTACAACAACAACAACAAATAAAAAAGACAGCTAGTTAGATATAAGTTTCCTAGATATCAAACAGCAAAAATTTAAACGAATTGTTTCAGGTTATTTTCTTTTTCAAAACCACGTTGTTTTAATTTCTCTAAAATATTTCATAATGAATTAACAATGATAACAACATAAAAGGTAGATGTCAAATGGAACCCTAGATGTTATGCAGGAATTGACCATGGTTGCTTCAATCGTACTCATAACATAGACAAGGGCCTATGGGAGTTTGCTATTTGATTCCCCCACCCAGCACTGATTTCAAATTGTTCAGGCATATTTAAAGGCTTAATTCAAAATAGATTGGCATTTTAACTTAAAAACACAGTCATTTAGTTCCAGATTTTGATTCAAAAGTAAATTATATCAAAGAATGAATTTGTTACCGTACTGTATTTTTCGAAAATGGTAAAATAATGCACGTACCTTTCATTGGATGTATCATTTTCTTAAGATTTATAAATAGAACTGAACATTGGGAAACCCACCTGCGTAGATATAAATATATATAAATACAAAATAGTTTGGGTGTGAATAACTTACATAATGCTTGCCCTGGCTGATTACCACAAACCTTTTTTGCCGAGATGTTAATGTTAACTGTATGGAAGAATGGCTTAAAGCAAAATTATTATGGTTATCATTAAAAAGTCGACACCTAAAAGTCCCCAAAACGAATAATATTGTTTTGCTTCTTCAGTTAATGTTGCGGCGATTGTACCCAGTTAATCCGCAATTACTTAACTGACATGTGAAGTAATTCGGCATAAAGGCAATAATCTGTGGTATCAGGGCAATGGCTTTCACCAAAAAGAGACTAAACTGGGGTATATGGACGAAAACTTTCTGTATATTGAACCGGGGTATATGGACAAGGACGACTTTTGGCTCTAGTGTATGAAAGACGAGTTCGGAGTGACGAATGACAATGATTTTTTGGGTTATATGAATGAGGATTTTGGTATGATGACACTGAACTGGGGTACATGAACGACGAATTTTGTACGGCGACATTCAACCGGGAGTATATAAAAGACGACATTTAGTATGACGACATTGAACTTGGGTATATATAAACATAGACTTTTAAAATGACGACATTGAACTTGGGTATAAGTAATCAACGACTTTTAGAATGACGACATTGAACTGGGGTATAAATAAACAATTACTTTTGGTAATACGACATTGAACTGGGATATTAATAAAAAATGACTTTTAGAATGACGACATTGAACTGGGGTATAAATAAACAACGACTTTTAGAATGACGACATTGAACTGGGGTATATATAAACAACGACTTTAAGTGTGACGACGTTGAACTCAGCTATATATGATCAACGACCTATTTTATAACGACATTAAACTAGGGTATATATAAACGACAACTTTTATTATAACGACATTAAACTATGGTATTTATCAACGACAACTTTTAGTATGACGACATTAAACTTTCAGTATGACGACATTGAACTGGGGTATATATAAACGACGACTTTTTGAATGACGATATTGGACAAAGGTATATATAAACAAGGAATTTTAGTACGACATTGAACTGTGGTCTATATTTACGACGATTTTTAGTATGATGAGAGCGAACTAGAGTATATATAAACAACGACTTTTAGTATAACGACAATATAAACTAGGGTATATATAAACAACGACTTTAAGTATGACAACATTGATCTTGGGTATATATACAGGACAACTTTAAGTATGACGACATTGAACAAGGGTATATATATATAAACGACGATTTTTAGTATAACGACATTGAACTGGTGTTTATAAACAACGACTTTTAGTATGCCGACACTGAAGTAGGGTATCTATATAAATGATGATTTTTAAGTATGACGACATTAAACTGGGGTCTATATTTACGAAGACTTTTAGTATGACGACATTGAATTAGGGTATATATACGACGACTTTTAGTATGACGACGTTGAACTTGGGTAGATGATAATGACTTTTTGTATGAAGAAGCTAACCTGAATTGTAGATGATCAGTAAATCTTATAAATACAGTGAAGATCTGTTTTCTGAATACCGTTATATAGTAACGATAGAAAATGGCTATCGTTTTTTTAAACGACAATAATATATACAATTGCTTTATTTATAAATAATTAAATAAGAGCTTAACATACCGCCTTATCTGATGATCATTGAGATAATTTATGGTCTTTTTTCTAACATGACAATGACTCCAAAAATAACCTCTGGTCTTAAACAGATCTATTCCTACATATTAGTGAAAACAGTAGAGGGCTGTATTTGTAATATTCAAAATAAATATGAACTATGCACATAAAAATTCCTAACTACCTACCTACCTGTCTACCCTACTTTTCGTGGGCATGTAAAAGGAACCATACATTTTATTGCCTAACATTGAAATACGGGTTGTGTAATGGCCATTCAATCAATACATAAGAAAAAAATAACTGTCAAATTTATAGTGATTATAGACATTCATAAAAATACATTAATTGTAAGTTTCTGTTCATGATGACTTGAAATATGTCTGAAGCTTCTGTTAAATATCAATATAGTAACCTCTTTTCTAAATACAGAGCAGTATCGCAAAGCATCATTGTAAGATATCATTAATACGACATAATTTAATTTAAAACACAGTTGTTTAAATATCTCTATTATAATCACCTGCGCTTTCCTGGCCTTTGGCCTTAAAAAAGGCCTTTCTGGTGTTAAAACATATGACACAGAATTTCAGTGATGACTAAACTAATTAAATGCGATATAACCCAGTGCTTGTGTTAAAATCACTTTTTATGTTTTAGAAATCATCGTTTCATAAATGTCACGTAGTCATTGACTGTAGACTGGTTTGAGCTAGGCAGCATTGCCTGGTACCATTCGCGGCTTCTCATCGTCGACTGTTCTCCGTGTGGAATGTCTCGCTGAGGCCAACCTTCAGTCAGTATTTGAAATCAGTTTCAGAAACATTGGCAGCTGAGAATGATTCCACAAGTAAAGACACGCTGCAGTATTGTTTTTGCGATCGTATTGCTGTTCAAATTATCATTTTTTGTTCATCATGGGCAAATTCTGCTGCTTGGACATTGAATTGGCTTGATGAATTACGATTTTGGTTTGATGACGTTGAACTGGGGAATTATAAATTAGGATTTTAATATAATAACATTTAACTGGTAAATATGAACAAGGACTTTGGTATTATAAAATTGATCTTGTGAAAACGACGAATTTGGCTGTAATGACATAGAACTTAAGTATATGAACGATGACTTTCGATTAGATGATATTGAACTGTGGGATATAAACAACGATTTTGGTATGATGACATTGAACTTGAGTAAAAATCGAAGAAGTTTGGCATCTAAACATTGAACTGGGGTTCATGGAGTATTGTTTTCAGTATGTACACATTGAACTTAGATATATGGACAATACTTTTAGGTATATACACATTGAACTAGGATATTTGACTATAACTTCCGGTATATATATTCATTGGAGTGGGGCGTATGGACACTGACTTTAGGGATCGATTCAATTAACAATGACTCTTAGTATGTACACATTAAATTTTGTGTTTTAACCATAATTTTTCGAAACGTACGTATTGAAATGGGGTTTATTGAACTGACTTTAGACATTGATTCATTGAACAGAGGTATACGGACAATGACTTGCGGTATATAGACAGTGCGCTGGGGCGTTTGAACACTGACTTTTGGCACTGGTACATTTGACCTGAGTATATGGACAATAACTTTCGGTATGTTAACATTGAACTGGGGTCTACGAACAATGCCTTTCGTTATATATAGATTGAACTGTGTGTTGGAATGGGGAGTGGGGGTGGAGGGGAGGTGGGGAGGGGGTGGGGGTAGGATAATCACTTTCGGCATTGAGGCATTGAACTGGGGAATATAGAAAATAAATTTCGGTATGTAACGTTGAACCAGGGTGTATGGACAATGACGTTCAAAATATAGATATTTAACTTGGGTATGTGAACAAAAACTTTAGGTCTGTCACAATTAACTTGAGGATATGGAAAATAACTTTCGGTATGAACACATTATCAATAGGTATATAGACAATGTCTTTCGGTATATACACATTGAACATGGGTGTATAGACAATGACATTTGATATTTACTCGTTGAACTGTGTCATACAGACAATGATTATCGGTATGTGCTCATTTAGTTCGGGTATACGGACATGACTTTCGATATCTTCACATTTAACCAGACGGTAAATACGGTAATTTTTGGTATGTACACATTTGTCTGTATTGTACTAACAATGACATTTAGCATTAAGACATTGAACAAAGGTAAATCGACAATGACTTTCAGTATGTTCACTAACTTTAGTAATTACTGGATAATTATTTTCGGTATGTACACATTTGACTGGCGAAGCCGAGGGTGACAGTATTTCTCCTCAGGTTGACAATATGTACTGTCCCACTCAAAGCCACATGATATTTATTTTTATAATACCAAAATATATATATATATATTTTTAGCAAATCTGAAAAATATTAAAACTTTGTCGTTTGATTCAAGCGGATGTTAAAATACAACTAGGAAAGTACACCTGCGCAGGGCGGTAACTTCTGTTATAAAAATAGAAATAGATACTGGGATTCCAGAATCTGGAAATCTGTAAATCTAAATTTAGCAACAATTGTGACAGTAAAAACTGTCGCACCGCAATCTGACTGAAGTACACGCCTAACTACGGTTAGATCTGAAGGTGACCCGTCGAATTCTATTTTCTCGATAATCTGGATTTCCAGTGTGTTATTTATATCCCAGCCAATCAGATCTGTTTAAATCATCTTGAATATTTTGAAAATGTTTGGCGTTTCGGTGAATAAAATGAATTCTCCTGACCTTCTGTGCACCATCAAAACCGAAAGTAGAGAGTGTAAAAGATTTCTAAATAAATAGAGACCAGTTTATTAGTATTTTCTTGAAGAATATTGAACGGTGATTACGTTTGATGGGATTGTTATGTGCGTTATAAAAGTAATAACTCGTTTCAGCCGGTAGAAAGTGCCGAAGTTCTGTTCATGTCAGTACACCATTGAACAATTTGTCCGAGTTTCGGAGCGCAGTGACTGATAATTGAAAAGTAAACACGCGTATACCTAGCAAAGACATTCTAATGTTCCGTGAACTTATTAATTTTAAGCAACTCAGCTGTTTGAACTGATGTCTGTCCGATTTTTCTGACGGTCTTCCATCACAAACTGTGTTTACAGCAGAGAATAACAGGTACCGACGCAGAGAGACCGCCAAAAAGACAGATTTCGCAGAGAGACTGCCGATATGGTTATGCACCGTGGTGCTATGCAGTATCTATCAAATGCTACTGGAAATTTTCCCATACATACAATTATCTCAATATTTTACGAGATTTCCTTAATGAAAGCGACTGGTTCACAAAATTAAACTTAAATTTTGTTTGCTTTAAAATCAAAGAGAAGTTGATTTACTTTGAAAACAACAACAACAACAACAAAAAACAACAAACACCCCCCCCCCCCCCAAAAACATTGTCTGCTTCTATACGTTATGAAAACTGAAGAGAAAGAATTTGATTATAACAGGATTCGAACCAATGCTCTTCGGGTCAATAAAACTATGAAAAGCGACCTAGATCACTGAGCCACTACGAAATTTTCTTTATAATCGTAAAAAATAATTGATATAAACAAAGTACCTACTAAGTGACTATGTAAATAGTTTACCGATAAAAGTGTGAACAACTGTTTCTGCATCTAAAACTGAGAAATTGACTTGGTTTAGGTATGTTCTTCACTACTTTTCCCAAAATTTTTACATTTATAAACATTTTCTGTTTTTATGCATCGAATCAGTCGCTCTTACGGTGACGTTTATGACAGACAAGAAAACGACTGAGTTATTTGGGATCCCAGTTTAATATATATTTTTCACATGCGTTCAAATGACTGATTTATCTTCAAATACCTGAAAGCTGGGTACTGATTGGCTAATTGAAAGGTCACCTTCTTTTGGTGTCGTTCAGATCATAACAGCAGAGCGTTATTTAGGAGCTGATTTTAATCAGATTGTATCGCACGGCTGATTTCTCTGTCTGTTGCTAGTAACAGTAAGAATTCTTACTGGTTGGCTTATTAAATATCTACCTACCTACCCTATTTTTGAGGGCATTTATCAGGAACGACACCTTTTTGCCTAATTTTGAAAAATAAGGTTCGTGTAATGACCGCTTAATCAATTTAAATTGTAGACATTCAAATTAACTGCAAATTTTAATTTGTTAATATCCTCATGGTTGAATATTTTTAAAGCTTCACATATGTCACTATCTTATTTAAAACACAACTGTGTAAATAACTGCATCATCGTCGCATGCGCTTTCCGACCTTTGACTTGTTGAAACATTTCTGCTGGTATTAAAATACATCATGACACAAAATTTTGATAAAACTATAATTATGTTGTAAAAATAAATATTTATAACGCTAGTGTTAAAAAGTTCCCTTGTTCGTCCACTTTTTATCTGTTACGTATCAGCGTTTCATAAAATTTTGTGTCACGTAGCCATTGTCCGTAGACTGATTTGAAGTGGGCAGCATTGCCTGGTACAATCCGCGACTAGACATCGGCGACAGTTCTCCGTGTGGAATGTCTTCCTGAAACAGACCTTCAGTCTGTGTCCTGGTGAAATCAGCCCCTGAAACCTTGGAAGCTTGACTCGAAGGAAATGTTTTAAATAACAAAGGCTCGCTGCAATGTTCTTTTTCTGATTTTATACCGATTATATTGCTGTTCAAACTATCCGTTTCTTGTTCATCAAATTCAGAAAACTTATTATTTTCACCTTTTTTAATGATGTTGTTTTTAACTGACTGCTGAAGTTTTGACATCTTGTTTGTTTTTGAAATACTTGTGGCATCAGGGCTGTTATTAGCTGACAGATTTACAGGAAAATCGACAGTTTTTCGCTCAGTTATGTGTGTATCTGAAACAGTGTTATCTTGTTCGCTTTGTCTGTCCCTTTCAAATGATTCTTTCCTGCGCACAGCCGGTTGTCCATACATGGACGTGTCCTCAATACTCTGTGGTCGCGTGCTGTGGTCATGCGCCATTTGTGACGCCTCAGTTGTATATATGCTTGACAGGTATTGAAAAAGTTGTATGACTTGGTTAGGAATGCAGATCTTTATGGCGTTTAAGAGCGCCTTGCGGATACACGCCGCGTTCATTAGTAGACAGAAGAACGTGATTACCCACAGCGAGCCAAAGACGATTGTTAATATTTTGTATATTTCTGGAATTAAGAAATTAAAATAAGAATCAGGTTGAAAAATCATGACTTTATTTGTATTTCCCGTCATGTGAATTAGCGTTACATAATCTACATAATCAGAATGGCAGCTGATCGACATTTATAACACGTAAGGTTCCATGTTTTAAAAAAAGTTTTTTTATATCAAACTCGGCGCCGTGTTCCAGTAATAAGCTTTAAATGCTAGTAAGGTTTTCTGAGGTGTAACAACGTGTTACGTAATAAACTATACCGGCTAAAATAAGGCTTTATTTACTGCGTGTGAAATGCCCAGTGCTAAAAAAAAGTGAGTCAAATTGAAAGTTTTATAACGTACTGAAATATGCTCTTCTGCATTATTTAAATAAAGAAAAGCAACCGAATTGAACTAAATAGATTAAATACATCTATGGAACTAAAACTTTAAAGCGTCCCGTTATATAACAGAATTATAAAATGATAGAATTGAGCACGAATATTAAGTTGATCCTAAAAAAGATCCCAAAGCTTACTTATGAACGTGACATTTAAAAATGCCGTATACCTTCATTCTGAGACTGACGGTAATCTGGTGATTGTAGCTGGTTCTTCTTCCATTGATCTGAGAAGAGAAACAATGCAACCATTTTAAAAAAATAATCGAACAAACAAAAACAAACAAACGAACAAAAAATGGTTTCAAGATAAAGAGATTGTTTTTAGCTAACGTCTATGAAAATTAACCAAATTGTGAATCGCTCTTTTCCTCCACGCAGGAAAAAGTAAATATACAATAGTCAATGTTTCACTCGTTAATTCACAATCATGCCTTTCAATACATTAAACCTGCATAATTAATAGCAATCACCTTTCTTTAAATTGCCAATCTTTCATGACCTTTTAACACAGTATAATCTGTGTTTTTTTAGTTACCTTGGCAGTAAAGAGAACAGTTTTGATTCTGGAAGTAGCCGAAACAGTCGTTGTGGTAATCTGCGCAGTAATTACACCTCCGATCGTATATGTTACAAAACTGGAGTCCCACTTCACAGATGTCAACTCCACAAACAAAATACATCCCTGAGTTGAGTCTTGGGCTGGACGGAAAAGCTAAAAATATTGTATTCTGTAGTTACTCGATTTCATTGCACATATGTACTTACAATTCTTCGTGAATGTAAAATGTGTAAAGTTAATACAAACTTGTGCATCCCTTCCGGGTCAATTTTTAAAATAGGAATAGGAAACCGATCCATATAAAATGTCTGCTTTGTATTATTTACATATTTATTGCCACGGTCAATGCTTTTGAAGCTCGCGAAGAACACTTACATAACACTGAGAAGCTGCTGTTGAATTTATGTGTATGAAGTTAGCTATGAATTTGGAATTGGAATAAGATATTCATTACACAGCTGAGTTTGAACAACCTGCCAGCTGGGAATTTGGTAATCGAGCCGAAAGAGCCGAATACCCAGCTGAGATCAAATTCCTAGCTAGCTAGGAGTTGGGTATTTAAACAAAAATATACCCAGCTAGGTTCAATTTCTCAGCCAGCTTGGAGTTGGGAATTCGTCCCGAAAGAGCCGAATACCCAGCTGAGATCGAATCCCTAGCTAACTAGGAGTTGGGTTTTAAAAAAACAAAAACCCAGCTCGGTTTGACTTTCCAGCTAGCTGTGGTAGGGTCTTAGAGCCGAAAGAGCCGAATACCCAGCTGAGATAGAATTCCTATCTAGCTAGTTGTTTTTTTTTAGCAAACGAAAACCCAGCTAGGTTCGCATTCCCATCCTGCTAGGAGTTGGAAATTCGTCCCGAAAGAGCCCAATACATTGCTAAAATTGAATTTCTAGCTAGCTAGAAGTTGGGTATGAAAAAAAAAAACGAATATATGCAACTCTGTTCGAAATCCCAGCTAGCTGGGAGTTGGGAATTCGATCCGAAAGAGCCGAGTACCCAGCTGAGATCGAATTACTAGCTAGCTAGGAGTTGGGTATTCGACCAAACGAATCCCCAGCTCGGTATTCGACCCGAAAGAGCCGAATACCCAGCTTAGATCAAATTCCTAGCTAGCTTTGAGTTGGATTTTCCCTCTGTAAATTGCTTTAATTTCACTAATTTAAGTTATCATAAAGCATATTTCCACTATGTCCTTTACAATTTTGCTTGTTAAATGAGGCAGCGCATAGTTAATAAAAAAAATTAAGTGCAGTTATTGAAGTGACTATAACAGTTCTTTAAATTATTTAGCAGCTGTATCACTATATTATAGGCTGTGATGCAGTTTTGTTCGAAATGGAAACGATATGACTCCATCGCAGACTTTCAGAAATCTTGGTACCAGTCGAGATAATGTTGTGTTTGACCTCTAGGGACTATCCCAAGTCTATTTAATAGGTCTGCGATTGTATATAGCATTATCGCAGACTTTCAGGAATCTTGGTGCCATTCGAGATAATGTTATTTCTGACCTCTATGGACATTCCGAGTCTATTTAATAGGTCTGCGACTGTGTCTCGCATTATCGCAGACTTCCAGGAATCTTGGTGCCAATCGAGATAATGTTATTTT
Organism: Cyclina sinensis; assembly: GCA_012932295.1. Taxonomy (NCBI): domain Eukaryota; kingdom Metazoa; phylum Mollusca; class Bivalvia; order Venerida; family Veneridae; genus Cyclina; species Cyclina sinensis. The sequence goes on along the minus strand of JAAONU010000001.1, from coordinate 35,019,725 downwards.
TGACCTCTAGGGACATTTCCGAGTACATTTAATAGGTGTGCAACTTTGTGTAGCATTACCGCAGATTTTCAGGAATCTTGGCAATCGATTTAGATTATACCAAGCAGGGTATTTTTTTTTGAATCTTATAGCTAGGAATTCGATCTCAGATAGGTAATCGGCTGTTTTGGGTTGAATATTCAATTCCCAGCTGGCTCGGAATTCGAACCCAGCCGGGTATTCGTTTATTGAATACCAAACTCCTAGCTAGCTAGGAATTCGATCTCAGGTCGGATATCTAACTCCAAGCAGGCTAGGAATTCGAATCTAGCTGGGTATTTGTTTGGTTAAATATCCATCTCAAAGCAAGCATGAAATTCGATCTCAGCTGGGTATTCGGCACTTTAAGGTAGAATACCAAACTTTCCGCTGGCTGAGGAATTTGAATATAGCTGGGTATTCGTTTGGCTGAATATCCAACTCCTAGTTAGCGAGAATTTAGATCTCAGTTGGATATTTGGCTCTTTAATGTTGAATACCCAACTCCCAGCTGGCTTGGTATTCGAACCGAGTTAGGTATTCGTTTGGTTTTATTCCCAACTCCTAGCTACCGAGGAATTCGATCTCAGCTGGGTATTTGGCAATATTCGATCGAATTCCCAACGCCAAGCTAACTGGGAATTCGAACCGAGTTTTGTATTGGTTTGTTTGAATACCTAACATAGCTTGCTAGGAGTTCGATTTTAGCTGGGTTTTCGGCTCTTTTGTGTCGAACACCCAGCTTCTGGCTGGCTGGGAATTCGAATCGAGCTGAGTATTTGTTTAATGAATACCCAGCTCCTATCTAGACAGGAATTTCATCTCAGCTGGGTATTCGGCTCTTTCTGGACGAATACCCAACTTCAAGCTGGCTGTGAAATTAAACCGAGCTGGGTGTTCGTTTGGTTGAATAACCAACTTCTAGCTAGCTTGGAATTCGATCTCAGCTGGGTATTCGGCTCTCACGGGTCCAATACCCAATTTTCAGCTGAGTGGGAATTCGAACCTAGCTAAGTATTTGTAAGAGTGAATACCTTACTTCTAGCTAGCTAGAAATTAGATCTCAGCTGGGTATTCGGCTCTTTCGGTCGAATACCCAACTCCCAGCTGGATGGAAATTCGAACCTAATTGGGTATTTGTTTGTTGAATACCCACCTCCTAGCTAGCTAGGAATCGATCTCAGCCGGGTCTTTGGCTTTTACGGGTTTATTACCCAAACCGATCTGGGTATTCGTTTGGTTTTATTCCCAACTCCTAGCTACCTAGGAATCTCAACTGGCTGGGAATTCAAACAGAGCTGGGTATTCGTTTGTTTTAATATCCAACTCCTAGCTAGTAAGGAATTCGATCTTAGCTGGGTATTTGGCTTTTTCGGGTCGAATACCCAATTTCCAGCTGGCTTGGAATTCGAACCGAGCTAAGTATTCGTGTGTTTGAATTTGGAATTTTTTAAAGCTCTAGTTTAAAGATTACACAGTCTTTAACAAGCGGCAATAGATTAACAGGTCAGGTTCTGACTGCTTTTTGAACTACGTAAATTCATAAACTTTTCAAAATTTACAAAAACAACGAAAAAGTTGATCAAAACTTTTAACTACATTTAAACGACTTACCTTTAAGCTCGCCCATTTTTCCTTTACTGGAATTCCAATAAACGTGAACACGTAATTTGGAATTACCCATATAGTAGATAAGGGTGTAGTAAAAATAGACACAATACCATATAACACAGTTATGGTTATACAGTAATGATTATATTATAAAAATATCTCAGTCGATCTGTAACCCTAATCGTCCGTCTTTATGTTCGTCTGTTCGCCTGATTTTAAATCGATCGGTCTACATGTATATATCATTTTTCGTACATGTTTGGAATTCCACGGGCATTATCAGTCAAAAAACCTGGGTTGTTTCATTAATCAAACAGACGACACTCCCTTCACAGTTTGAAGAATAGACTGATATCTATTACCTTAATATAAATATAATAAATAAGAAAACTGGACACAAATCAAAATACCTGGTTATCAATGTTGTGAAAATAATCTTTACAAAATAATACTTAAAGGGGCTGTGCTCCAGATGACAAAAAAAGAAAGTTTTCTTGTATTATAAATTTCTTGTAATATTTATGACTAATGCTTAAAAAATAACTTACTGACAAAAAATAAGTCAAATAATTACATTATAAATTGATTATTTTCCCTTTCAAAGTGCTATACCGTAACGCGACGGTATAACTATATCGTATAAGATTTAAAGTAAATATCTGTAATATCACATGCGGCGATGGTAGTGACAGTAAAAGCGTTGAAAATATTTTGCTAACATGAGGGGTCCAGAATCAGGCTGGAGCGAAAATATTTTTTTTATTCTATTTTGACTTTTATCATCAGTTTTGAAGTAAAATATTATGTTGTTATAATCTCGCGGCATCTAAATATATAATTTATGAAATTTTTTTTTTTAATGTCAAATCTGGAGAACAGCCTCTTTAAAGCCTCGTTAATTGTACACCAACAACGATAGAATGTCCGATATCGATATACGCAAACTCCACGCAGCGGTTACTTCCCTTGCAGTACTTTCAGTATAGTAATCACTGCCAACAGGCATGTCACGTGGTGATAGTCGAAACTACATAAATTTTTCATGTTACTTTTTAGCTCACCTGAGCCATAGGCTCATGGTGAGCTATTAAGATCGATGAAAGTCCGTCGTCCGTCGTCTGTCGGACGTCCACACTTAGTTTGTTAACATTTTTGCCTCAATTGTCATGAAACTTAGTCAGGATGTTTGTCCCAGTGATTACTCGGACAAGTTCGAATATGGGTTTTCTGGGATGAAAAACTAGGTCACAGAGCCAAAATATAAAAACCTTGTTAACGCTCTAGAGGCTACCTTTTCAATCCAAATATCCTGAAATTAATCAAAAAGGTTGTTTAAATGATATCTAGCACAAGTTTGAATATGGATTATCTGGGGTTAAAAACTAGGTCATAGAGCCCAAATATGGAAAAACCTTGTTAACAGTTTAGAGGCTACTTTTTCAGTCCAAATATCTTAAAAATTTGTCAGAGAGGTTGTTTCGATGATTTCTAGCTCAAGTTTGAATATGGGTCATCTGGGATCAAAAACTAGGTCACAAAGTCCAGTTGTAGAGAAACTTTGTTAATGCTCCAGAGGTTACATTTTCAGTTCAAATATCCTGAAAATTTGTCAGAGAGGTTGTTTTGATGTTTTGTAGCATAAGTTTGAATATGGGTTATCTGGGGTCAAAATCTAGGTCACAGAGTCCAATTGTAGAGAAACTTTGTTAATGCTCCAGAGGTTACATTTTCAGTTCAAATATCCTGAAAATTTGTAAGAGAGGTTGTTTTGATGTTTTGTAGCACAAGTTTGAATATGGGTTATCTGGGGTCAAAATCTAGGTCACAGAGCCCAAATATGGAAAAAAACTTTTTAAACTCTCTAGAGGCAACATTTTATGTCCAAATAACCTGGAAAATTGTCAGAGAGGTTGCTGCAATAATTTCTAGCTCAAGTATGAATATGGGTCATATGGGTTCAAGAACTAGGTCACAGAGCCCAAATATGGAAAACATTGTAAACACTGTAGAGGCAACATTTTCAGTCCAAATATACTGGAAATTTGTCAGAAAGGTTGTTTCGATGATTTCTAGCTCAGTTTCGAATATGGGTCATCTGGTATTAAAAACTAGGCCACAGAGCCAAAATATTGGAAATACTTGTTAACACTCTAGAGGTAACATTTTCAGTCCAAATAACCTGGAAATTTGTCAGGAAAGTTGTTTTAGTAATTTCAAGGTCATTTTTGAATATGGGCCATCTGGTGTCAATTAATCAGGTCCATAACAATTTTGTTAAAAGCAGTCACACTCAGGTGAGCGATCTACGGCCATCTTGGCCCTCTTGTTTTAAAAATTCATTACATCAGGCATGTTAAATCGATACAATTCCAATAATAAAAGAACAAAGTCCTCTCTTGTTTTAAAAATTCGTTACATCAGGCATGTTAAATCGATACAATTCCAATAAAAAAAGAACAAAGTAATCTTAGTCATATAAAGTTCATACATGTATATATAGCTGAAATCCAGCTAATAAAGCTTGTCGGCGAGATCTTGTCCGAAGAATAAAGGGGAGATCACTGCGAGTAGATGGCGATGTACGAACAGAGTGGTTATTGTTTATTTTATTGCTTGTCTGTTGTTTTTCTTTTTTTTAAATACTAATACATTTGTAAGGACTAAGACCAAGCTCTTAGAAAACAGGCAAAGTCAGTGCAGCTCGAATTTGCACCAATTTGCGGCCAACATTGGGCGGACCTTGCTATTTATAATTCTCATACAACAGTTTTAAACTTCAACAAAGTTTATTTGTAAGTTTACTTTATGATAGGGTCTAAGCTAAATAAATAGTAAAGGTTTTTTGTATCGGATTGTCAATCTCTGGCAAAATTTCTCCGTGATAATTAGTCTCAGACAATGCGTCTATAGGTCATTTATCCCTCGTTTCTGAAAGAAGAAAGGAAGTAGTCAGTCACTGCGAAAAAATTGGTAAGTAAACTAGTTGGATACCCAGGAACACTCGTTAGGTGGACAGTTATTAAAACTGGCGTTAAACTCCAATAAACCAAACCAAACCTGAGTAGACTGATTTCTCTAATAAATAACGGGGATGTGTTTGTGTGGAGGGACAAAGAGACATCGCCTCCGATGTAGATCTCTGATGAAACTCAGAGTATCTTCAAAATCTAGATTACTTATAAACCCTTCAAATAGGCTTTCTCTCATGTGTACTTGTTTTTGCAAATAACGTGTATTGGTTTCATCCACCATTCAAGCTGTTTATGTGGGCAACCTACTTAGTGGTTTGAATGTCTTACATGAAATCACTACACCTCTCACAGGCACTCACCAGCTGGTTCACGTCTGAATGTCTGAGATTCACGTCTGAATGTCTGAGATTCACATCTGAATGTCTGAGATTCTCTCTCTCTGTCGTCTGTACCAGTTGCCGCTGCAGAGTTAAGTTATTTTAGTTTGTTGGGGATAGTGCAAGATACAGAAAGCATCCAATAACAGAGACACCCCTGGTACTTTTCGATGTTCAGTGCTCTGCTCCAAGAGACCTCAGTTTGACGCGACATCTAAATTACAATAAGTAAGCCAGTAATGTGGTAGAGCCAGAGATCGAACTCGCGACCCTGGAATAATGTGTGCGAAGTTAGCTCAATTACAACATTCGATATTCGAGTTTTGTTCATTTGTATGTGAATGTTGTGCTGGGAACACATTCGACATTTTTGAATTTTAAATGTCGTGGTAGCACAACATACGGCATTTGAATTTTAATAGTTTGTGTTTGAATGCTGTGCTAGCAATCATTCGAATTTTAAATGTTCTGTTAGCACGACATTCGACACTCGAATTTTAATCGTCTGTGTTTGAATATTGTGGTACCAAAACATTCGACATTCAAATTTGGAATCACGGGAATTTTGAATGTTATACTAGCGATTTAATGAGTATTTTGTCGTTCAAATATAGTATCGAATTGACATTTAATTGACAGCGTTCATAATCTTTCAAATTATTTTATTACGTTTGTTTGTATGTACGAGGGGTGATTCAAAAGTTCGCGGAATTGCTTTATTACTAGAACGGAAAAGACAATACAAACACAAAAATTACATCACTCGATACGTTTACTCAATACTAAAGCAGAGCCGTAATCTCATTGAAATACATTTACTAATAAATCGTTTGTACATATTTGAATTGTATACATGACCGGCACTTGACGCACGCCATCACGACGTCGACGTCACTAACGGTCAAATTCTAGCGTACGATTCACCTTCTCGACGTAATCGCCGCCCGTCGCTACACACTTCCTATGCCTTTGTACCCATTGCATAAATGTTACCTTAAACCAATCCTGACTGAATGAAGAGATTACTTCACGAGCCTTATTGCGTAGCTCTAATGTTGTTTCAAATCTCTGGCCTCTGAGTTCCCTCTTCATATCTGGAAACAGACGAAAGTCCATCGGTGCTAGATCCGGGCTGTACGGCGGATGTGGTAAGAGACTGAAACCAAGCAGTGAAATCTCTAACTCTGTACTCTGTGCCCGATGTGCTGGAGCGTTGTCATGATGGAGTATAACATCATCCAGTACCAACAGGGGGCGCTTGCGGCGCAGAGCCTGTATCAGATCGCGTCTAAGCACCTGAAGTCAAACAAACAAACGGGAAAACATGAAATAATTTAAGTTTAAGAAAGTAAAAAGCGGCACATTTTAAATAATATTTTTATATATTTTGTTATTTGAAACAATACATACTGTAAAATATTAGTTTGTTATAAAAATAATATATAAGTGTTGATCGTTTGTATGACTAAAATGCGGCATACCTTTGAATAATAGTCGGCATTTACGGTACATCCGTCGCGCACCTTGTGTTGAAGCAAAAGCCCTTGTCTATCCATGAAGAAGATGAACATTTCCTTTTTGCAGCTGCGTGTTGTCCTGGCCTTTTTTGGTGGAGGTGTGTCTGGTGACTTCCAGACGGACGACTGCTGTTTCGACTCTGGATCATAATGGTATAACCATGTCTCGTCTGTCGTGATGATTTTGTCCAAAAACTCGTCACCCTGTGCGTCGTACAGATCCAGAAATTGCTGAGAACATTCTAACCTCCGCTGCTTGTTTTCATCAGTCAGAAGTCTGGGCACCCAACGCGCAGATACTTTGGACATATTTAGCTCTTCTGTAAGAATTCGTTGCACAGTAGAATACGATAGGGAGAGTTCCTCTGCAATACCCCTAACCGTTAAGCGCCGGTCGTTGTCCAAAAGCTCTCTCACTAACGTTGCGTTGCTCGTCGTCATAGCGGATGCTGGTCTACCTGCTCTATCGTCATCAAGTACCGATTTTCTGCCGTTCCGAAATCGCTCATGCCATTTGTAGACAAACGATTTACCACAAGGTTGTAATGTATGCGAGTTTTTAATTTGATTCAACGTCTCAACTGGTGTAAGTTTGAGTCCAACACAAAATTTCACAACTGCGCGTAGCTCCAATTCACTTGTTGACGTCGCGGAAGAAGTTGAAGACATGGCGACAACTCGCTGCTGTGGAGTAACGGTTCAACGTAATGTAATCAAAATTATAGGAAATGACGTCAACACGTCATTCTAACGTCAGTTACGTTCGCGCCAAAATTGAGCAACATTTGAAAACATACTATCGTCTGAAGTGAATTAGTAAAACGAAATATTTTGGCCTGCTTCAAGTCACCTAACCGTGGTTGCTATGGAGACCATTTATATTCTTCCGGTTACACATATTCCATAAACTAAACGAAAATGTTAGTTAAAATACGTTGAATTATATTTATGCGAAATTTAATGTGATTCGGTGAAAAAATAAATGATTTAGAGATAAATTCCGCGAACTTTTGAATCACCCCTCGTACGTTTTCTTGAAATAGTTTTGCTTAAATGCACTGATGAAATTGGATGTGGATTTAAAATGAAAATTGTAATCTTAAATAAAATGTTTTTATTACACCTTTCTTTTTTATTGCTGATTAACCAGCATAAGGAAAATGATTTTGTTCTTTAATGTTAGTAACTCTATAAATATGCTAAAAAAATAGGAAGGTTAACCTTTAATATATACTCTATTTTATTGAGTTTGTTTATCGTCGGTACCGGTTGCCCAAATGACCGACGCCCCCTGCAGGGATTAGTTATTTTATGTTGCTTCCATTTCAGAGACACCACTGGTTCTTTTGCATGCTCAGTGTACAACACTGATACATGGATTAACGTCTCACCCGAAAGACAATTAGTGTTGTTAGTGGAGTAGCGGGGGATTGATTTCGAGACTCCTTGATTACCAGTCCAGCGCGTTACCACTGGACCACTGATTCGCTCCTTATTTCTTATGAGTGATTTCCGTAAAATTCGGAAATGAACAGCTGAATGTTTATCTTACTAATTCTTTGGATGATTCTTGATTAATTCCATGCATGAATTACAAACGTGTTCTCTTTTGTAAGAGGGTCGACATTGAACCTAAATTACCTAATTTTTTTCTATAGACTTGCGTTTGTAATAAATAGTCTACATTTCATGTTCATTTCTTTGAGAAAAAGCAATATCTTTTGTAACATTAAGTCTTTCATTCATCATTTAGATAATAACGTAATGTAACTACAAGTGAAACAAGACATATTTAGTCTCAAAAGTGGTATTGATGATTTATCGAGGATATTCTGTGGAATGCATATTATCATTCAAATATACGTATCTAACGTTTATTACACGCCGCCCTGTATGCGGCGTGTATATTGGAATGCAGTAAGTAAAATTTCCATGGGGTGACGTTACTCCTTTCAGACTGTAAACTGATTTCACAATGCGTACTTTGTAAAAGCGGTCTTTTGATTTAAAATCGCGAACCAGTCTAAATTTTTCGGAACTAGCCGATTTCAAACGAATGACTACGATGTTAAATTTAGTAATGACGCGACAGAGAAACATATAGTTTCAAGCATTGGTTCGAATTAATTTTTTTCCGAAATATTTCTTTTTCCGTACGTGAATTGTTAAAAAATAAGCAAATTTATATTTTAGAATTACAGAGGTAGGGAAATAAAAAAATGTTATCTTTTGATCAGGTCAATGATTTCAGTTTATTACCGATAACGTAGAGATAGGGGTAGGTAATTCAGGCTTCCTTTCTCAGTGTGGCAAAACCACCTGATCGTGACGTCACTACAGGCATCAAAACCAAGACAAAACTGTCAATATTGGCTCTGCTTGAAAACAGAAAATTACCCGTAAGTATCTAATATCTTCATCGATTACTATGGGACATGTGTCAGTCTAAGGAGAAAAATATAAGCTTACCACAGCAACTGAGCGGTTTTTTTAGCACTGCGTGAAAAGTTGGACTTTTATTGTTTGCGAGGTTTCATGCAGTGCTTGATAAAACGGCTCAGCAGCAGATGGAGATCCTTTATTCCATGGAAAGCTTATATTTTTCTCCTTAGACTGAAACTTGCCCCATTAAAATCGACAAAGAAATGAAATAGTAACGGGTAATTTTCTATTTTCAAGCTGAGCCATTGTTTAGTTTTGTCTTGGTTTTGGTGCCTTTTGTGACGCAACAGTCACGTGGTATTGCTACATTGTTAATAATAATAAAAAAAACATAAAGTGACAGCAGCCAGTTTCCATACAGAGCAAACAATGCCTATAGACTTGATGTAGAAGCATCTTTTTTTTGGCATTAAACGTAACAAATGTGAGCCATATACAAAATTAGAGTGCAAAAAGATTAAATTTGATTAACAAAAATACATTAAATCCAACATTACTAATTATCGCAACCCCCACTCCATTTGGCGGCGTTCATCATTTGACTTGGAAAGTTTTAGATTAGAGTAAGATCAGCTTTCGTCGTCAGCTGGTTAAAATCGTCTTTTTCTTCGTCTCCTGCATGTATTCGACTGGAGAATTCCGCATCGTAATTCAAGCAGCAGATTTTAACGTGTCTTTGTTTAGTTTGCTCGGGACTTTACTTTCTGTCAATTCCTTCAGTTATTAATAGGCGGGCAGTTCACATGCTCGTAACCTTTGAACTTCCACCCTACATAATAAACTGTCAACTCTCACAAAAAACAGAAACTTTCCATTAGTATCATCGTTTCAAGACCTGTAAGCTCTTTATGTTTTAAGAAATGTTGATGTTTTAGGAAGTAAGTGTGAAACTGTTGTTCACTCCTGTAAATTATTAAGACAACCAATACGATTCGTGTGTGCATATATACACTAACTGTTCTAAGCATCAATACAATTAAAACAGTTCAGGTAAACGACTTCGTTGTATTCCAAAAGTCAGTTTACTGTAAATATGTTTAAGAGTCAGCACTGAAATCGGAGATCGATGTTAAACAGTCAATATCGTCAGCTGGACTGCACTAAGATCAGCTGAGATCGACATTCATTTACAGCGCATCGGGAGCAGACGCAAAATTTAATGCCTGCTCTAAGATCAAATTTCATTTAGGTGAAAACTGAACCAGTTCTTAAATCGATATTAAAGTTAAACATCGAGAATGCTCAACATCAGGTTCGCTGGGAATTGAACTCAGCTGGATATATTCGGAGGTTTCTTAAATATTCGCAACTCCAAACTAGCTAGGAATTCCATCAAAATTTGACATAGAACGTTCAATGCCAATTTCGTATCCAATCGCTTACTTCACACGCACATGGGCTCAAGGGTTTCTTACATCCGGATTTCTACGCCATTATCGTGGGAGTAGATGCATTTATTATATATTGAAGTATTAACTATGGTTTAAATAATTGTTGCCAAGAAGGTGGATATTAGTAAATTTTTCCCAAGACTGATTTCGCATTTGTTGTGTAAAAGAGAAAAAAACATTAAAAAAATAGTTAGACAAGTAATTCTTTCAAGATTTCACTCCCAAAGCCATTATAACGATGCTCAATTAAAATGTATATGATTTACATAGACAAGTTGTTCAATAGTTATATCATTATCGTCATTTATTTCAAAACGTTACTTGGTTTTAAATAAGAAGCATTCTATTGTATGTACAGTATTAAGAAACATTCAAAGCGTCTAGACAGGTCAACATAATCAATAGACAGCTGACTTCAAGACAGATTTTATTGAAATCATTAAGCGGTTTGATGACAAAAATGAAAATCCTTGAAAAACAACCCCTTGCTTTAGTTTGACTTGGTTTAGTTGATGTCAAAAAGCCGGTTTGGGTTATAATATCTGTAACTTTACAACTGACTAGACCAATCTCAAACTGTAGATTAATCTTAATCCATTTAATACGCCTTATGGATTATAAAATCCTTAACAGATGGACGAGTCTATTTTCAATTAAAAGGGTTTCCGGTATAAATTTTCAATTTTATTCTATTAAGGGAGGAAAGTCCTTTATGCAAACAGTGTAGACCCTGATCAGCCGCCGCATACTGCAGCGTCTGATCTGGGTCTACACTGTTTGCCCATGTCTATATTTGCAGACGCCAGGCATTGATGGGTAAGATTCGCTCAGGCAGCTCAAAATGCCGCTTGTTCAAAGATGAAATATCACAGACCCGTGCGACGCCCATGTGAAGTGGGGTGGGGGCGCGGGGGGATGTTAGTGCTTCTGGAATGTATTACACACTGAGGCAACGAGCTGTTTACTGGGAATTATAATGCGCTTTTAAATTTCGTTCAAATGAACATGTCAGTTGATGTCACATACACATATTTTTATTCAGAGCACCGGAAAAATTTTAGTTAACGTAGAATAATGATTTGAATTTTATGATTTAAGCTGATATATTTAAAAAAATCTGTAATTGATGAAGCAGAAAGCATATGATGTACTTCTTATAAAGGAAAATGACCAGTGTTTGAACTAAAACATACTGCTTACCTATTGTTATTATCGCTAGTTCTGTCTTTCTGAATGAAACTGCCTGGTAATGAGGCGCTATATCTTAATATGCTTGATAATAGTCTATAAATTTTGCTACAGCAATCAGATTATTAATAGCTGGTCCAGACTAATAACGAATGAAAGAGATCTTAAGAGAAATAGATCATAAATAAACAACAAAGGCAACAAATGGAGTTCAATGCAGGTTCTTTTTATGAGAAAAAGTCTTTGAGTCAGACAAGAGTCAGACAAGAGACAGATTAATAACGAAAATACCAATGCAGTTTTTAATTTTCTTCTAAGATTTCTTACACGAAAACAATTCTATAACCATTTTATGCTTAATTAAATAATAAAAAGAAGTTAATAAATTCCTCCAGAATTTGAATGAAAATACCTTTGTCGATAACAGAAAATGCCGAAACCAAAAGATCAAATTATTCTGTTGCATTTTCTGGTAGTCTATATCTGGATTTAGTACAAGATTGTAATCTCCACAAATAATTAGAGAATCATTATCATCAAAAGAGTCCAAATTTTCAAAAATGTTTTTAAAGAAGCATTTCGCGCATTTAAATTAACTATTGTGAACTTTGAGAAATCAAACAACATCTGTTAAAATTTATAAAACATCCAGAATTATCCGTATTTATTGATTTGATTTTCATATCTATTTTTTTTAAAAACAAAATTGTCACACCTTTTGCACTTGGTCTTCCATGTCTAAAATATTCAGAATAAATCTTCCATGACTAAAATAACATAAACCATTCTATTCAGAGTAAATTTTCATTTTCTTTATCTTTAACAAAATGTGTTTCTTGTAGACAAAGTAAATCAGCTTCTTTAGTTTGAAATAAATTTAAAATATCATGTCTTTTAATGCTATTGTTTACACCACGGCAATTGTAAGAGAAAACTTTAAGATTACTCATTGTTTAAAGAAATAATGATATGTTTATCATTATATCTATAATGTACATAATAACTACACTTAGCTATGGTAAATATGAAATAATCCCAGTGAAGAAATTCTTAACAAACTTCGGGCCTAGGTAACATAATAGTCATGTGTAAATACATGTGTATTTAAAAAAACAAACATTGAGAACACACACATAAAAAAATAAAATAAAAACAAACAGTATGCATGGGCCTTTACACACACAAACACACGCATACACACACACACACACACAAATTTATTCACTTTACCAAATCATTTATCAATAATATCTATAAATAGATAATATAAATGATCCTGATGTATATTGATTGATAATTCAGTTCATTGTTCTAAATATAGCACAAATACTAAATATAATTAACTTGGATTTTTCATTTTTCACTAACAATGAAATCAATGCATGGTTAATCGAAGGAGACAGTGCCAATATTTTTTTTGCAAAATAAACTTTTAGTAGAACCATAGGAGTAAAATAATTATTAGCATTTTATAATTTGTCTTGTGATATGATTCATATTACGACGAAAATGATTAATTTTTATAGATAGAAATGTTTTCTATAAAAAAAGATATATATACACACACACATATACATACATATAAACAGATATACACACAAATATATATGTGCATATATACACACATACAGACATACATATATGTGTATACTAACACAGGTAATGTATGAAAGAGAAACATATTAGTCCAAATAAATATGTTTGTTTGCAAAATGTGACATTCCTATGCCTGTTTATGCAATTAATCTATCTCTGTCCTTGTAGAGCGGGTCTTCGCAGTAGCAATAACTTCACTTATATTGTCATACAAGTCAAAGAGCAAGGTTCGCTAACCACCTAAAATGGCCCCACCTCAGAAATTGATGAAAACTCCTCTGATGATGGTTTAGCATATACATTACACGAAATCAACAATTTTGATCGTACGTATGTTACCATCACGTCACAAAATGCTCTTAATTAGAGCACCTGTTAATCCAATTACCGCTCTTTATTGACGTCGTCAATTATTGATGTCATTTATTGTCTTTATTTTATTTTATTTTTTCAAATTTATTTTCAGTACAGCCCAGCAACACACTCAGATTATGCAAAAAAATCTATTGCAGATTGCCATAAAAATATAATCCGAACATTTTGTAGCAATTTACACATTTTCGGATGGACGTTATTCGGACATGTTGGCGATTTGTGGGAAATATTATTTCTTTCCTGAAACGTGATTAAATTCATATGGTTTCATTTAAAAAATTAAAATCTTTTCTGTGAACTATAAATTTTATTTAAACTGAATATCAGTCTTTAAAACTGACTTTAAATAGATAGATAACAGAGCCTGTATAAAGCCGGTTTCAGTAACAGTAAGTAACGCGTCATATGTTAACATATAAAACAATGAATTAACATCGCTTGAAAAAAGAAACATCCAGAATAGGATTTAGAATAGGATTTAAAGACACAAACAATGTGGAAACAATGAATTGAAATATTGTGAACAATATAAAAAAATGGTTAAGAAAGTACGAAATTTTACTGGAAGATTCAAAAAATGGTTACTAAAAAATTAAAACCATGAATTGTAATTGAAGCAAACATTTTCTATGAAAATCCCTTACCTATTTGTAAAGACATACTAAAATATCTTCTCGATCTCTTGGTATTACTAGTAAAAACTGTTTTAATTAAGGAAACTTCAAACTATGCTTTGACTGAGTTAACAAAACGAAACAATCAAAGAAATATGGCTATTAAAAATACTTATTGTAACTTTAACAGATTGTAACAATAGTGATAAATAGAAATATCATTTCATCAACATGGTTCTTTTTTAATGATCAAATTAGATCATCAACATGATCTTTCTATGTAACAAGTTTGACAAAAACAGTGTTTATATGATCTATTTAAACATAAATATCCTTATCATTCGGTATCGCTTCCAGAGGTTTCATCAACTTCAAAAATGGCAGCATCAGATAGGTGGACACTCCAGTCACGAACGCCGTAGTTCTCCCTATCACTATGTCTTGCATTAGACAGATACCACACAATAGAGGCCACATGAGAACACATCCCCACGACTCTCGAACCGCACCTGCAGGTACAATACCAGCCATCCACTGCGTCGCCTTCAACCTTCACCCATATCGTATACCTCTTGCTAGAGGTGTGTCTGCTCTGCATTCTGACGCAGAGAAGATTTGGATCGTCGGTGTTGACTGTGAAACAGTAATCATTTGTTTATATCAATCGTGTTCGTTTTCCCGCATTTTTACAACTGTATGAAAAATGAGTTTTAAGTATGCGATGAATATATATTATAAGACTTACTTCAGCTACCAGTACAGTTTATTCTTTATTGTCATTAAATATGTTTAAAATCCCTTTAATTGAAAAGGATAGATCTTATCAATTGCTAAGGGAGCGTTTTGCGATACAGAACATAATGTCACCTAATTTTTTGTCAAAAATTGCTTGTGAAGTGATTTTTAAAAATAACTTATTTTCCGTTTTCTTGAAAGAAAATGAAACAAAGTATGTCATAATTATTCATTCTATATCCGAGTCATTACCTTTGATGTCGCACTCTCCACCCAAGTGCTCTTGTATGTACGACGGGGAGAGTTTCAACTGATAAACACCAAGTGTTAGCTCACTCAACTGCTCCCTATTTAAAACTGGAAAAGAGATATCCGCCTCATCTACATTCTTCCACACCGTCTTCTTTCTGTCTAAGCCAGTCTCCTCTATCATTCTCTGCAGCTCGTTCTCTCTCTCTCGAAGCCTGAGCATTTTTTCGGCCATAGCGATATCGCTTTTCGTTTGCGCTGGGTCACTGAGGGGCGGAAAGTACTTGTTGGACATGGCGCATACTATCCGGACAAAGTCGCCAATGAACGGAATCTGACTGTTTGGCATAACATGGTCCAAGTACTTGAAACGCTTAATGCGTGCATTTGCTGACTCCACAACCCAACGAACCTGAAAAAGTAGAGCAGATTATGACTTAAGTAGAACTGTTTCATTTTCTTTTTGTACGCAATTTTTCCAGTGTTTTTTTTTCACATCGTAACACTATTCTTCAACATATCTGTAGGTTTACGGTAAACCGCGTATTTTTTTTTAAGGAATAATAATTTTACAGTGAATAATAACTCGCGTTAATATTAACATCAACGATGATTTTGCTTGCTTCTTAACAGTGTCACCATTTTTTTATGAAAGAGAATTTATGTTAAATTGTCTACACCATACCTTTGTAATTAAGCGACTTGTGTTGGCATCCTCGGATTCAAGCTGCTTTTGCCCCTTCGACATGATTGCAGGCATCTTTGCATGAATGCCAATATCTTCCAACATTTCCAGGGAATCTCTGAATCCCCGGTCCACCACTAGCACGTCCCCTTCTTGAAGAAAATCCCTAGCATCGTCGATGTTGGACCTTAGGATGTGGTTCAGGATCGCTGCGTCATTATTTTTTCCATCAGCAAGGTAGGGACCCATGATGCTTACGAAATGTCCTGTGGTTGTTACAATGACCATTGGCTTTACGAGAGGGCGACCTTTGTGTAGACTATATGTTCTTCTTTGAAACTTGTAGTTGTTTGACTTGTTGATGTAAATGTATGTGCCGTCTAGAACCAAAATAATTTTATCTGTTGCACAGCCAAAGAGGGATTTTGCCAACTGTCGAGTATGATTGCGGATTATCGCTTCCCTGGTAACACTTTCGAAATCAAGGTACAGAGGCACAAAACTCCTCATCAGGGCCTCTCTGACAGTGGCAATGGCCCTTCGGACGCTGGATTTCGTCATGCTGAAGATAGTGGATAGTAGCTTGTTAGAAATCCCTGACTTTAATTTAAGAAGAAACAGTCCAACGCTTGTTCTTGGAGATCTTGACGGTGTTGCCTTTATTTTGTCGTTGATGTGTGAAAAGAGATCGTCAAACTGTATTTTTGAGAGGCCTGTAAGTGAAGAGTAGTCGTTGTCATGGAGAGTATCGAAGTTCAAGGAAGAGTTCTGTTGAATACATAATGATCGCATGTTTTGAAGAAGATCAGAAATGGATGAACGGTTGAGACAGGAAGAAGGGTTGAGATGGTGGATGTTTGCAATAGAATCTGCCTTCAGAGAATTATCTAACAAGTGCACTGGGCAACATCTAGCGTCTGAATGGATCACGATGTTGTGCTGCAGAAATGCTTGAAGTCGGCCCTCTGAACCCAGGCGTACAAGTTTTGGACCAGGCCTTTTACAGACAAAACATCGTGAGTGGCTCCTGCTTGTTGACGGGATTTTCAGTATTACCTGAAATAGTAAATATTACATTATAAAACATGATTTCAGTGTATTCATAATTTTTAGATTCTAGAATTTATTGTATTTCTATAAGAGTACTCATCAGAGTATAACTACTTATGGTGGAATTAAATCACAATGTTAACGTTTAACTTTTGTTAACAAATACAGGTTAAGGCGCTTTGTTTAGTATAATACGTATATAACTGGAAATAAACTCTTCCACATCAATGTAATTAAGTGAAACTAAACATGGTTTTAACAAGAATGCATTTAAAAATATTGATCTATGTTGATATATTTGATAATCTAATATTTACAAGATTTATAATACAATATAAATTACATAAAAATATCCTACGAACCGATGGTGGACTAATAAGCTGGCTGGTAGATGGCTGTGGCACGGTAACCGTGAACTCCCCTGTTAGATTGTTGTTATTCGATCTACTTCGGTATAGCCTTGTCCTACATGCAGGGCAGATGACATCAACGTCAGTGGGGTCAAGCGGAAGGATCTTTTTTAACAATTTCTTTGCTTTGACAGAAACGGGACGTCTGTCGGAGGCCTTGACTCTTTTCTTACAAAGGACACATTCATAATGTTTGACCATTCTGAAATACAAATCTTGAATTTTTAATTCGTCTGAAAATCGTAATTTTAATTTATATACTTTACGATTATATGCTTTTATTTTTCACTACTAAAAAAGGTTTCAATATGAAATAATTCTACGCAGCAACAAAACCAAAAAAAAAAAATCATTGTCCCATCGGGAATAGAACTCGATTCGCCAGCGTGGTAAGCTGTGACGCTAACCACTGCGCCACGGCAATTACTGACATAATTGACGCATAAGATATAAATCATATACAAAAGATAAATGTAGTATAAAAAAATTGACAGCAGCCGACTTGTCATTATTTCTAAAAAATTAAAGTGTTGCTCATACATACTGTTTCTAACATAATTTTTTTACAATTTCACAAAATTAAATTGACTTTAAGACTATATTGGGCAGGAATTAACCATCGTTGATACCATCTCGATAACCAATTCACTGGGTACTCACAATGACATTTGACAATGCGATATTTTATTTTCGCAATAAAGGTATTTCAAATCTAAATGCAGCAGCAATAATCGATCTCATGACAATAACGTTATTTTTGTGAGGGCCAGAAACATTTTTTTTGTCTACGGGAATATACATACCTTTAAGGTGCGGTTATACTATGGTCTCTATGAGAAGTTGTTTACACTAGCAACCCTCTGTTTCGTTCCTATTTCAGTTCGTACCAAAAAGCCGTATAAAAATGCGCTTCTCGAGTTTTATGATTTTGTAGTTTCATATACGCTTTTATAATTACTTAATAAATATTTGGCTGTCATGTACACACAAACTTATGTGTAATTTGTTTTTAATTTGGATGATTTCAATGGTTTTTATAACGATCGATCCCCTAAAACGATTTTCAGTGGATCACACAATTCTTATTTTATACTGTGAGCGCATGCGTGTTCCACAAAATAACAATAGTTTATTGTATGGAAAATGAATTCTAAATCAAACAAAGTAAGTTTAAATGTGGAACAAACATGCGCTCATATTAAGAAAATAAAAAATATCCCAAGATTATCAAGAATTTTGCCATTTTTACCAAAATAGGGGTCGAACAAAGAACCTTTATTGTTACTTTGAAAATGATTTTTATAAAAGAAAATCTAGTTTTGTGGTGTATTTATGTTGTTTAATAAAAACAAAACACAAAATGTAGTTTTTCTCTTTATTT
Organism: Cyclina sinensis; assembly: GCA_012932295.1. Lineage (NCBI taxonomy): Eukaryota > Metazoa > Mollusca > Bivalvia > Venerida > Veneridae > Cyclina > Cyclina sinensis. The sequence continues at coordinate 35,001,114 of JAAONU010000001.1, read as the reverse complement.
TATTTTTCATAATTTTTGGGCCATTTACGCTGGTTAGTGAACATTGCTCTTTGATACGTTGTTTATTTTGTGTCAAACCATGCACTGTACCATTGAAAAACCATGCATTTTCTATTTCCGGGTTCTTCTGTAGACGGTTGATCAAACCCGTATTTGCTGTAGTAACGTGGTCAAACAGCCTGTGCCCATTTTTTTTTCATTTTCTTTCTTTTCCTCATTAGTCATGCTTTGACATCATTGTTTATTCTTTTTAATAATATAGGCCTAATTCCTCCTTTTCTGATAGGGATGCTGTGCAATACCAAAATCTCGTGACTATCTCTTTCAATGTCCTGTTTTGCCAAAATATCGCACACTTTTGACATTAGAATGTTGTTTTTCTCGTCTGTATCTTCAGGAATGTCCATTATCTTAATGTTTTTCTGTTAATACTGTTCATTGTGATTTGAACATTTCAATACGTCTATACTCTGCTTTTCATTAGTTTGAATCTGCTCCTCTAGCTCATTTATTCTGTTTTCAAATTTTAAAGATTCAATTTCTTCAGTCAAATGTTGGGTTCTCTCTTTAACTTTCTCATTTACATTTTCTTCTAACTTTTTCTCAAGCTTACTCATGATTTTTCAGACAGTTTTGTTGATAAGAGCTTCCATGTCCAAGTACCCTTTTAAGACTGTTTTTTACCTCCCCAAGACTCTCCGACATTTCATCAAGCTGGCTTTGTATAGAAGACAAACCAATTCCACTACTAATATTTTCATTACTCACATCTGAATGAGTCCTTTTATTTTTTAGGGGTAGTTCTTCTACATTTGCTTTTATTTTTTACAGAATGTTGTTGTTGATGTCGAATTTGTTTCTTATGACTGGACATCTGACCTTGCCCTTTAGAGGAGATTTTTAATCCTTTTAAAATGAGGTAAAACAGTAAACAGGTAAAGAAAATCTTTATTACCTTTTAACCACTTAAAGTCTGTTTGTATAATTCCTTTGTATAGTTTGTGTTAGAAAACTGTTAGTCTTTTGTATGTCCATCTCAATTGCTCATAATCCTTTTTTCAACAGGTAAAGTCATATAATGTTATATTATCACCTATTCTCAATTCTTAGTTTAGAATATCATTACATGCCGCTCTGTGTCCAGAACGTCATCTACTGAGGAGCACCATGGAAACATTTATTTCTTGTGTGTGTCATCCTTCGTGCATAATGTTGTTGTCAAGATTTCATGATTCTTTCATGTTAGTTGTCAATAGTCAAACATGACTGAATTATGTTTTAGTATGTTGTGTTACATATAACATATGCGGAACAAAATCTTTGTCTATATTAACGAAAATCTTTATATGCTTTTTGTTCTATTCTGTTCTGTTTCATCCCTTACAGAGTCAAGATTTACTCACATACTATCTGGAAATCAATATTCTTCCAACCGGTATTTAGCTTGGCAGAGCTAAAAGAAACCAGAACACATGCATTTGTGGTGGACCTCTTTAACCGTGCCCGATAAGCATTTAAAATGTCAAAATGTAGAAAATTTGAAACGAAAACTCTTTCTCTCTCTGGCTCCCCTCCCCTTTTAATGTGAACCTGTATAGTATTATTCAAAATGCAACTTAATCTTATGAAGTCGAGTCATATTTAGTACTGAAACCCATTTACGGCAGGGTTGTATGTGGTATTTGTGCCGAAGGACACGCCTCAAACAAGTAACTTCTGGAACTGTTTTGGAGGCCAGTACAAGTGAACTTTCGATTTTAAAGCAATATTTCTATTTATGACAGAATAATTAGACAGGTTGTCTCTTCTAAATTTTACTTTTATAGCATGTTTCTGGATTAAAGCGCAACGGTTATTCTATTGCACCTGATATATAGTGGTTGTTTCACAAAAATGCAAAACTGAGACGTAGCACGTAATTCATCTCTACTTTCATCTATATTTATTCATTGTTCACCATGTCACCAATGAATATGCAGACAATGAGACAATGTTTGTTTTTGAGTTGAATCGACATTCACTTTTATGCCCTTATAGGTTTCTAGTCTTTTTTTCAGAAATACACTATCAGACTACAGGTTATTTATTTCTTAAAGTATCTGATTATCGGAAGCTTTACCTTAGAGAACTGCCAATCAAGAACTATTATTTTAGTTATAAGACAGGTAAGCAAGACATTCCTCTGTTGATTTACCTTACATAATGTCCAACATTTGTAGCTTTATCTTTAATCTGGTCTTTCATTTTTTCTTTAAGAAAGGAGGATGATTAAAAAAAAAATAATAAGACAGAATTCTCTTCAAGATTTTATTTTCATAGCATTTCATGACAAAACTTTTCATAAATTATTTAATTATTTGCGTCATAGAGTTAAAATTTACTTGGCGATAAATTTTCTACTGTCTACTACATATAATTTTTATCAAACGTTACAAGTGCAGAAAGACTGTCGATAGGTAGGCGAAGATTCGTGCCAAGACACAAATTTTGCTTTGGTCATTGTTCATTCGTACTCTGTTTATAATCAAGATAGTCCACGAGTTATGTTGAAGTCGGTAAATAAAATTTCAACATTTAGACTTAACACAAATCCAAAATGTATAAATTAAATCTTTAGGTCACTTGGCCATTTTTTCTTCGATTTGCTTGCCTTTTCTCAAGAAAATATTTTCTGACTATTTCAGTTTATTTTGTGAAACTGTGTGCAAGACAGAAGGGTTTAAATCGCACTAATTTTTGACCGTATCATTATCAATACACGAAAATTTTTATTTAAAGTCTGGGCCGCTGTTAGAGACCGGTCTATTTTGTTTCATTCTTGATTATGTCAGACTAATAGGAAGTTGGCAGTAGCAGTACGCAGTGGCAGTTGGCAGTAGAAATTAAATCGAACGTGAAGTTGGCAGTAGCAGTAACAGCAGTAGCAGTAATAAAAACGTGAGGTTGGCAGTAGCAGTAACAGCAGTAGCAGTAGGCAAAACTTGAAGTTGGCAGTAGCAGTAACAGCAGTAGCAGTAGACAAAACTTGAAGTTGGCAGTAGCAGTAACAGCAGTAGCAGTAGGAAACTCAGAAAGTCTGCGAGTGTTTGAAACAGTCACAGACCGGTGCAGTCGAACCGGGAGGGTCCAAAGTCTTTCTAGATTGGCACCAAAATTCCTGAAAGTCTGCAAAAATGTCAAAAACAGTAGCAGACCGTAACAATGGACTCCGGAGGGTCCCTTAACATCAAAAATGACATTTTCTCGATTTTGGCACCAAAATTCCTGAAAGTCTGCGAGAGGGTCAGAAACAGTGGCAGACTGGTAAAATTGACCCGCGAGGATCGCTAGACCTCAAAAATTACATTTTCCCTATTGGCACCTTAATACCTGAAAGTCTCCAAGAGTGTCAGAAACAGTCGCAGACCGGTTAAATCAACTCGAAAGTGTCCCTAGACCTTAAAAATGACATTTTCCCGATTGGCACTAAAATTCCTGAAAGTCTGCGAGAGTGTCAGAAACAGTCGCAGATCAGAAAAAATCGACTAGGTCGGGAGGGTCCCTAGACATCAAAAATGATATTTTTTTCCGATTGGTACATATTCATGAAAGTCTGCTACTGTCTCAGAAAGAGTCGCAGACCTACGCAATAGACTCGGGAGGGTCTGTTGATGTTAAAACATGTTTTATTTTCATTGAAACTTTCCAGTCTTTTAAGACTTTCCTACTGCTCGTACTGCTACTGCCAACTTCACGTTTTGTCTACTGCTACTGCTGTTACTGCTACTGCCAAATTCACGTCTTCTTTACTGTTACTGTTGTTACTGCTACTGCCAGCTTCACGTTTTCTTTACTATTACTGCTGTTACTGCTACTGCCAACTTCACGTTTTGCCTACTGCTAGTGCTGTTACTGCTACTGCCAACTTCACGTTTTGCCTACTGCTCCTGCTGTTACTGCTTCTGTCAGCTTCACGTTTTGCCTACTGCTATTGCTGTTACTGTTACTGCCAGCTTCACGTTTTGCCTTCTGCTGTTAATGCTACTGCCAGCTTCACGTTTTCTTTACTGCTACTGCTGTTACTGCTCCTGCCAGCTTCACGTTTTCTTTACTGCTATTGCTACTACTACTACTGCAAACAACACGTTATGCCTACTGCTACCGCTGTTACTGCTACTTGCAACTTCACGTTTCGCCTACTGCTACTGCTGTTACTGCTACTGCCAGCTTCACGTTTTCTTTACTGCTACTGCTGTTACTGCTACTGCCAACTTCACATTCTAGGCATCGTAAGGTATAATATTCATGCGCAAAACGCATGTTTCTAGTGCAACAAAACAACAACAGTGAACAATAAAATGACGATAATTTGGTAAGGCGCAAAAAGTGTACGATACCATTTTTATGGAATCATTGTTATAATCCTGCATATGTGCAGTTATATAAATTCATTAATCAAAGCTAAAGTGGACGTGACTCTCAAAGCCTGTTTTGGATTTGTTGTAGTCATACAAAGTGGGCAGCGTTCTAAGCAATTATTCTTAGCAAGGACCAGTGCTCAACTCTCATCCAACGTAAGAAACTTCGATCTCTCTGAAATATGAATGGTCATGATCGGTAGCAGTGCTCAAACTCATGATCTTCAATCAGTGAAGGTTTGGGTATTGCAAGTCAGCATCCATATCCGGGAGACAATGGGTGCGGGTTAGGCAATTCTTTCAATGATTAGTAAACTATAATGAAAACAGGTAGCAAAACAAACGAATTTTCTTATTTACAAAATTATAATATCAGCCTGATAGATACATTTATTATAACAAAATTTTGGATTATATAAATAGAGGCTTTCCTTGAATAGTCTTACAAATATTCTAGCTTAAATAAGGCGGAAACGCACTTATATGTTCAACCCCAAAATGCCTTACTCAACTGAAAAATAGTATTCTGTAGTGGAAATATCCTTACTCTTGTTATGTTCATTTAATAAATTAGCTGAATTTTTTTACCGTATTTGTTATATGATCTCGTATTCATCTATTTTCGGAAAATTCTTCCTTTACCTTATTCTAACCCTTCCCCGTGTATATAAAGGTCTTTTTAATTTCCCTTGTACAATATATTTATACACATAGATGATTTGGATTAAAAATATCTCTTGGAGAGATAACCGTCAAACAGAACGAGCATGTCGCAGACATAAGTCCTAATGAATAGGCCTTTTTTCAAATTTAAATACCTTAAAGGCAAACATTTTGCCAGCTCTTGGCGTCAGTGTCATATGTCAATATTCTATACAAAAACTTTCCGACATAAGAATATCTCTGTTATTTTCATACGGAATTTTCTATTCAACCCCGTATATAAGATTGGATTAGTCATGCTGTTGATCAGGTATGTCATACGTCCAAATAAAGAAAATTCTTCTGCTATGATGTTTTCTGTCAGTTCTGGAATAGCTGACACGAAAAAACTAGCCCAAGGTGGGATCCATGTAATAATGAATATTGAACACACAAGAAATGCAATCTTTGTTGTCCTAATGTGAACCATTTGGTTCTTCCTGTAGCTCCGACCTTTGGAGGCAAAAATTGTGGGTTCATCTTTTTTAACTGTCGTAAGTGTTTTTAATTTTTGTACACGCTCGTCGACTGCGTCGTGAGAATCTCTCGTGACTTTATCTGACATCGATGGAGACGCATCACAAAAACATGTGTCTGAAGTTCGCATACTCCCCCCAGGAGCCGTAACGATAATGTGGTTTATCTGTTTGTTTCTCGTCAAGCCGATATCGGTTGAATGAATAATCGATGTTCTATCATTGCTTTGTTTTGTTGTTTCTTTCATCTCTGAAGGCGTTACTTTGTTTAACTTTGAAATGAAATATGACTTTTTTCCACTTTTAAATTTGTTTATTGGGTTATGACTTGCTACTTTCATCTCACTTTTTCTGATTGCCCTTGTCACGTGCGCGTAAGAAAACACCACGACCGCTGTAGAGAACACGAACGTAAGGAAAACAAATAGATAGTATATAAATAAACCGACTCTAGACACTATCGGTTGACAGAGCCCATGTCTATTTTCAAACATGTTGAATGATGGAATGGACAACAGTGTGGTAATAACGCTTAACAGAAGACACACATTTCTAGCCCTGTCAATCGAAAACGACGTCATAGGTCGGCAAATCTTGATATATCTGTCTAAAGCAAGTCCACATATCAGAAAAGCTGACGAAAGAACAAGAGACTGGCTCAAAAACATATGAAGTTTACAAATTGTGTCGTTTCCGAAATACTTCCAGATTCCATTCGTAAATGTTGCATAGACCGGGACATTTACTAGTGACGTAATCAAATCGCACGTGGTAATAAAAAGTATAAACCAGTCTGTTGTCGTGGTTGGTGGATGCTTGATGAATACAACGCAGACGAGAGAGTTTCCAGAAACACCAAAAATAATCATCAGGTACAGATAAATGTTGTATGTAAAAAGCACAGTTGGGCTTATCTCTTGGGAATTCGACGGAGTCTCGTTTGCATGTGACAAAACTTCTTTCGTCGTGTTCATTGAATAATTCATATCTAAGGCAAGACCTACAGAACAATAAAAATTACTTGACAGTTTTTTATACAGTTTTCGTTTATGAAAATTCCATTTAAAGTAAAAGAATTTTACACTGATTGCTTGGTTAGACTGCTTGTCTTACAGAAAAGAATCAAAGCACTGAAAGCGCTGAATGCAGCAGGTATTGTAAATGGGGAAAAACATTCTCTGTTTGTCATATTTTCTCAACTGACTTTGAATTCACACAATGCAAATAAAGCAAATTCTCTGAAAATTTCTTGCTCTAGTATCAATTTATTAAAGCTGTCAAAGGCAAATAATAACCAGATATAACTAATACATATTCAAGAAAAAGAAAACTTATAATTTAAGTTTCCTGCTACCGCTCCTTTCTGCATGGTAAAGATAAATCAAACAACATGGAACACCTTGTCTATCGAATGCAATCTCAGCTAACTGATTAAAATCACCAGAACATTTAACTGAATATGCCGTAAGATATACATCAGCTGCGTACATGTATAAAGTAAAGTCTAACACTAGATAATATATTATGAAAAAATTAATTTTGTAAAACAAGATACTGTTCTCACTTTCAAACTTAAATTTCTGTTCAGTCTTTATATTGGTTTGGAATCATTGTTTTGTATATATATTATAATTATATAAATTTCTTCAGGGGCAAGTTTGAATATTCTTTGTAGATGTCTATTTTGGCAATGATTCTTGTCGAATTTCAGAACTCTTAGCCCTGTAGTTTCAGACAAAAATAAATTTTAAATTTTTACATATATGTTTTTGTAAAACATGCATTCTCTGGAGTGGACTGAATTATAACTCCAGGAATATAATCTGAACAATCTTGTTAGAGCTCTATCAGATAATGCTACACACCAAATTTCAGAAGTCTCAGACATCAGGCTTCTGACAAGAATATTTTAAAGAATTTGACTTACAAGTTTATGTGAATCATCTAACACCTGGGACAAAGCAAAGGGGCAGGGGTTTTAACAATCTTAGCAGAGGTGAAGGCTATTCAGTACTTTAAGCAAAAGTTCAGAATTCTTAAACTTGTTCTTTTACACACGAAGTATTTTAAAGATTTTCCTATATATTTCTATGTAAAACATGTTACATCTCAAGTGGGGTTAGTACAGATCACAGGAACTTACATTATAGACACTTCGTAGTAATCTAGATGGTACTACACACCAAATTTCAGAACTCTGAACCTGATGGTTTTAGACAAAAGTATCTATAAAATATCTATACTCTTGCTGCCATAGTAACAGTAGCATTGCATGAAATGGAATACATTGAACAATTTTGATAAAGGCTTTACGAAATGACCACCAAGTTTCATAAACTTTTCATCAATTAAAAGATGTTGTTAAAAGTTAAAAGTTGACGACGGCCAAAAAGGGCGATCATAAAAACTTACCTTGAAACTTGTTTATTTGGTTTGACGCATATTTTTACATATTTATAAATACATATTCAGTGGCTTTGTATAATTAATGTAAAATTAAGATAAGATCAATTATATAAAAGCTACACACATACAAACAGATGAATTTCAAACAATACCTTTAGCTCAGGTGAGCTAAAAATGAATTTTTTAACGTGGCTGTCCAACTTCACTTTGACCTCTTTACAGATGATGACGTATGGCAATGACGAATGAATATTTGTACGACTTCTATTGGTAGATATTCCTATACATGGTGAAAAAGGTTACACACCGTTATTTGTTGAGATGATAGCTGAAATATATAATTCATATTCACATTTTAATAAAGTATCCTGACTGAATTACGGTTTGTTCGATAATTACATTGTTGTTTTATTAAAACACTTCTCGTAGATGCGTAGATGTTTCTTGCTGAAAATAAATATATATACAATACAATCGATAGTTGTAAAACATATGCACTTTTACTTTAATCTCCACCAACGCTGTACATCTTTTTTAAAGATATTTTCTTGTTGTACATAAAGATATTAAGATGAACGCGATGAAAGAATTATATTTAAATTTCATTTATTAATAAATAAACAAATTAGAAACAAGTAGAAACTCTCCCTTATCTCTTTCTCAATACCGGCTGATATTAAAAGAAATCTCATATTAAAGAGCGTTGCAACATGTGCCTTGACGATGAAGTATTAATTTCAGCCGCAGTCTCTAACTACATGAGGTGTGTGCTCCCGAGATTTTGTCTTTTCATAAACAACATTAGACATTTGATATCAAGTTTCCTTGATATTAAGGTAAATAAAGACGGAATGAACAAATATCGTTGGATTATGAATACTTGTGATACTCGATTTCTACGAAAATGGGCACTTTTGCACCTGCTGGCAAAAAGATTTTTTTTTAGATTTGCGTTATACATAACCGAAGCCTAGAAATAATTCATGTTACAACAATGCAGATATGATACATGATTTTATTTAGTAAATATGTATTTCTTCTAAATCTCAACAACAAAATTGGATCTAAAAAAAAACCCGAAAATTTGTTATCCCTGGCACTCCAAGCACTTGCTGGCAAACCAAAAATTTCTTGGGATTTGAAGTATTTTATACAAAACCAAAACCTAGATTAAAAATAATAATATACATACTTTAGCAATGCAGTTTTATAATAATACGCATATCTACAGAGAAAGTCTTTATTTCCTTTAAAAAAGTAAACATTTTTGCGTCATTTTACAAGCAAAACAATTAATATTAACTTACCTTCTGCTGTAAGTCAGAAAAGTTCCTCTTTCTGCTTAAGAAAAGAACATGTGAATTATGACTCTGGCGGTAGAGTTATATAGGGAATTGTCTCCATGACGATCTGGCTGGTAAGGTAATATTTAAATATCACGTATATCGACATGCCCACTTTACAGTTCCAATAATGTAACTTACTTATCTTAAGATTTAATATATATAACATGTAACCCGAGAAGTATTTTTGTAATCAGAAAACTATTGTGTCTGATTTGTGTCATGTCGTATGAGAGCGTTTTCGGGGCGAAATGTCAAAAACAAGACAAACAGTGAGCTTATAACTGACGCCACATGACCCAGTTTCAAAATAATTCAAAAGATTATCAGAACAATAATTCTGAGTAAGTTTCAAGATTAAATAGTAAAAATTGACTAAAGGTTTTCCCCTGACGCTGGCAATCAAGGTTTTCAACCGGGTGACAGAAAGGCTGATGATCACAAATGCTTACCTTGAGCATCACAGAAGCAAATATTAACAGAAAAACACAGAGGACAAGAGAAATTATACAGTTTTCAGTTTTATTTATTTATTTCCAGAAGGTCACAGACCCATGTGGCATAACATGCATAAATAAAGTTAAATACCCAGTGAATATGGCGGTAGTGTACAAAACATGCAGTCATGTTATAAATTCATGTAACAATTTTCATAATTTCATTAATACTCACACACACATAAATGATAAATACTACATGTAAATACCTTCAACAGCTTTTTCATTGTGTTAAGATTCTATTCTATATAATCATCCATATTTAATTCAGAAATGTTCGTTAATAAATCGTCTAAATATATTCTAAAGATATTACTTAAGACCTTAAGATGTTCTATATATGTACAATGCTCATTTTTGAAATACTTTCAAGCAGTTTTTAAAAATGTATACTTGCTACTGCCTAACTACTTTTAGTTTGTAGAGTTTTAAATCTTACATAAAATATATCTGGACAAAGCACCCAAACTTGCATGTTTATATTCACTTAGAGACTGTGATACAATGAGTCAAATTTTTAATATCTGTGTTTTCAGCATAATAATTTTATAGCTCTAATTTCGATCTGTACTCGATATCTCCCTGTATGCTGTGAGGCTTGTGAAAACAGCAACAACAAAAAAAAAAGAAAAGAAAAAAAGAACAAGCTTTACAAAGGGTTATATGAATTCTTAGTATTTCTGTTCACCATTACGTAACCAAATTCCATTTTATCACAATCTGTTCGAAAACGAAAGGAACAGGTTTGTGACTTTGAAATTTGGTAAAAGTACAATTGAAATATCTAAAGACACAGAGCGTTTATTTAGCAAATTAACATAACTTATAATTTAACAATAATGCATTTCCAGTATCTGAGATATTCATGTCAAATGTTTTATCTGAAATCATATGATAGAAAATAATTTGCAAAGGTATACCCCTTTTTCCACTTAAAATTTCTTGGTTAACCTTTTTGTTAATGTCCATTTCTCAAAAAGAGTCAAGATAATCCCTCGAAACTTGGAATACTTGATCAGCAGCAAAACCCCTACAAAGATTGTTGGTACCCATGTCCCTGGGGTCAAAATTAGCCCCACTCCAGGGATCACTTGATTTCGCTTATACTTATATATACTAAAAAAACTTCTTAAGCCTAGAAATAAAATATTTACTTACATTGGATGGGTAAGTACTTCCCCCCTCCTCCTCCCACTCTGCATGAGCCGATCTCCCCGCTTTTTTCATTATATATATATTTTTTTTATATATGTAGGTATGTAGGTACTTGAATCCACTCTCCCAAATTAGACCCCTTCCCCGCTGACCCCCCCCCCCCAATAAAAATTATTTCTCGCATGAATAACCCACACCCACTCCCTAGCCTAGAACTAAACTATTTATTTACATGGGCCCCCAACCCCCGCCCATTTCTTTTATATATACGTAGGTACTTGATTCCCCATCCACCCCACCCCCTCTAATACCCATCACCAGACCGCCTTTTACGTGGCCAGAACGGGATTCCGTAGTATACTCAAAATATAGTGCGATTGATTACAGTAACGTAAACTCCACCGATTCAACGCCGTAATATTTGTTTAATCTCGAATTCAATTTTGAATAAAATATTTAACAACATTCCCGACTTCCCTGTTTTACCCTTGCTCCAAAAAAATCCCAAAGAACAAAACAAGTCTTTAAGTAAAAAACACCAGTGCTCGTTTGAAGACCGTTCCATTGAAGTGTACATTAAAAAGACATAGGTGTAATATTTCCAACCAATATTTTAGTAAATTAAACATTTGAATTGTTCTAAATGAAACACATGAACTATTCTCCGTAAATAATATCATTTTTGTAGATACATGTAATATTCTTTTTTATGTCTTGAACCCCTTGAATGACATTCATGTAGCTTAAATCAAAGCTCATTAAAACGACGTGCAGAACCCACATTTCAGGCCTATCAATTCAAGGTCGATTTTTTAGAAAGTTTTTGAGTAAGTTTAGTCAGGTATTTATTTCGACAAGGCAACGTGCAAAATCGGAAGTCTGTTGGGTATACTAAATTCTATAAGTACACTGGTTTCTCATAGTTACAGGTGAAAAACGTTTCAGTTATTTTTTCAACTGCTAAAAGTCGCTTGACGTGCTTTCTGGGTTTATTTTGTTTTGCATTTTTTAATTTCCATGTTAATTTTTTCTTGTATAATTTCATCGCTCGTAGAGTCTGTGCGATATGATGAATTTTCTTTTTTTGTTTAGACCCCCCTCCCCCACACCCCTTTACCACATGGGCATAGCCATACATACTACAGAACTTCCGGGCACACAAATTGAATTATGAGTTGAAAAAAGGAAAGATTCTGAAGTAAAAATATGTTATTCTTTTTAAATTGTTGAAGTTGCTGAATCTTGGCCTCAAAAACGCTCATGAAAAGTTTGTTTAGAAGTTTGTGTCCCTATCAGAATGTTACATTCCTCCTCCACTGTGTAGCTGAAATCACTGCATCAATATTATACTGTATATAGTCAAGAGATTTAAACCTTTCATCTACACAAAGAACTTCCGGTCTTTTTAGACTTCTTTTCATCTTAAAGTTCTCTTGGTCTGCAAAGAACCATTTTACTAAGCACCTAACAAAATTTTTAGAAGATGGCATTGTAGGTTTGATGCAAACTCCATGCAGAAGTTACTTCCCTTTGTAAGAACTTATTTTCGGGTTTAAAGTGGGTTTGGCACGTTCGGTTAAAAATCCAAAGGCAATTTAAATTTATTTCAAAGCATAGGGCATAGCGCACTTTAGTGAAATTATTCTGGGTTCACTACCAACTCCCTCAAAGATGAAAACTGGTACTCTATCAGCAAGTTTACTGTAAATGTTCACGAAAAACAGTACGTGTGTATGAATAAATTGTTACAAAATGCTTGACAAGAAAACATCAGTAATCAGTGCACAGAATTTAGCTCGGTTATTCATGGCTAAGACTTTCAGAATGGTGAAAACTTAAAGCTTTCTCATAGCACTTTTCTAACAGATACCTTTATATGAATGTCCATCATATATTTGCAAGAACTCAATCAAATAATTCAACCGAGGACAAATGACCCACAGTAGTCAGTCTGTTTTATACGAGATGGTTACTGATTTCTGCAACTTGACAGTGCGAAACCTGAAAACACGAAAAGACGAAAACTCGACATGGCAGAAGATAGCCACCATAGTTTTCACAGTTGTCAAACTAAAGAAATCACAACACTTAAACTGTAACTGACGATAAGTCTAGAATTATTGAAACAATTGTCGTAAGCAAACATTGTCTGCACAATACCATGGTATGTACATTTTATTAAAGAAAGTGTTATTAAAAACCTTAATTTTCTTATCAACATAAAATGCAAATCATACAAAATGCTATCTTTGTATAAATACATAACAAGCAATCTTACTTGACTGAATGAAGTGCAAATAGAAAATTACGTGCTGGCACAACATTCCATTTTCAAGTTTATATATTATTACAACAAGAACAACAATAAGTCATTGTATTAATTAAAAATTCATCTATATTAATAGATGACGTCTCTGGTGACGCCTTCTTCTTTCTAAATGACGCCATGCGACGCCTCGTTCTGAGTTATTGTGACGTCATAAAACCCCAAGGCATTACGGGATATCACCAAGGAGATTTCATTTCACTTGGCATTGTGAGTAACCCACAGCGTCTTTATTTTCTGCGGCTTATTGTTTGTAGAATCTAGAAGGCATTCAACAAAGGTCAGTTTCCTTATTTATTAAGCGACGTGTATATAGCCCTACACAGTTATAGGCCGTTCGGATTTGAGCAGGTCATTTATTATTTCTAGTTATTAAATTGATCTTTAAACTTCGTGTTTGAAATTTTTCAAAGTCAAAGGTGTGTATACTTAAAAATTGAAAGCAGTTAATATTAATAAATATATTTAAGTATCAAACCACGACTTCTTGAGGTGGCGGGGTGGGGGGGGGGGGCATTTTTATCAGAAACTTATTTATTATAGATCTAATTATTATTATCATTATTGCAAAACATGCAAAGACGCTTTTTAATGATATACAACATTAAACAATTTAATCAGTTGGCATAATTCCGATGGAAAAAGAAGAGGAATCGACAGATGGTGGATGTTGCGGCCTAAGATGGCTGGGCCTAAGATGGCTGGGCCGTGCTATACGGAAGAGAGTAAGTTCAGGGATCTTTGATTTGTTTTAAAAAAAAGTACTTTGAGAAGCTCGTTGAAAGGTCAAGGCTTAATGAATAGCTGCTAAGGCAGGTGTGTGTTTTGTCTGAAACAGAGCTTTTTAGTTAGATAACTACTGGCCTTTGAGTTAAGGAGGAGTAGACCTTGACATGATGGCATGTTGAAGACATCGTTTTAACAAAATATGCTTTTCCCCTCTTTTCAGACAATGTATTTAACTTTTTTAAAATGTTCGAGTAATTCTAAACTCAAATTTACAAACACCTAGCTCTCATTTCATTCTAATACCATGTTTAAAATCCGTTAGTAAATCTGGGTTTGAAATTATAGCAGAATGAAATAAATATTGTTCCCCAAAACATACATATTTTGCAATGAATTTATTTAATTTTAAGCTGAAATTTATACATCAGTCAAGATTGTTTTTCTTCCTACATCTACATTTTACTGCTTAAAGATCGTTCAACGATCACACTAAACATTCCTTTTGCAGTTGCTAAGAATTCGCAACTTCTTTGGAAGGCCTCGAAGGAAGGAAGTTGCCCCTGGTAAGTTACATGTATAGAACATACTTGTCCTGAAAAAAAGGCTATTATTTATATTTTAAAGTTGAAATTTCATTCTTGAGATTTACATGTGTTCATATTAAACCGAAGACAAGTCAGACTTTATCCATTTTTTTTCATTTTTATGAGTAAAACGTTCAATTATTAAACAAACTTATGAATGGAATATTAAAATTTCGAACACTGGTTTTAAAGTTAACAGTAATTTTCCTTGTTTTGATAAAAATGTTATACTTTCCATATTAATGAATATTTTTTTATGATCATGTGCAGCAAAAATGTATCTTGCTTTTATACAAACGGAAACAATGGAAATTAAGTCACCGCAAACGAAAAAATCACACAAACAGTAGGTACTTCCGGTGAGAATTTTATCTCTACATTTCACATGTTTTAAAGGATTTATAGTGCCTTGTTTCTCTTTAAATGTAGAAAACTTAGTTTTTATTTGTTTAAGCAAAGTCTATATTTAAACCCAATGCTTTTAGCTGACGTCACACCAGACGAAAAAGACGTAGACAATCTCTCTGTATGTTCTATGACCTCCAGCGTCATCAGCGGTAAGATACCATGCTCGTAACCAAAAATTCTGTAACGTTTTAACGTCTACATCCTGTAATCACGATTGTTTTTTTTTTATTTAATTCTCCGTCAAAAAAATATAAATTGGTATTCAAGTTTCGTCAAAATCATGCACCTGATCTTAGTGCATCCAACTGGTAAATAACTCTGTGTATAGGGGAGTTGTTGTACCATATTTGGCGGGATAACTATTTACATGTGTATTACAACGCACTTCCTTAGTGTGTGTATGCCTGAAGTATAATGTTTTGAACATATCTTCTTTTTTTAAAATGTCTATCTATTTT
Source organism: Cyclina sinensis (assembly GCA_012932295.1). Lineage (NCBI taxonomy): Eukaryota > Metazoa > Mollusca > Bivalvia > Venerida > Veneridae > Cyclina > Cyclina sinensis. The sequence continues at coordinate 34,985,633 of JAAONU010000001.1, read as the reverse complement.
ACATTTCTATTGAGAATGACCCAATATAGAACATATGCTGTACACTGCTGGTTATTTTTTCATTTATTTATCTATTATTGTTTTTTTTTTGGGGGGGGAGGGGTTCTATCCTTTCAAAGAGACGAAGAAAGCGTTTGTGATATGATGTAACTGGTTGAGAAGTGATACAACTGACTTTAAGACACATACTGAATTTTTACGGCAGTATTCTATTGTGAATACATTGAAGCATATATTACACTGACTTTTGTTATTATTAATTATTAATTAACTATACAATATTAAGCGCATTTTCACTATAAATCCTGGGCCAATTTGAACTTCTCCAAAACATTTTTAACACAAAACTCGGCCATTATGAAGAAATTCGGCCTTTATGAAAAAACTTGGCTATTATGAGATTCGAGCCTTCTTACTGGTTGACCAGCTCGGCCATTATGAAACTGCTTCTATACATATATACATGAATCTGTTTCTAAGCAGCTGCTTCTACATGTATGCGGTGTGTCAATTATTCTTCTTATGTAACAGCAAATTGTTTCATTTATATAGAAAAATGTCCGGTTTATGTGACAGTCAACTAATTATAAATGTAACTTTTGATTGTTCTGTATAAGTTATTTTTTATATGTATGTTAAAGGTAAAATATGTTTATTAGTGATTCAGGCACTTCCATCTGTACACGATATGTTAACTACAAATTGTATCAATGTATAATCTTTATATTGTTTTTTGATATATGTAATAAGTGTCCACTATAATTTATTTATATGTTATAATTATGTGTATATTCATTTGTATAAGATATTCACGCTTTCTCCATGTTCTCTGTAGCCATCGCTGAATGCGCTGTGAGAGAGAGCCTGACACATTTGGCAGAGGACACAGGTAACACTAGTAAACATGTTTTATGATATAGGAAAATATTTACAAACTAAAATATAAAAAAGATAACACTAAATACACGTATTAAAGCAACCCCTGTGAGTGTCAGTACATCATAATATGACTGGAACCCAGTCTGCAGTGTGTATTAAGCAAGCATCCGGTTATTGCCTCGGTACTAGCCTTTGTCAAAAAAACCCCAATGCCTATGATTATGTCCTTGGAACCAATATCCACTGATTCCAAGTTCATATTCTTTGTGTCAAACATTATTCATAATTTAAATCTGTTCATTTACATTTTCAGACAAAAAAATGTGCTTGTTGAAAAAAGATTTCGCCGCTTTATAAAACAACAACAGCTTTACATTTTAAAATTCATTGGATATTTGAGATGAATTCATTGTTAGTAGCTAATACTCAAGAGGAGGTAATATAAATCCGGGTCTTACAATGAATATTGTTAATGTGGTTATATTTTTTTACTTTCAGCTCAGACAGACAGCCCACAGTGTAAGAATTTTATCGATTCATCTTCTTACAGAAAATAACCAGAGTGCATAAGTCTTCCTGTAACTATCATTGTCAGCAATTTATTAAACTAGAATGATTGAGGACATTTGCAAGTGCGAGTGTCGCTACAAATGCTGTACAATGACTAAACTTTGAATGTCCTGTTAAAGGTCAAATGCAAAAGTATTCTAGTGAGAAATTACATATTCAATTAGATACTTGTCCTATGTAGTGGTACATCAGCTAAACGTGCAGAAATCAGTACTTTCAAAATTCACATGGTATATTATAAGGACTTCCACGATTGCCAAAACTGAATTTATCTACATTAAGTTGTATATAAAATTGTCTTTTCAGGCGACAAACAACGGCATTTCTATAAAATATTTGGTATAACGGAATAATTACAGTCATTTAAGAACGTGTATATTCATATGGTCTTTTTATTCAGAGTCTTACCTTTAAATGTTGCTTTTCGAAATGTTTCTTTCTTTTCGAGGGATGAATACAAACATGTTCTGAGTGCTATAAAATAAAGAAAGGAGCAGATAGAACTTGTTCGCATTTACCCCTCGACTGAAACATCCTAGATTGTATCATCTAATTCACCAGCTCATATCATTGAAAAAACTTTTGAACAATTTAGAAGTCTCATTTTTACCCAATCTTCATGAAAGTTGACGAGAGTGTTGAACTGGAGGCCTTTTGGATGAATTCGAAACTGGTTTATGTGGGGGAAAATCTAGGTCAGATCGGTGGTTAAACTTGTTAGCACTCTGGTGGTCACTAGCTCTTAGGGAACGATTGTATACACTCACGTCTTACTGACTTCTTTATCGAGATTTTACACAAAATTACATGGAATCAAACACAATGTATATGACATATTATATTTAAACATTTTGTTTTCAGTAAGGACAGTGGTACTCAGCTGAGCAATTATAGGTCATGACCCTCTTTTTTTAATTGTCATTTATCTTTTCTTTTCTTTTTTTCAGAAAGAAGATGGCTGTAATCGGGGGGTCTCATGAAAATAGTAAAAAATAATATAAAACTTTTAAAAAAATGTTTAAAAAAAGACAATAAACTGATCAAGAAAAAGCCTTATAATTAAATAATAGAAATTACAAAAAATACAAAAAAAGACAATAAAAGCAATCTTGCGTAAAAAAACAAAGAAAAAATTATAAATTTCGAGACCCCTATGGTCTACCGTATATTGCATGATACCTTTTGATTTTTTTTACTGCGATACGGTATGATTAAATGGAAAAAACCCCATGTTATTTCTATTTTATATCCAAACATTTAGCCTGACAACATCCTAGCTGATTTCGCTGTCCAAACTCTGTGACTTGTCTTTTCGTATTTCTTTTCTTATTTCTTCTTTCATACATGATAAAATATGAACGAATTCCAATTCGTACAGAGGTCTTTCTAAACAATTTTTCTTCCTTTTAGGTTGTCTTTCAATTGTGTTTACCGATGTGTTGTTATTATATATCCCCCCTCCCCTCTGGAGAGACATATTGTTTTTGCCCTCTCCGTCAGTCCGTCTGTCCGTCTATCCGTTTGTCACACTTTATTTCCGTTCGATAACCAAAGTACCTTTTGACCTAGAGTTTTCAAACTTCATAAGATGATTGCCCTTACTGAATTACAGAAGCCTATTGCTTTTGGGATATATAGATCAAAGGTCAAGCTCACGGTGATCTTAAATGTGAAAACAGTTTCCGCTCAATAACTAGAGTTCTATTTTACCTAGTGTCTTTAAACTTCATAGAATGACTGTCCTTTTTGAGTTACAAAAGTTTATTGATTTTGGGGTTAGCCGGTGAAAAGTCAAGGTTACAGTGATCTTATATGTAAAAATTGGTTTCCGCCCAATAAGTGGAGTGTCATTTGGCAGAGAGTCTTGAAACTTCATATAATGATTGTCCTTAATGAGTAGAAGCCTACTACCTAGGGTCTGCTGGTCATAGGTCAAGGTCACAGTGATCTTTAACTTGAAATTGGTTTCAGCTCAATAACTTGAGTTCTCTTTGATCCACAGTCTTCAAATTTCATAGGATGGTTGTCCTTGCTGAGTAGAAGAAGCCTGTTGATTTTGGGGTCAGCTGGTCAAAAGTCAATGTCACAGTGAATTTTAATACGAAAATGGTTCTGCTCAATTACTAGAGTTCTCTTTGACCCAGAGTCTTCAAACTTAATAGCATGATTGTCCTTGTTGAGTAGAAGAAGCCTATTGATTTTGGGTCTCTTCCTCCCGCTAGCCGACCTCTGTCATCTCTTCTGTGCCCCTGTTTCATTGATGCGCTGGGGAAGACATGCGTTTTTTTACAAAAACATCTTGTTGTTTCAGGTTTTCTCAATCATTGTGCCTATAGATTTTATCTACCTATATGCTGTACGTACTATTTAATTGCTATACATTACATTTATTTTTGTTTTTGTTTTTTTCTGTTTTTTCGCTTAATTCTTCTGTTTGCCAAAAGTTTTAGTCTTACACTGTGTTGTACAGTTTAATTAAAGTGTTCCTTTTTTTAGTTTGCCTTTAATTTTGTGAACGTCTGGCTTTTACAATTCAGTTGTTGTGCTCTTTTTAGTTTTAATATCTTTTGTGTTGTACCATGCAGTTCTATGTTTCTTTCTCTACATTTCCTTAATGTTTTATTACCTTTGTGATGTACAATGCAGTTTTATGTTTCTTCTTTTTTAAAAAACAATTTCCCTAATGTTTTATTACTTTTGTTCTGTACAATGCTGTTTTATGTTTCTTTTCCTTTTTTTTAAAAAAAAAAAAACCCCAATGTTTTATTACCTTTGTTCCGTAAAATGCTTTTTATTTTTTTTTTTAAATTTCCCTTATGTTTTATTACCTTTGTTCTGTACAATGCAGTTTTATCTTTTTTTCTTTTTAAATTTTCCTGATGTTTTGTTACCTTTGTTCTGTACAATGCTGTTTAATCTTTTGTTTTTTAATTGTCCTAATGTTTTGTTAACTTTGTTGTTTACAATGCTGTTCAATCTTTAAAAAAAATCCTAATGTTTTATTACCTTTGTTCTGTACAATGTTATTTTACCTTTGTTCGGTACAATGCTGTTTTATCTTTTTTATTTTTTTTTTCCTAATGTTTAATTACCTTTGTTCTGTACAATGCTATTTTAACTTTGTTCTGTTCAATGCAGTTTCACCCTTTTTCGTCGTTTTTTTTAATTTTCCTAATGTTTTATTACCTTTGTTCTGTACAATGTTATTTTACCTTTGTTCTGTTCAATGCAGTTTTATCTTTTTTTCTTTTTTTTAATTTTCCTAATGTTTTGTTACCTTTGTTCTGTACAATGCAGTTTATCTTTTTTCTTTTTTTAAAATTTTCCTAATGTTTTACTACCTTTGTTCTGTACAATGCTATTTTATCTATTTTTTTTTAATTGTCCAAATGTTTTATTACCTTTGTTCTGTTTAATGCAGTGTTAGCTATTTTTTTTAATTTTCCTAATGTTTCATTACCTTTGATCTGTACAATGCAGTTTAATCTTTTTTCTTTTTTTAATGTTTCCTAATGTTTTGTTACCTTTGTTTTGTACAATACCGTTTTATCATTTTAAAAAAAAATCCTAATGTTTTATTAACTTTGTTCTTTACAATGCTGTTTTATTTTTTTCCTTTTTTTAAAATTTTCCTAATGTTTTATTTCTTTTGTTCTGTACAATGCAGTGTTATCTTTTTTTAATTTGCTAATGTTTTATTACGTTTGTTCTGTACAATGCTATTTAATCTTTTTATTTTAAATTTCCCTAATGTTTTATTATCTTTTTCCTGTACAATGCTGTTTTTTTTTTAATTTCCCTAATGTTTTTTACCTTTGTCCTGTACAATGCTGTTTTTTTAACTTACCTAATGTTTTATTACCTTTGTTCTGTACAATGCTGTTTTATCTTTTTTTAATTTTCCTAATTATTTATTACCTTTGTTCTGAATAATGCTATTTTACCTTTGTTCCGACAATGCTGTTCTATGTTTCTTCTTTTTTCCAACGTTTAATTACCTTTGTTTTATACAATGAAGTTTTATCTCTTTTTTTAAATTTTCCTAATGTTTCATTACCTTTGTTATGTACAATGCAGTTTTTTTTAAATTTCCTTATGTTTTATTACCTTTGTTCTGTACAATGCTATTTTACCTTTGTTCTGTACAATGCAGTTTTATCTTTTTTCTTTTTTTAAATTTTCCTAATCTTTTGTTACCTTTGTTCTGTACAATGCAGTGTTATCTTTTTTTTAATTTCCCTTATGTTTTATTACCTTTGTCCTGTACAATGCTGTTTTTTTAATTTCCCTAATGTTTTATTACCTTTGTCCTGTACAGTGCTGTTTTCATTTTAACTTACCTAATGTTTTATTACCTTTGTTTTGTACAATGCTGTTTTTTCTTTTTTTTTTAATTTTTCTAATGATTAATTACCTTTGTTCTGAATAATGCTATTTTACCTTTGTTCTGTACAATGCAGTTTTATCTCTTTTTTTTCAATTTTCCTAACGTTTAATTACCTTTGTTATGTACATTGCAGTTTTTTTTTTCCTTATGTTTTATTACCTTTGTTCTGTACAATGCTGTTTTTTTTAATTTCCCTAATGTTTTATTACCTTTGTCCTGTGCAATGCTGTTTTCATTTTAACTTACCTAATGTTTTATTACCTTTGTTCTGTACATGCTGTTTTATCTTTTTTTTTAAATTTTCCTAATGATTTATTACCTTTGTTCTGAATAATGCTATTTTACCTTTGTTCTGTACAATGCAGTTTTATCTCTTCTTTTTCAATTTTCCTAACGTTTCATACCCTTTGTTATGTACATTGCAGTTTTTTTTCCATTATGTTTTATTACCTTTGTTCTGTACAATGCTGTTTTTTTTAATTTCCCTAATGTTTTATTACCTTTGTCCTGTGCAATGCTGTTTTCATTTTAACTTACCTAATGTTTTATTACCTTTGTTCTGTACATGCTGTTTTATCTTTTTTTTTAAAATTTTCCTAATGATTTATTACCTTTGTTCTGAATAATGCTATTTTACCTTTGTTCTGTACAATGCAGTTTTATCTCTTCTTTTTCAATTTTCCTAACGTTTAATTACCTTTGTTCTGTACAATGCTGTTTTATCTCTTTTTTTTTTTAATTTTCCTAATGTTTCATACCCTTTGTTATGTACATTGCAGTTTTTTTTTAATTTCCTTATGTTTAATTACCTTTGTTCCGTACAATGCTGTTTCATCTTTATTTTTTAATTTTCCTAATGATTTATTACCTTTGTTCTGAATAATGGTGTTTTATATTGTTTTTTTTTTTAAAATTTCCCTAATGGTTTATTACCTTAAGCTTGTTCTGTACAATGCTGTTTTATGGGTTGTTTTTTTTTAATTTCCCTAATGTTTTGTTACCTTAAGTTTGTTCTGTACAATGCTGTTTTATGGGTTTTTTTTAAATTTCCCTAATGTTTTGTTACCTTAAGTTTGTTCTGTACAATGGTGTTTTATGTTGTTTTCTTATTTAATTTCCCTAATGTTTTGTTACCTTAAGTTTGTTCTGTACAATGGTGTTTTATGTTGTTTTCTTATTTAATTTCCCTAATGTTTTATTACCTTAAGTTTGTTCTGTACAATGGTGTTTTATGTTGTTTTCTTATTTAATTTCCCTAATGTTTTATTATCTTAGGTTTGTTCTGTACAATGCTGTTTTATGGGTTTTTTTTTTAATTTCCCTAATGTTTTGTTACCTTAAGTTTGTTCTGTACAATGCTGTTTTATGTTGTTTTCTTATTTAATTTCCCTAATGTTTTATTACCTTAAGTTTGTTCTGTACAATGGTGTTTTATGTTGTTTTCTTATTTAATTTCCCTAATGTTTTATTACCTTAAGTTTGTTCTGTACAATGGTGTTTTATGTTGTTTTCTTATTTAATTTCCCTAATGTTTTATTACCTTAGGTTTGTTCTGTACAATGCTGTTTTATGGGTTTTTTTTTTAATTTCCCTAATGTTTTGTTACCTTAAGTTTGTTCTGTACAATGCTGTTTTATGTTTTTTTTTTAAAATTTCCCTAATGTTTTGTTACCTTAAGTTTGTTCTGTACAATGGTGTTTTATGTTGTTTTCTTATTTAATTTCCCTAATGTTTTATTACCTTAAGTTTGTTCTGTACAATGGTGTTTTATGTTGTTTTCTTATTTAATTTCCCTAATGATTTATTACCTTAAGTTTGTTCTGTACAATGCTGTTTTATGGGTTTTTTTTTTTTAAATTTCCCTAATGTTTTGTTGCCTTAAGTTTGTTCTGTACAATGGTGTTTTATGTTGTTTTCTTATTTAATTTCCCTAATGTTTTGTTACCTTAAGTTTGTTCTGTACAATGCTGTTTTATGTTGTTTTCTTATTTAATTTCCCTAATGTTTTATTACCTTAAGTTTGTTCTGTACAATGGTGTTTTATGTTGTTTTTAAATTTCCCTAATGTTTTATTACCTTAAGTTTGTTCTGTACAATGGTGTTTTATGTTGTTTTTAAATTTCCCTAATGTTTTATTACCTTAAGTTTGTTCTGTACAATGGTGTTTTATGTTGTTTTTAAATTTCCCTAATGTTTTATTACCTTAAGTTTGTTCTGTACAATGGTGTTTTATGTTGTTTTTAAATTTCCCTAATGTTTTGTTACCTTAAGTTTGTTCTGTACAATGCTGTTTTATGTTGTTTTCTTATTTAATTTCCCTAATGTTTTATTACCTTAAGTTTGTTCTGTACAATGGTGTTTTATGTTGTTTTCTTATTTAATTTCCCTAATGATTTATTACCTTAAGTTTGTTCTGTACAATGGTGTTTTATGGGTTTTTTTTTAAAATTTCCCTAATGTTTTGTTACCTTAAGTTTGTTCTGTACAATGGTGTTTTATGTTGTTTTCTTATTTAATTTCCCTAATGTTTTATTACCTTAAGTTTGTTATGTACAATGGTGTTTTATGTTGTTGTTTTTTTTAATTTACCTAATGTTTTATTACCTTTGTTCTGTACAATGCTGCTTTATGTTTCTTTTTTTAAATTTGCCTAATGTTTTATTACCTTTGTTCTGCACAATGCTGTTTTTTTTTAATTTTCCTTATATTTTATTACCTTTGTGTTGTACAATGCAGTTCTATGTTTCTTTTTTCTTAATTTCCTTAACGTTTTTTTACCTTTTTGTTGTACAATGCAGTTCTATTTTTTTTCTAAATTTCCTTACCGTTTTTTTTTTACCTTTGTGTTGTACAATGCAGTTCTATGTTTCTTTTTTCTAAATTTCTTAACATTCTAATACAATGCAGTTTCCTTAACATTCTATGTTGTACAATGCAGATCTATGCTTCTTTCTCTAAAATTCCTGAGTGTTTTATTACCTTTGTGTTGTAAACGTTATTCTTTGGTTGTTATGTTCGAACGTTACTTTTACTTTAATTCTGCATGTTTACGTATGTGTTGAACAATGCAGCTGTTTATTCTCCTTTACCTTTCCTTTATATCAAACAATGTATTTTGCTTAAGAATATTACATTTAACTCTTTTACTAGCAATGCTACTTCCGCTATGATATATGAGAAATGTACGTGTTGACATTGTTTGAGATTACATATCTTTTGTACAATCCATTTTACCTTTATACTTTTCTGACATGTCGCATCTTCCACACCGGAATTCGGATTTCAGTCAGTCTCTTACAAGACGTTAGATGTATTATTTCTTACATGACAAATGCAGTTTTAGACATTTTGTATTATGTTAAAATATAACATTTCCCTTTTGAGTGTTCATGTTGATATGTACTTTTTTTCTAGTATTCTAATGTTATTGTAAATGTTTTATCTGATAATGACAGAATAAAATTGTTGAAAGGTTTCGTGAAATAACAATTTGTCTTCTTTCTGTATATCTTATAGAGTTATCAGTTATTCACACAATGGTAAAAAGTGAAAACACGGCCATCTGGGAGAAACCCACACAGTAAAGTCAGGGCATGTGATACACCAAAGTAGTTTAATTGAATGAAAGTAGTTCCAAAATCAATCTCCTTCGCAGTGATCTCCCCTTTACACTTTAGCTCTTTTCCAGCAATGTGAAATTACAATCGTAACAACTCGGCCTTTTCCGACAACTTCGTGTATGAAGACCTCGTATGTAAGTGTATGATACACCAAATGGTAATTCGCCACGGCTTTAATAAAAATATAAACAAACATGGCAGAACTCAAGCACTACGTGTTTGTCTTATGTATTAGAAAAAAATTAAAATAAATGTTAATTTAAAGTATAAACAGGTAGAGGCTTAAAGAAACGTTTTCAATTTAGCAGACACCACCTATATTATAAAATAGTACAATATGGCGCCTACCACATTATTTCCGAGGTGACATATTGAAGTCGCCCGAGGTGTTCCGAATGTGTGAAATTATAAGTAAATAATAGTTTCTACTTTTTCTTCAGTCTTAAGAAGAACTGCGTCGATTTAAGATGCCTGAAAGATAACAAGTTGAAAAAGAAGATAACTTTAAAAAATCAAATATTTTGTATCTTTTCTTTCGACCATCATCACGTGACATGTCTGGTTGCATGTACCCCATATTTCTTGAAAGGCCATTCTCGGAAAAATCGAATTTGTATCATATTTGATTATATGTATAAAAGGTGTTAATTTGGCATTTTGCATTACTTTGACCTGAAGATTCTTAATCAGTATTATATTCAAAATAGAATTGATAAGAAAAGTCTTATGTCCCTTTATAGATTCAAAATATCAAGCTGAATAAAATAAAATAAAATAATAGAATAAAAATAGACAATTATAAAATAAAAATTACTGTTCTGTTGTGTTATTATATTAGATGCAATAATATTCACCGTTTAAATTGTTATTTTTTCCCTTGAATTAGTATTGGCATCAGCAGATAGCTATAATTATGCTTTTCTGGTTTATCCTGTATTATATCTAATTGACACCACACTGAGTAAAGTTTTGTTCTGTTCTGTTCTGTTCTGTTCTGTTCTGTTCTAATTGACATCATACTGTTGATAGGATTAAGCGATAAACTAATTAAGAAGCTACAACATAATTCACATGTTGTTATTATGATAGAGAGACCCGTAAAATTACTGTAAAACCATAGTAGAGAGTATCGATCGACTTATGATTTATTATGCAAACCACTGCGCCTTACCGATTGTTTGGAGAACAGGAAAGTTCCACATGTCCCCTGTTGTAAGTACCCGTTTCACAACTGTTATGGAGTTATAGCTCGGCTGGATGTTCACTATGTTATAATATTTTCAGCTAGATCTAATTGATTGGGAAAAGCGGTAAATTGCAAATCAATTGTACATAATCAGAAACATTAAGTAGCCTAATTGCAGTGTAATCATCAGCTTTTCAGGTACTTTTTCAGTACCCATATGACTTTAAGTGTCTTGATCTTTTAAACAATATTATTTCTGGCAAAAAACAATTGAAAAGCCAGTTCCCTACTTTCCCGTTACAAGTGGGACGCATTATGCCAGAAAAGCCGCATATTATTTTAATATTGATACCCAACAAATTACGTCCCCTTTATTTAAATGCGCCATTTGTAGATATCCAACGAATTTTGTAAGGTAGTTTTGTCGGAAGAGTAAAATGGTAAATCTCTCAGAAAACGTGTAGCATTTAACAGTGATTAAACATTTTCGACGTAATAAGTAGCATTTTTTACCTTCTGACTGCAGAATATTTCCTTGATATCCGATAAGTTCTACATTTTTTTCCTGTTGCTCAGTAGTCTCACTATTTCGCCTCTATCTATCTATCTATTTAAGCTTATTTATCGTCGGTACCGGTTGCCCATATGACCGACGCCCCCCTGGAGAGATTAGTTATTTTATGTGGTGGGGGTAGTGCAAGATACAGAAGGCATCCCATTCCAGAGACACTCCTGGTTCTTTTACATGCTCAGTGTATAGCACTGATACATGGGACCTCGGTTTAAAGTCTCATCCGAAAGACTATTAGTAATGTTAGTGGAGGAGCGGGGGATCGAACTTGGGACCCCTGGTATACCAGTCCAGCGCGTTACCACTGGACCACATCTGCTCCCACTCTTTCGCCTCCGAAGGTGAACCCATTTATAGGCACATTGACTGATGACATCACAAGCACCTGTTACCAAAATATAGCTGAACTACTGGTTGGCAAAAAGAACCAATATTTATATACATTTGATAGCAGCAGAATTTTTAACTTTAGATAACTTTTCTCTTTGTCAGCCGAATTTTAAGATTCTTATATCATTTGAAAGCTCTTTAAATTCATATTTTGAAAATATAAGCAGATTTTGAATTTTTGCTTTTAAAAAAGAAAACTAAACTAATTTATACCTGTCATTTCAGCATTTTTCTAGCAGCTCAGATGCACTATGTTTAACCATTTACAAATAAAAAAGTAAACAGTTTTGACAATTATTTTTTAAATATGTAAAATATGAGTTTACAGACCTTTTAAATGATATAAAATATTGAATTATTTGATGAATAATGACTTTGTAACTGTAATTACAAAATTACTATGTTTTGCATTTTTGTCAACCACCATGTTTTTTGCCAGCCTTCAAAAAGTTACCTGTATCTCTTATCAGTTACTTGTTACTATTAATAGATTTCAAAACAATAACAGTCAACGTTCCTATAGGCTGATATTTTATAGTTGTTCACCTTCTACGTCTCACTTTGATCTGCATCTGGCTAAGCGGACTCGCCCAATCTTAGGCGATTGGGCACTTTTTATGGCTCGTTTGTCCAACAGTTCACAGAGTTTAAGGCAAAAATGATAAAAATATGATAACTAAATTCATACCTGATGCTGTAATCCAAGAAAACACACAAATACATAAGTATAGAACTGAAACACTTATTTCGTACTTGATTAATCCACCATTTTATTCAAAATTTGGCAATCGGAATACTCGGTGTTCTAGCTAAATAGATAACCAGGACAGGGAAAAACCGTGCCGAACCGAGTCCGCTTAACCAGATGCAGATCAAAGTGAGACGTAGAAGGTGAACAACTATAAAATATCATCCTATAAAATGGGTTCACCTTCGGAGGCGAAATAGTGAGACTAGTTGCTCAGTAGTCCATATATTTAGACGTAGACGGTGGATTTGATGATACTTTTGTCATTGGTCAATTTCACACTTGGCCAATAAACATAAAACGTAATAAAAACGAAAAATATGAACATAAAATTGTGACATCTTTCTATGAAGGACTAGTTGCACAGGAACTTGAAATTGTATGGTTAGTCATTCAAAAATCAAAACTGTTAATCTAGCTTCTTTTTCTGTATGTAAAAACACAAAGAATGAAACACCACTTGCCCCACCCACTAAGAATTCGGGTCGCATCAGCTAAAATGCGACAAGTTGCAGATATCTAGTCAGTCCTGTCACTTAGCTGACACTAAAACTAAACAAAACCTACTGCTAATTTTTGTCAATACTCTACACACTATTGGAAAACCGCTACTTTCCATGAAATCCCAACAAAATGTGCTTGTTGCCGAAGCCAATGTGTGACGTCAGTTTGTGGACTGTAATCTCCAAAATATTTCTTGATCAAAAAGCAGTTTCGAACTGAAGAAACTTTTCTGTACTTTACTTTCGTGCATCCCAAGAATAACACAATTTTGGGGAATTCTGTGATGTCATGCAGTGGCTTCGGTGACAAACTGATTTTGTTTGAAAATGCATGAAAACCAGTGGCTTTTTTCTTCTGTGAAAAAATTAAGTGACTTGTTTTGGTAACTTTTAGTGTCTGCTGAGTGACAGGACAGATAGATATTTGCACCTGGGCACAATTTAGCTGATGCGACCTGAATTGTAGGTGGGCTGAGCAGGGGTGGTTTCATTCCTTGTGTTTTCATATACAGAATAGAAGCTAGAAATAAAGTCTTAGGTCTTGAAGGTCTAAAAACACAATTTCAAGCTCCTGTGCCTGTTGATTGCAAATAGACTTTTTCAGATAAATCAATTATTAGTACATTAGTTTCAGAAAAAGATTTCATGCACAAGCATATATTTTCCCATGGAAGTAATGTCTTTTATGAATCTGGCTTTATAGTTTATTTTTCAAAGCTAGTCTTCAGAAAATGTTGCTATCACTGGAATCATGAAATTTAATGAATTGAAACTGTGTAGCCATTTACGCAATCAAGCATAGACAAAAAGGAAAAGGAGTGTAATTGCTTGTTTTGAGCACCCTCTGAAAACACTTCCTTATGCCTCATCTTGCAAAAAAAAAATTATCTTAATGTTAAAAATAATGTTTAAATTTGATGAAGGCATTAATAGTCCATACAAATACTGAGTTTTAGTACTATCTTTAGACATTTTTTACATTGACTGTTGTTGGCTTCTCCATGATGTGTTGTTATTGTACATATAGACATATTAATGCACTTAGCAGTGAATAATCTCATGCAGATTGAATGTAAAAGGTAGTTACTTCCCTTTGTTCTACAGACTAATAATAGTTTTATTTATGTTTTAACCTAATAATCATATCAAATTATTTTATCTTTTATTCAGATCATTATATCAAATGATTTTATCTTGTATTCAGATCAACATATCTAAAATCAAAACAGCCTCTTTTTTACATTATAATTCTATAAAAATTAAAAAAAAAGATTGCATACAATCAACTACTGTCAGAAAATTCACTGCAAGGTCGTGTTACAATATCTGCAGCTAAAATACATCATGGAGTTACCAACTACAGTATCAATATAAAAAAGCTCTATGAATAGTGTAAAAGTTCAGTATTTGTATGGAGTATTGATGCAGTCATGGAATTTAAACATTTTCTTTAACTGCACGGACCTTGATATTAATCACAAAAAGTGTCTTCAACAGACTACTCCTTTTCTCTTGTTTACATTTGTTAGGTATGGAAGCAAATATTTTTTGTAGATCTACAGACAAACTATTGAAATAAGATTTAAAAAAAGTTTAAGAAAATAATCTGTACTGAATGCGCAGAAATATTAACCCAAATTTATGGCTTTCATTAAAGATATATATTTAATATTCAAACAAACAGATCACTTCTTGGAAAATACCGCTTTTTGCTAGCACAAATTATGTTGTGACGTCATTTTGCCGTGAAAGGGTAACCTAAAGGGAATGTTATTTCGACGTTTTATTTGAAACAGCAATGATTTATTTTAAAATTGTCTTACTCGTCAGGGGAAGGGTAATAAAATTATTATTTGGGTTTATGAGTGATATATGTGGATATATTACCTGCCAAGATTTTATATCACCCGAGCCGTTAGGCACAAACATCACTCAAAAACCCAAATAACATTTAATGTGACAATTATTTAACATGTAGGTGAATAAAAAAATTAACTTATTCTTTGAAAATATGCAAAGTCGCAGTCTTATACAGGCTTATACATGTATAGGCAAAACTTTAAAAAACTTCTTGTCTGAAACCACAAAGCCTAGAACTTAGATATTTTTAATGGAGCATCAGTTAGAGGTCATCTACCAAGTTTGTTCAAATTATGCCCCTCAATTGAAAATTGGCTCTAGATTTATATAGGGAGAATCTTAAAAAAGCTTCTGATGTTTGCTCAACAGCAGACCCAAAGGCAAAGTATTCAGGTGAGCGATCTAGGGTCATCATGGTCCTCTTGTTCAGAGATGGAATTTATTTATTAGAAACATTGAAAGAAGGATTACTGAAAGAAACATGATCCTTGTTCCAGAAATTAAAAGTCTTCAAGCACATTATGCGCTGTTATTAAAGAAAACAAAGAAGAAAAAAGCCAGTAGAAATGTTAAGATACAACAGGATAAAAAAGCAAAAATCTAAACATATTACATGTTTCTAAAGTTTGATTTATATAACCATGGTCAGAAACAGATGTGCTGTCATTGATTTAGCAGTCTAGTTCTTCTGATAGAAGGTAAAAATGTTGAAGGTGACTTACTGGTACAAGAGATCAGCAAGCTGTACAGTTTCTTGTAAAGTGATATTTCAAGTGACATTTCAAGAAGTAGATCGAACAAAACATTTCCATTGAAAATGATTAAAAAGAGATTTGAAAATGATTAAAAAGAGATGCTTTTTTTCTTACCAATTATTTGTTGTAGTTTAATTTAAGAGATACTGAAAAATGCATTATCCATATTGCCTTTCTGAAAAATATTTTCATTTTGATGTTTATTACTTCAATACTTTATTTAAATACAGGCAATGGAGAATCAGAGCAGACCACACATTATCTGTCTAACAGATGCTCAAGCCAAGAGACTTCAGCACTACTTTAAAGAAAACAGATGGAAAATTACAGTGTTTAAGTGTAAGTAATCAAACACTTCCCTTTCAAGTACAAAAAAAAAAACAAGCAAGTGTCAGTTTGCAGTACATTCAAGTGATGCACAAATATCATTTACTTACAGAGAGAAATACTTTTCACCTCTTACTGTTATTCAGCAATAGTCATTAAAACGTTAAGAAGGAATATGGGCTTTGAAAGTATTCTCACCTTTGAACTGTGGGAGAAGATAGGATGTTCCTTTTTATGCCCCTGGAGAGAAGGGATATTGTTTTTGGTCTGCCTGTCTGTTTGTTTGTTTGTCGCAAATCTTTAACCTTGACCATAACACATAGGAAGTCCTTCCACCTACAGCCTCCAAACTTCACAGATGCATGCACCTTGATGAGCTTTACCTGTGAGACCTACATGTACTTAGAGGTCATGGGGTCAAAGCTCAAGCCAAACATTTAATTCTTTTTTTGAATATCGAAATGTCTTTGAATTGTCTTGGAGTTATTTGAAAAGAAAATGGAATATTTAGAGAGTGAAACTGATCATTTGTAATAAGATAGTGATTTATATTGCTTACTTTTTGCAGGGCCGGATTCAGAAATTTGTGACTGGGGGGGCTTGGGGGAAGGTACGGAAGGGGGTGTCCCCCTTCCGTATGGGGGGGGGGTTTAGGGGGCCTCCCCCAAGAAAATTTTCTAAAAAGGTGGTGTAAATGGCTCATTTTGGTGCGTTTTAGGCATACAAATATAATAAAATTTGTGCAAGAATTAATAAGAAATATAATGGTATTCTTTGAAATGTTCAGCTAAAGCAAAAAACAAAATACGGTATGACAAGTTTTAACTTATTTTATATTTATAGAGTCCTCTGAAACGAATAATTTATCCATAATATAATTGGCATAACAAATAAAAATGTCATCACAATATCATCATAATCATACCATAATCATACTTATTCATTAAAATCATTAAAGAACCATCACAAATTCAATCATCATTATCATCACCGTGGTTGTGAGGATTTGATATGGCCTACTAAACAGATAGTCGTCGCATATTTTTTGACAAATAGGCAAATTTAAATCAATATCAAAGTGAGTCATCAATGCCAAAAACTCAAAACTGTTCAACAATGATCATTATAAAAATTCAAATGCCATTTTTATGGAATCTAAGGTACTACAGGGAACAGTGAAAAAGCCTCCTCATCACCAATCATGGTCAGCAGGCGCTCATTTAACAACTTTATCAAATACGTCAAGGTTAAAAGACGCCTGAAACTTATACATCATGATCAGTCTGGAGAACTCTCGGATAATCCGTGCCACCGAATATACGGTATATTGGTATAATATACACGGCGTGTATAATGTACACGTTATCAGTTGTTACGTAATATTGCATGACCGTTGCAAATTGAAAGGTTGATTGTGTTTCTGTTACGAGGTGAAAAGAGCTGAAAAAATAGTTTAGGGTCTTTAAAAATGAACTCTTTTATTTTTTTACAAACGGGCCAGCTGGGGGGTCTTGGGCCCCATAAGCCCCCCCGGTAAATCCGTGCCTGTTTTGAACTTCAGTAGATGTATTAAATGACAACCCAAGGGACTGCCAAAATATGGTCTTTTAGTGTTTTTAAATGACAATTTATATGTTGAACTCTTATGGAAAATGTTCTGAACTATTTCTGAATTCTGAGTTTTAGTAAAACCTAATACTTTGGTTATTTTTCGTGCACTTTATGGTTTTAGAAAGTTTGATAACTGATATCCTTTCATATAGATTTAAAACTAAATGCTAAATGATTGCAAAATTGTGATAAATGTTATTCAGTATATATTACATATAGGGATGGCAACGAATACCAAAATCAATACTCGAGTACTCGGTCATTTTTCCGATCGAGTACTCGGTTACTCGGATGATTTCCATTGATCAAAGTTTTATCACACAATATCAACACCGTTTGCATGCTACTTTCGTTTTCTATTTAAATTCATAGAATTCGTAACTATAAATAGGACTGCAAGGGAGGTAACTTAGAATTAACCAATAAACAAATTAAATCAACAACATTTTTAATTTATGCAATATCAAGTTTAAAACAAGTATAACAGTTCATATATCTTTTTTTCTTCTTGAAATAATATAGACTCATCGTCGGCAATGGATATAGATAGCAAATACATAATAAATATAAACATAAGAGATCGTCAATGACAGCATATATATATGTTTAATAAATAAAGGTTAAATGGTTTAAGAACAATATTCTCGTATTTTTCTCAGTGTCTTTATTCGAAGAAAATTAAACACTTTTCTATGATTAAGAAATCCTTCACTTTCTACTATATAGTCCTTTAATATCATGTTTGCTATAGCCTGCGTGAGTTTTTCACTTTGCGATTCAGTTGTTTTTTGGCGTGCTCACAAATATGTCCACTGAGTGATGTTCCTGTGTGTAAGAGGTTAAGTTTTCAGAAAGATGCTTTAAGCGTAAATGATTTAACATGTTTGTAGTTCCACCAGTATACGTTATTTCACAGCTACATAATGTACATTTAACAGCTATCAGCACAGCGTTTGAAATATTTCCAAGCATTAGATTTTGCAGGCGGCATTTTGACTCTAAGGAAATATTAATATCTTATTCTAAGCAAAAACTTTACCAAAATAAAAAGTTAATGATATTTCTGAATTTATATGCGTAAAGAAGAAAAGGGAGTTACTCTCCTTTATTGAGTAAAAAAAAAAAACAAACGTTTAATCGGGTCTAATTACTACCTTAATCTAACATTCATAATAGCAATCCGGCCCTTTGCTGTTTTCAAAAGGTTACAAGTTTCGGCTACAAACTGTTACAGAATTAAAGGTAATTAAATATCATGAGAGGCCGAATGACGTAAGCGACACAGGTGTTCAATCCCATGCGCGTGTCAAACTTTTGATCGCCTCGTTTAATATACGATATCATTTTCGCACCTCTGCAAGTATGTTTTGATTGCATTTATCGGGTATTTATGAAGATATATGTACATCTCCGAATTTCTGAACTAATTGGATACACCAATCTTTTTAAATCGCAAAAAATAGAAATTATATTTTTTTTTCCGAGTAATCGAATATCAGTTTTGTTAACCGATATTCGGACGTTCGATCGAGTACTCGGTTAACCGGTTACTCGTTGCCATCCCTAATTACATACTTGTGGGATGTTTCCGACACAGTCGTTTAATAGATGCTTCTGTAATATATCTTTTTCATTGAAACGGGTTTTATGTAGTAGCTGGTCATGTTACGAAAAAAGTCATTCAGTGGGATGTAATTACATAATAAAAATGTTATGGCGGGATTTCAAGCTGTAGTTTATTAGAGTTCGCTTTCAATAGGTGGTTGCACATACAAGGTCCACTGTAATAGAAATGGCCCATATGGCTGTGTTTCAGAAAAATTCTGGTAAAGACTCATTTCAGTTTATTATGTTTCTTCAGAAGTATTTGGCAGGTTGGTATTCATAAAAACTAATATGCAATGTCACACTATTCATAAGAGCTTAAATGCAGTGTCACACTGTAAAAACTAAAAGAAAGTGTCAAATTAACATATCATGAAGACCCTAAAATGCACTGTACAAGAAAATTTGTATGAATTACTTTATTCTAACTTCATGCATCCTTATATATATATTTTTTTCCCAAAGGAATATCATCTATACATCAATAAAAAAACCCCCTTAAAAACAAGCACATGGATGATTTGTAATTAAAGGTTAACTGAGGTGTTGTTTTTGAACACAACTAACATTTAAAACCTTTTAATGTGAAGACTTAAATATGGATTCGGCAAAGAGGATATGTTATCAAAAAATGTAATGAAGTGCCTAAGGCAATCTTATAAGTTTTGATAACGATGTCACATAATTATTTGATTGACTGGAATGAGAGCATTTTTATTCTTAGACAAAAAATGATTGAAATAGACAAGTTTCTGATTTTCTGTGTTTACAGGTATTCCTCCAGATCTACAGCGTTTAGTTGATTTGATGATTCAGAATAAACAAGAAGAACTAGACTTAACTTCTATACAGGATAATAGTAAGTCTGACTGTATCATTCTATACAGGATTACAGTAAGTCTGACTGTACCATTCTATACAGGGTTATAGTAAGTCTGACTGTATCATTCTATACAGGGTTATAGTAAGTCTGACTGTATCATTCTATACAGGATTATAGTAAGTCTGACTGTATCATTCTATACATGATTATAGTGAGTCTGACTGTATCATTCTATACAGGATTATAGTGAGTCTGACTGTATCATTCTATACAGGATTATAGTAAGTCTGACTGTATCATTCTATACAGGATAATAGTAAGTCTGACTGTATCATTCTATACAGGATTATAGTAAGTCTGACTGTATCATTCTATACAGGGTTATAGTAAGTCTGACTGTATCATTCTATACAGGGTTATAGTAAGTCTGACTGTATCATTCTATACAGGATTATAGTAAGTCTGACTGTATCATTCTATACAGGATTATAGTAAGTCTGACTGTATCATTCTATACAGGATTATAGTGAATCTGACTGTATAATTCTATACAGGATTATAGTAAGTCTGACTGTATCATTCTATACAGGGTTATAGTAAGTCTGACTGTATCATTCTATACAGGATTATAGTATCATTCTATACAGGATTATAGTAAGTCTGACTGTATCATTCTATACAGGATTATAGTAAGTCTGACTGTATCATTCTATACAGGATTATAGTAAGTCTGACTGTATCATTCTATACAGGATTTTAGTTAGTCTGACTGTATCATTCTATACAGGATTTTAGTTAGTCTGACTGTATCATTCTATACAGGATTATAATAAGTCTGACTGTATCATTCTGTTTGTAAATTAAACAGCATTGATATTTTTTAGTGTCATTAAATAATAAACCCTAGTAAAACAAGCCACTGGCTACTTAGTTCATTGGTAATGCTTACATAGATTATAGATATTCATTTTTGGTAATTGTAATACAAGGGAATAGTCAATTTTCAGTTTTACTTAGTACAAGAAGACGCAGCAAAAGAAAGAAGATTGTAAACAATGAGTTAAAGGTGGAGAATGGCATTAAACCTATATGTATGGAAGAAATTCCTGGGAATAAGGGAGAAAAACTACAGCAAGAACACATCAATACACAGACAGAAAATGTACATGAAGACACTAAAGACAATAAAGTAACGGTAGAAACACCTGTAGAAGAGGCAGAGGAGGATAATGCAAAGAAAGATAACTCTGTAAAAGGTGTGGTAGAAGAAGTTGATGTGGAAATTGATGAGATAGAATTAGATGGTAGAGATGAAGGTAAGAAGATGAAAACAAAAAGAACACCAAGAACCTCATCTTACACTGTCTCTAAAAGACACAGAAAATACATACACAAGAAAGTCGGTGATAGGGTGTCCGTTTGGACTTGTGAGGTGTGTGGGAAAGTAGCAGCTAGTGAAGGATATTTACGGCGTCATCTAGAAAAGCTGCATTCCGAACAGGCAAAGAGGCGAAAAGAACAAGAGAAAAGGAGAAAGCAAGATCAGGATATTTATGTATGCCATATATGCAAGAAACAGTTTGCTCACAGTAAGCCTTTATCTTATATCTCCTCTTTGGTGCAGTGTATTGTAGTCACATGATGCAGTTAACTACATTTAGCGCAAAATATTTTGTATTTTCAAGGTTTACAGACTTGCTTAAATGACATCAAATTAAATTTTGGGACTAAATCACATTGCTTGTGTTGATCTAACCACTTGCACAGAAATAAAAAACAAATTGCATATTGTTAACTCAAAAGCTTATTAGTTTATCTTACTGTCAGTTTATCTCATTAGGTAGAGTTTTTTTGGCTAATGAGTAAATAGCATTGAAAGGTTATTGTAAATTTATCATATATAGTGCCAAGTTTGATTCTGACAGAATTTACATTGAGGAAGCTTAGACTGTTTCCATTATAGAATAACACTTGTTGTATTGATGACTATTTGAATGTAGCCTAATTAATCAGGCTTAAAGCGTTGAACCCATTTATTGATCTGATATTGTTTAGTTGTTCAACCTTTAAGCCTAACTTTAAACTGCATATAACCAAGCAGATATTGTTCGGCTGATTTTTTACCCTACCCTAGTTAACTTATTACATACAACTCTGATTATTCCGATCGCCAAATTTTGAATAAAATGGTGGATAATTATGAACCAAATAAGTGTTTCAGTTCGATACTTATATATATCAGTGTTGTTTCTTGGATTACTGAATCAGGTATGGATTAAGTTGTCACATTTTATCATATTTTTATAATTTTTACTTTAAACTTCGTGATTTATTGGACAAACGAGCCATAAAAAGTGCCCAATTGCCTACGATTGGGCGAGTCCGCTTAGCCAGATGCAGATCAAAGTGAGACGTAAAAGGTGAACAACTATAAAATATCATCCTATAAAATGGGTTCACCTTCGGAGGCGAAATAGTGAGACTAATTTGAATGCTACATCGTATTTAAGTCTTTTTAGGTATAGAGTTTCTAAAACAACACAACAGATAAGATTTTTGGGCTGAATTACTTTATTTATGTTGAATTAAACTTTTATAATATAGCTATGTATGCGTAGCGGCCTAGCTGGTTTTGCTATGAAATATACTCTGGGAGTGTTAACTTAACCATATTAGTTTATTATCCTACTGTCATTGTCTCATATTAAGTTAAATGTTTATTTGTTTGTCTTTAAATTATTATCATTAGAAATTTATCATAAATTCATCTTAAAATGCAAAACTTTATTCAGAATTTGCTTGGAGAGAGCTTAAGCATTTTAAGCTTGTGTTTTTTTTTTTGTGGAGTGAAACTAGTAGCTTGTAAATTAGTTCTTAAATAATTATGTCTGCATAAATTCCCTTTAAATTTTTTCTCAATTCTAATTTCTTGTTTTTTTGTAGAGTATGCCCTTATGGCACATCATACCAACATGCATGGAGCAAAGAAGGACGTTTATCAGTGTGATCTTTGTGGCACGATAATGAAGCACAAAGGAAGTCTAGTGCAGCACAAGAAATCAGTGCACAGCAACCAGAGGCCACATAAATGTGATATTTGTGGTAGTGAATTCAAACTTTACCAGCAGTTGAAAACTCACAAACGTCGCCATGACCCAGATTTTGTTGAAACTTGTACTATATGTGGAAAGACTTTGAAAAAAGGTCATATCAAAACACACATGAAGAGACATACAGACGACAGGAAGTTTAAATGTGACAAGTGCAGCAAGACATTTTATGAAAAACAGGACTTAGAAAGACATGTTATTTTACATTCAGGTGAAAAGCCAAACAAGTGTCCACATTGTTCTTACGCTTGTGCATTTAAAGGAAATTTGACAAAACATATAAAGGTTCGACACGAGACTGACCTTGACCTCCCAGAATTGAGAGCAGGAAGTCATGAGATACCTGTTCGCTCAAAAAACAGCTCAAAAGGAAAACTCATAGAAAGTCAAAATCCGAACAATAAGAGGCCAACCTCTGAACATCATAGTAACACTAGTACATCTATTGATAGTGGTTCAGAGGCACATCTAGGAAGGATAGATACAGACCCACTGTATTTGAATAGAGGACTTACAGTGAAGCCTTGGACAGATGGCGTTGATAAACATAGAGTAGTCGATGAGAAAAATGTGAACATTAATTATCAACATGCTATCGATGAAGTCAAGTCACCTAGTGTGCACATATTCTCAGATACAGATTCTCAGAGTGAATCTTTTACATCAGACTCGCAGTTTCATATCCTGAGACCTGTTCGTCACATATCTGAACATTTAGAGCATAATTTGTCAAGCTTAGGGCAAGACGTTGGTGAAACAAATTTTATAGATTTTAGAGAGACATACTTATCAAAGATGTCACTTAATGATGCAGAATAGAAAATAATTATTTAATGATCCTTATTAATTGATATTAGGACCAACTGTTGGATCTAGGTGAGAGAACACACAGGAAATGACCGTCTCTTTAAAAATAAGGTCAGCTAGTTGACTTAGGTGTAAACCTAAGAGTCTAAGTTGAAGTGACAGTCTAGATTAAAGGAAGAAGTTCTGGTTTATAGATGAATGATACAATATATATTCGGTTAAAAAAATATTTAGAAAATATAGGGCTTTTTCACTGCTTTTCATATATCTGTTGTAGTAACACTATATGATTATACTGTCATATAATCTGCATTATTTTTACCATTAGTTAATTGCAGACTTTTTAATTTTTATTCTAAAGTTCCATTTCTAATTGCTCAGTTATTTCATACCTAGCTTTATCAAAGTTTATATTTATTGTTATTGTCAGTCTTAACTGATAAAAGTGATTAAAATTATCTCCTAAAAGCATTTTGTCACGTTCTCTTGGCCTCTGTTTACTGGGTAACCTTATTGAATTCCTTTTGACTCTCCAGTCATCCAGAAATCTTGTGACATGTACCCTTTTTGTGTCGCCTGCTACAAAGTAGCTGAGACATATAGGGATCACTTCTCCGTTGTCTGTCTGTCTGTTTGTCCATCACAAAACTTGTCAGGACTACTTCTCAAAAGTTACTGGTGCAATATCATCCAAACTTTGCAGGAATGATCAGTACCAAGTGTAGTTGTGCATGTCTTCGGCATTTTTCAGTTAAGTGATTTTTGTCAGAGTTATGGCCCTTCAATGATTTTTATTTTTAATGTTTGTCCAGACTACTTCTCCTATACTACTAATGCAATTTGAACGAAATTTTACAGGATTGATCAGTATCTCAAGTACTTGTGCATATTTAATGGGTTTTTTGGTTGAATGATTTTTGGCTGAGATATTGCCCTTGAATAAAAAAATGCGTTTTGGCCAACAAACTGTCCAATCACCCCTCAATACAACTGCTTGATTGGCTATCATCAGGTGACACATGTGATCACTGATCACTCTTGTTATATACTAACAGACATTCACCAGACTTTCTAATATTAGTTGGCAAGTAATGCATCAGACTATTAAGTTGTTAAACTGGACTAGCAATGCTTATTCAAGAGTAATGGCCCTTGACAATAAATAGATTTATACTGTAACATGACAAGATTGTGACACATGCTGCCTATAATAGGCATGTTTTGATATGACAAGATCGTGACACATCCTGTCTAGAAGAGGCATACTGAAATATGACATGATTGTGACACAAACTGCCTACTGCTATATGATAATATTGTGACAGAAGAGGCATACTGTATTATGACAAGATTGTCACACACACACACACGCGCGCACGCACGCACACACACTATAACGGCTAACAAAACATTACTCATTTATCATTTACTTATTCTTCAAATGAATAATTTTATTTATCATCATTTTTAAATTTGTTATCATATATACACCCTTTTTCAAAGAGGCATCGTCTTCAGTATTTCTGACATGTATTAAAATTTATTTGGAACTTTTTTCATGGCAGATGTTTTGTAACAGCCTTTTTCAGTATAGCTTAAATAAATATAGCTGCGATTTGACCAATTATATGGTTGATTTGGTCATGTAAAAAGAATCTGACTCGCATATAGTGAAATCGTCGTATTGTGAAAAATAGATGGCACTCATTGTCAATAATTAACAATAGTTTCATCACCTTGACTTGAAAATTAGGGTAGACTGTATCTGATTCGTTCAAGAACTATAAAATGTTTTTGGACTATGTCATACTGACGTGTTACTGGTTCTTGAAAGTTTTTTTCCGTTACAACCGTAGTTTTAAGGGAAATTGTTTGAAATTAGGGCTTTGTATTCCTTTGACAGTTTGTATAGAGTTATTTCATTTTCAAATTTGCCTTCTCTGCAACTGATATTATGACATCAGGGTCACTCTGCAATTATTTACAATTGAGCCGAACGACAACTCTTGAAAGCAAATATTCACACAGGCCTTAGAGTTACTCCCCCTGTCATTGACGGACCTCTATTTTGCTACAGTCATTTTTTTTTAAAAAAAGTCTTCAGAAAAGTGCTCAGTTAAATTCAGCTGATAGAATTGTAACAATAAACGTCATCAAAAAACTGGCCACGATAATTTATTTGTTTTGTTCGCTTCAGTTACCTCTTTCTTCATTCCTTTTTCCATTCCTTCCTTCGTTATTTCGACAGTTGGCTCGCCTTTTGACTAAATGAATGTTTACATTTTTATTCTAAAGATAGATAATTTGAGACTTAAAGAAAAAGAAAACCGGAAAGAAAGAAAGGAGAGGAAAACTTAGCATGCAAAGAATTATGTAGATCCAAATTCGACGTTCTGTTCATAGCCTTTTCTGTTCGCTTCGAGTTTTAACAGTGATTTATTACAGTAATTTTTTTTTTTAGATCACACCGTCATTTCATTCATATCCGCTTACCTTTTCTCTAAAAGACAATTTTATGCACAGGAAGGTGGGTATATTAAAATCGCCTGTCTGTCCATCCGTTTGTCTGTCCGTCTTTCAATTTTTTCGGGTTGTTACTTTATCTTGAAAGTATTCTTATATAATATGGCACAAGGTTTCAGCACAATAGGTCTGTTCCTCAAATATCAAGGTCACACTTAGAATGTAAAGGTAAGCGAATTCTGTATAAATGCACACATTCGTGTCCGGACTGTATTCTCCTATGCATTGAAGGATTTTAAAATAAACTTGGCACACGTGTTCAGCATATGAAGATGAAACGTCCATTTGCCAAGTGTTCAAGTTTGCCATTTGAGTATGTTATTGCTTTAAGGTCGAGGCTTCTTTCGTGGGCAGTGTTACCTTATAGTGACAGTTCGTGTTGATATTATTTTAATGTATGTGTTTGTATATAACAAACATTTAATCTTTTTTTTTTTTGCTTCGTTCACATAACATATGGGTTTTCAGTCTGCACTATTTTTTGACCGCATCACTATCCATATATAGTTAAACTTTCGTTGAACGTATGTTATTACCATAGACCGGTCTATTTTATTTTCACTCTGATAAATCAAGATTTTATTTTTAGTACCATAAACAGAATAGTATTTTGTTTGCGCGCAAAATGTATATCTCTGGTACAAAATAAAAGCAAAATTGACACAACAAAATGATAATTATAAATTTTGTTATAAATTGTAAAATATGAATAATATTCTACGTGTTATTTTCTACCCGTATCCATGAGCCCTGTGTGTGGAGACGTCGATGTGCGTAATAATCTAAAAAAGTTAACTCGATGATAGACTGGTTCCCTTCCGTAATTTGAAAATTCCAAAGAGAAAGAGACGAATAGGGGACCAGTCTAACTCGATGACTGATTTTGATTTTCCGTACTAAAGACTGTCGGCTCATCACATCTGAAAACGAATGTTAGCATTATTTTATTGAATAGTTTCTCCTAATCCTCACTAATAAAGAAAGTTTATTATGTTATGCACAGCTGCATAATTCTGTATTCCGTTCAACATTAAAGTTTTCTGGAACTACTTTTTCTGGCTCATTAATAGCAAAAAGTGTGTTAAAATCTGAATTAGATCTGGCAGCCGTGTGATACCATAGATGGGACCGCACCCCCCCCCCCCCCCCCCCCCCCCCGTCCCCCGGCCACACTCTAAAAAGAACTTTGCAACACTGTATTTTTTTGCAAGATTCAACCTTTTACAGTGTTTCAGTTAAGACACTGACCTTCATTTGTAGTATTTTTTACGTTTGGAGCCCTTTATAATTGTGTACAGGAGAAGAAAATTTTTCTTCAGACAATTTAGGAAAATGAAATGCGTAAAAAGAAGAATAACTCTCTTTTTACTGTCAGCACTTTAGTTCTAAAGAAAACATCTCCTCCAAATTCTGTAACGCTTTTAACAAAATTTAATAAAATAGGCTCGCATAAATTTTCTTCTCCGTCGGAATTGGTGAGAATATATTCCACAAAAAGCTTGATTAGAACTTAAGTAAATGCAAGTGTAATTCAAAAATGCAATCACACGATTTTCTTTACAGTTGAACTCCAATAAAAGCGATGATCTTTGTTGCCTAGGAATAATAAGTTCAAGAACTCACATATCAAAATGCAAAAGCCGGAGTTTCATTTCTTAATACACTGTCATATTGCTATTAGTGAAAACCTATTCTGCGAATGAATCTGCCAATCCGCTAAAGAAATTTGCCCTTATGGGCTGTTTACGAGTTTTCATTTTAATTAGCAAATAGATTTTTCAATCCTTCGCTTCCCGTAGTGGCTGATTGCATGGTTGTGTTTATTCATATTTATTGTCCAAAACGCACAGACAAGAACATTAAAGAAGATGAGAAATGCTTGCTATTTTAACCCCTTTTTATTCGACGTCTGGACTTTATGCCAGTAACAATAGTCGCTGACAGATACAACCGCGAAACATCTCCCGCTTTCACGAGTTATGAGCCCATTGGCGTTTATATCTCCGGCAATATTAGGCAGTTTTCATCTGTGATTAACTATAAAACAAGATTTCGGCAATAATTCACGATATTTATGACTATTTACTTAAGACAGCACACTCTGTTACAATGTTTGCGTCAAGAATATTGTTAAATTGAATAATTTGCAAAAATGGTTTCTATGGCGACGGGAATGATAGATTTTGCATTTAAGTGGAAGCAACGGTAAATAATGATTTACATAAGGAAGTCTTTAAGAATTGAATCAGTAGGAATAGCGCGTATCCGATTTAATGAAAAGAAAACATTGGCAGACGAAGCGTCGTGAAAATGTGTGATTTTATTTTCACTGTATTCCAAAACAACCCGCTTAGACTCTCAACAGACCAACTTTCTGTAAAATTTCTAGATGTCGTTTGTTATTTTACCCCGTATCTTGAGGTTTCGCAATATTTTTGAAGTGAGAATTTTATGAATATTTGACAGTGATGTTTCGCGTGCTAGCAAAACGTTTGCGACTAGAACAGCATATTGCGGTCCCAGTGAACCGTCTTGTGACAATTTTGGATGACGGTTGACAAGACAGTCACGCAAGAGCACTTTGCCAATCTCGCTAACAGTTATAAAAGAATTATACTTTGTTACTTCTTCTTGTGTTATCCATCTTATCTTTAAAACCTTCATAGCATGTATATTTTGTAACAGTCGAATAAATGTTACGCACAATTCGTTTTAAAACGCCATGTAATGGTCTTGTTACATCAAAACGTTACATTTTTTTTTTGTTTATTTGCAATAGAAAATACCCTTTCTTATCTGTCTTAATAATTTTCCTTGCCCTTTGCAGTTTTGCATTAGAAGTTATCTCATTAATTCGCTGGTATGACCCATTTGCTTCGCAGATTCAACGCAAATAAATGTACTCTAAGATATATTGATATCAAAACCTATTTTAGATGATTTTTAGAATTTTAGATAACTAAAAGCGGTTTGTTTTGAAAGAAGGACGAAGTCAAAAGGAATATTTTTAAGATTCTGCAATTGTGCTCAAATTAGAGGTATAACTTTTATCTTGTGATTTAATTTACAAAAACTGGAATTCAGCGAAATAAACTTCAAACGTTTGGTGTATAAATTTTATTCATACATGGAAAAAAGGCAACGAACAAAACAAACACACAAAACAACAACAACAACAACAACAACAACAAAACCTAGCAGTTTCAGATACCTAATCCGACACCGAAGATAAACTATCTGCGTTCAACGTTTATGAAGTCTGGTACCTTACCTCCAATGCAGCGCTTTGTGCCTAAAACCAAAGCAGTTAGGTAACAAGGGCAAAATTAGGAAAATGAAATTTACAGAAATTTAGGATTCATTTAGTTTTGCCATTTTAATAGCGTGCATAACGTCGTAAAGTTTATTAAATTACTTGTTAAGCAATTAGTAAAATAAACACAGAGGAATATTAAATGAAAGTAAAACAGTGAGAGAAATGTAATTAATATTTAGTATTAACCCTCATTGTGAAACACAATTATATAGAAACTTAACCCAGACTAGTCACTTCATCAAAGTTATCGTTATCCATCAAAATACAAAGTTTGCAATGGACTTCAAATTCAGTAACAACTTACAACACTTACAACCATAAATCACTCATAAAATGATTTATGATTAAAAACATAAATAGAAACACATAGCAATGTGGAAGAAAGAAAGTCCGAAAAAAACATGAAGCACAAGATTCCGATGCATGGATTCATCTGCCATTTACGGTACATTAAATATCTAATACATTACACCGCAGACGAAATGATTTTCTAATACTTCATAATCACACGTGTATGGCCATATTTAAAATGATTTAGTAGAGGTGTTTTGAATCGAATAATTTTGACTTTAAACACAATTTATTAGTCTTAATGTCAATGTTGTGCGACGATACATTCGCAAACGACAAGAATTGTTTCGAGTGTAGAAGAAAGGTAAGTGTCAAATATTTGAGTTTTGGATGAGAATTAAATTGTTGACATTTTAAATTAAAATCTGTTGTCATGTTAAGAAGGGTTTTTAAACCGGGAAATCAGTCGCCACGCGACAATTGTAATTGATTATTTTCGGGTTTGTTCGACCTAATGGGGCGGAAAGAAAGATGCAAATGATCAAGAAAAACAAGAAGGTTTGGAATGTTTGCTATCACTTCGCTTTCACAGCATTCGAAAAGAACGCGAATACGTATTTGCGTGACTATGTTGCTTGTACGTATTTGCGTGAATGCTTGTACGTATTTGCGTGAATGTTTGTACGTATTTGCGTGAATGCTTGTACGTATTTGCGTGAATGTTTGTACGTATTTGCGTGAATGCTTGAACTTATTTGCGTAAATGCTTGTACGTATTTGCGTGAATGCTTGAACGTATTTGCGTGAATGCCTGTACGTATTGGTGTGAGTGCAGCTTTCAGTCCATCTGAGGAACTGAAAGAGGTGTCTCGAGGAAAGAAACTGTGGTATTGCCTAGAATGTATGTGCAGAAAGAGATCGCATCTTCGTGTTTGGGGCTGTGTGTGTATTTTTAATCATCCCAGAGAACAATAAACTAACCCATTTTTAACATAAATGGTTGATTTTTTTGTTTAAAAAACGTTGAAATGTGTAACGATAATCGTGTCGATAGAACGATAACCATCTGGGTATTTCTTAATCAATATATTTAAAAAAAAAAACTAAAGATAATTTTTCTTTTAACTTTTCTTTCTTCTAGCACTTCATGACAGATGTATTACCTGTTTTAAAAAGTATCTCGGGGACTATAAGCTTGGTTCCTAAAAGCGTTAGTTTAACTCTCTGGTGAAACATCAGGACTTACATTACAGCTGTCATTGGCAAAATCTTGTTTTCGTGTAAGGTACATCAAATTCTAATAAAAATGAGATTTTGGACTTGCAGAAAAAGGGAGAGAAGATTAAGAAGATTTTATGGCTTTATAAAACTCTGAAGCACTGCCTAGACTGACAGTCAATTTTTGAGCAAATTTAGAGACAAATTACAAAGTTGCCTACGAAGACGACCGTCATTTTATTGACTTTGATGAATACGTTAACACTGACAATACATCTGAGCATCTTTAGCCTGTCGCAATCATTACGAATTCGGTAGATCACCACGAAGAATTAACACCATCTCAAGATGTTAGTGTCTGCGGGAAACTGATGTTACACGGTGTTAATGCTTCCCGAGGGCGCCATTGCCGAAACCAGCAGCTTCTTTTTGAGTCTGGAATTTGTCAACTCTTTGGAAGATCTGACAAATGAGGTAATAGATTTCAATCACAGTGACCTAGTTAATACTGAAAATAAAATCATAGTTATAGTAAAAAAAATTCAGAGCTAAGTAAAAATCAATATATGTACTTGATGTGTTTCTACTTTGGTGACATGGCCGTTCAGTGATTCTTATACAGTAATCCATGTAATTACAAAGAAGCTACACGTTTCTGTTACTGTCGTAGAAATTAGAATATAACGAGATTTTAACCATTGCCCTTCGAGTGTACCACTTTGCTGACCAAAAGATTCAATTAGCAGAACAACAATCACGACACACGTGGAAAACATACAAGTAGTCTTAGACTTTTAGTGAAAATTTGAATATTAAAAAGTCATAACTTCTTCTCTTGAAAAAAAAAAGAACTTACACTAAATCTTGAAAAAGGAATATTTAGAACCCCATAGATAATTCTTGATAACTAACTTACCTTCTAACTATTTTTTTTAAAATTTCATTTCCTTCCAGGCGTCATTTTCAGTGAATTAGTAAAATATGTGTTTTAATAGCTCAAGACAGGACAAAGTCACTGTAATAATTGTTAGGGGAAGGAGCCTGACAAACATGATTATGTCATAAGTAATGCATCCGACAAGGACAAAAATGACACATACAAGTGCCTTGTTTCTACAACAAGATGCTTGTAAGATTTACTGTAATGAAGTTATAATGTGTTACTCTCACGCCATATGTGCATCTATTTCTAAGAATATGTCGGCGCGTGTTTTATCGTCTGCGCGGAGAAACATACACTTGCCGCCAATTTTTGCCGCACGCGAGCGTTAAGCACGAAATAATCACTCCGCGCTAAATTGGTAATTCCAAAGCCATTCAAGAAGTCTGAAGCAATTTGGACAGTTAAAAATCATCTTGCCAGTAGTGTTAGTGTCTCATAGCTTTACGCTAGTTTATTATGTATATATTCATAACTATATGATAATGTAAGAAATAAGAAGGCATAAATAAATGTGTTTACATAGTAACTTGTATGATTTCACTCCGTTTTCACGCATTCTTTTAACTTCAAAACGCATATTAACACCATTATTTGAATTTTAAACGCTACCTTTTAATGTTTCAGACGGAAATTAATGTACTTGTCGCGGTCGACGGACATATGTAAATTGTTTTGTACACGTCTGTGTAGCAAATGATAATTTTTTCCAAGAAACGCGCTTAATTTGTGTGTAGGTGTTTACAGAGTTCATTAGATTTCTACTCAGAAATAAAATTACAAAAGAATTTCAGCGATGCCATTTGGCCTATAAAAGACAGCCAAACTCTTGCTTATTCTCCGTCCTTTTACATATATATTCTACTTTGTTTCAATTTTCTAAAGCCTTTAAGTGCTTACTCGATTGTTTTGAGAACTTTTGACAGAAACTTGATTTGCAGAAATGCACATGAACTTCGTGCCTGAGTTTGGCGCCAGTTTGCCAGATTTCATTCCGCTGTGACGTTATAACATTTCCCCTTCGACGATCTCTTCAGCAAAATATGTGTTTTCGCAAAAACCATACGAATAAAGAGAGTCATTCATTTCGTCTGCTTGACGGTGTATGGCCATTCTATTCAGCTAATTAATTTCTCTCGGGGAAGTCTTTTTCCTCAATTGCATATTTGTGTGGATATTATGATACGCCGTCATAATTGTAATGCTTTTAGTGTCATTCGTGATATATTGATTGATTTATTTATTTGACATATTGCTGGTTTGTTTGTGTTTGTTCATACCGAGGAGACATTGGGCAGTGTTGTTGAGCGAAAAATCTGTCAAAATACCGGAAGAGAATGACCGACAGAGCTGTCCGAGTTCTCCAGGGAGCAATGTTTCCTGTGACCCGGGCTACTTTCATTTTTTTGTGCCACTTCCTTCTCAGGCAGCAACTGATAACTTATATCAATATGGCTCAATGCTTTTGCCCGCAGGTCCTAACTCATGTGTCTGTTTATCAGTAATTAGAGAATCCAGTAAACAGATACAGCCAGCAATAAAACAAATAGCTCTTGGAGTATCATAGCAGACTTTATAAAAACATGCATCTGTCGGATTGAAAATCTGTAATCCCCAAAGTCTTCAATGGTGGAATACCATGGATTCAAGCCCTACTTCCCACCATTAATATTGAGACCGGTGGGCTTAGACCTGTACTTCTGATAATTAACGGTTATGTGCACTGCTTAAAACATTTGCTTTGGACTATTAAGTGGGTCTTAGTCTCAAATTAAACTAATTTTAAACCAAACATGATAGATGAAAATATTAATTCTTGCAAATATAGAGGACTTTTGCAAATAGAACAAATTACGTATTTTCCGTAATTAGGCAGATAAAGATATGTTGCTGCACTATGAAATAGGAAACAGGACATCGCATTGATAGTCCGGTCAATTGAATAAGAAGGACATCCCTCTAATGTCTCCTTTTGTAAGCCGACGTGTTAACAAATCACATTATAATCTTGCATCAGATGTCGAACTTTTATGGCCGAACTTCAATGTGTTTAATGTACGAGAATGGACAATCTGTATCATTATAGTCTGATTATTGCCCAGTTAACACTGCGAATGACCACATTTGAATATTCACCTTTTTAGTGTTGCGGTATTTTTAGATCAGTGCGATCCGCCCATGCTGTCTAAAGTATTATTGTTAGGTAATTGACCATTAAGCGCATATTTATTTTTGGATGAGCATGATGAACGTGCTCAAGACATGAACGCTGGTTAGTGTTATTGAGCAAATTGATTGTCATAGAAACTACGGCAGTTGCTGAAGTCTTTATCAATGCTATTTTAGGGATGGTGACCGTTTACAAGTTCCAAAGCCCATTACATAATGTAGCTTGCAAGTTTTGTTGTCGACATATCTGTGGCGTCATTAATATTTTAAAAGTTTTGCAAAAGACTGACAAAATCGCAGAGGTCCCCGACCTTTTCAAAATTTATATGGTAAAGTTAGCTTTATGCATATAGTCCATTTCAGTCTTAAAGTTGTTGTTTGGTTGTTTTTGTGTCTTTTCTTTTCGTAAATCTCTTCAGACCATTTAAATTAAATGCTTCAACAAATTATGTTCTCTGAATTAAAAAAAGAGGAAAAAAAAGTTTTTTAAAAGCAATGAAAATCTACAAGTTAAAATACACTTCTTTATTTTACATAGTTAAGCGAAAACACAAATTTTTAATAATTAAGTTCATAAGAAATGAGAACACAACACTAACTAAAATAGCACCACTTCATTTTTAACATGATATGTCGGATCAGTCTATTTTATTGTATTTCTTTCGGGTCCCAATTGGCTTACCCCATTTACTGTATTACATAATTTACAGTCCTTCTTATAGACCCCTCGGCTGGGATGAATATAGAGGGATTATTTCATTGTTTCCGCGTGCAGTATGTCCTTTTGTTGCCATGATTTATTCGGGAAACAGAGTCATAGCTTAATTTGATATAAAACACATTTTCATTATTTTGCAATTTCTAACCTCGGTTAACTAATTTGTGATTAATATGCAAATGATAATCATTATCAGTTATAACAACAATTAAGTCACGTGCAGAACTGGCGCGAAACTGGTCACATGACAGGCCTAAAATTAGTAACAATCTGTTCCAGCTTCAGACAGATGTACAATTTTTGCTATAATATGATTATTTACAAATTAATTTCTTCTACAATTTTATCAGTGTTCAGCAAATTCTATGGCCATATTTCCATAAAATCTTGCAGCCCGTTTATTATCGTAGTGGTTGACATTAAACTGTATAAACTGTATAATGAAACGTGTTCCTTTCAAACCATTTCCACTGCAGAGACTAGACTTCACACTACTGTAGTATCTACCACTAAATGTTATAGACCACTTCAATATCACGCAATAATCAACAATTTTAAGGTCTGCTTAAAAAATATCAAGACAACTTTTTGAACAGTCTTATGAGCGACGGCGACTGTTACTTGTATGTACATATGTATGAGACATATGTTTCATCTGGAACGACGAAACCTTCAGCATTCTTTTTTATATTTTTGTAACAGTCTCAGTGATATGGTTTTTCATACTTCCTTTGAGTTTACAGACTTTCAGATCTACTTAAAGCAGCAGAAATTCAAATTTCGTTACAAAGGGAAAAATAATTCGAACAAGGGAAATGTTTAGATAACTGAAGTGTATTAAAACGGAATTAATTTTATCCTCAGGTCCTCTGATTAGCTTTAAAATTATCCCAGATATAAAATGTCATTTTTTTTCCTACTCTCTGGACAAATTCTGTCCATTTTTCTAGCCGCTACAAATTAGCAATGGTGGTTACTATCTGACAGGCCAATCAAAATAAATACGTTATGATATGAGAACGAATTAGCTCGACAGAAGGTGCTTAAAATTTAGTTTTCATTAACAATTTCAAATATTCTGGCGATCATAGCGATGACAAAAGGCGATTAAACGGCCTTAATACCATAGGGTCCGTAACAAAATGAGCATATTTGATTATGAAAATGAGAGAGATTATACCCAGGCTTGTCCATATGCTCAGTACTTGAAAACCCTGGAGAAACTAGCAGTTCAATGTTTATTGTTTTCAAATCTTCAAAGGAACAGAAAGGCAGCGTCAGTTTCTTGATGTCTGTAGAAGTTTGTTTGAAATCAAGGAATATAAGAAATAATAACAAATCACCGAAATTAGTATTAAATTAACTGTTTTCAGTATGATAAAAAATGTTAACGAAATAAACAGTACTATGGCAAATGGTATAAGACTTGCCGGCTTCACATATTAATCGTGTAAGACTTCCGACAAAAAATGCCTTTCTCTATGGAACCTCGAGCAAAGCACAGATAATATTTGATTCAGATACGTCTGTTTGCCTTTAAATATCGTTTGCACTATCTAAGAATCAAATTCTATAAGGAGCAAGCATTCAACAGCAGTAGTAGGCGAGGGGTAGAATGACTCCCGTTCTGTAGGTCCCTGGTTCGAATATCACCAGCGACTTTCCGTATCCCCATTTTCGGTGCGTGTTCTTGGACTGAGGAAAAAGTAATCAAACCTTATTTCCACATCGATGTATATGATAATTAAGTTTAAACTAAACAAATCTTGGTAAACCGTTAGATAACTTATTATCAAAGATTGATAAAATAAATCTTATTAAATAATGTTTCAGAATTTTTGTTATAAAAGTTATTTTCAAATCAGCGTGTGCGTTTTAATCTGACTCGTTAAAAATATTTGAACACATGGGGTTTCGCTCGCACAATGTTCGTGATTAGCATTAAATATCTAAATATTTCGCGTCTTTTTGTTTCAGCTAGACAATTCCTCCACCTAATTGCCGAGAAGAAGTAAGAATTAAATCAGACCCATGTCAAACGAAAAAAAAAAGGTAATCTTCTACCAAAGACTTTATAATGTGGTACAAATAAAGAACAAATTTCAAGCGCTTATTTTTTATCGACACTAAAATGAATACATTACGTGGGAGATAACAAATGTTACCGAGGAATAACAGATTTTTTCAGTCATACATCTTAGGTCCAGGACGCGAAACATTGTTAGACTGAACATTCTTTTTCATTTCAAAGCCGTTCTGTGTACTTTTTCAGGTTATTAGTGGGGCAGTGGATGACAAGAATTTGCTATATATTTTCTTAATACCCTCTAATCAAGACAAACTTTTCGCCCCCACTTGGAATAGATCATTAACTGACAGCAGTGGTTCTCAAAATGGTCCATATTAGGACAATACCCTATGGTTTCATTTGTTTCATTACATGCCCCATTATAATTAGTTCTACAATAAAACGACGAACATTTGTAATTTAAAGGTAATACAAACGTAGAGCCGTTAGCATCTGTGTCATCTGTGTTGGTCCTTGTGGTTTGTAATTGGCTGTTCCGTAATGGATGTCATTAAATTGTTTATGTGCATCGTATAAGAATACCAGTATATTTATTCTGATATCTTAAGGACAGGTTTTCCTTTTCTATTTGTGTTTTATTCAAACATTGTCTCATTTACTCTCACAAAATTTAAATCTCTAAAAGTTAAAACTGCTATTTCAAAACATTTCAAGTTTGAAAGGTTTAAAAACTAAAAACCATCACAATTGTGCGGTTCTTAAAATTTAGATAGTGATACACAAGACTATGAAAATAGTCATTTGAGAAACGATTCAGTGTAAATTTTAAAATCGCACTCATTTGACATGTCTAAAAGTGTTTTCAAGGAAATTTGACTTCCGACACTTCTCGCTTCAGCGAGAATACCAGAAATATAAGTTGTAAGATATCTGATCAACACTACGTAGAGATAATTTAGTGCAAGCTTGAACGTTCATTAAGCTTATTGCTTTTATCGTTTGACTTTTTTTGTTTTTAGATACTAAACTTATTTTCAACAGTTTATTTACAAGCATAACAAGTAGGCAGACTTCAATTTCAAAACACGTTGCCTCAATGACTCAAGTCCATCATCTTACCGAAGATGTTTGACACATTAACACGGTTCTGTGTCGCTAATGTGCGAAGCTATTATGACCAGCAATCCACTGTTTTCATTTCATTTACGAAACACATTGCTGCAGACCACGTCACCTGATCGCGCTTCATGCTGTCTCTTGATAGAGCTGACAGATGGTTCAAAAACAACTTAACAAGCCTCATTTATTGATCTGAAAACTTTAATCTCACCGAAGGGCTCTTCCGTGATCCCTGGTTTAACGCCAACAGCCTCTCAAACTTGTGAAGACAAAATAGAAATTAGCCTCGTATTGGCTCTTCGCATATGCCCGGATGAGTGTAAAGTGTTCCTAGCTCTTGATCCGCAACTGCGAATTAGGCACATCGTGAAAATCACCAAGGGATGAAAATCATTAAAACTACCTGTAAACAAGGTATTTCAAAGGAATTTTCATGGTAATTTAATTCAAGTTTAAGAATGAATGGTGCGATATCTCTATTAAAAGCTTTTCAAGGATTAAATTCCAAGATTTAATGAAGCACGAGTCCCTTTGCAAGTTTCGACAAATATTGTCATTAAAATGAAATAAAAATCAACATTGACAAACGGCATGATGATCAGTGCAAATCGACATTGGCGATACTTTTAAAATATGGCCTTTAAAATATTTAACGTTTACAATTTAGTTACACATGAATGGTTAAACCTATTGATTTTTTAGCAATTCCAACTTATTTTTGCAATATTTAAACAACTTAATGAAATGTCAGTGACTGTTTTTTCTGCTCGAGCTGAAAGAAGCATTGTGAATTTACGGTCAAAAAGAGCCACTGGGGAGGTTCAAAACATTGGCATAAACAATTTTACATTTGTTAAAATGAAAAGATTATAGAAAGCCATGTTATATGAGATCGTTAAATTTCTGCTATAATTACATTCTGTTCGGAAGAAGACAACTGCAAATGGAAGCAAACAAGGTCAAAAATGACGTTATCTATAAATCAAACACGTTTTCATCGGTATACTTTAATATTTTGACAAACTTCCATGCAAAATAAAGAGTGGGTGCAGTGCTGTTGCCAAAAATCAAGATGAAACCTACAACTATCGTTTTACACAAATGTGGTCACCGTAGAAAATATTTCCAGTATTCTCGCTTTTGGTTTCATCTCACCCAATACCTAACGACAGTAGAAGCTAGGAGGCGGGGTAATCTCGATCATAGCGAAGGTCCGTATTATCGGATCGCTAGCTGATTGTATCTGATTGGTTGAGGAAATTGCCTTATGAGGTCTTATTTTCCGCTTTAGAAGTTTAAGCTGCTCTTTTAAACTGGTATTTAGTAAAGACAATACGGTCAAAGATTTTATCTCTTAGCAAGATACAGAAAGACAGAAAATGAGTTACAATGGGGGAATATGCGGGCTAGGTTATTTAACTCGGAAATGAACACTGATATTTAAATTGTCATCTTTTACTCTCTGAACGTTTTAATTTCTAATTCAAAAAAAGTGAAAGTACCCGCATCTTTTTTCGGCGTCTGTTATTTTAAGAATCACGCAAGAAAAGAAATTCCAGAGGATTTCAAATAGTGATACAAGAGGGATTTATAGAAACTCAGTGCGTTTTGGTAAGTGGTTGAAATGTAGTTAATCTGTCTTTTTTTGTACGTTTAACTTGACAATAATTTTTTTATTCAAGCATTTTTTTAAAGGAATGACTATTTGTGTTTGAGCTTATTTTTAATTTATCTACAATCTTAATCACGTTTTTTCCTTATTTCAAAAAAAAATGTTTATTTATCAAACAAACTTCATTTCTAGTTTAAATGTATTATTTTTCAATCTTATTTTACTTATTTTCTTATCACGTATATATCAGTTTTTCTATGGGAAGAAACCTTGTTGTGTTTGAATTATACACATTTTTCACTTATCTGAAAAACGTAATGTATAATGTATGGTATAAAACTTTATTTCGCTAAGTCCTGTAGTTAAAAGTTATATGTTATAGTACAAATATTTATCTAATTTAAATTTATAGCCATCTTAAAATATTGCTGTATTAAATCGCAGTAATTGAGACCTTTGTTACATGTTTAGTATCTTTTGAAGCCTGTTATTTTTACAACACCTGTCATGACCCCGCCTTCGAGTAAGGTCCCGAGCCTGTAATTTCGGTGTACACCTAGGGCTGCGATGATGAATGGGTCTAATTTGTTACAAGTGGTAGAGGAATATGTTACAATTCAATTTATGTAAATGACTTAATTTGATATAAGACACTTTATGTAGGTCTTTTCAAACTTACCACATTTTACCTAGTGTAGTCATGTTATTATTTAAATTTCTTTTTAACCATAAAGTGCCAAAGGAAAGAAGTCACTAAAAATTTAGCACTGACCATATCACAGTTGATTAAATTACTATATTTGATATAAGAACATTATTGTTTATCATAGCATAATTATCTTTATGGCCTTAATACATGCCATTTGTATTGTAAATGCATCAACATCTACTTTTTTGGTCACTTTAGCCATTTCTTTGATATACATGTACATACTATTGCGTGTTTGGATGGAGCTTTACAGAAAAAGCTAGGTAGAGACTTGAGGTGGTCAGAATAGCTAAATGAAATACAAATCAAATATTTCTAGTTAATAATTATATTCTGTCTACATGTACTTCGAAAATAAATTTGTTCAAAATTTGCCAGAAGATGGCGTCGGACCGAAATAAAGAGTTAAAATGATTCCGGGTGTTTCTTCAAATAAAGAGTTAAAATGATTCTGACTGTTTCTTCAAAGTGTTGACAGAGTTTACTTTCAATCTAGTATATAAGACAACAGTTTATAATGAGCTGTGATTTAATTCATTTACATAATATCATAAACAAAGGACTTTTGCCAAATACGAAATAAGAAGTCAACTTGTATCCGTAGGGTTATTTTGTAATAACCAAGTTGCTTTAAATTGGGGGTTCACCTTTCAGCAGATGCTTCAAGCGTCTTCAATCATTATCTACACGTCATTAATCACATGACAGCAGGGGTCACGTGAACCCATCATTAACGCTTTGTTTGGATTTGTTCTGCCTTCATGGTCAAAACCAACATTTAAAGTCTTGTTAAGCCACTGGCATCTTCATCGCTCATTCACATAAGGGGACTGAAACTTATCCCTATTCTGTTTTAAGTGGAATAGTGTTTTTTTGAAATCAAAGGAAGCGGAAGTGATCAGTTTTGAGGGCCTGTGGTCGGTCCTTTTTTGCCAATTTGTGATCTCTGTGTGATTAATTGGTACTTCAGGAAGATGGAGATTTTTATCCTTTTTTTCGTTTCTTTTGCACACTTGAAATTATTTTGCCCATAAGTTGTTATCGATAAATTTGTTTAAACTGAAAACAATACTAATATCACTTGGAGCTAAATTTTGAGTATTAAGATTTAATAGGTCAGAGTAATATTTTTTTGTAACTTCATGGAACAATCGGATATAAGGGCGAAAAAATATACTTTTTCCCCAGAAAATCAAGATAAGCTCAACATTTATTTTATTCTTTTTGCAACTGACTATC
Organism: Cyclina sinensis; assembly: GCA_012932295.1. Taxonomy (NCBI): domain Eukaryota; kingdom Metazoa; phylum Mollusca; class Bivalvia; order Venerida; family Veneridae; genus Cyclina; species Cyclina sinensis. Next base: position 34,943,998 of record JAAONU010000001.1, on the reverse strand, counting down.
ATTTCTTGTCTATTTCAGGACGGTCATGGGTGTAACAGCTGATACCGACGTAGATTACGGCCGGATTTACGGTCCGTTTCCCGCCGTCGGCCATATTCCACAGTCGCATTTTATTGGTTATCTAACCGCCGATGAGAGACCTGATACAGGAAATGTAAAGGTACGTTTCTTAAAGTTATTGTCTTACGCTACTTGTTTCTGAAAGCATTGGGTACGTATGCTGTAAACGTAAAAAAATCGAAGTTATGTTAAGAATTTTTTTATCATAGTAGTGGTTTGGGTTTGAATTTTGACAGAGCAAATACTAATTTTTCACTTTTAAGATTGAATAGAATTTATCTTGAATTTTGAATTTTTCCTTAAAATTACATACGTAAGGTAGCTCAGACAAATCTTAGTGGTTCTATACACTCTTCAGTAATCATATGTTGATAATGATATATTTGAACTTAATTAACTTTAATTTGAACTTAGGAATGAAATTTAACTCGAACTTAGGGATGAAATTTAATTTAAACTTAGGAAATAAATTCAATTTGAACTTAGGAATTAAATTTGATTTTTCATCAAACACAAAGTATTTCAGAAAGAAAAAAAGGTTATAGAATAATTAATTCATGTGCTTGGTCAAAAAATAAGAATGCTTTTTTACAGAAACACTGTCAGGTTTCCTTTAAATATTCATAACCGTCACCCACATAAGTTTATGAATACTAGTTTTGATTTTAGTAACAATTGAAAGAAAACTGTCTAGTTATCTAGTTCTGTTATTAGGTGCGAAAATTGTCTGCAAACAATTGTCGACATTTGAGAATATTTCAAAACAATAAACACTGTCATTCATTACTTTTTAAATTTTTTTATTCATTATATGCTTGTTTCTTCACCGAATATACTGTTTGAATATATATTTTTCGTCGGTAATGGTTGACAATGTGACCGACGACCCAAGAAGAGTTTAATTATATTAGATTGTCTTGGATAGTACATAATACATACATGCAATTCAGAGACACGCCTTGTACTTTTAAATGCTTAATGTGCACAAATACATGGGTTCTCAGTTTTAACATCTGACCAATAAGACAATAAGCAGTGTGAGAGGAGGAGTAGGGGATCGAACTCGTGGCCCCTAGATCAATAGTTCTGTCCGTTGACACTGTTTGAACACGCTAGAATCTGAAATACAGTAAAGTCCTGCAGGTTAGACCAGACAATAAGTGGTGTTAATAATAAAGTGGTCATAAAGATGGCGTTATTTGTTCTGAAATTTATACTTTGGTTCTTTCGAATTATTGATTTTGGAATAATTTTGAAATAATCGGAGTGGTCTGAATAGCTTAACTTTGCTGTAGAGATGAACATACCGGGCTTATTAACGCCCAACCTCCAATATTACTCATTTACAACAACATTTGATTGGTTAGAAATACATTTTTTTATTATATAAAGCATGAACATTGTTAATATTTTGCAGATTAATTTGAACGACTCCACCTTGGGAAACACTTGGTTACCGTACGTACACCCAGCACGGACAGTAGACGAACAAAACATGGAAGCATACATGAAGGATGGAAATATTTTCTACAGGTTTTATTTATAATATATTGCCTTTATGTGTTTGTATTATATAAAAACTGAGAATTTGATAAATAAGCCTGGGAACTTGGTTGATTATATACTGTCACATTAATTGTTATATATTTTCCATTTTGTTATTTTTAACAATAATTAAAACAATTTATTTCTTCCATACATAAAATGCTTTCATTTTCTTCACGATGAATCATTCAAAACTCACTGTTTTATAAATTGATAAAACAGGTAGGCGTTATTAACACATTTTTAGAAATGCGCAGTAAAAAATATAATATTAAAGTTTGGATTGTATTAAATAAAACAAGCAGTTAACATGCTAGAAAAAAATCATGAATAGTAACTTAATACTGTAAAACACTTATTATTCGCGAGCACTTTATTTCGCGATTTCCTCGTAAAATGTCCAAAATTATTATTTCGTACCTCTCTCAGTGGTTTTTGGATCTTTCGTATAACATTTATCTCTGGCCCAAGATTCAATGTAACTGTATCCAGAGTGTCATAATTGAGCAAAGCTGAGATTTTCCTTAACTTATCCACTTTTAAATAACCAGAAAATAGTGTTTGGTGAAGTATGACAATTAAGCTAACAGCCCGCATAGTTAGAAATGAAAATAATCTAAAATATTTTACTGACCACCATCTTATTTAACTTGATTGTACATTATTTTATTTACCGGATTCTTTTAGAGGTTAACATTTTCACCTGTCTTCACTCAGTTTTGTGCATCACTAATAAAAGTGTTGCTTAATTTCAGAACTCTACGTATTATCCGCGCTGGAGAAGAGCTGCTTGTCTGGTATAGTAAAGACTTTGCCCAGCTTCTTGGAATTCCTGTGTCAAACTTTGTTCAGAGAGAAGGTAGGTTTTCTAACTCTTGAAAATATTCTTACTGCAGAAATTAATGGTTTTTCAAAGACACCTGAAGTTGTTTTCATGCATAAAAAAATCTTGCTACTGAAGGCATGTTGAAGGAATGTTCAATGTTGTACAAAGCTGTACGGCTGTTTCTTTTACCACTGTTTGTAGGTCTACCAACAACGCTGATAGCCCCTTTACAAAAACAGACAGGCTACAGAGATAGCTTGATACGGGATGAGTTTCTGGCTGAGATCTTAGATAAGGTTACTCTAAGCTGGTCCTGCTTTAAGCTAACATCTCGTCTTGACATTACATAAACATCTGGCCCCTTCTCATATTTGTGACACGTTTAAACAGGGACTGAGTGAAAATACTTACAACGAGGCTCATTTTGTAAACTTGTGCCGGAACCGTATGAAAAGAGAGGGGCAATTCGACACAATGCCACAAAGATGAAAACAATACAGATTTTTAAACGTTAACGGGGAATACTTGATATTGCGCCATCTAACAGCCATTGTTTATTGAAATGTGTTAATAATGACGTTTTGTTTGTTGCAGATAATGACGTACAGCTCGTCTGCGACAAATGCGGTGAAAAATTCCGGTACAAATTTTCGCTCATGGCACATTTACGCTTCCGATGCATAAACGTCTCGGAGGGCAGACATCTAGCGACGATATTTCACCGACCATAAACTATTACACATTCAGTCGGGGAATTACAAACAAATAAATTCAGACCGTTTTGAGGAAAATAGAGGATTGAAACGGAGTTTAGACGCGGATGCAGTGAAGGACTTACAGAGAAAGAAACTGTGTTTAACTACAAGAGAAGAAAATAACAATGATCAAGAACCGAGCACAAGTAAGGACATACAGATTTCTCCGCGTCCCGGAAGTAACGAAACAGAAGCAAGAGACATTGGAAGTGCGTTTCGTAAAGTTGAAAAGTCTTTAACAAGAGAAAACGTTTCTCCGCACGAGGAAATTCAGTTGTCAGAGAAACCGGCCTATACAGTATAAACGGAAGTAAGATGACACTGCAAAAAGAACATGAGATTATAGCTCGACATTTATACAATAAAGGAATGTTGCCACAAAGTTCAATGGCAAATAGAATACCAATGGGACTTGGAATGTTAAGTCCGGGTTGGATGACACCAGTTTCATCTGTCGCTCAAACATGTTTAGATCCGCGTGTGTATTCTGACCGTGTACATGTGTCATCTGCTAATAAACCTGAAATGACTAGTTCCGCACGCAAACTAAATACTGAAGTAGATCTGTACAGCAAACAAATGTTAATGGAGCAGTTAAGGAAAATCACACTTACCTTTTGTGCAAACTGCCAACCCAATGGTCGAGAAGATTCTTCAGACGGCTACACCTACTATGCTCCAACGACCTATTCAGACATTGTCCTTGGCACAGAACTGGTGTGCTAAGTGTAACGCTACCTTTCGAATGACCAGCGATCTCGTTTATCATATGAGATCTCACCATAAACGCTGAGTTTGATCCAATAAAGAAGAAACGGGAGGATAAATTGCAATGCAATGTTTGCAAAGAAACTTTCAAGGAACGCCATCATCTTACTCGCCATATGACGTCACATACATAAAACATTTTTTAGGCGAGAACTGTATTTGTGTGCCAAATTAAACCAGAAGATGACAACTTGTATAACTTATATTCAAACAGTTATATTAATTATTAAACATAAACGCTTACATAGCGAGGAATTAACATTAATATAACACAAGTCTTTTTTGAATGCCATTTTGAATTAATTTCAGTTTTAAAAAAAGTTCTAGGTAGATGTATTTAATGTGAGTTTTTGCATGGAAAGAATATATGATTTAACTTTCGAAACATATTTTTCTTTGGGGAACTTTGAAGTGTTCAAAGAGCGTCAAATGAACATTTTTGTACTCTTAGATAAATGTCAATAACTTTAGCAATATCTTGTTTTAATACGGACAAGATCTAAATACTGCTTGTAAATGAAATAGTAGAAATGCATGTTAAAAACCATTTAACTGTCGAAATTAAAAAAAAGAGTTATGTAATGATACGTATCTGTACCGAACGGATTTGTTTTACAAACGAGGAGTGTGTCGTGTATTATTACTTGAATGCTAACATGATTTTTGATCAATTGTTATTGAAATTTCGTTCTTCGCCAAAGCACAAATTCTGAGCCGCTTGAATCAATTTTTGAAACCATTTTCATATTCTTAAACATGTATAACCTTGGAGACACTGGTAAACAACAGATCCAAGAGCAGTCACTGAGCTATATCTCTTCAAAGATAACTGTCTAATATTGGGAAGAGACAATAGCCACAAGGAGCCAAGACTCGCGAGTAAGCGGGTGTGGAAAAACGATAACCTTCTCTTATTGCAAGATGTTAGTTACAATACGGGCTTTGTGGCCGTTCGTGTCTTGCAGAAGACAAAAGATACTTCAGACCTGTTTCAGGGCGACGCTGTTGGCAATACTTCTTCGTTTGTTTCACCGGTTTTTCTTTTTAAATATAAAACAGAAACATTTAAATTTCACCACCTACCTACATACATCAGTATCCGGAAAAGTGATACTTTCCATAAGTGTCACCTACCTCTTACTAACTATCTATCGGGTTCAACCCTAGTGATGAGCTACCCCATATATAGGCTCTAATTTCAAGCACATTTTCTGTTCGTTTGCCAGTCATTCTGCATATACTTTAACGACTACTCTATAAAGCGATGTAAATTGAACCAAGGTCAATAGATGTATGAGCATATTTTTTTATCTTGTCAGCTGTTAAAAAGTAGGTTTATGGGTTTTTTTTACAATTTCCGCAAAATAACACAGTAGACGCATTTTTATGAAAGTCCCCTCGTAATAATATATTCATATATTCTTATGATTGCAAGATGTTTGCATTTATTAAGGTCATTAAAAACGGCCACGTTATAATAAAAAAATGCGCATTATATTCTCTTGAAAAATACAGACGAGTAACTATTACATTATGTATAATTGTGATGTCAGTAAAAGTTATTAAGTTAGCATATATGCATTTTTTTCTGTTTCGTGGATGTAGTTATACAAACGAATAATTGGCTTAAGAAATAAAAGTAAAAAAGATTTCAAATCAGCATGTGCTACCTATATGTCTAAAATTGAAATGATGTATTGTTTATTACAATAAAGTGAAATTAAAAGGTGACTAAATGTTATGTCGAATATTCAAACGATGTTGAATTAACTGAAAAGAAAACGTCCATGGTGTTTTGTTATTTTTTTTAAAAAGCTCAAGACCTCAAATTTTACTATGATATTATTATAAAAAAATTTTTTTTCGCAAGGTTTTGTTCTTTATGTGCTGAAAATGCACAAATAGAACGAGAATCTAGAATGGTGATATAATACACTCATCAAAATTTAATCAGAAATAAGATTATGCATTAAAATGTCGCTAAGAAAACAATATATACCGACAATGTCTTCAAGCCAGGCTTGCATGTAAGAATTGCTGATTTTTACTTCTCTGCTCCCATATGAAATGATCTAAGCAATAAATTGTGAATACATCATGTGGAATAGAAGGAACCGCCATAAGCTCTGGTTGCCCCAGGATTGACAACGGTGAAGTCACAACAATGACTATTTCCGTCTAGTTCTCGAAAGTTGTAAAGCTGTTTAAGATTTCTCTGAAGATTTAAAATCTTATCAAGATTGTAATAACATTAAATTGGACCATTTTCCTTTAATGAAACTTTGGTTTGTTTCGCAAAATGTTACATTGCTCATTGTCGTGGTAATATTGTATCGGTTATCGATCTTATAATGCTGGCTGCGAAACTTAATGGCCGTCTTACATAATAATAACTACGCCCAGAACAGTATGAACTGTCACAGGACATATTGTGTTCAGCATAAAATGCTACATTGCTGCTAGAGTATTTCAAAATAATTTGTATCTCATTACAATCAAATAGGCCGACTGGTAGAATTGCGGTCTCTAGGCTATCTTAAACACTACGGAGACAGATGGTAGAAAAACATGTTTTAGGCCTCAGCGCACGTCAATCCAAATTTCCATTATTGACTACACGTGCTTTACGCGAAAGAACAATAACCAGTCACGCTTTAACTGTCGGGAAAAGATTTACAGGGCTGACCCCTATTGTCCCCGACATATGTGCAAAGGCTCGCCCAAGAAACACATTAGTTTTCTTAATTAAACAATTTGACCCCTTCATTCGGAATACCTCTGATTAAAGGCTGTTTTTCTACAAGGTGGCTCATGTCTAATTTTTCAAACATCCCAACGCTCGCTTGGCTAAACTTCCGAAAACATTACAATTCTAAAAAGCTCCAGGTTATCATTTCTGTTAAAACGGCCTTTGTTTCTTTTAATTAAATCCATTCTGCTTCCATAACTTGCTGAATGACCATTTTTTGACATTCAACGGTACTTCAAAATTAAGTCAAATATGTCTGAATTGACCATTCTTTATTAGTTTGTTTCCAATAAATTAAGATGTGTCTGTACGGATTTAGAAACTTGACAGAAATGGAAAGTAATGAATTTACATTTGGTTGGCTACTACATACATTTATAAGTGGATGAAATTACTCCATTGCAGTATTCTTCAAATTTGTTGACTGTTTTCTATGTCTTAAATTATCATCTTCCCTAGCTCGGTTTATCCATCGATTTAAGTCAGTACAAAAATATGATTTGAATCACTTTAATTTTCTTGTATCAAGACGTATGCATGAATAAGATTAAATTCTTCGCCCGGCTGCGCCGCACCTCACCAATACGTGCTAAACACCAGCCTTTACATGAATTAACCGAGTGCATTCAGAATGCTGACAAATCCACCGACGGCTAATCGTAACTAAATAATGGCGTTTAATTTAGGGAAAGCATAAAGGCAACGTTCTTAAAACAAATGCAGATGTGAAATAAGATATAACTGACATCAAGAAACTTATAACTAAATTCATGAGAGAATGAAAAGAAAGTAAGTTCATAGTTTGCCGATATTTTTTGAGATCATATCATGTTTAATAATTATGCTAAATCTGATTTATTTGCTTGGGGTACAATGTATTTCATATTTTATTTAAAAAAGGTTTTAAAAAAGTAATAGAAAAAAGAGAAAAAAATAATTATTAAAAAAAGAAATAAACAACATGATTAAAAATGTATTAACTTTTATGGTATTTATGGACCAAATAGAATTATTTTATTTTATGAATGAAAACATATTTAGCCTGAATCGGCATCTTTGAAAATATGTTTAGATTCAATATGTTTATTTTTGATGACCTTTTAAAACCATTATTACGATATACATATAAAATTTATATTTATTAATCGTCGTAACTCGAAGGGCCAATGCCCCCTAAAGGTTTAATTAAGTTAAATGTTTGAAAATTGTGAATTGTGCACATTGTGCTGTTGAAGCGTACTGTTACGACTTTATTCATTTTATTGCAAAGCCATGTTCCATTTCATTAGACTTAATGTTGAAGTCAAAAAAGCACACCTACCTCCGTCACAAGAAATTCACTTAATGGAATCGACTTTTTGGTTCAGTTGTCAATGGCACTGGTTTTTCCTGCCGGAATGCCTTATCAGGACTGAGCTTGAATCTCGAGAGTACCGGGACTTTCTTTTGGATGCATTGCAACTTTTCTGTTACGAAAGAAAGTTCCTAAGATCAGAGAAATTGGCAAAGTTTCTGAACACCAATTAATGGAATACTTCAAACTGATCCAGTTTGGAAGTGGTGATTCAGAAATCTACGAATTTAGTGTTAGGCGAGAATATAACATCGCTATATTGAAACTGATATCAGTTTGGAAGTGGTGATTCAGAAATCTACGTATTTAGTGTTAGGCGAGAATATATCATCGCTATATTGAAACTGATATCAGTTTGGAAGTGGTGATTCAGAAATCTACGTATTTAGTGTAAGGTCAGAATATAACATCGCTATACTGAAACTGATATCAGTTTGGAAGTAGTGATTCAGAAATCTATTTATTTAGTGTTAGGCGCGAATATAACATCGCTATACTGAAACTGATATCAGTTTGGAAGTGGTGATTCAGAAATCTACATATTAAGTGTTAGGCGAGAATAAAACATCGCTATACTGAAACTGATTTTAGTTTGGAAGTGGTGATTCAGAAATCTTCATATTTAGTGTTAGGCGAGAATATAACATCGTCATACTGAAACTGATATCAGTTTCAAAATCAAATCCCGAATAACAATATGTAAATGTATTACAGAATATTGCTCGTTTATATGCTGTTCTAATTTTACATGTTCATTTAATGCCATATTTCATTTAAATTTAGCTTACTTTGGCGCATGTATAGCATACAACAGAAGGAAACAGAAACAACATCTCAATCATTCAAACGTATACATTTTGTATTTCTTTTCAATACAAACCACACACAAGCACACAGTTTGTAGAGTTTCTGAAAATGAAAAACCTTTGCAATCTGTCTGTGTTTGTTCACTGTGACATTTCCTCTCAATCTCATATTTCTTCCACTAAGTTTCGTAAAAAGGAGTGAAAAGATGCCTAATTAGGGCCGTAATGAAGAAGACATGTTCCAGCACATTGGTCCAATCAGTAACTGTCAGCCAGAAAACTCGGAACACAAATCGTGTTTCAGAAATGAGCGAGTCTGTGGATTAAAGTTAATATGTCTTGCCGTATTTGGGTATTCAATTTGGAAATATTTTGATTAAACCACTGTTTCGGAACATACGCTGTCATCAAACAAATAGACACGTTTTGACAGACGTTGTTTTGTGTGTTTATAAGTCTTTTGTGAGATACATTGGATGAAACAGTGAGTGAACAATGCAGATAACGCGAGAGGATTCCGAATGTAATGACGTCACTGAGAAATCGAAACGTCTGGTATCAATCGGCAATGCGTTTGGAGAGTGTTCTTATTATGTCTTGTGGAATAATAAATGTTTATAAAGAAACAGTTCGTTAACACATATAAATGTAAAAAATTATCAACATCATCATCATTATCATTATCTTCCTCCTCATGTGTAATCTGATAACAATTTCCTTATTTTCTCTCGATAACAGTTTCCTTGACAACTGATTAATTTAAAACTCTTTTAGCAACAAAGAGTATAAAAATAGATTTGAAGCTCTTTAGACACTCGTAAACCATAAAACGAGTTGCTAGCTAGTTATCATGTCTATTTCTACAGAACTAGAAGTTGCCTTAAATCGCTACACTTAATCATCGCTTGCTTCGTTGACATTTTATGGGAAATTGTCAATATTTTCAGGCTCCTTGTCGCTTATTGATGTAACGAAGATCATTTGTATTGGCAAAAACAACCTTATCACTCAAAATACAAATAATTGCACAGAAATGTTTTATTGGAAAACATACAGATTAGTGAAACCTACCATCTGATACACACTTAACGAACATATTTAGATTGAGGGCACAATAAGGGCAGGCATATATTTGATTATGTGACATATTTGGAATTGCAAATATCTCTTGATTGATAGAGTTTTCTGGCTGATGAACATTGCTAGTGTCAGACGGTTAAGACGAATTATATGCACATTTATATAATTCTTGAGTTCCACCATCTGATATAAATGGGCCAAACATATTTTGATTGAGGTCATGAAGATGATGATGATATCGACTAAACTTGTGGATTCGTGCGCAGTTTATGATTCTGTGCATATTTCAGACGAGAGATTTTATTTTCTGCTGGATATTAATCAGAAAAGTATTAAAGAGGAAAGGATAAGCTAAAAATGGGAGGATAAATGGACCACAGGACTTGTAAGTCAAGGGGTCTCAAGTTGAATTTCCCACTCCTCCATTTTACTCTACTCCTCGTATACCGGATCGGACATTAAATCGCGGTCCCATGTATCGGTGCTATACATTTAGCGTGTAAAAGAACCAAGGTGTTTTTCCAATGGGATGCTTTCTTTAATTGCGCTGTCTTCCACAACCAAAAATTACTAAACTCTTTTGTGGCGTCGTCCATACTCGCAAAAGGAGCCGACGATAAATAAACTCAGATAGATAGATAGATAGATAGATAGAACCTAGTCTGGTTCCCCGCTTTATTTAAATGACAACTATCATTGAAGGCCAGGAACCAGACTAGGTTGGTCGATGTAGAGGAAGCTGTAGATAGGTAGTGAAATGCAACGTGAGAGGTATATTCTATGTATGAAAGCAAATGCATACTGCATACTGCCTCATCACACTGTCAGACTTATATATCTTGTAAACATTCATGTTAAAGGCAATACTTTTTATTTTCATTATTTAATTTTAGACGAAGGATAAATATTGAAATACACAGTTTTCTGGTTAGTTTAGTTCAGTTTTAACCTGTTTAGTAATACCGGTTGGAGGACAAGTTCTTGCAACTGATTTTAAGTCACCTCGATTCCTGTTTCCTAGATTCAAACCTGTACTCGAACCGAAATAAACACAATGCTAAAGGAATCAAAAGAGGATGAAAATCTAAAATAATTATTGATATAACGGAGATAGCATGCTGTAACAATTTCTAACGCTTAGAAAAACAAGCCAAAAATCTTCCAAAAGGTTTATATGTTGATTGATGTAGTGGAAATACGAACTTTGGCATCTCAATGGGTTTCTAATTTTATTTGCGATGGAAGGCATGATCACTCGTTTAGTTAAGCATATGTATCCGAAATAAATGACATTACCGAAATCTGTAATATATCATATTGTTAACCGAAAGGATTTTTCGTAAACGAAGCACAACAAGAGAAATTGTCTAATGACTGGGAAAAACAAGACGGGAAGAAACTGTCTTCACATGATATCGGTTGATTTTGTTTTCCTTTCCGTTTGAAATAGATGCTAAAGGGTGATTATTGTGTAACGATATAGGCAGGAAGGAAAGAACTTTAAAAGTGGTGGGAAATATTACTATTATATAATAATGTTTTGAATATATATTTAATTGAAATACTTTTGCAAGTTTGACGGTAGTTACTTGACAGTTAAAAATTGCGCCCAAAATGAATACTCTTCGTTCAAACAAGCATCGTCGGTTACTACTGATGCTGTTGATTCTCCATGTGACTAGACTTCAGACAGACCAGGGTGTCCGTGCAGTATGTAATCAGTAAATTTAAGATTATATCCCTTTAATAAAAATAGCAAAGACAAATTACTGGAACTGATTACTCTTCATGGTGAAGGTAGTGCATAAGGTATCTACTACTTAAGTTCAAATTTCTTGAACCTAAACCAACCTTAGTAATGCCAATAATGATTGATTTATAAGCGGATCCTTTCTTACTAATGTTATATCCTTTAATTATATCTTTTTAAGATATGCACATAATCATATTTGTATCAAGTGACAAATGACTTAGTAAATAACAACCGCAAAAGTCAGAAACGTATTTCTTGAAAGACCAGTTTTGTAAAAAAAATTCCTCCTGTCTTTTTAGTTTTCTCTTTCAGCAAATTTAAGGTCTCCCTTATCCCAACATTGATAGTTAAGTTTTCCAGCAGTCAATTTAAGTTTCCCGTAGTAAATTAAAGATTTCCAGTAAATTTAAGTTAATGACGAAGACGGAAAAGTAATGTTTTCTCTTCGCTTACAAAACCAATTTGAACCGATTGATTACCGCCACCATATTCAAGTTGCTGCGAAAGCCACCCTTGAATAATCAAGAGCTCTCTTTATATTTGTAATCATTATTTGTAAGGCTTTGACTCTGGAAATAGTGATTCGCTGGAAAATGAATGCTCCCGTAAGAGAAATTCTATTAGGATAACTAATTTAATGATCCGTCCCATCATCCTCTCGTTTTGCCGTCTAGAATTTATCCAATTTTAAGCTAATATTTGACATTGATTATGATAGATCTTAGCCAGAAAATGAACTTGTTGGCAGAAATGTATGGACTATATCGCTTCCCATATTTATTTGCGCGATTCAGCATCATTTGTCTAGATTTGGCCCGTTCGATTGAAATAACTGCATCCGGACGGTGACAACCAATCAAATAAACGCACGGTGAGAAATGACTGCTTTAAATCGTAAGAAGTTTTTTGCTTTTATTCCTAAAGCATTTGTTATGATTAACCTAGCACCAACAGATCTTTTTCTGCAGACGACAATACATTACAAGTAGTTTATAAATATCATTTTATAAAGAATAAATGGTTTATTAGTATGTCTAAATATAATAGATAGAAATTTGTTCCATTTGATCTAAAATGAACCCGACGTGTTGCCTCAATGTTAATAAAATGATTGTTTTCACAAACATTTTTTTGCCAAAATACACTTCCTATTTTTTTTTTTGAGAATTTCCAGTATCTATTTTTGATACTCCCGCGCATACGTGCGAGGGTTAAGTACTTTTAATAAAATGTCGTGTCGTGGTCGACCCAATTAGCCCAAGATCAAAAATGCTGGCATCGAAGATAAAAGAATAATAATAAGAAGAAACAGAATTGAATGAAAGATCCTTTAGGGTCCTACGTGTTTCATTGTAAATGCCACCCACTGGAATGTTGGCTGAGTCCGTCATGTTTGTTTGCGTAACTGCACCCAGAAGGAAAAAATCTCGTTAGGGGTGTTTCACATTGATAAACTGATCATTTTCGACGGTAAGAGTTGTTTTTTAATTACATAGGTAAAAAAATCTTTTAACAAAATGGAAAAAAAAGATATGCAAGATAATACACGTTCTTTCTTCTTCCTTACTACATGCAGAAAGTCAATGGTTGAGTTTTTTGTCGCCATGTTACATTTTTTCTTCGATATGTGTAAGAAAAATGTTTGTTAAAATACATTTCTTTGAAATACATATTTCTAAATATTGTCTTTTTATTTAATTTGACCTTCTGTTAGAAAGTACGTCAGTATTACGCAGGACTCATGCCCGAAAGTCGCGGATTCGAATCCCGACAACAGCGAAATATATCTGTGACTGTCACACTTTTGCCAATGGACAATTGAAGTGCTGGTCAGTACTCCTGCAGACTGTCGTTCGGCAAAAATAGTAACTAAGACTGGTAAAATTTTTTTCTTCATTAGCGGTAAAATTGATATGCATGTTATCCTTATACTGGTAATAAACAGAGTAAAAAAACGTTCAGAGTATGGGCGATAAAGTCTTTCTATCTATTTCTCAATAATATGGAACCCCTCGTGTGGACGTAGGCATGTGCTGATATAATTATTGTAATAATAACAATAATAATAATATTAATAATAATAAAACATTTTACATTTACTCCAACGCACTTTAACCAGTAACAGTCCACAGCCGGTAGTTTTTGCAGTATCCTGTAGCTTATTTTGACTTGCTTGCGTGTTTGATTGGTTCGGACATTCTTTTAAATATATTTGCATTTTTATCACTGACATCATTGTATCTCAGAATGAAGTTTCGGAAATTGTACGGATGCTATCAGTTTTGAATAATGGTTTAGGGCAAACAAAATATTGTAATTAAAGCCAGCACCTGATATCAGGAAATTCGTCGCGATGCAAAACAGATAAGAACTGTTCAAACTATCGGGCGCGTTCGCGTCATTGTTCTTGGTGAACAAAACGCCCTAACTAAAAATCACTCGTTGGTCTTAGCGTTACACAATACCGACATTGAAGGAAGACAATTACTCTGTGTTGTATGTGATAACATGATAATGAGATAGTATGGAAGTAACTTACTTTTATCTGAATAGGATTTTTTTCACAAAGTAAGATCAATATCATGTTGTAATAATTCATATAGAATTGTGTGATTTTCTTCTTTTCTTGGTAAAGCATATTTTTCAACAAATTTTTGTTTTAATGATAACATTTTTTCCTATTTCATCAAACCTCTTTATTTAATTATAAAACATTTCATATAATTAAAAACATCAAACATTATATTGTTTTTCTGAATTATTGTCAAACTGTTCTGACTGAGTGCTGTAGGAAAACACAAAATGTTATTTTTGTACTTTAGTATACTATGATTAATTTGAATCATTTATATTCATCAATCCAAACCAAAACTATTGTGAACTAGAAGTATATTTACATTCCACCTGAGCAGTGAAAAAAGGAAACAAAAGGCAAAAGCAACAACAACAATAAAAACAACAACAACAACAAAAAAAACCAATAAATTTGATGATGCGTCTAGTTTCCTATAGCACTGAGTATTACTTTGAAGCAATAGTGGTACCGATGAAAGCTAGTAAGAAGTTAACCTTATTTCCGAACTAGAATGTATAACTGAAATGAAACTAATCCTGTGCCTCCTTTCTAAGGAGTCACAGGTTTCATTTGAAAGAAGCAAGAACTATCGAAACAGTGATCCGAGTGAACCCAAACTTTGAATGACACTTCATCAAGTTGGCGAAATTACCGATCTGTTTGAACGACAGATTTGGAATTGAGAAGCTATTCAGGAACATTAAAATTGGTCAATCCACTAAAACAAATTCTTCGCTCCTAATCACTGTTAGATTGCCTTGTAACTATGCGGCGGAATTAAATTTACATAGCAAGACATGTGTTTACAGAAGTCCATAATAGTGAACAGTAGACAAATACGAAACTGTCGCTTTGATATGTCATCAAATACGAAACTGCCATTGTATGTACCTAAGCGTGGCTCTGTCACACGAATTCTTACACGTTGATTAATTGGTTCTTATAAAACAAAGAAGTGTTCTGATTGTTTCGTTATTTCTAAAATATTTGTGGCTTATTTTATGAATATCAGTCTCTTGATAAGCGCTTATAGACAGCAGAACTATTCAAACTTGAGAGCATTTAAGATAACCCCGACCTTAAAACGAGTACTATTTACAAGAACCACTGAGGATACTTTTTACGTCATTTATTCTATACCTTAGAGTTAGCAGACATGTTCTTTGCCCGCTAGACAGAATTCCGCTACTCTGCTTGATTTTGTTCTCAATTTGCTATAAATATGCTGAACTTTGTTTAAATTTTGATACAGAATTGTCATGAATGTTTTGACCATTAAATCTAAAAGAAAATAATAAAAAACATAACATTAAAAATGATCACACGAAAGAAATATTTTAATTCTAATAATTTATGTATTCCTACTTTTGATTACAAAAAGCTTCTCAGTAAGGATCAGACTGGCTGTTTAGTCGGTTTTTGCCGATCTTCCCCCAGTCGTCATTGTAACATTTACACAGTGCAGTGTATTTTCAGAAGAAATCGAAAAGTTATTTAAGGAATATTTTAACATTTGTCATTTCTGTAAATGAACACAAGGAATATCGGTTTTGACTTTATTTGAATAAACCGAACATAATATGATTTAACCAAGCAGCATTACCTCCCTTTGACTTTGTAGTAAGGTAAATTTTTCAAATGCTTGCTTTTTTGATCAGTCAGCGAATAGGCTCTAAGGATTTTTTTCTCAGATATCTGTCAGTCTGGAGTCCAAACCTAATGTTGATGTTCTGCAACAAACACAAAGAACGACAACATGTGAATAATATTTTCATTTCAGCACGTTTTCTTCATTTGAAATATAGGTGTAACCCTCGCGCGTGACGCTGAAGATATAAGTTATTTTAGGTAGCGCTGGAAACACTCCTGTTTGTTCTACAATGCAATGGCACCGATGCATGACACCCCCACCCGTCCTCCTTTTAACGTCTTAGCCGAAATACAATAGCGGACACAGACGGTGGACGTTCCTTCTAGCTCACTAAAGCCTATCTGCTTGTTTGCTTAAAAGTAGTTTTTTTTTTCCTATCTGATTGATTCTTCGCCCACTTATTTAGTAAGACTTTCGAAAACGTTTCAATAATCCGACACAGAAAATTGTAACGCGATATTTATAATGCTCAGTTTCAGATTTTTATTGGTATACATCTCAAAATAATATATTGATATTGAAAGTTACAATGTTTGATATGCCTGGTGTCAAACAGAAATTTTAAACCATAAAGAACACCGACACGAGATTGATCAGCTGAAGGATCCAATAAGGGGATATGTTGGACGGTCACGTGGTACAAAATTACCTTTACCAATTTGATATCAAAATTAGTTATAAGATAGAATAACACATTCTCTGCTGATAGAGCGGATCAGTGATCGAGTGGTAAAGCGCTATACTGGAAATCCAGGGGTCACGAGTTCGATTCTCCGCTCCTCCACTAACATTACTGACTGTCTTTGATAAGACATTAAACCGAGGTCCTGTGCATCAGTGCTGTACACTGAAAGAAACCAGGGATGCTTCCAGTGTCTTGCACTACCCCTAGGAGCTAAAAAAACTTAACTCTGCAGAAGATAGAGAGACTGTAATGGAATGCGAGTTATGTCGAGTTGAGGCTCAGAAAATTTACTTTGACACAAATAATAGCTTCAGTGTTCTAGATACTCGATCCACTGAAACTGGAATTTTGAAATACACAATTTTTGCTCTGGAACTTTATTAAAAATATTGAAAATTAACTGAACATTTTGACGCCGTATGTCGAATTTATGACAAACAGTTTAAACGAAACTATAGCGTTGCTTATTAATCCTAAGTATTGCGTAGCTTATAAATATTCCAATGGCGTACTTCTAGGAAATACTTGCCGTATTTTCCAATTATGAAAATGTCCCATACGAGACAAAATGAATACTCTATGGACTCTATGAAATATTAAGATCAAATGGAATGAAACTGGTTATTCCATATTGATAAAGAGTTTTCATATCATATTGACAAGAAGACAGATGCGCGGTATTACAGACATTAATTACACTCTATTTGCATTCGAGAGCATGGAAGAATATCTTCCAATAGAATGTCACATGAAAGACAGAGGTCCTTTAAATTATATGTCCGTTTGTATACAAGGTAAATTTGGCATTGTGATTTTATTTTTTTTCACTACGTGTAAATAAATGCTTATTGCTGATATTTATTTACAACAAATTACAAAATATCATTACATTCCCTCAATACAGGAGCCACCCTTGTTTTTGCGACAAGTCGTTTTGCATTTAAGGTCAACTGACATGAATTTGAAATAATTAGAAAAAAAGGCTGTGTTGATCAGACAGAAAATAAAAAAAATGTTTTCTCTATCAGCATTAGGAATTAACATTTGAATGTCCAGTGAGAATTCTGATCAACGTTGAAACAAAAGCAATGAAGACAGAAATGTTTCATTTGGGAATCAATGCATTCAAAGACTCATTGAAATCTATGTTACAAAAGAATGTTTCAATGAGGCATAAATAAAAGCAAACAATTCAAGAAATGTTACATGCACCCTGGTCATTATCTCACTATTTCAAAAAGATATGCTTTGTTACGACGCAAATTGTAATAAAAACGCAAATTGTAATAATTATTACAATTTGCGTTTTTATTACAATTTGCGTCGTAACAATGTGTTTTTAAGAAAATATTTAATGACAAAAAAATGGCACCGACATAGTTACAATAGACAATAAAAATATAGTTATATAATTTACACGAAGGCTATAATTGATCGCATTATCTTTATTAAAGCATTACATATATACATGTACAAGACAACTCTTTATTGACGGCCATTTACACGTAAGTTGTTCATATATGTAAGTAAAAAATGTACAAACGATGGATAAATGGTTTGACAAACAATTTTTTTGTCAGTGAAATGATTAAAAAAACAATAGCCATGATTTTTGGGGGGTTAAAAATGAATGGTACAACACACAATGTCGTGAATTAATAAATCCGTTTAATATATAATACATGACAGAGATTTGACAGAGTTTTAAGCAGTCTGTTTTTATCGATTATTTCTTGACTGATTCGATGGTTTGATGAAAGGAAGCGATTTATAGTAGGTCAAGTTTAAAGTCTTCAAGTCACCACTGACTGTCTTGTTAAAGTGCCATTCTTCCATACAGTCAAGAGCGTATGGCTGGTAATTAAAGTAGAATTTATTAGCGAATAGGTGTTTCTTGGTAACCAGAGATTGCAAATCACCGACTCCAAACACACAAACTGAGCGCACAAACTTCCCTTTACACCGACTATTCCAGCCCCACAAAACATACACCCCTACTCCTAGCTTCTTATCAGGTTTGCCTGAAAACAATAAAAATAGGTTTTTAGAGGACAATTTAATTGGAATACTTATCATATGTAGATCACTTGAAAATAGTAAATTGGTAGAATGATAATTTTTTAATGGATATAATAAAATGTTAGTGAAATAAAGATGTGTTTCTATATCTAAAGAGCAACATAGTTTCAACTTTGGCTACCGGTGGTACTGACATCACACACTTTATCGGAATGGCACCTACCTTATCGGAATGGCACCTACCTTACCGGAATGGCACCTACCTTACCAGAAAGAATTAACCATCTGATTAGTACACAGGCGCATGACCTAAATGCAGTGTTTCATATAGACAGGGCGCAATAACAAGACGCCTTTTTAATTGTTTGTATATTCACCTTTTCACAATAAATGAAGACAATATTTGAGACTTTAAAATAAGCAGAAAGAAACTAAACACAATAATACCGTTAAAATACGACCCTGGGGCTTCGAGGTGTTTGTTAGAGTTCAAGGTCGCCCAGTAATATTCATCGGGACTAAAAACATCTCGAAACCAGTCTAGAACCACGCGAGCAACTTCACTGTAGATCACAAAATGTACGAAGTCCCGACTGAAAACACCATAAGCACTTCCCTTTACCACAGACATATTATATGGTGGATCTTCTTTTGTCTGGTTTGACCTTATAATTTTTGGTTTTATATTATTGTTGACATGTCTGTAATAGAATCTTTTTGTAAACCTGCGTTCAATTTGCCGATTTCCGGTTGAGCCACGTATATCGTTTGCGCCGTTGTATATTGTTAGTATTTTCACTAATTCTTTGTTTGTTTTTAATGGAAATTCCTGACTCGGTAGGTTAATGAAATACTTCCAGTCATTAGCACGCTGTAATAAATTTTCCATACAGTTTAGATCTGCCTGCAATCGCGTGAAACCCGCATATACCACGTACTCTTTTCTTGACACGACAAAAACGTTGTCAAAACAGTCAGCAATACCTTGGATAGCGTCATGTACATCTTTTTCAGAATCGGCGTCAACATGTAAGCAATAGTAATTCTGCGGTGCATAAATTGCTCGTAATAAACGTTCAGCCTGCTCCACTTCTTTGTATAAAAGAATGCTGTAAGCAATAGGAAAATTAGATTCCTCTTCTGAAGGTAAGTAGTTATCATATCCTCGATATCTTCTGAAGCTGTGACAATTTTTTGTAAGAAGAACGTATTCTTTGTCTTTGACAAATTTTCTCGAGTAGTTCCCTTTCACTGTGAGTTCATTTGCTCTGGCAATTTCAGCTTGATCACCATTGAAGATGGCTGCACAATTGACGTCATGGACAAGTCGTTTTGGATTTTGTTTTTTTAAAGGCACATTAGAGTGGAAAAAAACATCAAAAAGCCTTGTCCGATATTGCAAACTTTTGGGAGATACGTTCATCTGAATTTTAGTAAACAGAGTCGTTCCGTAAATGTAAATGATTAAACAGGTAGTCCCTATAAGAGGCACATATATTCTTCGAATGTAGGTCCTGTTCATCTTTTCAAAGCAGCAGTACACTTTGTTGTGAAAAACCTGAATTGACAGGTTGGTGTTATATACAATTATGTCCAATTCTACTATTATTGGAATAATACTTGTCAAATTTGTTGTAGCTCGATTAATCAGTATACAATATATAATTTCCAGCACTACACCGGTTAGTGTATTAAGTAAGCGTTAATGAAATTACATTGGTAGCAGCTTTTCTCCGACATTGACCAGTATATATTACATACATCAAGTGTTTATCCATCTTCGCTAGCCAAGGGTTACGATCCGCCCCCCTCCTCTTCACCCTTGGCGGATATAGCCAATATTTTCTATCTCCACGGCGGTATTTTTCATTGGCTGCAGCTATAGGTAGCTGCGTCCAATCAATTGGCCGATTACAAACGATCACGCAACAATCACGCAAGGGGAGACAAAATGTAAACATGGCAGCATCTGGCAATTATTGCCGTTTGTGTCACGAAACATTGCCACCTAAGCACAGAAGAACCATATTTACTGAGACGCTTTTCTTTGCTTAGTCAACTAATACAAGTGTTGGGATACATTCCACATAAGGATGACGGGCTGATATCCGCTTCAATGGTAGTCATATTTATTTTACTGGGCGCAGCCATTTTTGCTTTCGACAAAGCGGTTTTACAAGGCTTGCGCTGATTGGCTATCGATGACATCATGTTAAGGGGAATAACCGTGGAAATCCGATAGGCGGCGCAACCCGCGAAATACAAAATATTGGCTATATCCACCAAGGGTGAAGAGGAGGGGGCGGATCGTAACCCTTGGCTAGCGAAGATGATGTTTATCATGCATTTGTTTATTAAGTTGCATTCATGCTGTCGCAGTTTTTTTTAAATTGAGAATATAATACTGGGTAAATATCTGTTTACATTTCATTTTTGCTCACTTATCAAATTGTTCGATTTGTACCCCTGTGGTCATAACTGGCTGGGTCGCGATGGTTATATGTCATGTAAATTAACTTGCTCAAATATATGACGTCGCATAATCCATCATTCTGTCAAATACATCTGTATACCATGATTCGACATAGGTTGCTTAATCGATGTCTATGCAGGTGCAACCTGTTATAATGTAAAAAAATGATACAAGTACTTGTGTCATTTTTACAATCAAATATTTTAATAAATAAATAGACTTTTTATCACTTTTATTTATTCAGTTTGCGTTGTATTGTCAAAATACTTTCTAATATGATGATTTATATTTTAAAATGATATGACTGATTTTGTTATAGATGTTTTTTTTTTGCAAATATGTAATGACCTTTGTAATTAGGCCTTAACCTGCTACAACCGAAAGTAATTAGCCTTTGCCACCAGTATATAGCCAGGCCAGCCTGCACATCTGTGCAGTCTGACCAGGCTCTATACTGTTGGTAGCTCCATTTTTGTAATATTGAAATCCCTTAAACTTTGAATGGACTGTTCCAAATTCAAAGCTGGGCAAATCCATTACAGAATTTTAGCATGTTCAGGGTTAAACAGATTACATGCCAAGGTAAAACGGAAAAATCCACACAAGAAAGGCTGAATTTGCAATGAATTTCTTTAAAGACTGGTCTCGACTTGTGATTTGTTGACGGGGCGATGCATTGTTGTGATGCAACAAGTTGTAGCTGATTATAGTCAATCGATGCTTTTTACGACAGCTTCAATACAATCTCGTCTCAAGATTTGAAAATGAAAAAAAAATAAAGATTCAGATATTTACGAGTGTAAGGGCGTTAAATGCAGCAGTAGTACAAATAGAAGTAGGATAAGTAGTACTACTACTACTAGCAGTGTTATCAGTAACTACTATAGCTCTGACACATGTGAGCTCGGGTTCGTCCGAAAGTAAGTAATGTTAGTGGAGGAATGGGGGTAACCTGGATTACAGGTCAAGCATATTACCAATGGCATATGCTATGCTCCTACAAATGTGATTTTTTACAAGTTCGTAGCAATAATTACAATCTATGCTAACATACTTACGCTAAACAGCCATGCACTCGCATTTTGCATTGCTATGTACCATTTCTAAACGCTGTAAAAATTAAGGCGTTTTTAACGCATTTCTAGTTTCACTTACATAATATTTTCATATTAATTAGTGATTTTTTTCAAACAAATCACATGACCCATCATGTTTAATAAATACTACGTAACCGTGGTTGAGTCAGAATTTTGAGAGTGTTGAGCTGTTGAAACGTTTTGAAAATTGATATTTTTATGTAAACTCAAAATAATGAGAAACACGTGTCTACTAAACAGATAATCATATCACCTTATACAGGGGTAATAAATGTACAGAATGATTTAAAGATAACATAACCATAGGAACACTGTAGAACAGTAAGATGAAAATAGCAACCTTGCAAATTCTACCCATATTATCTACTGTAACTAACTCTTGTGCTCTTCAATTAATCCATCTTAACTTATTGAAATTTGCCAGTTCCGATGCTTAGATATGAAAGACAGATATATATTCTAACCAGCTATCATATCTTATTCTTGCATATCAAACATTATGCACCAACAATACACATTTAGTATTGATCATTTTATTACATTCCATTTTGTTTAGGAGCTTCAAATATTTTATCATTGAATAGTGTATTTAACCGACCGTCATCTGAACAGACACATTTTATGTCACTTAACAACATCTACATGTAGAAACAAAAGAGTTTGCTAACAATGTTACTTTCTCGTCCCCATGGTGTGATAACAAAGTATGCAGGTTACACACAACTAAACTAAATCCTACAGCATTTCATTGTAACATCAAGTCCCAATCTCACTTTATTGCTTCTGAAGATGCTACTTTTGCCGATTTCTGGAAAGAATCTCTGAGTGTTACCTATTGCTGGCGCAGATTGCCCTGTGTTCACAGTCATTAAGCAATTATCGCCCGTAGCAATAGTAGCACGTTCAACAAGCGGGTTTGTTTGATTGTTACACAAAACACGAGTGATGTCAAAAGTTTCAGACTTTATAAAATCTGCACAAGTTGTATTGCTTGTCATTCTTGATTTTGCAATTTAAATCTGCAATAACTTACAATGAATATAAAAAGGTAATTTTCAATATTTTCTCAGTAAATTGACATCAGCATACAGGCTTTAAAGTGTGTACACTTAAGGGCAACGGATGTGTACTCATTCAATGTGTAACCTTTAATGTGTAATGCTTCTGCTCAACAGTATTTGAATGTCTGCAACAAAGCCAATGTAATGACCATTGCAAACTGTCCTGTATTTTGATAGCTGTTTAAACCTTTTTTGATTACAGATAAGGTAACTTAAATATTTAATTACATGGGCTAGGTAGGTAGTAGGAACTTCCCTCCTCCCTGCACGGGACTCGCCCCGAACTGTTGCTCCCCCTCCATCCCCAACCTCCTCCCCCACTGTTATACACCCCTTTAATTTTTTCATTTCTTCTTCCTTTTCTTCTTTTTTTTCTTCAGGGATGTGTAAGTACTGGCCGAAAACACCCCGCCCATCCCACCAGAACCCGCCCCCATTTTTTTCAGTTACTCTTTTAATTTGCTTGTTTTCCGGTTTGAGTAAGTACTTGATAAAAATATATTTCCTTTTTTTGGCAATGGTTAAGTATTTGCATGCTTGTTTCTGATAAATAAAACAGACAAACGTTGGGGCTGTTCTGCTATGTTCTTGTGAGATTTGATAGTCACAGTTTGATATGATACTGAAAGGCATAGGAATGGGTCTATAAGTGTGGTCTGTAGTAAGAACTGCAGTAAAACATTTACATGAATATGTGAAACAGACTCTTAAAGCTGATGATTTGTTGCCAGGTTAAAAAATGATCTTCCGAAAAACAACAACAACAAGTAATGCCAGAATCTTTTTAGCAAATGGGTCGTTTGTACAGTTGTGGTAATACATAAAAGATCACAAAAGATGCGGTATGCTGGAAATGAAGAAAGTCACAGTGTTACAAACATGAAAAGGGCTTTGACAGGGGCAATCAAGTTGAGAGGACAGCGATCGAAGTGGACCCCTAAGATGGGCTTTTGGTGACACCCCTCAGAAAGGTTATCGTTGACAATCACCTCTTTTTTCCAAGGTTTGTTGTAACGACAAAAGTTATTTATTGTGGTAAATTGCTGTATAAATAGACGAAATAGTGAAAGTTATGATGATGATAATGGTGATTTTGATAACACCATAGCTGATCGTTCAATAGTTTAACTTTAAAACATAATTGCGAATTCGTTTGACATTACACCTTCACAGTTTATATTTATTTATTTTCATCTACAAGTTCTTTAAACAAGACTTTTAGCAATCTATCAAATTCAAAAGGCACTGAGCTACAATGATAATTAACAAGATATTGCATCATAATGCACTACGCCATGTTTTTTCTTTAAATAGCAGGACTAGAGCTGTCATAGATGGATTTGAGATGAACACACATATCCAATACAGGTCTGACTCATAATGCATCCGTCATGCCATTTCAAAAGTACTTTAATTCCAATGTAAAATTTAAATGAAAAGGACTTTTGTGATAACAAGTAATAAACGTATATATTTTATTCATTGAAAGTATCTGTATGACCTAATGATACAAGTACTTATTTTTTCTTCATTAAAACAGGTCTCATATATGCAGAAGTTGATTTAGAAACCGGGTGGAAACTGTGACAAGCTTTCTGAAGATGACGATCCTTGGTTTGTAACTTACATGATAATTTTAGCAATGATACTTTATGTAGTTTATGTTTATTTGTTCAGATACTATGACAATATGATTGATTAGCTTTAATTTTGATGTGATGTGGCTTTGATGTGATGTGGCTTTGATGTATGTGGCTTTGATGTGATGTGGCTTTGATGTGATGTGGCTTTGGACTTTCTCAGGGTCATTTAGTGTATTTGTTTAATGTTCCATAACTTTCAATTTATCCGGGTACTTACCTTTAAAGTAGTGATGTTGTTGCTTTTATTATAATCACCTGAATTATTTCGATGAATACCTGACTTCTAGTATAAAGTTCTTATAAAAAAGTAGTTACATTATTATCAACCCTCATTCTTCTTTGTAAGTAGTTGTAATTTGTTTGGACTCAGTTATTTTGGGCCTATTTTCATATATCTGTATAAATCACTTTGTTCTAGATTGCTCGTAATATAAAGAAAATTTATAGTACAACTTGCGTTTGTTCTATTTTTTAAAAGGTATGCTACTTTTTTATCATTGTTTCCGTACCTATATCTAACAGGATACTATAAACATGTATAATAATATTTGATTATAAATAAAGACACTCGAAACGGCATTAAATTGTTTAGAATACATTATGAGCAATAGTCGAGTTTTCTTTTAATTAATACGAAATAATTTTTGAAACATGTTCACACTTGCACACGTCAGTTTAACCATTATTTTTGGATATTGATGTTATTTTCTATAGACCGTTCCAGAAATTAGTTCCTCCCTAATTACCTCCCTTGCGTCCGCCATTAAGGGACTGCGCAGATCGAAGCAGTTTGATCATGCGGAGCTTTGAAAAAGTCCCATTTTTAGTGTGACGTTGCATGTTAGAGAAATAGATTCATATAAACCACATGATGCATTTATTATCAGCAAAGATATATCACATGGTCTTCTAACTGAAACCAAAAGAATATCTGTAAACGATTTTTGGTGACATCTCAATCTATTGAACTGTGAAATAAAGGTCTTGTGATATTCTCCGGTAGATTTTTTTTATTATTTTATCAAAATTTCACGAAAAAAAAACTGCTGTAAAAAAGTACATGTATCTATCTTTAAAAAATCTGTCCAAAAGGGTACAGTAATATAGGTGTCATAATAATTTTGTTTTTTGTATTACAAGAAATATCCACAACAGCAATGTTAAAATTAAGAAGAAGGAAAGAAAACGTATTATTGTAAGATCATTATCTTACAAACGTGTGGCTTGCAACTGTTGTTTTCTTTCTGCATACACAAACTCACACGTTGTACATATCAATATTGTGCAACAACAGATTTCCATAATGTAAGAAATAAAGAACAGAATATAAATGGTCCATATGGCAACAGATGCAAATTTCATACAGTCTTGAAAATCTTGTTTGTAAAGAAGAATATACATGTATATTCTTAAATTTCATATAACAATCAGGAACAAATAAAGACCATGTTTTATAGCCTTCAGGCATTTTCTCAAGAGCAAATTTCGTTGTTACAGTGTTTAACTCTGACTGATCAAGTAAGACCGACAATGACAATGAGGGACATTTCTGATAACAGATTATCTCCCTTACTCAGATAACATCAAAGGTAGACCAAATAGCACATTGGTCCTTTCAGTTGGAATCCTCTGACTTTATCATTGTTTCTTATTGTGACGGTCTTGACTTTTAGTTGTGAAAATTGTCACTTATATATTAAATAAAAAGTTAGGATTTCAAAAAAACAAAGATAATGGTGTTAACAAAACATGTGGCTAAACTTAATGTGTAATCTGACTACCACTGTTGCAAATAATAAGGCTTAATTATCACCATACCAAAAAAGAAAATAGCAATAAAAGCAGAGGAATCCAAATGAAAGGACCAATGTAATATCAGAGAGTATTCAGGGTAGATAATCCACTAATGTCCCCCATTAACGGTGACTTACCAAAACAAAGACAGTATGTCACCCCCATATTACCTAACCACATTCCTTCACCACAGGACACCGCAAAAGTCAAACGAGATTTTGATAATTAAAGATGCGCTAAATAATGCATATTTATTGTCAAGTATTCTTTGAAACTGTTTCAAAGAATAAAACATATTTTCGTTAAAATAGAGTGAACATGCGGTTGATGAGCGGGATGTTTAATTTTATCATTTTGTCCATTTTGTAAGCTTTCAGAGTTGTTCAAATAATTGAAATCATAGTTTCACCTTTTGAAAATGAAAACAGTGCTTTCAATATTATTTGCGTTTTAAACATATTATATGTGGTTTACACAACTCAAGCATCCACTCTGAACAGTCCATGGTCTTTTTTCACAGTCTTTCATGTGTTAAATATGTCAAGTAAATGATATGTTCAAGTCAGGAATAAAACATACAAAAAAATGATAACAATACAATAAAATGATGTTTATTCTGCAAGAAAATTCACGCGCAGTATGTCAGCTTGAAATGTGCTAAAGTTATCCAGATTTATACGGAACTCATAAGCATCATAGCGAGATTTAGCAGTCCTTTAATGGAGGACGGTTACGTGATCTTCATAATGGCGGCGGTCAATTTATCAATTATGGAACGGTCTATGTAGATAATTATTTGACATATCATTGCATCACTTTTATTGTTATATGAACAGGAAACCTATTGTTTTAAAAAGAAATATTTTCTACTTTTATGAATCACAAATATGCATGTTAAGAGAAGATACATGTAGGATAAACATATCTATATTTGTTTCCTGTATTCTTCGAATATAGTCTATCTATACATTAATGTATATAAAACAAGTTAAAAATTTGGCATTAAGACAAAGGTAATCTATAATTTAATAATGCTGTCCTTTTCCGTTGCTAGCAAATAATTTAGCAATGCAGCAATCATCTATGCAAGAACGGATATCTATACGTAATAATTAAAATGTGTAGGTACATACATTTCCCCCCCAATTTTGCTTATTGTGATATTTCATAAAGAATTTTTTCTGCAATTTTGAAACATCAAATACACATTTTTGACGTAACAAAATATTGAAACTGAGATTAAACTTAATCTAAAATAATTCAAATATAACTATATTTTCTTAGCTATTAATTAATGAGTGGACGAATTGCCGCTTTTAGAATAAATTTTACGCGGCGCTCACTGCTTCATATCTTGTCTTTTTCTTTGCTTGAGTTTTTTTATTCAAACCCAAGGTCTTTTGGCTACTCTATGTTATTTTTTTTTTGTTCCTCTCTTTTCTTCTGTACGTTGTGTGGGCTCTTGTTACATCAAAACTATGTATAAAGACCGAAACATAAAAATAAATATATCACTGACAAATCAAAAATTTAGACAATGAATTTGAAAATATATGTACTTTAAACGTAAAAGGCATTTCATCCAGAGAGAAACGAGTCAATGATTCTGCATATTTGAGAATGAGAAAATATGATATTTGTCTACTGCAGGAAAAACATTGCATACAAGAAAAAGACTTAAAGATATGAAAAAATGACTGGAAAAATGATGTATTTATTAGTGGAGAAAGTAGTAACAGTAAAGGGATAGGAATATTTTTGAACAACAGATTTTTATCCAGTGTTACTGAGCATAAAGAAATTATAAAAGGTCGTATCAAAATTCTAAAATTAGACATAATGAAGAAAGTTACGCTCTAATAAACGTGTATTGTCCTAACAAAGATGACCCAGAATTTTTTAAAATACTTGAAGAAACAATTATGGACAGCAATAGCGAAACAACAATAGTTGTAGGGGATTTTAATGTAGTTTCTAAATTCTGCTATAGACAAACTAAACGGACGGTCAGACACAAACAAGCAAATTCCATAAGACTAAACAGTATAATGGATAAAAATGAACTTGATGACATATGGCGAATAACAAACCCTTCCAAACGAAGCTATACATGGCATTCTAACTCAAACCCTATAGTATTTGTAGACTAGACTACTTTCTAGTATCTCAAAATATAATAAATAAACTGACAGATGATTTTCAACATACTGTTTACAAATGGAGAAAATGGAAACTTACTCTTACTGGAAAAATAACAGTTCTAAAAACATTTGCGTTCCCAAAATTGGTTTACCCATTCACAGTCTTAACAAAGCCTACAGCTAATAGAATGAAAAAAAAAGACATTATATTTGATTTTTTATGGGATTCTAAACCTGACAAAATATCAAGAAATAAAATTATACAGTCGTATGAGGAAGGAGGATTGAAAATGATAGATATTGATAGTTTCCCAAACGCCGTAAAATCAAGCTGGGTTAAGAGAATAATAAGTGGAAATACCGCCTTGTGGAATAAAATATACAAAACCGAGATAAGTAAATATGGTGAATGCTATATATTCAAATATAATACAAATAAAACAGATGCAGCAAAATTAAAATTACAATTCTCTTTCCTCAGAGATATCGTAACATCGTGGTGTTCAATTAACTTTAATAATAACGTTGTGAACATATTAAAAGAAATATTATGGAACAACTCAAATATAAAAACGAAAAATAACGTCGAGATGTTTATGTATAAACACTGGCTAGATTCAGGTATATTATCCATAGAACATATATTCGACTATAGAACAAAACACTTTTTAACGTTTGAACAATTTCGAAATATTTACGATGTTCCTGTTGGAGATTCTCTAAAATATATGTCCCTAATATTATCAATCAGACAGGACTGGATACAAATTATCGCAAACGAAAATATAAATGCATCAACAGAAAGTCAATTTCTAATCGTTAAAGTGAAAACATCTGTCACGGTAAATAAGATGTTATATGAAGAAAAGATTAAAGTGAAAAACAATAATAAGAAAAAAATAAAAGAAAAATGGGAAACCGAAATTAAGGAAAATAATGACGAACACATTAGGTGGAATTCGGTTTTTACTACACCGTTAAAATGTACAATTGATACAAAACTAAGAGATTACCAATACAAATACTTAATGAAAATGACTTCAAATAATGAAAACTTGTATAAATGTAAACTAGTAAACTCTAGGTTATGCGATTTCTGTGCAATGGAACCAGAAACTTATTAACATCTTTTTTTGGGAATATTTAATAGTTCAAAAGTTTTGGACTGATTTGAACTTATTTCTTGCTAATAAAGGAATTAAGATCAACAATTTAAACTACAGAACCATCTCATTAGGGATCGAAACAGAGAAAGATTTTAAGAAAAGAAACATTGCTAATTATGTAATAATTCTAGGAAAATATTTTATTTCTAAATGTAAATATAGTACAACAAACCCAGATATTAGCAACTTCCATGAGGGATTTAACACAAAGAATAGAAATAGAAAGGATCATAGTCAGTGTAAAAGATAAGACAGAAGTCTTTATCAATAAATGGTCAATATATTTATAATTCTGCTTAACAAATAAGAGCTCACACAACTCTTTTTCCCTCTTTCCTTCTTTCTTACTCACCCTTTCTATCTACAAAAAATATTTAAGTTAATATTGTTTAAACATTTTTTGTGAAGAAAGATTTTGTATTTGCTTTGTTACTATTGTACATATTTTTGTATATTGTGGGTTAGACAATAGTATCATTTTACATATTATCTTGTATTTGCACTTGGATAAATAAAAAAGGTAAAAAAAGCAAATTTATTATCCACCATATTTCTATTTGCACAAAAGACATAAAAAGTCCAGTCTTTTTTGTATACAAATTGCATTTATATATAGTAAAACAATAATATATCTTGCACTCCATGCAAGGAATTCTCCCATTTTTTTGCATTTATAGATACAACATTGTTTCCTGAAATTTTAGATCATACTTCTTTATACACTATATAGATGGGGGATGATCCCCTACTTTACATTTTAGATGGAGAAATTGGAATGTGAGACGAAGAATATCATACTATCTTAAGTTAAGCCAAAAGAAAGTTGAGATGGAGGAATGTTCCACTAGCTACGAGTGAGATGGGGGAATGTTCAAATATCTATTACCTAGCTTGAGGAATGTTCCCCTATCTGCTACTGAGATGGAGGATTGTTCCCCTATCTAGAAGAAGTTGGAGGAATGTTCCACTATCTTATACTGAGATGGAGGAACTTTCTCCTATCTACTACTGAGCTGGAGGAATGTTACCCTATCTATAAATGACATGCAGGAATGTTCCCTCATCTAGAAGTAAGCTAGAGGAATGCTGCACTATCTACTACTGAGCTTGAGGAATGTTCCCCTAACTATAACTGACATGCAGGAATATTCACCCATCAAGAAGTAAGCTGGAAGAATGCTCCACTATCTACAAACGAGATGGAGGAATGTTCCCCTATCTACTTCTGGGAAAGAAGAATCTTCTCCTATCAAAAACTGAGATGGAGGAATGTTCCAATTCCATCTACTGAGATAGAAGAAAGTTCCCCTATCTATACTGAGATGGAGGAATGTTCACCTATCTATTATTGAGATGGAGGAATGCTGCACTATTTACTACTGAGATAGGAGAGTGTTCCTCTATGTACTGGTAAGATGGAGGAATGTTCCCCTATCTACTAGAGAGATAGAGGAATTCCATCTATCTACAACAAAGATGGAGATAATGTTCCTCTATCAACTAGTGAGAAATGTTCCCCTGTCTACTAGTGAGATAGTGGAATGTTCCCCTATCTTCTAGTGATATGAAGGAATGTTCCCCTTTCTACTACGAAGATGCAGGAATGTTACCCGAATCAACTACTGAATTGTAGGAATGTTCCACATATATACTAATGAAATGGAGGAATGTTCCCCTATCTAAAAGTGAGCCGGCGGAATGTTTCCCTATCTAGAAGTGAGCTGAAAGAATATTCCCCTATCTACTACTGCGATGAAGGAATGTTCCCCTATCTACAAGTGAGATAGGGGAATGTTGCTCTATGAACTAGTGAGACGAGGGAATGTTCCCCTATCTGCTAATGTGATAGTGGAATGTTCCCTATCTACCACTGAGATGGAGGAATATTCCCCTACCTACTAGTTAGCTGGAGGAATCTTCCCCTATCTAGTAAGTAAAATTAAGATTGTTCACCTATCTACTAGCTGAGTTAGGGTAATGTTCCCGTTTCTTTTAGACGAGTTGGGGGAATGTTCCTCTATCTACTAGTTGAGATGAAGGAACGTTCCTCTACCTACCACTTGACTATGGAGGAATGTTTACCTATCTGCTAGCTCAGTTTGGTGAATCTTTTTCTATCTACTGAGATGGAGGAATTTTCCTCTATCTACTAGTGAGAAGGAGGAATTTTCCCCTATCTACTAGTGAGATGGTTGAATGTTCATCTGTCTTCTAGTGAGATGAAGGAATGTTCCCCTATCTTCTAGTGAGACGGAGGAATGTTTCCCTATCTACTAGTGAGATGGAAAAATGTTTCCCTAACTACTAATGAGACTCAGGTATGGTCCCCTACTTATCTACTAGTGAGATGGCGGAGTGTCCTCCTATCTACAAGTGGGATGGTGGAATGTTACACTATCAACTGAGATGAGGAATGTTCCCTTATCTACTACTGAGATGGAAAATTGTTCCCCTGTCTACTAGTGAGATAGAGGAATATTCCCCTATCTACTGGTGAGATTGCGGAATTTCCCCCTTATCACTTCTGAGATGCAGGAATGTTCCCCAATCTGATACAGAGATGCAGGAATGGTCCGAATCACTTACTGAATTTGAGGAATGTCCCCCATATATACTAATGAAATAGAGGAATGTTCCTCTATCTACAAGTGGGAAGGAGGAATGATCTCTCATCTACTAGTGAGATGGTGGAACGTACATCTATCATCTAGTGAGATGGTAGAATGTTCTTCTATGTTGCAATAAGACGATGGAATGTTCCCCTATCTACTAGTGAGATTGTGGAATGTTCCCCTATCTACAACTGAGATGGAGGAATATATACACCTAACTACTAGTGACCTGGAGGAATCTTCCCCTATCTAGTAAGTAGATGGAGGAATGTTCTCCTATCTACTAGCTGCATTAGGGTAATGTTCCCTGTTCTTTTAGCAGAGTTCGGGAATGTTCCTCTATCTACTAGTTGAGATGGAGGAACTTTCCTCTATCTACCAATTGACTTTGGAGGAACGTTCCTCTATCTACCACTTGACTATGGAGGAATGTGTTCCTATCTACTAGAGAGATAAAGGAATTCCATCTATCTACATCTGAGATGGAGTATTTTTCCTCTATCTACTAGTGAGAGTAGGAATTTTTTCCTATCTACTAGTGAAATTGTCAAACGTTCATCTATCTTCTAGTGAGATGGAGGAATGTTCCCCTATCTTCTAGTGAGATGGAGGAATGTTCCCCTATCTTCTATTGAGATGGAGGAATGTTCCGCTATCTAATACTGAGCTGTAAAAAATTTCTATTTTCTTCTAATGAGATGGGGAAATGTTCCCCTATCTACTACTGAGATGTAGCAATTTTTCTCTCTCTACTACTGAGATGGAGGAATGTTCCTCTCTCTACTTTTGAGATGGAGGAATGTCCCTTCAACCACTTCTGAGATGGGGAAATGTTCCCCTGTCTACAACTGAAACAGGGAAATAATCTCCTATCTACTGCTGAGATGGAGGAATGTTTCTCTATCTGCAACCGAGATAGAGGAACATTCCCCTATCTACTATTGTGATAGATCTAGTACTGAGATAGAGGAATGTTCTCCTATCGACTAGTAAAATGTAGGAATGTTCCCCTATCTACTACTGAGATTGAGGAATGTTCCTCTCTCTACTACTGAGAAGGAGGAATGTTTCTTCATCTACTTCTGACATGGGGAAATGTTCCCCTTTCTACAACTGAGATGGGGAAATGTTCCCCTATCTACTGCTGAGATGGAGGAATATTTCTCTTTCTACTACTGAGATGGAGGAACATTCCCCTATCTACTACTGTGATAGATCTACTACTGAGATTGAGGAATGTTTCCCTATCTACTAGCGAAATGTAGGAATGTTGCCCTATCTACTACTGAGCAGGGGGAATGTTCCTCTAGTTTACTTGTGAGATTGAGGAATGTTCCCCTTTCTACTAGTGAGATGGGGGAATGTTCCTCTATCTACTAGTGAGATGAAGGAATATCCCCCTTTCTACTAGTGAGATGGAGGGATGTTTCCCTATCTACTACTTAGATGTAGGACTAGTGAGATGGAGGAATTTTCCCCTATCTACTAGTGAGATGGAGGAATGTTCCCCTATCTACAAGCTGAGTTGGGGGAATGTTCCTCTGTCTACTACTTTAGAGGGAGGAACGTTCTTCTATCTACCACTTGAGATGGAGGAATATTCCCCTATCTTTTAGTTGAGAGTGGGGAATATTCCCCTATCTATGTACCCCCAGAAAAAGGACAAATGATATTTCCTTATAATAGTAAATAGTGCATATACCTTCGCCACATAAAAATATACTTACGTGTTAGAATGGAAAAAATACTTTATATTTTGGGTTTTCTTCCGTCGAATGTATCACAGTTTCTCGTTCAGATGTGGAATTATTGAATTACGCAGGCCTACGACCTTCCTGATTAAATTAATATACATCTGAACTCGAAACAGTGGAATATTCGATGATACATGTATATAACTCAAACATAAACCGGTAACTGTAAGGCAATACGGTAAAATCCTCATCTAAAGACATATCCGGTTCTTTCAGAAAGGGGTCTTAATTGCGGAGTGCCCTTTTATAATGGAATACTGCATTGCTTGCGGCCAGGTCAACTTAGAAAACGTCTAAACGTCTTTTAACCAAAATCTAAACCTTCTAATTGTACTGCATATAATAACAGATAGATGCTGAAACCGGTATGTATTTTACTAATTTCTGTTATTTGTACCATTAAACCTATCAACAACATTCAGTTATATCTTCCGTTTACTAGTGTTGATAAAGAAATACACTTTCTGCTTAAAATCAATTTCAGAATAATTGTGTTCTTCACACTGTGGTCAGTTTAGTATGTGTGTTGAAAAATGAACTGATTACAAATGAGATTAGTATGAGTTTTTTTCCCCATCCAATAATATTTATTGACAAAAACCCGACTAAAATTGCTTTATTAAAGCTGATAAATTCAAATTCCCCTTATACAAACGTAATATTCTCAATTTCAAAAAGGCCTTGTAGTTTAGCGAGAGTGAAGACGAACAAAACTGGTCTTAAAATGTCTTATTACAGATTCCTATTGCTTATTATTGTTAACAAATTTAGAAATACGCTACATTTAACAGCTTTGTTAATTTGTTTTACGGATTTCTGTTCAGAATTAGCCCAGAAGATCAGTTATCTTTACAAACATACAATAAAAGCAGTTTGTAAATTGTTTCCACCAATTACGATATTGTCATGAACACACATGTTACATTAAAATCACATGTAACATATTTTGTTTAATATTTGCAAACTGTCAACACATGCAATGCAATTATCATAAAGCGGAATAGTGGAGAAACTGTAATGAAAATTCGTCTAAAAATAAAATGTTGTACGAGACTTACTTGAGTTTTATATTAACAGTATGTAAAAGTTATACATAATATAGCAGATTTACTTCAGACTTCCACAAAATTTTTACTGATAACTTTGACCTTATAACTAGTTGTTGATCGAAAAAAACAACAAAAACAAGTCATGGTATTTTCTATCTTCATTAATCTTACGTTACGTAGATTGATATCACATTACATATAACATAACATAATGTTTAGCGCGTTATCTGTTATACGTGACATTTATAGTAACAACAGAAATTATCCAAAGCAAAGACACAGAAGTAACAGAGAAGCAATTTAGTTCTAAATACCCTTTGAGGGAGGAGAATAAAACCCGTAAGAATATAGAATTATTTTAAGTAATAATATCTTTTTAATCAAATCATGTTTTTTGTTGATTTTAGACTCATAAATTGTTCAAATTTGTAAATATTCAGCGAACAACAAAATGAAAACGTTCAAAGCATTTAATTTGTTAATCTCTAGACTCTAAGCTAATTTCCATATTTTTTTTTGAAAGATATCGTCGATAGTCAGAATCTCCTATCTCAATATCCAAACAATTGCTACGAATGTATTTTTATTTCTAGATAACCTGGAATTTCCAATATTGTAATTTATATCTAAGTCAAAACCACGGTGCATATCCATATCTTTGCGAAATTTACTAAACTTTACTAATTTACTATAACATACAGAGATACAGCTAAAACATTCTAGTGTTCCGTGGTAAACTACGTTTGCAGATGACATACCTTGCTTTTTTTGGAAACTCTTTCCTTAAATGAAGACATGACAAATAGTGAAGAACAATTACGTATCAGAACAAATATTGTATGATTGTATTTCTTTCTAAAATAGAAACATACCAATACAAAGAAACTTAAGTTACTCAATTCGCCTTATTCAATGAAAATATGCTTCAAAAATAGATACTGTTTTTGTTTATATATATATATATATATATATATATATATACGTCATTATTGAAATAAAATATTGCCAAAAGTGAAAAGAAACGAAATATGATTATAAACATAGCACGAATTTACCCCACCTACTTCATTATGAGGTAATGTTATCAACATAAACTTCAATATAAATCTTCGGGGCTTCAAATTAGCTATAATTATTTTTATTCATGTACATTTCTTAACACTTTGGAAAAATATCAAATACTTTTACCGTCTAGTTTTGGAGAAATTAATAACTGAATCACAGATACCCAATTTTTATCGATTTACCATGTTGAAAAGCTTTGTTACGATTGAAATATATTTAAAATATTTAAATATATTTGTGTACTTTTCGACTGAAAAGGAGAGCTTCTGTTTTGGCTGGATTGAAATCAACAAGCCAGTCATTTTCCCAACTAGAGATTTTAGATAGATCAGAGTTAAGGCTAGCTGCAGACTCTTGGGTGTCGTCAACAACAATGTAGAGACTGGTGTCATCAGCGAAGAGACGGATAGAAGAATAATTTCTTGGACTATATCATTGATATATATCAGGAAGAGTAAAGGGCCAAGTAATGATCCTTGAGGAACACCAGAGTTAATGGGTAAGACTTCAGAAAAAGTGCCAGAGAGAACAACTCGTTGGGAACGCCCAAAAAGGTAGTCACGAAACCAGTTTAGTATAACACCAGGTATACCAGTAGATTCAAGTTTGTGAATAAGGCCACGGAGCCACACACGATCAATGCTTTTGAAATATCACGAAAGACAGCTCTAACTTCCTTGCTTTCATCTAGGACTTGACAAAGGAATGATATATCAAGACTAGCTGGTTTGAAGTTGAGTCATTTGGGACGAAGCCAGATTGGAGAGAAGTTATTGTATTATAATTAGGGATGGCAAAATTTGTTCATTTTAGCATTCGAATGTTCGGATCATTTTGCATTCGAACGTTCGAAAAACTCATACTCAATTTTCACTGAATTTCTCGACCAAACTTCACGCAGCAGTTACTTCCCTTTAAGTACAATTATCACTGCCGACAGGCATGTCGTTGATAATAGTCGAAAGTAAATAAACACATTTTTTTCAAGTTACTTTTTTTAACTTCGTTATATCCAGGCATGTTAAATCGATGCAATTCCAATTATAACTAAACAAAATAGAGACAAAATTCTGAATCCTGCTTAGACAAGAATGAAGGGGAGGTCACTGCCAGGAGATTGCTTCTCGACGTGGTTAACTGGATAAGATCCGAGTGTTTCCAATTCATTGACACAGTGTATTTCTCGGTATCCGGTATGCTTATTTGGTAAATCCCCATTTGATTTTAATTTATATTTAGAAGGTTGAAACGAAAATGAGACCAAGCGCGAGGTATGGACACTATCATTTACATTTTGGCTGAATTGTAGCGATACGGCGTGAACTGTTTGCAAGAGAATAAAACAACCAAAAATCGGGCCAGTATATTAAAGTAAAATCGGGATTAGCGGCAATAACTGACACGTTCGTGTATTTCGCTTTTTCCTGTGAAACAATCAATATGTCTTCAAGTTTGACGCTTAACTCGACACTGACACGGATATATCAACACCGTGCTATGTGTCTTTTCCTAGGGAGATCCCGTTTCTCTCCGTCAGCAGCCCTGATAGGCGATATGGGCTGGCAACCAACTTTCAGTAGACACATGATAAGTGTTTCTAATTTTTGGCACAGACTATGTATGATGCCTAGGTCCAGAACAAACTACAAAGTTTTTATGTATGCTAATTCAGTTGGTAGTACTAAGATGTAAAAACTGGTGTTTCAGAACAAAACAAATTTTTAATGATCTTGAATGTACAGAATTTTGTAATATTGATAATATGGTATCAAAAAAAGCTATGTTAGAAAAAGTTCAGTCTAGAACAATGCAAAGTTTTATTGCAAATGGGAATG
Organism: Cyclina sinensis; assembly: GCA_012932295.1. Lineage (NCBI taxonomy): Eukaryota > Metazoa > Mollusca > Bivalvia > Venerida > Veneridae > Cyclina > Cyclina sinensis. Next base: position 34,905,682 of record JAAONU010000001.1, on the reverse strand, counting down.
TTAATGTCACATCTGAAAGAAGTAGAAGCGGGATCGGTGGCAACAAACTGCGCACATATAGGCAGTTTAAGACAACTTTTGGAACTGAGGAATATTGCAAAATCATACTTCCGCGTTGCCACAGGTCCGCTTTTGCTAAGTTCAGATGTGGAACTGCACCACTAAGAATAGAGACAGGTAGATATGAACGCCTACCAGTAAATGAAAGGCTTTGTCCTTTTTGTAATGACAAGGTAGAAAGTGAATTTCATGCTGTGATGGAATGTTTTATGTATGAAGATATTCGTGTAGATCTATTTGAAAAAGTGAGTGTCAAAAACCCACAATTTCACACAATGACAACTATGGAGAAGTTTAATTTTATATTCTCAAATACGAGTTGTGTACGGTATATTGCCAAATCCTGCTTTGACACACTTAAGAGAAGGGTAACTTTCCTTTACATATAAGAACATACAAATTGCTCTCTTTTTCCTTTTTGTGATGTGTCTTTTTATATGTTTTTATTTTAATTTAAATTATGTACATTGTATATAAAGGAATAATAGGTAAATGTTTTTACTAGAATGTAGGTTTTAAGATAAATATTTTAACCACACTAAGACTCTGGTCTCACATCGTTATCATTTTTTCAAAAAGTGATTATTATTTTATAGTTTATAGTCCTAGATAAACTTAATTGGACAGTATAAAAATTTATAATAAAACAGTCTTAGTAAATTTTATTTGGCAGGATATTGTTTTATAAATGTCATTAATTGACTTATATAAGTTTTAATGGCCATATTTATTACATATTGGACAAATGTATGTTGCTTCTGTATAAAACATCTATTGACTAGGCCAATATGTTGTATGGATAAAACAGGTCTTTATGTAAATTATGTTGAAGAAAACAAATCGATGATATACTGAAGTTAGTAATACTTAGAGATTGTAAAGTATCAAGTGTAAAAGATGGCATACTTTCCAAGGTTAAATGATATATAACGGTCATTTTTTCTTCTTACCATTTGCATTTAAACATTTTAGTATCGTTTTATTCATTGTACCACAATGTAACCTTCTGTAGGAAAAACATGCAATAGTTTGAATATAGTTAGGTCATGTTTTTTAAAATACAACAACCTCTAAATGAATGATAATGATTATATGAAAATTGTGTAGCTAGGGGGGACAACTCCTCAGTGCATAAAACAGTAAATTGCTGTGATATGGTCTGTGGAGTTGTCTCCCTTAGAGGTAAAAATAAATAGTCTCTTGTAATTCTTTTAGAATGACTTTTCATGTATTTTATGTTTGTGTTTTACGTTTTATATGTAACTTTATGTAAACATGTAAAGATGAGTCTGAAATAAAGAAATTACCAATATCTTTTGTCTTACCCACTGCAGGTGACACTTGCTTAAAGCACAGGCCATTAAGATTAGACGACGCATAATTACGGACGTCTGACCAAAGGTGTTAACAGGGGTGTTAAATCAACAATAGGTGTGAATTCACCTACTTACAACGCCTTTATTACTTCTTCAACACTTTATGATTTAATTTTGTGTTGAAAACAAAATAAATTAGATTTTTTTTCCGAGCATTCGAATGTCAAAAATACATTCGAACGTTTGGCATCAGGTCCGAACGTTCGAACGTTCACTTACATCCCTAATTATTATTTATAAAGAAATCGAAAACATGTTTGTGTATAATGCGTTCGAGTACTTTGCTAACTGTGCTAATACGAGAAATAGGTTTATAGTTTGAGGCAAGTGTAGGGTCGTTTATTTTGGTAAACCGCACAGACGTTTGCTAGTTTCCATTGAGACGGAACCTTCCCTGATTGGATTGATTTGTTGAAAAGATGGGAAAGTGGATAAGCTAGTTCTTGTGAAAGTTCTTTTAAGATTCTGTTGTTGATCATATCTGGGCCTGCTGCTTTTTCTGTGTGATTCAAGTTCAAGATCTCCCTACGGTTAGACCTGAAAACGACACATTCATTCCTGTCTTCTCGATAACCCGGAATTCCTACTATTTTATTTATATCTTAGCCAATGACACTGCTGCTTATGACGCGTCTCGATAGCTTACCTGTACGAAATGCGTGTTCAAACAGCGTGTAAACTTCTCTAGCATAACAAAGTTTATTAGTGGAGATTGAAAGTGCTTAAATATTTTGAAAAATGATATTAATCCCAAACATAAATCTCATTATTTTGAAAGATTTTGACAAGTAAATTTAACTGAGATCGGTGACAGTTTATACATGGCAGATTCCAGCTATATAAATAGATTTTCACAAGTTGAACATTTACTTCCATGAAGGTGGAAGCGTTGCTCTGATTGGCCGATGGATAGGTCACGAGAGGGGACCTTCTATTGGTCATCCTCAGATCCTAATAGCATAGCGATGTTTAGGATATGATTTTAATCAGATTGGCTGCTTTTCCTACTTGTAAAGATTTCAAAGTAGCTGATACCTCGTCTTGTGTTATATGTATGTTTTGCAAATGTGATTGATTTGTTTGAACATTTATATCTGGAAGAGTTTTGTTGTTGTCATTGAGTTTTGTTTCAGAATAGAAAAATGAGTTAAGATGATTTGCTTTATCTGGATCTGATGTTTATATTGAACCATGCTTATCTTGCAGATGTTATATACCTGTGTTTGGTGATGAATGTGAAATATGAAGTTAGAGTATTTGCCAGAAAGCTGTTGATTTTAGATTTTCTGATCGTAGTTTTTCTGCAAGTTTCTTAGAGTGCTGGAGTTTTGCTTGTCTGAGAAGAGTTACTATTTTATTCCTAATTTGCTTGTAAATTTGCCAATGTCGTGGATTCTGTGTTTGTTTTGCCTTGTCGTATGCAAGCTTCCGTTTTCTGATTTTTTTTTTCGTATTTCGTTGTGCATCCATGCTGGTGAAGATTGACGTATAGTTACAGTTTTGTTTGGTACATATTAAGTAGTTATCTGGTTAATTATGTTAGAAAAGTTTTTAGTGTAAGTGTCTATATCTTCGTGTTGAATAGTATCCCTTGGAAAAAGAGAGACCTCCCGCCTAAGACCTGCGTAATCAGCTTTATCATACTGCCATACTTTCCTTTTGAAGCTATGGAAATGTGGTTTAGAAGAGTCAAGTATACAGTAGATAGGATGGTGATATCTAATAGCCTGATCAAGGAAGGAATCTCCGACTCCAGATAAAGATACTTTACATGAAGAAGAGACAAGAAATAGATCAATCAATGAGTTTGAAAACTTTGAAAACTGTGTTGGTTGTTGTATTAACTGTGTCATATTGTATTGTGTTGTAATGTTATTGTATTTTGTAGCAGAATTTTGTTATTGCATATCAAGATCAAAATCACCAGTTACTACTATGTCTAACACATTCGTATCAAAGGCAAGGTCAATTGACGTTTCAATCTGAGAAAGAACTAGAGGAGTTGAATTTGGCGGGCGATAAAATGTGCCGTAAAGTATTTTCTTGTTTTTCAACAAGAGCTCTAGCCATATACATTCAACACCATGACATTCTAAGTCATGCCTTCGTATTGGAGGAATCCGGCTTTTAACATAAACCAAAATACCGCCATGGTTGTCCGTGCCTCTATCTTTTAGAAAAGGAGAAGAGAAGATTTGAAATTTTAGGGAGTAAATATCAACGGAGGGTGCAAGCCAAGTCTCAGTTACTGAGATGACGTCAAAGGGATCAAGTTCGCCTTCCATAATATCCTTTTTCTTTAGAAAGCTTTGCACATTATAACGCACAAACGATATAGAGTTAGAAAAGTCGGATATTAAAAGAAACGAGGATTCCAATGAATTCAATGAGGCATTAGAAGAATCCATTTCAACTGGTCCTGGATTTTTGTGTATATCGCCACTGAGAAGGAGAATAATAGACATCCAAATAATTAGTTCAAAGTGAGTAAAATGTTTAAGACCTTTTAGGGCTTGCTGTACTCTGTAAAACAGACCCACTCTCACCGGGTATATTTGCGTGTCAATATACATTAGGTTATTGCTGTATTGTAAAAATGTAGGGGTGAGTCAACCAATAATCCGTCGCAACCATGGAGATCGAAGGAAAATAGAGAAAAAAAGAAAGGATACGAAGAATACATGAAAAGTTTTTTGTACATTGGCAGAGGGAATGGAAAGAATTTAAATCCTCGGCAAAATAATTTAGCATTGAGGTAAATCATACTAATACAAGTTAATGTTTGAAATTATTTTTTGTCCAATCAGATGGCAGCATTTTTCAAATTTTGAAAGAATTTATTTTAGTAAATCAGCTTTAAATAACCAGTGCTACTAACCAGGTAAATCGAATGAAATGATTTATCGACATTATTCTGCATGTGTGCCTTGGAGGCGGAGCTACAGGGATATTGGTTTTTTGATTACATTAATGCGATACACAAGAAAACAGCTGTTAGCTTAGACGCTATTCTAATAATATCGTGTTGAAACTAACAAGGACATTTTTCTCATATAAATACATAGGATTAAAGAGAAAGTAGCCGTGAAAACAAACAAATTTATTAACTCACATTTTCTCTACAGAAACAAAAAGAAATATAATTATGTAATTGATGGTGAACAGTTTTTTTTAATCCCAGTTTTTAATCACAGGCACTTGGGGTGTGGAGCTCAAAACGCCTTTAAAATCCAAATAAAATGTATATTTGTCAATCCCAGCTTTGGTACGTCGCTTTGGGCGGCATCGGGATGCGAGTCTGGAAAAATACAGAATACATTGAACTAAATTCATCTTTTATAATTATGTTTGGCTTTCAAAAGTAAAGTAAAATATCCTCTCATTTTATGTAATGCATACATGTAAATTATACATACAATACACGGTAAATTATATATTCGACCCGCTGCTTTCCGGTTAAAATATCGTCGGCAAAAGTACAGTATTCCATTACGCAAGTCAAGAAAATTAAAGTGTACATGTATCATCAAAGATTGTGTTAAATCAGTTTCACAACGCAAATATTACTTAGTAGAACAAAAATGTAAAAGTACAACAACAACTGAAGCACCTACCGTACTGCCACCCGATTCACGTGCATGTAGAAGTTCTTGGGTTTTTATTCCAAGCAGTTGAGTTTTGGTGTTTCGGTGTGTCAATCAATGTCGCGTGTCGAAAGAGGGCGGAGACATGTAGAGGGTGTACAAAAATAATTTAAAACACTAAGCTGGTTAAAATTTATTAGTACGTATTTACAAAATTAAATTTAATTTTGTAAATACGTACTAATAAACTTTAACCTATACATAGTAATTAATTAATAGCTAGTTTTATCGCTTATTATTAAAAGGAAGTGAAATATTTGGTAATGAGTAGGGTATCTAATTCGTTTTCTATAGTCACTACGCGTATTTTTTATTGAAGGTCAAAAATGTATAGGACAAACATTAGTGTAGGTTACACAACAGTATTTCATATGTAATCCACTTATGTATGAAAAGAAAATAACACACGTTCACCAGTATGAAATACTTTAGTCTTGTTAGAGGTAATTTTCCGCATGCTTCAAATTTATAAATCTATCTAAGCAATATTTATAGCATAGTATTACCACTTTTATAAACAGATACTAAACCGGTTCCGATGTATTAACCGTATGAGCGTACAAAGTATAGTAAATAAACATGAATGAAAAACATGTGACTTTGTAGACAATAGTAAAATAGTAAAATATAAAGTAATTGATCATGGAACTGGATTATTAAATAAATTGGCTTCGGCAAAATTTAATTCGTGGAATTTGTACATCTACACTAATAGGCAAATAGACAAGGAGATAGACTAAATGCATTAATGCAGAATGGGAGCTCAGAGAGTGAGACAGGAATGTATATGTTCATAAGAGCTAGATATAAGCGAATGGGAAGGTGGTTTAGGTAAAAATTAGAAAATGAGACCTTTGTTGGAGTTCCGTTTTGAATATATGGACTAATTCATAGAAATACATGACAAGACATTTGCTCGAATACATCAATACAAGACTTGTTTTAAGATGAACGATCTAACAGTATAATGTTTTATTGGCTCCACGTTAACTTTTGAAAGGCCTGAGTAAGGGATTATTACTTGTAATAATATATTTATTTTTAATACATATACTCCGAACGTAGACATCGGTGAGAATTGTATGATGCGCAAATGTATTTATATAGTTTAAAGTATAGTAAAAGAACACTGTGTTTGCATCCTCTGCTGTTTAAAAAGGATAAATTAAACATTAATATAACAAAAGACAACTGGATAGAAGGTACATGAAACGGCAAATTATTGCCCGGTTAGCAATTTAGTATTTTTTACCTGTCTATAGTTAATGGTATTATTACTGAGCTGATCTTTACTACTTTGATCCTACATTATACCGATTCTTATAAGGTATATTCTGCACTTTTTAAGTATAAAATTTCGGAGATTGATGCATAATAAAACGGAGACAGCACGAGATTAGCACTATCTGAATTATTCTGTTGCCCCATAGATCTATTTGTTTCTCTATTTCAAATGCCTTTAAAAGTTTCAGCATTTACCAAGCGTTTTCAAAAAGTTAAACATTTTAAATTGAATTATAATTTATGCAAAACATATCCTCAGCTTATGATTAGCACGTGGAAGAAACAATTATCTAGCTAGTATCAATGTTGTAATTGCATCTTTCTTGATTATGTAAAAATAGACGTTAGTTCGTAATTTTATGGTTAGTTTAGTTTAAACAGTATTTATTTCATATAGTTCAAACATATACAATTATGTACAGCAAGCATGATATTATACAAGATTGAAAAAGAAGTCAAAGCCTTATATAAATTTCTTTCCTGTTATTAGGGTAAGGAAAGAGCATGAATTTACATGTAGCTACTGCTGCGAATATGATATGCTGATATAGTCAAATATTAAACTGAAACTTTTATGTTTTATGAATTCATTCAAAATTAATGTGTTGTGAAGTCTTGACGTTTCAGCATTCACTTTGAAATGACACTGTTTATTTCATGCACCGATTTAACATGCAACTGTTTTTCCTATTTACCATACATTTATTTATTTTCAAGGTTATTCAGGGGCGTATGCGCGCGCTGTTTTCAATGGTGTCTAGTAGGGTATTAAATACATCTTCATGTGATTAGTTTGTCCGACATTAAGAAATCCGCATTCCAATGATTTTTTTTTCATTAAGTGTTAAACAGGATTGGTTTATATAAAACTCGAATCACTTAATTTTCAGAAAAAAATGTTCACATTCTTGGTTCTGATGAAAACTATAAACACTTTTGAGGTTAAACGGAATTAAAACATGTTTGGAAAACTTCAGGTTACATAAAACATCTCGTATTTCAAATTTATAACACTGGAATGAAAATATCATTGGGAGTTTGGACAAATGTAGATATTTAAGTGTGTTGTGTATAACATACTAAAATCCCGGGGCAATCAAAGCAGTATACAGAAACTTAAAGGAATAGATCTTAGAAAAGAAGATACCAATGTTCAAAACTTATGAGCTCATAGGTTAAAGTGAAATGTTGTGTATTTTTTTCAATGGTGAAAGTCATTCAAATAACTTTATACTGGCATATGTAACATGTATTGAAGACGATATCAGTATTGCATATTTGTCAACACTGTCAAGACTTTAATGTCTCTCAGGACACTTCTGCCCGTCTGTACTGTGCACATATGAGAACTACCTCCACGCTGAATATTGGGTTACGTTGAGATTACATTAGTGTTACATTGTTGTTACAGGCATTACGTATAACTCTGAACGTGTGATTGTTTTTATTTCTTAATGTTACAAAATGTTACGTATGTTACGTTGAAAACTCTTTCAGGGGCAAAAATATAGCAAATATATACTTGTATATCGCTGTCGATTGAGTTACGTAGAGGTTACGTGTTGCTTCATCTGTATTACGTTTATGTTACCATAGTTATACATTTCCTAAAAATGTGCCGTTTTCTAACTTTTTCCAGTTTTGTGCCCTAGATGCTCATTTAATTCTACAAAAAGTTTCACATTTTTCGTATCGTCAATGTGAAGGCAAGTGAAGTCACACTTGAAAACCACACCTGAAAAATAGAACAGTACAAAGACTAAAAATGAGTGTTGATAGAAAAGTATATTTAGCTCTATATTCTCCATGTGACAAAAAGCTGCTATCAACTTTCTATACTCGCTGTGTTGAAGAACTTTTTTATTTGTTTTTCTGTAAATACATGATTGAGAAAATAATACCTTTCATCTTACCAATAATGCCAGACCCTATTTGATTGTAGCTATCTAAAAGGGTTCTTTCTTATTAGTATAACATTCTCTCTCACTTCTTTTGTGCGACAAAGATTTTGGACTTTTGACCAGACAAGGGTCACAAACACATATTACAACATAATCAGGACTAAAAGCCGCACCAGTACTTGCCTTTTCATCACTTATTTCGTGGCTGATTTATTCGATGGTTTGATGAAAGGAAGCGATTCATAGTAGGTCATATTTTGAGTCATCAGATCACCTTCAAAAGTTTTGTTTAAGTGCCACTCTTCCATACAGTCTAGCGCATATGGTTGGTAATTAAAGTAGAATTTATTAGCAAACAGGTGTTTCTTGGTAACCAGAGATTGCAAATCACCAACTCCAAACACACAAACTAAGCGCACAAACTTCCCTTTACATTGACCATTCCCTTTCCACACAGCATAAGATGCTCTGCTCGGTGCCCCACCAAGTTTGCCTGAAAACAAAGTAGATCCTAGAAGCGTTTCAACTTTTGAAAATTGATTTGAAAATTGATTGAAAATTTGATTTGTTTGGTAAAGTTGTTTTGCTATTCTGCTTTTTGTATTCACTGCGTTAGCAGGGAATACAGAGTTACCGTATTTCCAGACTCTATACGATGCTTTGGAAATTCCTGAGAGCATACAAATTTAGTGTTCCGCAGCTGACAAAATAGTGCATAGAACTTGGCAATGTGGTACCAAATGCGTAACTATTATATAAATACTTGTTGTAAAATGTAAAACTTCACTTTTTGCGATCTTTTATTGCTTTAATTGTATTTAGTGAGAGATTTGAGAAAAATCGTGGCGCATGATTCTTACGCAATTTTCTCAATCAATCGCTCATTGTGTCGCTAGTCTGGTTCTCGTTTCAGTCTTACGTTCATTCACTGCCGGATACCAACTTAATCGTGCCGCCAAATCTAGCTTTAGCTAATTATGAAGAAAAAGTACATACCTTTACGAAGGAATTTACTTTTTTCTGTTTAAAGTAAATTTATATATTAGTTCTGCACATCGACTCAACTACATTTTAAATATACAAAACTCTAGCTTTGTTAGAGACTACTAAAGGAATGTAATGATCACGTGATCAATATTTCCGGTTTCGATTCATCGGATGACTCAAAACAACAAAGAAGAACGTAAGTTTACATCTATTCGTTTGCTTGCTATATGCCGATGTAAACTGATGTCATTTAGATTTATCTCATCTAAATTTGTGTGTTTTTTTATAGACAGTCATTCCCCCAGAGTTAGAGAACCGTGCTGCTGCAAACAGACGTCGAGACCTAAATTTTCAACTTATATTTAAAGGCAGTGTCTAGAGGTACGGATCCGTACCCCTAGACCGGCATTCTAGAAGTACGGATCCGTACCTCTAGACAATACTACTAGGAATGTCTAGGGGTACGGACCTTTTTTTAAATATATAATTAAGCATTAATTTACGTTAGAAGAAACTCGGTTATAGTGGTTTTGACAGGTTTTAGTGTTTGACAGACTAAAATTATCTAAGAGTGGCAATGACTTCGATTTTCAGTTCCCGTTTCCGACGATATAATGCGAGTAATCCGGAATCCAAATTTGCTTACGAAAAGAGTAACATATCGTTCTCATCTATTTTCAAACAGAGAGCGTTCAGTTATAGCTGAACCTAAATGTTCGTGACAAATGACCGTTTTTATAGCTTCTGACATTCTAATGCAACAATAATGGGAAAATATATTAGGTTCAGCTACATCCAGGCCACACCACATGGAGGAATTCTCTTCGTGCCCCCCCCCCCTTTTTTTAGTCAAAAAGACCGAATGAGCTAATGAAATAAGTACTAACAATGCTTTTTATGATTCTAGGTAGTTCTGTCGCAAAGAAAAGTTCACATAAACCTATTAATGTTGCATATTTATGATTTGCCTTGGATTTTTTACAGTCATTATATACATTTTTTCCACATTTCTCTAGTAAAAATTCATTCAAGTTGATGTTTTTTTTAAATAACAGTCACTATTTATATTGTTATTTTTACAGTCACTATTTACATAACTAGTTACAACCGAACGCTCTCTGTTTGCAAATAGATGACAACGATATGTTCCTCTTTTCGTAAGCACATTTGGATTCCGGATTACTCGCATTATATCGTCGGAAACGGGAAAAAATCGAAGTCATTGCCACTCTTAGATTATTTTAGTCTGTTAAACACTAAAATCTGTCAAAACCACTATATCCGAGTTTCTTCTAACGTAAATTAATGCTTAATTATATATTAAAAAAAGGTCCGTACCCCTAGACATTCCTAGTAGTATTGTCTAGAGGTACGGATCCGTACCTCTAGACTGCCGGTCTCAGGTACGGATCCGTACCTCTAGACACTGCCATATTTAAAAGTTAAATTGTTTACATTATTGATAACAATCATCTTCATTTTTGCTTATTTACTACCACACACTTTTAAAAATTAAACGTTTTGGCCTCAAAACCCTGGTCTTTTCGGCCCTTTTCTTATGTAAATATGAAAAACAAAACAACAACAAACAAAACACATTGCAAAAGAAAAAAAAGTTATACATCTATATAACTTGTACTTTATTTAAGACTTTATTTATAATTTTGTCATAAATGAATGTATATATAGAGGATTTTAAAGTTTCTTCTATAAAACTGGGACCTTATATAATATGTTGTTCCCAGTATAAAATAAATACTGGATTTATTTTCGTCAAGTGGAATGAAATTAAATATTTTACAATTGTCCTGTTTGGAGTTTTTTTTAAAGTCCATATTTTGAAACAAAGACACACACAGACCTGTACCGGAATTGCTGTCTTTTTTGTGACTACATTTCTGCACCACTGTCATGGTTCAATGCAATGCAAGGGTAAATTTTGTTTTGTGTTTATGCTGCTTTCAATAATAGTCCAGACATTTGGTAATTGCAGGGCCTTAATTGAGAGGGAATGGACACTCCTTATCTATCGAAAGATTAACCAAAATATGCTGTCGCGCGTTTACCTGTATATCCTATAACGGAAAAAAACGAGCGATGAATTGATCGTTCGATAGCGTAAGTTGGAATGCACCTCGTTTACAAAAACACCGGTCTTTTTTTTCAATAATGGGCTGATTTTCATAATTTAAAATTTGTAAGTAAGAAAAAACGTTGATCTTTTTTATATCTTTTTATCACTTCAACAACGGAAGTTATTCTTGCAAGCCGACGAGTAAAAGACGCTGAGAACTCAATACGTTTTTCTCTCTTTTTTGTAATTATCTACCTTTAGTTAGTGGAAAGCAATGCTCGCACCTAGTTTACAAAAAACATCAGTCTTTTTGTCAATTATGGACTGATTTTCAAAATTCAAAATTTGTAAAAAGAAGAAACATTCATATTTTAAAATATTTAATTTCTACTTCAACAACAGAAGCTTTATTTGCAAGCGGACAAGTAAAAGATAACAACTCAGTATGTTTTTTTTTTTTGTAAAAAAATCTGTCTCGATTTGATGAAAGCACAATATTCAATCATCCATTATGAAGTAAATATGAAGAAAAGGTTGGAAAACTTATACCCAGATCCCAAGATCGTCCAAGTAGAGTGAGATTCAATTCATTTTTACTGTTTTATCAAGTCTGTTTGCACTGATACCACCCGAAAGTTTGTACGTTGATGATCACTGAAAGACTGTATTTTCGCCAAAACTGCTATGTTTACGGTGCTCTATTTCATAATAAAACACAGATATAGGAATAAAATACATTGTAAAGCTCCGTTCTATGTTCACTTTTCTACGTCCATCTAATGCCGACTTATTTCGTAACTCCATTTTCGTCTGATACCCCACGAAAGTAGATCAGGAAACAAGAATGTGTACATACTTTCCGCCATTTTGGAAAACAATGATTCCATTTTAGTATTGATTTTATTGTTTTTTGAAGCAGCAGCTGCGTTGAAAAATAACAAACCAGATACATTGTAATGAAAACATTATGAGAATATTTATTTACTAATTCGGCTAGAATTCGTACTAATTTCTTACTGTAAGTTTTTTTTCAGCATTTGATTATACTTTCATATAAGCAACAACATATACTATCCACCATATTTTCGCAATTTTCGAGTATCCAACCCCTCTCAATTAAGGCCCTGGTAATTGGTAAAAGAAAATGAACTTTAAATGTCCTTTTAAAGCAGTCCAAAACAAAGATAAAGGGTATACTGTACAAAATTTATTTACTTGTTTCACAATGGGAATTTGTCAGATTATATCTACCTTCTGTAGGAAGTTGCAAACAAAACAAATTTCAGTAATGAAATGTAAACCCATGAATGCCTCCAAATGTAGAAGCAATAAAATACATTTATGGTCTTTATTTGACACATAACTTGATTTTGGCAAGTTTGAAAATCTGAAATACATGACCAATTTTAGCCAGGGAAAGTTATGAATGGGTTTAAGGGGTAGATTCACATTGATATAACTGTATATTTCTGCAAAATTGTTCGGTATCAGGAGTGCATGGGTATCCGGTTTGAAGGCGTAAATTACATGGAGGTCGAAGTGGGATCAGCCAATTTAGAGGGGCTCTGGTTTGGAGGGGTTCTACCCTACTGATGAACTTTAACCCATCCTGGCAGCTACTATAATAATTTTTTGAAATCTCATTTAGCATCGGTATTGAAGTATATCAAATGTATTAAGAGGAGAATGACTAAGTACATGTATAACAGAAATTGAACAGATTCACATATCATTTCGTCACTGTTACTTTATGACTTTTTAATGACATGCATTCAAAATTCCTCTTTCTTTTACAGTTGACAGATACTACTGTTCATAAGGGTATACTTTTCCAGCCCCTTTGATATGAGCCTCAGGGATAATGTGGCTGTTGGTCAGTTAATCAGGTACAATGTACAAGGGGAAGGACAGCTAGGAAAAAGGAAGCTGTGTCAGTGAAGGCAGAGAAGTGGTGATATTGACATGCAACCCACTAAAGTTAATAATTTTAATGGTATGTGTTGACAGTGTAGTACTTTCTTATAGCAAAATTAATCACTCGTTTAATAGCTCCTCCATTATTTTTTCATATTGAGCCTAATGCTAATATTTAGCCTGTGGTACCTTTACCTTTTTTTAGTTCAGTTGATGAGGAAAAGAAGCCATTACCTGTTTTATTTGTTCGGTTAAGTGTTGACTGTCAGTCCAAGGATTATGGATTCAAAAACCATGCTACGCAAGAAATTTCTGATCTAGAACATTATGTCTTAGACTCTTAAGATCTTTCACTAAATGTCTGATTTAAGTAAGGATAAAGACAGTCCATCAGGGGTTTCATTAAGTTTTTTAGTTGGAGGGAGTGAATGTAAAGTAGGCAGATGATTTGCTGTCAGTTTGTTATAAAATAAGCCTGATTTTAAGAAAAGAAGCCTGGAAAAAATAGCCGGGTAATTTTCCGGCTCCCGGGTCTTAATGAATACCCTGGTCCATTTCAAAGAGATCTGTACATGTAACACTTGAAGTACTCACGTTGGATAACTATGAAGTCAAAGCTAGAAAGGTGAACTTAACCCTTCCATATAAGCCAACAAGGTGTTGAAACCAGGCATTAAATACAAAACAGACAATAAAAATAGGACTTTGATGCATTATACTTTTTTTTCCCTTTCCTTTGTTTTTAGGTAAAGATCCATGATATTATACTGTGTCAAACAACCCTGTTTAAGATGGACTTACTTTTTCACTAAAATTCCATATACCAGTTATTTATAGATTTACATAGGCATGTTTTTAGCTCACCTGAGAAATTTCCTACTGCTTTTGACAACCCTTACATCTTCCTTAGCCAAGCACACAGCACCGATAATGAATAACATTTAGAAGTACTAGGTTTGTAGATATCCAGATAGAATTTAGTTTGACTAAGCTGCTGTAATGAAAGAATTAAAATACAGCTAACTGCAATATACAGCCCTGCCCACCTCCCCCTAATTTTTGTGTCGCTTGCTACAAACTAACATGGCATATAGGGATCACTTCTACATCATCTGTCCGTCGGTCACAAAACTTGTCCGGACTACTCCTCAGAAACTACTTGTGCGATTTCATCCAAACTTTACAGGAATGATCAATTTTAAGTCTAGTTGTGCATATCATTGTCATTTTTCGGTTCAATGATTTTTGTCAAAGTTATGGCCCTTTAATGATTTTTAGTTTTGAAGTTTGTCCGCACTTCTTCTCTTATACTACTAAGCATGAATAAAATGTTATAGGATTGATCAGTACCTCAAGTACTTGCACATAGTTAATGAGAATTTGGTAGAATGATTTTTGGCTGAGTTCTGGCCCTTGAATTAAAACAAATTTAGCCGAGGGACTGTCCAATCACCTCTCAGTACAACTGCTTTTTTGGCTATCATCAGGCGACACATGTTATCACTGATTGCCCTTGTGTTGAATGCCTTGTTAAAACTTCCTCAGCATTATTTAGAATAAAACGCTGATTTAATGGTGTCAGTACAATTCTACATAGCGAAATATGGAAATATATTCTTTTGTACCTTAACTGCAGGTTGGCAAGACTTATTATGCTGTAGAACACAAAAGAAGAACTAGGAAAGGCAATTACATGTTGTGGAGGCATTGTCAAAAGTTCCTTGTGCCATGCCATTAACTTTCAAAGTTCCTTACAGTCAGAAGAATAAAGGCCAGAGAATTCTTAACTTTCCTGCAGCCTTAACCTTTTCCACTGTTGAAGCACTGCGACCTCCAAAAAAGCACAAGATCTCCATTCAAGGCAAGCTTGTTCAGGTAAATCATTCCCTTATTTCTGTTTTCTCTTGAATAGTATTCTTAGTTAAAACTGACATAATAACTACTGCAATGTTGTTCAGATCATTATTTTCCTGGTATGTGCTAATTTTTTGCTCACATGAGCTGTAGGCTATAAGTACCGATCAATGTCTGTAGTCAGTTATCTATCCACACTTAGTTTGTTATCACTCTGATGGTCACATTTTTGTCCCAATTGTCATGAAACTTAGTCAGGATGTTTGTCTTAGTAATTACTTGGACAATTTTGAATATAATCATCTGGGTTAAAAACTAGGTTGCAGATCCCAAATATGGAAAAACCTTGTTAACACTGTAGAAGTATTTTTTTACCCCAAATATCCAGGAAGTTTCTCAGAAAAGGTCATTTTGGTAATTTCTAGGTGAAGTTCGAAGATGGGTCATCTGGGGACAATAAACCAGGTCTGTAACAACTTTGTTAAAAGGATTCATACTCAGGTTAGCGATATAGGCCCATCATGGCCCTCTTGTTTTAATACCTTTTGATACTGTTGTGGGATGTCACAAGGCTTGTACTGCACTTTGACATACAATAAAACGTTTTTCAAGTCATTTATATTTGGGTACTTCCATATCAGTACTACCTGTGCACTCATAGAACACATTACTGATCTGTAGATTATCGGTGATTTTTTTTCCAGGAAGAAGAATTTGGGTCAGTACAAGTTGGAGCCAGAAAAGTCACCATGAAGAACTGAGTGGTTGAGGATAATACTGGAATGGGCAAAGTTACTTTCAAGCGTGAGGCTGCCCCTGCTGTGTTGAAAACCTACATGTATCATGGAACATTGATCTTAACTTTGATTTAATGAACAACATTCTTAAAAGACTGTTGACCTTAAGTTTAAGTAGAACCTAGAGAGATTCCAAG
The DNA here is from genome assembly GCA_012932295.1 of Cyclina sinensis. Classification (NCBI taxonomy): domain Eukaryota; kingdom Metazoa; phylum Mollusca; class Bivalvia; order Venerida; family Veneridae; genus Cyclina; species Cyclina sinensis. The sequence continues at coordinate 34,889,654 of JAAONU010000001.1, read as the reverse complement.
TAACTTTGAAATCAGGTAAAAACTATATATGCCCACCCACCTCTCTCCCTCGCAAAGTGGTGGCATAAAACAGTGAAGTTTCTTGAAATGTGCCTTGAAATTATTGCTAAATACTTTTTCTTGCTCTCTTTTTTTATATAAAATATATAAAGGTGCCTATAAAACTTCAGTCTTGAAGAAAATTTTAAAGAAGTTGTTACAGGCAACTATTGTGGGTGTATATTGCACTGCTAACGGGTGCACTCTTCATTTCTTATAAATGTACTTGATTTTTTTAGCTCACCTGAGCACTATGTGCTCAATCTTATAAATGTACTTGATTTTTTTAGCTCACCTGAGCACTATGTGCTTAAGGTGAGCTTTTGTTTTCGCCCTGTGTTCGTTGTGCATTGATTGTCATCAAATATTTACTTTAAAAAACTTCTCCTTAACCACTCTGTGAAAGATGAAAAAACTTTGCAGACTCATTCAATCAATTCGTTAGATCACTTGCCATACAATTTTTGCTAATTGTCTCAACTTTAATATTGATTGGGTCATAAAAAAAGTTAATGGCTTGTTTTGACAGCTATGCAGAATATACAAGGGTCCCATTAGGGTAGGTTAATATAAGCATAAATTCCACAGTATAAGGCATGATTTATCGATCTTTGACATTTCATTGAAGTTCTGCTTGATGGAGATGTTATATTATTATTTTTCAAACAATATCCCAACGTCAAAAAATATAGGATTTCTATTCAAGTGAAACAAATTTTTACACATAAGGTATAACACCTAAAGTCACTTCAATTTTACTTCACTTAAATAACAAAGAATTAGTTTATGACGTAATGTTCAAGTGAAAAAAAGTGCTATACAACCTTTAAAAACATGGAGGAATTAGTTTATGTAGAACTACAACTTGGAAGAAAGTGGAATATTTATTAATCAAATTCTCTGCTAAGGTAAAAGTACAGCCCGATTTCCCAGCACACAGTTTGAATTTAGTTATAAAAAATCGAGGTTATTAATTTTTTTTAATTCACAATTTATAACATGTTATTTTAATATGTGCACCTTAATTGTGTTTCTTGTAGTTTAGTGTTATTTTTGCATTTAAAAAAGGATTCGTTATGAGCAGTGTAATTCTGCACTACTGCCTCTTACAGTAAGGATAAATATACGTCTCATCCAAAAATTGCGGTGGAAACTACCGATGTCGAAAGGAAAACAGCCAATCATCAAAACACGTTTTTTCTTATCAAAAGCAATGTTTTCATAATTTTGTAATTAAACCATTTAAATCAGTACATTATGATTATTTTGAATAGCTAAAGTTGCTATAGTCGTGTCACATGACCTTTAAAAAAATCTTCTTGTCCAAAACTGCTAAGCACAAAGGTCTCAAATCTGGTGTGTACCCATGTCTAGTGGACCTCAACCATGTTGACAGTACACATACACATGCAAAATAAAAAAAAAAAAAAAAAAAAAAAAAAAAAAAATATTTAAAAAATAGATGTTTAATATAAATTGCTACAGTGTAGAAATTTTACCATTCTTTTTCTTAGTCATACCTCATAAATAGGTATTTCACTATGAATTAAAAGACTAGACATCTGCACTTTTTGTAACATCAGAAAATACTAAAATGGTTTTCAAATTGTGCAATTTACATAAAAGTAATGTTGCAAAGTTTATGGTAATAGTAGCGTCATTCTTAAAGTCCTTAAACTATGTGTTCTTCAGCTATTGATCATCCTTTTGATTAATTTTTTTCACTTCATGCTTTTTTTCTTTATATGTGCTTAAAACTATTGTACATTCATTTTCTTATGCGGCACTAAAACTAACAACCATGCTGTTCTTTTACAGTACATTGCAATGACTGTACTTGATGATTTCATCTGCACAAGTGAGCTTGTTAAGTTATTTTGTCTCTGTGGAGTGCCTTGTTGATTAGCTACTTATATGCTGTTCATTGACTGTTCTTCTGTTTCTTAATATATTTCCAGTATTTCCTATATAGAATAAATTACAGCTGTTACAAACTAAAACATACAGAACATTTTCTTCAGTACAGTCCATAATTTTTCTTTTGTGATTTTTTTTATTTTAATGGTTAGTCATAGAAATATTATGCCTCTGGGGATTTAAATAGATCATTAATATCTATATATCAACTTTTAGTATGTTTATATTGCATTTTTATACACTCAGGAAGCATTGCTGTGCCATCATGGCACCCTTCTTTGCTTTTTAGCTGCCTTACCATTATTATTATTCTTTTTTTGAAAACAGTTTGCATAAGAGAGATTTGAGATGTCTTTTGTTTCTTTGATAAACATTGCTGCAATTATTATGTAAGGGTGTGCTTATTAGCTCAACTTTTAAAAAAAATCGAGTTATTGTTATAGTCATGGTGTCGTTGCCGTTGCTGTCCGAAAACTTTAACATTGATCATATTTTTTTATTCCTTGATGGATTATCTTCATACTTGGACACATCCACCCTTTGGACAAGAACTTCAAGTTGACCAGACTAAACTTGACCTTGGCTTTTAAATGACCTTCAAATTCAAGGTCAAAATTTTGGCAAAAAAAACATACAATTGGCCATAACTTAATTATTAAAAGGTGGATTGTCTTCATACTTGGACACAACAACACTTTAAACAAGATCTTTAAGTGGACCAGACTCAAAATGACCATTACCTAAAAATGACCTTGACTGTAAAGGTCAGATGATTGAATTTGGTTAAATTGTCATACCTTTCTCATTTATTTATGGATTTGATTCATACTTGGCCAAAACAACACTTATGACAAATCCAACATTTGGATTCTTTCAGATATGAACCTGACCTTTAAATGAAGGTCAGTCAAGGTCAAAATATTGAATTTGCTTAACCTGGCCATAACTTTCTTATTTGTGGTTGGATGTTAATAATAAAAACAACACTTATGACAATGCGGACATGAAAAATTATTCAAGTATAACATTTACCTTGTAAATGACCATGACCGTCAAGTTGAAATAATTGAATTTTGCTCAAATTTTCATAACTTTTGTATTTATTTATGGATTCGATTCATATTTGACAAAACAACACTTGTGACAAAATCTGAAATTATGGTTCTTTCATGTATCAACTTCACCTTAAATGACCTTGACCTTCAAGGTCAAATTATTGAATTTTGTTACAATTTGCCATTATTTTGTTTGTATTTATTGTTGGAATGATTTATACTAGGACAAAACAACACTTACGACAAAACAAACCTGTTGAATAACTCAAGTGTGACCATGACCAAAAAATGACCTTGACTGTCAAGGTCAGACGTTTTAATTTTTCTAAAAATTGTCATTACTTTGTCATTTATTTATGGATTTGATTCATATCTGGACAAAAAAATACTTTTGACAAATCTGACATTTTGATTAAAGTTTGACCTTGACCTTAGAAATGACCTTGACTAGCTAGATCATATTATTGAATTTTGCTAAAATTGGTCATAACTGTGTACGTTTTGGTTACATTTGATTCATACTTCGACAAAACAACACTCTTGACAAAACTGACAATTGAATAATTCAGGTATGACAGTCAAGATCCCATTATTGTATTTTGCTTAAATTGTAATAACTGTTGTTTATTTATGGATTTGATTCATACTTTGATAAAACAACAAAACTGACATTTTAATTTTTTTTAAGTATGACCTTGACCTTTAGATGACCTTGACATTTCAGGTCAAGTTATTGAATTTTGCTTAAAATTTTTTTTTTTTTTTATGGTGATTTGATTTATACCGAGACAAAACAACACTTATGTCAAAACTGACACATTGAATATTCAAGTGTGACCTTGACCTTCAAATGACCTTGACTTTCAAGGTCAAATTATTGAATTTTGCTTATATTGGCCAAAATATCATTTTTAGTGTTTTATTAATACTTGGACAAAACATGCTCATGACTAAACCTACATGTTAAATTATTCAGGTATGACCTTAACCTTAAAATGACCTCGACAAATTATTGAATTTCGCTAAAATAGCGAAATTTTTGTTATTTATGGATGGATTTGATTCATACAGGGACAAAACAACACTGAGCATAAAACAAACGTGTTGAACAATTCAAGTATTACCATGACCTTTAAATGGCTTTGGCATTGCTTAACTTGGCTATAACTCTGTTGATAATGGATGTAGTGTCTTCATGCTTGGACATAATACCTTCTAGACAATACCTCCAAAGAAAGTTAAACTGAACTTGACCTTGATCTTTAAGGTCTAATTCCTGAATGTTGCTAAAACTGGCCATAACTTTGTTATGTATAATAATATTTCCAAATTATGTTTCATTGGAAATCCCTTCACCACAATCTGCTTCCTCTGATGTGATTGCCTTTGGAAATAGGAAAAAGTGGAGCGTGGTTCCCGCTTGTGATGGCTCTTGTGTATTAGGTGTTTCTGACTGTTTCATCATGTTGATAAACAATAAAACTTTAAATGCTTTCTATTATTGCTTGCTGTCTATTATTGCTATATATAAATATTGTTTTCAATTGACCATCTAATACTTACACAGATAATCTTATTATGTTCCATGTATTTTTATGCAAAATATCAGGCTGTTCCAATATATAGTAGTCTAAGGTGAGGCCCATCCCAAGACAGCATAATGTTGACTAGCCAGTTCAGCAGTGAATACCCCAGAGCTTGCAGCGCTTTGATTCTGATAAAGTTGTTTTGCTATTCTATTTTTTTTGCTAAAGTTGTTTTGCTGTTCTGCTATTCTACTGGTCCAGGAGTTGTTCTGTTATTCTGCTGTATTGCTAAAGTTGTTTTGCTATTTTGTCTTTTTGTTTAAATTGTTCTGTTATTCTGCAGTTTTTCTAAAGTTGTTCTGCTATTCTGCTATTCTACCGGTCCAGAAATTGTTTTGCTATTCTGCTTTTTTTTATATTAAAGTTGTTTTGCTATTCTACTATTCTACTAGTCCAGAAGTTGTTTGCTATTCTGCTTTTTTTGATAAAGTTGTTTTGCTATTCTGCTATTCTAAAAGACCAGGAGTTGTTTTGCTATTCTGCTAGATTTGTTTTGTTATTCTGCTATGCTGCCAACTTCACACAGACTTCGTCACATACGGAAATATTACTTAGTTATCATATTATAATAGACTACACCAACTGCAAAAAAATCTTATTTCTGAACATGTATTGTGGCGTAATCAATTTATCTTATTCGTATAAATGTGTAATTACATTTCTCATTTTGTTATTCGGGTACAACCTTACCAAATATTTGTATCTTTTAGAATTCAAAACTGATAGGTTTCAGTATTTATTATGCTGAAATCATTTAATATACGCCAGAATAACCGTTTTTGTAATCTGAATTGCAGAATTCATGCCGACATAAGTATAAAATGAATTTTTATCTTTTATATTTAAGAAGTCGATTTTCTTCTTAACATTTTAATTTTGAATAACATATGCCGACATAACTTTTGAATGATGTTTCATTATGTAATAAAATATAACATTTCATGATTTTATATATTGTTTTGTTGTCCTTTTTTCACTTGATTTGGTGTAATATGCTTCATTTTCAGAGGACAAAAATGCGAATATCGGTTTTTAAAATGTCAATAAGAGAAAAATTCCCTTTTTTGAATGGGCGACGTTCTAATTATGAAAAGTAATGAACTTGAGAGACTTTTGTCCTCTTACAATCTCTAGTGGAAAAGGTACTAATGAAGTATTAAAGATAAACGGGAACAAATAACTTGAGACTTTCAGACAAGTCAGAATCAAACAGAGAATAGTGGACTTTAAAATAAGCTGAGATATAATAATAATAATAATAATAGTAATAATAAATACCGTTATAGTACGACCCTGGGGTTCCTAGATGTTTATTATAATTCAAGGTCGCCCAATAATATTCATCAGGACTATAAACATCTCGAAACCAATCCAGGACCACGCGAGCAACTTCACTGTAGATCACAAAATGTACGAAGTCCCGACTGAATACATTGTAAGCACTTCCCTTTACCACAGACGTTTTATATGGTGGATCTTCTTTTGTTTGGGTTGACCTTATAATGTTTGGTTTTATCTTATTGTTGAAATGTCTGTACAAGAATCTTTTTGTAAACCTGTTTTCTATTCGCCGATTTCTGGGAATGCCAAGAATATCGTTTGCACCGTTGTATATTGTTAATATTTTCACTATTTCTTTGTTTGTTTTTAATGGAAATTCCTGACTCGGTAGGTTAATGAAATACTTCCAGTCATGACCACGCTGTAATAAATTTTCCATACAGTTTAGATCTGCCTGCAATCGCGTGAAACCCGCATACACCACGTACTCTTTTCTTGACACGACAACGTTGTCAAAACAATCAGCAATACCATGGATGGCGTCATGCACATCTTGTTTAGAATCGGCGTCAACATGTAAGCAATAGTAATTCTGCGGTGCATAAATTGCTCGTAATAAACGTTCAACCTGCTCCACTTCTTTGTATAAAAGAATGCTATAAGCAATGGGAAAGTTAGATTCCTCTTCTGAAGGTAAGTAGTTATCATATCCTCGATCTCTTCTGAAGCTGTTACAATTTCTTGTAAGGAGAACGTATTCTTTGTCTTTGACAAATTTTCTCGAGTAGTTCCCTTTCACTGTGAGTTCATTTGCTCTGGCAATTTCAGCTTGATCGCCTTTAAAGATTGCCTTACAATTGACATCATGGACAAGTCGTTTTGCAGTTTGTTTGCTCATTGACAGTTCAAGATTGAAAACAGCACCAAAAAGTTTTTTCCTATATCCAAATTGATTTAAATAAACTTTCTTTTTATTTTCATTAAATAGGCCTTCTCTGCATATGTACATGATGGTCCCTAAACTTACAAACACTATGCCAAAAAATATCTTTTTCATCTTTTGAAAACATGTACAGCTTTTATTTGAGAAAAGATAACAAATCTATTCCGTGGTTGATACCTATTTTTTTTCTTATCTCACCGCAATACGTTTAAAGTTGTTGACACCCAGCATTCACAGCTCGCTCTGATGAACGATGAACTTAATCAGTTGACAGTATACAGTTAAATTTCGAAAACTCGAGACGGTGGAGGAAGAGAAAATATTCACCTAGTTATAGATGATCTAACCTATTTCAAGAAACTGCCGTAGCTATGCTCTACTTTTATCTATCTATTAATCAGTCCATTTACAAAAAACAAAAACAAAAAAACAAAAACAAATCAACCGCTTTTTTATTTTTAATTTTCATTTGATCTTTTTTTTTATTTTTTGACAAGAAATTTTATTATCACATTGTTGATCTTCAATCTTCCTTAGTTTCCGATCACCCAGTTTAAAATTAGACTACAATATGTATGATGTTTCAGCTCCGTAGTTCTAGCATCAACTAGCATATTCTTACACATAATTTTTTAATTGTACACATGTAAAAAATCAATAATTTTACTTTAACAATGCAGATTAAAATATGCTACACCATGAACACGCAGTATACTTAAACTTAAAAAAAAGCTAACGTCTCATGATTAAAAAAATCAATATTCTATTAATGACATTATTTTTTTGAAAGATCATTTAAACATTTTGGACCCTTTTATCACCGTTTGTGGTTAAACTAAGCCATTTTGACAAGCTAAAAGTCATTTGTTTATTCAAACTACAGGAAGTGCAAGTTAGAGAACTAGCAAGCAAAGGTGGTACACTTATTCGAGTTCCCGCAGAAATTAAGAAGGTAAATAACCGAAGGGACCACAGCTGCTACACGCAATATCAAGTCATGGCTTTTCGAGTATTTAGTGGTAATGTGTAGAGAAATTGGCCTGGGCTGAAACGAGACTTCGAGTTATCCCGGGTTCTCGAGTTATTGAGATAACGAAGTTTTACCGTATTAATTTCTACGCTGATTCGGTTAATGTAAGCAGTATACTGAATTGCATTTAACGCATGCACAGCATATGCCGTTTATTTTATAAATTGAATGTGAATTTGATATACATGTAGTAATGTAGTTATCGTGTTTTAAATCTTTATAGCTCTCCTGAGTACAAGGTTTGTATGAAGATCGACATTTATCTGCCATTTGTCGTTGTGCGTCGTGCACTGCAATTTTCTTTAAATTGTATCACCTATATCACAGGAAGGAAATAACTTTAACTTGTTGAGATTCCTTTCATGAAGATCTACCTGTTTCAATGAATTCATTCCCAACAAAACTCTATAGCAACTAAAAAGAACAATTTTAAAGACTATATGTCAATAACAACACATCCTAAATATTTGAAGTCTAGTAACTGGCATTGTCTGTGGACTTCTATCGTGATTCTTTTGAACATTTAGTCCTACCTTGATGAGTTATATGGAGGAAACATCAACATCTTTCTCGGTGTCTTAACTGTAAAGTTTTAATTGTGTTCAGCATGTTATGTGTGGCCAGATATCTTTTTAGACAGCTAACATTTAAAGCATTGTTACCCTCAATGTAGCCGTACTACTTTTCACTTATAAAATTACTCAAAACGATAAATTCACTTAATAAACTCTTGGAGAAACTTGGAAAGGTTTATTTCTTTAACACATATCTTGTATGTTTTGTCATTTTCTGCCTACTTACTGATGCCCCTTTTCATTCGCGTCCTATCATTTATACTACAGCCTTCGGATGTCTAAGTAATCATTTTCTTTCAAAACACTAAACGTCGTGTAGATTTTATTCATGAAGCTGATTTATATCTGCAGACAGACATATCCTTTTTTCATTTTATTCAAATTTAAAGTAATTCATAATCGAGAGTAGTATAGTAACTTATAAGATTTTTTTCAAATATGCAAATCTCAGCAATAGTCTGAAAGGGATGTAAAATTGACTTAAGAAAATGCCTAGCTAATTTACATCTTTTTTTATCTCGATTACATGTTGAGTATTTTTGTTATTATGTGATAAAATGCTTCGTTGTATAAATAAATGTTCTTGTTAACTTTCATTTTCATACGAAAACCATTTTTTCACATTTAAGAACGATAAATGGCAATATAGATTTTTTCTTTAAATTTAAGTGACCAAATGTAAATTAATGTGCTTAATTTGTACAAGTTAAAGAAAGTTTAACTTTCTCCCAGGAAAGTTGCATTATTTTGCTGACCACCTAGTAAGGTCTCCGAAGGCTCTGTTTACCTTAAATTGCCAGATTTTCTAAAATTGTGGTTCTGGAGAAAAAAAAGTTTATTACCCGTATTATTTCGGTCCATTTGTTGAAAGAAGTACACCTTGAACATACTTAGTAAAAGCCAAATACAATGTATATTCTCCTCGCAAAGATTCTGGAAGGGAAATAACTGCTGTGTGGAGTGTGAGCTGTGTAAAGCGAGAGTGATGTTAATTTGTGTAATAGTGTAGCTTAAACCATGATTATTTGTGTTAAATATATAAAGTTATTGAATAAATTAACACATTGAAAGAGATAGATGTTTGCTGCATTCATATATGTAAAATTATTTTGATGAAATTGATGCAAGTGATTGCAATCGCGAGTTAAACAAACTGATTTTGTTCCAAAATGCATGAAAACCAACAGTTTTCTTCTACTGTTTAACGTATTGAACAAATTAAGCTGAATGTTTTGTCAATTTCTAGTGTCTCCTCAGTGACAGAACTGATAGATATCTGCACCTGGGTGCATATTAGAAGATGCGGCCTGAATTCTTAATGGTGGGGCAGGTGTGCGTTTATTCCTTGTGTTTTTATATACAGAGAAAGATGCTGGGTATACAGTTTAGTCATGATCAGACTGACTAAAATAAAAATTTTCAAGTTTACTTGAACAAAGAAGTTTTGTTTAGATATTCAAGTACATACAAAATATTCGTTTAAATTTTGGAAGGTCATGAGAATTGTACATAATTAAATTACCATCAATAATCCGTTGGCATTCATCAGTTCATTTAGTTGATGTTGAACTTATGATGATGACCTGATAATATGATGATGACGATGATGATGAAGATGACGTTGATGATGTTGGTAAGAAGTTTGTATTGAAGTTAAGTAATGCTTTTGAAAAATAAAAATACATATTATGATAAATCTTAATAGACAGATAAGAAAGTCAATGTATGCAGTGGCTTCAGACGAATATACACCAACACTGAGGTGCATATACATTTATTATGAGCACTACCAAAGAGAGTTTGTATAAATCTTATACAGAAGTGTTTAAGGATTCACTGCAATAGAACGCAAATGTTCTTATCAGTCATAACCAGCATTAAATTTTGTTTAATAAATTTCATACATCGCTGAGTTCAGGCAACTTTGAAGAGGCGTCAGCGCTTAGAGAGGCGAGCCAGGGAGTTGGGCTTTGAACGTCAGACTGAAAAAGGTGCATCGAGTGGAAACATTGGTCAGCTGTTGGGGAAACCGGCAGCGTCTTGCCCTTGACATTTGATGGAGCTGGAGGCAACTTACTGAAAGACTAGTATTGTTTGAAATATTTCCTACTTTTAACTTGAATTAAGAACATACCTCTAAGCGGAGTTAATTTAGAAACATATCCCGAAACAATTACATTCATGTAAAAGTAAATTACATAGGATAAAATGAAAAAGGAAAATAAACTTTCTACTGTTTCCATTTCTACACTTTTTTAAACAATAATAAATCAGGTTATGAATAAAACATAGAAAAATACAGCAATGAAAAATATTAAAAAGCTTAACTTTTTTTAAACTTCAAGATATCACCTGTTTGATATAGCGAACGATTGCATATGACCTCTTCTTAGTAAGTCATCCTAAATGTAAATTTCATCGTTATCCACAAATCTTTAATTTGTTGTATTTGTTCGTCAATTGGTCCGTGGATTACTTCCCTTTAAAATAAAATGGACATTAGTAATTTTTCGGAAAGTCGCTAAAGTGTTTAAATACTAAGGGTACCATTAGGCATAGAGTGTAGAACTTCTTTAAAATATCATATATATTAATGTAAATTGGTAACAATAAATAGCGAATTCATCTTAGTCAGATTTGACATCACAGATACTTAGACACGTCGTGGTGTACACTTTGAAATACTAACTAATTTATAATTACCTGTAATTACCTGTATTTTGTTGATTTTTTTAATTCTGAAAAACAATTTACATATCTTCTTTCTCTTTCTATCTTACAAAAACGAAATAAACATATTTTGCACGTTATAGCTAATTTATAATGTTTGGCATTTTTATTGAAATTAGACACACATGCTAATGAGAGTAAACACAGTTGTTAAACTAGTGTTATTTTAGCTGAAGTTTGAAGTTATGTTTAATCTTTCTGAAATGAAAAAGCTTTCATTTATATTTCGAATTTGTAGCGTTTATTTTAAAATATATATGTCGCTTTTTGCCAGATGTTCATGGGCATATGTGTAGTCCTTATTCTTGTTTTTTTCTCCAGTTTTCGCCATTTACCTTGCTTTAACAACTTATAAGCATGTGACTGCTACATTACCTGAATTGTGATTGGTCCATTTCTGGTCATGTTTGAGTAAAAAACAATGTGATATTTACCTCAGATTATGATACCGATATAAGCAAAAATTACCTCATGTGTTCTCTATTAATAAAGATTATAGGTTTTTGAAGCAAGGAACGTTTAGAAAATGAATATTTTAAGTGGCATTAATTGCATAAAAATCTCAAACGCCTCTACAAACCTTTCCAATATCTGTGTGGTTGATTGTGCCTGTGAGAAACTTCTTTTCGCAAAATATCAAACGTTGTTCTGATATTTTTTAAATGTATCTATCAGTCTTTTAGTAGAAGTGCACAATACAGACATATGATAAGCCATCTATTAACTGCATGCCTTGGCGCCAAAATGTCGACATTGCCTTTTCTTCGAGATGATTGTTTAACCTGCATATGCGAGTTTTGTCTGCTATTGACACTTTGTGATTGCATGTATACAAATATATGCTAATTGTAATGTTCGATTCGTGATTGTTTAGATTATAGATTAACAGTTAAATTCTCTTGATGTTGTTAATTCTAATCATTCAGCACTATAATGTGAACTACTTTGCTTCAGATTACTACGCTATGTATAGACATTGACCTACATGTAATCAATTAGGTAACAGTGTATAAGTATTAACCTACACGCGCTAGACTGGTAACCCAGGGGTCCCGAGATCAATCCCCCGCTCCTCCACTAACATTACTAATTGTCTTTCGGATGAGACGTTAAACCGAGGTGCCATGTATCATTACTGTGTACTGAGCATGCAAAAAACCAGGGGTGTCTCTGGAATGGGTTGCTTTCTGTATCTTGCACTATCCCCCACAACATAAAATAACTAATCTCTGCAGGGGGCGTCGGTCATATGGGGAACCGGTACCGACGATAAATAAACCCAGATAGATAGATAACCTACAGAACTATTTCACAATTGTACCTTTTGTCTTACCCGTGACTGTTATGAATCATAAAGAACCATTAATAAGTAATTGTGCACGTTGAACTATCGTATTTAATACAGATGATGCAATTATGTCTACAGACCGTCTTGCATCATCAATTAGGTAACAGTTTTCAATGTCACGTCTTCCAGATCAGAAAATCAATATGAGGTGATAGATTTAATAGTGCAATTGACAGTTAACGAGAGAACAGATACTAGAATTTCTGACTGCGTGGGTTTGGTATCTTTCAAATAATCAAAATGTAAAATGCTAGAATGCGGTTTACCTGTTGTAAATACATGAAGCACGGAGAAATAAAAGGTTAACACATGTTCAAATTGGATAGCATATCTTGTCACTGTCACTGTCTTTGCTGCCATATCGTTTGATTTGTTATTTATCATTCAACTTGAGTTAACGTGAGGTAAAGATGCATTTTCCAGGTTGATTGTTTTCACCAAAGGCGGAAATGTGTTTTGTCCCCGGAACATGTGTATTTCAGGTGTCGTTTCAAAAGAATCTGCATGGATTCTTACATAATCAATTCATCAGTTGGTTTGCTTTGAGAAATATTAAATTTAATTCATCTTAATGCAATTCTTGCAGGTTCATTTCCTTTGAAAGGAAAGTTTCCTGCATTTAATAAATAAACCATCAGTTGCAGAGTACATTTGGAAAGATAAAATGAATAAATCTAATTGTTCTAAATCTTGGTTATCGGTGACATATTGAAATAACAATTTCTACCTTTCAATAAATGTTGATGTAATCTGTAGTAATACGGCCTGACGTCAGAAATATCTTGGCTGCAATGTCATGTTATCTGTAACATCTATTTTTATATACAATTATTTTAAACATCTTCAAATTTAAAATGCAAAAGAATATTACACCGAGAATTTACATCTAAGGAGATTGTAAAGCAATAGAAACCAAGATATTTCTTCGTTTCTGGAGATTTTAGTATGACACAACATACCAAATATATGTCACCTCATAAGAAAGCGCGATGTAATTTTAGCACGTAGTTTTTGCCTGAAATACTGTTTTGCATAATCACGTACAGACAAGACATTGCGAGAATTGGAAATAATGAATATTTAGAAGGCAGCAAACTTCATTTTCGCTATCTAAACTTGAAACTTTCAGCAAACTTTATTTTCGCTATCTAAACTTGAAACTTTCAGCAAACTTCATTTTCGCTATCTAAACTCGAAACTTTCAGGATAACTCAATGCAATTGGAATTCTAATTAGTCTTTGATGCATAAACCATAGTTCTAGCAATAAATCTTGAGTCTTATCTATTCCAGGAGAGATCTGTTTTACAGGAATGAAACTTTCTATACTCTGAACTGTGTGAGACGGGTTGTTTTCAAGTAAGAAATATTTGATACTGTATATTCAGTAGTACGATTGTTAAAGTGATTCTAACGTTGTGAGGATCAGTGAGCGTAAGTAATCTACCAAAAAGCACGGGATAAAAAAGTAATATTGAAATGATATTTGCTAAAAACCTCATGCCATGAAATGATTTCTGTTAAATACTGACACAATGAAGTGATTTCTAAGAAACATTTACACCATTAAATTATTTCTAAGAAATACTAACACCCTGGAATGGTTTTTGTTAATTATCACATCATATTATTTCTAAAAAAAGTTAAACCCTGAAAAGACTTCTGTATGAAAGAATACAAAAATACAAAGCTGAAATGAATATCACAAAATATTGTTTTTTGTTTCGATTGTATACATTTAATAGATTTTTTAGATAGCAGATGTGCTTACATCATAACAATAATTGTTTTACTACTTGGGCTTTGTTAATCCCCTTCCACAAAGCGGGGAAGGGATTATAGGAATGGCCTCCGTCTGTCAGTCCGTCCGTCCGTCTGTCCGTCCGAAACACTTTCGTGTCCGCTCCGTAACTTTTAAACTGAACTTTTTTTTAAATAAGTTGGCACAAGTGATCACCATTATGAGATGATGTGCAGAGCGCAATAATTGAGTTGCTACCCCCAAGGTCAAGGTCACACTTAAAGGTCAAGTGTTAAAAAGTCTACATTTCGTGTCCGCTCCATAACTTTTAAACTGCTGAAATTTTTTTGAAATAACTTGGCACAAGTGATCACCATTATGAGACGATGTGCAGAGCCCAATAATTGGATTGCTACCAACAAGGTAAAGGTCACAGTTAAAGGCCAAATATCCACATTTCACGTCTGCTCTATAACTTACTAACTTGGCTTAAGAAAAGATTTTTAATTACTTTGCACAAATGATCACCACTATGACAGGATGTGCAGAACCCAACTTCGAGGTTGCCGCCCCCAAGGTCAAGCTTAAATGTTCTCCATAACTTTTTGACTTTATGGAAGATTTTAAATAACTTGGCACAAATAATAACTATCATGAGACTATGTGCTTATAATATGCACGGCACAACATCAAGGTCATGGTTGGTTAAAGGTCAAGAAGTACATATTCATGTCTGCTGCGGAAGAGGATTTAGCTGTCCTTCAGACTGCCTTGTTATTATAGGAATTGATGTATACAAACATGTAAACGATAATGATGTACTGACTCACAAATTTTGAAATTTCACACAGGAAAAAAAGTTCTTTTAATATTCAGAAAGGAGTGATGAATTGTTCCAGTTTTGCCCAGGTTTTCATGGCTATTCATAACACAGCCAAAAACGTAGGTCGGCACTTATCTTACACTTTCAAATGATCGTCAACAAGACAACACAAACTATGTACCTTTCACACGTTTTATGAACATATGCATGTATCATTTTGCCCTAAAGTATATTTGTTGCTGTTGTTGTTGTTAAAATTAACATTTAAGTATTATAAATAAAAATAAGTAAATGATGTCTTCTCAAAGATTTCTTTCGTTTTACCTCAGCTTACATGTACACTTAAAAGACGTTGTGTCGAATTATCATGGAGATTTTAAGTCTTGAGGCGAATATTATTCCACTTTCATTACGTTGCGCTTTTATATGCATATTTTATGCGTATCTTAAAACTCAAGAAAAGAGGAGAATATCTTATGCAGAGCTGTTTAATTAGCAGGCAAAGTTCTGTCTTTATGTACATGAACTCCCACGAGAAAGCTTTCTTAAGATTTATTACGTATAAATACAGCAGAATTGTTCTGATTTTTTTTTTTGACATCAAAGGGGTAGTATTTAGAAACGGACCAATTCAACTTCGTTTTACCAAATTAAAAATCATAAATACAGAAATAATTTTGAAAGTAAAATGTTACATTTGAAGTCAGTAAGACCAGTTTTAAAGTTAAAAAAGAAAAGTATAGCGATATCTACTGATACAAATCGTGCAAATATTCATTTTGGCATTTTCTTACGTCATCGTCCCAAAAAAAGGTCAAAGGTAAGATAAGACAGCTACGCCGAACGAAAAAGGATGTCTTCGTTTTTATCTTATCCTTTTTTTCCGAAAATTTAATACTTTGTAATGTTATTTAAAATCACGTGAAATATGAGGATCTTTAGATTGCTGTGTCTGTGTGTTGTATTACTGTAATTAGTCAGATCAAATGTTTGTTCCACGATACAAGCTCTCTCCCGATAAGCGCTTTTAATTCAAGTTATTGCTTCTCGCCTGATATTTAAACGCTTTGAAGCTTTTAATTAATGAAAAGCTGAACTACAATTTTGTACTTTTAGGCAAGAATATCTTTAAGCAAGGCTAAATTATATGTGGTTTTGTTGTTTTATGAGGAATCATAATGTTGCATTGCATTCTCTTACTTTCCTTTAACCTAAAAGTTTGACCTTGTCTATACAAATTAAAGCATCCTATACTTTTTTTTCAAAACGTTAACATATTATCCCCTATAGTTATCTGTAATAACTTCTAGACGACATGTTTGTCCAACAAAGTTTTACCCACTTAAACAGATAATATCATATAAAATAATGGCTAAAATACGACAAAATTGATGATGCTTAAAGATGGACTTTCTTTATTTGTCTTCTATTTCTGTGTGAGGTTTCAACAAAGTCCTTATAGACATAGAGTGTTTTGCTCCAGACAAAAAAATCAATAAAGAGAAGATCTTATGAAAATAAATAAGACAGAGTTATGGTTCTTGCACAGGGCACATCATCTCACTATCTGCAGAGAAAGTGTCAAGTCTGTGATTTTTATACTTTAAAAGTAATCCTTCTGACAAAAAATGTCACTGTGACCTTGACCTTCAAGCTAAGGATGGGGGTCTTACTCGTGACACACTGTCTCATCAAGTTGAACAACAGTGCAAAGGATTTTAAACATTATTCCATACTTGGAGAAGTTATGGCACGGACAAACAAATCTGTCCATCTTTTTTACCTTAAAACTGTCGCTGTGATCTTGGCCTTTGAGCTAAGAACCTAGTTAATGCACGCGACACACCATTTCATCTAGATATTTAAAAGTATTTACAGATTTTTCAATGCATGGAGTTGGTATGGCCCGGACAAACAGTTCCGAACTGACGCATTATGCAAGCACATATTACACCGAAGCTGTATCGAGTTCACCACAATCGGGCTCGACAAAAATGGTTGAAAGTATATAGTTCGGTTAAGATGATAGATACCAGTGGTTGTCTCCATTTATTTGTCAAATAAGAGCAGTTAACAATTGGGTTTTATGCAGACAAATTACTATCTAAATCCTTTGATTTCGGTTATACATACAAAATATAATACAACGCACTAATTTTTAAATGTGTAGTTTATTAAAGCTTCAAGATAAGAATATATCAGCTTCGTGACACCACGTGGAAGTCTCTCTTGCCTTTGCTCATGTATAATGTAATCAGATTAAGCCACACGCACTTGAATGCAGAAGATCTAATTTGATAGCTCTAGACTCATTTCTTTTATCAGCAACCCATTATAGGAACTCAGCTAATTACAACTCGAGGCAATAACACTACGGTTTCTGCAGTTCCGCAATATTGTTGTTATGTTTAAGTTAAACTATTTGTACATAGTTTTGTATAAGGGATTTAGGCTTTATTCCAACACAAAACGTTTGTTTAAAGAATTTAGGCTTTATTCCAATACAAAAAGTTTGTTTAAAGAATTTAGGTTTTATTCCAACACAAAAAGAAACCAGGTATTGCTTCTTAAAATTTTCGTTAGGTCACTTCTGCACATATGAGTTCCAACAGAAATGTTCACTTGTACTCCTGCATGTATCATTGTCAAGAAGAATATCTGTATCTTTAATTATTTCACACATGATATCCAGTAATATCAACCTTCAAATTGGCCATGACTCATTTGGTGAGTCTCTGTCCATCGCCTTTTATTCTCGGCAATAGCATACACACCGTTTATAAACGGTAACTCCAAGAAAAACAAAGCAAAGACCAAGAGCTATCATAACCAAAATAACGTCATATCCACTGTCAAAATCAGGTTTCTTACCAACTTGTTCATGTAAAAAGTAGGCTTGCCTTTCTGAAACATTCTTGAAATTCGTTAACATGCTGTCGTAAGCGAAACATCTTCAAACGTGCCAAAAAACGTGTAATGTCAGATTAATAATTGTTTAAATAACCAGGACATATTTTTGTCAGAGCTATTACTTTCATATTCCTCCATTCATTCATTTGCGTTTAAATTTCTATTCGTTTGAGGAAAAGATCCAAGAGTTTGTCGTTTTCTTTTTCACCGTCCAATAAAGTACAGAATACATGAATATATATTTTGTAATCTCTAATTAAACCACTTCAGCTCATACATCTATGCTTTCCATAAAATTGACAATTGCACAACCTAGAGCTGAACATCGACTAATTTTCCTATGCTTTATCCAAAAATCAGCAAAATTAAACGTCTAAAAATACTTCAGGTAAATAGAGGCTTTCAATATAATAACTATGCAGCTTCTTGTATAAACCGCATCTATTTTTAGAACGTATTCCGGAGAAAAGAAACTATCGGTTAACGAACTTAATTACTTTTGTTTCTGCGGGAAAGTGATAAGGTTAATCCATTTTCACATGATACGGATTGTTGGACAGCGTTATTAATGAATGAAATCGCATATGCAATAGTTTTCTCAGAGATTCCCCACTAGCTATACAATAATGTTTCTACCTGCTCCATTCACTGCAAAAATCGATTAAACGCGATAATTATTGTGAACAAAACAAAACTGTATTATTATTTTTTTTCTTTATACTGTCAACTCTTTCAATTTTTAAAGATAGGAATTAGAATTAACGCTTAATCTAAGTGCCACTTTCACTGTGCTTGTGCCAGCTTGCATACAAATTGACTGAATTCTGCCACTGAATTCTGCCATTGAATTCTAGATTTGTTAGTCTGATCGTTGCTTACATGAAAACGTTAGCAATTTTTAACAGCCCAAAAGCAATGACCTTTTTGTACTAACAAAAAAGCCATCCACGCTAGTGTGATTCTCTGCATATCTCCAAATGCCCGAGTCACATTCCGAGTTGTAAAATTATGATTATATATTAATTTGTTAAATGTTCACTTAACGTTTTGTCTGCCATATAAACCCTTCGAGCTCGATCCAAAACAAAAGATTTCGAACAAATAAGTAGACGAAATACATTTATGACATTACCAAATGTATGTTAGTGAGAGAAATAGTGATAATATTATATGAGCAATGATGTCAATTTAACTTTTTTTCTAATTGATTTGTATGCAATTTTATTTGAAACCTGAATCTCTTAACGCATAGATACTTTAAGCAGTTGTTAGGTGTATTCATCAGTTTTAAATTGACGAGTTACCGTCTATCACGTCCTCGTTCTGGCATCCATATGACGACATATCCTTATGTTAAATATGTCAATTCAACCTACATATCAGTAGCCTTAGTATAAGGTCTATAAATTTTATAGTGTTTGACATTACGTTTATAGGTATTTCTGAGTGCTCTTCTGAAAATCCTTGAGATCCTTGAGGGGATGCTTGCAGTTGTAGTTGCGCAGTCGTTTGTGATATGTTACTAGAGTTGTAGCATCATTAGTTGGAAATCTGGTTCAGCTAAGGTGAACTGAGGCTAAATAACCCTGAATGATTCCATTAAATGAAGTTATAGTTTGAATATTTAAAGGATTATCTATTACTAATATCTAAAAGAAACGAAAAAAAAAACACATCTTATATCTTACCTGTGCTAACTATAATTACAACAGTGTGCGAACTTTTATTTCCTAAAAAGGCTTTGTGTCTGAGATACAAGTTAAGCTAAATAAGGTTGAATATCTACAAAAAGGGACAAAAATGGCAACAAAAGGTTTTCAATTTTCAAAAATACTACATTATTTCAATATGAATATTTGTAGCACTTTACACTTCTTTAGACAACTGCACAGCCAAAAAAATATTCATTTGAATTATAAATACATGGGGACGTCAATATTATTAAGAGTGATTATTACACTCAATAAAAAACTCAGCGCTACACTTACCGCTAATGAGATTCTAAATACCAATCTAAGCCGAACTCCTGCTGACGAAATGTTAAATGTTGTACCCTGAAAAACATCAATCAAGTCTGGAGTAATTCTTTGTTGAAAAAGCATAATCTACAGGCTGTTCTCAAGTAGATGATAAATGAGATGAAGACAACAGTTCCACTATAAACTGACTGAACAAGTAATGTTGTAAGACATTGCTACAAGTAATACCTGGCAATCGGAATATATCTTGACATAAATATGGCAATCTATATAAATGAAATCAGTTTTATAAAGAAAAATCAGTCAGAAAGAATGAAGGTACTTCTAAGCGAATATACAACAGTTAAATATTTGACCAAAGCCATGGTTACAAGACGTAGTTATTTGAAGAAAAATGATTTTCGTTTTCTCCCTTAACTTGAGCATTAGAGTGTGACCACATATTACTATATTGTAAATATTTTTCTTTTTTCTCGTATTCAGTGACATTTGCCTTTGAAAGTGACATTGAGCCAGGTGTTTTGTCTGTATAAATGTGATTATCTGTATAATTACATATGTCACTTTTATAATAAATTTATTGTATTGTATTATTATATTTATATGAAATAATATGATAGGTCCTAGTGATTCATAGTTATGTTATTGTGTTGTAAAAAATACCGTTTTACTTCTAGTGATGACATTCCCATATACAATGTTTTTTCTTCAGCAACATTTCCTTACATCGTGCACGTGGTGATACAAAATGTCTATGTGTATTTATGTTCCAACGACAAGAAAAAAGTTCTTACGACTTTTGCCTTGCTTCAAATGTTTTCTCTTGCTAAATAATTTGATTCGTGATTAGACACTTCTGCGAATAATTAAAACAACCATTTTGCATAATTTTTGTATTCCGGTTCATTGCAAATGATAGCAGTGTATGGTACAACTGGAAGTTTTGTTGCATTGTATTAACAGCTAAATCTGACTGTTGACGAACACTTAAAAAGATAATACATGTTTTACATTTGTTTTCAAGACAAGCTACTCAGTGATTATATTAAATCTACAGTTAAGGGATATTAATTATTGATGATGAATTTACATATATTTAGTTGTTATGAAAGAAAATGAAACCGTCCAATATGCAAAACTTGTCGCCTGCTTGGCCGACCTATCCAAGCTTGAAGTGTTTATTACATGGAGTCTGGCTTATCGAAACAATGCCAATATATATTTGACGCGTATCCTGAAGTGGAAATTATTCTATTATTACTCTGTTTTGAATCATTTTATTTAGATATACATAAATAAATCTAAGAAATGTTAAGAACAACATGTTAATATTTGATTATGCGCAGACCTGCCGTTGTTTTAGACGAGTCTGTATTAACTATTAGGGCCCCCGTGTCTCCAGATGTGCAACTGCTGATTTTAAATAGATTATGCCGCAAACCACAAGATATAATACTTACTAAATCTACATGGGGTTCAAATTAAGTTTAGAGTGTATATATTTTAAACAGTAAATTAACTTCACCATTTATTGCAGGGTATTTACTCTCTCATGAAAGCGATAACAAAACAATAAAGTGTTTAATTAATTTATTATTGAATATTTAAAGGTTGGCGTTAATTTGTCATGGCTGGACATTTTTGTAACTTCATTTTTATGTTCCGTCGACGGTAACATATCGTTATAAACTTGGAAAAAATTATGATAGCATATGCCAAATCCACATGAATCACTATTTCCAGTCCTTCAGCGGAAACTGAGAGTCTTCATTATCAAATATGTTGGAAAATTGTTGACAAAGTGTGGTTTATTAGCCAGCCCCGACAACGGAAACTGGGAGTCTTTTATTTTGAAACTAGTTCCACATTGACACATAACCACTGCCTCCTTTCACGTAATCGTCAACATGACGTCAACATGACACCAGCCACGACGCATAGTCGGTTGTGCATGGATCATAATGATCTGCAATAGAAAAACAATTTGGCAGAAAACACATTCAAGGGAAGGGTGGGAGGGTTTCTAATTTTTAACACATAATGATTGTGACAATAGGAAAAATTTCTACCTTTCTTCAAGAGCTGCAACTGCAAAAAGGAAGCTGAAGCGCTGTGCGCTAGTTTATATAGCGTTTCTAAAAATAGTAGTGGTAAGTTGGCCAATGAAAATATCGCTTTCAGAGAGAATAAAAAGTTCAACCTTTAACGGTTAAACTTGGCATTACTCTCTCATGAAAGCGATAACAAAACAATAAAGTGTTTAATTAATTTATTATTGAATATTTAAAGGTTGGCGTTAATTTGTCATGGCTGGACATTTTTGTAACTTCATTTTTATGTTCCGTCGACGGTAACATATCGTTATAATTTTGGAAAAAATTATGATAGCATATGCCAAAAGGTCCATGAAGGAAGGAACTGAAAGAATGGACCTCCGCCAAAGCGGGCTATCATAAACAAAAACAGCCATGACAGTCAACCTAACTTGCATAGCATGAAAACCTCTTTTTACAAAGGAAAACTTAACTTATTAGGCTCTTGAAGAAAAGCATAAATAGCACCTGACCAAGTGTTCAACATTATATCACTGCCCAAATCAGACAGATGAACCCCGTCGGTGGTGAAAAATTTTTGTTCCATAGTTAAGTCTGGGTATCTGACAAAACCCCCACCATTTTTGATAAAAAACGTACCCAAACAGCTGTTTACCCTTTTCCTTATTCTCTCGGCAATATATGTTCCATCTATATAACGCCATGATCGTCTTGGTAAGATTTGAGACCAAACTAGTGTAGAATTGGGGAGCTCAGACTTGACTTCATTAAAAATATACTTAGCGTCCCAAGTTAATTGTACCATCGACAGACGACCTATGTCATTGCCTCCACAATGTAAGATTACCAGATCCGGTTCGGGATAATATTGCTTCATATAGTTAATGCTTTCAACAATATTATGAATACGCATACCGCTATAGTGATCCCAGTATATGGACACACCAAACTTCTCTAAGCCAAGAGTTGGGCCATCTGGGCGTAACAGAGATCTTTCGTAAGCACCTCTCACTATAGATGAGCCAATTATCCATACAGACGATCCTGAAACTATGTCTAAATTGAGAATTATATAGAAAAACACAAACAATTAACATATGTAACTAATTAAACTTTAACAGGAATCAAACATATTTAAGAAAATTGTTAAACGCTGATGGGTATACCCTGCAGTAGCTTGTCTGAATTGTTATACACATGTGCATCCGCCTTAACTAACAACAAATGACATAACGTTCTACAATCAACGTCTTCGTTACGTTATAATCGTTATACTCATTATAGTTATACTTATGTTCGACCTTTATGGACATAACCCTTTCTTGGCAAATTAAATTGACACTTGTACCTAGCAAAAAACACAGACCCGGCAACGAAATCCGTGTTTATCTAAATGAAGTGGGAGTTAACAGCCAAATTCGGATTGCCGACCCATAGGCAAGGGCAAACCTTTAACAGTTTTAGAAATCTCCCGACCTTTTTCGCTATATAGCATTTTTAATTATCATGTATACTCGAGCATCATGCCCGATTGCGTTATCAAACTATTAATTATCATACCACATAACCAAAAAACTGTGTATATCTATCCGTTTTTGTATAAACACAAAACATCACATTCTATATTCGTATATGCTTCTATTCTATTTCTCAGATTTATGTGTAAACTGAATATTTTATAATCTCTTAAAGATGCGTTTGGTATCAAATTCTATATCTGATAAAAAACAAATGTTAGCCATGTAACTACAAATGTATATGATTATGTAAAGCTATTTTCCACAACTGAACAATAAATTGATTTTATTTACGCAGCGGGTGCACATGCCACATGTGAATAGTTCTTTAAGGCCTGATATATCGTTTATAAACATTCGAACGCCACCGACCAGTATGCTTGATATTGTCGGCATGGTAACCCTCAGTAAACATACTTGTGGCGCCACCAATTCTGAATGAGTGCGACTTGAAATACCGGTTTTGAAGCCCACAAAATTTTAAAGTTTTTTTCAGAATTGCATTAAATTGGAAGGAAGAAAGAGGGCTGCCATCCAAGTGGCAAAATAAAGACCCAGCATTTTTCGGCCTGTACCTCAAGAATGTCTGTAAGTGGTCATAACAGAATCTGTTATGATCTTTTATCTGTATATCTACGTGCGAACCTAGACCAATCTGATCGTTTTTCGAAGCTCTAAAATAAATGCGCACACAATCTGTTCCCATAATGATGCTTTTATCAGTAAGAACAAATGATGACGTGCGGTTACTTGCGACAGTGAACTCACTTACTCTTAAAAGCGCCAAAAAAGCAAGCGCAAATGCAGCCGAAAAAAGTAATGTCTCATACTGTGACCTACATACATGAGATAAAGCCCTTATCAAAATGATAAGAGTTTCTTGGTTGATAGGACGTCTGACGTCCTTAACATTTCGAGTTCTACGTAACCCTTCTAGTAGCGACCGCACTTTGTAATTTTTCGTTGTGTCCAACATATCATTTATCTTACATTTGTAACTTAAAGCGGCTATGTGACCGCTAATAGTTGAATGAGAATATTGTTGGAGGGACAAGTAACCAATGAACGATACTATTGTAGAAGTGACTGGTGGCCATACAATATCAATTCTATGCACTTGACAAAAGTTCTCAAATGACAGCAATCCACGTTTGTATCTCTTGTGAGTATTCTCAGCTAGGGAACAATATAACAGACGGTCTACTTCCTGTTGAATAGATGGAGAAAACGCTCCGGAACTGGACTTGGATGTCTGGCCGCGTGAACGGGTAATGCTTTCTTTAGGCGCTCCCACTGAAAACGACTGATAGCATCACATATTGTATTTACCTTTCCTGGTATGTGTAAAGCTTTAACTTGGATGTTATTTTGTAAAGTCAAAAGAACCAAATATCTAACCAAATTCATAACTTGTTTATCTTTTGAAGATTTTTTATTTAGAATATGTACCAAAGCGTCATTATCTGACCTTAGCATAATCTTTTTATCTTTTAACTCGTCACACCATAGGCAAAAAGCTAGAACTATAGGTACAAGCTCCAAGTACGTTATGTCCGAAAAAACGGTGTTTTCCCAATAATCCGGCCACTGAAAAACCGACCAACGACCTTGGAAATAACATCCACAGCCAAGATTCCGATTACCTGATGCGTCAGTAAAAAACTCAAGTGAACTGTTTTGAACCCAATTAAGCTCGTTAAAGGAACATTGGCCATTAAAGTTTTCTAAAAAATTTAGCCAGACTAGTCTTCAACTAATTCTGTAGTTACCCTGATGTAGTGATGAGGCCTTTTCGCTTTAGCCATTATGTCGTAAAATCTACGATTGAAAGCGCGGCCCGCAGGAATGGCTTTACAGATAAAATTTAGCAGACCCACCATCTTCTGTAACTGATTTAACCTTATCTTGTTGGATTCAAGTAAGTTTAGCAATGCAGTTTTTGCTTTTAACACCTTATCAGATGGAACCTTAATAACCTGTAATTCGGCGTCGAGCTCTAAACCTAGATATGTTATTTTTCTTAACGGTTCCGTCATTTTTTTTTTCACACAGTGGAATATTAATATCCGAACATAATGATTCGAACGTATGAAGCACACGTAAACACTCGAAGTATGAACTCTCAGCAAAAAAGAAGTCGTCTAATAAGTGTTCAATATTATCTGATTGCGATATTTTCTTAACTAACCATTGAATGAAAGATGAAAATTTTTCGAAAATCTGACAAGAACACGAGGCACCCATAGGCAGCATTTTTTGAACCCAGTAACCTTGCTCTGTTTTAATACCCAAAAGACTGAAGTCCGCCGGCCATACTGGGCAAAGGTTGAACGCAGACTTTATATCGGCTTTTGCCATATACGCAGATTTTCCAATTTTTTGTAGTATGTCTACTGCCGTATCAAATTTTGAATATTGCACGTGACAGTATTGTTTGTCAATAAAATCATTGACACTTAAACCCGCTGGAGACGATAAATTCGTGATCAAGCGCCAGCCACCCGTACTTTTCGGAATTAAACCTACAGAATTGACTCGTAAATTAGAAATAGGTGGGAGAGCATACGGACCTATTATTCTCCCCAAAGACCTATCTTCAAGCAATTTTGTGTGCAGAGCAATAGTTTCTTCCCTAGCAGATACTAAATTTGAGGACTGTACTGGATATCTTGGTCCAGCATAATTAAGTTTGAACCCTGATTTGAAACCCGACAATAAAAATTCAGCAGCAGATCTGTCAGGGTATCCCATCAGATATCCTTCTAAAGCATTAATATTAATAGGGGAATGGCCTAGGTCCCATATTCCTGCCAGGGGTAGGTAGTCTCCCCACCGGTCTTTGATTTGCAATAGATGGCCTGAAACGATTAGGTAAATAACGAGGTCTCAAATTTTGTAATCCTGGCTGACGTTGAAAACGAGGCCCATTTGCAACATCATTACCAGCATTGGGACCCATACACAGTATTAAAGGATGTTGGCCAAAGCATCTTTGACAAGAATGCGCATAGTTGCAAGCTTTATCAAAACAGTATCCCCTCTGATTGAACGCAAAACACGGTTTAATAGACAGAGTATTTAATTGCAATGGTTGCATAGATAACATCCACAACTCAGGATCAACGCTCTGCCAGGACATGGCCGGATTAATCGACTTCTTTAAACGAAACTGTCTGTCATAAGATAACCAGCCCGAGAATTTTGTTGCAGCCAGTCTAATGTTTTGTAAATATTGAAGCAGGTTTTGTGTCTCCTCGGGATACTTCTCAATTAGAACAGACATAAAGATAATAAAAGCGTCGGTCCAGAGTTCGATCCTCTCTGATAATTTTGGCGAGTGATCTTTAGAAGATAATACCAACTCGCCATTGATGAACTGGACCGTTTGCTTGCTCGAATCGGCTGTATTTTTCCGTAAAAGCGACTGCAAGTCAACATATTCTTTAGACCAAATCTTTTCTTTTACAGTTAGGGACACATGTGCAGACAACATACTTTTAGACATATTGTTTTGTGTTTATATTTTCTAAATTTATCACTAAAGGGTCACCTGAAGATTCCTCCTCCGTCCTAGCCGTAAACACTGCATTGTCAACTTCCACGCCAGACCCATCGTCTTTTCGTCCCCTCTTATTCTCCACCAACTGTCGTAAATCATCCGTCCTTCTTTTGTTAGATCTAGGCATAATGCTCAGACAGGAAAAAAATATATAGTTTAATATAACAGTTAGTTTTTGTAGGGTATTAAATAGCATATCAGATATATATTTTTTTATATGTTATTTCCAAGCATTACAAACAATCCTTCACCTATCTTTTATAACGGTTATTGGTTCGAGACCCGCCAGCAACGAAACAACAAAATAATCACAATATCTTATGTTAGTTTAGGCATTTCAACACATCTTCGTATATGTTTTAAGATATATATTGGCTCGAAAACCGCTAGCAACGAAAGAAAAAACGACACCAGACACAATAATCCAGGTCGGCATAAAAATTTAGGTCGGCAAATTGTGTGTTTAAATAACGTTATTTACAAATAATTTTTATGCAGATTTAATGAAATAAACAAATTAAACTTAAAGTTTTTATTTAATTTTCTAATTTTTAACACATAATGATTGTGACAATAGGAAAAATTTCTACCTTTCTTCAAGAGCTGCAACTGCAAAAAGGAAGCTGAAGCGCTGTGCGCTAGTTTATATAGCGTTTCTAAAAATAGTAGTGGTAAGTTGGCCAATGAAAATATCGCTTTCAGAGAGAATAAAAAGTTCAACCTTTAACGGTTAAACTTGGCAATATTAGTATCTAGAAAATGTTACAGAAATGCTTTCGTTTTCTGAAGCCTAATGGATCAGTGGTGTGGTGTATAAAACACATTAGTTAAACATTAAAAAAAATGTTCTTGAGAACATTTGACAAAAACGAATTTATTTTATTCAGACTGTAAAAAGCGCCAAAGTGTCTTGTACATTGTATTATTATTTGGTATTCGTTCAAAATCAACTTGAATGTTCTACGGAAAAAGGCTTAAATCCTCTGATAATTTTGAAAATTTCAAATGGGTAACTCACATTAAAACATTCACGACGGAACGGGTCAGACATATTTCTGGACATTTCGGAAAGTGCTAATTATAAACGTTCTCGATTTAGTCATTAAAAGGAATCTAATTGACCAGTTTATCCAGGGTAAAATAGCTAGCTTATGCATTTATCAAAACGAAATAGTTATAGGATATTTAGATCGGATTATAAACTAGGAATATAATTAGTGTCATTGTCCAAATGCTGCAGGTTATCATGTAACAATCAATTACCAGTTACAACTGAGAGGTGGGGTAATTCCCATCTCCTGTATGAAGAACACGCAACTTGAATGATATAAATGAAATAAGTGATGAGTTTCAGTCTTTCCTTTTTGCCCTTTCTTTTATCTAGAGAGAAAAATGTATGTCTCAAATCATTTATGTAACAAAAAGATAATACATTTCACTAAAATGAACTGTAATATATGTCACCTGTAATACGATTGTTAACCGGATTATACTTGTGTTTTGAAAAAATGCTTTATTTTTTTATATTTAACACTTTTTTTCATTTTTTTAAATATCTTTTACTCTATGTATTTTGCCGCTTATAAATAGCAATGGACTACTACAACTGCCCCCAACCACATGCCACAAATTATGAAAAAATTATAGACCATAAGAAGCATAATAATGATATTTATAATATCATTATTACCATAACAATATGGCATAATATTTCAGTCAGGTTCATCACATTGTGAAACGAACTTGAAATAAAAAATGTTGTTGTTGTTGTTGCAGTTTGAAAATGTTTGGAGAATTCCTATTGATTAAGAGTTAAATCTTGCAAATTAGATCTATGTTATAAGAACTGGAATAAACTGTATTTTAGCCGCTTGCAACAATGAGAATCATAAAGCCGTTGAAAACAAGATAATTCTTCGTCTGTTGATAGGTACAGAAACACGATTTAATCTGGTTCGATTCACCACTAATCGCGTAAGAAAGAGTGTTTTATATTCAACACGTTTTCGATGTCTGAAATATTGCATCGTCACGTTCTGAGAAGATTTTGTAAGATAATGTAACTATTTGGGATTGTTTTATATTAAGAGGACATCAAACTTTAGTTTCACACTCTTTTTTCTTCTTCTATTTTTCTAACTATTTCGTTTTGAAACTCAAAAAATAAAAGTTGAACAAACTTTATGAATGAATACTAATTTTGAATTCTGTCTGCTCTTACACTAAAGTTAAAAGTATATTATATATTTTTGTTTTGGAATAGCTTCATGTTATTCTGTCATTACTTGAACGATATGTATGTGAATGATCTTTGGTTGTTTTGTGATCACAGAAATGTAATAACAAAAAAAGTTAAAAGATTTTATAAAATTTAGCAGTAAAAAAACTTGACAAAGCCTTTCTGACTCTCCCTAAAGAATGAGTTGGAAATAATAAATCAGTGTCAATGAACTAAAAAGAGCGCAGGATTGATAATCAATGGTAGGATACTACGTCATCGGGCACCTGTTTTACGCTCTCACGCGGACCATTTTTTGTCAACAATCCGTCGCTTGAAAGGTAAAATGGTCTTTTATAATAAGAAATTTGTAGAGTTACAAAAATCATGTTGTGCACCGAAGATTGGCTGGTGTGCTTTGTATTTACGTAAAGAATTTTTATAATGTAAAATTCTAGTTAAGGCCTGAAAAAAGGTGAAAGTTTTTTTCTGAATGCATGCTGAAAAAACTTTAAGCCATAAGCATATAAGTAACGTGTCAAAACTCAACAAATATCTAAGAATAATCTGATGCTTTTTTTTTTACAGTTTTACGCCCAACGGTAGTATTTTTACTTTTTACTGTATCAGCACATTTAGCTTATATCCTGAATCAAGGAAAATGTAGTGGTGTAATAATGATTATTTTTTAATAAGTAGAAAATGTTTTAAAAATCCTCTTTCTGATTTATCTCAGAAAAGGCTGTATTGCATAACGACAGTATCAGCTGTAAGACGCTATAAGTATTTCTTAATTTCAGCAAAAAAAAAACAACAAACAAACAAACTGTGAAATAAGTTTAACATTGATTGATTCAAATTAGCATCCATTTGGCAGGTTTTAACTAATTGTTTCTCACTTGTATTCTATGTAGAAAGTACTGTTCCGATTCCAATTAAATGTATGATGCCATTGTGCAAGTAAAGCTTACAACTTTGTTGATAGGAGGCGCCGTGGTCCAGGGGTAGAGCGCAGGGCTCCGGATCCGGAGGTCGCGGATTCAATTCCCGTCAGAGGCGAGATTATCTCATCGTCTTCACATTCCTCCACGCTGCGCAAATACTGGTATGGAACCCAGGAAGCAGTCATCGAGCGTGATGAATCTAAGTTGTAAGATCTTGTATCGCAATCGATGTAAAATAAATGAGTCTAATCTAAACTACTGTGTCCGTGTAATAAACTCCTTTGTGGTGTATCTTTTTAATCTAACTTATTTCTTGACGATTTAAAAAAAATATATTAAGTGGAACTTAACACTCTTCATGTTAAAGCAACACACTGTTATGAAAACGTTTGCTTTCTGCTAAAACGCTTCTTTAAACATCGCATTTTATCGAATGAACTTCGTTTCCAGAAATATACTGAAAAATGAAATTATTTTACTATTCAGGTATCTTGTCCTAATTTGAAATAAAAATATTTTGACCTATCGTGTTTGTAACAGGTTTAAGAATCAACGCTTTTATTAACCACAAAAGTTCATCTATAATGATCACAAGATTCTATCATCAATTTCAGAATCTCAGCAAGTTCCCATAATACGTTTTGTAAAAAGGCTTTTAAGTTGCTTGGAGTAAAGGATTTTATTCAAATATATAGATATAATTTAAGGTGGAGTTGCACAAATGTTTATATTTATAGCTTTGATAAGTAGCTATAACTTATTTTATAAGTATTATTAAATGACTCATGTTTTATTCAACAATAATGCCAGTACAAAATTATTAGATGACAAAATGTGTATATTACAAATAAGTTGGCAAGTATTCATTTATTTTGTTAATCTTTATACATTTATATTAAAGTTACTTATTTCTTATATTTTCTTTTCAAATATCTCGAATTTCAAGTCACAGTCACTTTTTTCTATGTTTGTTATAAGATCTCAGTGCATTTCTTTAATTCAACAAGATATAACAAAGATAATTATTTTGTAAACTGGAAATGTATAAAAGTTGAGACTACATTTGCTTCATAAATGCAATAATCATTAACTCTGTGTTCCGGAATGATATCACGTAATTAAGGCACCTGCTGTTTTCGTGCAGCACATCTAAATATAGCCTCTGACATCAGCATCCTTTTTCTGCATACTTACTACTCGTATCAAGTAGCATGTTTTAGCAGTTCCGATCATTGATAGTTCAGGCAATTACAACAATGTTTTTTCAGCAATCTCTCATCCGCATACCGGTAATAGCTTTCGATCACAGCTTCCGAATAGCTTTCGATCACAGCTTCCGACAACCGCAAATACGCGTATAATATTCAAATTCATACATTTAATTTGAAAAATGTCAAACATCTCACAGAATCATTGTTTATCATTTATCTTATTTATCGTATACAAATTTAATACTGGATAACTCCTGCAGAAGCACGTCGTTATAAGATGTCCTTTTCCGGTCATTTATCCAGGTACTGTTGCTTGCAATAAATTCTTTACAATATTTACTCGGAAGCTTTCCGATATATTCATTGCCAGTTCTCTCAACAGAAAAGCCTTCTTGCAATCTTCCCGACTGAAATATTTACATTTTAACACAAAGCAGCTTGATTGTCCAAGGTTAACACAAGCTTCGAGTCAATTAATTCAAACATGTATATATTTTTTAAATTTCTTTGTAATATACATATTATTCTCGACAATAACATACACATCGTTTGTAAAGAGTAACTCCGATGAGTGTGAAACAAAAAAGAAGGGCTATCATCGTCAAAACAACATCATACCCGCTATCGAATTGTGGTTTCGCACCAACATGTTCGTGGTAAAGGTACTCTCGCCATTCTGAAACATTTCTTGATCTGTTGAAATGCGTTGACATGCTGAAGAGCGAAACATCGTTCCACTTTGCAAATGATACAATTTTAGATTAACTCCATAGATAACACAAAAGTGTATTAATCAACATATCAGCTTCATGTTTCTTGCTTCGTTTATCTAGACTTTCTGTTGGAATTGTCTTGCTTATTTCAGAAAAGGTCTGTATAAGATTATTGTCGATATTTCAGCTTCCGCTGGTTCTTAACATTTCCATGTCTTGTTTTATTTTTTTACAAAGTCTGTTTAATATGCCTTATATCAAAAAGCACACACGTAGCCTTAGAGACAAAAAGATTTTGCCGATGAATAACCCAAAATCAGCATACTTCAACAATAGGATTTTTTCAGGGTTATACTGAACTGTATTCCGGGTCTATGTTATAACAAGATTCTAGCACATTGAAATTCCAGGAATTTGTCATGCTGAAATCAAACTGAAGTCCACGTAATCACAGCATCAAACACATACAAACTGGGTTAATTTAAACTTTAATTCCACACCTACTTCTTATAGCATTTAGCACAATGAAACTCTCGGAAGTGTTATCAAGGTCCATAAACTTAACAGCATGTCGCACACTAAAACTTGCAGAAATTGTTTATGGATAAATTAAACTGTTATCCAAGTCCACGTACTAGCAGAATCTAGTTTAAGAATACTGTCCGAGGAAAGAAACAAGCGTTTAATGAACTTCATTATTGTGTCACGTTTATTCTTACACTGAGAGAAAGTATCTAGGTCAATCCATTTATACGTGCACTGTAGTTCATTTTGTTTCTATTTATTGGATACGGATTGTTGGACAGCATTATTGTGATGTAGCTCATTAATGAATGAAGTCGCGAATGCAATAGTTTTCTCGGAGATTCCCCACCAGCTACAACAATGTGTCTACCCGATATTTCTTAACTGATCCATTCATGGAAAAATCGATGGAAATGGCCTAGCAAGGCGGTTGATCCATTGTATATTCAATAATTTACCTTTCATTAATTTTGCAGTCTTCGCTTGTGTTTTGTTTAATACTTCGCATCAACATCTGGCCATGTAGGATGCCGAAACGCGGTCATATGGTCTCCGAATAAAGTCAGAACACTATGTTCCAAATCCTTCACAAGCCAACTTCTGAGTCGTAGTTGTTGTTTTTGTTTTGTTTTATTTTAATAGCTGATAAATTATTATCATTTTCAGTCTCACAGAAGGCAATTGCAATATTTGCAACTGAAAATGTCATTTTTAAGATTAAATTAAACATAATTTCTTTAAAATAAAATAACTTCATATTTAATGCGATCGCAAAAGAAAACTTGTTGACGAGCGTTTTTCATAACAAAGAAGATAAGGATTAATGTAAAGACATAAAACGAGATTTTTGATAGAATATAGGTTATAGTTTGTTTTTTCTTTAAACGTAACGTTGAGCCAAATACAACTTCAAAACACAAATTTATGCTTTCTGCTTGAAAACGGAAGAAAACAAATCATGTTGTAGCAGTGTTCAAACTCATGACTCTCGATTCTTTAAAAAGTTGAACGATGACCTAACCTACTTCACCACGAAGCCGTTTACTAAAACGGCTGGGAGAAGACCTCGGCGAAAGAAGTGTGAGTCAGACAATTTCAGTCTTCAAAAATGTTACCTGGATGGTGGTGATATGAGAAAGTAACTGATTATATTGTCTACATGTTATTTAAGCATATCATTCTAGGAAAAATTGAAAAAATAACAGTTTTTCAGGTTTATAAGTCGGTGTTCAGGATGTACTGTTTGAAAATATTCAACATTATTACATAATTATATATTTTCGATAATTTAACGAAATTCAAAAGTTCTGACATTCAAGACATGGTCTGAAAAACACATTGCAATACCATACCAAGTCCCCATAAGTGATTTCAGTGATTAAAATTTGCAAAACCATACACAAATAAAAAAAGTTTACATCATACACGTCTATAGACTAAAATTATTAGTCCTTCTACCTATTTGTTTTCAAATATCGTCGCTAACGTTTGCCTATAAACGTCGCCCCCAGAACTGTGTACTTTATGGATGTGAAGAATAGTGCAAGATACAGACAGCAAACCATTTCAAAGACACTTTTACAATCCAAGAGCTTACAACCGCTGCCCGCCCGCACCCCTCCCCCTCCCCCTCCCGCCAAACATGGTACCTTTATTAAAATCTCATCCGAAAGGCAGTTTTATAAATGGGGGAATCGAACTAGCGACCTCTGGATTACCAGTCCTAGAGTAACCACTGGCCCCACGTAGTCTGTTTATTTATTACCTCATTTGTATCGAGGGTGGGTAAAAAATCTCAGGTTAAACGAGATAAATTTGTCTCTTATAACTGTGGAAAGACAACTAAATTTTTCCACGAAATACAAATTGGAAGTGTGTTAAACGCGTTTTGCAGAGTCACGTTCCGCTAGGACTTTGCAAATATTTCGTGATTGCAGTTTGCTTAGATGTTTCACAGGGGAAATTTGTCAAAACAGTGGAATTATGATAATTAAGTAAATATTGAGCGGTATCATGCAGAAAATGGCGGAATTGATCTTCCGCTAATTTGTACTATTTCAATTAAAATAATTAATTGTATTGCTTGAGGTGTAACTGATTAATATACAATATGTTGCTCACTTGAACACGACAGACATGTTTCGTGTTTTAATAAGATAGAAAATCATCTATTGGCGGAGCTATATGTTCTGTCATATGACACCAGAGATATATGTTATTTTTTTAAAACGAATATTTCACTAAAATGATTTAAATTTTTCATAAACGCTGCGAACTCTTTAGTTACATGTGCATAGTTAAATACATAATAAGAACGAGAACTAATTATAACATTTTAATAGAGTGGATAAGATACTGAAATGAACAAATTGAATGTATTCGTCACATTATTGACTGAGAATAAACAATGATTGCTTTGTTTATGTGTATTTTTGTAAGTTCCAAGTAGCATTTTCTTTGAGTATCAGAAAGTTAGTGTCAATACAATGGCAAACATATACCTGTTTTTACATAGCTACTGCTGTATCTTAAAAAGAATAATTTAGATTTTTGAGAAGCTAAAAAATATCCAAAGTCATTTGTGTCCTAGAAAGTCAGTTTGCTAAAGAAATGCATTAGGACCATATAAAAGATGTTTATTGGAAATAAGACAATAAACGGATTATCAACAAAAAAGATTTAGTTCCAAACTGTTCCTGCCATTAATAACGGATATGACGTCATAATTACAATGATGGTGCTACTCCTCCGTTGCTCAGTTTTCACAATTGTTGTATACAAAACATGCAAATGTTGCTGTCAATAGTGGTTCTAAAATGACAGTTTACAACTAACATGCTTTTTTTTAAAATATTTTTTGCTGATTTTAGAAGTGATGTTTTGGTAAAACACTATTCCTTTAATGTTAAAAAATATCAGTGATCAAACAAATATATTGGATTATCTATCGTCATAAAGATATGTCGAAACTAGTATTTACAATAAAAATGTCACAGTAAAAGGTGTAGTCCTGCTCACTGCTTGCCTTTGTAGGTCACAATATTGCTCTTTTTCTGTCGGTAGGTCACAATATTGCTCTGTTTCTGTCGGTAGGTCACAATATTGTACTGTTTCTGTCGGTAGGTCACAATATTACTCTGTTTCTGTCGGTAGGTCACAATATTGCTCTGTTTCTGTCGGTAGGTCACAATATTACTCTGTTTCTGTCGGTAGGTCACAATATTACTCTGTTTCTGTCGGTAGGTCACAATATTGCTCTGTTTCTGTGGGTAGGTCACAATATTGCTCTGTTTCTGTCGGTAGGTCACACTATTGCTCTGTTTCTGTCGGTAGGTCACAATATTACTCTGTTTCTGTCGGTGTCGTGGTTGCTCAAATGCAGTAATAATAGAACTACTGTTAGTTTCTTATCTGTAGATTCTTAACTTTATATCTTACATAACAAATTGGAATTGAATAAACAAATAAATGTAAAACAATACCGAATAAGTATCTGAAAAAAAAATGATATGTCGTAGAGATGGTTGACACATATAAGAGACGCGGAAAAAGGAGCGTAAATTTGATGATAGATTTTTGAAACAACGGTACTGGATACTTGGTGGTATAAAACTTGATAATTTCTCGTTTGATCGTTTAGAACTAGAAATACATTGAAAAGAATACACAGTTCACATAAATTTAATGAGAGTGGGGTGTATTCAAACTGTAACAATGAAAAAACAATTCTAACATCTAAAACATAATCACTAAGTTTTACTTTTCTAAACGTACTCAATGACCTTAAACAAGTTCCCCGCTCTGTGTGCATGATCGTTAAGTCTTTTACATACATTTGATCTGTAATACGTTTCTAAGATAAACATCAAATCAAGTAACAAGCTCAATGAAAGATCTCCATGATATAACCATTGATATTCTGAATCATATCTAATGAATTATGTCTCTTGACATGCAAATATAATC
The DNA here is from genome assembly GCA_012932295.1 of Cyclina sinensis. Classification (NCBI taxonomy): domain Eukaryota; kingdom Metazoa; phylum Mollusca; class Bivalvia; order Venerida; family Veneridae; genus Cyclina; species Cyclina sinensis. The sequence goes on along the minus strand of JAAONU010000001.1, from coordinate 34,852,991 downwards.
ATTTAGCATCATCAAACAAAAATAATTATGATGATAAGATAACGTTGGAGCATATTCAATCTCGTGTGACTGGAGGACGGTACAAGTAAATCGCAAATTCAATTATCAAACCTTAATCCGTACCCTGCTGGAGGCAATTGACTCTGCCTTTGCATAGACTCTCCACGCAGTCTGGTCATGGTCTGTACTATTTGCCATTCAGTGAGTAAATTTTCAGCCTGCATCCCCTTAAACAATTAATGGATCCGTTCAAATTGAAAGATGGACAAGTCCATTTTAGATATTTAACATGGTAAGGGTTTAACAGTTATCAAAGCTGCATATGAATGTTGCTTTTGTTTTGAGTAGTAAACAGTTATTATTATATAATGTTATCGGTGAATATTCTAGTTTATTATATCTCAATATATGCTTCAATGTAAAACTTCCAAAGACCTATAATGTGTTCTGATCGAATGTCGCCCTCATACAGAATATTCCCCGGGAGATATTTCTTATATCACCCTTGGGAACATAACTCCTACATACCTCCGTACTCAGTATTGTACTAGTTAACTGCCCTGAACCGATTATTCTATATTTAGTAAATATTAAGCATTTGATCAGGATTGTTACCAAAAGGCAGTTCGTCGCCTTATTAAAGGAAAGGAAAATGATGACGTGTATTAGTTTTATTTCTTTTGACTGTGTAAGTAGATCAAATTGTAGTTATAAGATTTGTCGGTATAATAAAATAGATAACACGTGACTGTCAGGGTGATAGTGGATATTGTCAACCCTTGAACTAGCATATTACCCAACGGCTAGACCTCTGGGTAATATACCAGTTCTCGGGTTGACAATATCCACTATCACCCCGACAGCTATCTGTTATATATATATATATATATATATATATATATATATATATATTATCGTGTTATCGGGGAATATTCTAGAATTTGGCCGAAGGCCGAGGTAAATATTACATTACCAGGTCCATGTACTGGGATATTCTTAGACCTCATTATAATGTAATTAGTTTATTATATGATCTTACAGGTACACAAAAACTAAAAAATCATTTTACTTTGTTAAATAGGAAAAAAACACGACATAAGCGACTAAATGAAAAATCTGTATATGTATATATATCATTTTATTACTTTTTCTGTAAAGAGAATTTCATGAATCTTTTAGAGAGAAAACACATGCACTGCATATTCAAAATGATAAATACAACAAGTAAAAAATTATATGATATTGTATTTTATAATAGCGATCAACACTTTTTCCTCTATTCTTCGACTATGTATGTTTTAGATATTCCGTGCAGATAGATCCAGTCATGCTATTATGCGGACAGACCGGTTATGCATAAACAGTGAAATGACGTCAGTACTTTGCACTTTAGATTAAATTTTTAAAGGCATTGTTCTCGTTAATTCGATTATTTGGCCCTCTTGCGAGTATAAAACGCTTATGCTCTAAGAATAATGCTGTAAATATATCTTATTGGGGTTTTCTATGTCTTTTCAAGGTAACTGTCAAGAAATGTGTAGATCACGGGAGACATGTACCACCATCTTGTTTCCCGTTATTCTCATGTTCATGTTCATGTTGCTTATAATTGATGTGACAGCAGTAAAATCTCCTCTCAACTACTACGTATGTGGAAGATGCTGACTACATAAAACAATATCACAAGTGTTGTGTATGTACCTGATGTTGTTGTTTTTCACAGTGGATGGCTAGTCTGTCCATAAAATTACCAAAGAGTATTTCCACTGTCATTATTCACCGCCCTGTAAACGTCACAATAGAAGAAATGATTGGCCCTAAAATTGCATAACCGTTTTTTGGAATTATTTACCGTCTTTTCAGCTTCATAATAAATGGTTGTTCCCCAAAATTACCAAACCATTATTAAACAAGGAAAATTCGAATGAACTTGAGTCCATTTGAGTGTACGGTTTTACTGTATTTTTAAGGAACCTTAAGCTACAGCACTCTATTTTGTTTGCAGATGCTTATAAAAATAAATTCAATAAATATCTTTAAATTGAAGACCTGTCTGTTCAGACAAATTGTAACTAAGGTAATGCCCATTTTTTGAAGAACAACAACAACATATTTGTTCAAACTTTTATTTCCATATATCTCTTGATGTTTATGGTGATAATTATGATACTGAAACAATGTTTGTTTTGTGAAGTAACAAAATAACATGAATTTCATGGAATAACATGCTTGAACAGAATAACAAACCTGCTTGAATAGAATAACAAATATACTTGTAATACCAATTATGATAATAAATTATGATCATGCTCTGATTACTTTGATATAATTCAACATATTAAAGACCAGGTGAGGAACAGTCACTGTCGAGGCAAAGTACTATGGGAACCTGACAGAGTTTTTATTTTTAGATGTCTTTTTTATTTGCCGAGCCGAATTTTATTATTTGAAAACATCAAACATAAACATTGAATCATTTTACATCATTTGAAAGCTCTTTAAAATCATATTTTGAGAATATAAGCAGATTTTGAATTTTTGCTTTTAAAAAACGAAAACTAAACTAATTTATACCTGTCGTTTCAGCATTGTTTCAGCATTTTTCTAGCAGCTTAGATCCCGGGGGGGGGGGGGGGGGGCACTCACTATATATTGGGTGGTGGGGAGGTTCTGACAAACGGGGGTATTTTTTCCATATTTTTGTCTACAATGGGGTATGTCATTTTTACTGTGTCTCTGAAGGGGTCTGTAAAATCTAGTCTCTAATGGGGTTATAATAAGCAAAGATAATTCTACCATGGGGTTGTAATTGAATCTTAATCATAGCAGGTCAGCATCTTTATTGGAGTATAACAGTACCCTGTCATTTTAGAGCTTATCTCATAATTATTATTTAAATTACATTCCTTATCGCAATCTTTAAGTATTGCACAGCAGAAAATAACATCTGGAACAAACTACAAGCAGTCCATGGCATGCATATTGTCTTATATCAAATTACTTGACATGAAATGGACAAGGGTATTTATACATGTGCATGGAATTAATCAGTTTACCTCGAATTGCTCTGAAATTTTAAATGATATTGTAATGGAATTTAGTATTCAGGTTAATAACCAACCTGTGCAAGCCACTGTTGTTGCACCACCCAGACAAGAAAGTGGTGAAAGGTGGTCAATGAGAGCAAGGACTGTCATTGAGTTTACCTCTTAATTTATCTTGTTTAAATAAAATTGTGCTTCATACTGTCTTAAAATTTTATGATAAAAATGTATAAACACCTGAAAAAGGGGTGTATGATTTTGCATGTTGGTCTACAATGGGGTTTCTAAGATGCCTAAAAAGTCTACAATGGGGTTGCGTATTCAGGAAAAAGTAGTCTACAATGGGGTCGGGGTTTAAGACCTCTATCTGAACCCCCCCCCCCGCCAAAATTTTTTCAAGTACCCCCCCCCCCGGGGGGGCTTAGATGCACTAAGTTTAACCATTTACAAACAAGAAAGTGAACAGTTTTGAAAATCATTTTTATATGTGTAAAGTATGAGTTTACAAACCTTTTAAATGATATAAAATATTGAATTGTGTGAAGAAAAATGACTTTGTAACTGTAATTACAAAATTACTATGCTTTGCATTTTTATCAACCGCCATATTTTTGCCAGCCTTCAAAAAGTTACCTGTATCTCTTATCAGTTACTTGTTACTATTAATAGATTTCAAAACAATAACATTCAATGTTCCTACACAATATTACCAGACAGTCACGTGATTCTGTCCGTAATTCTGTCCGAGGATTTCCGGAATAACACGACTTCGCAAATTGATTCAACAGGTAGTACATCGTAAAAATACGTAATGCTTCGGCAATAATCGGATCTTCTAACAGCCAATCAAAACATAGAATTACATAATATTGGATAACACTAACCCCGCTTCAATTGTACATATAGGAATATAATACTGGCAATTTTCCGTACAGAAAACATTATTCACCGTCCTGTCAACGTCACAACAGAAGAAATGATTGTTTCGAAAACTGCCAAACCGTTCTTTTTCTGGCATTATTGATTGTCCTATCAAAGACAAATGGTTAGCAACCAAAATAACCAAATCTCCGAAAAGAAGTTTGGGGGGTAAATAGGATTCACCCGGAGGTTGGTCGGTCGGTCGGTCGGCCGGGCGGTCTGTCGGTCTGTTGCAATTTCCTTGTCCGGAGTATAACTTGAATACTAATAATTTGAATTCAATGCAACTTCATACAATAGTCAATCACAATAAGAGAAAGTGCAGTGTTTAAGAATCATAACTCCATCCTCACTATTTGCAGAGTTATTGCCCTTTGTTGGTTTTCCTTGTCCGAAGCATTCCTTGAAAACTAATGGTTGGAATTCAATGCGACTTCATACATTGGTAAAGCACAATGACAGGAAGTGCAGTGTACAAGAGGTATAACTCCAGCTTCATTATATGCACAGTTAATGCCCTTTGATGGATTTCCTTGTCCGGAGCATAGCTTGAAAACTACTGGTTGGAATTCAGTGCAACTTCAAACTTTTCAAAATTAAACAAATGGTTGGCTCCAAAATTGCCTAGCCTTTATTCTAGTGGATTTATTCATCGGCCTGTCTAAGTCACAATAGAACTAATGATTGTTCCAAAAATTACCAAATCGTTTTTCCAATGGCATTATCCACTGTCCTGTCTATGTCAGAGGAGAAAAAAAAGATCAGCCTGAAAAATGGATGAACTGTCCTGTCAGCGTTACAACAGAACTAATGATTTGCCCCAAAAATTGCCAAACGTTTATTCCAGTTGCCTGAAAAAAAACACCGTCCTGTCTTCGTCACAATAGAACAAATGATTGGCCTCGAACAGTGCCAAACCGTTTTCATTTGGCATTATTCACCGCCCTGTCTACGTCACAAGAGAAAAAATGATCAGCCCGAAAATTTGCCAATCTTTGTTTCCAGTGGAATTATTCATCGTCCTGTCATTGTCACAATAGAATAATTTATTGGCTCCAAATTTAATAATCAATTTTTCCAGTGGCATTATTCGCCGTCCTATCAGCATCACAATAAATCTAATAATTAGCCTCAAAAATTACCGAACCATTTTTCCAGTGGCAATTTTAACCGTCCTGTCTACGTCACAATAGAACAATTAATAGGCTCCAAAACTACTTTTCCATTGGCATAACAGTTATCGTTCTTCCGAAAAAGAAGTCGATGATTTTGTAAACCTATGCATAAAACTTATACTGTAAATGCGTAAACGCATACATTGCTTGCCTAAAGGTAGCTTCACCTGGCCTTTAAAAATTTTTTTTTGCAAAGTGACATTTTTATTGTTTTCGCTCTCCATAAATATAGACCTCTCCCTTACTTAAAAGTTCCTAAGAACCTTCACACAATATTTACATTTGCAAGTCTGAAAATAGATTTTAATCATGAATATAGCTTACCAGTGTCAATGACAAACATCTATTGACAATTACATTATTTGGCACAAAAGCCCTTGCCTTTCTTAATTCCATTTTATCTAATAATACATGTACTGCCCTGTATTAATTGCGGACAATTAGTTCAACGTCCTGGGGGAAATGTACAATTTAGTAAACAATGGAACAGCTTTTATGCATTCCACGAGTATTTTTGCAGAATCGGTTTCAACATATATCCCCAGCTATAGCTAATTGCCATGGAAAGGTCGAATTGTGTATTTGATATTTACATGGTACAGAAATGTATATACTCTACATTAATCATTATTTATTACGCTTTGATATCGCACTTAGGATATATAATGAATAATTTAGAAATAAATGGAGATAATTATAAAATTTATGTTTGGAGATAGAGTTACTGAGTTATTTTATATTCGGAAATTGTGAAGACAGTAAGAAAGATTGCTGGTTCAAATATATTCTAAAACTGTGAGAAAAATACCACGGATTGCTGTGAAAAGGTGGTGAATTGGTTTTTCAGATATCAAAGAACTATACAACAGTTACTGCAGATTACGTCTACTTCTGAACACGAAAATCAAGTAGAATATACTTCTATATAACAATGGCTGCGCTACAAAATGAAACGGGACTCAACAACTCTAACAATTTTACAATATCTGATGAAAATGATAATTTTGATAGGCTTGTGCTGATTTTGATTCCAGTGATCTATGGTTTTGTGACTTTAATTGGGATTGTTGGAAACACGTTGGTTATAATAATTGCTTTAAAGTACCGAAATATGAAGACATTAAATAGTACAATTGTCATTGCCCTTGCTGTGGCTGATCTGTGCTTTTTGGTGTTTTGTGTTCCGTTTACAGCGGTTAGCTATGCAGCCAACATATATCCCTTCGGAGAAATTTGGTGTAAAATGACTAATTTTTTTATCTTTTTATCCGCATACTCTAGTGTGCTTTTCTTGTGTTTGATGTCAACTGATCGCTTTTTCGCTGTTGTGTTTCCACTAAGAAGTTTAACTATTCGGACACGGGAAAATATGCTAAAAGGAATAACAGCCGTTGTATGTTTTTCTTTTCTGATGAGTTTGCCAGCGCTATTTGTGTTTGAAATAGTGTATTACATTTTTGAAGGTGAAGAAAGAAGTACTTGCATAGATATGGCTCATAACTTTTATTTAGAACGCGTATTAAATCTGTGTTTCTTATTCTTCGCGTATTGCATTCCCGTTGTGTATCTGACAACACTACATACGGTCATGTTTGTGACAATAAGGCGAAATGCAATGAGCTCTGGGAGAAATAGTAAAGCTTTAAAAATAATTGCTGCAATTGAAATTGGATTTTTTGTTTGTTGGACACCAATTCAAGTGATTCAGTTTTCTCGAATATTCCAGCTGTTCAATATGGCAGCCAGTGTTTCGACTGTACCTTTACTTTTCATCGCAAACATATTATCGTACAGTCATAGTTGTTTAAATCCAATTCTGTACACTTTCGTAAGCCATGAATACCGAAAAAAGTTGAAAACAATACTCTGTAAAAACTGAAGAGAGACTTAATTTTAAGACTTTGTTTTCGTATTCGGATTCAAAAAAAAACAGGAATTTAAAAGTATGCTGAAAATGAAATGATATTTACGGAGTAAATATTGCAGAAGTGTGTTATAAGTCCACAATATCCATTAAATTCGAACAGAAATGAATGTACAATAGATCTGACAGAATAATAAAAGAAAATCGTCTGAAACATTTGTTATATTCAAAGCCACAAAACGGTGCAGTTTTGATTTAAACTTCGTCACGACGAACGACATTATGTTTTTTATAATATAAAATAAATGATGTGCGAGCATAATATTTGACAGTCAATATTTGCATTTCGAATGCTGTGCTATCACAAAATACGACACAAGAGTTACGAATGTGGTTACGACATTCGACTATTTGTAAACTTGAAAATATGGATGTTGTGCAAATTCAACTTACCCGTACAACATTTACATTTGAATACCTTCAAGTCATTCTGTTGTTCTAAAAACAAACTCTATGATGTGTCCATTTGCATTTTGAATGTGGTCACAACATCCAACATTCTGGCTTGAAACTTAGGCATTGGCTGTGTTTTCATTATGATGTGGTTTGCCGGAAAGGAAATTGAATGTTTATAACACAAACTTTTGGTGACTAAAAGAAACCGTCAAAAGGAGATAAAACATCATTTACTATTTTCTATGCTGCTAGAAACAACTGTCTTATTGATCTTGTTTGCAAAATAATGCCTCCTAGAATGTCTCTTTTTTCTCTTTTTCACTTAAGATTTAGATTTTTTTATTCAGATTAAGCAGGAAACATGTTGCTGGTGTCAAAGAATTTAAATGGCATTGATACTTGTAACAATATTATATATATTCATTATTTATGATAGAATTGTCATATTTATGAGTTAATATTTTCTCATAATACATTTCAATTCTCCAAGCAAAGGATTGGATCTATAGGGAAAACACACAACTTTTCGACACTGATGGTACAAAGCATATTATAATGTGAAGTGAATACTGTACAGCTCCAGCTCAAAAACTTGGGTTCGGATCCTAAATCTGACATTTAAAGTGAATCCTAGGGCATAGAAGATGTCATCTAGGGACCTTTGTCTTTTATGGTCTAGTTTCATTAGAGTCACAATTCAGATAGGATTGCATGAGCACAAATAAACGTAGTATTTGTGAGAATATCATAAAATGATTAGTACCATCTGGATGGGTATCTTGAGAGAGAGAGAGAGAGAGTTTTATAAATAGTAACACAAATGACAATATTTGACAAAACGAAAAAGACAGTGCTTGTAATATGTTTGTTTTGAAGGAGTAATGACTAAAGAAAAATTCTAAATCAGAAAGCTTACCTAAACACTGACCATCAAAAGTGCTTATAAATGACATTCACAACGGAACTTGTTTCATGGAAGTGCTGTTAAAGTTCCGGAAGAGGACTGTGCTGTGGACATTATCCTGTGAGAAGCTCACTATACCTGTATTAAGGGAGCACATTTCGTCTTATCAAATGTTTTTAAAACAAGGTGGTCCTTGTGGTTCTTTAAAGCAGGACATCTCCAGATACTATCATGAAGTTGGAGAAAGGCTAACAATTTTACATCATGTAAAAAGGAAAAAAAAACTATACAACATATAATGAGGAATGACATAAATTCACAGCAGCTAATGAAAGATGACAAGATTTTTTAATATCTGATGAAGAATATTAACATTTTACATGTAATTAGGAATAACACAATTTTACAAAATGTAATATTGGTGTCATAGAGGGTTGAATACAAAACAATATTGTAAACCAGGTCAGTACAAGACGTTTTCATAGACTAAAAAATAACACCTTTGTGATATTTAATTCATATCAATAAACCTGTCGAAGGACGGGCACAGGTTTTAGCACTACTTCTGACCATTTATTTCATGTTTTAAAGTCAGACAGCTTTTAGGAAACATGGGGTCGAAATCTAAACCTTCTGGGAAAGACGAATAGGTCATTTCCCCACCTGATATAACAAAACTGTTGACAGGGGCATAACTGCAGCTATAGTTACGAAACTGAAATAAATTCCCTTCTCCTAAAACATTTTGCAAGTTTTCATTGAATCTAGAAAAAAACTATCTCTAAATAATCTTTGTTATGCATTACCTGGTTCAACAGAAATTTTCTTTGGTTTTAATTCATTGTCTCGTCTTTCGATGAAAATGTTTTCAGTTTCTTGTGTGACGACGAACTTTTCATCTGAAGACTTCAGGTGTAGAAAACCCATAAATGTCTGCAATACATAAGACATTGAAACCTGATACAAGCACACAACTTTTAAAACAAGGAAAGTTACAAAAACAGTATTCTTTTATATAGATTCTTGAAATACATTGTCATTCTATAAATTTTACTGGTCCTGCATTCTAGAGAATTTGTGACAGAGGCCAATTTTATGCAGAATTTACCCGAATAATTTGCAGAAGGTTAGAAAGCCCAAACGTTTCTCAAGATGCTTAGGTGTTTTGAAACTTACCGCAATATTGTTGTCATTATATCACAGTTCCTTAACGTCGGTGTAAGAAGTGGTCAAATATCGCCCAAGAAACCAACTTGTCCAGAAGCTCAAGAGATTTCAGTATGAAGATGACCATTGATGGAAGAGTCTCTTTATGCATACACAAATATGGGACAACTCATATATTTACTTATCTTTTTACCTCCTAAAGAACACGTTTTAATTACAAGTGACAAAAAATGATTGCCAGACTGCACTGAAAAAAAAATCAGCTTCACAGCTTAGTAAAAACGTTTGGAAAGTGTTATGTTAACGACAAACTGCTAGAACAATGCAAAATCAGTTTTTACCTTGGAAATCAAGCTGAAATCTTTCAAGACTGGTTGTTATTGCTCAGAAAATGAAAAGATGAATGAATACAGTGGTGTCTTTAAGACTTGCCACTGATGCAGAATTAACTCAGTGTATTTTACAACTTCAAGCACAATATGGTTCTTTATATGATTGTCTTAATCTCTGTAGACCCCCACCCTTTGCAGAACTGAAACACAAGAATACAGAATAATTAGAGCAATATATCAATTTATCAATATTATTTATCTTTTTAAATCTAAATATTACCTTTTTTCACAGACGAAGACAGAACGAGAAAATAACTAGTACTGATACTGAAAGAAGAATTGACGTGGTGATTACTTTTGAAGTTTTTGCAGGCTCTCTATATTTCCTTATTTTAGAACATGTCTTCTGACAATTTTAAAGGTTACTGCATCTGTATTTACTCATAGTTTTGCCACATTACAAATTCAACCTTAAAGTTTATGACTTTTTGTAGGCCTCTTCATATAAATAAGGGGTGTGACGTAACATCAACAGAAAGAACCAGCCAAATAGGCATATATCGCACTGTTAGGAAAAAAGAACAAATATAACAAGAGAACTTATTCAAGTGTTCTTTAACAAAACACAAAAATAAACGTAAGTTACTAAGAACACAGTCTACTTCCACGGTCGAGTGTTTATGGCTGCTGTCAAATCATCCCAGTTTTTTCACCAAGTCCCTCAAATTTCCATGTACAATCCACATCCATCAAACCAGATAGACCAGGGAAGTTGACAAACCATTCCACAAGCTTTAAGAACGTAGATGGTAAATGAAAAAAAGAAAACGCACACCAGCAAAAATCAAAACAGAAACATATGTAAACGTGTAGATTTCAACATTCTAACAAAAACAAGATTAACAAAACGAGAAACATAACAAATTTATCCAAAAACATCAACTTCTACTATAGCAACAACAATGCAACCAATATTACCAAACGGGAGGCTGTCTTTCTTCTTTCGTCACCGTCATCAAGACGGATGCTCCGGATGGTTATGAAAAAATACAAGTACAAAATGTTAGCTTTAAAATCAAATCAGTAGCCTAACTTATTCCTTTGATCTTACCTAAGGCAATTACATTAAAAATAAACACAAAGATCATAACAATTAAACGTCAATCCAAATTATTTACCTCATGCAAGCAAAACCAGATAAACAGAACTGGAACTAGAAACGCAACAAAAATAAATAAATAAATAACAACTTTACAAACCTTTACAAACATTCTTTCAGGAGGCTGTCTTTCTCTAGATGCTACAAACGGATTATGAAAAAAAGAAAAAAAATATGACCAGTAGCTTAATTACCTGCCAGTTACCTTATTCCTTTAATCTTACCTAAAAGGAATAAGTAACTGGCAGGTAATAAAGTAGTAGTTGATGTTTTGATTGCCTAATATAAGATTTAAAGGATAATGTAATCTATTGTTTAGATTTTAAAAGTAACATGTTTGTTTTTTTATATTTTTTCCATAAACCATCTGGAGCATCTGGACTATGTTTGCGAAAGAAGAAAACAGCCTCAAGAGAGAAAGTTTGGTAAGGTATGTAGGGTTGTTATTATAGTAGGTTAGTTTGTTTAATTTTCAGTTCTGGTTCTGTTTTCTGGTTTTGTTTGCATGTGATTAATAATTTTGATTGGTGTTTATTTGTTTTGACCTATTTTCTTTTTTTTTTAATATTCGTTACCTTAGGGAGGCTGTCTTTCTTTTTTGGCCAACGTCTTCTAGATGATTTAAAAAAACAACACATGTTAGTTTTAAAATCTAAACATCAGACTACCTTTTTCCTTTAATCTTACTACGGTAATCACAAAAAGGTGAATAAATCATAAAAAATAAACACCAATCAAAATTATTAATGACATGTAAACAAAATCAAAAAACAGAACAAGAACTGGAAACTCAAACAACAGACTTAAAACAACAATCTTACAAAGATTTACAAACTTTTTTTGGGGAGTTAGGAGGCTGTCAACTTCTACCAGATGCTCCAGATGGTTCATGGAAAGAAAGTGCAAAAACAAGACATGCTAGTTTTGAAATCTATAAAGAATCTTACCCTATTTCTTTAATATTAACTAAGGCAATGACAAAAACGTAAAGTTAATAAATCATAACAAATAAACACTAATCAAAATTGTTAATCACATGAGAACAAAACAAGAAAAAAGAACCAGAACAGAACTGGAGACTCAACAAACTAACGTGTAACAAAACAACCATACAAACCTTTACAAACCTTTTGGGAGTTTTGAGGCTGTACTTCTTTATTCAACCGCTTCCAGACACTCCATATGGTAGGGTTTTAAATGATAGATTAAACTCTTATGTGGAAAGGAACAATTTATTAGTTGATGAACAAAATGGATTCAGAAAGAATCGTTGTACAATAGAGCAAATATCTTCTTTGACAAGTAAGTATAGTAGAGACACGTAAAAATGTAAATTATCATCATACACAGCTTTTGTTGATTTTAGAAAAGCTAACGATGTATTAAATAGAGACAAACTATGGATTAGATTAGAAGAAAATGGAATTTCTGGTAAAAATTTATTAGCTATTAAATCCATATATAGGTCAGTTTCATCTTGTATGAGAGTTATTTTTCACTTTACTGATTGGTTTGATGTTAACTGTGACCTTTGACAAGGATGCATTTTATCTCCCTTATTGTTTAACTCTTGCAGTGTACGTTAAGTCTCTAGATATTGGAATTAAGTTAGATGGTGAAAATGTTTGTATCTTGATGTATGCTGATGATATAGTACTTATAGCTGAAAGTGAACGTAATTTACAAATATTGTTGAATCATTAAAATGACTGGTGTAATAGAAATGATATGTCTATAAATGTTGACGAAAGTAACATCATTCATTGTCAAACTGAATCTATGCCAAGATCAAATTTTGTATTTTAGTGTGGTATTCATGATATATAAATATGCTAGCTGTTATAAATATCTAGGGTTGTTACTCGATGAGTACTTAAGTTTTAATATTACTACTAAGATGGTGGCCCAGAGTGGCAATCGAGCTTTAGGTCATATTATTGCCAAAGTTAAAGTTATTGGAGATGTTCCATACAACGATTTTACTAAACTATATGACTCTGTTTTCTGGCCTGTTATTGGTTACGGGGCAGCGGTTTAGGAGCATAAGACTTTCCTCTGTATAAATGCAGTGCAGAATAAGGCTATGCGATTCTTCCTAGGAGTTGGGAAATATGCTCTAACCTAGGTGTCTCTGGTGATATGGGCTTAATACCAGTTAGCATTCGTCAATGGAAAATAGTAAGTAATTATTGTGCACGTATTTCAACTACAAACTCTAGTCGTTTAAACAAACGAATAGCACAATGGGCTAACTCATTAGCTGTTGGTAGTTATTATACAGGTGTAACATATCTAAATCTAATATACCGAATTTTTTCCTACTGTCATGTTATATGTTTATACATGTATATAAATAAATACAGTTTAACTGAAGTTCAACAATGCTTTAGGTCAGGTCTTAGAATATTTATATTATTAAAGCAATAGATTTTACTGAGTCGCAAACATTTAAGTTATGTTTTAAATTTAAATTTTATCTCACTTTACCACGATAAAAGAAATTTAGCTGTAACATGTTATCTGTAGTATTTAATTTGCAACATGTTTTACTTTGTCAAATATTAAAATGTAGATACTGACATGTGAAATTTAGAAATGTGTATAAATAAGGGAGGTAAATCTGCAGTGCAAATACATCATGGTATTATGTGCTGTAGAGTTATCTCTCTTAGTAACAGTCTCTAAAAATCTATACATTGTGCTTCTATGGTCTTTCTATTTATGTTTTATATGTTCATATGAGAATGTATAGATGAGACCAACGCTCCCTTAGCAGCTAAATGAATTCCCTACCGTTAATGCACACCGCTGCTTTAAAACCAGTAGATTTATGATATTGACCTTTACAATGAACTTTTAAACAACCAATGAAAGTGCACAAATATCCCCAAGACCGAAAAATCTTTAAACCATTTAAACCATTTTTCATTGGTTTAAACGGTCATGTGATTCCAAAAAAAATATAAATAGACGGGTGTTTTCTGACAATTTTGTAAACACATTTCAACTACGCCTTTACGTAAACATCTTTATACAGCAATTTTAAAGAGGCTGTACTCCAGATTTGACATAAAAAAATTTTTTCCATAAATTATATATATTTAGATGCCGTGAGATTATAACAACATAATATTTTAATACAAACTGATTATAAAAGTCAAAATAGAATAAAAAAATATTTTCGCTCCAGCCTGATTTGAACTCTGGACCGTCATGTTAACAAAATATTTCCAACGCTTTTACTGTCACCACCATCGCCTCATGTGATATTACATATATTTACTTTAAATCTTATACGATATAGTTATACCGTCGCGTTACGGTATAGCACTTTGAAAGGGAAAAAAATCAATTTATAATGTTATTATTTCACTTATTTTTTGTCAGTAAGTTATTTTTTAAGCATTAGTCATAAATATTACAAGAAAGTTATAATACAAGAAAACTTTCCTTTTTTTGTTATCTGGAGCACAGCCCCTTTAAAAACGTCTAAAAACAACCATACCATCATGATTTTAATCTTTTTGATAGTTTGATTGGTTTATTTACGTATACATATTAAAAAACACTTTCAAAAGTGAAACACGTAAGTAACTTGCAGACATGCATTGTTTGTTTACATTTTGGGTTGTCAATTCTATGTATGGACATTTCGTTGTAAGCTAGTCACTGATTAGCTGAAGAGTAACCGTGGTTTACCTGTATAAAAATAAAAATATCGTTCTGAAAATTGAATTTTAGCAGAGGTAAGAAAGTGAAACATTCGACCGATGCACAGGAGAGTAAGCCGTGATGAGATTCAAATAAAAAATAAATACCGCGATATTTTCATTCGTTTTAAAGTTCTTTGTCTCTGAGGGTTTTCGCTAATAATGTTTATAATAAAACATGGCAAAGTCTCATCTTAATTAAATTTAGCTGGCTTGCCAGCCTGTCTGTCCGTCCGTCCGTTTGTCGGAAGAAATGAGACAGTGGATGTAGATAACTACTTTTAGAATCAGTATGTATGATAATTTTACAATTCCATTTCTTTGTTTCATCTATCTTACATGACAAATAAAAGAATATAACTTTTCAAATCTATAATTGTTAAAAAAGCAAACAAACAAAAACAACAACAACTCTTCTCGATATTTCTGTTCATGCAAATAGTACTTAATGGGAAGTAACACAATCCGATGCAGTGTTAAACACAATTACTTCCCCTATCAGTAAGGGAAGAAACCGTCACATGATTTGCTGCTGTGTAACATTTTTAATGAATCTTTATAAAATTATTTTAAGACCTACACCTAAATTTACAAGCCTGCTAAGAATGAAATTTCAGCTCTTTTACATCGGAAGGGATAACAGAAACATAAACTGAGACAGAATGAATCTATGTCTAGAAATAAAAACAGAAAGCCTATGTTAATCTCAAGAAATTGTTTTAGCGTAATAAAGAGTGCTATGATATTGTATACGCATTGCCAATGCCTAAAATATTGTTATTCTTTTACACAGTCACGTTTAGACAGCATTTCATCTTAATGTGCCATCCGATATTCCTCCGGTAGAATGGTTTATATATAAAGTGGAAATAATCGACCTCAGTCTGTTAAGACTAAACGATTTGGATTTTGACATGATAATGTAATTGAATTTTCGATATAAAGCAACCGTAACAAAAAGGATTTAAGAAATTTTGAATTGTTGGCTTCGGCGAGGAATTTCACCAAACTAATGAAACTATTAGAAACATCTTTAGTTTCTGTTCAATGATACTACACAGCACGGAAAAGATTACGGTGTGATATTCTAATGTGAGTATAATTAAAATTATTATGTTTGTCAAGGTACGCATAGGTTTATTTTCTGCATTACATTTCGTCTAAATGATTTCTTCTTGAATATTATTCTGATTCTGTTAAAGAAATTCTAAGAAATAGTGCTAATCGATGTTCTGTTCAGAAATTATTTCATTGTGCACGTTCTAAAAATATACATTACTTAACCTGAAGTGCAAAAACGTCTTTTTCAGTGAGGAAGGAGGATCCATTACTCAACAAATCCTCTACATTAGAGTGACATATAGGGCCTATAATAGAAACATTATCAACTTCCGGTGACTTAAAGTGACATATTTTGTGACGCCAAGTATGGTTTAAATTGATAATGAGGACGGAGGGTACAAAGTTCAAGAGGCATTGCTAACTCACTTTATTTGCTAATTTAAAAATTCAAGCAGTGGCAGTTTGAAAATGTAGATTTTTACAAAAAAAGGCAACAACAGTCTGAAAATGCTGATTTAACCGAATAGACAAAAAAAGTTTGAAAAATGGAATAAATGTTTTTGTAAACAAAGACTAAAAATTAGTCACTCACAATCTGTATCATTTCTATCATGCAGTTTTCAGACTCGTTAAGAAGCATGTCAAGAGGAAATGATACAATGCTTGAGACAAGATATTTTGATATTTTAAGAACAACTGACACGAGTAACGGATGTGACGTCATATTCACCATGATAGTGTTACTGTTGGGCTTTGTTGTTCTTGGAATTGCAACATACAAAATATGTAAATGTTATTGTCAAGAATAGATATTTGCAGCTTCGGTACACTGAAATTCCAGAAAAAAATGTTTCTTAAAATAATCATATGGTGATGTCTATCAGTATAAATGAATACTTTTCACCAAGGCTGATTTTGTCTGTGACTGTTATAATTGTGTTGTAAGTATGACACTGGATATTTAATCTATGATAAATTGTATCACAAGCTGAGGTGTTCTTTGCTAAAACGACACAAGAAGAAGATGCAAAGCAATCAATTCCTAGATGTTTTATGAACATATCTCTACTATTTAACGCCAGATAAGTTATGGTTTTCTATCACCATTTTAAGGAACCTTGTTTTTTTTTGTTTCTGTTTTTTTGTTGTTTTTTTACAGTGAAGACGGTATATGGCGTCATTAACGTTTTTTTTAATTTTCTTTTTTTTTCTCTCACTCTTAAAAGGTTGTTCAGTTGAAAAGGCATGCCTTGTTTAATTTTAAAGATTAAAACCAAAGCAAATAGTTTATTTTTATACACTTTTTAAATATCCTTCATTGAAATAATATATAAAATACAGTTTTAATGTATCAACAGAAGGCGATTTGTAAGTTGCTCCATACAGAAACAATGGATTCTAAAAAAAAAACATGAAAAACTACACTTCAATGTATTTTGCCATATTCATAGGATGAAACATATCACCACTGTTGGACTAATTCAAGAAGGTAATAGTTCTTAGATGCCTGTTTTTTTATATTTCTATGATATACTGATATGTCATTTTATATTTCTGTGAAAAATATATAATCTCTGATTCCGTAATTATCATTGTTTTTGTTTCATACCCTGATGAATCCTCACGGCGAAACGTTAGTATTACAATAAAAAATAACATTTTATATATGTGTAGTGGTATTCTCGTCCATAAATACTTCTGCGAAGAAATTCTTGATTCAAGTTTTCTGCAAAATACGTAAGTTTTTTGTGTCTGTCTGTTATATAACTCGGATATAACAACCATATACGTGCACGTGTTTCACGAGACCATTTGTGACTTGCCTTTATACTAGTATTTCACCTACTAGGAAGACATGCGATCTATGCTTTCTTTGATAAAGAAAAACCTAATATCAAATCATGGAATATGTTAAACGTCTTTCAAACGTGAGAAATTTCAATGGATACAATCAAATAATGTCAAGTTTATACGGCATGGTAATTATAACGTCCCTGTACTAAACGGATGCAGAAAGGACAGAATAATGGTTAACTACAATAAATAGATAGATAAATAAATAAATTAATAAATAGAGAGAAAAAGGATGGGAAGCTAAATGTAAAAACTGTCATTTTCCTAAAAGTTTTCAGGTCCTTCGCCAGTTTCGACTGGCCTTGTTTCCTACATGTATCGTCTGTTACAAACAAGATATATTGCTTTTGTTTCCTACATGTATTGTCTGTTACAAACAAGATATATTGCTTTTGTTTCCGAGATGTATCGTCTGTTACAAACAAGATATATTGCTTTTGTTTCCTACATGTATTGTCTGTTACAAACAAGATATATTGCTTTTGTTTCCTACATGTATCGTCTGTTACAAACAAGATATATTGCTTTTGTTTCCTACATCTATTGTCTGTTACAAACAAGATATATTGCTTTTGTTTCCTACATGTATCGTCTGTTACAAACAAGATATATCGCTTTAGACACATAACGATAAGCTAGGCACGTACGTTATATTTGGATAATGAAATGATCGTTCACTTGAGCACTGCAGATTTGTTTTTACACAAACTCTGAACTGAGCACTTCGACAAAATATTTAATAAATCAAACATTTCCTAGCACAAATCACAGTTGAACTGTGCATGTAAAATCAATGCAATCACAAATCGCTCAATAAAACCCCAAAGATCCTGAAATCTTGCTAGTTTCTATAATTATGTTTCTAAAATAACCAAATAAGGAATGTTTTCTTTTCTTTGACCAATCCTGCTGGGAGATTTATATTGAAATAAAGAGACAGCAGCGTTTTAAATGTAAATCGTGGCTTTTATTTAGACTTCAAATATTGTTCCAATGAACCTATTGGTGTATTTTTAGAAATCTTACTTGAAGCAATTCTTTAGATGTTCATTCTATAAAGAACTTGCTCTTGTCTATGGTGCTTTAATGTTCAAGAGTCAATCTTTATCAAATATTTCAATCTAGATGTTACTGTTTGTTCTGTTTCTTTACTGTCAGTACAAGATTTATGCAACAGAATATTGCACTAGTGTATTGACAATTGTACAAAAAAGACAACATACTTGGTGAACTTTTTGTAAAAATATACCAATTCTAGCAAAAAAAAGCGATTTAAAAATTCTCATTCGATCTGCTATGTAGAAGAGGTTAATACGATTGTGAATGCATGTCCTTAAAATGTCAGTAATTAATGAAATTTATGAAATTCATAATTCACATATATTGATTTGTATATATTCAAATTAAAATCATTTATAATTGACTTCCCTTATTAATGGCGTCATCTCCAACTAATTGACGCAGCGCAACGCCTCGTTTTGAAGTGTTGTGACGTCATAAAACTTCAATGCATGACGGGATATCACCAAGGAGATTTGTCACTCCGCATTGACAGTAACCCAGAGCGTCTTCATTTTCAGCAGTTCATTGCTTGTAAAATCCAGAAGCTAGCAAAGGTAAGTGCACTTCTCAATAAAAGGGGTTGTGTAGAGGCGAAATCACTGAATTAGTTTACATGCTAGGTTGAAATGTGGTCGTAACTTGAATAGCTCTATTTAAAAAAAGTTAAATACGCAGATCTCACTCCTCTCAGACATTTAATGTTCAGTTAAAGGAATCAAATTTTGGAATTCTGTATCCAAATCTGTGTATTTCAATTGCTTTGCATGACTGTACAACAAAAATATCTATTTTTGTGTTTTCTGGCAACAGATTGTTAGAAATAAGACTGCGTGGGGTAACTCCGTGCATTGTTTGAACAAATGATACACCATGAATATGTTCATTTATTTGATAAAGTATTTAACATTATATGATCTTTTTGCCTTCAAACAGTTCCCCCACTGAATGGAAAAAGAAGAGGAAAAGACAGAAGGTGGATGTTGCGGCCTTAGATGGCTGGGCCGTGCCATTCGAAAGAGAGTTAGTTCTGGGATTATTTTTTTTACATTCAGAATTTCAAAAAAAAGAAAGAAATAAAATAAAATAATAAAAAGATAATAATAAATGAACTGGTCTGAGATGTAGATAAATGGTCGGAGTTTATCTTGACCTTGGACAGAAATAAATGTCCAGTGACGTGCAAATCACAAACAAAAATATCTAAATATAAACATTTATCATAATATGCCTTTATTTGTTACTGTTATATAAACTAAGAACCCCAAATTTAGTGTAATTTATTCTCTTGCAATCCTTTATATTATACCATAGCAAGATACAATACAGTTAAAAAAATAAAAAAGATCAGGGGAACGATTTCTGGTCTGACCCAGAAGGCAGTCACTGAACAAAAGCATATTTTCAATCAATGAAAAAAAAATTAAAAAAAGAGTAATCAAAGAATATGAAGAATATTTAATTGCGGATGGTATGTTATTGAAAAGCGTGCAAATCTATTGATTTTATTAAACAATGCTTAAAGTTCATCCTGCTATTGAGAATACATCTTAATGCAAACATATATTAAACTGTTCTCCTTTTATTCTTCATGTCTCAGTATTTCTGTATTGTGCTTTTTCCTCAACCGCAGTTTACGAGAATTCGAAATCTCTTTCGAAGACATGGCCGACAGGAAGTTGCCCCTGGTAAGTAACAGGACATTCTCTTGAAAAATTGTGTGCCATAAGCTGAAGTTTAAACACTTAACTTTTTGGGAATAAAAGTTTCTTTTTTGGTTTAACAGCGGTAGTAGATTATTTAACATCACTGTGGTGTTGATATTTCGAATTTCGGCATTGAAATTAAAAATTACCGGCACTTTGAATGTTAAGTTAAAATTACATCATTAATGATAACTTATGTGTTTCTGGTGGTGAATAGAAAACGATCGCATACTTGTTGCAAGACAAACTGGAACTATGGAAAGCGGGTCGCCACAAAATGAAAAGAAAAATGCCTTTATATCTCAAATATCTGAAGAATTAATTAAACTGCATTTCACTGTCAAAACTCAGTTATAATTTTTATACATTGCAATAGCCGACGTCAAAGCTGACGAAAAAGACGAAGACAACCTGTCTGTATGCTCTTTGACCTCCAGCGTCATCAGCGGTAATATACTAGTCTTCTTTAAACCCCAATGACCTTGACCTCTCGACTTCTGCGACGATTCCTTTCAATATTTAAACAGATATGAACATTTATGTTGACAAACAGGTCATATATTTCTGTTCGAAATGCACACTCAAATTTCTTTCCGTCAGTTGCTTTATTCTGACTAGAATTATTGTATTTGAAGTAAATGTTACTATAACCTCTACCGAGTATAAAAGAAAACAAAATTCAGATTTAATAATCCCTAGTGATTTTAAAGTTACCATTTTGTTGCTATATGTGACCGTAAAAAGCTAACTATCTGAGAGATGTTAGGTCAAGGCCAGGTTCATTTTTTACCTGATATTTTCACTTTCACATACACGGGGCATCTTTACTTTTATTTGTAGCCATTGCTGGGTGCGCTGTGAGAGAGAGCCTGACTAACTTGGCAGAGGACAGAGGTAAAACAATAACTCATAAAATGAAGAAACGCTTGGAAATAGACTTTTTCTCGAAAAACTCATTCATTGATATATTGAAGAAAAACAGTTTAGGTGTCATTGCATATTTATGTCATTTCAAACTATTATATTAATTAACACCATTTTTAAATACTTTTGTATAAATAATACATCTGGAAAATGTAAGAACTGTAGATATCAAAATGCTGTCAATGGCTTATTTTGATATCCCTCACTTTTTCACAGTCATGTTCATCGCCATAAATCATAAAAGGCGGTTCATTTACAAATATTCGGTGCAAAACAGAACAAGTTATGCACTACATAATACTACAATAAATGAATTACAGTAAAGAGAACAAACCCATTTATTTCAATAGAGATATATCTGTGATAATTCTGTTCAACGGTACACAATGGGCCACCGGAAGACAAACTAGTTCCACTGGTCTGATATTGTGCTCAAAAGATCTAAAAATAGAAAACTCAAGGAAGTTATATATTCCAAGGTTTTTAATTTTATTTTGTTAACTCTTTTTTCAGATCAAATTGACAGCTCCCAGTGTAAGTTTTTTCTCAATCATTTTTCGTTAATTCATCATTCATTTACAGCTTTGAAATGTTTACGCGAAGGCAGTTTTGGGTTAAACTAGATCTTTTTTGTTGTTGTTGAAATTGCAGTTTCTTTGTCAGTGTGTTTAGCACACCAGCGTTTTTTGATTTGCATTCGGAATAGTATTGCATTTTTCCAATAAAAGAACAATTTGATTAAATAAATACGTAACACAACTTGTATATTTATATGAGCGTCTCACTTTTGTTGTTTTTCTGAAAAGTTTTTTTTTTTCTACAATAAACAGCAGATAGAGTTTCAGACATTTTGAATCATATAAGTTTAGCCGTATGCTTCAATTAAAAATACTCGTTTTTATGTGCAAATTATATACATGTACTGTTATGTTTTTTCTCAGGTAGATCTATTTGAAATTTTTGCAAAGTTTATATATATATATATATTTGTTTTTCCATCTATTTTTTTTTCAGAAAGAAGAAGGCTGCGTTCTGGGGGTCTCATTGAAATAGTAAAAAAATATCAAAATTTAAAAAAAAAGAAAAAAAGACAATAAACTAATCAAGAAAAAAAAATAAAAGAAAATTAAAATATAAAATAGAAAAATAACAAAAAAAGATAATAAAAGCAATATTGCATAAATACCAACAAAAAATTAAAAAATTTGAGACTCCTAAGGTCTACCGTATATTGCATGATACATTTTAATTTTTACTGCGATACGGTATGAATAAAATAAAAAAAAATCGTTTGTCGTTTTTTCTTTGTATTATTCATTCAAGGTTTTATCAGTTTACCCACTTTTGCTGATTTCCGTCTTCTTAGTCTGTACACATTTTCCCCAATCTAAACAACCCTCGTAACATAAACATCCAAATTTGATTTTCTTCTTATCAGCGCAGACTTGTACAATCAACCCTCTATTTATGTAGGGTTCTCTTTTAACGTTTCCTTTATGTTAGCATATACACTTTGTTTTAGCATATACACTTTATGTTAGCATATACACTTTGTTTTAGCATATACTTTATGTTAGCATGTACTTTGTGTTAGCATATACACTTTGTGTTAGCATATACACTTTATGTTAGCATATACACTTTGTGTTAGCATATACACTTTATGTTAGCATAAACACTTTGTGTTAGCATATACACGTTGTGTTAGCATATACACTTTATTTTAGCATATACTTTATGTTAGCATGTACTTTATGTTAGCATATACACTTTATTTTGTGTATTAACTCTAGCTTCAATGCTGATCAAGATCTTTATAACGCCTTCACTTTTTTGTTACAATATTTGTATCGCTCAGTGCACTCTTTGTTGTTAAACTTTGAAAAGAATAAATCTATTTTTCTACATGCGACAATATCGTTTTTTTCTTACTAATCTTTGATACTGTTGGGTCAGTATGCCATTAATATTATCATGTGATCTAAATCTCAGAATATGCAAAATTTTAATCATCAACCCATAAAGAAATGATAACACACCTAGCATGTAATCGAATGATAGCTGTTTGGGCTCTTTCAGACCAAAATAACATCTGTCCAAAACCAAAACAGAACTCAATTAAAAAAACATTCAATGTTAGTCAGACTGATAGATTTATAAACAAATGTCAAACGTAATAAGAAGTGATCAGTTATGTCAGACAACTGGCTGAAATTTTGATTTGAACAATAGACAGACGGATGTCTAGAAAAAGATTTAATGACAAAGTAGCCTAATTTATCATGCTTAAAGTGTTGAACCGCTTTTATGGATCTGCTATTTTTTAGTTGTTCAACCTTTAAGTTTAATCTTAAATTGCAATGCAATGTATAACCGAGCGGAAATCTTGCGGATGGAATGCCTCGGGTAATTTCCTTTGCAAAAATCACACCATTGCCTTCATCACCGGGGAATTCCGATTGCCAAAATTTAAATAAATGGCGGATAAACAGATAAAGAAACAAGTGTTTCAGTTTACAGTTATATAATGTGTGTTTCTTTCTCTTATATGAAAGGGACTGGTATGGTGAAAGTTATCATATTTTATCTTAACGTCACCATTTTTTGTTGTAAACTCTGCAAAATATTGGACAAACGAGCGATAATATGTGTCCAACCGCATACAATTGGGCAAATCCGCTTGATCAGCTGCAGATCAAAGTGAGACGGAGAAGGTACACAACTATAAAATGTCAACAATTTCGGTTCACCTTCGGAGGCGAAATAGTGAATCTAATGACAAAGTAATATATATTTAAAATATATAAATCCATAACTAGTTCTTTAATGATATCTATTTTCATAACATGTACTCCAATCCGTCGCTTTCGAATCACCTTTAACGTGTAGTTTATGATTATTCCAATGGCAAACTAGAGAAAACATTTGCCACATTCTCCAATCTCAAAAATGTCCCATAAAAGAGTTATGAAATACTCTACAGACTCAGTGAGATATTAAGGCCTAATGGAATGGCTATTCATATTATATTGACAAGAAGACAGATGCGCGATATTACACACATTAATTACACTCAAGTTGTATTCAAGACCATGAAATAGCATCTTCCAAATGTATGTCAATTGCAATGAAAGTCTTTCTAAGGATATTATTTAAGACTGTGTAAGTTAATCTTTAACGTGCAGTCTTTAACAGAAAATTAAGTTTACGAAGTTAGCGGCCTAGTGGCCCATAACAAGCACTTTAGCGCCTATCAGTCCAATGACCCATAACTAGTGGTCAAAGCTAACGGCCAAACAGTCCAGTGACCTATAACTACAGGTGCAAAACTAGCGGCCTAGCAGCCCAGGGGCATATAACACATGGTTCTTGACTAGCTTGAGGTCCAAAACTAGGGGCTTAGCAGCTCAGTGGCCCATATATAGTGGTCTGAAATAAGCGGCCTGTAAGCCCAGTGACCAATAACTAGTGGTCCGAAATAGCGCACCAGCACCTCAGAAGACAATAACCTGTGGCCTATCAGTTCAGTGGTCAATAACAAGTGGTCCAAAACTGGCGGCCTAGCAGCCCAGTGGACTATCATTAGTGTCCTAAAATTAGCGACCTAGAAGTCAAGCGGACCATAACTAGCGAGCCAAATCTAGAGGCCTTTAACTAGAGGCCAAAAACTAGTGGAAAAGCGACCAATAATTCACTATAACAGTATATACACAAATGGATATACTTGAGTTACATCATACGCAAGCAATGCTGTTTTAACATGTCTATTCTGAACCTTGAATTAAAATTATACAGTTACATGTATTAAACATCTTAACTTACGCTGACAGAAAGACCGTTTCCTGCAAATGGGAAATTTTTATATTTTATGACTCACTGTGTTTTATAAGACTCTGTTTAAACAACAGACAATGGTAGAATATCACTGTCCGAAAAATGGAACAGAATACTTCCATATACAAACTTCTCTTTCTATAAACAAATATGTCTTTCCGTACTAAAACTGCTTTTTCTATACATCAACTCTCTTGCAATAAACAAACTATTATTTTCATACACAAACAGCTTTTTCCATACACACTACACAAACCTCTCTTTCTATACATAAACTCAAACTCTGAAAAAAGATCAGAAAAACAAGCATTACCTCAAAGTTTTATTAGACATTCTTTCCCCATATTTACGTTAACTTAATAATGCTATTGTATTTAATACTTTCTTAAATATTGTTTATTCACACGCCTACCGGAAAAGGAGAGGTAATTCCGTTTTCCTGAATAAAACATTTATACACAGTTATGTTTCTTGGAAGGGAGTTTTTTAAACAAATGTTTCATAATTGTCAAATCAAATATAACTTAGAAGTCATAGTTTATTAAGTAACCAAAGTGAAACAATTCCAAAGTGATAGAAATAGCAAACGTTATGCCATATGTTTGCTAGGAGTTACGTCAGACGGAAGTTATCATTTCACAGTCGGAAGCAATGCGTTCGTCTGCTTCATCCGGGTGTTTTTTGGACTTTTTACGTTGGCGTCGTTTGTGGTCCCGGCGTCTTCTTGGTCTCCGTGGGTCAAGAGCCAACGTTTCTAGGCGGTCCTGTGGAAAAACAGTACAAAGAAGAAAATATTTTCATAGAAGAAAATGGCTAAATAATACAAGTCCGTTCAGTGTAGTTAAGTGATTACGTGATATACAACTGTAATAAAGAATTAATTACTTCAGACTAAAACATATTTGAATAAAAATGCCACACTTTAACAAAGGAAATACTGATTTAAAAATATTAAAAATGTAACATGTATACCATAATATAAAAATATCAATAAATTATGTTTAATTTAATTATTTGAAAAAAAGTTATTTCTTTCAGAACAGAAATCCTGTTTCACACACACACATGTATATAAAACACCAGGTATTTGACAAATAACGAGTATACTTTAACCATCTTGCGATTATCGACCACGTTACGTCGAACTACATCTGGGACTCGAACATTCGACTTATCACTCGTACAGAAAATGTGCAGTCTGTGTCATTAGTGAAATTATGAATAAAATATGTATTATGTAATATAAAATCAGCATTTTAAATGAAGGATTTTTAGGTACTGTCTTTAAGCCTTTCCTCCTACCTTTTCAATAAGTTGGGTCGACGGGTTAGACTCTACGGACCTATCATCTATTTCATCAAAACCATGTGCTGTAAGATTTCTTTTCTTCTTCTTGCTTTTAAATATGTTCCGTACCTGACAATTGAAAATATTTTATTTATAAAGAATGATGATGATGATGAGGAGGAGGAGGAGGAGGAGGAGGAGGAGGAGGATTACGGTGATGTAATAAACACATTTAATCATTACAGGACTTTTTGCATTTGTACGCTTTTCGTTAACATAGCTACACAATGGCATGAAGGACAAACTACATGCTCGCGCCTGAATATTACTTACCTTGATTTCCTTACGTTCTGAGAATTAGCTGCATCGCTAGCTACTCAGAAAGTTTTCAATTAGTATCCGATTAAAAAATTAATAGATCCGTTCTGATTCTGTAATGGGCACGTTTATTTTAAGATTATACAAAGAAAGAGTTAACGCACTTGTAAATTAGGATGAACTGGGATATATGGACAGTCAGTAAACAAGAAATAAGTATTACGTTTTCTTTGTTACAAAACTTTTTCTTTATTTATGAAGTCCGTAAACGATAAATGGGATTCGTTATTATTCAAATATAACCTTACCTCTTCATTCAGCAGTAAATAAAACACAAAGAAAAATGAACCCTGAAAAAAAAGATCAAAATCAATTAGAAATGTCTTAATAACAAATAAATACTCTCACTCTTAAATAAGAGTAAGTGAAAACTTCTATAACGCAGTAAGACAGTGTTAAAATGCAAACCGGAAGCAGTTTAAGTAGTGCTCTAGTTCATTCTGATTCTAAAAAGGTTTTTAAACATAACTGTTCTATAAAAACACTTTATAAGAACTTTACCGTGTTCTCCAAGTCATCATATTTTAGAGATATTTAATTCAATACTTTCAACATGCTGGAAAACTTGAAGGAACTGGTGAAAGAATCTTCCACGTCACAAACTTTTAGCGTTTTTATGTTTAATATAATAATGTGAACAGGTTTGAGTTACAAATAAATTACCTAGCAAATGCAGTTAATGCTTGGGAAAAGCTTTAGAAACAAAAATTAACAACTCTTTGTTCTGTCTTACCTGCAGAAAATTGAAAAGTCCAAAAATATACTTTAAAATCCTATCCGACATTTTTAGTGATATAAACGCAAACGACCAGACGACAGTTATAAGTATAACCTGTGTCCATAATGCTTTCATAAGAAGTCTGAAATGACAGAGTTGATAAGTTCTGTGAATGAACGAAAAGGAAACAAAGCCTATAAAGGAATGCTCTGAAGAAACAAACTATCAATGAAGGCAAAGAATGGCGTCCAAATCAGTAACATGTCAGTAAAATAATCTTGTTTTTAAGGGAAAATAGTTTCACTTACGACAGACTGAAATAGTGCAGTAAATATGTTTACACTTGTCAAGAAAACATTTTTAAAACGTATATTCTTCGTTACGAGACAAAAATATAGTTTTTTACAGTGCATTATAATTGTCGTCTGCACAGAAAGAAGTTTAACTTTACTTGTTTTAAATACAGTCTTTACTTACATAATTGATTTGTTACTTTTCTCTGACTTCGTATATGAGTTTTCATTGTGTTCTTTAGCAGTAAAAATTAAAACCATAATTGATACCTGAAATAGAATATTTGTTTAAAAAGAATGCTAGTATCTGAACACATAGCAAATCTACAATTATGTGGGGAGATTCCTGTAAATGTGTCTATAAATGTTATACTTAAACCAATAAACTAAATATGTATTGAAACGACGTCAAGAATTCGCTATTACAGTATTTATGTTTTATTATGCTGAATCCGTCTTAATTATCACACGTCACTGTCTTATACAAATCCAAGAATGTTCACAGATACATGTGATTAAAAACGTTAAATTTATAACTCCAGGACTACTCAATATCGAAATTTCTCCTCTTGCAATGGTTTCACTACAGTGTGGTACATTTCCATACTAACTTTATTTTCTTCATTATCTCATTTTGTTTGAGCTCTTTGGTTATGTGTTTTCAACGATGTTGTATACGTTTGTATGTAACTTTGTCTTCTTTTCATTTCTAAACATTTTTATTCTTTATTTGGCAAAATGTTTGAAAAGTAAATATTCCATATTTTAACATTTGGCTAACATTTATTAAGCTTATTTAGAATATTTTAGAGCTTATTATTTTTAAAGTAATTACTTATTCTATCAATTAGAAACACCAGTTGAGACAGAAAGTGATGACATAGTTTATTTGTTCCTTTTCACATCTTTTCACATGTGGTTTGTGGTTCAGTCATCAAAACTATAAGAATACTTACAGCTATAATACCGAGAGCTGGACCAACAAACAGCCATAAATTTTCCCATGATATCCAACACCTGGAAAATATAATTCTACAGATATTGTTGGACATACAAAAAATATAAGTTAAAAACATAACTTTAAACAAACCTGACAAACAAGTTTCTCAAGAATTAAAGACACAAACCTTAAAAGAAATAAACTTGGACTTTAATAGCTCAGGGTTGATGGAGTTTGTTTTCGATTGGTAAGGTAAAAAGTGTGTTTTGGGGTTGAAAAACACTAAATTCATAAATGCCTCAGTCCATCTAGATGACTTTATGTATCAGAAATGGAAGTAAATGGTTTCTTTCACGGGTATTTTGTCCTGTCATAAGTGCTGTAACCAAGTAAGACTAATTTTTATCATAACAGAGCTGAATTAAATTCGTAAAAATAATCACAATGAACTTATTTGAGTAAAGAAATAACTTTGTTTTGGTTATAATTCTATGATAAAACAGACTTGATAAAAGTCAAAAGACAGCAGTGATTCTTTGACATTTATCTTCATTGTTTCGTTCAAGCTTGGAATTGGTAAATGTTAGCTTTCCTAGAACCTCAATTCAGATGTTCTCAAGACTATTAAGAAATTTCCTCATAGTTACATGTACATATATATTTTATTATTGTAGTTTTCCCACCTATTGTCATCCTTTACTTACATATCTTTGGCATAATAATGCTGACCTTGAGACCCTACAAAAGCACCGACTAGAACAGCGGGTATAACTGAAACCAAAAAAGAATTAAGATCTAAAAGATACGCTCTTAATGTTAGAATATGTGGTTATCTCTGATGTAGCATCCTTGGTAGTTTAGTGAGATGTCTGTTTATGTCTTGAGGTAGATCAAAGTTTGTTGCTAAATTAATGCTGATGTAAATCCCAGCACTTTAAAACTGAAATGTAACAGACAACGTCTTTGTTCTTCGTACTGCTAGTAGTAATCAGTTAAACAAATATTTTTCCATCCTTCTTAATACACAACGTGCATGACAAGTTTCATAAGTATTCTCTTTGTATACTTCTTAAATATCAGGAAATGCTTTCATAGAGCACACTATTTTCTTGTAAATAAGCAAGAGAAAAATATATAACGAAACCGTGTTTTCCGCAAGCATGAAAACAATTCGATAGTTCAGTGAGACTCTATTGTAACCGTACACGAAAACAATTCGATAGTTCATTTAGACACTATTGTAACTGCGTACATGAAAACAATTTGATAGTTCAGTGAGACACTATTGTAACTATATACGTACATATAAGATAAGAAAAATAACACAGAAAAACGACAGTTTCTCCACTGACCCATCAATTTACATTCCAGAATTCTTGTGGTTAAAAAATACACATAGATCGTCTTGTCCGATTGCACATGTGATCTGCACTTTTCGCTATTCAGGCGCTAATTATTCATTTCAAATCCCTTCAGATGATAAATGGACCTATCAAAACTGAGAAATGGACAAGTCCATTTTAGAAATACAGCAGGGCAGGGATTCAATTAAAAGCCTGCTATACTTACTCCAGCCTAGAATGTAATATCTGACGAGTGAACCTTCGTTGTGTCCGTCGTGAGCGTGTGATGAATACGTGATGACTATATATAAATTAAATGCCTCATTCATCAACCAGGAGAAATTGGCGAGGAAGAAATAGTGTAAGGCTATAGAAAAGATGTGGCATACAATCTGGAAATAAATATTCAACGGGAAAATCATACAGATTTATCACAGCATTGGAAGCAATTTGCATATTTTAAAATACCGAAGTCTGAACTCTGAAAGTTCTAGCAGTTGTCTTTACAGATTTGTTACTTTCAATACCGGGGATCAAAGAATACATTGAAGGCAAAAGGACATTGTCAATGGACAAATAACATTGAAAATAAATGCTTCCCTGCTAAATATGACCTTGATAGAAGAAGGGTAAGGATTTAATGTATAGGAAGTGAGCAGTAGCAGTACGCAGCAGTAAACTAAAACGTGAAGTTGGCAGTAGCAGTACCAGCAGTAAGAGTAAACTAAAACGTGAAGTTGGCAGTAGCAGTACCAGCAGTAGCAGTAAACTAAAACGTGAAGTTGGCAGTAGCAGTACGAGCAGTAGCAGTAAACAAAAACGTGAAGTTGGCAGTAGCAGTACGAGCAGTAGCAGTAAACTAAAACATGAAGTTGGCAGTAGCAGTACGAGCAGTAGCAGTAAACTTAAACGTGAAGTTGGCAGTAGCAGTACGAGCAGTAGCAGTAAACTAAAACGTGAAGTTGGCAGTAGCAGTACCAGCAGTAGCAGTAAACAAAAACGTGAAGTTGGCAGTAGCAGTACGAGCAGTAGCAGTAAACTAAAACGTGAAGTTGGCAGTACCAGTACGAGCAGTAGCAGTAAACTAAAACGTGAAGTTGGCAGTAGCAGTACGAGCAGTAGCAGTAAACAAAAACGTGAAGTTGGCAGTAGCAGTACGAGCAGTAGCAGTAAACCTAAACGTGAAGTTGGCAGTAGCAGTACGAGCAGTAGCAGTAAACTTAAACGTGAAGTTGGCAGTAGCAGTACGAGCAGTAGCAGTAAACAAAAACGTGAAGTTGGCAGTAGCAGTACGAGCAGTAGCAGTAAACAAAAACGTGAAGCTGGCAGTAGCAGTACGAGCAGTAGCAGTAAACAAAAACGTGAAGCTGGCAGTAGCAGTACGAGCAGTAGCAGTAAACAAAACGTGAAGTTGGCGGTAGCAGTAACAGCAGTAGCAGTAGGAAACTCTGAAAGTCTGCGAGAGTGTTTGAAACAGTCTCAGACCGGTGCAATCGAACCGAGATGGTAGCTTGACTTTCTAGATTGG
The DNA here is from genome assembly GCA_012932295.1 of Cyclina sinensis. Classification (NCBI taxonomy): domain Eukaryota; kingdom Metazoa; phylum Mollusca; class Bivalvia; order Venerida; family Veneridae; genus Cyclina; species Cyclina sinensis. Next base: position 34,821,333 of record JAAONU010000001.1, on the reverse strand, counting down.
CACCAAATTCCTGAAAGTTTGCATTAATGTCAGAAACAGTAGCAGACCGTAACAATGGACACCGGAGGGTCCCTTAACATAAAAAATGACATTTTCTCAATTTTGGCACCAACATTCCTGAAAGTCTACGAGAGGGTTGTAAACAGTTGCAGACCGGTAAAATTGACCCGGGAGGATGGCTAGACCTTAAAAATGACATTTTCCCGATTCGCACCAAAATTCCAGAAAGTCTGCGAGAGTGTCAGAAACAGTCGCAGACCGATAAAATTGACTTGGGAGGGTCCCTAGACATTAAAAATGACATTTTCCAAAATGCCACCAAAATTCCTGAAAGTCTGCGAGTGTGTCAGAAACAGTCGCAGACCGGTAAAATCGACAAGGAAGGGTCCCTAGACATTAAAAATGACATTTTCCCGATTGGCACCAAAATTCCTGGAAGTCTGCGAGAGTGTCAGAAACAGTCGCAGACCGGAAAAATCGTCTTAGGAGGGTCCCTAGACATTAAAAATGACATTTTTCGGATTGGCACTGAAATTCATGAAAATTTGCAAGAGTGTCAGAAACAGTCGCAGAACTACGCAATAGACTCAGGAGGGTCTGTTTATGTTTAAAAATGTTTTATTTTCATTGAAACTTTCAAGACTTTCATACTGCTACTGCTGTTACTGCTACTGCCAGTTTTACGTTTTATTTACTGCTACTGCTCGTACTGCTACTGCCAACTTCAAGTTTTAGTTTATTGCTACTGCTCGTACGGCTACTGCCAACTTCACGTTTTAGTTTACTGCTACTGCTGGTACTGCTACTGCCAACTTCACGTTTTAGTTTACTGCTACTGCTCGTACTGCTACTGCCAACTTCACGTTTTAGTTTACTGCTACTGCTCGTACTGCTACTGCCCACTTCACGTTTTAGTTTACTGCTACTGCTCGTACTGCTACTGCCAACTTCACGTTTTAGTTTACTGCTACTGCTGATACTGCTACTGCCAACTTCACGTTTTAGTTTACTGCTACTGCTGGTACTGCTACTGCCAACTTCACGTTTTAGTTTACTGCTACTGCTCGTACTGCTACTGCCAACTTCACGTTTTAGTTTACTGCTACTGCTGGTACTGCTACTGCCAACTTCACGTTTGATTTAAATTCTACTGCCAACTGCTACTTCTTACTGCTACTGCCAACTTCCTATTAGTAAGGATTTACTATTTATACCAGAATGCATATATTTGTAAAATGAAATGAAAATTTCTTTGGTAAAATTTACTAGACAAACTTTGTCTCCATTTCTATAGAAAAAGAAGGTTTTGGAACAAACTAGCGTCGATGGCCGAACTGTTGGCATTAAATGTATAAATACAGAATATACATTTTTTACTTACCGTGTGGTCATATTGATCTATGCCAATCATAAAGACAAGTTGTCCGCAGACGACAGACATACCAAGGTTCTTGTGCAGAGATGCCGTGCTCGATGAAGTTCTGAAATATATATTGACGCTTTCCATGTATACGGTCCTCATCATTGTTTTCCCCTCTAATTAACTATTTTACATTAAAAAAATAATACGAAAGTCTTGTGCACGGAAAGAGTAATTTCTTCAGCAAAATATTGTGAATAATGAGATCAGTGAATCCTGAAGATAAATAATAGTGTTTGTTTGAGTTGTGAATAGAATTTTTAAAAAAAGCGATTGACAGTTTTCAGTAAAATTTCAGGGAGATATGCGAATAATTACTTGTAATAAATGTGAAGAAGACATGTGGTGAGACAGAATGTAGCTGATGCACAACAACCGATGTAGGACGCGAAGTTCATTAGAATAGGCCTGACCTCCCCTTTGTTCCACTGTAAAAGAAAACTATTGTCAAAAGGCATATCATACATGATTGTAAATATCAAAATGCTTCTTTTTGGTGCTATCAAATATTCTCGTGTACTTAATAAATTGAAATTATATGCAAAACTTCACACGAGGAGACTTACACGTGATAAACTACTTAAGGCTAACAGAAACTACTATACATCATGTAGAAACTTCTTATTAAGTTTAAGCTCAGTTCACTTAAACTATTTAAAATAATAGGAAGTGTAAACTTGAACCATGTACCAATAAAATTGAAAGTACATTTATTGAGGTTATATCTGGCTGTCATGAATTCATTCATAACACGTGAAGTTAGCAACTCGTGTACATGTAAAACTTGTTCACACGATGAATAAAGATTAACCACAGAGGAGCGGCCCATAGTGTTTGTTGATGAACAGTAAATAGTTGAAATATCAGATAGAGTTTTACCCAACTACATTCCTTTTCTAACAGTTTAACCTTTTCCATTACTTACGTTATCGTTGTACATATCCGTTGTTATGGCGAATATTCCCGTGACTGAGCATGCGCAAACTCCTTCATTGCCGCGATCCTCCTTCAGCTCACATCCATCAGTTGTCCAGCGCCACCGCGTTATCCTTTGAAATGAATAGTGGGATTGTAATACAATATGAATGACTTGAAATCAGACCTACTCATATCAGAATTTCAAAGAGTTTCGAACACTTGTATGCGAAACTTCAACACATATTTAACCCAGCTGAAAGCTGTATTTCGTCTGTTAGATTTAAAGAAATTGCAACAGCCGGAAATCTTATATGAATAATTATGTCAATAAAAAACTCAACTAAGTTACGCATTGTAACCGCTGTTCATGTCGATAAAGAAAACAAAAACAAAATGAATGTGAGCCTTGTTATGATAATATCATTTTATTTGTTTACTTTTTAACTATATTTGAAAAAAAAAGCAATCAGCCATTTTGTTTCTGATAGTTTTCTACCCTCTCCGTTAAAGGGTATCAATTTTGTTAAACGCGATTTCATTGGTCGATATTTTAAACACTTGTTGCTATATATCGACGAAAATCGATTCATTTTTTACCACGGTTTGATTACATGTAATAATCAACCGTGGGTATCCGACGATGACTTAACTGATAAAAACAAAGGCCTTTGTTATATTAGTAAAACATGTATGCCCAGTTTATGTTCTCCAGTCTTCTTTTTAAGTCTCGATGCAGCCATAGCGGCAAACAGGTCAAAGTTGACATTTTTCATCAACATGTTTAACTTAGAGAAAGCCAGAGATAGGACAGACCCTTTTCAAACACACCTATGATAGTATTTATTTTAACCGTTTCTGTACAGCTGACCTTGGGAATTGTCCCTCAGTTTCTTGTCTCGTGAAAATCAAAGTAGAACAGGATTACAAAAATTGTAGAACTGCGATGAGTGTGAGACTAAAATATAAATTCAGTGCATTTAAAGTTTTATTGGACGAGAACAACCACTTGCTTTGCATTAGTTCGATAATAAATCGAAAAGTCATTGCATTTACAAAAGTAACAAATCATGCACACAGACTGTTGTTACAAAAATCCATGTTTACGTAACATTAACCGTCTTGTAAAAACTTCATATTAAAGAACTTTAGAAGTACAAACTGATCCATGAAAGTACAGAAAGGCTATGAAATAAAAAAAACAAGCAAGCTATTTCTGCGAAATCATAAATGTTGCAGGAATTAGACTCTAAAAGCGCTGATGCACAATTTTATTTAAGCACTTTATCTAAAATGTATTCATTTTCACTTTTGTCGATACACTTGATTATTATTAAAATATCAATGTAAAAGATGATTTTGTTTTGAGAGTAGATAATTAACCAAACCGATAAGGCTGCTTAAAACAGTCAAAAAGAAACACGACCACACATACAGCATTTGTATTTGACGTTCAGATGTTGTTCCCATTTCGCAAGCAGAATACCTTAAAGGTATTTTAATGCTAAATTCTACTTTAACCTTAAACTGCGTTAGAAATGATTGAAAAAAATATTTCAAATGAAAATATAAAGATGAGTAAACGCGGTAAAGTAGTACGAGGAAAATCAAGTTTGTTATTAATCACGACTACCCGACGTGCTTTTAAAATTCGAAAACGCGTAACCATTTTGATGTCATTTTTAGGTCGCATGTTTTTAGATTTTGTCACTATATTGACCCTGTCATCTAACGGCTCACAGCGGTCCGTTCTGTGTAAGACTATCACCATGTCCTGTTTATAAAAAGTATCTGAACCAGCAAAAAACGTATTTTCTTCTTTTCATTAGTAAGTTAGCATAAAGTCACAGTAGCAAAACCTATATTTCCTAAGCTAAGCGTATTGATAAAGTCATGATATGGGACTTACTTTCCTCCGAAAGTAGTTCCGTGTTCAAGCCGCACGCACTCTGGGTTAGAAATATTGAAAGTCTGGAATAAAAAAAAAGAAGATACTTTGAAAATTGATGATTGAAGTATATAGTTTTATATAAGATTGTTTTGATGAACATAAACTTCGAAGATTATTTCTAAGACAAGGAAGCAGTTTGTGTTTATAGTATCATGAGTATGTGATCCCTTCAGAAGCTGCTTACGAAGTTCCGCGTGGATGCGCTATTTACATTATTCTATATCCTTCAACTTTTCAGAAAAATTAAAGGCGTCAAAAACAAGTTAAAGTTCAAAATTGTTCTATCAATTCTATATCTTCATTAAGATCTAGAATAACATTTTCGAGGTTGACGTTTAGCATTACGTTAAAGAGTGAAAGCGAAAGAAAAAAATACTTACATCTAAATAAGGAAGGGTGAAGACAATTGGTGCGGAGAGGTTATTTGAGATGTCTAGACTTCCGGTGTGTAGGAACATGGCTATAATTGCCGTGTTCAGATTATCCTCCTTTGCCTTTTTTCCTGTCCTGATAAAATATTATTTATCTGTATTTTACAAATACAAATATTTCAAATTTGTATACACTCCAAAGATAAAACAGTGTTGATAAATATATTAGAATGTGTAGCTGGTGCAGAGGTATTTAGGCATTTTGTAACCTAACCGCATGATACTGGATGAAGTGTGAGTGTGTTAATGCACAAATGGCCTTTTGCCTTTATAAACCAAACATAAAAGGTAGCGAATACCCACATTGTTGTTAAGATTAAAACAAAAATCAGCAAAAAAAAAAATATTTAAATTCCATGCTGATCCAATGAAATTAACGCAGCGCATGAACATAAAAAATCCATATGTCTATGTCACATGACGTAACCTCTATTTATAGAAAGTGACTTACGCTCTAAGGTCGTGATTAGGTAACATGGCAGTCATCCCTCTAACACGTAATCCAGCCGTTTTAACGAACGCTGAAATAATGTCAATATTATGTAACTTTATGATAAAATCATTTTGAAATATTTCTAAAATATATCAGATTTTCTTTTATCAGTTCAAACGTTGTTAGTCGATGGTATAGTGCAAAACAGAGAATGAACAGATCTTGTTAAAAATTCGCTTTTCAATCTATTGTCACTGCATACGCTTTGTCATCTAACGAGAACTATTTTTATCTGGAATCCAGCACATGCGGAAAAAATGATGTATTCTTTTTATACTTAAACGTATCATTTAACTGACCTGTTAAATGACTGTTTTAATATCATTTTATAACAAATCAATAAAAATAGACTCATCCAAACGTTTTTATCTCCTTTTCTTAGATGACATATTTAGATTTTACTCTATAAAATCTGCATTAATAAGCGTTTTTCTTTCGTCGCTCGTTCTAGCTCACGCTTATATGTGTCCTTGACATTGAATTTAAAAGTTAATACATACTGGGCAGTTCTGACTCGTTAGCTGACGAGAATACAGTTGCTGGCATTTCTATTGTCCCATAGTTAGACTGGATCCCGTTTGTCCGATCTTTTGCTGATGGGAACTTGGAACCTTTGAATGTTTGAATCCACTGAACTTCTGCACTTATCTCTGAATTATGTTAAAAAGGCTGATTTTTTGAAAAAGTACTTTATTTTGTTTGTTTTCAAATTTCACGTAACATATGTGTTGGGGCCTTAAGAATTAGAGACTTGCAACCGATACCTTCAATCTTTTTAGCAACATTTATAATAATTTTGTCGATTCTACAGGATCAAAGTGATTCTTGACATAGAATTATACTATTAAGCAATTTAACAACTAAGGTCTTTTTTGTCTATACCATGACATAAAAGCCAATATTATTTAATTGTGGTTACTGTGTTACAATAAATGTTACAAGCGCCCCTCTCCCCTTCTTAAAACACATACATTTGAATTTTTCTGATGTAACAAGTCACAGATCCATCATTTGCGCAGTATTATCATAAATTTGCTCCAGTTCTGATATCGACAGAAACATCATGGAAGTGTTTCAGTTCAAAGTAATAATAAATATATACTAGTAGTGTAAAACGTCTTTCAGTGTTGTTCCTGTATCTTGTCAGTTTGAAAATAAAACGATAAAAACGTATAGACAGCCATAAAAAACTTTCAGTTTACAAAAAAAAAACAAAAAACAAAGTAGTGACAGTACAATTAAGAATACACGGGAATAATTAATCTCAGTATTTCTACTGTAAAGGCATTCTTAGGTTTGACATTTCACAGTTATCTGCCTTTTCAAGATGGTGGATATCTACTAGTTAAACAATTAGCACAATTCGAGCACAATTATTTGCACTAACCAGCTGGTACGTATAATCAAACGGCTTTGTTTGAGAGAAAACAAATGTTATAAAACGACAAATCACATACCCATTTTCGGTCGCACGGTGCAAACGTACGCATCCTCATATCCAATTGTTCCGCCTATCACACCATCGAGCACGTGATTCTGTAAACTACGTGAAATCACGTGAGCAAACGTCTCAATAACCTTCATCAGATTATCACCTTCCGTTCCCGGGGGCTGGGTTGCATTCCAAGCATAACCATGCTTCTCACTTAATATGTTGTTTACAATGTCTGCTACAATCTAGAGGAAAAAAAGTTTCCATACATTCTCAAACAGATTCGATTCAAATTAATGACATAGGAATCTATGACGTCATGTTGATTAGTGTGTATTCTTGCGACTTATAACATTCTATGTTACTGTCACGGAAATTTCTGGAGATGACCGACTGATTACGTTTAATTCAAATTGAGAGAAATTACATTCGATTTAATAAAAGTGTCAGGGTTATACTACATTCAAGCAAAATACAACAAATCGAAGATACATCAAACTATGAAAGCCTGTCATAATGTCCCTTCTTAAGCCTCAAATTTGCAGGTTGCTGGTGAGTGCCACCCACAAGCATGTAACTTGAATACTTCTATATTCCTTCGGCGTTGGCGTGCTCATTGAAAGGACATCACAAAAAAAGCCAATGCAATTTGTAACAAGAGCTGTCCATAAAACAGACAATGCTCGACTATTCAAAGTATGCTGGAAGAAAGCAATGTTATACAAAGTGTAAATGTATATGACAGTTAACATCAGAAGGGGAAGACTTTTGATGTTTTGTTACTGGACAAATTACAGACTTTTAATTCGTAAACTTACAACCTGAAATAAGTCTATAAAAGCTTAAAAAATCTTTTATGGTTGTGGACATTGTTTTTTATCATTTTGAGTAGTGTTGCTAAGTCAGTCCAAAATGGGGAGATAAATTTGAAAGAGTAATCTGACCTTACACAGGGATTTTGACCAATGACTAAAATCTGCATGTGAAGTTTCGAAACAGGTATTTTCTTTGGGGACATATCAGGCAATAGATATCAAGCAATACTGTCTTAATCCAAAATAAAGACAAATATGCTATAAGACAGGTAACAGTTACCATTTTTTGTTCAGTGTTCAGGACTAATGACCTTAAAAGCATTAAAAAAACGTTTGAAACAGGAATCTTGAATGGTTATGGACAGACCTACTCAGAACAAGATACAGTGTACAAACTTTTTAAGTCAAAAAGGGGAGATAAAATTGTAACTTTACAGGTAATAATTATCAAACCTTATTAAAAGATGTAGACTTATGATCTTATAGAAGTATATAAAGCTTTAAACATCTTTTTTGGTTGAGGAGATATAAACTATTTCTAAACATTTTGCGAAGTCCAAAAAGTGGAGATAAAATTGTAAAAATAGATTTGAGTTATCTGACCTTTCACAGTGACCTTGACCAACGACTCAAACCCAAATGTGAAGTTTCCAAACAGGTATCTTCATTGACTTCGGGATATACGCAATATAGGCAACCTAAATACGTCTAAAATGGGCATAACTCTGAAATTACTGTTGACAGAGTTTTGTAAATTGTCAGAGTTATGTACCTTGTTATAAGAAGTAAGCATGTGAAGTTTGAATGTATACAAGTTATGAGCCTTTCATAAAAACTTTAACTCACGCCGACGCCAGGGTGAGTAGTATGGCTTATACTATTCTTCGAACAGTCGAGCTAAAATCTGAACAAAAGGAACTACGTTTAAGACTGCATATTTTGGCGTATTTTTAGGAATACTAAATGAAATTATACAGGCATATTTAAATAAAAATTCTAAACGTACTTCTATAAATTCTTTGGTTTCTTCAACTGTCGGGAATCTTCCGAGCGCTCGAGCATAAGTTTGATTTCCATCTGTCCATTGGTTTACTTGTAACACTATAACGTTAGCCTGGGTGTTTACAAACATTTCCAGAAGATCAATCACTGTTGCAACATCTACCGGGTTACCAGTAAGAATAGATTTCGTGTGAATGACTAGGCCATGACCAAGGTCCAGGAGTAACCTTTCATCGAATATAATCAGCGAGTAGATGCTTCTGAAACTGAACCCCCACTAAAATGAATGACTATATAATTTCTTTTAAAGGCTTAGCAATAGTATCAGAAAAAGAAATATAAAAGGGGATCATAGTATTGTCTATAATACACAATCTGGCATCAGATGTACTACCTTGAGTATGGATAATATATAAGGAGATGAAGGAACTGAGTCAAAGGCTTTCTCATATTCATCAGCTTTTTGTCCTACTTGGTGTAGTTAGCTTTTTCATGCAGAATTACGTTTATAAGGCTCTTGGACACACTTCAAACGTTAGTGTATATACAATGTAAACAGAGGATGCTTGCCTTATATTTAAGCTTCCTAAGTTCTGGTGATATACAGTTGTCAATATTTGCCTTGCCCCATTCTCCTTCGTTCTCCTCCGTTACAAAACAGGGTCTCGTACCAACAGCTAAATAGAACAAATAAGATATCTTTACAAATGGAAAGAACCTATCATTTGCATTTAATGGTTTTTAAAGCTGACAAAGGTATATTACACGATTTAGTTCTATGTGATTTCGTGAAAAATCACGATTGTTTAGTGTATAAATCTCTACCCATCACGTTAAACCTTAGCGCGTATGATTCTGGGTTGCTAATACCGCCATGACAAGTTCATCAAGTCCTTTTTCGTAGAAAACACCTGTAGAAATCATGCCATAATTACTCTGTAGAGCTGATTGAGGACTTTCTGCTTTGTGCACTTTCTATATGTACAAGGGCTTATGTATTTTTGACTACCATACCTACTATTATCATTTATTTTTCAAATTAAGATATTATTCATTTCAAAATAATACAGCAAAGGAATACTCTTAAACCTGTTAAGTTAACATCGGGCTCTTTGCTGAGAACATCTTTTGGACATTTCACGGATATTGTGTTCTCTGCCGGAGTTCTTGTCCATCTTATATTCTCAACTATCTGTTCGTTGCACTGGGCGCCTGAAAGCAATGTTAAACTTTGTACTGTTCTAGTAAATCATGTGTGTGATTGGTCGCAATACGTCTTCTTTATGTGTGATATTATTTGTAATTGTACTGTATTAATATTTCAGCTACGTCGAGCATGTAAAAGATCGCGTTTTTTATAAGATGTTTACAGAAAGAGCGTCTTAAAGCAACTGAGGGTGTATTGTATAATTTACCCGGTGGAAAAAAAACTAATTACACGACCACGCATACACGCATAGAAAAAAGTAACTGTTTGCCTTTCAATAAAATTCATGTTACCTTTTGGATTTGAATTACAAATTTACTCTTATCATTTTTAGCTTTTCATTTTATATAGGACAACTTACCAATTTTATCACTGCAATATTTATTACACGTAATCCCGATTTCATCTTCCGTGAAACAATTACCACTTGCTGAAAATAGTACAAAGGGCTTGAAAATATACTGTACAATTTCTGTAATGATCTATATCATATACCTATGAAAGATCTTGAACATTATATTGAGGTCTTACCCTTGATATTGAGAGTGCCGAATCATTTTTGTACATGAAAGAGACAGACTTCCATACAGCAACGAACCAAAGCTTTTAAAAGCTAACAAAAAACTCTACTTACGTAAAACACCCGACGGCCAACGCATTCTCATGGCTCCACGTGTTCCTCGACGGAATTCTGTCCACTGTACAGCATCACCACAATACATTAACCCACATGAATACCTTATATGGTATATTTCCCCTCTGGTTAGCATAAAACTCCAGATATGTAGATGTGTTAGATCCCCTACAAATGCGGTCTCAGTGTTGAACCCCTTTTCACCTCTTGGTGCCTGGCCCAGAACAAACTCTCCGCCGAGTGGGATTTCCTTGCTTCTAGAGCCTGGTGCAGACATTTTCTTTTCGCCATCCAAATAAAGAACCCAACTTCCATCTACAAAGCGACAGTTTAATGATTTCTGTCAAGCTTTTTTTTTTTTTTGTTGCAAAATAAATTGACGACTCTTTATCTAAAACGTCTTGGACCAAAGTAAAATCATACCAATGATCCCTGTTTTAACTTATGTCATTATAATCCCTATTTCAATAAATTTGAAAATTTGACTGGTATGTAAAGCATGCATGACTAGTAAACAAGTCCTATTTTCAACCTATACATCATTCTGAAAGAGGATAAAGAAGTCTAGTACATAATGTTTATTATTTCCGTTTTGATTGTTCGTTATAAAGAAAAGAAAACATGATGACAATGGCGATGCTGCTTTTGCCGATGATGATCTTTTATTTCTGAGGCCCTAAAAGGGTTACCCCGTTTATTATCCCCGTAATAGGTTGAGAAGAGGTCTTGATAAAGATAACCATCAGAGTTAAGTTGACGATGAATGTGATGTGATGATGTAACAATTATGATAATTATTAGATGATCTGATTTTATGTAATGTGATGACAATGACGTTACTGATGATAATGTGGTGGTGGTAATGATGATGATGATGTGATGAAATTGTGATGAATTCTGATGAAGATGATGATGATAATAGTGACGTGATTATTGTTTATGATGATAATGATGATGGCTATCATCATCATCATCATGATGATACTGACTTAAATACGAAGAAATCTTTCTTTCAAAATATGACTTAGATAAAGATAAAATCACCTTTTGAAGTCCAAGACCACGCTACATGCCACCACCTGTTTGGAGAGAACACTAGACCAGTGTCAATCTGCTTCTCCCATATACGAAAGGTCAAGGATGGGCCACTGCTCATGATAAATACCGTCCCATACGCGTCGTGCTTGTACGACATGATCGTTCCGTTTAGGGACGGGTCCGGTATCTAGAATTACATGTAGCAGAGATATTAACCAATATTTTTCAGAATGAATGAATGGTATCAGTCTTATGAAAATTATATCCCAACAGTCGCTCTGTTACTTTCTACGGATATGAGTTCAATGAGATAGCAATGTTATCTTTTTTACCATGTACATTGTCTTCCCCTTACATTCCAGTTAAAAACACGAAAAAACGTAACCTGGAAGGGATAGTTTTGGTAGTTTTTCTTTGCACTCTCAGTCTAAATTTAATGCTATTACTCGCCACAAACAATATACTCAGTGCCTTTATTAACTTTATGTTTCTGGAGTTAAACTTATTTTGTTAAGACTTTGTTTAGTCAAACTTTTGTAAAATGAATTTTTCTCTTAAAGACAATAAAACTTTATCATATTTATCCATAAAACATACATGTAATGTCATAAATCATTTGAAGTTCAAAGAATATCTCTGGTAGAAAATAAAATAACACTTAGAACGTGAGACAAAGTTGAAAAGCAAGTGATTTCTCCGTCTTAACTTAATTCAGACGCAACTCGAATGCCGCGTTTCCTGAGGCGGGTCATATATTGAATATCAAACAGAAACTAGAGGAATGCCATGTAAATAATATCAACTGAAATCTACGTTCCGACTCTTTCTCATTAATAACAAAGCAGTCCTTTGGAGACAGACTGCAACTAATCTCAGAGATTTCTATTCACTTTAGTCTTAAATTAGGCCTTATCTAGAATCAGGAACACGATTTTCGCGTGTGCAGTTAAACATTGTCTAGAAGTTGTAAGGATTTACAAACCTTTAACCAGAAGCAGACAGTGAATTCAGTCAGTCTAGGAAAAGCTTTGCCCATCAGTAACGTGTAACGCACAGGCGACTGTTGGGAAAACTCGAGTCTAGAGTCAATAGCAGTGGCTGAAAAGAAACCGCACATATAAAACACAATTTTACGCATCTGTATAAACAACCTCTTAGGACTACATTAAGCCAAGGAAACATCTGGAAACTTATATGAATATGAATCTTGAAGTCTAAGCCATGTATATGTAAAACTGAAACTACCTCAGCGTTCTTTGATCAGCATTTCGAAATTTAAGGGTAAGAGCTTTAAATTTCATACATTACATTATCCAGAGAGGACGGAGGTTGTTTTACTAGGGAGTATTGATACTTACACGTGCATGTAATTGTATTCCAATGAAAACCAGGTCCGCAGTCACACCCATATCCGTCATGGATGATCTTTACAGTCCGGGGGAGTGTAACTGACGGAATTCATACAGGATGTCGATAGCTCGGATCTAACACGGACTGAAATGATAAGATATAGTCACTCACAGATTGATAAGACTGATCTTTTTACAGGAATGTAGGATATGTATTCATCCGCTTATGACACATTGGCGTCATTCCCAATAAGCTAAGAAGCCTACATGTATCTTCTGAAAGATTGTCATGCGTTATATCTATTTGGTTGAACTGTTGACATCTAAAACTCTTTAGATACTTGTAAAATGTATTGCTTCGATAATGTCAGTCGTAAGATGCCACGATTACTTTTTGGATCACAATGCTTTTAGAAACGCTATATGCGGATCAATCCAGACAATATCGTAGATTTTTATACACTTAGTACGGAATATGAACAATTCTTCACTTAAAATTCACAGTTTTGTTACCAGTTCATTTGAATCAATATAAATTTTCTACTTTTCATCGATTGTGAAAAAAAGTTTCCGAAACTTATAAATTACTATATCAACCGCTGACAGCTATTCAGTTCAAAACCATTATTTGCACCGAACGCGTGGCATGGACCCACATCCGTGGTGGGATTTGAACAAGCGCCCTCCGAATCAAAAGTCTACCCATCGACCACTGTTTTCCATAAGTTACTACCTTAGCCGTAAACATAAGCTGTGGAAAGCCACTAGTGCCAATTAACCCTGGTTGGCTTCGAACGTTCGACTTTTGGGTCGTGGGTCCGACCTTAACTCTTAGCTGAAGATTTACCGTACTGAACTTATTTATGTATAAAACTATATTTTAGATATCTAAAATGTAAATTTCGTTATAGTTACCATCCTCTGGTGAAGACCTCGTCTTATGGGCACAACTGGCTTGATAATACAAGATTATGAAGACAAGGAAACATGCCGAAGAGCTTGTCTTCGATGATGACGTCATTATTATTAATCATCATTAGTCTGCCATCACAGATAATGTCTTTCAATTCCTTGTACCGTGCTTATTCATGATAATACCCTGAAGAAAAATAATTAAAAAATATTTGACTCTTCTGTTCAAAGCATTTAAGTTTCTAAACTCAGATCTAAATTTAAATTTAAACGAAGTCTTTTTATTCCTATCATCTAAGAAGTTTTTGCTTTCTTAATACTATTTTCAAAATTTATATCGAGCTTAAGCAAACTTCGGCACCTTCGCGAAAACCAATGACGTATTGCGGCTAAAATTCGTTTACTTGTTAGTCTCTTGTTATACTTCATTTTGACTCAAACGAATCAGGCTATCAACAAGTTGCAGACGGCACATTGGAAATCGATGGCAACAATTTGCTCAAGATCTAAAATCTTGATGAAAAACAAAATTTTCTATCAATGCTTAGTGAAAAAAAACGTTCACTGCATAACGAAAAACAACATTTTCTATGAATCGAAAAATGACATGATTACAGACTGATGAAGTGTTCTGTTTCGTAGCAATTCGTAAATTAACGACAAAGTCCGCGCGAACTATAGTTATTAATAATTCATAGACATAAAGCCACACACTATATGCCCTTCTTTTGCATAGCTAGCGAATATTTTTTCTCCTACTGAAAACATGGATACAGGTTCTACTATCAAGACATTTTTATCAGTTCAAAATCACGCGAAAAAAAGCAATTCATTAGAAAGAAAGTAAAAAATTCAGAAGAATTATTAAGGTTCATTATTAACAAACTAAGATCAATGGTGACTTAGAAATTTTGTAAAAGTCGAACGAATTTTAATAACAGCTTTGGTCCTTGTTATTAATAACTTTCTTTTTGCACTGTCATTTCTGACAACAGAGGCAGACGAAGATTTTTTCAATCTGTTTAATTTCTCCTACACGCGTAGGACACATGGTCAGGAATGTTTAACACGTTTTAACAAATTTAAACCTAGCATGTATAGGATTATGTGCGGTATTTTTATATGCAAACGCAAATAATATTTGTAAGGTTCATTATATTTCTGTAAATATTGACTCAGCCGTTCAATAATATATGCAACTGTAGAGATGTTCTCAACTAACTACTTTATTATTTATAACCCGTGAAAAGAGTTGTGTTTCTGTTAATACCCCGCATTAATTATGCATTAGAAGACAACAGTATCATAATTTCTGTCCTTAAAAAGAATTTTATTCTTTACAAATGGAAAATCAATGATGATTTGCTGTTTATGTTTGCGTTATCAAAGCGGTTTCATAGTTTCGAAGTGTAGTTTAGATTTGACACCATTCTTTTACAAAATGTATTATTTATTACTGACGTCTTTCTTTTACAATCCAGACAGTGTAAATTGTACATTTTTATATATTTTTTACGGTGACAGACTTTATGGATATTTGAAATGTTTCGGATTGTTTTATAATTTTATTTTGTCTGGCACAGCTGACACTTCTAGATATTTACATGAGGCAGACCTCAAAAATGCAATAACCTCATTGCACTTACGCATTTTCACATAGATGGGTCAATACAGGTTTCATTTTCAGACCGTTCTTATTTGGTGGTCAAAATCTTCCATTTTTAGCATTCCTGGTGAAAAATACTTTGATCACTTTTAAACTTTAAACACTGACAACTTATCAACTTACACACATATTCCATACATGTTATAAAAGATAAGTCATGTCATTTTGTAACACATAACACAGAAACTTGTCGAGACATTACATAAAGATTAAGTTTGTCATGCTATCGCTAAATTAGTTACCGTGTCAGATATTTGATTTGTCTAACGAAATGTATGATAACATACAAAAGAAACGTGACAGGCAGACGATAAGTAGAAAAACACCAATGCAGGGTCGGTAAAATGCCTAAAATCATAGGACATTCAAACGAGTTTAACTATTTGCCGTTTTTACTTTCAATTTTTTTCCACATAGAAATTTTATTAGTTTATTAAAACGAATGTACAAGAGTCGTGGCAAAGTGATCAAGAGAAACTATACTGTCTAACGGAATGTCAACGTTGGCGGGCCATTTGTATGCTCCAGACCGGAATACACGGGCCCAGGCTGCAGCTGACTTGAATGTTTCACAGTCCGTTGTCTGTCGATTGTGGTCACGCTATCAAACAATTGGTGACGTGATTGATATCCAAAGAAATAGACATCCAAGATGTACTGGCGCCAGAACGAAACGACCGCTATGTTGTTAATCAAGCTCTCCGCAATAGGGCACTAACGGCCATAGACCTTCAACAAGGTCTTCGACATGTTAGAGGGGTCAATGTCTCGAGACAGACATTCAGAAATCGCCTTCACCCAGACGGTCTTAACGCTAGATGCCCTCAAGTGGTCATGCCGTTGTCGGCAAGGCATTGTCATGAACGTTTGCTGTGGTGTAGACAGCGGCGTCGGTAGAATATTATCCAGTTGTCACATGTGATGTTCAGTGACGAATCCAAATTCACCCTTAACTTTTGTGATGGTCGAAGAAGAGACTGGTGTTGTCTACGACCGATATGGGGATGGGTCCGTTATGGTATGGGATGGCATCACTATGACTGCCAGAACACAGCTACATGAATGCCATGGCAGTGTGACTGACCAGTTCTACCGTGACAAAATGTTGGTTCCGCATACTGTCCCGTCATGGCCAAGAATTCATCTTCTATGGTGATAACACTAGGGCCCTTAGGGAAAGACTTGCCAATGAGTTCCTGGAAGAGCAACATATCTGTACTCTACCATGGCTAGTGATGTCCAGTCTTATCACCTATTGAACATGTCTGGGACATCCTTGGAAAATGAGACGTCGTTGCAAAACTTGTTGCGACTACAGAGGTGGTCCAGCACATTATTGAGAAAATGATGACGTTAACGTAATGACTTTGGACGCTGTTCGAAGTACCTAAAGATGTCATGAAGAAGTTTAATTTTCGATTAAAACGTGTGAATGAATTTGTTTAAATTGATTAAATAACCATCAAAAGGGAAGGGTTTTCTTAATTACTCGCAATAACAATATTACAATATCACCTACTTTAAGTGAACAGTATAAATCCTTTCAGTAGCAAAATGCTCGATTGCATTTGATTAAAATTACATTCTCGTCTTTTGAATTATATTAGTTTAATGAATTATCAAGTTGGCCTGATGGTCAAGTTAAATCCTTAACACTCACTGAATGTTCAGAACTTTGAAAAACTGAAGAAACAAAGAATACCATTCTCGTCTTAATCGATAGAAGCAGCCTGATAAATTAAACTTTGTTTTTAAATGTAAGGATAGCATTTATAGATACACTGTATCTAAAATAATTCTTCAAGTGATGTTTAAACGACTTGACATTTCCCCAAGATTTGTTTTAGATGTTTATCTTAGAATAAAACTTGTTCCCGTTTTTATATCTTAAGTGGTTTATATTTAAGAGAAAAATCTCCCTAAGAAACAGAATATATTTATTTCTTTGAAAATCACCTTGGAAACATAAAGCCTAAATGTCAACCCTAGATGTCATTACCTGTAACATGATGACAGAGCCATCATCACCAAACGTACATACTAGTACTCTAGATTCATCCTGACATAGAAAGACAAAATCTTCCAAGTGATATGCTTATATTATTGCAGTCACACTATAGCCATTTCTTAAGTTTCCTCCTATGCCCACCGTAGCCTCTGACGTCGACAATTACGCCATCTATTAAATCTTCGAAGTTTTGTCGATTACTGAGATTATGGTATATTACTTGTTTTTGATGATTTTAGGTTTAAAGTAGTCCGCATCTACTTTTTCCTTATCTTCATTTGAGTTTCCCGTGGAAATCGTGAAAAGATTCAGAACCTCACTGAGTGCAAAAGCAGTTAAAACAGACCATCAGTCCATGTTCAATGTATCTAGAAAATCATTTAATGTCTGGTCATCCATCAATTTTATGGACTAATTGGTAGTTGCATGTCTGCCATTAGCGTTCCTGAGTGCCCAGCAAAATAGAAACATAAGGCTTTATACATGTATAGCGAATATCAGAAACATAAGGCTTAATATAACGAATATCAGAAACATAAGGCTTAATATAACGAATATCAGAAACATAAGGCTTAATATAACGAATATCAGTACAGTTAAACGCTTAATAACGAATATAAAGTTGAAAGCAAAATGCATTTTGATGTAACTATTCGCACTGGGGTTTCGTCCGCGAAATTTAGAGTTAATTGTATCTCTATGGCTGGAAATGAAAATATGTTACTGGTTGTACACCAACTCATGCAACGCTTGTATTGATCGATTATATAACAATAAATACAACTCATTTTTGTTTTGAAACATGAAATTCTCAGAGCCGTGGTTTCTGCTATAAACCATATTTGCAGGATTTATGTAAACCATATATGCACGGTTTATGTTCACCGTATTTCAAGCATTTATGCATATCTTTTTTCCAAGATTTATGCAAACGCTTCCAGGATTTATACAGACCCTTTCATTTCATACAGTATATCAGATTTTATTCCTATAATGTTATCGTCTGTATTAAACATTTCCAGACTTGACGCGTTTACTAGAAAAAAAATGCAAGTTCAGTGCACGAGTTACAGGACAAAAGTAACTGGATAGAAAAATAACATTCAGTCGTCTCAAATGACTTATGATCTTGCATAGTTGACGGCATCCTACTTACACGTTTATGCACAAAGCAACATGGTGTGTAATGCAGAGGGTCAATTCTACTGTGTCTTCTAAACCTAATAATAGATTTATGCCATATATATTTGGGCATATGACAATATGGGTGAAATACAATAACCAGTAAATCATTTATGAAAAAAAGACGTACCTATACCCAAAAAATTTAACTTAGATGCAATTCCATATCCACGTTTAAAGAAAAAAGTTCCCAATATCTTGCAGAACAGTAATAACTTCCATGTGCACAAAATCACTACAAAACAAACACTTTATCGTCACAGTGAAGAGCCAACCGTTTTCACCACAGCCATAAAAGACGAGTAAAAAGATGCAGGGAGTCCTCAGTGTGAAGGCATTTTGTAGCTTATTGATCGAGACAGTGAATTAATAGCGAAGGGAAAGCCTCTATGTATAGTATTGCTCAGGCATGATCATCGAGCCTATATTGATCCTGAATTTCCAATAACTCTAGTACTGTCTTGGGCCGAGTGAACGTTTTTATTCACAATATCTTGATAAGCGTCTTATTGTGATAATGCTACTATCTTACTCATCAAAACAAATAAATAAAAATAAAAACCAAAAAGAGTTAATAGACATATAGAGGATATTCAAGTTTTTTTTCTATAAATACGGGATTTATTTTCATCGAGTCGTATAATGAAATATGATAATTTTCATACCACGAAATGAATCTAAATCCCGTATTTATAGAATAAACTTGAATATTCTGTTTATTATAATAATAGTATTACTTTCTCTCTTTTTTGACTTTACGATTCGAAAGAATTCCCCTTTAATTTTGTGTATTGGCTGAATTTAGAAGAATGTAGTCTGGCAAGACACCAATGAAAATACGGAAAATATGTTTCACTGCAGTGAAAAAAAATTATTACAGTGAAAATACGGAAAATGAAAATACGCATTTTATTTCATCAATACTTCTCAATATTTCATTTAATATAAGCATATAATAAATATTTATATCACTTGAATCTGTAACAATGCATAATGATGACATACACATGAAACTATGATCAACTTATTTCTTCTCAATGTGAATTACAAAATTGTATGCGTTTGGAAATGATAATTAAGACTCAGTTATGATACAGAAACAGAAACACAACTAAAAAGTAACATTTTTATCGTCATACTGTTCTTAACCCTTACCCTGCTGGTGGCAACTGACTCTGCCTTTGCGGCCAGTGCAGACCAAGATCAGCCTGCACACCCGTGCAGTCTTATCATGGTCGGCACTATTCGCCATTCAGTCAGTAAATTTTCAATAAGGACCTCCATAAACAATTAATGGATCTGCCCAAATTGAAAAAGATAGATAAGTCCATTTTAACTTTTTGCATGGTAAGGGTTAATAAAATTTTATTTCACCTTTACATTCACAGAAATCAGTTGACTATTAACCAAACACATGTTTCAGTCAAATATATAGATACAAACTCTGTCTCTGGGCAGACCTTAGTCTAAAACAATGAGTGCAATCTATGACGATGACCTACTTATTAACTTCTTAATTTTTTTTATTAAATTATTTTTTTTATTGTTTCTGCTTCCCATTTCATAACACCTGCTGGTCGAAATATTTCAAATGAAATGAAGATGTAAACTTAGCTTATTGTATAAATAATGTATGTATTGTATAAATTATGACTGTGGGAAAATTCAAATATGTCACTGTTTGTACTGTAAGGCTGTTCTTTAATCAATTCCTAACAAAAGTCCCATTATAAAAATTTAAATGCAATCAATATTTATGCTTCTACAAAGAGCAGGAAAAGTCTTCTGCTCATGTTTATGTTATAGAAACATATGTTAAACATCCTTAACAAAAATACCTTCTAATCAGATTAGACATGTTACAAATTTAAGATGCCTTTAAAAAAACCTTGTTCAAAATGTCATTGAAAAATGATAGACTGGTCATGAGAGCAATAAGTTAACACTGTTGGCATGAAAACCAAATGAAAATATGATTAAGGTTCAAAGACATGAGACAAAAAATCAAATTAACAGCAGCTGCTGTTGATGTTGGCTTTTTTTTCTGAAAGAAACTATCACGAGGTCTTTAAGCAATCCCAAAATTGTAAAAAGACAGTACAAAAAGTTTTGAACTTTTCGACAATTGATATGTTACTTAAATATTCGTTTCAGAAGAAGGTACATGTGTAAATTATCAAGCATTTTAGACATTTTGAGAAAACAGACCTAACAGCTTAACGAACAATCTCTAACTATTTAAACATAATTTCTAAAATTCAATGACATATGAGACTTGTTGTTTTGCCTGTGTCACGACACTTTCCTTATATGACCGAACTGTGATTAAAGATACTATAGTAGACAAGGTCTCTTTTAATCAAGGCTGTGCTGTTTTTCGCGTTTTTGAATACAGTTTGGATCTAGGCAACAGCAACTAGTTATGGACATCTCGCGCATATAGATATTTATGGTAAATAACTTGTAGTTACAGATCAACTAATGACGGCTCACATTCTGTGATCACGGTGGCTTAAGTGAATTATGTCAATTATGTGATGAAATCTCATTCACATAGCTTATCAGTCAAAAACAACGCCAATCAGAAATAGAAATCTTGTTTGAATCTTAATAATTTCATGTCCAAGACTACAGCAGACAACAGGTGCTTATTATCGAAACTGTTAGTTTGGCAATTAACTCTTAATGCTATCTTATTGTGACGGCGTTTATGTTGGATAAAGACTTCCTACTTTTTACATCAACATGACTGTTATATCCATTTCAGTCTAGTCTTTATCTTAAGCGGAAAGAGTCACGAATATGGACTGATCTTTAGCTAGTAGATATGTTACATTATGTGACATACTTCTAGATACAAGATCTTTATAAAACAAAATGAGGAACTACTGTACTGTTTCTATAGTCCTTATCCTTGGATTCGCTTTTCAGCCAGTTGACTGTGGTGAGTGGAAACAATTTAGTCTCGTTCATCAATTCTAGCGACTCGAGTATTGGAAAGTTCTAGCGACTTGAGTATTGGAAAATTCTATTGGCTTGAGTATTG
The DNA here is from genome assembly GCA_012932295.1 of Cyclina sinensis. Classification (NCBI taxonomy): domain Eukaryota; kingdom Metazoa; phylum Mollusca; class Bivalvia; order Venerida; family Veneridae; genus Cyclina; species Cyclina sinensis. The sequence continues at coordinate 34,799,832 of JAAONU010000001.1, read as the reverse complement.
GAAAAGTCTAGTGACTTCAATATTGGAAAAATCTATCGAGTTGAGTATTGGAAAATTATAGCGACTGGAGTACTGGAAAATGAGAAAGACATGTCTGAAATGTTAAAGCAACTTGTGATTGGCGATATCAAAGTGCACTCGAATGCTCACAAAGATTGTAAAGAATTAAGAGTTTTGCTAATTAACTGGTTTGTTACCAACATACGCGCAGCGAGACATGAAAACTTTACATAAACAGGTCAAATAAAGCAGTTAGAAATAACTTACATTAAACATTTAATAAAAGCTACTTTACAGAGGTCGGTGGAGAAAACAAACAGCTAAAATCTCTACTCCAAATTCATTTCACATTTGCTAAAAGTTGCTGGTGAGCCTAAGAATGCGTGATACCTGCGTGGTATGTCATACTACATGTGGATGTGTGTACTTTTTCAGAAGATGTACCATGTGGAGAGCCAACATTTCAGCCAGTTACCACACGTGTTGTTGGTGGACACGAGGCAAAGCCAGGATCTTGGCCATGGATGGTATAATTTTAGGTCTATATGCAAAAGCTTTATCATTTCTAGGTACAGAATAGTTTTAAAGGGGCTTGTGCTCCAGATGACAAAAAAAAGAAAGTTCTTGTATCATAAATTTCTTGTAATATTTATAAGTAATGCTTAAAAAATAACTTACTGACAAAAAATCAGTCAAATAATTACATGATAAATTGATTTTTTCCCTTTGAAAGTGCTATACCGTAACGCGACGGTATAACTATCTCAGTATAAGATTTAAAGTAAATATCTGTAATATCACATGCGGCGATGGTGGTGACAGTAAAAGCGTTGGAAATATTTTGTTAATATGAGGGTCCAGAGTTCAAATCAGGCTGGAGCGAAATATTTTTTTTTTATTCTATTTTGACTTTTATAATCAGTTTTGAAGTAAAATATTATGTTGTTATAATCTCACGGCATATAAATATATAATTTATGAAAAATTTTTTTTATGTCAAATTTGGAGTACAGCCTCTTTAAGAATACAAAACTTAATTCGTTGTTTTATCTCTGGAAACAAATGCTCTATAACTAATAGATTGACAAGATTAAAACTTTATCATTCTTCACTGGGAAAACTTTGTCTTTTAGCAAGATCTTAATTCTTTTGAATGCTAAAGATTTTGGTCTTGCTACACTCATATTGTCATATGTGGATGACATAACTTTAGGTTCATCATTCATGGATCTGTATTGAAATAATTCCCCACACATTGATTACTATGTACATGTGTATATGTTTTCAGTGGTTCTATTCACTGTAAAATTCATATAAGGCAGAAACAGTATTTAATATGTTTAAAGTTTAGGACCAATACTACTCACTCTATTTCGCATTTCATAGGTGATGTTAGCTGAACTTGGAGTCTTGGTATGTGGTGGGAGCATACTCAACGACCAGTTTGTACTTACAGCTGCTCATTGCTTTGAAGAGTTAGTTCCATTCCATTTATTAGTTCCATTCCATTCATTAGCTCCATTCAATTCATTAGCTCCATTCCATTCATTAGTTCCATTCCATTTAGCTCCTAATCTTATTGAAAGTCAAACTAACTTACAGTGAAAGATATTTGTCCATTTCAATTCATAAAATTAATCGTTTCTTGTGTGCATATATGTAAACATTTTCAAAACATCTTAAATTTGGTTTTGATAACATAATGCTGGCAAAATGCTAGCGGCATAATAGCAGCACATCTTATCAACATGATCAAAACGCGCAAATGCAACACAAGACGTGTACAGAAGTCATTGAGTTCTATAAAAGCTCTGCTTTAAAGTACTATTATGTTAATATGTATGATTTGTAAGTAAACGATATTGCAGCTCACTGAGCAGACAGCCAGAACGCTGGCAAGCATACGTCGGGAAACATCACATTGATTATATGGACGCCAGCGAGGCTATACATAATATTAAAGAGATAATACTACATCCTGGATTTGATAATGTGTCAATGAAAAATGATCTGGCACTTCTACGATTGCAAGTAAGTGTAGCAATATCATAAAGAAAATATTGTTTGAAAGGCAGTGCTTTTGGAAAACTTAGATAAAATATACAAAAGTTTCATAAGCCATTTTAAAACACTTTAAAATCACCTGCACCAGTTAGGTAGAAAAGCGGAATAGCTCATTACATCGATATCTTAATCGGTTAAAGCATAAAGTTTCTGCCTGCTTCTTTGGTCAGTAGCACTTAGAGCCCTTTTGCATTCATCCTTAGATCTATAGAATAACCGTTTGTTAAGTTTCTCTTCAATTTAATTTGTATACGCACGTCGAAAGATCTAGACGGGACGTATTATGGTAAGGACGGCGTCCAGATACTTTTTTCGGACCATAATTCTGTTTGCTATGCGGCTTCCTTGCAGTGAGTAAAGGTGCAGTGCACAAGAACCATACCTCTATATGACTTTATTTATAGTTATCTCCCCTCTTATTTTTTTGTCCGGAGTATAACTTTAAAACTGTGCCGGGAAATTGATGTGAAACTTAAGATAAAGATAGTAAGCGACCAGGAGAAGTACACTGCCTCAAAAGCATAAGTCTGCCTAATCGCATTTTTGAGGAATCTCCCATTCTTCAATTTTATAAGAGGAATCTACCCTTCTTCATTTTTATAATGGTAAGAAGTAAAAGCTCAGTGCACAAGAACCATAACTTTAGCTGGTTCCATTTTTTTAATAATCTCCCCTCTTGAAAAAGTTTTGTCCGAAGCATTACTATTTAACTATATAGTTTTTGAATACGAGGCTGGATCATTTAAAACGTTAATTAATTCAAAAAGATAGACTACACGGAAACTTGGTCATCAAACTTTTCCAATACTAAGAAGAGCTGTAAAATTACAGGAAAGAAGTTATAAGATCAGTCGAGAATACATGTATTTTCGGTACTAAATTTTTTCAGGTTCCTAATAAGTAAACTGCTGTTTCTAAAATAACTTTTATGTACGAAAATAAGCATCGTCCGAGCAATGATGAAGTTACAGAAAACTAAAGTAGGTGTTTTATATCTGCTGACATCCACGACCAAAGTATCAGTGAAAATGAACAGTAGATGTTTGTATGTATTTGTGTGAACATTTTTGCATAGATTTGTGTTAATGTTGTATTTGTGTTAATTGACGGCATTATTACGTTAAAATATAGAAAGGTGGCGACTACAGGAAGTACACTGTCCATGAATCATAAGTCTACCTATTTCCTATTTATGGGTTATCTTCCCTTCTTTAGTTTTATAATGATTTTTTGTCCAAGCATTACTTGAAAACCAACCATGGAAGAGATTTACTTGAAACTTAAGATAAAGACAGATGGTGACTATCAGAAGTGTAATGCCCATGAACCATAACTCTTCTTTATTCCATTTTTAGTAAGTCCAAATTTATCTTATAGTAGCTTTTTGTCTCTAGTTTATTTTGAAACTACCAGAAAGATTAACTTGATGACTTAAAACTCTGCAGAGTCTCTTTTTTATATAAAAAAAGAAAGGTGGGGCGTATTGTGGAAAACCCCGTTGCAGGGGGTGGGTGCGCGGGTGTTCTGCGTCTAGATTCTTTGTCAGGACCATAACTATGTTGTTCATTGTCTAACTTTAAACTTGCTGTGAACCTTCCTAGCAAAGACTACAGTTGCAGTACACAAGAACCATAACTCTAGCTGGCTAGCTAATGAACCTTGGTTAATTTATATGTAGGTAAATTCATAAGTACATTTTGTACAGATGACTGTTCAGGAGGTATTTAAGCTAAAAACTCAAAAATTACTGTGAAGGTTAGATCCTGGTCACAGGAAGTGTATTGCAAACGAACCATAACTCTGCCCCTATTTTATGATATTACGTGGATTGTAACTCATTAAGCATGAATCTATATTGACAGCTGAGTTTGAACAGTCGGTGTGGTCATGTGGTATATGGTATATTGATTTTAATAGAGTCCTCTAGTGTGGTTTCAACACAGACTTTTAAGAATATTCTTGCTGAACTTGATGTGCGAGTATTTCTGCAGTGCCATGTGAAACGTCCTGGTATCATCAGTTCCGCAGCTTAGGCTGAAGGGCGTATATTGCATTCGTTATGCGATGTTCTTGTTGTATTGTCATCTTAAAGTTATAAGTTCTGTATGCAATTCAGGATTCAGTTGTTTTCAATGATTACGTGAAACCGATCTGTGTACCACCAACAAGACGAAGGGTTGTACCATTCAATACTCCATGCTACACCACCGGATGGGGAGATACAAGAGGTAAATCTTTGGGAAAAATCTTTTGTTTCGTGTCATTTAAAAGTAACGCTGAAGATGATTAAAGATAAAATGTAAGATATAAACAAGGATATTATAACGACGTACTTTAACCACTTCAATTTTTTGAAGCATTTAAACCCTTTTATAAAAAATAACTGTATTTTTATGGACCTATCATTAAGCGATAACAAATACTAGTACATGAATAAAACCATACCACATGTAATTACGTCCAACTTGCTGTTAAGTGTCACATTATCCGTGCTGTCCTAGGTGTTACAATAAATGATTCCTACGAGGGTTGCTTTGCTCGCAATATATTTTGCATTCTTTTTAAATAAAGGGACTGGAGACAGATCTGTGCTCAACCAAGTGATGTTACCAATAATCAATGACTTTTTCTGTGGAAGACCAGATTGGTATGGGTACCGCTTTATAAGAGGTTTAACATTTTGTGCTGGATACATGGGCGGTGGACGGGATGCCTGCACGGTTTGTTTTTCTTTGTGTATTATAGGCTATTTCTGAAGTTGCACATCCAACCATTCAATGCGTACCTTCTTCACATTAAAAGTATTTTCGCCTTTCTTAATAGTAGTCATTTATATGCCAAATGCGTCTGTGTCTTAAGATTATAATTATAAATTTGATATTTTGCAGGGAGACAGCGGTGGGCCGTTTAATTGTAAAAAGGATGGAAAATGGTACGTTCAAGGTAAGGTATATATGTTTTTTTATTTGATAGATATCTCTATTTTTTGATAAACAGAAATGTCACAGGACTTCTTACAACAAATGTATACAAAAGCTGTAAAACCATACTTTAAGGTTGTCAAACTTATCTGACCGAAAAGACGAAAGCAAGTTCATTATTATTTTTAATGAATAAACATTAGATCTTGAATGAAAAATTATAATTTTACCCACAGCCGTAAACATTTTAACCTGAACAGTGACATATTTACTTTTTGTTAAACTTTTCTTTTGATGTGCAGTTTTCAGTACAACACAAACGTATTGGAATATCGAGTCTTGTTATATTTTCAGGGGTGACAAGCTGGGGATATGATTGTGGCCAACCTAAATGGCCTGGTATATACACGGACGTTTCTAAATACAGTACCTGGATCCATGAGACAATGTTGAATTCTGGACACCCTCTACCCGACTAGAAATCAACAGAATATTTCTTAGATCCAACGTCGGAAAAATGTGAAATCCTGCCCGTTTTATTGTGTTACATATAAAATGAATATGAAATATTTATGTTACATGTGATTACTATAACATGTTATAACATTACTACTATATACATATAAGATCGTGTCCTAATAATGAATATTTGTAGCCTAAGTGACCTATTTTCAACATGTGTGTCACACGTTATGAATATCAATATTTTACATTTGTGTTACATGCATGAATGCCTGATATAATATGTCTTACCTGTATTTGATACTTATTATTCGTGTAATCAAGAGTATGGATTATTTTTGTTTCTTTTTGTCAATGATGAGATGCTTTCTTACCATTAAATTTTCTGACTAGTTACAGGTGAGCATAATATCGTTAAATTATCGTCCCATTAGACCGATATCCCCAGAAAAGTTACGTTAGTTTATGCTTTGCGGTAATTGTGGTTCTTTTAAATACCCAAAGTACATGTGCATCATCGATACATCATCGATACAGGAGATATCGGTTAAAGTCTCATCGGGATGACAATAGCGGTATGTTTTACCATTAGATAACCCATTCACCCATGATAAATTAAACTGTTATATAACATATTCAGCATGAGAGGTCCTGTGTTAACGCGACAGCCTTGTAGTCCGAGAACAGCGAGTTCGGTCCCTCGGCCCCTAACCGGCACTACTGATGGACTTTCGGCAGAGACATTAAACTGAGGGACTTTTTTGTGTGGGCAACAAGTGCCAACGATAATAAAACACAATTTGAAAAGTACATTCAGTTAAATTTTTTGTCGGTTCATGCAAATAATCTGAAAATGAAGTTACTTCTAAACTGGAGGAGAAGATTATACGTTTAATATTTTATTTGTAATACAAGGCAATAAATGTCTTCCGAATTTAATCTTTCAGTTTGTTCTCAGAACAGTCGAACTGAAGTGCGCTATCTCCCTACGGAAGGCTACTTCCGTCATAACGTAGCGACTTTAAAGATATGACTTTAGTTAGATTGTACTCGAAAAACAAATGACCGCGAATTTTGATTTTTTCCATAAGTGAAGGCCTTTGATCCCTACAATCCCTTCTCAAAATGACAATTTCACGCCTGGTGCCGGTTTCACAAAATATCTTAAGTTTGTTGTAACCACTTAAACTAATTAGTGTTCTCAGTTTATGACTTAAGTTGAGCAATTATTTAAGTTGTGTTTCTTTCGAGCTATTGAAATCGACTGACTCGTGTTGTGGCCTATCATATTAGTTGGAACACTTTGTCTTTTCGCTTCGTTGGTTATTTGACATCAGTTAAAGTATTTACAACTATAATATTGACCCTTTTTACAGTTAAAAAAAAGTCTTTAAGTTCTTTGAAAAGTAGTATGTTAATGATAAAGGAAATGGTTTATAAATTCATCAAATATGATAGGCGTGGTAGCGTGGCCGAGCAGTTGTAGGCACCAGTCTCTTCGGAGGCGTTGGTTTGAATACCACCGTTCCCAGATTTTTTTTGAATTGCCATTAAAGTTATGATACGATACCATAGAAATAGAATATCGCTAACAGAACATCACACAATCCACCGTTAATACATTGTGTTATATTCATTCATTCAAATTAACTCACTGGTAACGTAGCTAACATAAATTCAAACGACTTTGAATAATGAAATAACAATCCCTTTTTGAAACTCGCAAGCAGTGTAAGTGCACCCGAGTGAAACAGAGTAAGATTTATTTACATGTTATTCAATTATAAAATTACTTCATTTTAGAGTGGTGTAAGGTGAGAGTATTTAATCATTTAAGTTTGGCTAACCTGAAGATAAATACGAATATGTTTTGAGCAAAAGTTGTTAAAGTGTTTAGATGATCACCAAAAAAGCTGAGTAAAAGAAGGAAGTAGGCAGACGTATGTATAAGCTTTAGCATTCATTTCAGACAACAAAAGAATATTATTGGCGGAAACTTATTTTAAAATAATATACTTTCATTTAAGTGGTAAGGATACTAAAAATATAGAGTGACTGAAGCATGGAGCTTCAGGGGAAGCTCTCTTTGTCGGTTTAGTACCACATAAAGCTCTTCAACCCATATTTCTAGGCTTTAAAATGCTCGATAGTGCCGCATACTCCTCGTCTATCTTGATGCATTGACGATGGAAACAAATACAGCTGTTTCAAGCACAAGTTCTGCTACCTCGAAAACGATGACTGTAAAACTGACTTAAAATGTCTCTTATCAAATTTAAGATATGAATACGATGAAGATATTGGTGATGATGATAAAGATACGAATAATGATATAGATAGTGAAACAAACAATTGAAATAAAGATAACAAAATGACGATGATGTGCCTAATGATATTGGGAATGATGATGATGATGATGACGGTGGTCTTTATATTTCAATTTCCTTTCTGCTTACAATGATATACTTGAAATAATAAGTTTGTCAAGGTGATTATTATTATGCCACGAAGACAAGATGATTGTGATGATAATGTTAAAAATTAGGAATGGCATTGCTGTACCTGTCAGCAAGAATATCAGAAACAGTCGCAGGCCGTAACAATGGACTCCGGAGAGTCCCTAAACATAAAAAATGATTGGCACTTAAAATCCTGAAAGCCTGCGAGAGTGTCAGAAACAGTCGCAGACCGGTTAAATCGACCCAGTAAGGTCCCTAGACATAAAAGATGACATCTTCCTGATTGGCACCAAAATTCCGGAAAGTCTGCGAGAGTGTCAGAAACAGTCGCAGACCGGTAAAATCAACCCAGTAGGGTCCCTCAACATCAAAATTGACTTTTTCCCGATTGGCACCAAAATTCCTGAAAGTCTGAGAGAATGTCAGAAACAGTCGCAGACCGGTTAAATCAACCCGGAAGTGTCCCTAGACATCAGAAACGACATTTCACGTTTTATCTACTGCTACTCCTCTTACTGCTACTGTCAACTTCACGTTTGATTTAATTTCTACTGCCAACTGCTACTGCGTACTGCTACTGCTAACGTCCTATCAGTTTTTTAATTGTAAATTGCTGATTAGCTGACAAATTCTATGATATATGCACGTAGATTTATGAGAGTTCATGCGTGGTAAGTATTTGTGAAAGTTTTTAGGTGACCATTTTTGGCTTCAATGTATGAGTTTAGCTAAACAGTGACCTAAAAAAATAGTATTGGTAAACTGTCTCAGTATTTTCTAGTGACTTTTTTAAAAGTCAACACCACTAGAAGAACAATGTTTAACTTTTAAATATGTTACCAATTTGAGATTTCTTGTAAATGATCTGACTGTGAAAACTCTTAAAAATGAGAACATTTCTTTTCCTACATTCATGTTTAGGCAGAGAATTGCATAGAAACAAACTGTTAAATATAACAATGGAAAATCGTCCTCAGTCAACAATGAATGAAACGTCAATTATGTTATTATCGATAAAGCTAGCACTTATTAATTTCTGTAATTGTAAATAATTGCACTTAATTACACTCGCAATTACACAACTACTGGAGATTTCTTTGAAAGTTTGAAAGTATAAATTAAACTTTCTTAAGTATAAATAGAAACTGTATAAAATAAGAACCGTACTGATATCGCTCTTATGGAATGTCAGCCTTATCAATATATCTCCACACAATAATGCCTTTGACATAAATTTACAAGTGCCATAATTTTACTTATGCAGAAAATATCAGACCAACGTGTGTGAAAACGGAATGGATTGGGAGCATGCTGTAACGTTTTTCTACCTTCTTTTACGAGTATCAGGTAATGATTTTGTGGATTTGTTTTCGTAAATTCTTTTAAGTTCTTGTATAAGTGGATGTATCTGCGTGTTGAAAAGTTTGTGAACCTTAGATTCTTAACATTTTTCTTGCGATAACGCTCGTAAGGTTTTGATTGTTAGAAATTAAGTTGTAATATAAATTGACGTTTCCTATTTTATGCACTTTATGCTGGACTACACTATTCATTTGATTTATTTTAAAGCGGGGAATTTCTTTCACGATTACTTTGAACGATAATAATAATAATAATGATAATAATAATAATAGTAAAATTTATCCCAATTTATTTCATTGTATTGGAAATATTAAGAACAAGGCACCAGTTTCATAAAAGTTATAAGTTCAAAACAGAACAGAACATTTATTAAGACTTGTGCATTGTACATCGTTTTCGTAACATTTATACAACAACATAACCATCGTTAATATGCGTAGAGTAATTAACACATACTTATAATACTTTTATAGAAATATGTCATGATTACATAAATAGGAACATAGAGGATGAACAATTTGAATAACAGTATTCAGTATGTTATTCGTTGCACTAAGTGCTTGTTTTATATATAATAAGAGTTTTATAAGCGGTAGTTTGCATTAGATTTGATAATTGAATATATTTAAATACAAACAATACAAACGTTTTGTATATCTTCTCCTGATATCAAGATAACACGGGCATATGCGCACGAAATGATATTCGTCTTCAATGTCTTGAGTATCACAACATAAGCAAGATTTTTCTTCTCTTGGAATGCGATTTCTATTATATCTACCTGTTTGGATTCTAAATAGATGTATAGAAATGTTCAGTCTTTAAAATTAAAATCGTAAACTTCTAGGAAGAATATCCACATAATTTTCATATTCAAAAATAGTTTTGATTTCTTTATATAGAAACAGTACAGGGCAATCTAGAGTACGATACCAGTATTGTTTAAAACAATCAATGAGTCTGCACTTAAATTCTGACGAAAATATTTTTGCATCTGTAGGGTAAGTTACCTGAAATATATATGCAAAACCATAGTCACTTAATATTTTTTAACATTAGATACCCAATAAAATGCCTTTTTTCCCTATTTGTATAGGGTACGTAATATAATATTATCTGTATTTACAACTTTAAACAGTTATGTACAATTCTTACAAATCTGTGTATGTAGAGAGGATATCTATCTTCCTAATTCCCCATAAAGAGTAACTGTACGAGTATTAACTTTGAGAAGGCATTTGCAAAACTTTAAAATCACTACTTTTTTTTTTACTTTGTATAGACCAAAATTTCTGCAGCATAACTGGGAACAGGAGGAACAAAAGCATCGAACAAACTTGACTTAATACTTTTGGACTTAAGTCATAATCTTTACATTTACTTAAAAGAACATTTAAGGACTTCAAAGCTAAGACAAAAGCTATAACAGGGTACATATTCACGACAATTCATTGGGCATCGATAGCTCAGTGGTTAGGACGCTTGTTCTTGGTTTAAAAGGTACCGGTTTTAAATCCAGACCAGAGCACAAGATGTATCCTAAGGCAAAGAAACCAAATCAATTATTCATGTGCCTTAGTTTACACACCTGTAAATGGCAAGCGAGTAGTTCTACAAGATGTAAAACATGGTTTAGCTATCATAAGCGTGTAAAGTGCTCGTACATCTGTATATGTAACACATTTTTTTAAAAAGCAAACCAAACTTGAAAGTTATTGCATGCTGATCATTACATAGTCTTGCAAGCGAATTGTGACAATATCACAGAGACTTTTAAAAATAGTTTAAGAATATAAAGCTTTGTTTTATCCAAGCAAATGTAAATGTTGATACGTTTATAATTCTTTTGTATGAAGTGTCATGCTGTTTTCTTTCTTTTTATCTTTTAAACAGGCTTATCAGTTCCTGGGGCATTCCAGTGCGGAACACCTCTGATACAGCCAATTTCATTAAGCTCGAACAAAGACACCGCCGTCGGAAAACGAATTATCGGCGGAAAAGAGGCTAAGCCTGGGTCCTGGCCCTGGATGGTAAGTCTGTGAATCTTAAATTCCAAGTCAATGAATCATTGATTCTCAAGTCAGTTAATATTTCGTTCTCAAGTTGATAAGTGCATGAAGAACTGTGGATATTTTTTAGACATTTTCAGGAAACAACTAGCTATTTTCAATCAATTTTTTAGATGTATATTAATGTGTCTTAATAGTTGCAAGCAGTTTAAATTATTAATGGCTCTATTGATACTGTATTTTCATGCTTATAGACTGTCTTAAAAATGAACGAATCCATTCAGTCTTGTTATATGATTTGTAGTTAATGAAAATAGGAGTTTTTATTTCCCTTCAAGTTCTTTTTTTTCTCTCAAAGCAACAGTGTTAGTGCGCTACCACGATTGCTGGAAAAAAAACTTGAATATTTCTTTGATGTAACTTGACCATTCTTTTTTGTCACAACTGAAATAAAAAATACTCTCATATGCCTTCTACAGTAAGTTTAAAACGTGTTTTATCAAGTTTTGACTTTAAAAATCTTACAAATAAAGTTTACCTGTCACACTACGCCAGCTTTCAAAAGATCTTTTTCAAGTTATAACAAACGCTAAGCATCACCCATACATCTACTAGCCACTTGATTTCATAATTAAGATTTTTTAGCACTGTTTACATCTTAAGAATGATGAATTGAACCAAATGAGCCGATGTTTTAAATTCTTGCAGTAGCCGATTCTTAAAGAGCAGTTTCACCTTTGTTAGAAACTAAAATCTTGTCTTTACTCAGGTGATGTTAAAAAAGAGCGATCGAGTTAAATGTGGTGGTAGCATTCTCAGCAAAGAATTAATACTTACAGCGGCTCATTGTTTACAAGGGTAAGTTATCAAATCTGGAGTACAGCCTCTTTAATAGTTCATTATTATCAATATGACAAAAACAATTGCTATCTTACTGTACAAAGTAGAGGTGAAGAATATCTCTTATCATAATGGAAGTCATATGATGGAAAGCAATCCAAGGCAAGATATTACCCCTTCCCTGTCATTTGTTACATTATGTCTGTGTTGCAGGGAAAAAGATCTCACAAAATGGAAGGTTTATGTTGGAAAACATCACAAAGATAGAACAGATATAACAGAAAGGGTTCATACTATAAAACGAGTTATTCCACATGAAAAATTTGACATTAAAACCTTAAACAACGATATAGCTTTATTGATATTAAAGGTAAGTACTCATAGTACGATTATTTTTATTGCATTTCATTTTTTTCTTTACATCGATAGTTACGAAAGCGTAACGTTTATGTCACTCTCAAGACACTGCCTGGATAAAACCAATCACTTATCAGGTAAAGCTATTGCCTGTATTTAGGTCACTGTTGCATGGACCGATGCATGTTTGGTTGACGTGGCTCTGCATGGTGAATACCTTTCATTTCGTCTGTGGTTCTAGCTTTGGACCGACTTCCGAACCGGCGTCAAATGTCGTAACCAAAAGAGGTCCTAAATAGTTGTAAACAATTATTAAATGAATTCATCTCCATAAACAATATGGAAATTTTGAATATGACAAAGCCATTTATAAGTTTCAACATAAAATATATTTTCTTCTCCAGATGTAGTATTATTAGATTTGTTTTAGTTATATGTGACAAAAGAAAACTTGTGACCCCTGTTTGCATGATTGGTTTTTCGTGCCTTCTTAAACATAAACAAAACTCTTTGTCGTATTAAAAAGAATCTAAGACAAGTGCTTACACATTTAATCAAAATATATTAAACATGTTCAGTATGAAACTTTTTAATCATCCCACAGACGTCTAGTCAGTGTATACATATCATTATACAATATTTAGATGTAGTACAAACTCTCCTCATTTTTGCTTTGTAACACAATAGTAAGCTTCACAATTATTTTATAATTTTGTTCATTTGACATATCTTCTTTTAACGATGTCGAAGCACTGATGCATTTCAGTGGTACAAAAGGGCGTCTATACAAATTACGTAACTCGAAGTCACAAATGTAAATCTGAATGTTATTAAAAAATGTCGCTTTATATTTTATGTATGAATCTTAAGTATCACTTACGATGCAAATGAGCAAGATTTAATTTAGCGATATTCTGATCTGACTAAACAAAATTGAAAAAATGCCGGACCTTAGCAATGATATCTTAAAATTATTTAATTATTTATTTGGTTTAAGAGAAAATTTTTTGTGTGTATATTCTATACGTAATGGTATACAAATAATGCGTATTAAAACATGTCTTATTATACATGTATAAAGTCATGTAAAACAAAATATACCGAGAACCTCCAAAAAGTGTTTTACTATGTTATTAACTTAAAACCCAAAATAAACCATAAACATTTTTAGCTCACCTGAGCCTTTGGCTCATGGTGAGCTATTATGACCGGAACTTTGTCCGTTGTCCGTCGTACGTCGTCCGTCAATAATTTCATTCAAACGACATCTCCTCTGAAACCTCTGGGCCAAATTTGATGAAACTTCCCTGGAATGTTCCTTGCATAAAGCTCTACCAAAGTTGTTCAAAGAATTCAATTCCATCAAGAAGTCTGGTTTCCATGGCAACTTAAAGGAAAAACTTTGAAAATCTTCTTGTCTGAAACCATTAGGCCCTGAGCCTTAAAATTTGGTATGTAGCATTGTCTAGTGGACCTCTATCAACTTTGTTCAAATTATGCCCCTGGGGTTAAATTTGGTCCCACCCCGGGGGTTAATTGATTTTACATAGGCTTATATAGGAAAACGTTAAAAATCTTCTTGTCTGAAACCACAAGGCCCTGAGCCTTAGGATTTGGTATGGGACATTGTCTAGTGAACTTCTACCAAGTTTGTTCAAACAATGCCCCTGAGGTCAAATTTGGCCCCACCCCGGGGTCTTTGGTTTTACATAGGCTTATATAGTGAAAACTCTTCTTGTAGAAGGAGAGGTAACATTTTCAGTCCAAATAATCTGGAAATTTGTCAGAAAGGTTGTTTTTATGATTTCTAGCTCAGATTCGAATATGGGTCATCTGTGTTCAAAAACTAGGTCACAGAGCCCGAAAATAGAAAAACCTTGTACACACTCTAGAGGTTACATTTTCAGTGGAAATATCCCGGAAATTTGTCAGAAAGGTTATCTTGATGATTTCTAGCTTAAGTTTGAATATGGGTCATCTGGGATCTAAAACAAGGTCACATAGTCCAAATATGGAGAAACCTTGTTAACACTCTAGAGGTAACATTTTTAGTTCCAAATAACATGGAAATCTGTCTGAAAGGTTGATTGAATGATTTCTAGGCCAAGTTCGAATATGGGTCATCTGGATTCAAAAACTAGGTCACAGAACCCAAAAATAGAAAAACAAACTTGTTAACACTGTAGAGGCTAATTTTCAGTCCAAATATTCTGGAAGTTTGTCAGAAAGGTTGTTTTAATGATTTCTATCTCAGATTTGAATATGGGTCATCTTGGGTCAAAAACTAGGTCACAGACCCCAAATATGGAAAAACCTTGTTAACATTCTAGAAGTAACATTTTCAGTCCAGATAACCTGGAAATTTGTCAGAAAGATTGATTCAATGACTTCTAGCTCAGTTTTGAATATGGGTTATCTGAGGTAAAAACTAGTTCACATGGCAAAAAAGTAGAAAAACCTTGTTCATGCTCTAGAGGTTACATTTTCAGTCTAAATATCCTTGAAATTTGTCAGAAAAGTTCTTTCAATGATTTCTAGCTCAGATTTGAATACGGGTCATCTGGGTTCAAAAACTAGGTCACAGAGCCCTAAAATGTAAAAACCATTTTAACACTCCAGAGGTTACATTTTCAGTCCAAATATCCTGGAAATTTGTCAGACAGATTGCTTTGATGATTTCTAGCTCAAGTACTAATATGGGTAATCTTTGGTCAAAAACTAGGTCACAGAGCCCAAATATGGAAAAACCTTGTTAACACTCTTGTGTTAAGATTTTAATTCCAAATAACCTGAATATTTACCAGAAAGGTTGCTTCTGTGATTTCTAGCTCACCTTTGAATATATGTCATCTGGAGTAAAAAACTAGGTCACAGAGCCCAAATATCGAAAAACTTTGTAAACACTCTGGAGGCTATATTTGCAGTCCAAATGTCCTGGAAATTTGCGGAAGACCTAACTACACTCCAGTCCATCTTGAGTAATATACAGTTACATTGTAATAATTTTGGTTTGCGTCTACATAATGTTTTTTATTATCCTGAATCAGACAGATATGAAACCTTCAGACAAAATATTTGTTTTTTATATCCAAGTTGCGCCAGTACTCAATTACGGGGCAAAAATATTGGTTATTATGATACATCAGATATTGAGGCAATATCATCAAAATTTTGTCGAAAAATCTCTGTGTTGAAAGATCTACTAATCTTGACGCTATATACGGAGAACTGGGTTGAATACCGGTGATAAGAAACAGGAAACTAATCATAATAAATACTGGTTTAAAATACTCACCTCACTGGAAGATTCAATTTTGTTGATAAAACACTGATTAAAATACACACCTCACTAAAAGATTCAATATTGTTGATAAAACACTGATTAAAATACACACCTCACTAAAAGATTCAATATTGTTGATAAAACACTGATTAAAATACACACCTCACTTAAAAGATTCAATATTGTTGATAAAACACTGATTAAAATACACACCTCACTAAAAGATTCAATATTGTTGATAAAACACTGATTAAAATACACACCTCACTAAAAGATTCCATATTGTTGATAAAACACTGATTAAAATACACACCTCACTAAAAGATTCCATATTGTTGATAAAACACTGATTAAAATACACACCTCACTAAAAGATTCCATATTGTTGATAAAACACTGATTAAAATACACACCTCACTAAAAGATTCCATATTGTTGATAAAACACTGATTAAAATACACACCTCACTAAAAGATTCAATATTGTTGATAAAATACTGATTTAAATAGTCACCCCACTGGAATATTAATTTTTTTGGATAAAATACTGATTAAAAATACATCAATGGAAGCTCCCACATTGTTGATAAAATACTGATTAAATAGTCACCCCACTGGAATATTCCATATTGTTGATGAAATACTGATTAAAATACACACCTCACTGGAAAGATTCAATATTGTTGATAAAATACTGATGAAAAATACTCACTTTACTGGAAGATTCAAGATGGTGGATAAAATACTGATAAAAAATACTCACTTTACTGGAAGATTCAATATTGTTGATAAATACTGATTAAAATACACATGCTTATCAAGTGCAACACAAGAAAGCTTAAAAACCTGGACAGGGTACAACAAAAATGGTACTCGAGCATTAATTATTCACATCACTTTGAATCTTATTGCTTAGTAAAACATGAATTCGAGTTTGAAAAACATTTAGATTACATAAGAGATATAAAATTTAGATTGAATTAACAAGGTTAAAGGTATCATTGCATGAATTAAACATTGAAAAGGATCGACACCGAAATATTCTTAGACATGAACGTATTTGCACTGACTGCAATAATTATGACTATGACTGAAACGGAATATAATTATGACTATGATTGATACGGAAATTCACTTCTTTCTCAATTGCTCAAAATATTCTTACACCAGATCAAAATATATCAAGCGATATTATCATATCTAGCCAACTTTAAAAAAAAAAACCCAAATTATTCTGAAACAGTTATGTACAATCTATCAAAGTTTATATTCTTTGCTAACAAAATAAGACAGTGATATTTTCTAACACACTAAATCACTTAATACATTTTACATTATTTTCCTTTATATAAAACTATACTTATTCTACTAACATGTAGTTCGGCTCTTCACATGTTGTGCGGTAAATTACATTATTGCTGCAGGAATGTATCATAGGTATGCAATAAATTTGAAGTGTATTGAAATTTAGATATCATTTCGTCTTGTTTTATCTTCGGCATACGTTTAGAGCAAATTGTAGCCAAATTTTCTTTTGTCTTTCACGGTTCCGTGTGATGTTAATAAAATAATTACGCAGCGATTGGTTTTGATTATATAGAGGATATTTGTTTGTTTTTGTGGAAGATGAGAATATATTTCATCGAGTGAACACCATATGTGATATTTTCACAAGTGGCGCAGCTTTCTTATGGACAAATCACCGGTCTGTATTATCTAGGTATCTCACAGCCGAACCTGCTAGATTAGTTTTAGTTTGACAGTTTTATGATCCACTTCAGCAAACAAAATACCGGTAAAAACCGGTTTGCTAGGGAAAGGAGGCATTGTGTTATTACGGGAATTAATGTCCTTATTTGTATTAATCGTTGATGGTTGGAATACTTATGTAGCTTAGTTGCTGGTTATCAATAAAAATATTCAAAAACCGTCACATCACTTAAAACGGGGTCTTTTCTACATTTACGAGATGAGTCAATTGCCTATTTAGTACCGTAATAGCGAAAATTCATTTAGTGCTCACAAAAATATTTATACGCGTAACTGTGTGATATAAATGTTGTACATGAAATACATAATGATCCTTTCTTTTTGCTTTTGTTTTTCTGATAGGAACCTTTAAGATTTACAGAATATGTTAGTCCTATATGCTTACCTCCAAGAACCATGTTAGATGACAGCACGTGTTTCTCAACTGGATGGGGTGAAACTAAAGGTAACAAATCTTTATGACACTTAATAAAATAGGTTGCATGTCATAATGATAATACATGAGTTTACTGCAAGAATTTTCATCGCTGCCATAGTTACGCTGGGTTTTGATATGACGTTTAGGTATGCCTTCTGTTTCAGCAAGGTAAGGTGGCGCTGTCTGAATGAATTAGATATTTTTACCATTGTATTACTAAGTAATTTTATATCCATTTCTTTTGTATTATTACGCAAAGAATGAATAGTTTTACGATAATGATTATAAAACAGTTAGATGCAGAAGTGTTTGCAATCACCAAAAGATATGCCAGATGCAATTATACGTGTATTTACAACATAGTAACAGAATTATGCCAATGATAATCTTATTATCTATATCATGAAAATAATGTTTTGTCAAAGCAAAGTAATCATGTGTCCCTCTATGTGCTTTTTTAAACCTTTATTTCAACAGGCACAGGACATGATGATGTTCTAAAAGAAGTGAGACTTCAACAGAAACTACCAATCCTATGTGCTAGATTTTTGTATACAATTGGAAGGAGTTCCTTAAGAAATGTATTCTGCGCCGGTCGCCTAAATGCAGATGCTTGTTACGTGCGTTTGACCTTATCTCTTTTACGACTGCGACTGCAATTACACATTTTCTTCTGAATAACAATTTATCTTATACGACTGCAGTTCCACTTTTTTAGTGCTTGATCTTTTACTGTAAGCAACTGCAGTTCCACAATTTTAGCGAATGACCTTTTATCGTTAATGTCTGCAGTTCCACACTTTTAATGGTTGACCATCTTTAGTTCCACACTTTCTGTGCTGACTTTTTTTCTTATACGACTGCAGTTCTACCTTTTCAGTGATTAGTATATCAAATATACACTAACAGACGATTGCTTTATTAGAACTTCTTATCATCAGAATCAGGAGTTTTTTGTTTCATTTCCTGTTAATTTAAAGCAAATTCGTTTAACTTATTACCATTAAATGATTGCAGGGAGACAGTGGTGGGCCTTACAGCTGTAAAAGCAGAGGAAGATGGTATATTAAAGGTAGCGTTAGTTAATACGAGGGTCAGTCAAAAATAATTGATCCCTACCTAATAACATTGCTATATAAGTTTAACAGACGACTTACTTGATTATCATCCCTAAGAGTAGTCTCCCTTGCACCGAATTCCATTTTCTCAGCTCAGTTATTTTTGACTGACCCTCGTACTAATGGTACTAAACGTTTTATATCTGACATTGTCAGATTCTCGTAACCTTAATGAAATATATCATGATTAAATAAAGTGTAATTTGTGATTTATTATTTACAGAGTTTTTGTAAGAAAAAAACCCTTTAAGTTAGGCCTGATATCCATTTTTTTATTCATATATTCATATTGATAAGTATTGATGATACTTTTGTCAGTTCCATCTTTTCACATGTAGGGATTCACTTCAGTAAGGGCGATCACTGCTCAAATGCTCAAAATCTTAGGGGGCAGGGGACATAAAAATGAGCAATTTCTAAGGTCCGAGTGGCCGTGAATACCATTCTTATTATTTCGAAACATTCTACACAAGCAACAAACCTGTCACTTTGCATTATTCAAGCATATATAACATACATTTAAGAAAATAACAGTTTCCATTCATTGTTCCTGATAATAAAATCTGATAGCAATATATATTTTCCCCCACCCACCCAAAATCACAGTGGAAAAAGCTGAATATGGCCAAACTTCATGAAGATGTACAACATTCAAAATAGCCCCAATTTTTTTTAATGTTAATATTTATCTGCAGTACAGTTATTGAAAACTTCAAAAATGCCCAATAAAGTAGCGGTCATACGTTTAGATTTTTCACAAAATAAAATCAAAGTCCTTCGCCGGTTTTGCAGCAGCAGTCAATGTTTACATTTTCAGTTTCCATACCTCCTTTTGAAGAGTCAAAAATGCATACAAAGCTACCAAATGTTTAGTTTCGTGCACAAATCCAGAAATATTGCTCATTTCCTACACACAAATGACAAAGAATTACACTGACAAAACATTCTCAATAATATTCAATACCTTCAAAACACCAAGTCTGTTTTATTAAGAAATTTCACCAGGGCCAAAGTTCGAATATGTCCTCTGCCCCCTTAAGTATTTTGATATGGTCCCTATTATCATATTTGCTGTAAATGTATTAAAATATAGAGTATTCTGAATAAAACGGTAACTTTGAGAATTAAATCCTGTATTTCCTTTGTTTTTTATCACAGTTGTAGAAAAAGACCTCATTTCAAGGGAAATAACCTGTACAATGGCCATTTCTGCAGAAACACTTATTCCTTTCTATGTGCCAGGAAACTAAATGAATATCTGTTTTCTTGCTTCCAGCACAATGTCAAGAATTAAAGCAATTTTGTAGATGATTCTAAGCATTATCAAAAGAAATCATAATCAAATCTTAAGCATGAAACTAATTTTCTGCACAAGATGAATTTTACCTCAAATTAGACTTCAACAATGCCGATATATCATACCAGCTGCATTGCGCACACCTATTGCATCGATATATCATTTTAATGTTATTAATGCATCCGTAACAATTCACTATAAACTAATAGAGAGTCAAAAGTCATATAAGTAAAAAGATTTAAGCGATAAACCATTATGCCTAACGTTGAATCACTGTTTACATTGCCAATATGGAAGGGAGACAAATCCTATAATACCCAACATTTTCTACTCATTTGTATCCACCGTGGCATTCTATATCATACAGCTGCTCTGATTACTAAGTTCTTTCGCAATAAGTGAGTGAATACGGAGTTTTTCATCATGATTAAGAGATAAATTGAAGAGGTAATTAGCCATTACAACCGTTTCAAGTAAGAACAGAAGAAAAACTGTTATTTTTAGGATATTTATATGAAAAATGATCATGGAAAGGCATTTTATAAGAGATCTGAGTCCTTATGGCATAAATGTACTCAACAGTACATTAAAATGTCTATTCGCGCAATCCTATAGCTACAAAATGGAGAAATTTGCAATTCCATGATGTTTGCGAATCGGACAAATTTTGCAGACTTTCAGTTTATTTATTACCTCCCTTGACTTAAAAGGCTGTATAATTTAAACAAATTGATTAACCCTACTGTTTAATTTCCAAAATAAATAACATTGGTGTCAGAAAGGTTTCTGAGCAAAAATTGGTCAATTCCGATACATTTCAAAAAATGAAAATTTTCCTTAAGGGGGCAGGGGACATAAAAATGAGCAATTTCTAAGGTCCGAGTGGTCGTGAATACCATTCTTATTATTTCGAAACATTCTACACAAGCAACAAACCTGTCACTTTGTATTATTCAAGCATATATAACATACATTTAAGAAAATAACAGTTTCCATTCATTGTTCCTGATAATAAAATCTGATAGCAATATATATTTTCCCCCACCCACCCAAAATCACAGTGGAAAAAGCTGAATATGGCCAAACTTCATGAAGATGTACAACATTCAAAATAGCCCCAATTTTTTTAAATGTTAATATTTATCTGCAGTACAGTTATTGAAAACTTCAAAAATGCCCAATAAAGTAGCGGTCATACGTTTAGATTTTTCACAAAATAAAATCAAAGTCCCTCGCCGGTTTTGCAGCAGCAGTCAATGTTTACATTTTCAGTTTCCATACCTCCTTTTGAAGAGTCAAAAATGCATACAAAGCTACCAAATGTTTAGTTTCGTGCACAAATCCAGAAATATTGCTCATTTCCTACACACAAATGACAAAGAATTACACTGACAAAACATTCTCAATAATATTCAATACCTTCAAAACACCAAGTCTGTTTTATGAAGAAATTTCACAATTTTAACTTTTTACATAAGATTTACTCCCTTTGAATAGATAAACCAGCTTGCTTATACTAATTGCCTCCCTTTTGAACATATTTATAGAAACGTAGTCTTTTGTTCAAGTATGCAGCACTGTTTCCTTTATTATGTGTGAAAAGAGCTTCCAGCGCTACCAAACGAACATATTTTGAAATCACAGATTTCATTGTTGACATCCCCATGCGATTGTGATACCAATATTTTTTTCTTTCTATTATTATTATTATAATCTTTAATTATACTATCTTCACTATTGTAGGAATTGTGAGTTCTGGGGCAGATTGTGGACAGCCAGGTTGGCCAGGAATTTACATTAACGTGCAAAGATATTTAAAGTGGATCAGAGGGAAAATGTTAATGCTTAATACATCTTAAAACACATGAAGATAGCGACCAAGAAACAATACAGGAGGCATAAATTTTTTCAAGTGCATTTATTTATGGATCAAAAACTGACCAATCAGTAACATCATACTAAAATGATATAACATGATTTGTAATAAAAATCAACAACAACAAAACAATTACACAAACGTCTTTCATTAAAAATAAATCCCTGGTGTTGTAACTTATAACCCTTATTTGATTATTGTTTATACTATTTACATAGATATTGACTTACTTTTTTGTTAAAAGACAATTAAATTATTTTTTTTAATCTTTAATGTGGCATAAGTATAGTTGTAATTGTGTGGTCATTATTGTGTTTTATAAAGTCGTCAAATATTACTTGTAGCAGTTTAAGATGTTCCAAATAATATTTGCGCAGCACTGACCAATGTTACATGTTTAAACGTGTGAAATTTAGTTAAATTCTTCATTGTTTAAGGAATAGTTACTGGTGTATCAATATTATAAATTTGGATATGTTTTATTCAACATACAAATTGCTTTAACATAGAAAACTGATACAGAATCACAAATTCCTTACAGTTTATTAAATCAGTTTGTAAAAAGATTGTGTAATTTATAACAAATATCATATAATTCGTGTAGAGATGCCCTAAGAAATATATAAAAAATATTTCTAACTTAAAATGCCATCTTGGAGTTTCGTTGTAGGTGAGAGACAGGCTTAATGATAGTAAGAAGCGAAGACAATAACAGCCAAAGAATTTTATTGAACGAACCTTCAGGGTTGTTCAATAAAATTAAGATTAAGAACAGGTTCCCGGTGACCTGTTTTATCTTTATTGCACTTAAATTAATATCGTTGTGAAAATACAAACTAAATATCAAGTTTGAAATACCTGAAAACCATCCGTTCAATGACGCTATTCAGTTAGCAGTTTTTAATTTGTTATACACCTCAAACTGTGGTTTTTGTTTGGCAATATAATCTATTACAATGGATACCTACGAAGATGGTCCGTTTTAGAACATGACTTGCAAATCAGATTTGATTCGCAGCGAAATTATTCGAAATGTTATGTGATATATCTTGATAATCAATAACATCAACTAAAGGTCATCAATTGTCACGTTACGGCGCCTGAATCTTTTACCCGTGTCCTAATGAATAAAAAACATCAATATGAGTCTCAGCCCAGGGAAATAACAACAACAACATTCACTTGAAGTTTGAACAAGCATGTCAATGAGAAAGTAAGTGGAGAAAACACCGGTAGGTTACAATCAGTGGAGAAAACACCGGTCACTGAACAAGCATAACTGGTTACAATCTTCTACCTGGCACGACGAATCTTCAACACAAAAAGACCACTTAGACAAAAATAAACGGCGGTAACAGCAAACAATATGATATAACCAAGTCCTATCACACAGTCAACTTGTTGAAAATAGTCCAAGATAATCCCTCCGACTGGAGTAGCTAAAGCATTTGGCAGAATAAGTGCTTGATGCCAGACAGCTATATCTTTGGCTTTTTCTTTTTCTTCTGGTAAAACGTCCATTACCAAAGCAAAGTCTACTGACTGAAAAGAACCGAATCCAACCCCTGAAATAGTTTTGATCCAGTGAAAGTGATTCAGTTATTTAAAAGTAACTTGCTTGTAAAACAGACAGCTGTTGCCATTGTGTTTTATGGTCATGCAGATGTGTGGCATATATTACTAATCGATTAAATTCATAAATGTTTTTGTAAGATATCAGGGAATGATATCTAATAGATTAAATTCATAAACCTTTTTTTATAAAATATCAGGGAATAAGATTTTGAAACTACTTTTCTTTTGAGCAGGACATGTCTCGTTGCTGTTTTTTAACATATACCTGTCTAGAAAGAAACTCACCAAAACAGAATGCTGTAACAATAGCGAAATAGAAAGCATTTTTCCCTGTCAAAATAATCATCGTAGCAATGCTGGTACTCATGATTGCCGCTGAAAGAAAAAAAAATGAAATGACCATGTTAAAGATGCAATTTTGAAGAAAAGCAAACAATAACTTGATACATGGCTTTTTTTCTTACAACCAAATGAAAACAGATAGTGAAAAATCTTCAAAAGAGTTAACCTGGTCACAGAATGTTTTCATTCCGTGACCTTCAATGAACATCAAAATGAAAAACAGGATAATATACACAAGGTTGTACTTCTCGTTTCGTTCTGACACACCAACTTGAAGCTTTTTGTATCTGGTAAACCAAGACAGTGATGATCTCTTTAAGTATTACCTAAACAATTTACCTGCACATATCACAATTGGTTTCCTTCTGTTGTATTTGTCTGATATGATTCCAAAAATGATAGAGCTACAGGCGGCAGCAAACAGCATGGGAAGTAACATGATGGCCACACTAGTAACTGCTGTCCAACAGTGTGGTAAGTACACCATGTCATGTAACCAGTATTCCAAAAACCTTATAAAATTTAAAAAATCCTTTGATAATATCACTAATATAGACTTTCTATGAATGGTTGAGACAAGTCCTTTACAGCAAAATATACAAATTAAAATTCGAAACATTTTCCGATACTTTGATCACGATAAGCTATGATTCGTATTTGACAGCGAAAACACTATATCGTGTGTTTTAGCAATGGAAGTATAGAATATCAGTCGAATCGAAAACACCGAAGTCCGATTTACAGACATATGCACTCAACAGCTCCAAATCTACATATACTAATTTGACAGGGACAGCATATGATTAGCTACTGGTTTTCCAGCAAATATACTTCAGAAGTTCATCTTAATAACAACTTGTACAAATACAAATGCACTGGGAAAAACAAACTTGTTATGTCATTTGTCCGACGATGACGCCGGTATTGGCAGCAAATGATTGCCTTTACTGATATTATTAAGTCTAATGATTTTTCAATAAACAAACGACTGCGAAACAAAGTATTAGCTACAATAACTTGGAACATTAACTCTAAAATGACAGAAGTATTTTACCCTGTAACAGTTGATACCCCCTGCTGCATTAAAAATCGTGTTATAAACACCCATCGGAAATCATGTTCTGAAGTATATAAAATTATTAAAATTTCTATAATAACTTCAAAATCTGTATTATATAACTAGAATAACAATCATGATAACTTGAAAGAAATAATGCCATAACGTTTTTTTATGTTAAAAAATCATGAGGCCAAGACTTATGCTAAAGTAAAACAGATCGATATACTGGCAAAAAAGATGTTGAAAGAAATGTGACTCCTATGTATGAATGTTCTAAAATATAGAAACGCTAGATAAACAGCAACATGTTATTTTTCTCTATTTTAAATAAAACCGGCATCTTTCATTGATTTCCAAAATTCTTTAACATTATTTGGGAGGGGGAATCTGCAAGATACAGAAAATATCCTATTCCAAAGACTCTTTAGTTCTTTTACATTCACAGTGTACAGCTGCAATGGATTTGACCTCGATTTAATGTCTCACCCAAAAGACAAGTAATTGCAGGATCCCTGAATTTCAATTTCAATTACTACTTGGCCAGTGATCCGCTCCGTTACTAAAGAAACTCTGTGTCTCTGTCTTTAGTACCCTAAGAAGGCATTGAATTGCTGTGATTCGCTGTTTGTAATATTCGCAACGTTTACAACGTCATGTAATAAAAGCGCTCTCAAGTGATGAGCTATATTACCTTTGAGCGGATCCCAAAATCCACAGAATAACGTCAAGCAATCTAAAAAAGAACGCTTCATATTTTAGATTTGCTAATATTCACATTTTCTTCAAATAAAAAAAAAACGATTCCCTGTCACGTTAAAGAAGCAACCATTTTCCTTAGTAAACTTGACGTGTCAGTTATTAAGGCACCATATATAAAGATACATTTATGAAAGTATTGGAAGATTTCGTTTGCTCGTTTCCTGGTATAAAAGGCTTGAATATTTATTTCTGAATCAGGATTTTACAGTCTTTTATAAAAGATAACCCACCTCCGTGATCGAGTGGTTACAACTGTGGTGTTAAAATGTAGCATCTCATTATTTAACAGGCCATTGGTTCGAGCCCGGCTATCGACAATGCCTATATATGTTAGAAAGTTTTCAGATTCCAACAGAGGATAGAAAATTATTACTGGTTCTGCCCTTGAATGGTGATAAGGTCAACTACCCCACTTAGACTGTTAGAAGGCGTTAACGTCAACTACACCAAACAACACAACATTTTTCAAATGTCAAAAACAAATGAAACTGTGCAGCGTCATTTGGAAAACATCGTTCTGTAAACCTTAAGTTTACTTTACACCTTAAGACAGCTAGTGACACAGTTTCAACATTGGAATCTGAAATCAACAAATTGAAAGCTATTTGCCTATATTTAGCTTAAAGAGAAATAAAACAGGAAAAGGTTAAAAAAGAATAAAAACAGAAGGCCGAGCTTACTTAACGGTTCTACAACATGTTTTCCTGCATCCTCTGTAACTGTAAATATTGTTACCACCTGAGTTACAAGAACAATGGCAATCGATATAGAGTAGGCACCAATAACGCCGATATGCTGAAAAGATTAATAATGTTTTTTTAGACAAGGACATGAAATGATGATTATAACAACATGACAAGGTCAAACTTTTATCTGTCCAAAACATCTATGAAGGGAATAAAGATTATTATACACGAATATACCTGTACCAATGCGAAAGTAACTCATTGGTTTATTATTTGTATTGGAAGATTGACTGTAATGTAAATCTACGTTTTAGATTATTTTGCAAGAAAAGAAATGGGACTACAATGTTGCATGTTTTCAACAGAACCATTGTATCCAAAACTGTCTGGACTTATCAAGGAATTTTCTGAATTTATGAACACTAGCCAGATCTAAAAATCAAGGTCCAAAACCTTATTATAGCAAAATGTAAGCCATAAGAAAAAATTTACGAGCATTAGCCTATTAACAACCCAGTCCCTTTCAAAACAAGTTGTATATCTGATGTTTATTCGTATATATATCTATAGTTTATAATTATATAAGTTATGTTCAACAAACTGAAATCCTTACTGTGAATGAGGTCCCTACGGCAGCACCACTAACATTTCCTATTAATATCATTGCAGCCATCACACCGGAGTTTAAACCTAGAATGTTCAATGTTTTTGTATGTGTACACGCAAGGTATGAAAATTAAACGAATAAACAGGCAGATAAAGTTGAATGTTAACATTGAATTTGTAAAATTTGATGAAAGCTCAGCGGGACTGGTAGATATAGCCTGAAAATGGTAATGAGAATTTAAAAGAATAAAAATACAGTGTTATTTTACAACATGAAAGAAAGAACTTCTAACTACTTTTTTTTAATAATACATACCTCGTTGAGATGGATGAGATTTGTCCGCTATCAAGGCGTTGTATGGCACTGTCACACCGGCAAAGGCCGATGTTACTATCAAGTAGAATATTATATATAAACCTGAAAATATAAATAAATTATAATCAATTTTATTACACACTCCTTTAACCTGTAAGCAATTCCAATATGCTTTAAGACTAAGCAAATGAATTCATGATTCTATTATCAAATTCATATAATGACTGTCTGTAATGACGCTTAAACCTAAACACTTGATTTGCAAATGTCCTCTCTTTCTTCTAAAAAATGAGCCTCGTTTTCATTTCGTGTGGTTTATTTGTGAGCAACAATACAATTCGATCTCGTTCCTTTGCAGTTGCTGCTTGGCAAATTGAATGTTTTTCTCACACGTCTTATACAGTATAAAACACTTTTATTTAATTCGTCTAGCAACAACTACAAAGAAAGACGTTTTCTCATCAATGCAAAATATGTTCCCTTATTGGAAAACTTGGTGGATGGACCACAATCGATTCTGTCATTTTAAAATCATTCTCTGTCAGAAGTCAACGGTGTAATATCTAAATGCAGAGTGACATGGTGTCGGTTTATTCATGATCGTGACATTAAGAAACAAGAGCATCGCTAGGGCGGAAAATTATATGCCCGAAGGGTGTTTTTTTCTAGGTATGATGCATTTGTGATATAAGGGAGGAAACCTTAGGCTGTGAAATTAAATGATTTGCTTTAAATTTGGATTTTTTTATTTATATTTATATTTTGATTCTTAACATTTTATAATTTTGATTTTAGAGTTTTATAGATCTTTATCATATCTGAATATTAGGTTCTATAATTTGTTTAAATGTCAGTCTTTTCAGAAGTTGTGATGTTCATGCTGTGATGCATGGTTATCAAATTATAGGAAAGAAATATTGATTGTTTAGGTTGATTGTCACCATGACCTTTTATGTACTTAACCCAAACAGTATAGGGGTCATGTAATCAATGATGGCAATCATCCTTAGAAGTTGGAAGTATGTATGGGAAGTAGTTGCCAAGTTATTCTTCAGTGTTTAGGTCATTGTGACTTTGACATCTAACCAACTGATCCTAAGACGCATGAGGGTCATTTTTTATGCAATCAATCATCATATTAAGTTTGAGGTCTGCATGGCAAATAGTTATAAAGTTTTATAGTTGAAATAGTTTTCAGTGCTTAGGTCAATGTGACCTTGACCATTGACCTACTGACCCCAAGATCAACAGGGGCCATTCACTCAAAGTGTGTAACCATTATATGAATTTTGAAGTCTCTATGACAAATGCTTGTTGAGTTACGAAGTGTAAATTATTCTCAACATTTAGGTCACTGTGACCTTGACCTTTGATATGCTGACCCCAAATTCTCAATATGTGCAAGCATTATATGTATTTTGAAGTCTCTATTACAAATGGTTGTCGAGTTACATAGTGTAAATGATTCTAAACATTTAGGTCACTGTGACCTTGACCTTTGACATACTGACCCCTAAAATAAATAGGAATCATTCACTCAATGTGTGCAATCATGATATACAGTTTAAAGTCTCTATTAAAATGACTGTGAAGTTACATGGCAGAAATGGTTTTCAATATTAAGGTCACTGTGACTTTGCCCTTTGACCTAATAACCCTAAATCAGGGTCATATAAAATGATGGAATGTCAGGTAAATGTAGCAGGTAGAACAAACATGTTCCTAACTGAAATGTTAGTCTAAATATAAAGTACGAAACACGCGTAAATACTAGTATTTGTAACTGGATGATAGGATGTAACGATATAACCATTTTAAAGAACTTTAAATTACTAGTAAGATATCTATCAATAGCATGATTATAACTTTTTTTTCTTCTTTTCACTCTATGGTACACTTTAATACACATGAGAGGCATCTAACTGGCGGACTCCCTTCATGAATACTATTTTTCAGTAGCTTACAAAGATTCAAAAAGCGTTCTTTAAAGAACAAGTGTCTTGTGAATATTTATTAACAATAAAGATTACTGTTTCGAATTTCAAGTCTTTACTGCTCGAAGTAAACATATTTGAAATGAAAAAAAATACGAAAGACTTCCTCAAAAATGAAGCAAAATTATCGCGAAATACCGGATGATAATTGAAAAACAAAGCTAGGCTAATACTTTGTATAAATATAAAGTAACAAGGGCTATTGCAAAAAGAAAATAAACTTTAAGTAGAACATGAACAAAAAAAAAAAAAAACAATACCGAACTAACCCGGTGCTCTAACTTCGTTAGAACATTCAACAAGTCTTATCTTTAGCTATCTGCTGACTGTGAATATTTCAAAGAGTTTGATGGTTTTTCATTGATTATATATCCAGCAGATACATGCATCATGTAATAACAGAAATGTTTAATGGTAATGGTTCTAGTAATGAAATAATTTCATCTGGTTATCTAACAAAAATAGGAACATAATTATGCAGTCCTACTTCTCTAAGTAACATAGGCATGAGGAACAAAGCATAATTAAATACACATTTATTGAACGATCAATTTTTAAAAAAGTAAAATACTTTTGTTATGTCTGAAACCTGAATAAATAAAGTTGCAGTTTAAATATGGAAATAACTGCATAATTACGAGACTTCAAAAAGTTAACTTTTAGCAATGAAAGCAATTTTAAGCGAAGTGTTAATATAAAATGTGAAATGAATATTACGAATGGTAAAACAGTAAACGATAACTATATAAATAGAAAAGGATGGAACACGACACAGCAAGGAATTAACCATTAAAGGTACTGAATTAAAAGATTTTAAGGGAGATTATAGCATCACAGCTAAATATGTAGATGTATTTAGCGACATTCGGTTCTGCCTTCAAACATACTTTATAGCCTTTGAAGACATTGATCCTACCGTTGCAGATACTACAATTGAAATTAAAATAAATCTTATTTTATTGAAGTTAATCTCATGTATATCATCTTTGATGAGATCGCAAGTTCACTTAAAGTCATAAATAAAAAGTAGCTAGGCAAAACTATTTGGTTTGGACAGATTTTATGATAGTCTACAGAAAAATAAAGACGTTTTTACAATGGCTATAAATGTTTAGATTTATGTAATTTAACTTTCAGATTAACAATACTAGTTAAATCCCTTTAAATAGAGAGTTAGATTTGTGATTCCAGATAAATTTTTAAAAGAAAAGTGTTTGACCTTTGGCTTTTTAGCTATAAGGGTATTACCTTTTAGGGTTATGCCCCTCAGGGCATCACCCAGTATAGTGGCGAGTTTTCAAAATGCAACAGAGCGTCTATTGAAAATAATATGCAGCAGAGCGTCTGAAGCCGGAGATTTTCTGACATTCTTATTCTGCGGCCCTGGGATCCTATTTGCGGCCCTTTTTTCGGCCCTAGTTTTAACAATGTGCACTCATTTGATATCTCTAGAAGTTTTTAGCGAGAGTTAAAAAATAAAGCTGCATTCAATGTATTGAATCTGATTTTTTCATTATGATTGGCAAATATATGTTTGTGTTTTTAAGTAAATGATGTGTTTGAATTTAACAGAGAAATTGACTGTAATTTACATATAATTTTGCATAACTTTAGCATTTTTGCAACTGTTTTTGCCGAAGAAACATGTTTTCACGCTTCTAAAATCATTTGATATAAACATTAGTTTTGATATCTTAAAAACGAAGCCTCATTTAAATAAATGTTTAGAACTGCAACAATTTGAACAATTCCCCTGAATTTAAAAAAATGCATAATATTATAATGCTAGCAGGTGATGAGAGCGTTGCTAAATTAACTGTGTATCGCTTTATCTATTTGAATTTATTTATCGTCGGTACCTGTTGACCATTTGACTGACGCCCCATGGAGATGTTAATTATTTTTAGGTTGTTGGGGATAGTGCAAGACAAGAAAGCATACCATTTCAATGACGCCTCTAGTTCTTTTGCATGCTCAGTGTATAGAGTGTCTTTCAAATAGATTCTATCTGAAAGACCCTGGTGTATAGCACTGATATGTCGGACCTGAGTTTAAGTTCTTAACCGAAATACTGTTTTTTACCGTAGAAACATGTTTTCACACTTCTAAAACATTAGATTTGATATTTTAAAAAGTAATGTTAGTGGAGAAGCGGGGAGCGAAACCGCGACACCTGGATTACCAGTACAACGCGTTACCACTGGACCACTGCTCCCGCATGATGCCGGCGTAAATAGACAACATATTGAAATGTGACAAAAAATGCAAAATACAGTGGTTTCATTTCAAACGTATAAGTGAATATAATGCACACTAGAAATGTTACAAGTGTAACAAATAAAATTGTTATGCTGTTCTCTTTTTGATATTTTACCTTTTTAGCTCTATTTACAACACTTTTATTATTTCTAAAATAGATGATCGTAATTGAGTTCACAAATATTATATTTTTCTAGTGCATTCATTACATATGTGCTTGCAAAGACTTATAATACTATGTTAAAACTTATAATACCATGTATTGAAATAAAATTACTTGCTTTGTTTACACATTGACAATATTTACTAACATAGACAGAAACATTAAAGCAAGAGGACAACTATCAATATTGCAAGAAATATTGCACCAAGATGTGATCACATGTAATATTTCAATTATTGCATAACCCATTGGATGCTTTTTTAAGCAGCCAACTTGTTGTGTAGAGTTTTTTTTTGATAAATGGAAGTGTCGAAAGTCTGGGAAAACCTTATACCACACTGGGCCAGACGACATTACGAAATTTCTTTGAAATGGCATCGCAATAAATTTGATCGATTCGACGAGTGTCTTGTTACACATAACATTGGAAGTTAAAATGCTACGCAGGTCAAATGGTTTAGACTGGCATGTGCTCACTTAATTAAAAATATGGTAGGCATGGAGGATATTAATTGAGTGGTCATGAAATACAGGATTTATCGTACGAGTCATTTTAAAAAGATAAAAACGAGGCTCTGCCGAGTTTCTATCATTTTATAATACCGAATGTAATAAATCTCATTATACATGAACATGAATATAATGTTCTATTTATATCATAGAAATTTTGTAAGTGAATGGTGACAAAAACGCAAAGAAACTGTTTGTTTTATCCGTATACGCGCAAACGTCATATTAAGTGTATTGTTAATGACGTTGACGTCATAGTGTTAATTACACTTCTGTTATATCAAAAATATAACATGGCTTTATTACATACTCATGATGTCGTCTATGATATAAACAATTTTAAGTTTAAAAACCTAGGTCAGATTTCCGAAATATAGAAATTCTGGAAAACTCGAAACTTGTCTTATTTTGATATAAATGTTCTCGAAGATGGAACACGTATTTTTATTCTAATTTCTTCACAGCTTTAACTCGTATTTTTATTATAAATACTACATTTTTAGTGAAGCTTTTTTTGAGGCAAATAAAAAACTTGACCTTGCAGATTTAACTTTAATTCATATAGAATATACGTACCAAGATTTCCACTGTTAGATACTTGCACACCCTCTCCATCACCGAATGAAGTCTGCTGCATGACAATAGAGTTAGGTTGTTGAGCACCTTCTGTCTGCTGGTCTGCTATAGGGTTGTCTGTTGAAGCATTCCAATAGGGAGCACAGCGAAGGGCCACAAGATCCTTATTACACTGAAGCTTTGCAATATAAGAAAGTAAGCACAATGTTCGTTACCATTCACTGACAATATATACCAGCTGTTTTCTACATGAATGGAGACAGCTAATAGTTACACAATTAAATTAATTCTATGTTTTAGTATACTTCTTTGAACTCTGATTTAAGAAGTTTTTACTGTATGAACAAGAAGTACTTGTAATTTACCTTGCCTGTTTCATTTCCACTTGAACCACGGTTCAATTGTCTACAATAAACATGAAAAGTATTAGTAATCTGGTGAATAAAAGATTAAAAACTATCATTTATTTCAGCATATGAGCTTGTTTTTTTACTGAAACGGTCCTACAAATAACACGTAATCAAAACAAAGACCAAATGGATTTGCCTCACTTCATTTTAAATTTAAAAAGACAACCAAGAAATATTTTCCACAAACATTTCTATTGACCAGAATGTTATTCAGGACATTTAATTGCTATGAAGAGCAGTGGATTAGGGACTAGAGCGCCAGACTCACAAGCCATTGGTCGCTGGTTCGAATCCAACTCAAGAGTGAGAGTCTACTGTGACTTTCATACACCTCACTTGAAGCGCGGGTACTGGTTTGAACCAAGAGAGTAGTCTTCGAGAGAGATTCATATAAGTTGCATGAACTTGCTTCCTAAAACATTTTAAACTGATTAAACGTCATAACAGGTTTTGCATAAGCAACTGATAAAAATTACTTTTTTGTTCTGATAGCCAGGACTCTGATGGAACGTTCCGTCAGCTAGGGCTCTGACGGAGGTTAATCAAAATAAATTGCTAAGCGAATTGACCTTTTTCCTCAGCAGTTTAAAAATTAGTGAGATCCTATTCTATTAAAAGAAAAATAGATAAGCATCTGTGAGTGAAAGCTACTAAAACTAGTAAATATTGTACGGACATCATGAGGGCAATACTACTTAACGTAATACAAAGTCTAAATACATCATCACAAGGTATGAGACAAATGCTATTGATTTTTACCTGTAAACCAGAAGTTAGAATGATATTGAAATGGAGGAAAAAAACTGATTTTGTTAATAACACCATAAATTTCTAGGTGGAGTATTATGTCTTCATTTATTTTATTGTAGATACTCACGCCAGCGAAATTTCAGGAGCAGTCGCTGCCATTCCAATCAAACCAATACTGTTAAAGGAAAAGTGTTCTTGTTACTTGAAATTTAAACTAAAAAGATGACAGACCGTCATTGGGCCTAAACATTATGCAAACTTTAAGAGATGTGAGATACTTTCAAAAACGTACCGGCTGAAAACAGTGAAAGTTTTTAGACATGTCAGATGCACTTCATAGTCGGACACCCACGGTTGATAACATGTAATCAAATGTTAATGGATCGGCTGTGGGTATCCGACGATGGATACTGCTATAAGAACAGATGTAAGAAGACATTTCCTGTCATTATAACTACGGGCTTGTATGTTTACAGAAAAGTCTATTCAAATATGTATTCTATTTGGGATTTTGACATAATAATGATGTAGTAATCCAGAACCACAGTTATCCTAAAAATGAAATAACAGTAATTAACAAGGCTATTTCAAAACTTTTTTTAAATAAATGTCTTTTACGTATTAAATTACAATAATTTGAATGGTAAAGAACATGATAATCGTATTCTAAATATAACAGGTATTTTATCATTCAAACAGTGTAAGTTTAAAAAATACTGATAAAGCTATACATCCGGCGATGACGTAATGGTTTTAATAAAACGTCAAGATACAAAATAAGGTTTAAACAAATTAGCCACTAAAAATACAGTTTATGTCTCACCATAATGCGATAGTGGCTAGAAACATGAGTGGGCGTCGTTTCCCAAACTTGAAAGTAGACCTGTCACTCTGCATTCCAATGATGGGCGACACGACAAATGTCACGGCTGGAAATAAAACAGTATTACAACCGAAAACTGAGAACGCTCGATTGCACACAAGGGAAAAGAAATCAAATTATGGTTACAGAAATAACAGTGAAAATTACAATGATAATCGCATTGCCCTAAAAGCTCTTGTTAAATTCCATTTGATAGAAATTTAACCTGGTTATGAGATTTTTGTTAATGAAATATGAGAGGGTGAATGTGAAAAGTTTACACGAAAATGCTGTTACAGCCAGACAATTTTTGTTTTTCTGAAACAAGAATTTCATCTGTAAAACCTTAATGACAAAGTAAATCATATGGTACTGGAATTTTTTTAATAGGCATCGGTATTTCGAGGTTTGGTCGTATAATTTAAGACAAAGCCATCATTATAAAATTCGAAAAAGTTACGTGTATTTAAATTAAATTAAAGAAAGTTGAGTAAGACTGAAAGTAAGTAATGGATAGTAAATTCTATAAAATAATATTGCATCTTATGTTCACATATATTTACACCACTGCAAGACCTACTTGTGATAGTGTGTTAAGTGAAATACAATTGACCAAGACTATGAGCCAGTGATGGATGGTATATAATATTTGTTATCTAATCACATTTTATAATCAAATCAACTGCTAGACTGCTATATCTCCTTGCAAAAATTAAAACCACATAAACTTCGTTTTACAGACAAACAAAACCATCTAGTAAGAGATGGGTTTATCGTCAGTACACAAAACCTCTCAAATAATAAATATGGTGGAAGACGAATTGATCTTCCAGTTTACCTGTAAGACAGCATTGTGAATTTACAGCTTCAGAAGTAACTTAAAAAGTTCTGAACAAACATATTAAGAACCTGCTCCACAGGCAACCATTCCACCAAGCCATCGCCCTTTGGCTGCAGGTCCAACAAGAGACTGTATTTGTGCAGGTACAACTGAAAATATAGGCGCATGGGTATAAGTCACCAGTTTATGTCATAAAGGTAGAAATTGTTGCATAACAAGAATACTCTGGTCTTGTACGACATAAGTTATTAACGAAACGATTTTTGACATTTCGTCTGTCATTTTCAAAGCTTATGTAATTTGTTTTCTCAATAATTTCTCAATAATAAATGCCATTCGAATTAGTTCAGATTGGTGACTGATAATGCCAGTCAAAATCGTGTGGAGAAATAAACAAAATTAACGAACGTATTCATTTGTATATTATTTCATAAGAATTAATTATACGCCCGATAACATACTAGACGCCTGACTTGGACTTTCTGAATATCGAGGCCAATATAAATAAAACTGATCGGTTCCGGGCTGGAAAAGTGATATTGAAATTGGCCGTCTTGTAGCTCAATTAGATTGACTTATAGAATTGGGCCGGACAGTGGTATATAACTAAATTCTATCTTTATTAAACGGTAGCCATTTTCTGTTCCAAGTAATAGCATCGAGTTTTAGGAATATTTGAAATTGTTTTCTTGATCATGTTTCGCAGTCTGAAGTGACTACCCAAAAAGATTGCAGGGTATTGTGTGTATTGCCTGGGTACGGCATTCGTATTATGAACAGACGGGTTCTTTTTCCAAGCAGACAACAGAAGATTCAGTGATTTAGCGTTTAGTGATTTGACCCAGTTTTGCATTCCTCGAGAAAAAGATTTATTTTACAATGGCATCTGTATAGTTATCTGACAATGTAGAACTTCTCTTTGAACGATTTCAGGGGTTTTCATCTCTTTTCTCATGACTCTTTATTAGATTATACTATTTATACGTAGCAAAATATAGGAATATAATATTATAGGAAAATTCTATATAAGGATATGTTTTCGATTTGCACAGATAGCAAAAAAGCCAAGTTTCAAAACGTTTAACCGCAGAGTTTAATATCTTTTGAATCTCAGACGCTGTAAACAGATCTAAACTGCTTAAGGAAGAGAGGATTCTGTATACTTCCTAAAACCACGAAAACACATAACAGAAAATTCAAATTAGGATACGTCTCCGTGACAACATCTAAACGTTTCCCTTACAACGAGTAAACATTGCGGTGACTTGGTGTAAATTTCTTAGTCAGACTTTGTTCGCAAATAATTCTGAGAAGACATTCGTGGAGAGGGATTGAAATGATTCAAATAAAATATTTCATTTTCAAGTTCTAATTTATTGTCAACATTGCAAAACCAGAAAATTTGTCAAACGTACAAACAAAAACATTGTATATTGCTTACAAAATATTGATATTTAGCGGTGGAATTTTGTACTCGGGTGAAGACATAAAAGGCAACCGTTATAAACAAACAATTATATTTCTTTGACTCATTGTGTAAGACAGATGTTGCACACCATTTATACTTAAACAAGAAAGGTTTATTCCGGTCTGTTCTTAGTATTTCTTTAGTCATAACAAAACGTGCATAGAAACATTTTACGGATGAAATGAAATAGCAGAAAGGCCCTGTTTAACCTACAAAGATATAATATACTAAACTGACAGTGTTACAGCTATGCTTCTAATGAACTTTTTTATATTCAAACAGCTAAATACAACACATGCCTGCAGGAAATACCAACGGTCTCACTACCTGGATAATACATCATGCTAAATGCAAATGAGCTAAGATCTTTTTGGTAGACATATCTTAATCTATCACGAATGTCCAATTTCTATTATAAATGTATACGCTCGTTAGAGGAAAAGCACATAAGGCACATAATTGTTATGTCTCCACCACGTAGTGGTAGAGTGAGACATTTTGATTTTGTTCTTTCTTTCTGGATGGAAGTCTGGACGTCACAAATCATATTTTTGTCATTCCTAGATGGATTTTAAAATGGTTTAGCGGAAATTTTATCCATCATGAGGCGATGTGTCAAGCGCAAAATCCAGATTCGCACTTCCATGCCCAAGGCCACACTTTGAGGTCAAATGTCAAAAGTGTGTGCTTTTTTTCAGTAACATGAAGTTCTTTAGACAGTGCTCTAAATAAATGTCTAAGTTCATATATGGGAAGGAAGCTGGTGAGAGTTTGTTTCAAAAACAAACACTAGTTTAAGATTTTATCTTTGCAAGATGAACTGAATCTTTAAATATGAAGTAAATTGAAATGAGAAGGATTTAAACTACTTAATTAACAAGGTGAGTTATTGACGGTGCAGCATAAATTTATAAAAAGAAAAACTGAAAAGAGGAATAATAACATTACAGCTTCTAACAGAGATATTTTAAGTCGCAAGTAGCTTTTGTAGCTATATATATATATATATATATATATATATATATATATATATATATATATATATATATATATATATATATATATATATGGTCTAATACTTAAATGAGACAGAAACAACATCTAAATTCTAAGTTAGCTGTAAACCATATACCTTCAACTGACAGAAGCAGAAACATAAGACTCAGGCCAAACCAGGCCACATTCAGCTGAAGTATGCCCTGTTTACTTAGCACCTCTGCCGTCTCCATGACAAGAGAAATCTCATCAGCATCACTGTGGAAAAAGAAATAACACATGTAAGCGTTAAAGCCAGTATAAGCCTAATTTATTACAAGTCGCATTTTTATGACAACATTTTCCCTAGCTGCCCTCAATGGTAAGTCAATAACTAAAAAGGAAAAGGTCGGGATTTTTTTCAGTGTTAAATAACATGAACAAAATTGCCCATGATTTATGTATTTTTTTTCTAACTCGTTCTATTCCTAAAGGAATTAGAAAACACAATCAAAAGCTATCACTGAACGTGATGAATACCCCCGGATGCCGCTTTAACATAGTAATCTGATCAATTTGATGCGTGAGCATTTGCTCCAATTAAATATTAATAAAATTTTTTTAAAGGATTACAACTCAGTGAAAAATCATGGCAGTAGAACGTGGCAACTACATGCACAGTTTAGCTTGGTTCTTTTGATTCTTGAATTGTATTATTAAAGTCTGAGTAATAGTTGATAAGAGACAGTCAGGATAAATCGATGTGTTAAAAATCAAAGGGCCAGGACTCTGATAAATATCATCGTAACGGAATGTGACAACTCTACGCACAGCAAGCCTTAGTAGTTTTTATTTTTGCAAAGTATTATTAAAATATGAGTGTGAATTGCTGAGAAACAATCACGAAAAATTTTGTCTACGGGTGGACGGACCGATCCAAGGACCTATCGACGCACGTGAATCCAATATAGCCCCCCCCCCCCTCCAAATATTCTATCTGGGATATGATTAAACAGACTGTTTATTCATACCAAATTATTGATCAACGCATGCCCTTTTGCCAAACATAGGCGTTTCCTATAAAGTTATGTGCATATGGTGCCAGACAATAATAAACTCTGAGACAAATGTCGTTGTATGTTGATTTTATAAGACTATCAATTCGTATGAAAACATACTTCGATTTATTTTTTGTATGATAAGGCTACCCATGAAACTCTTTCCCTTGAGTGCTAAACTCTTCCGTGAGCTTCATCTGTCGAAAGCTCTAGGCAGTTCCATACTCGACACGTAAAACTCTTTAATTTGTGGACTGCCGTTCGGACCTATTCAATACTATACTTTGAAGTGAGAGAATTAGACGGAACAAGATATATGCTTTTGAGTGAGTTCAACGGAAAGAAATGTGTGCTTTCAAATTTAGTCGACAGGTGGTTTTGTGCATTATCGTGAGATTAACAAAACGAAGAACAAACTTTATACTGATATCAATGGAAAGACATTTATGTTTTCAGGTGAATTTAGTGGAACGAGATTTTTGTCTGTGAGTTAGCTAAACGACTGAACATTATGATTCCGTTAATTAAACGAAACGAGATTTATATTGAACATTGAAAAAAACAGTACGTTTGATTATAGGAACAAATACATTTCTTTCAGATTTTTTTTTTCAAATCAAGAAAAACTTTGCAACTTAGTCTTAAGAGAAAATGGGAACAAATTAAGAGGGTTGAAGCAACTTGATATCATTTGTTATGAAAACATCAATAATCAATGCTGTGTTTTAAACAATAAAGAAAACTACCATTCACATGTTCAAATGCTAACATTACTTCAAGAATGATTTAATTAATTACTCGAGAGATGTAGCTTAGAGTGGATGGTCGATATCTGAAATTTGTCTGCTGTCAATTAGTGAATGAAGATTTGCTTTGTGTGGCGTGTTAAAAGCATTTTTATGAAATGCTACCTTAATCTGAAAGGATTTGCGTTCTCAGAAAAAACAGATAATCAGAAAGTTCATTTCACAGTCACAAAAGTTCTAAATAATTGCCATGATTTTATCGTAGATTTTTTGGATTGCTAGTGTACCCAAGAAACCATGTCAGAATTAGAGATAAATTAGAAATACAGCTGACTTACTGGAAGTCGGAAATAAGATGCATTGATTTTCTGTTTGTACATTTCAGTAAAATGCAACCTTATGTTTCACTGAGACATGTTTACTTTTGCGGATGTCTGTCTGAATGCGTACCATATTCATTTGTATCAATAATTCAAATATGTTATGTCATAACTGAAACAGCATTACAATGAATAGTGAAAAACAATTAAACAAATAAAATCCAATGTTTCATCTTAAGAACATTAAATAAATGTAAGTAGAATCAAATAGTACCTGTTTGTCTCTTCAGTATAAAGTTTTGCAGATTTCTCTTTGTCCACAAACGTTTCTGTCATTTCAATTGATTTCTTCCTTTCAGTAGAAGGTTTTTCGGTGGAATCAGACCCGGCCGTCATGGTTGCTGTAAAGATACAGAGCAAATTTAACCTATGTCATGGTTATGAGACTTATTATTCGTTTCTAACCTTTTTAATGGTCTGAGCTTTGAACATTCTGTGTTAATTTTGGTTTAGGCTTGCCTATTAAATAAATAATAATTATAATTATATAAAAAATTTTATGGACTCTTCGGTTTAGTCTTTAAGAGATGTGGGCATTAGCACTCGGCGCGCGTGTGTCCATTTTTCGGCTACTTCAACTAGCTCGAGCACAGGTTGCTTTGAAATTCTTACTTTCGGGCATCTGCTGCCAAGAAAGTCTTAGTGTATCCAACACTGAGTAGGAGAAATAGTTGTTTATCACCAAACTTTCACCAAACTTGATATCATACAATCAATATCATCATAACTGATGTGTCGAGAGCGATGTGTCCAAGTTAGAGAAAGAAATGTGGTGTTTCTCCGTATTGCTAAAAACTAATGCAGACAGAATAATATTGATTTTAGGTGTAAGAAGATAAAAAAAATCCTTGAATTACAGAGTCATTTGAGAATACAAATATCTTTAAGAGGTGATCGTAAGTCGATATCGCAGGATAATTTATATATGTAATTAATGGTAGTAACCTAGATAGGTTAGATGGTAGAAAAGATTCTTAAGTGTTTATTTTCTTCTATTGATTTTAAAGGCGGAGATAATTAGCTTCTTCTGAAGTAATGTCAAAATGATGAATGTTTCTTTAAAATGCTTTTATGTTTCACAAGTATTGATGATAAATACTTGTACATGGCAAGTCAGTCAGGGTTTAACTGTACATACTACAGAAGTATTCATTTTTTCGATGTTACTTGGTAAAAGTAAACTTTAAACAATGGTAAAAAACGGATCACTGTAATGAAAATTGAGAAGGAAGACAGTTCAGTTCAACTTCCGTTTTGAAAAAAACAACAACAACAAAGCAGATTTTCATCAAAAACTTATGAAAGTTACAGTAAAGTTGAATAACTACTGTCAGAAATAACAAAAATAAAATTAAGAAGAATTCAAATAAATGGTACCAGAGTAATTTTCTGACCTTGTTTAAGATCAGTAAATATTAATGTTATATTTTTTTACATTATTACAATCTTACAAATGCACCAAATCTAATTTTCTATTCTAAAATTGTAAACTAGTCTTCACTATGTATAAAATGCTTGTTTGGCCTTTGTTTACCAGAAGCAAGCCATTCTGACATATTACAATGTAATTCAACAAACCAATCGCTTAACAAATTCTGACGTCACGTTGAGTTAGAGAAGCTGACGTCAACGTGTCACTTATTTACTTTATATGTATACAGGAGAAATTATCTGTGGAATGTTATACCAACATCTGTGCAACTCATTTTCTTCTTAACCATAATCAATACTGTTGAGAGAAAATAAAACACCACTGTTATTTCTTAATTCAATCGATTAGCTTTGTTACATAGGTTTATAGTTCGCCGACAAAACAGCTGTTGTGATGACAGAGATGACGCAGGCCAGCAGCATTCTTTTCTGTTTTGTTTGATTTGTTTTGTTCTGTATTGTTTTGTTCTGTTCTGCTCTCTTCTGTTGTTATATACGTGCAATGACTTTGACACGTGCGTATTCAAGCACGCGGTGTGATGTTATTGTAGGATTTAAGAGTATGAAGTTTAACATCAGCTCACTTAGCGAAGAGCTTATAGTTTTGTAAATACTTTCTTCAGATCATTGAAATATTAAACCGACAAAAATATAACAAAATTACAATTGCAGTTACAAATCATACTATTTTTAAATAAGTTACATTTATTTAAATTTCTGGTGTCACCATTACTTTTCTTAATACAAGTACAAAAAGTGTTCTAGATCTTCACGAAGTTAGAAAACCCGGCAAGTTCAAGCAGGAAAAGTATAGACTACTCTAAAAAGTCAATGACTCTTAATGTCTGAATTATTTTCAATCTACCTGTAACATGGAATCCTGAAAGGCACAAAAAGTTACTGAAATACTGAAATCTTGCCCCTTTTCGATCTACGTTTTATAGCTGAGCCGATACTTTAATGATGAAACACACACTTAAGGTCAATTTAAAAAGCAAATAAGATGACTTTATGTTCCCACGAATATTAACATCCTGTTTTATGAAAATAGTCTGACTTGTAGCCTTTACAACCATGAGAAAATTGAATACATGATGTATTATGATTATCCATGACCCAACATATAATACTTAAACTAAAATTGAGAAATATAATAGTACAATAGCAAAGCAGGTTTTTCAGTATACAAAATGCTAGTGTAATTGTTTTGTAGACTGTCTTTCTAATGCCATCAAAATTAGGTCATATACAAATGATTCACACGAATATGTGTGACACGGAACTTGTAATTGTCTATCTTTATAACGCTAGTTAATCAAAGGGTTGAGGATACATGTACATGAAAAGTTACATATAAGCTGAGTAGGTGCTTAGATGTTCATATTTCGACAGGACGATTTAAAAGCAGAAATCTTAGTCAGTTGAAACTTACACAAACAACGTCCTAATATTTGGTAATCACAGTGAATTATTACTGGTAAATAAGATGTTTACAATTCTATTGCCATTCACAGCTAGTTATTAATTATTTAGATATATTGTACAAAATCGAGGTGGTGTATTCATCGATTTCCAATTGCGCAAGTAAGCATATGATGATGCTTCTAACTTTAAAATTCTAGAGCTAACTGACCTAAATAAGTTAATTACATCCTTCTTTGTGTCTTTTTTTTCACATCGTTGTGGAGAACGATATAGTCTTATATTTTGGGAATTACAATTTATATGTGTTCCATATGACCAAGATAATTGACAGTTAAGATAAAAGTGGAAAACGCAGTAAATGTTCACTAGAACTAAAAGTATTTTTTTCATTCAATAAAAATGTATGTTCCAGTACAGTTGTAAATTTAATATATGACTTTACCTTTCATATAACATTTTTTAGGATATTCAGCTTTGGCACTGATAGCAATGAATATAAAAAAGTAAAATGACTGGTAAGGCTTGTTTTAAACGTTTACATCAATTGAAATTTCTCAAGTTT
This sequence comes from Cyclina sinensis, assembly GCA_012932295.1. Lineage (NCBI taxonomy): Eukaryota > Metazoa > Mollusca > Bivalvia > Venerida > Veneridae > Cyclina > Cyclina sinensis. The sequence continues at coordinate 34,755,843 of JAAONU010000001.1, read as the reverse complement.
CAGGCAATTTTGATCCTTTGATATCATATCAATTTAATGAAACATTCTCTATTTAAAAATAGAAATCGTTATCGATTCTCCTTCAAAGTTCCTATAAACGCAATATTTGAACACTGTTATAGGTTTCTAATCGTCATAAATTCTAAGTAAATTTCAAACATCTAGTTCAACGGATACTTTAAAAAACAACAACGCAAAGATAAAAAAACTCACCTGTTTTAAAAACAGCAAAGAATCAAATATAAGTATATAATATATTATTTTGTTTTATGTGTAAAGATCTCATCAGTCTAGTTGACACATTCCAATGACCATCTCTGAACGAACAAACTAACTAGAAAAAATAATCCCTTATTGATATCACAGAAATAAACACAGTAATCGAGTTGTCTACAAGACTAGAGGTTTCGTTGCGTCTTTCTGTATTAAATATCGTTTAGTCTATACTTGAGACATTAACTTGCTATATCAATCAATATCATTCAGAGTGGGAAGAAATATTGCCTGGTTAGAAATAGACCAAGCCAATATATGATCGACGTATGCCAAGCGTCACAGTGAAACAGATGTTGGTTTATTGATCTTCGGGAATATTCGGTTGCACTCAGGTTGTATTCATAAAAAACACTGTTCTAAGACGCTTTTATCTTAAGGCTGCAATGTCTTTTAACTGTTAGATTTTTACGCGTTTCTGTATTGGAAAACAGACAAACTGAGCCATGAACAAAACACGTAAACTGAAAGATTTAACAATAGGTTGGACGTTTTGTCCTCAGTTAAATGGTTCAGCTGATCAGTATCTCTTCAGAAATATTCCGGTGATATGACAACTTCTCCCCGTAAGAATAAAACTTATTGAAATGAATATAATGTAATCAGTGTTGGGGAATGAACCTATGACAGCGAGATAAGATTAAACCATTTGTAAGTCAACACCAATTGTTTATGCTATAAATTCGTTATTTCTCTGTAAAAATAGTTGCAACCCTAAATCATAATAACTGTTTCGCGATTTGCACGTGTTTGTCATTTTATCGTACTCATTAAGGCTGATTTTCACTTAGGTTTTATTTTTTACGGATTACCATTTCATTTCATTCCAGACAAAAGAAATTACATAAATAAAGGATTGACAGAACGGCACGCTATACATTTCCGTAGAAAAGGCATTAACACTATACACAGTAGATCTTTGGTATAAATGGATATCAATGCAACATTTTTTTATCTTTTTGCTTCGTATTAATTTAGCTAAATGATACTGAAAATGAGTTTATGATGTGTTTTCAAATGATATCATATTGCAATTTGCATTACTAAATAATATAACGTAATGTTGTTTCATGAACCGTCCCTCTACCTCTTTCAGCAGGGAAGCGAATGTATTATTCAGATGAAAGCATTGCATATTCTAGATCAGCTTCCTGACCAGAATTGTTAAGTATCCAAACCTTTTCAATTTTCAAACAATTTCAAAAAGACCAGATTTAATTCTTTGAAGCTCTGACCCTGAATTTTAATTGTGATAAAGCATAAATAATTATGACAAAATAACTTGTTCAAATCAGAGACATCTTACTACTTCATAAATTGAAATCAAATTTATTTATACAATGCTGACTTCGATAACTCAGTAGTTAGGGTGTCTGTACCCGGTTCAGAAGGTCTCGCGTTTGAATTCTAATCGGACCAGAGGTGTGTCTTTCGGAACTTAACCACATATGCCTTAGTCAAACAAGCTATAATGGGTACCGATAGTGAAGTGCTAGTAGCTCTTCTCGAAAATGGCTGCTTTTTTTGATACACTTGGGGCAGAGTAGTGGTCCAGTGACAGAGCAAACAATCTTGATATTTAGGGGTCGGGAGTTCAATCCCCCCTCTCCTCCTCTAACTTCACTTTATTATTTCGGATGAGACGTTAAACCGGGGTCCCATGTATAAGTTCTATACACTGGGCCAGATGTGTCTCTTAAGTGGGGATGCTTTCTGAGTGCTGCACAATCCCCTGCAACTTAAAAAAATAAAACTCGCTATGGGCAGTGTTCTTAAGGTTAAACTGAACCAATGACAAATAAAATAAGATATTTAGATAATAATACTTCTTTTATATATTGGGCAAACATCTCTAAAGCTTGCATTCAAAAGAACTTCGTGACAGACAAGGGAGACAAATTTCGGGTCATGCTCGCTCACTTTCTTTACTTACTTGCCCCTCTTCTCAGGGGAAACCAACATTTTAATTTTTTTTATTTTAATGCTTAACTGCACTAAATGCATAGACCGTAATATTTTAAACGAACGTGCAAATTCTCAGCTTATTATTTTGCTGATAAAAATGCCAAAATATATTGGTTTTATTTTTTCTCGTTAACAAAAGCCAATCAGATTAAACCTTGATCGAATACCTAAACAGACATCTTTAAATATTTTCTATCTGTTTATGTCCGTTTTATCATTATTACAGATTGTATTACCGTGTGCGTACCCCAATCTATACGCTTTTATGTTATACGAGGTATTATAGTCAAAACTTTGTCGATATCTCAAACGGTTGACGTTTTTTATCAAGAACTTCACATGGTACCAATATCCGTCCGTCGGCGTCGTTTTATCCATTTGCATTCACGAAACGTTATTTTTCCGAAAAAAAATCACTATCGAAACATCGAAAAATGCGTAGTTCAGCTATTAGCGTCATTTCATTTCTTTGCGACAGAAACCTTCTTCCACAACTTTTCAATCGAAAACTGAAAACATTTCGAAATAATCTTGTTTTGCCTTTCCTGGTTTTAGGATAAACTAAAATTAATATGTATATATTGATGCTTGTACAACAAAATATTCTTGAATTTTCCAGTTTGTATATAATATTTATAAACACAATCTGTTGAAAGTCTTAGTGAATGCCAAACCAATTCTGAAAACGTAATGGAATGGCTTATATTGTGTGTTCCCATAGGCAGGAAATGAAATAACGAAATAAAAGGCATTTTAAGAGTCATTGAAAAGTAAATTATTAATCACTCGTAAGTGATCAAGATTATAAATGTTTATAGCTCAAGATTTTGCTAGATATAAAGCTCATTTTTATGCTCTTTTTGATAAGCTCATTTCATTAGCTGTTTTTTGTCATTGATCATTGATATTGTGTATGTGTGTGCGTTCGTTCAGGTACAAATATGTACAGCCATATAAAGAAAGATCAAGATTATGTCAGAAATGGCACAAGTGTCAAGGTTTTGTCAGAAGTAAAGTATTTCCATTTACTTTTATTACCATAAAAATTCCGCCTGATCCCCCTGATATATCTTCCTATAATTTATATACGGTGACTCTTATCATGGAAAACTGGCTCGACTGCTAATGAAATTTATTAGTATTTATACTGTGAAGTGTGGCTATGTACATGACTGATTTAAAGCACTCAACGCTGAAATACAATTGTATTTACAAGCCTGGTTAAAACCTGGCAGTTTAAACCTTTTAGTTATTCTACTTTCGTTATCTGTCAAGATTTATTACAGTAGGTAGCTATGAGAATTTTAATGTGATTGTTCCGCTCTCCAGCATTGAAGTATTTTTATTGTTCTAATCTCCAAATACCTGTTGATATGCCAGGCAAGTAAATTATTGCTCTCTATTGACCTTTTCAGGTTATCTCTTGTCCATATCACTTCCCATTTGCATAAGTTTATCGCCTCTTTTAAAACAGAAACGTTATCAACCAAGAACAAGGCCGATCTATTTATAGTATGAATTATAACACTCCTGAAACACTTCATTTTTATGACAATCTTGAATAAAAAGAATACACTACTATATTACAAAGAAGCAGCCAGCTCTGTTGTCCTTTTTATACTTATCTATGACTTTTATTATGAATAATAATAGTAGTAACGGCTATAACATTTACATGAATTTCATCTAATCTTTACATATGTAGTATTATAATTGTTACTTTTTATTATTTTATTTTTTATAATCTATTACTATGGTTATGATTATTATTGTTTCTATTTTTCATTATTATTGATAAAGTCAGGGCAATTGTTACACCCCTTATTCTTTCAAACAGAGGTCACAAGGCCATTTCCGGTTAAGTGCTCGCGAAATAACAAGACAGGTTTTCCTGTTAAAGTTTCAGGAAGTTCGATAAATTGAGATATCTGGATTTTCATTTGATAAGAAGTTTTATCGACAATATTGATTGCAGTAAAACAAGACCTTTATAATTTTGATTCCATCGATCTTTGTTATCAGTAATACGCTATCCAATCAATAAATTAAAGCCGCTAATGTAAACATCATTGAGACGAGATATGGCGGTAAAAGCTTTATAAATAAACTGATAAGACAGCCATCTTGTGCGCTTAAAACTTTATTCATTTTATCATAAAAGTAGAAACACCCAACACTGAATGATCGGCTATTGTGATCAGTTCTTTTTCTGTTATTCTAAATAAACGTGTTGTAAATTTACGAAATGTTAATAATTGGATAACATTTGATAGGTAAGCAATTTTGTAATTTATTTCAGGAATTAAACTTTTATATCGAAAAAACATAACAAAAGCCTTCAAGATAACATGATGTGTGTCTTTGGAATGATTGGGATTTAAAATACAGAACGCTTATGAATATATTACATTATGATTAATATGTTAGGACCGAAAACAGAAACGCCTTATAAAAAAAAGTCAAAAAAAGGAGAGAGAGAGATTTTTAAGTAAAAGTTAAGAGTTTTTAGACAATCCTCTGAAGGCGGAAGTAAGTGAATCTAATTTCAAAATCTCTCATTTGATACAATTAATTTTCTTCATTAAAGATTTTAAAAAATACCAACACATACTATACCCTCTCTATAAGATAAAGGGGTTTCAGATTCAGCAATATTTCTAAATTTCATCTTAAAAAGAATAATATTGTAAACCGAGAAAAATTAAACGTACGTGTACATGTTCGACTAAAATAAAACGAGTTATTTACCAATCCCACTCTCACAGCATTTTATTCAAGAGATCCTGTAACCAAGGTGCAACCATTAAATGTAGACTAGATTTATTATGAATAATTGGACATTGGCAAAGACATATTTGTATACATGTTTAATGTTTTATGTTAAAATGAGTACCAAACTGCATGTTTATTACATGTCATAATCAGTTTGTTGAGGGGAAATTAAATTCAGGGTATACACTGTTGCTGTTTATTATTCTGATCACAATCGTTTTAACATATGACTCAACAAGCGGCTCTCTTTTTTTATATTAGGGCGGAGGTTTATCAAGATAAATGACAGAAAGGAAAGTGTTATCTCTGTAGTAGGAGTTGTGTTTATCTATGACTTTCTCTTAACACGTTCATTTCACTTTATAGCATTTGTCATTAGGAGAAATACCAATGTATTTAAAAGGATATACCGAGCCTTTGAAAGTGTTAACATTGCACAACCGCCAAAATTCAAGACATTATTACATAATAAATCCTTAAGTGTTACACCTCAGTGCAATTTTTATTAAACAAAGATCAAATATTTATAAGTTAAAATAGATAAAATGTCAGTGTTGTAAATGTTATATTTAAAAACAGTTTGGGTGGCTTAGAACAGTTTATAACGGTTTATTTTAAGTACCACTGTCCGTACTCTAGGAGGCAACACTTCTTTATTTGTTTCTCCTTGTTACATTTTACACGGTATAGAAATATTTAGAAGATTAATTAGTCTTGGACTGTCGAATGTAACATGAAATATATTATCGCGGGCATTGTTTACGATAAAAAGTTTGGTCATTTTGGGGGCTTACTATGACTTCAATAAGATTAAGAAAAAAGAAAGAAAAAAGAAAAAATACATTATATCTATTGGGACAGCATCAGGTCATATTCTTCTGTAAAGAGGATATTTGTGTTATAATAAAATTCTGGCTGATTACATCATAACGTTGATGACGTTGCAACTTCTGATGTTCTCCAAACAATGCTTTATTTATCCCTAGAGAGTTCAACTGCATCAGCATTTTGTTTCTTGAGAAGATTTCTAAACAGGATACTCCACATTGACCAGATATTTACTTTTTCCCTCATGTTTTTATAGAATCACGAACAGCGAGGCAAATCAGAGTATTTGATGTGGTAAGATAAGTGGCAACAAGAGAGGAAATAAATATGACATTTGTTTGTAAACTGGTTATCCTTTTTTCATTTATATTGTATTACTATTCTAAATCTGATATTAATGCAAAAACAACATGTATATTGTATTACTGTTCTAGATCTGATATAAATGCAAAAACAACATGTATATTGTATTACTGTTCTAGATCTGATATTAATGCAAAAACAACATGTATATTGTATTACTGTTCTAGATCTGATATTAATGCAAAAACAACATGTATATTGTATTACTGTTCTAGATCTGATATTAATGCAAAAACAACATGTATATTGTATTACTGTTCTAGATCTGATATTAATGCAAAAACAACATGTATATTGTATTACTGTTCTAAATCTGATATAAATGCAAAGATTTCCGCCTTAAAATTAATCATAATATATAATTATATCATAATATAATTATTACTAAAACTATTTATATAAAGGTATAACCATTTCCTCAATATTGCAAAAAAAGAATGCTTCTTGTTTTGCAAAAATTGCTTTAATTCTAAGTTAATCTTTTATATATACCCTTCTTCAACGTTACGTTTCAAAAATGAACAAATGTGCAGCAAAAATGTCTGACTTAACAGCTGTTTGCCATTGATGATATTCTTGTGAGCTGAGGCAATTTGGTCATCTGCACATAATTCAAGTTGAGTGTAATGCTAATCTCCTCGATGAAGAGTACTCAGTCTTATCAACTTGGGTTGGTAAGAGGCCTTTGAGTCCGATTTCGTCACGGAATTTGTTTTGTTTTTCCCCATTTGTTCTTGTTTTCGTTTTAAAATTATCTTCTATTGAAATAAGATAAAGATATTTCGTTTTGAGTATTCTATTTTGTTATTGATTTTCTTTTAAAGTTATTATGCTTTTAGAGTGGAAAATAGATTTGGATATAAACAATTTCAGTGAATAAATGGATCTTTCCAAACTTCAAGGTACACCTGTGAATTTTTCTAAATAAATGTTTAAAACAATATAAGAATAAAATAAAAGTCAACTAATTTGAAGCCCCATCGAAATATTTAACATGCTTTGATGTATTTCCCTTTTCGTAAAATGGGGGGGGGGGGGGGTAAATAAGGCTTATGCTGGTAATCACATTTCAGTACATTTAGGTATTTTATTTGAATGAACAAAGATTGCAGTTTTTATCGTTAAAACTGAAGAAAACTGTGATTCTGAAATGTATACCTCTTCTAAATATACTTATAAAGAACGGCGATGACGTGATGATTTATGATGACGTGAAGCCATTTTCGGCTTATACGCCATTTAGGCATTTAAAAGTCCCTTATTTGGACATTTAAGACTCTAATGGTCAATCCCGGACGAGCCTCATCTTACGAACGAATGCCGTAACAAAGCGTAGCTAGAAAAATTTCCAGGGTCCCAGCCGGAACCGAACCCCGGACCTTTGGATTATGAAGCCAATACCATAACCACTTAGCTAAAGAGTCGACACCCTAACGTAGTTGTTAGGTATTGGTTATATACACACTAATGCTACTTTGGGAGTTGGGGATCATTGCAACAAAGGTTTACCGTTTTATTTTCATCATAAGCAATCACTGGCACGGTATGACCCGAATCTCCTGTTGGAGATTAATGGAATTATTGATTTGTTTAACTCCTTTTTTTAAAAAAAAAATTGAACCATCAGGAAGACACATGCTTCTTTCTTATAACTTTGCGTATAACTTAAAGTATTTTGATAAAAGACCTCAACATTTTATTTTCTAGGTCTTTGCTGGTGTCAAAGCAGTCCACTAATACATGATTTTCCACCCCGTAAGACGGTGAGCGAAGATCTTCAAAATGGTTAGTTGTGTTTTTGTGTAAATGGCGTCAAAAAAGTGATCTTACTTCTTTAAAAAAGTATTAACTTTTTGGAGCTGCGAGCAAGATGTACACATTGGTCTGTAGAGTGTATAAAATATATAACAATGGTGATCGAAATCCGGTGACATAGCTTTAAGATTAAACATATCATATCAATGGGAAGTACTTCACCTAAAAAGGGCTGATCTGTCGTCTGATGTCAACTCGCCGGAATTTTTATCTGGAGGCTTGCGCCAGTTAGATCTCCTACTCTTCCACTTACACCACTAACTGTCTTTGGTAGGAGACCTTTAATCGAGATACCATGTATCGTTGCTATACATTCTTTATTTGAAAGAACTAGCGGTGTCTGTTGTATGGAATCATTTCTGTATCTTGCACTACCCTCTTCGACATAAAATAACAAGTTTAGGTCATATAGGAAACTGATACCAACGTAAAATTATCGTCCAAGTGCGACATACCTTCACCAGTACTGAAAGTAAAATTATTTCACCCGGACCTGAAAATTAATAAAAAGAAATATCATGTCGGTTGGATTTTGGGTATGCTTTCAAATCTGAGGGTAACATCACGTTCTGCAAACTACTCCTTCTCGCTTTGTAGACCTGTCACTCTCGTATTTTAAACAACACCCTCTACTCGTTTTGAAAAATACTCGTTCTACTCTTTCTGTAAATTGCTTTTTGAAGACGATCTGTAAACTGCTCCTTCTACTTGTTCCGTAAAGTGATTATTTAGCTTATTTTCCTTAATCCACTTCTATTACTCGTTCTGTTCACTGCATCCACTATAAACTACACCTACTACTCGTTCTATAAACTACACCTACTACTCGTTCTATAAACTACACCTACTACTCGTTCTATAAACTACACCTACTACTCGTTCTATAAACTACACCTACTACACGTTCTATCAACTACACCTTTTATTCGTTATGAAAACTACTTCTACTCCTTTTGTAATCTACACCTTCTCTTCGTTCTGTAAATTACTCCTTCAACAAGATCTATAAACTACACCTTCTCTTCGTTCTGTAAATTACTCCTTCAACAAGTTCTATGAACTACACCTTCTATCTGTTCTGAAAACTAAGTTATTAATTCTACTCCTGTTGTAGTCTACACCTTCTCTTCGTTATGTAAATTACTCCTTCAACAAGTTCTATGAACTACACCTTCTGTCTGTTCTGAAAACTAAGTTACTAATTCTACTCCTGTTGTAGTCTACACCTTCTCTTCGTTCTGTAAATTACTCCTTCAACAAGATCTATAAACTACACCTTTTCTTCGTTCTGTAAATTACTCCTTCAACAAGTTCTATGAACTACACCTTCTGTCTGTTCTGAAAACTAAGTTACTAATTCTACTCCCTGTTGTAGTCTACACCTTCTCTTTGTTCTGTAAATCACTCCTTTAACACGTTCTGTAAACTACTTTTACTCGTTCCGTAAACTATTCATTCCACTTTTTCCCTAAACTACTCCTATTACTCGTTCTGTAAACTGTCCTTCTATAAACTACTCCTTCGACTCGTCCTGTTATTTGCTCCCACTACATCTGTAAACTACTCCTCCTACACCAGTTAACTAACTCGTTCTGTTAAATACTCCGTCTTCCCCTACTATGAACTACTCGTTCTCCTTCCGTAAACTACCCCCTCCTTCTATTCTTTCTATAAACTACACATTTTACTCGTCCTGTAAACTACTCTGTCTTTTCAATTTGTAACCTTCTCCTTCTTATTTATTTTTTAAACTACACCATCTACTCGTTCTGTAAACTACTCCATTTACTCGTTCTGTTAACTCTTTTTACAGATTGAAACGGATGCTTTACACCCATGCTATAATTAAGTTAAGCCACAGTTAAGTCCATCTCTCTTTATCAAAGAATTGAATCAAGGTATATATAGCCTAACGACGAATACAACTGAAACTTAACCCAAAGAATTGTCAATGCAGTTTCATATTTGATGCACTGGGCTCTTCTTAGCGAGTTTTATAAAGCGCGCTATAGTAGCATTTTAAATTCATGTCAAGCCTTTCGCTTCATGGAAGTAATATACTGCAGAAAAGGGGTACAGATAGACCATACTTTTAGATATTTGACGTTAACGTATGCACTTAATTTTGTTCAGAAATCGTTTATAATTTCAGGTACCGTCTTGTTTAATTTCACCGCCACGCATGCAGAAAATAAGGACATTACAGTACACGCTGAAGGTGTGATGACAAATAACATAGTATATGTAAATCAAACCACAGGTTCCAACATTTTTGTGCAAGTCATAACAAAATGTGTTCTTGATCACGACGGGGATGGCAGGGGATATGTGAGTTAGTTTGGTCATTTACGTGTTATATTTCGCGTTTCAGAAGTATTTCAGATTTTATTTTACAGCTTGTTATTTTCGAAACTATTTTCTCAAGCATGTTTTAGTCCAATATAGGTTTATTTTTATATTCAATTTAATATTTCAGCCTGGAAGTGATCGCACTTCTCTTACATTCAGAGTAACAGACACAAATGGAAATGAGGTAAACAGCTCAAATTTATATATTGATTGTTTAAAGAAATTTTACTTAAAAAAAGGTGATAATGAGATGAATATTTAGACACTGTTTATCGTGGGATATTTATCTTTTTTGTCATATTAATGGACCTCGAAATCAGTAATAAAACATAACTGTTTTGATTTTAAGAGTAAAACAGTTTCCTTATTTTTACAGATTAATCTGAGGATGAATCTCTATATTAATGATGTGAATGACAACTCGCCGATTCTGATGAATCGTCCATACTTTTGGGAAATTCCTGAGGTATCAACACGTTAACTACAACATTCCTGCTGAGCTCACACTCCTTGTAAAACATGAACACTGACAGTTGTTTACACTCCATTTACATGATCACAAACAGTTGTTATTATTATACCTCACGTAAACTGCCAATACTAAATTCCCATAGGCGATCGGGCTTTTAAAACTAATGTTACATTTTGCATCAGCTCAGAGGGTAACTTTTTTTTTCCAAAAACCCTCCGGATGTTATTGTTTTTTTTATGCACCCCTTGCAGAAAATTCAAGCGTCTGATGACGTCGAAGGAGCTTATTGAATATATTGACTGTAAGCGTTTACCTGAGTTTGATTCGACTCGTTACCAAACGAAAACAGTCCTAAGGTATATATAACATAATCACATGTATGATTCGGTATAATAAAATAAATAACACACATCAGCGAGGGTGATAGAGGATATTGACAACCCTCAAAAAAATAATAACACCCGAGGCGGGTTGTCAATATCCTCTATCACCCTCGCTGATGAGTGTTATTTATATATTGCATTCATTTCATTTTGTTTTCATATCTTTATCTTTAGACTCATTTATTTTACATCGATTGCGATACAAGATCTTACAACTTAATTCATCACGCTCGATGACTGCTTCCTGGGTTCCATGCCAGTATTCGCGCAGCGTGGAAGAATGTGAAGATCGTGAGAGAATCTCGCCTATGACGGGATTTAAACCCGCGACCTCCGGATCCGGAGCGCTGCGCTCTACCCCTGGACCACGGCGCCTCCTCAAAGCTTTTGATATTGGAAATAAATTAAAACATTTTATGCGGTTATATAGAACAAGAGTAAACAATCACTCTCATGTTGATGGAGGAATGTAAAAAACTGTGAGTGATTATTGGATGTAAACAACTGCTTGCTGCCATATAAGGGGAAATGTAAACAACTGTCAATGGTCGTGTACAGTGGCGTAAACAACTGTCAGTGGTCATTGTAAGGGAATGTAAACAACTTTCAGTGGTCATGTAAAGGGGATGTAAACAACTGTCAGTGGCCATATAAGGGGAATAGAAACAGCTGTGTAAAGGGATGTAAACAACTGTATATGTGGTTATGTAAGGAGGATGTAAACAACTGTCTGTGGTCATGTAAGGGGGATGTAAACAACTGTCAGTGGCCATGTAAGGAGGATATAAACAACTGTATGTGGTCATGCAAGGGTATGTAAACAACTGTCTGTGGCCATGTAAAGGGGATGTAAACAACTGTCAGTGGTCATGTAAGGAGGATATAAACAACTGTCTGTGGTCATGTAAGGAGGATATAAACAACTGTCTGTGGTCATGTAAGGAGGATATAAACAACTGTCAGTGGTCATGTAAGGAGGATATAAACAACTGTCTGTGGTCATGTAAGGGGGTGTAAACAACTGTCAGTGGTCATGTAAGGCGAATATTATAAAAATAACACATGTCTCTTAGGGTAATAGTGCATATTAGCAACCCGAGAACTGAAATAACACCCGAGGCGGAGCTAATATGTACTATTACCCTGATAGACATGTGTTATTTTTTCATTATACCGAGCCAACATATTATGTTATTTTTCACCGCCATTTTATCGTCAATTGTCGTTTGGTAAGTCTGTGTTATCAAGACGTTTGCTCAGCTAGTCTGTATTGCAAGACGCTTTATACACTGTAGTGCACATTGCAAACGTCTGAGACACGCAGAGCAGAGCGGCCAGGGGAGAGAACTAGAACATTACGTTTTCTTAAGACTATATAGGTTACTCGCCCCTGGGAATATTGCAAAAAAATTATTCACCGGGTGATATTCATTTCCAGGATGATAGATCGAAATAACACCATGTGACGTCACATTAGGCTATATAGTAAAAAGTTTACGTGAGGTATAATAATTCTAATTATCTCTAAGAAGTCACTAGCAGAAACAGAAACTATAAAGTCTAGACTTTTTCTTTGAAAGTTTAGTTTTTGGTCACTTCTGGTGAAATCTTCAGGTTTGTGTGTATCTATCAGCACGCCAGTCTATCAGTCTGTCAGTATCAGTCTGCCAAACGTCGCTTTTTTGATCAGCTGGAGTATTGTGTAAATCCTATTTGTATATCTGTCTTTCTGTGTATTTGCAAGTAATGAAAACAGAGTTATTGACCTTTATTTAATCTGAAACTTCAGAGATGTTTAAAGCACTGTAAAACAATGTACCTTGAGTTATGCAAGTATGTCCGTCTGCCCGTCCGTTCGTCAATCACAAACATCGTTTTGTATTTTAAAATAAAAAAAATAAAAAAGAGCTACAGTGATGAAACGTCATAAGAATGTTAAGCAGATAGATATATTATTTTTTTATTTCTATACAAGAATATCTGACTGCTTTGCAGCAAGTAGCGATGGCAAAGGCAACGGCCCATCGCAAAAATCAGTAAAGTCATAGTTGTATTGTTACGGGTGACAGGTTAGTGAAATGTTAGTGAGGGAATAACGGAATTATGTATAGGACAATATGTGAGGCCAATTAAGCTATATAGGGGTTAAGGTTAAGAGTTGGGACGTATTTTGAAACACTTATGAGTAAAATTTCTTAATAAGTTACCTCCCCTCAATCAGGTAAATACGTTAGGATTATGTAGAATCAAGGGATAGAAATAAAATAAAAACAACAGACTGAATATAAATCATCTTTATTTAATATATTTGAATGAATGACATTTTTAGCTACACTTTTGCGGAAATGGAACAAACAACCAAGCATACAATAAAGTGACCGCGGACGATTACGATAGCGGGCAGTATGGTAATCAAAGTATAAGGTATTACATGGAGGTAAGTTCATATCAAAATAAAACAGTGTTGTTTGAAACATAGCCTATATAATTATAGGGAAGATAATAAGGTCTCTTAGGTAAATGTTTACTCTTTTTATTCAAATTTGCGAACAAATTTGTCTTCCTATGACCTGTGACAAGCTTATTTTAAAGGTTTTTGACGAAACAGTTTGGGAACCAAGTATTTTTAAACTCATTTTCAAATTTACAATGCAAAAATAAGTTTTACGTTTCAGTCTCACAAAATGCCTAACAGACATAAGTTCATTGTTGTGTTAGATGTTTACATGATCAAAAGGAATTTGACAAGAGTGTTGCTTAGTCACATACACACACACACACGCACGCACGCACAAAGTAACACATCTCACAGATTGTTCAACTAAATGATATTTGTTTTGTTGCTTTTCAGCCCCTGACGCAGGTAATATTGCTGTTAAATTCTAATCTGAGAATATTCGTAAAGATTTTTTTCACCATATAAGCATTTTATAATATCTAAGCTGTTACGTACATGTTTAGTTTCAATGTCTCTCTTGAATTAGACCTGCCTTTGCCTTAGCACCGCGCGACATCTAAAGTGAGCCTTTTCTGAAGTGAAAATGATGTCTTCCATTTATATTTATCCCATTCGAAAGATGGTTATTTCTACGATTTATAATAATTTCATTACCGGTTGATGCTTTGTACAACTGACGGCGTGTCAGTCATAATTAGAAAAGGCATCAACTCCCGCTGGGCATGACCTTAAAACTTAAGTGAGGCGGCGTGGCAGACGAGAAATATTGTCTGTAAACAGGACTAAAAGTATATTTATCCTTCATAAATAATACACGCTACTGAAACCTTTAAAGTAACGCAACAACACAAAAAAGAGTATCGCTACTGTCAGTAAAATGCGCTTCCGCTAATTTTCGTGACAATGAAGCAAATCTAGAAATTTGCCCTGAAACGTAAATTGTGCGCATTTCATGACACAAAGATTTGTCTTGCAGGATCAGTCTGTTAGAAAAAGTGTCAGGTAATCAGAAATGGAGCCTTGACACCCCCGCACAACGCAGTTGCAAAGAGGAGGGGTTGGGTGGGTATACGGGCATCAGCGTGTCCGTCCGGCCGGCCGTCGTTTTTTGGTCCGGGGATTGACTAAAGAATTATTGGTGATATCAAATTGAAACTTCATAGATAATTAGATCTCATTGAGGAAAAGTGCAGTGCCCAAGAATCATAACTCTTTTTTTCCTTTTTTCAATATTTTTTAGAATAATTGCCCTTTATAATTTTTCATTCTTAATTATTTTCTGAGACATAACTCAAAAACTGTTGAAGTTATTAACTTGAAACTTAATAGACAATTTAAGAAGAGTGCAGAGCACAAGAACCATAACTCTTTTTTTCGACAATATTGGAATGATTGCCCTTTATAATGTTCCATACTTGATTTTTGTCCTAGGCATAACTCACATAACTTGCACAATTTTGAAGATATTGCCCTTTGTAATTGTTGATACCTAATTCTAGTCTGGGGAATAAAGTAGAATATTCCTATATATCAATACCCTAGTGACAAAGCGGCATGCGGCGGTATTGGCGCCAGGACAGTGGCAGTTCTATTTAATGCTGTCTCTCCGCTTTGGCGCCTTTTACTTTTTGTGTCGTCGTGTTTTAAGTACGCATCTCGTTTTGTAGCTGGCTAAAAGTTTAAATGTCAATACGAAAACACCCCGATCTGCACTTGCACAAACATCAGACTAGCAAAAACGCAAGTCATTTTGACTGAAGTTTACCATATGTGACCAGTCCATCTAATAGAGGATGAGACGTGACAGTGAAGGACAAAATGATCACGTATGTGTGCCAGTCATTTAGCATTTAATGATATCACATCTAATTAACAAAAATCACTTGTTAAGAAAGAATCATTAATCATCGAAAACACTGTGGTTGCCAAGTCACTTTGTAAAATAAAATGTGTAATCTTTTTTAAATGAACATTGGTAACAATCTAAGGTGTATGCGTAATGCCAGTTTTTTAAAGTCATATATCATTCTAAAGGTCTTGGAGTTGTCCGTAAAAGTCGTAAACATTACGTTGTTCTATATTCTCTTCCAAAATATTAACAATTTGCATATATAGGCGGCTAAAGTAGTATTTTAACTTTAAAAGGACAAATTCTAGTGATGGTATCTCAAAATTTTGAAAATCATTATACCTGGTACAGATCTGACTGACGTCACCGCCTTTATCTTAACGTCGATTCAGTCTCTTTCGAAGTATGCGCCGTTGTGCAAGAAACACCGTTCATGCCGCTCCACCCGCTTGTCTAATACACGGTGAAACCACTTTTTGTCCAGAGATCTACTGAATGATGTAACCATGTTTCTGATCTCCGTACATAATTTGGGTGATCCACTTGCAGTCATTCACGCCGAGAGAACTGAACAGGCGTTTTCTTGGTTTTGCTTACTGTAAATTCATCTGAACTTGTGTTTGCTCAATATCAAATTCTTTGATAGCAGAAATTGTTTTTGATAAAATTTGATTAATAATTTCTTTTTTGTTTTGCTCACTGTATAAACTCTTTCGAAAGAATAAGTGTTTTCGTTACTGTGAATCCCTTTGATAGGTAACTGTTAAATTCTTTGATAAGTGAACTGTGACCATATTAGATAAGAAAACTTGATTTTTTATGTTTTATTTTATTTCTATGCTCGCAGTCTTCAACGACTGATAGTGAGTATCGGGATACCTTTGCCATGGCAGAAAGGACTGGTGTAGTGACTCTTAAAAAGCAACTGGATTACGAAACCAACAGCTACTATCAGTTCAATGTCACAGCCATTGTAAGCATTTAGTCTACATATAATTTTTGAAAGAATCAACAAGTTGCCATTCTTTAGACCCTAAAAATGTTGACAACATCTGCTTACGCTTTTTACGAGTTTTGACCAATGAAACATTTTTAAAAATACTTTTGGAATTATTGCCTCGTTTCGAACCATGACATTTGACGTGCTTCTGCATAAGTTAAATTCGAAGAAAAAGGAGAAAAATTCTATAAGACTGTCTTCCATTTTATCATAGCGTACTGCTATATGTACAACATGGTATATGTTAAGATGTATATATTCTGGAAATATTTGTTTTAACTAAATTTGTTCATTTTGATTACACAAAAACATAATACACATGTTTTTTTAATCATTTACGTTATGGGTATATAACTAACTTTTTACTTGATAAGTTTAAGATATGTTTCATAATTAAGTTCTTTGGCCAGCCGCACCTGTTGTTTGCATTCCAATATATAGGATAATTTAATGAAGATTAGCCTTAATTCATGATATGGATCTGTGTAATTTATATTTCCTTGCATTATTCTAAGATATATGTGTATTTATGAATTAAGGATAAGCAAGGACAAGGTAACACTGGGATACCCGCGGATTTAATCATCAGAGTGCTAGATGTCCAAGATACTCCACCATTCTTTATTGGACAACCGTACCGAGGCAAAATACAGGAGAATGTTTCTCTGGTGAGACACATATTGTATTTTTTGGTTTTGAAAGTAATTAAGATTCGTCCTTTGTAGCCAATATCATAGCTTTCCATTTTGCACGATAAACTCAGTTATCATGAGGGCAGATTTAACATTCTAATTGTGTATAACAAATCTTGCAGCCTTTTAGGATATTCTTCAGATAGCTGTTTATTACTAAGTCTTCCAAATATATTTTTTGTAAGAAATTTTCGAACAAGTTTAATGAAATTAATGTTCAAGATTTTTTTAAGTATTAAATGTGATATAACATTTAATCGTGACGACCTTTCAGAACACCTCTGTTGAGACAGTCAAAGCTAGAGATGGCGATACTGGGGTTTCAAATCCTGTTAATTATACAATACTTCCAGGTAAGTTTGTTCCACTAACATTATTGCATGTGTATTTACCCCAATTTTATTATGTACATATCAAAAAACATCTCTCGGAGCGCATTCTATAGACATTAAATTTGAGCGATAGTGTTACGGAGTATAAGGCTTCCTCCTACAATAACAACATTATTTACAACAAAAACATTAACTGCTATTATAGATTTTATTATATTATTGTCATTGTCATTATTTAGATGTTACCACTTGGGTTTAAAAATTCTGCTTTAAAGATATATATTGTTGATGTACAATACTAGTCATGAGATGTATGTGTACAGTTTTTCTTTTTACCAAAGCCAATTATAGATTCAAGATTGAATTGTGTAAATGAACTCAAGAGCTAATGCTGACTTTGTTTACATTACTTTTTAAGGAATCTGTTCATCCCTGTTTAAAATTAGTGCAGATGGAGTTATTACAACTGCTGCAGCTATTGACAGGGATTCCGGGGAAGTCAACGACGTTGATGGCGTCTGTGTACTGAAAGTTCTGGTAAGCGTGAAACCCTCAATAAGATTAATAAATGATTAATGCCATACACAGAGCTTTTCCTCTTGCATTTGCAAAATAGCGTGACATAATGTTGGTACTTGTTGAAAATAAATTTTAGTCGCAGTATTATTCACGTCTCTCAGAATCTTTAGAGAACAGATAAAGAAAAGTTAAAATTCAATTATAATTCGCCACGTGTAACGTGCCAGCCAGCACTTTTGAATAATTAAAGAATGTGTCTTCCATTAAGAGCATGTAAACAAATTGACCAACAAGAAAGAACTGAAATAATTTAACCCATAACCTGCTGGAACCGAAAGTGATTAGCCTTTGCCACCAGTATAAAGCCAGGCCAGCCTGCACATCCGTGCAGTCTGACCAGGCTCTATACTGTTGGTAGCTCCATTTTTGTATTTTGATGTTGAAATCCCTTAAACTTTGAATGGACTGTTCCGAATTCAAAGGTTGGCAAATCCATTACAAAATTTCAGCATGTTCAGGGTTAAATTGTGACAGATTAGCAGAAGACACTGCTACTCTGCTGACAGGAATGTGACCTAGAAAAAGAAAAATAATAATCTAAAACGTTTTTCGTCGTTTGATATACAATAGGCGTTTTCTCGTGCAGGAAAAAAATGAGTTTATGATATAATACATAGTTAAAATTTACCAGTTTACTTCTTCATTGATGTCGTTTGCTAAATCCTTCTTTTGGGCAGAAGTCTTTTGAAACTACTTATGTAACTCATTGTGAAAAAAGGTAAAATTATCATATATACCTAGACCTTGTCATCCGGTTTTAACAATATCTTTCTTATAGCCTATTATATTCTTAGGTACAAGAAGAGGACAGAAACCCAGCCGAACAATGTGGAATCACTAATGCAACAACAGAAGTAACAATCACAATCGAAGATATTGATGACAATAGCCCTGAATTTGAAAACACAACTTACATGGCAGAGGTCCAAGAGAACACTCCGCCCAATGTTCCCATTACACTTATCGATCCGAAAGAAATCACTGTCTATGATAAGGATCAGGTTGAGTTAAATATTTGTCTTCACTCATGAACCACCGAAAATCAATGCTTCTGATATATACCCGACTGAAATTTGTCTAAAGTAATTGTAGAATTTCAAAAAACACGAACTAAAAAAACACATCTTGGTTAGATCAATGGTAGATATCCTGTACTCATTTTCAAAATATCAGTTGAGTATTGTTCCATTGTGTTATACTTTGATTGTATGTTTTCGATAACACTTAAACAGTAGTAAGTACAGGATCACAAAAAGAAACACTAAAACTGTAACTTTGCTGTATTTTTTCAGGGAAACAATGCAAAGATCGGACTTTCTTTGCAATATCCAAATGGAACTCCATGCGATGATTTCATTATATCGCCAGTAACTGTACAGAAATCTGGTTCTGCATTGATCAAAGTTAAGAATCAAACACTGCTAGATTTTGAGACCATCAAAAATATAACATTTTTAGTAGGTATCTTATGAAAATGTTCAAGTTGTATCTGTGGTTTTCTGATTAAAACAAATGTGATAAATTTGTATTTTTTCACAAAAAGCCGAAAGGGGACATCATACTAAAACCTGACTTATTACGAAAGGAATGAAATAGTGAAGCCAAGTTGCATTTATTTTTCATTTTCAACAAAACTGGAATCCATTTTTTTTCTTTCTTTGCCTTCTTTCTGAAGATTCTTTTTCTGTAGTTTAGTTCTGAGAAAACTTAAATTTTCTTGAAATGCATATAAAATAATTACTTTGGCTTTGTGTCGAGATGCCATTTTTAAAGTTGAATGTTTTAATGTAACGTGTTTGACTGCTTATATAGTAAAAAGTAAAACTTACATCATTAGTTATGTACAAGAAGATATTAATATTGTGAAGTACGATTTAGTTTCGGTGTAACAACATTTTTGTGTCTGCAGAAGCAGCAGCAAAAAATTTTTTTTAAAAAACAACAACAACAACAACAACCAGAAAAGACTTCCAATTGATCAGTTCCACCGTCTCTTTTATAACTGTTATTTTATTATTTTTAACCATGTCTTAGATCCTTGCTAAAGAGTCAAACCACACAGCCACAGCCACAGTTTCCTTGAGTATTAAAGATATGAATGATAACAATCCAGAGTTTGAGAATTCCAGCTACTCCTTCAACGTCAAAGAAAATTCTAAAAACCATACATCAGTTGGAACTATAACAGTATGTGTACTAAAGATACAGTTTACAGTGACATTTAATTTTTTTCTCTTTCTTAAATAGTTACATTTGTGCATTTTTTACCATTAATGTAAAAGTTAAGACATTTTTAACTGTTTCTCTGAGCACAGTCCACGAGATTACATGATATGCTGTATATTTTGACAATGTTTGTGCTTTAATACTGGTGCCGTGATTCAATATGTGTTGACCATGATTTTTATTCTCATTCAATAATATATTGTATGATTTTGTTAAATGCACGTACAAAATAACCGATGCAGTTTACAGGCGTAGGGAACCTTATATTGATTAACGCCGCCCGTGACTTATTGTTACGGGGACAAACTACAATCGAAAAATTCTTGAGGGCCGTTACATTAGCTTCCCTATAGTTAGCGTCATCAAGTTGTTAACATTGCATCGCATCATTTCAGGCAACAGACAAAGACTCCGGTGCCTGGGGGAATATAACATACTCGATATCAGGCGGAAATGACAGGTAAGGTACAAAACTCACAATACTATAATCATTATGAATATTATAATATTGTTGTATAAATAATCTTGCAGATTTATTTTATATGAGTTGATGCCGATAATTTGCAATCAATAGAATTAACTGTGATCTTTAAAGATATCAGCGTACAGGTATCTATAGAAGCAGCTATACAGCTGATACCAGACATGTTTTGCAAAGAAGTGAAGTATGGCAAAACAGTTATGCACATACGTGTTTTTAAAGTAAATGGACGATTGTATAACGCAGAATCAGGTTTTCAATGTTTTAAGCAGGTTTTGTTAGGAAACGTTGATTTATTCGGCTTATAATTTGATTATTTATGCATGCGTTATTCGTTTGAAATCAAAATAAAATATTTTGGAATAGTCTTAAACTGCAGTACATAACACGATCTTTAGTATAGTTAGATTCAAACGTGTAAACTATTTGTTTTACATCGACTAATAAAATACCAGTCTATTAGCATACTGAAGTGTTAAAGTTGAGAATAAAAAAATAGGCACAGAACACAAATTTGATATTTCAATGTTTTAGTGGCGTTGGTCTTATTACATTACAGATTCACTGTTGACAAATACACTGGTGATATATACACATCGTGTTCTGACTGTTCCGTGTACCTTGACAGAGAGAGGGTTGATGTTTATTACATGACATACACAGCAACAGATTTGGGTGGAAGGAGTAATTCTACATCCCTCATTATCCACATTACTGATGAGAATGATAACACACCAACATTTACTAGACAAACATACTCTGCTTTTATCACAGAAAATGATGAACGATATAATGCAACACCTGTTGTTCAGGTTGAGGTAAAACAAACAAAAAAAGTCATATATACGTCAGCGAGATACCCGCCATAACAAAAGGCACCTATCGGCTTTTATGTTTTGAAAGGAAAATTTTAATGCGGTACTGTATAGCTTATTAATGTTTATTTTTAATGTTCAAATCGTTTATGCACCATTCTGTCAATATAGGCCACCGTCATATCGAAATCTACAAAACAAGTAAAACATGCCTGTACATAAATTTCAAGTATATAGGAGATACATACAAGAATAATATTTTCCATAAAACGTAAGTGTATATTGCAAGTATATTACAAACTAAAGATAATTTAAAGGCATTCTTATTGCATGCAGGCTGATGACAGAGACGAAAAAGAAACCAATAACAGCATGATCATTTATCAACTGTTATCATTTTCTGAAGATGTGAGTGGAAATGTGAGCATGAATAACACAACCGGAGAACTCTACCTGAATCATTCAATTGACTTTGAAAAACTGAAAAACAAGTCTGGAATAATAGAAATAACAGTTGAAGCAAGAGATCTTGGAGAGCCATCCAAAGCAAGTAATGCAACTGTAGTTATTACAGTACAGGTAAGAATGTGTTGTAGTGATTTCAATAAATTGTTTTGATGACCTTTTCGTTGGCAATAGTGCTTATAGTTCTCAGTTTTTTGTAACTAGTATATTTAGATCAGAGCTTTTTCTACAGAGCAGTTAAACTGTGTCAGGTTACCTAGGTCAAAACAATATTTGCATTTTTCTAGTATCAGCTGACATCAAATAAGATAACATAGAAAAGAATTGTCGTGTTCATTTATAACAACAATTTAACGACTGTTTAATTACAAACTACAAATATTTGTTGTTTTGTAGTTTTAGTAAGTTTGTAGTTTAATTAACGTCTGTATCTTGCTTTTTTGTATGTTTTTTGTTAGGCTGCACAGATTTCAACACTATAGTTATTTGGGTGCTGATGCATTTATATTACTCTTCTTTATCATTTCATTACTTAAAACTTGCTGTCTACAGTGTAATATTTTTATGTGCAGCTTTTAATAGGTATTTTTCTTTCAAGCGCACCAGAATAAACTATTGCGATGAATGATGCACCGTTATTCTTGTAATAATCAAGGCGGAAATCAGACTTAATTAAACTCTTTATATTTGTAGTTTGCTCAAAGTTTTTGTCAAATCAAAGCATTTTTAGCAATTGCTTGACACTAAATCAGGTCAAAAGAATTAGTCATAGAACAATACAGAGACGTGTTAAGAAGAAATAAAACAATTCATGTGTTGCAGGATGAAAATGACAACGAACCAATTTTCAGTGAATGCATATTTAACGAAAGTGTAGCAGAAAATGCCACGTCTAATGCAACGAGCAGTAAGTGCTAAAACAATAATTGTATTAAGGACGATAACAGATCTGTAAATAATCATTTTAAGAGCAGTGATTTTTCCCATACGAACCTTACTAATTGAACTTAGATTGACACAGAGATCCACTAGCGTCCTCTTTCGTAAACTATAATGTTAAGATGTATTTAACTAGTTATAATGTAGAAGCATTATAATTGAACTATCAATAACTGTTTCGTCCACAAATTTTAAAGTGTATATTGAATTTGTATTTGTAAATGAAAAGTTTTACGCTATCATGTCTTTTTAAAGATCATTTTTTTGTGATTCAATGATTCAATGTCGTTGTATTCAACTTTCATAACTTCCATTCAGCTACAATGCAGCTTGTCTACTTATAATATTGTAACTTACTGAAGGGAAGTATAATCGTTTTACAACATGTCTGCATGTAAAAACGTAGACTGTATGAAAGCTTTATTTTTGTAGAAACATCGATTGGAAATTTGTCCGCAACCGACGCCGATGGAAAGGCCCCTAACAATAAAATCCAGTACTTTATCATTTCCGGTGCTATGGATCACTTCACTGTGAATCCAGACTCAGGCGAGATAAATGTCCAGATAAATGCTCATCTTAATAGGGAGGAAATATCTTTTATAACATTACTGTTGCTGCAATAGACCAGGGCTCATCTCCGAAAACCGGATCAGCTGTCCTGATTATAAATATTGACGATGTGAATGACGAATATCCGAAGTTTAACATGACTGAATATGGGGAATCTGTTCTTGAAAATGATTCAAAGCTTGTTGGAACAACCATCATAACTTGCTTAGCCACAGACGAAGATCTTAATGCTTACTTAAGTTACAGTATAGTTGAAGTATCAGCTAAGGACGAATCTGGTATTGTTGTTAACCAAACATTAGTCAAGGTACGTAAGTTTGATATAAAAACATACCTTTCCCGAATGTACATCAGTTGTTATTTAATGTAATAGTTTCGGCCTTAAATTTGATGAATGTTTTACAAATAATCAAATGAAGAATTGCAACTATCTTTGTCGAAGCAAATGCAATGGATTTTTCAGGCAAAATAGTTGTTTTGCACTTTCAAACAATATTCTAATACAGTTGCCGAAATAGATGTCTTAAAAACATTACAAAATGGCTCAAATGTTTTGAGAAAGTGCCAAGGTTTATTAGTATTTTTGTACATTACGGGGTACTACTTATCAAACAATATGAAAACGCTAAATCTCTTCTAGGATTACTTCGGTATTCACGATGAAAATGGTTCAGTTTATATTAAAACAACGCCTGACCGAGAAATAGCGAAAACAATATATCTGACGATCCAGGTTGAGGACTTGAATGCATATCTTCCAGTGCCACAAAAAGCTAATGGTAAATAAATTAGTCTTCAATATTTCTATGCACAATTTATTTTAAAAATTCTAAGAGCAACATAAGTAGCATTAAGTAAGAAATGATTCTTCAGTGTGATAATTTACAAAGTTGGAAAAAAAACATGTAATCAGCAAGTATTTCTTGTATTGCTTTTGTGTAGTCTTCAAGCTAATGACATCCGCATAACTAAAGCTGGCACATGAATCCGTATACATGTATCAATTCTTTTATGTATTAAAGATATCGAAAAAAAATGTTTTATAAAACCTTTACTTTGCTTTGTGAATATGCGTTATATTCATATTCTTATGGGTATAAAAGTTCGTAACTGAAATGTGAAATGCATCTTGGAAAAGACAACTCAGAGCGGGATTCGAACTCTGGTATTCCTGCATCAAACGCTCTAGTCACTTGGCCAAGGAGTTGATTCCCTGACGCAGTTGTCAGTTTTATTTATACAAGTAAAGGTCGGTGTGCACTGGACTAAAACATCCCCTCTTAAGAAATTAACCATGAAGACGAATAGTGTTATCTAACCCTGAAAGCTTTGTCATCATCATCATCATAATCTTCATCATCGTCATTATTATTATTATTAAAAGTCAGTACAGAAGGGGATAACCTGGACAAGTTAACCTGGCCAAGCTCTCATCTTACGAACATGAACGTTTGTAAAAGAAAATTGCAATTTATCTTGGAAAAGACCACCTAGAGCAGGATTCGAACTAGAATATTCCCGCAGCGCTCTAACCACTGAGCCAAGAATCGATTCCCTGACGTTGTGGTCAGAGGTTATATTTATACACTTAAAGACCGGTGTGCACTGGACCGTAACAATATAAACAGCAGTGTTTTAACTTCACAACTCAATAAAGCTTCCTTTTTATCTTTTTTTTAGTTTCTCTGACTATTACACTGTTAGATGACAACGATAACCCACCCGAATTTACTGAAAAACTGTACAATGTAAGCGTCTCTGAAAATGCACAGAACCCAACAATACTGCTGACCATTAGTGCTACAGACAGAGATGAAAATAGAACAATCAGATATGGAATCATCAAAACATCGAATGAATCCGATTCATTTTCTATAGACCCCGTCTCAGGTAAATCAGTCCACTGTACCATTTTAAAGCTTTTAATCATTTGGTTTGCATCCGTTTTATTTTTAGTCTTATTCTTGAACACTTGCAGATTGCTAAAAAAATTCCAGTAAATAATGAAAACATACTTCTAGACAGTTAATCATATTTACATGACTAAAAATAAGTTATCATAGGTAAGCAATCCTGCGTGTTGCCCAGCTAACTTTTGTGCATACATTTAATTGTGAAATCATTCTTTTTCCGTATGTATTATATTCTTATGATACATATATAATACAGTTATTTTTTCCAGGCGTCCTTCGGAAAACTGGACCACTTGACAGAGAGGAAACCTCAAAAATAATTCTGAAAATAAAAGCCGAAGATAACGGAGTACCTCCACTCAACTCCACTACAGATGTTTCTGTGAATGTGCTTGACTTTAATGATAATGCCCCGGAGTTCGAAAATTTCACAAGTGAAATAGTAATACCAGAGAATGCTGCTATAGGTTATTTTGTTTTAAAAATAAGTGCATCAGATGCCGACATCGGTCCGAATGCTAATGTTACATACAGCATAGAGGAAGGAGACGATGAGAAGTTTGCAGTTGATCCACTTAATGTAAGTAAAAGTTAAAACTGATTCATGCTTTATAGGTTACTTGAAGAACAGTCATTTCAACATGATTATCTCACCAAACATGAAGAGTTTTGATAACAACATTGTCGGCTTGAGGAAGATACAACAGAGTTTGTAGTTCAGCAGAGTTTATAAACTTACTATTTTCTTGATTTTCTTGAACATTCTATTTTCTTATTGACACTAACGAAATGGGAGGGTTTTAACATGAAAATTTGTCTCACTGTCAGATCATAAGGACAAAGTGTTAGAGGCTCTTCATAATAATGCTAATATGTGCCTCTCTTGTGATTTATTTATTTATCAAATTTCAGGGAAGTGTTACAGTATCAAAAGACTTAGACAGGGAGACAAAGGCTGTGTATATGCTTCGGATTAAAGCACAAGATAATCCACTGAATATTAAAGAACAGAAGTCTACTGAAAAAACTTTGACTATCAGTCTAAGTGACATTAACGATAATGAACCACAGTTTGAAAGCACATACTATTCAGCAAGGGTTTTAGAAAATGGAGATGTCGGAAATTCAATTTTACAAGTCCAAGCACACGACAGTGATGCAAGTGACACTAATAATTCACTGATTTTCTATTCATTCAGTAATGATACAACACCCCCGGGTCTCTTTAGAATAGATGCACGCTCGGGGGTTGTCCATGTAAACGTTTCTTTGGTTGGCCACGTGGGATCTTACGTTCTTGGACTAATTGCAGAAGATCAAGGAGAGCCAAAGTTGAACAGTTCAGCTGTTGTTAATATTACAGTGCTAGATGTTAATCTGAATCCACCGTACATCACAAATCTACCAAATAATAGCAAACTCGGAGTTTATGAGGTATATAAATGTTATTTAAATTTTCTTTTTTCTATATTGTCTCTACAGAGAATATGATTATATAATATACGAACACTGTTTGATTCAGTCAGTGTAATGGACATTTTCCAAACCTCGATTTAATGATCTTGTTTGAGAAGCAAACTAAATAATGACAACATAAAGGCAATATGAAAAACTTAAAGAGATTGTAAAGATATGACAGGTACTATCTTCAAACTGCGCCGAAATAAATAGGTCTACGAAGCAACGAAGCAAACATTTCAAAATCACTGTTTCCCTTAGTCTGGCTATAAAATTATTAAGATTGTTAACGTGAAAACTAACAAAAGCCTAAGGACTGCTGAGAATAAAACATAATAATATGAATAGTATATATACAAATAGCCAGAACTATTGAAATGATATTGCAGTCATTGTAATAGTTTCCACCCATCCACTTCATGATAAAGAAAATTTCGAAATACATGCCAGTGGGGTTTTAAGTAAGCTTAAATGAATTTTATTTATATATTGTTCTAAATATTCAAGCAAAATAAAAGGTCTGTGGTGTTATTTTGGAAAAACGTTGATACTTACTTTCAATAATAGCCATGTAAAATTGCGTTATTGCATTCGAAGAAAATCAAGAACGAAACAGTGTGTCTTATTCCAAGTAATGGAAAGTTTTAAAACCAACACTAGACAAAAAGAGCTATATAAAAGACAAAAGGCCTCTAGTTGGGATCGAACCCAAGGCCTTAAGTGAAAATGTCTCAAATCAATACAGTTCTCTTCAGTTAGGAGGCATTACATTATATCCCACTACCTTTAATATTAATTAAGGACGCAACATTCAGAAATAGCTAATAGACCAGAACTCTCACACATTGCGGTTCATGACTTTTCATGTTAAGGAACTAAAGTGCAGAAACGCTGAATGGTTTTCTAAATAATATTTTATATGTAAAAGGTAAGAGTGTTAAACATGACAAACAGATAGTCATTTATTGCTTTCTGATTTTTTTTTCATTTTCAGTGCGTCAAAGTCGGCTCTGCAATATACCGTTTCAACTATTCAGATGACGACAAAGGTATCAATGCCGATGCTTATTTCAACATAAGTGAACTTGATGACCAAATATTTGACACCTTTTTTCTGGATCCAAATGGAACTCTTGTTGTTAAAAAGGGACTTGATGCAGTGAATAAAACCTCCTACAGGGTAAATGCCATTTCATTTCATTTAGAGCAAAGATAATTATGACAAAACAACGGATTAGTTCTTGTTTGATTGTTAGTATTGTTTGCTGTTTAAGTCATTATTTATATGTGTATATGTAGAGCTTAATCTTCTGTCAAAATATAAAGTCAAATGAATATTTAAAATCAAATCATAAAGTTATCTACAACAAGTAATTAATTTCGTTATTAACGTTTCTTCCAACTTTTTTTACGAATACAATTTTAGTTTCAAGTACAAGTCACGGATAAGGGGACACCACCATTGTCGTCCGATAAAGTAACTTTAACGATCGAAGTCCGAGACGTCAACGACAATCTGCCCTCGTTTGGCGCAGACCCTGAGAAATTCACTGTGAAAGAAAACCAACCTGTTGGTACGTTGGTAGGGGCAGTGATAGCGGAAGATCCTGACTTAAATTCTGTGGCGTGTTACTTTATTGAAGGTATGATTTAATCAGAAATCAGAATATAGACTTTAAATGCAAAAAAAATATACCGTAAGATAGAAGTAAGAAAATGAGAGAACTTGAACTTAGTGACTGCACCTGACATGTGAAACTGCATACAACGTTATAAATGTTTGTATAATTATATTTTTTTTCGCATAAGCCTTTCTTGTATAAGTAGTGGCAATGATGTTTATGTAAATGACTCTACTACGAGATACTACTCAATAACTCAGAATATTTGAAGTATCGTGCTGTTTTAATACGTTTGCTTCATTAAATAGTAATTGTATGGTGATAAGGTGAATATCCCAGTTTATGGACCTTGTTTATGTAATATTTACGGAGCTACTGCAAATATTAAAGTGCTAGGTCTATAAAACGGTGTACTTTACAATATCCTTTTATAATATGACTGTGTAGATAAATAGAAGTTATTCACGGTAGAAGTTAAACATTTCATGGTCTTAGCAACCACTTAATTATTTCACATCCATACTTCTTTTTCTTTTTTATCTGCATACAAAATTACATAATTACATAATACATGTATTCCTGGTGTTTCCAGGTGCTAAAAATAGAAAAAAAAAATGCGCAGTGTGATGATCAAATTTTTTTCGGTGAATATCGTTTCTATTTGCTCACGCGTGATCAGCACTGGCCCATCGCAATTTAAATAAAGTAATTAAAATTATTGTTTCGTGATTATCAATTTTTTTAAGTTCTGTCTTTGTTGACCGGAATGATTTTAACAGTCATTGAACGTCATTATATTTATTATTTTTGTGAAAATTTATATAATTGAAAAAATTGAATGGCAATGCGGCAATCTGTGGCTTTGAATTTAGAAAATGAGACAATGTAGAACGTTTTAAATGTAAAAGAAAATGTCTAAAAGAAATTTCGATACAATATTTTTTGTTGTTTTTTATCCAGGTGATTCTTATAATAAGTTCTTCGATATCGGCAAAAACAACGGCAGCATTGTAACCAAGATGAAACTTGATTATGAAGAACAAAATGAATACAAATTTTCCGTGGGAGTTAAGGATTGTTCTCTAGTTGTCAATATAAGTGAATGTGGAGATATTGATGATTCGAAGGATCCTAATTACAGAGACAAAATCAATGTAACAGTTCACGTAATAGACGTTAACGACAACCCTCCTGTTTTTAAATTGGACGAAATAACTGTAGGAATGAGAAGAAAAACAGAGGTCAATGAACCACTGGACATATCCCTAAAGGTAAAGTTGCAGGCTTTTTTCATTTTATTGTATTCAATATATATTTTCTGGACTTGAATTCAAATAATTGTATGATGATCTGAATTTCGAATATACGTTCAATTTTGAACAAACAAAAACTGACAGATACATGATACATCGAAGTAACTTTTAGTAAAAAATGCTCCTTTACGATAACTTACGTTGTTATTGATAAATATTTTCAGACAAGTGATTATATTGAAGATGAAGATACAGAAGAAAATGGAAGACAAGCTTGGGTGTTCACAAATGCAGGTAATATTCAGACGAGTGCCTCTTTGAGTGGTAAGATAGGTCCAATGGATGGTGTGATGAATTGCTCTAGTGACAAGAAACGTGTAAGTGCTGTTGCTGGTCTTTTTTTTAATGATGATAGAATTTTGTTTGCTAATCATGGTTTTAGCCAGTTTAACCCTTAAAACCTAAGTATGTCAAATTTCATTAATTTTCTTAACCTCAGAAAAGTCTCTTAAATTTTTCAAAGCATATCATAAATGTTGAATATAATATAATTTTAAACACATCGCGTTTCTTTATCCAATTTTTTATCAAACATACCATGTTTTTATTCTCCGGCACAACATAATTTTATGTGTTTCTTTATTACCTGTACACTAATTTCTTCAAAGAAATCTGATGAATATATGATGTTTTCTTAAAGCATATAGTGTGTGTTACTGGGAACGGTTCCTTAATCAACAACAAGTATTACAGTGAGGACATTTCTGGCTATTTCATCCTTCCTGTAAACGTTAGCGACTCGGCTGGAAGTGACAGCATTAATATTAAGGTAATTCAGTCATTTTTCATCATTTCATTTTATTTCTATATACAAAATGCAATTACAAAAAAAAAACATATATTAAGTTTTAGTAAACTAATTGATCACCCTGGACTTGATATATTCAGCTTTAAATATACCAGCTGTGTATGTGTGATTTATGTGCATTTCTGTAAATTTATTGTTAATCCTTGCAGATTTTCTTAATTGGCGATTCTCAAATACTGATTATGACAGTGTATGGACCGAAAGAAGATATCGCTGAAAAGAAAAACGAGATTCTGGCGTAAGTACTATCATGTGTTTGTCTGCCTATCATTAAATATGTAAAGTATGATAAAATTGACATTTTTCTGAAAAAGTATAAAAACATAATAAATTTCAGAATCATATTTTTATTCCTAACTTAGGTGTTTATGTAACTTCATCAACTTGATTTTAATAGCATTGCACATGTCATTTTTCACTGTTTTTATCCCTATCGTCCCACAACCGATTTTCTCACTTGCAAAGCATTCAAATTTCTTTCTGCTAGAGAATATTCATTTAATTAAAACATTTCCAGTCTTTATATTACATAATTACCTGTAGTTTGCAAAATATGATTGACGTTATCTAGCATTACAAATCTACTAGCATTTGTTATATTTTTCAGTATATACAGTAAAATTACTGGCCACACTTTCGTGTATGACTGGCTGGAAGACCATAAAACAACTGATGGACGAGTTGAAACATTTAAGTTGGTTTTTCCTTTTTACCTTTTTTTAACTGATTTTTATCTTGCAATTACTTTTTGTACAAATTGCATACAATCAAAATGTTGAATGAAAAAAATGTTTATTATAT
Organism: Cyclina sinensis; assembly: GCA_012932295.1. Taxonomy (NCBI): domain Eukaryota; kingdom Metazoa; phylum Mollusca; class Bivalvia; order Venerida; family Veneridae; genus Cyclina; species Cyclina sinensis. Next base: position 34,724,299 of record JAAONU010000001.1, on the reverse strand, counting down.
TATTTAATTAATGTGAGAATTGAATTTGAATTCCACTCTTCTATTTATTTAAGGACAGACATTTATTTCCATGTAGTTGACAGCAAAACTGAAAGGACACTTTCTGCAAGCGAGGCTTTACGGTAAGATCTGTGTATTGTTCTGGAAGCTAAGACGGCGAAATAAGATATAATTTTAGAATTGTTACAGTTTTGTGTGCAGCCATCATTTTAAGACTGTTTACCATTTTCATTTTTACTTTATTCTAAATGGCTGTACATTGTATTTAATGTTGTTTATTTTACAAAGACAAGATGATGCAAGAAAACAAAACAGACAAATGATGCTTAAGCAGGGGCACAGTAGCTGACAAAACACATACATGTGTAAATCATTGTCAGTACATATAATATATAATTATTTTTTTACCAAACATAAAATTCGTATTTTAACATTAAAAAGACAATATCTTTAACTGATTAAAGGTAATCAGCGTAATTAGTAATGTAAAAAGGCAAAACAGTTTTAAAAGCAAAAGAATGCAATATATTTGATATTCTACTTGAAGGGTTGTCGACCAGAATTACGAAAGATTGTTACAAGCTATGCAGCAGTTCCAAGTGTTAGAAATAGTTGTAAGTAGTTATACAAATTTGTAAATTACATAAATAGTTGTAAGTAGTAACACAAATTCGTAAATTACAGAAATAGTTGTAAGTAGTTACAAAGATTTGTAAATTACAGAGTTGTATACAAAGTGGTTATACAAATTTTGTAAATTACAGAAAATTAATTTTCTCTATCATATTGTTGACTTGTTACTTGAAATTTTTGAATGCAAACGATAACCTTTTGTCGATATTTAGGAAATGACAACTTAAAAATATAGTATAAAAGATAAACTTTAGTCTGAAGTTTCAACTTTAAAAGTTAAACTCTGTCCATTTATAAGCTCAAAGATGCATTGAAAAGATTCACAAAATGTTAAAGCGACTGACTCACAAAATTTTGCTGAATTTTTTTATTATTTCAAAGTTAAGAGGATTTAATATACTATGGAAAAAATATAATATAATGCTTCTATACACCATGAAAATTGAAAAAAAAATGTTTTGACTTTACCAGGATTCGAACCCACGACCTTTCGGTCAGTAAAATATGGAGCGACGACTTAGCCTACTGAGACACGGCGTCTAGTTATTACATTGCCTCAAAATTAATTTTATAACTATAGTATTTACCCTGTGACTAACGGGGTAAATTTTTTACCGATAAAAGTGTGTAAAACTTTATGTTTTGATGTTTTTCTGTAACAAAAACTGAGTCAGTTACTTAGTTTAAATATGTTCTTCACGATTACAGCAAGAATTTCAAGATGTATAAAGATTTTCTTTTTATCATCGTCTGTGAGTCAGTCGCTTTAAGTTAGGAAAATTCATTTAAAAAATAAACTAAAAGACAAAAACATTAACATTGTGAAACAAAAATCAAATATACATAAGTCTTTTTGATTTTTAAGAATTTTTTTAAATATTTCGCTGTGATATTTTACTCATGAATTCTTGCATTTTTTTTTCGTTTTTAAGCAAAATATGCTTTATATTCAGTAATTCTGAAAAAGGCAGCTCTGTTAAACCTGTTTATTTTAGCAGAGGAGAAAAAAAATCATTTTCTTTGAATCTGTTGCCGTGATTATTCTATATTCTATATTGTATTTTTTAAATATCTATTTTTTAGCCAAGTGTGAAAGAAATTGCTGAAGAGGACAACTCCATTAAAACTATTTACATCTTGGCTGCTGTGATTGCCGTTCTTGTTGTCACTGTTGCTATTGTAATTTACGTTTCCATAACGACCAGAAATGCATACAAAAGAAAGTTAAAGGCCGCTACTGTTAAGCCTCTGGGTAAATGGTTAAGTTTTGTTGAAAATAAGATTCTGTTAGCATCTGTAGAAGTTCAGGGAATATTTTTTTCATGATAAAAGTGTTCTTCCGAAAAAAGGCGTTTTAAGAATGCATGAATAATACATAATTCAACGAGACGTTGTTCAGTTTGTTAAAAAAATATGAAATGTAGATTCACTAGATGTTTTCAAACAAGAAAGACTTCCATGAAAATTATTGTGAGCACATTCTGTTTCCAGTTAAACTAAATTATCAATATACGAAAAACATTTTTAAAAGATCTGTTATTCATACTTGCATCTATCAGGAGATCTTTGAATGAGTAATTTAAACACATCTTTTTTAACATTTGAACTTAATTTTTTCCATATTTTAAATTCGTCGATTGAACATTTTCAATTTTTATAGATGCCCCTGTTGTAACAGAGAAAGATAGTGCAGGTATTCCAGGAAGCAATGTGTTTTCACAACAGTAAGTTCTTCATGTGTTAAACTTTTGTAATGTTTCTGTAAGAAATTGTCAAGACCTGAGATAATGCAAAATGTTTAACTTTTTCTGTGCAGAATTATGATTTTACTTTATTTGTTTTTTGGTTTGTTTCACAATTATCATATCAGCTATCTAATCAATTAATTCTAAGTACTTTAAGTATTGTAAGTATCGTTTGTATTTGTTCGACGAAGCATGATTTTTTTATTTAGGCATATTTTTTTTAATGATTTGCGTTTTTCTTATATGACTGCAAAGTTCGACAGTTCCACAGTTCCATCTCTTTGTTTTGTTTTTTGTTATCTTCGGGACGGGTTTAACACTCTTTATACCGGCGCATCCTGAAGAGTTTGGTCATTTTGAGTGTATGGGACAGTACATGATACAACCGGTTTTGCTATAAACACTAGAATTGTAACAATAACAATTCTGGTTTTTATTACAAAACAGTTTGTAACAGAGCATCCTGTTCCAGAGACACTTCTGAATTTTTTAATGTTCATGGTATAGCATCGATGCATTGAATTTCCGTTGTTCGTCTAACATGAACATAAAATCGGAGCTGGGGGAGGGTTGATATCCTAGACAACATATCATGTGTGTTACCTCTGGACACCAGCTCGGCATACGGTTATGTCCTTTCTGTCAGCGGTACAGATATCTGCAAAGTATATGTTAAATAGTCACGTTGTAACAAAAGGAATCTTTAAATTTCAGGACAAATCCAATTTTAAATGCCGAAATACCAGATAAAATTGAGTATGACAATCTAAGCATGGGAAGGTAATACTTTTTTCTGAAGTGCAAGTTTTTATAATAACAAACGACATAGATATTTTTCTGATTTTTTCTTCAAAATTTACAAAGCTAATTTCAGTAATATTATTATGAGATAAAAGTAAAAACTTCTGAAAAATAAACTTGAATGAAAAGGAACAACTTTACAAGTTTATCGTTAAATTTATAAAGTTATAATTCATTGCTTGTCCAAACCAGTTTACAACCGTCCTTTCTACGTTTTGATACTTCTAGAAATAGTAAGAGCTGTAATATAAAACATGTATATTTTCTATACTTCATAACAGCAATGATTCATTAGACTCGAACAGTGTAGGAGAACCCCGTAAGGAGAGCGACTATGATCAGATTGAGGAAAAAGAGGTGAGAATGGACATATATCTTGAAGAGAATAATGATTCCTTCAAAATGGAGTGTCTTCTTGACGCGGCATTGAAACAATATGACAAGCAGAACCTGCAAAACAAGCAAGAAAACAGCAGTACAGACGGAATTGTTTCTCCGCGTGATATAGATGCATTGGCGTTCGAGAATACCGCTTATGTTGGAGAATTTGAAAGCACTGAAATCTAAAATCTTGCCTTTTGTATTTAGAGACATTTAATTCATGTTTTCAACTGACAGTTTTCAGCTTTTATTTAGTTATAGACATTTATTTTCATACTTTTTCAGAGTCGAAACATTTTATAATCGGAAATTTCGTTTATATGAAAGTTCGTTAACATAATCATAGCAGATTCGATAGAATAAGGCGTGAAAATTCCGTTGATGTCTTTTGACAGATTACCTTATGTTTGACGTGTTTAAATATTGTTTATTAGATGTGGGTTTTTTGAAATAGCAGAAAAGGGAATAATATTTAGCGTTTCTGAAGTTAAATAGGGAGTTGACAATATATAATGATACCAAGTAGTTGCGAATGAGCTACCAAATATTGCATTAATAAACTGTAAAGAGTTTTCTCACGAGCTGCTCAATCGACTCAAAGGTACACTTGTACCTATTAATGACTGGTTAGCCTGTTTTGTTCAGTATTTGGATAGTTACTTTGAGATGTTTTTACAAAAGAATTATTGTACAAGTACTTACCTGTGGTTATTATAAGTTATTTCAGAGTGATGTTAAGTTTAAATATGCACTGTTACGCCGTTTATAGCTTACGCATGTATAGAAGACGTAAGCTGTATACGTTGGATATATACATATACGTTTGAAATAGGTCTTATATATATAACTCACATAGTGAGTGACCAGTATAAAATATAATTGTGATCATACTTGACCGTCATCACCACTATCATAAACTTTGTTGTAGCAGTAGATCTAGTAGCAGCAACAGCAGCAGTAGCAAAAGCAGCAGTAGAAGTAGTAGTGGTAGTACCGGCATATACCGTTATATCATGAAGGAAGCCTATCTAGTACATAATATTGCATACATAAACACATAAGACTAATTATGAGGCTTTCAATAAAACATGAACAAAACATACGTCTTATTGTAGTTAAAATCCATATCAACAGCTCTTGTAGAAAAAAACAACATTCGAAGGACACACAGACAGACACAAACATACACACTACTATTTCTACTACTACTACTACTACTACTTACAACTACTGCTACTGCTACAGCAGTAGCAACAACACAACTACCACATCAGCGACAATGATAGCAACATCAACAACAACTTTATGCATTTGCAACACTGTGTTGAATACGATCATGATGCTTCTGTTGCTGCTGCTGACCACGACATCGACAATGATGATAATGATGATGATCATCATCATTTTTTTCAGAAATGAGCTTGATAATGTGATATGCATCATATTGACGTATTCAGCTTAAGGTAACTGTTTTCGGTTTTATAGTCAACGAATACAGCTCACGCGTGAAAAAGATTTTTTTGACAATGTTGATAAATGTTTTGAACGGCGTGAGCTGTATACGGCGTAACAATGCACTCTTTCAGTGACAGTCTGACCTCATTATATATATAAATACAAGAAAAAGTTTGTTTCAGAAATAAATTTTACGTCTATTATACCATTTTAATTCTCGGTAGCGCTTTCAATGTATTATAACATATCTTCAGCACAGGACGTAAAAAGGAGAAAACATACTTAGAATGAGCAGAAATAATTTCTACTCCTTTTGTATCATATCTCAAAATTTAATTCCAGCTATGACCAAATACAAATTCTTGCACGTCACTTGCTTCAGTACTGTGTGCATAGTTTTTAAGTCGAATATAACAAAAAATGTGACTTATGGGTTACCATACTAAAGAATTGTATGAACTTTGTGAAAGTGATCTCAGTCCTAATTATAAAAAAGTCAAAAACAAATCTGCAAAGCAAAATAGATATCAATTATTCAAGACAGATTTGTGAAACAGCCATGAAAGAAGGAATCTGAATTAACTCAGAAACGTGCATATCTCGTAGTGTATTCGCAAGCATTATTTTCCAGGAAGAACACAGAGTTGTGCTTAGTAAAAGCGTAGGTTCAGAGAGAAATTTTAATCCTTATGTGTGACAAAATTAGTTTTAGATTCTACGTAATATTGGTAAGATATATTCGTTATATGCATTTTTGTCATTTTAGAGAGGACTTGCGTAATCATACTATCCAATCTATTCTTATAAATAAAGTACTGTTCAAGCTATTTTAGACATATGATTGGTTCCAAAATTAAGCTAACAAGTATCAGTTATCTCGAATTTGTGTTATATTTTCTTTATTTATTTTAAGAATTTTTTCTTGTTTTTATTTGTTTCTTCTAGTGGCATTGTGTTTTGCTGACCATGAAGTGCTATTGGTTTTATGTTATCATTCTCAGTAGCACAAAAAATGATTTTTTCTGTTCTTGACAGTTCTGATAGAAATGTTGAACTATTGAACTAGTGATTATTGATTTAAACATATTTTATTCCCAGAATATCTACATACATTATACAATCATTATTACATGCACATTTATTTACAATATTCTAGTGAAAGGGATAAGAATGACAGACTACGTCTTATGGAATTCTTTTCCTCTTAAATATTAAATAATTCTGTGTCGGTCATAATTATCTTCTGAGAATAAGATACATAGAACTAGTACAGTGAAAGAAAGTTTATTTAAATAAAGAACAAAAGTACTAAAGTGGTGTAAGGTATAGAAGAAAAAACAAAAATAAAATGGGAGGGAGAAGAAGTCTCACAATACACATTTTTAACTCAAAGTTTCCGGTTCAGGGAAACCGTTTAGTATTAGCTATATAAGATTGCACATTTGAAAATATCATAGCATTATCATTGTCTGATAGGTTGGAGTTACCAAAGAGTAGGACATCAAGGTCTATATCAAATTCTTGAAGATTATTGAAAAGTATGTGAGGTTGCGCGTTGTAAAAAGGACATTCAAAGAAAAAGTGATAATTTGATTCTACTTGCCCGCAATCGCATAAAGGAGTAGGGGAGATATTTCTAAAGAATAAATGGTAGTTTAAGGAACTACATTTTGTGCGAAGTCTTGTGTGAAGTATTTGGAGTTTTCTGTTTTTAGAGTACAAATACTTTGGTGTGCGCTGGTTGTTGCGAGTTAAATAAGATTTAAATAATGAGAGTGTAGGAAGATTTCTAATTTCGGTAGGCAAGGCATTCCAATCTCGGATTGTAGAAGGAAGAAAAGAGTTAGAGTATAAAGAAGTTCTTGCATATATTCCACTTATATCGTCAGAGTTGCGTAGGTTATAACGTGTATTAGTTTGATCAGGAATTAAAGAGGCTAGATAATCAGGAGCAAGATTGTTTTTCATTTTGTAAAATAGGATAAGCCTATGATTGTAACGTCTTTGCTGCAAGGTTTCCCAGTTTATTTCTCTGAGAAGATTATCAATTGAAACAAGTCTAGTCGTACCCGAGGCAATTCTAGCACATTCGTTTTAAATTTTGTCTAAAAGTTCAAGTTTGTATTGGAAAGCATTTCCCCATACAACATCAGCGTACTCCAGAATAGGGCGTATAAAGGAGGTATAAATTATTTCTAAAGATTTCCTGTCTAAAAGGAATTTTAGTTTTCTCATTATGTTTACCCGTTTCCAAGCCTTTTCTATTATGTAATCGATGTGTGAATGCCAGTTGCAATTGTGTGAAAGAATGATTCCAAGTTGTTTATGATCGTGTACTTCAGGTATATTCTGATTGAGCATCTGTAGAGTAGGATGATGAGAATTTTGTTTTCTTGTAACAACAAGCGACTCTGATTTTGACGGATTGAAAGTAACAAGCCATTTGTCTGCCCATGTTGAGATTGATTGTATATCTCTTTGTAATTGCTGGGCCGCTGTTACTGGATTTTCTACAACAAGATAAAGACTTGTATCGTCAGTAAAAAGGTTTACATTTGATTGTAAATTTAAAACAATATCATTAATGAATATAAGAAAAAGTAAAGAACTAGTGATTATTAAAGATCAGGTACAGAAACTAGCTGTCTATCAAGAAAATTGGTTTTATTTCATCACATTTAAAGCTTTGTGTTTTTAAAATACAAGCTGTATTCTGACAGCCTGTTGCAGAAAAGTGTCTGCCTACTTAGATGACAGTATTTTTAACATTTTCTTTTTCAAATTAAGATATTATAAAAATTCCCTTAAAGCTTCTCGGTGATCAGAAGGAGAAATTACCAGTAAATACTTAATCTGACTTACTTTACTAAGGGGACCATGATAAGAATGTCTTTAGACACAAAAGCCTTTCGCGACATGTTTCAAACATACTGAAGCTTATTGGGCACATCGATTTAAAAAGACGTCATAAAGTCCATGATGAGTTATTTCGAGAACAGAGATTTTGATTTTGAAACATGGCAAACAAGTTAGACTAGTCTAAAACTTGCTTTTTTCACTACCGGAATAAGCTGGTACGTCAGTTTAAGCGCATTAAAGCAACATACAGTTACAATTACAGTGTCATGTTATACCTTTAACACGTATATGGAAACCCACAGAAGTCGGTGTTACGTAAACTGCTTGGTCGGAGGTATTTTGTATAGAATTATTCCTGTTCATTTCAAATATCAAATACAGATTGTTTCATAAAAATTATAATAAGCGTAATTCAAAGGGGCAAGTGTCTGTGAAAACAAAGCATATTTTAAATTCTTAATAGTTTTGATAATAACACATCTGATCATCATTTATTTTATTTTTATTATACATATATGTTTAATATAAAGTACAGGAAAATCCTCCTTTTAAATACGACTGGCAAGACTTCAAATTCCGTATTCAATGAAATCTCTTGTACAACGTGTAACGGGCGACGTCATTAACTGCCTGATATTATGTACTCATTCTTCTTGTTACGCGCGACGTCATAAAACCATACACCATAAAAAGTGACGCTTTTGTATATTTATCTACTTACGCTTCAGAAGGAATTAAAAATGTATTTTAAAAAATAAAACTATAATAGTATGCTAATAAGAGAAAACCAACACCTTTACAGGAATATCTTTTAAATGTTCTTGTTAAACTGATGTTCAGGCCAATCGCACGTCCCAGTTTGTATCAGAAACTACCTTGAAACACAACAATAACAACAGGAACAACAATGACAGGTATAAACAACCTACGACTGTTTGAATTGTTTTCAGCATGAAAGTGATCAAGACAACACAGATAACAGCGTAAAAGCAAGTTCAGAGATAAATATAATTGTTTCACTGATAAATAGTTAATTATGAAGCTTGATGCTTCTGTTAATCATTACCAATGTACTTTGGTTGATATTTTTATTGATTCATATTAAATTTGATGTAAACTCTCTACGTTTTGATGTGTGTATAAAATGCCATAAAGTGGACGTAACATAAAGTTTTAGTGCTTATTTCGAACGCCTTTTAATCATAACATAATTTGATTTTTTCGACATCTGAAGCATTTCTTCAAAGAGCTTTAAATACATTTGAAAGTAATTATCTTGAGTTAGCTTGACAAAGTTTATCAATAATTTCGAGAGATACAAGACTGTAATTATGAGGTACAATTAGAAACAATGGTGTGTTATTGATTATAGAAACACATTGCTTCAAGCCCCCTTGAACCATATGACAAAAGGATTCTTGCTATTCTGTGTCTTTATTCTCATGCAGAGGAAATGTTTATTGTGACTTTTGCCATCTTCAGATAAGATGTAACTTTAAAAAAGTAGGCCCTGTAAGTGCAAATGTCGCTTCAGTTGGTATTTATCTTTATCGGATGATACTGCATCATATTCAATGCCTCAATAGTCAATTATTCAGTACTTTATCTTAAATCGTATTTCATAAGTTGACTTTATCTGATAAAGAAGCACCAATTGTCTTTTACCAAAGCTTTTTTTTGTTTCTGTAGCGTACAATGTTAATTTATTTTCAAAGTATAGAATAAGTGTATGCATTGACTTAAGTGTAGATAGGTTGTCTAGATCTGTCTCTGGAATCAACTTTCTAAACATTCAAGTCAGTATGTAAAATATGGGGATATATTCAAATACTTGCATCCACCGGAAGAACACAAGACTGACTGTAGCCAAAGCAGATTGATTTTAAGAAACAATATCACAGTTGACGCCATCGTACAGACGTTTTGTTTCTTGGATAAATGTCCCAATGTACCTTGTCTAACTCACTTTCCAAAATCAGCAACCATGATACACCTAATTGGATCCTTTATTCTTATGCACTAAAATGCAAACAACTATGGTGGCTGATTTACGCCATGTCGTATTTTCGCTTTTTCGCCGCGAAAAAGCGAAAATGTGAAAACACGAAGATACGACAAAGTCAAATTTTGTCTTATCTTTGTGCTTTCGCATTTTCGCATTCTTGATGCTAAAAAGCAAAAGAACGACAAAAAATAGGCAAAAAATTCTCTTATTTGTCTTGTCTTTACATTTTTGCATATATTTATCGTATTTTCGCTGTGCATTGTTGCATTGTTGCTTTTTCGCATTGTTGTGTTTTCGCTTTTGCGCTTCTTTGCTTTCCGGTTACGCATGCGCAGATTTCTTACACATATGTTGAATGTGTTGAAACTTTACCTTTTAAATGTACTGGGCAGTCGTGTTGTTTATAGAATACAAACCAGAAGGAAAACAATAACAATAGTATTTATTCAAAAGGATACCACTATCACTATATCCATACATTGTTATTTAAGTATATGTGTAATTGATGTACGCATGCGCTTAAACAACTGGAATGCGAAAATGCGACAATGCAACAATGCGAAAAAAGCGACAATGCGAACAAAACGAAAACATAAAACGACGACAAAGTTTTACTATGTCGTATCTTTGTGTTTTCACATTTTTGCATTTTGGACAAGAATAAGCAAAGACACGAGAGATGAAATGCGAAAATACGACATATTTTATGTGTCGTATTGCTGCCCTTTTTTTGTCGTCCTTTCGCCTCGAAAATGCCAAAAACACAAAATTACGACAAAGTTTGACTTTGTCGTATCTTTGTGTTGTCGCATGTTTGCACTTTTGAGGCGAAAAAGCGAAAATACGACATGGCGTAAATGAGCCACCATAGACAAAATATCCTAGCATGTACGTAAAGAACATTAGTAACAGCAAAAGATTTATGACAGGTTAATATTTAAAATATCATGCCTCTTAATGAAGAGACTGTAAATTAATGCTAGAATTAACAGGTTAGTTGAATTAACTGAAGTTTAATACTTAAATATGACGCATTCAACTGGAGTGACTGTTTTACAAAAATATCTTGTAAAACCTAAAGAACATTTATAACAGCAAAATATTTATGACGAGTTAATATTTTAAATATCGCACCTCTAAATGAAGCGACTGTAGATTAATGCTAGAATTAGCACGCCTCTAGTTGAATTGAGTGAAGGTTGATATTAAAATATGACGCATTTAATTGCAGTGATTGTAAAGTATCATGTGTTTGCCAAATATTTACTAATCTATCTAATCGCTTAAGTTTGATGTTTGATTAAATGTATATGCTTAAGTGTTAAACTTTTTTCTTTTTTTTTCTAGTTGACTTGCTCCCTTCATCAAAATAGCATAATGTAAGAGATCTCGTCTTTGCAATTTTCATTCACATGAATAGTGTTTGCATAATGTTTGGATAACTATAATCTGGGTACATCTTTTAAGTTATATCAATTGAAATAAATCAGAAATCATTACTGCTAATGCTAGTTAATGCTGTATTGACTACGCCTGCATATTAAGATTATCTATTAATATATCTTTTATGTATATGTATAAATTAAAGTAAAGTAAAGTGATTGTTTGTTACTGAAAGGACCAGCCTCCCGGGCTTATGAGACACCTCTATTAGTGAACACATTTTATCCCCGATTCCTTATATGTTGTTGTCTTTGGTGAGCGACAAAAAGAAAGCGAATTCCGTAAACGTGGATATGAATGATAAAATTTGTAAAGCATTTGTGTTCAGCACATAGCTATTAATCATTTGTCTTGTGTGTTAATGATAAGCAGGTTGTACTTATCTGCCAGCAATTCTAATTTGCTTCATTATACGAGTAATTGCTGTTTCTGAATCGTGAGTGAAAAACCCTAGGGCAAAACGTAATCTCTACGTTCAAGGAGATAATTCAGGACGAACTGAAAACTTCAACCCGGACAAATTAACAATAAGCTGTAATCAAGATGAAATAATTATACCAATCACATTAGCTTTACATATTATCTTCATTGACTGTTTTGCGACTAGTAATTAAGATTTTCTCTAAAATATAGGTATAATATAATTCAATATAATTTAGTTCTTCTGCAAATAGTGTACCAGTATACTGATTTGTAAAACGCTGTATTCACAACGGGGAGGGGGTGTGGGGGAGGGGGCACGTTATCATTATATTCATAGTAAGTGTTCTCTCAAACCCTTGAAGTTTTTTGGAGGGTAAGTATGTTCAAGAGTACTTTTTGGGCCTGTTACAAAATACAATATTTTCAAGTAAGGATTTCAAAAGGGCAGAGTTGCTGAAAAAGGGTCACCATCAATAGTTCTAACCAACACGTTTAATTCGTATAATTTAATATAGAATGTAATTCATTTTCCATAAAGATTCAAGGTAAAATGTGTTGAAACACTTCAATAGAAGGTCTGATGAATTTTTTGCACCCCCCCCCCCCTCACACACACACACAATTCTCTATTAATCCGCCATTAAGATACTGTTCCAAACAAGAAATTGCTATAATAATTCAAGGTTATTTGGCAAATAGTTTTTGCGTTAGTCTTTTTTTTATATCGAAACTATAAACGTGTGGAGTTCTTTTGAACATCCATTTAATCATAAATATCACTTCAATTAACGAAACCTCGTAAAGAAAAGTGTCTGGTTTTTGTCTTTTGATATGTTTGAAATGTGATCAAGAAATGCTTTATCTTCAATTAGTTTTTTTTTAATATTTCATAGAAAGAAAGCATACATAAACAAATTTTGCGTAAAAAAATCAGACGTTTTAACTTGGACTCTTGGAAGTTGATTTGTTAAATACCGGTTTAATATCAGAAGAACAAGGAACAGGATTGTTGCATGAGCTTAAATTGACACATGAAAAAGTTATAAAGCTAAATGGAAAGTAGAAAATGACATGACACCTCCAGTGTACTTTAAGTCATTTACATATATGTAACACAACAATGCATGTGATAGTATAATAATTAAAGAAATTAAAGAAAGTGTTAAGCATCATTTAGTCTGAGGCAAGTACTAATACTTAAAAGCTGAATACAAGAAATTCACAAATGAACATACGAAATCAGCTGAATTTTACAATACAGGTGTTACACTTTTTTTAGAAACACTATATAAATAAAGATTTTGCTTACAATTCAGAGAAAAATAAAAACCTGTTCGAAGCAGACCATTTTATTGCATCAATTTTTTTTCTTATTTATATACCCTCTGCAAAACATAGGCTATAAAGCATTAGTTTTACTATTATTGGAATATCCTCTCTGAGAAAGTCGCAATCGAAATGCCTGGATTTGTAAAAAGAATTATTAAAAATGGGTGAAATGAGGCTGTATGATTTACAAACTGACGACCGCTACACCTCTCAATGATATCTAAAGTGCACATTGACGAATGATTCTCACGAAATATTATAGATCTACCATTAGAATTCTTTGTCATCTTGGAAAAGAAACGTCTTTTTGCCGTAACGGAGATATGGATTGCCAGCTTGCATTTTTAAGTCCAAAGTGGTAGTACTCTTGAAAAACTGTATTGAATATATTGTTCAGCAAACGTCGTACATGAGCAACGAAGATAATTTCTCTTATTTATATATATCTTTGCAACTTGTAAAAAATAAAAAAAATACCATGTGATATTCATTTAAACTCACGAGTAAAAACTTATTCTTTTTTAGATAATATTACCAGTTTTTTAAGATGTTTGTTTTAGTACACAATTGCCTTCAATGTTGTAATTATCTTGCACAGACTTCAAACGAATTTATTGGAACAACTATTGTATGATAAAGTAGCGACATTATGACTGTACTTAACGTAACCGTTCCAAAAACATTTTCTTGCTCGTATGAACTGAAAGATTACTTGATAAGGAAATAAATTCTGAAAGATCAGATAAATTTCAATATCAAGAGAGAGTGAAACGACATTACTCAGACTTGACTTTATACCTTGGCTCCCGGGACTGAGGCTTTTGTTAGATAATAAATCTAGTGAATATCAGAAAAGCTATAGAAAAAAACTGTTTTGCATGAATTTACAGGGACATATTGAAAGGAATAACCATTAATAGCCTGAATAAAATGACTTGTAACCTTCCAATTGGACCTTATTTGTGACATGAGCATCAAACATTAAAAAGTACTAATTTAACTATGCGTTTTACCACCGTGCACTTTCTTCAAATACCTGCTATCAGATATGGAGCATTTTTGCAAAAACACTTTTTTCATACATTTAATGGCTTCAGTTAAGATACATAAGACGTATGTGTATACAGAAACAGTAGAACTGGAAACAAATACTGAGGTATCTAATCAAAAATAAAACGTTAGTTTTTCTGATTTTAACATTATAAACAGCATTTTTATTGTATTGTACAAGTCATTCATGTGCTGTATATATTTATTTGTTTAGCTCTATTTTTTGAGGTCTTAGATCGTGTGGGGTAGTTAGATGACATCAAAATAATATCAAAGCATCTATGAGTTTTCGATGGCAAGACATAACGGAGATGTTTGACATCAAAAGCTGTAACTAATGAGCTATGATTGACAGCATTTATCTTATCATAAAAGCAACGACAAATGTCCTGAATGCCTAACAAATAATCAATCACATATTGCCCGTGTCACGTTCTTTTACGTTGTAATTCTTCCACAATATTCGTCCTTTTGTTTTCCCGAAATTTGTTTCAGTGAGCGTGGTTGCTATTATTATTATTAGGAGTATTATTTTTATCATTTAATCTAGATCCTTGAATAGTTACAGTAATTATTTTTGAATATGATTGAAATGCCAATTATGGGATATGAACTGCATGATGTATTGCATTTAGAGTGTTTTGAAGGTGTTTTTATGAAGTTTTGGCTATGATTCTTCTGTCAGTATTTATCTTATCAAAAGGCATATGATTTATTTGCCATGAGACCCTCTAAAAATTTGACAACGTTTTCTAAGAGTTTTGAGTTTGGTCATTATTTTTTGATAATAATATGCTATTTTGAGACTTAAGTGCATTAAAAGGACATTAATTTATATTGAATTTTAATTGCAAAAGCATAAATATAATAACATTATTAAAGTAAAAATAAAGAAAAAGATGAAATAGCTATGGTTTAGGAAAATTTAATGTTACAATAATTATTATTATAGTTTAAGAATGGTCTTTACAAAATAGTTCATTAGATAATATGTAATCCGATTCTTCTTCTTTTATTCGACAATGCATAAGTGCAGATATTTTGAAAAACAATCGTAGAACTGTAGATACTAGGTATATCGTTTTACTTCAAAAACATTACATCCAAAACTAAAAACATTTACTTAAACAATTTCGATCCAAAAATCATTCATTTGTAGATTCAAAATTTTATTTTTATTTCTGTTTTTCAAGCTTTGTGATAAAACTATTACACTAGAAACCACTCCGTGATTGTTTAGAACATACATATGCTATTCAAATGTATGTTCTCACATTCACCGACAGTTAAACGTATTAAAGACTTATATCAAGATATCATCAAGGTTATATAACGTGCCTTTCTGCTAAAACATGTTTGCAAGTGATAAGCAAATGGCTGTAAGGAAAATAGAATAGTTTCTCTCGTTTAAATAATCATTTATTATGCAGAACCGGCATTTGTGGGTAATTCTGATGACGGTGTGCAGCGCTACATTTTTATTCTATCAACAAGGAATTCGAACTGAAAAAAAAGTGTGACAGTCTTCAGAGCTAAAACAAACAAAATACAAACAAACAAACAGAAACACTAGATCAACAAGCATTATGGGGATAATATCTGTCACCCAAATGGTAACTAATTCACTCTGGTTGGCACCATTTATTTATGATTAAGGAAAGATGTCTTTGTCGTATATCAGCTATGATAAATCATTAATGTTAGTGTCATGCTCTAGCCGTTTGTATCAAACTTAACTTCCTTTTCGTTTTCTGAGATTAGGCAAAGAGTCTGATTATTTCACTTTTCTAACTGATTACACTGACTGCGACAGTAATTGTTTAAAAATATGACTGAATGGACAATTAATAACGGAAGGACTGCCTAATTGAATAGTGTTGATTCAATATACCGGTAACAGGTGTAGCGTTTGGTCTTCACCAGTTCAAGAGCTTTCTGCTGACGTTTCTATTCGTCTTTAGCAACACCTCAACATGTCCTTCTGTATAGAGAAAAAGCACAGATGTCTCACATTTCGAAAATGTAGCGTATCTTCCATTTTCACGTTGGTAATCATAATTTACCATCAAGAGCTAAGCAAACATACAGCAACATTAAGTAGTTATACTTGAATTCACAGGTATGCTGAACTTCCTGCTTATCTTGAAAAAAATTATGTTATATCAACAAAGTTATCGTATTTATGTTTGTAGAATGTTTTACGACCAGAATTATAAAGCAGATTGATTTTTGTTCATTCAAATAACTTTCTTTTTTAACTCAATCTCACTGTGACTTGCTGATCTATCCTTCGCTTGTACTAACCCTCCTACATTTACAGTAAAAAACAGTAACAGGCTTTTAAGACCATGAATAATATAACGAAGCATCATTTTTGCATGAAGAAAATAGATATGAGGACTATTTATATTAAGTAACATCTTTTTATAAAGGTGACTGGTTTCAATGTTGTAAATATGAAATACCATTTTCTTTAGATAAAGAAAACAGGTTTCAGGACTTTAATATCAAGTAGCATTTTCTTTCTTTCAAAATAGCATCTTTTTACATACTGATAGCAGCTTTCTGGGCTGTAATTAAAAAGTAGCATCTTCTTTACATAAAGATAGCAGGTTTCAGGGTTGTAAATATACAGAATCATATTCTTTACATACAGATTGCAGGTTTGAGCACTACAAATATAATGCATCAGTCTTCTTTAAAGAGTTCAGGATAAAAAAGGTAGCAGGTTCAAAGACTTGACTTTCAAGTTGCCTCTTCTTTGCTTTGAATAACTCAAATATAAAAGACAAAACAAAACATTGTACTTTCATATCCATTTATTTTCAACAAAACTACACCAAAAAAAAGGAACCTTTAAGTCACATTTTCAAGCCCGGAGAGGCAAATTCAAAACAATAATCTAAAAAATATAGGAGAAATTAGCATAATTATAGCATATTTTAAGCTAATAAAATTGAACTTAACTTTTGTACGACAAGATTACCAAATTAAAAAAAAAAGTAGTGCATTTTCTATCTATTTGATTTTAACAAAAAAAAAGTAACACAAAGGTTATTATTATCAAAAGATTTTTTAGAAAGGAAAGCTGAAGTATTGTACCACCTTTCTTAAAACAATATACATAATGCAAAATTCCAGTATGCCGTTAGTTCCTATTATTAAGCGGTTATGCCGGAGTTTTACGAAAAATCAATCATGAAAAATATGGAAGGAACTTTTCTCGTAAACGATTTACTAAAGTTTATCACAAGTTTTACTAAAGTTTATCACAACTGTAACCCGTTTTAATATTACATGAACTGCTTATTCTCAAATTTTGTTCTTTTTTTTTCAACAGCTGTTTTTCCAAAACGTATTTAGCACAAGTAAGTTCACAAACAATATATGGAAAGAAAACGAACGACTGAATAAATGAATAAGCATAAATTCTTTATTTTAAGAGACACATTCAAGCATATTGTTTTATTAATATTTTTTGTTCATTTTGTACTAATAATACTTAAGATTTGTGGTATGCTTGTTAATTGTACTTATCTTTATGCAGTAAGGTTGGAACAGATTTACTCAAACTTATCGTTCTACGAGGTCATGTTCTCGAGTTTAATTACCACAGGCACGAGTTAGATCGTCATTTATGTTATGTTTAGCCTTCTGTTTCTTTTTATTGGACCATTACCGACAAGATAATGTAACATAAGTCGGTAAGTCGGTTTCTTTGAAATCTGTAAGAAAGCTTTACTAACTCGAGCTCTGTGACACGGGAGAACAAGTAGGCAGTGATTATTTACGGTTTTTGAAACACTATTCTATATGTGACACTATTTAGGCCAGGTTAAATTTACTAGAACAAATCTGAACAATTTTCATATGTGTATCAGTACCTAATAATAACATGTAACAGTATTGGTTGGCAATTCAAAAAGTACTTTACACTCATAATTTAAATATCGACATTCGGTTGACAACTATCAAACATTAACACGTATGTTGCTTGCATAAATCATGCATGTGCAAAAATATAAAGCTAAAATGTGCTCGCATTAAATACATATTGTACACAATGAACATTTGATATAATCCCCTTACATCGAACTGGCTCAGGATTCAAAAGCGTTTTGTCGATCCCCTTTACCAACTGATTAATTGTTTTATTTAAGTAACATAGTTCTCTTTTTAAAATGTATGTTGTGTGTCTGCATCCAGAAAGTCTTTGATTCTGGATGACTGTTGTGTTTCTTGTAACCAACAATATTTTTAGTCCAAATGTTATTGTGTATCTTGCGTCTTATTATTTTTTGATTCCATATATTTATATTGTTGCTTGCAACTTACGATTATATGATTCCAACTGGTTGTTTCCTATAGTTCTTTAATTCCGAATGTTAGTTGTGTGTCTTGTAGCTTACAATATTTTCATTCCAAATATTTATTGTGTGTCGTGTGTCCTACGATTATTTGATTCCAATTGGTTATTTCCCATAGTTCTTTGATTCCGAATGTAAAATATTTGTTGTGTGTCGTGTGTCCTACGATTATTTGATTCCAGTTGTTTTGTTTCTTGCGCCCTATAGCTCTTTGATTCCAAAGTTTGTTTGTTGTGTGTCTTGTCCTCTTGTTACTGATGTATATGTACTTCTCGTCGACCTTTCCGTTTCACTATCCCGGTACCTGTCCGCAGCTGGATGGCAGCATATTTTTCTACAAGCAGACTGGTCGCAGAACTGTCTGGAAGATATAGGAAAGTTAACATTTTTAAAAAGCAGTAACTTGAATAAATAAAACCAGGACAAAACCTTGTAAAACCCAATATTTCTTGAAATCATCGAGTACCATTCAGATCCGTTCCTTGTTCTTAAAAGTAATGAAAACTGTAGTTATTGACATAAATTCGCTTGTTCTAAACAGTGGAAGATATATTGATATCACGATATCACCCTCGGCGAATGTAAAAAGAAGATACTTAAGCTATTGTTACCAAAAATGTTCGCTTCCTACAAATATTTAAGTTATCTTTCGTTCTTTAATCTAGGAACATGAGTACAGCAAAGTGGGTTGTTATTTTGTGCTGAACAAAGATCAGGTCTTCAACTTCTCATACTGAACAAATGCATTTTAAATCATTTCAACCATAAGAGTATTCCACTTACGAAGACATGGCCATGAACAGGTAAGGGTTTATCGCACTTCCAAAGTAGGTCAGTCCTGATCCTATGATTGAAAGTGTGTCAGTATTCTCAGGATTGATAATCTCTCTGACTTGATCTGTAACTTCTAACATCTGAATGACCAAGTGGGGTCCCCAGCACAGTATAAACAAAACCATTGCCACGACTAACAAGGCAACAACCTACTGGTATGGGAAAAAAACAAAAGTATTTCTACAAATACTCTTCATTACAATATAAAAGTATATTGGCTATTTATGTTCGAATCATTGAAATCAAACATGATAAAACTGATGTACTGGGTAAATACGAAAATGTGCGATATTAATATATTTTAGGTACATATTACGTAAGTATACTTTTGAATCATTTATCACCAAAATAATATATATTTTGATCGGACAAAACAAAAGTATTTCAATTATTTTTTTTATATACTTAAGGAAATTGTGTGAAATATCTTTCTTTTTTGTGCGAATGAGTGTTTAGTCCTGAAATCGAAAAAAAGGATTGATAATAATTGTTAAAATGTAAGCTGTCTACGACAAGCAGTTTCAGTTGCATAAATCCTTTTACAAATAGTGTCAGTCAAAGTCAAGATCTCGGTATTTGTCGGTATGCCTTGAGAAATATCCTAGTCAAACTGTTTGTCTTTATCTTTGACGTCTTCTATTCTAAAGCACAAGAAAAACTTTGGCAATTAAATGGTTTTAATAATATCTTACTTTATTTAAAATTTGCAAGTCAAGAATATAACAAAGATGATATCTACGTAAAAACGAGACATAGAAACATACCCTCCTTCGAGCCCCCACGCTACTAGAGCTTTTCTGCGCCTGACATCTAAAACAGTGAGACATTTTCATTTACATTTGACAACATCTTTCTATATATACAGCTATGAGTCTTAATGAATGGGCAATATATATATATATATATATATATATATATATATATATATAGGATGATAAAACCATAACACAAGGACTTTGAGCGAATGTTTTGGTCTGCTCGAAAAAAAATTAATGGTTACATTATGTAGTTAACTATCTAACAATTGCAGCGCTGAAATTCAGGAAAAGGCCTCTCTGAAATCAAATTTTAGCCATTTTAAATCAAGTGCAAGATGACTCGTGAGTAGTTTGTGTGTTGTTTGTTAATGTTTAGCATGCTAAATAAGGGATATTACTGAATATCTCAAATTGTATTTTCTAAAAAATGAGTAACTGCATATTTTGTCACAAACGATTATAATTATTCAAATCTAAAATTTCAAACAAGTAAAATAAAGAGATATATGAAATGTACCTCTGATTTCCTTGTAGTGTCTCAGACACTATCGTACTTTTCCAGAGAACTTTGCAGCTCATAGAATACGTGGCAGTCATAACTATAGAAGGTATCACAAACAGAATTCCTAGCATACATCCAAAATATACCACCACCAATGCAAATGAAGTTGATTGTTGGTTACACACCAGTGATAATGTCTTCCGGTTAAGGTAAAGTTGCTGTAGAAATAACAACACAGATATTTGTATTAAAAATATTGTATTCTGTTTAAAGCATTATTACAACAAAATAAACACAGATGGAAAATAATCTCATAACAGGAAGCAATCTCTGACGTTTATTTCACTGATATACTGATATCAAGAAATTGGACACGGGTTTTTTTTTAAATGCGTATTATTTATGACAGAAATGCATAAATTTGTCGTCATGACTTATTCCTCCCTATTCATTTTAACTATTCTCTTTCAAACATAAACACAGTGAGAGCAAATTCTTTGAGCTTTCTGTTTAAAGCATTATTACAACAAAATAAACACAGATGGAAAATAATCTCATAACAGGAAGCAATCTCTGACGTTTATTTCACTGATATACTGATATCAAGAAATTGGACACGGGTTTTTTTTTTAAATGCGTATTATTTATGACAGAAATGCATAAATTTGTCGTCATGACTTATTCCTCCCTATTCATTTTAACTATTCTCTTTCAAACATAAACACAGTGAGAGCAAATTCTTTGAGCTTTCTGAGTTTAAAAGGAACAAACCATCATGAATGGCGTAGGAATTGCCAGACAAATTGAGAGTATCCATGTCAATGCAATAAGCTTTCTGGCTCTGCTCCAAGTGCATCTAAATCGTACTTCCATTGGCCGACATATGGCATAAAATCTGAACATTAAAAAATATTGATTAGGCATTTTATTGATCTCTTTTTTGTTTCTATCTTTAAAAACGGAAATACTCATACTTTGTTTCAGGTTGAAATGAAAAAGGTCTAGAATACACACTATATGGCGACTAAGTATACAGTTCTTTTTGTGCCCACATTCGAAAGCATTCGGTTGCTAATTAAGTAAATACTGTTTGACAAAATATATGTAATATTCAACAGAAAATATATATTTTCTTTCGGGAAATCCGTCTAGAATTGCAAAGGTACCAGACAGCCAGGCATGTAATATAACATTGACAATGATTGTTATCAATTAATATTTAAACTTTATTTTAAAAATATTCTTTCGAGAGAGTTTGGATCATAAGCATGAAATTGTATTTATTCATTTATGTGGAGTATCAGTATTTCCTGGAATGCTATAATGAAACATAGGATACATGTAAAACTGCATCTAATGAATCTTTGAGGACACGAAATGGCGGGGTGAGATGTCTGACACCAAGATAATAACTAATGAATTCTGAATGGCGGCACTTATTTCATGATTAACGGAGAACAATACGTTCTTAATGTCCAACAGAACTAAATCGATCACATATCGCCAATGTCACGCTATATTTATTTGTATCACAAAAGTTGCCCTGTTGTTTTACAGAGATTAGGTATAAAAAGTCTGATTATTTTGACTTTATTAATCGATCAAAGATAGTGCGACAGTAATTGTTTTTGAACATGATTGAATGGCCAATTAATGAGATAAGGAACGCCTAAATGTTTGAGTATAAAATCAATATAATAGTCACGCCTGTAAAACTAAGGACACAAATGAGGTACTTAATACATAATGATGTCATTTTGCAGTCGGTTCAGCAGTCTTTAAAGAAAGCAAGAGGAGTGTTCAAATGGAATGCAACTGATAAAATATGAACTGGCTTCGCTTAAGCTCGTTATAAATTTTTGTTTGATTTACTCAAAGTATTCATCCAAATGCGATACCAAATTCTATTCTTCTATTCCAATCTTTGATTGCATTTTATAGTCCTTTTTTATGTATAGTATGCAGTTACTGAAATATCACATCGGAATGTTTTTGTTTAAGACATGTTTTTGTTACCTTCCTGATATGTACTTATTTTCTTTCTTCGAAACGAAATGAATTTACAAAGGGCTAGGTCAGGTGCATAATTATGGTGAGAAAAGAAACTCAGCAGCTTTACTATTTTAGAAAGTGCAGCACAATGGCCACTTTCTGTAAGGATTCAAGTCATTCAACAATCAGACATGTGTAAACCGACTGCAGGTCCGCGCTTAATAAAAAATGTCAGTTTTTAAAGTACACAACTTCTACAAAACTGCAGCTTGAATATTAAACGACGGGCTTTTGTAATGTACTGTATCTATGGAATGTTATTTAGGTAAAATTACACAATGCCCGTTTACTGTTGACACTGCTATTATGCTTCCTGGTACAGTCATTATGCATGCTGGCACATCCACCACGTTTATTGACAATGATACCATGCTTGCTGGAAGTTACAACTTGTATGCTGTTTTGACCCTGATGTCACTATCATAATTTTTATAACAATAATGAATGACAGTGCATTGTAGCATAATGATATATTTCAACATGCCGGGACTGTATATCAGCATTTATATTTCAACATTGCTCTGAACAAAATACACACCCAGAACAAAATACACGATGTGACCACACAATATAAAAGATGTAACCAGCCACTAAGCCAGTTAAACTTAAGCATAATGTTAATTTCAAAATTGCACGTCACGTCCGGCTTATGACGGAATCTAATTAACTAATAGGAAGATGGCAGTAGCAGTACGCATTAGCAGTTGGCAGTAGAAATTAAATCAAACGTGAAGTTGGCAGTAGCTGTACGAGCAGTAGCAGTAAACTAAAACGTGAAGTTGGCAGTAGCAGTACGAGCAGTAGCAGTAAAACAAAACGTGAAGTTGGCAGTAGCAGTAACAGCAGTAGCAGTAAACAAAACGTGAAGTTGGCAGTAGCAGTACGAGCAGTAGCAGTAAACTAAAACGTGAAGTTGGCAGTAGCAGTACGAGCAGTAGCAGTAAACAAAAGGTGATATGTAGCATACTAACGTACTTTGGGATTCATTTCTCGATTTTGACCCCAAAGTACGTTTGACCACAAAGTGCGTTGTGAAGTTTACCGCACTTTGTGGTCGGACCCCAAAGTGCGTTTGACCCCAAAGAGCGGTGTTACAGACCTCTTTTATTTTGTTTTTGTATACTTCGTATAGGACCCATATCGAGTCGCTAATATTTTAAAGTGTGTAGTAAGTGTACTGTTTATGCATATTTTTTGCCATTTTTGACACACGCAATTTAATTTTTGTAAGGAGATGGAGAATCATCCTTTTCATTTACAAATTTCGTCACAGATTAGTATGAGAAGCGCAGCTTCTGTTAAAATGTCAGCACAGTCTTATGGCTATTTGAGTTTCTGCCAATACTATCTGAACTGTATCTTTACCTCTGCCAACCATTTTGGAGAATAAAGCCCTTTTTCAGTCAGTGAGCATGTGGAGCATATTTTAAGTTTTAGATATTTCATTTTGTCCATAAACAGAACACATTTTGCTAAAAATGTCTTCAGCACTTATTTCAAGAATACAGCTATCCTTGATAAAGTATCATATTTGATCCGTATAAATTGACTTTCTTTCAACTATGTTTTCATTTTTGTACACGAGTAGGCGGCCTTTATCAAGCAATCATATGGTGTATGCTAGATTGAACGAATTATGTTCGTTTGGAATCAGTGAAAAGCTTACATGTCCATCTACCCAGTTTTTTAAGTTCGAAAAATTGTAAATTTTGTGGACATCAGCGAGCTGACACTCCTATTACATTCATATTTCATACGCTCCTATCTGAAACAATACCAGATCAAATGTCTTAAAACAATGATAATCCATTTAGCTCAGGTGCTCCTACTGGTTTTAAAATCAAATGGACCAAATGTAAAACAGTCACATTTGGTTTATTTAGGAGCATTGAACAATATGACGACAAAAGTTACAGCGCCAAGTCATCGAAGTTATTGTTATTACAACACAATTCCATTATGAAAATCGAATATTATCTTTCAGTTCGCTATAAATTATGAAAGGCTGTCATAACATTATTTTCAAAAGAATTCTAAAAACTCACCGTTCAAAACTGATAATTGTATGTGTTAGAACCGTGGATACAAATGTCACATCTCTCACGAAATAGGATATCTTGCAGGTAGTTTCAGTAAAAATTGAACCGTATTTGAAATATTCAGTTGCCTGAAAACAAGAAATAAGGGGCAATTATATGAAACAAACTAGGCAAATGAAACCGGAATACCACAGAAAGTTTTCAGAGCATTAAAAAGCCCTTTTTAAATATATTTTTGATCAGGCAAGATAAATCTAAGTTCAAAACTTCAAGTCATGTATTAAACATAATAAATAACATTATTGATTTTTTAGTTTAGATGTAATACAATGGTGATCCATTCGAAAACTATTGTGAAAGTATCGTTTTACTGAAACAGAAAAATAAAGCTTTCTGAAAGAGAGATTCACCTATAGTAGATTGAGCGAATTAATGCCAGGATTCTTAACCCTGATGGCGCCAGTGCGAACTCCGATTGCTTATTCCGGCTATTACTGTCAAAATCTTTGTTTTGACATCAAATAGCAAATAATTTTCGGCCATAGGGCGCTATTATTGTATTGACCCAATCAGTTTAACAGCAGTCTTTAATGAAAATTACATTAATTTTTCTTTTATTTCAGAAGGAAAATATACAATGAAAAAAGTACCTTCAGAGGCATGCATATTATAAGCATGCATAGGTCAGAGCAACATAAACTGATAACAAAACCATAGGTTGGAGAGCTCTGTTTCGTCCATGTCAAAAGACCAACAATGGTAGTAATGTTTCCTGAAAAAAAAACGAGATAAACTGATAGAATCCAGTTCAGAATGGATTTTCCTTCGAATATTCTTTTCCATTCTTTTTTCAGACGATACTCGTTGAAAATTTTTAAACCTTGCTTTTTAAACCTTGCTTTCCGTATTCAAGCTTCATTGCAAGTGAATTTGAATAAACTTCTTGTCTGTATGATAACTATTCCAAATTATCACTGTCTGGCAGGGAAAAGAGCAAGATGAATAATTAATAACGTCTGACCTCAGTAACAACTCATTCCATTTACACTGCATAAAAGAAAATTCGAGCTTGACACTTCCTTTGAGGCAAGAGAAACGAAATAAACAGGTTGGTATCTTTTTGTCGTTAGGTTATTAATAAAAACATGTCTTTTGAGAGAAAAAATAATTGTGCGTAGGTCGGCATATCTCTCCTTTATTTACGAATGAATGGTTATCAGATATCTCTCCTGTTCCTATCATTGCTGTGTAAGCTTTGTGATGACTTTCTCAAATAAATTTGTTTTCTGCAAACGGCTGAGGACAACTTACATGCTACCCTTTTACTACAAAGACGATTGTCGTCGCTCTCTTATTTAAGCTACATGGATTTTGTTAAAACAAGAAAAACAATGAAATGAAAAGTCCGTAATCATGATAAATACTGACATACGAACAGGGCTAATAAGCGTACATTTGGTGAAAGGAACGAAGCCAAATTTTCTTTATTGCTTACCTGAAACACCAAGTAGAAATATTGCAGCTAGTGAGCAAGTTACAATGATAAACTTTGATTTATTTTTGTCCGACAGAGCGTCGATTCTTTCTTCACGTATTTTTTCACTTATATTTGGAGGCACTGTGTAGAATTTGCACACTCCTCCGCACCTACACAGTAGTTTTTTCACATCTTCTGAATCATACTTGTACACAAACGTCCATCGTCTGTACTCAGCAAATGAAAATTTGTCACAGGACACGCCATCTAGATCTGACGGTATAAATTCTTCCACAAACCTTGTAGTGTTTTTCACTGTTATAGATGTAGTCTCTGACAATGTGTCATTTTTTACCTTTGTCGAGTATGTTTCTGAAACAAATATAACAATACATGGAACTATTGAGTTTAGCTGTCGCAAAATCACGAGTACGGTCTAGGAGTGACATGCGAAAATGTAGTGCTTAGAATTTTTAAGCAAACAAACCCACAAAAACATGACTAAATATTTATTTTCTAGAGACAAACATATTCAGTGAGCAAAACTTGACTAAACTAATTAAGCAAATTCAACAGTAAATGCCTTAATCAATGGTATTGATTAGATTCCAGATTTTGTTATAAAATAAACACATAATCCTGTCCTGGTTATAATCTTCTTTTAAATAACAAAAATATATTTATAGATGTCTTTTTCTACAAGTATCAAAAACTAACACTCACATAGAATTTAATTCTAAATATTGTTGTAAATGGTGGGTTTTTCTGTAAATTGAGACGCTGTTAAGCCAAAATTCATTCATCTTGAAATCTTGAAAGACTCTTTTAACTATCAACCTTGAGAGTTATTCATATACGTTTTGATAAATTACATTTAATTTGGATATCAATGCCAAAATTGTTAGATGGATTTAAAGAATACACCAGCAATAAATATAAATATTATTCATAAGTGTCCAAGTAAGCTCCCGATTTTGAATTGAAACCTTACAGCCGGTGACACAGAAACACGTTATATAATCTAATTACTTACTGGATATTTCCTGCTTGGGATAGCTTCGAAATTATCGTCACCCGTCTGCTTCAAAATATTTTTTCTTATTTTTTTTATTGCTGTAAACATTTTCTATCTAGCTATCTTATTTAGCTCAGGAAAAAAAACAGATTTATTAAATGCAGACATAATACTTCTTTCTTGTTATGACTAGGCGTCTGGACGCCTCGAATTCTATTATTCTGTTTCATACGGTCGAGTAATATTTTGTTTATGTTTTCAAAGACATCTTCCTAACCGTGTGACAAATTAACATACATAACTTCGCGAACAACAGACAATTATGTTATTTTAATTATGTTCTTTGAAGTAATCAAGTTATTAATACTGTAATCAAGTTATTAATACTACAATTTTAACATTAACACTTTCAACAGGTTCAATTTATAAATTTCCAGAAGTGTCATAGAAAAACAAACAACCAAATTATAAAAGCAAAACACATTTTATATTAAATATCTTTTTTATATTTTATATTCATTCAGTCGATGGATGTATGGCAATGTTAATGAAGATAACATGCTTGATGCCTTCTATATCTAGCATTGTGAAAAGTACCATATACTATCTTAAGCTCTCTAAGGCCTGCAAATAACCTTAAATAATATTAAACGAAATCTTTATAAGATTTTTCACATAAAAGGGACAAAACATTAAACACACATTATCTAAACCTCTGTAGGATTTGCACATAACATTTCTACCTAGTTAATCTAAACCTTTATAGCAGTTGCACATATTTAATATTGTGTCATAGTTTATTTCAAGATCTGTAGGCTTTAGAAATACATTTTATCATAACTTTTATCAGATCTGCATATTATAATGTGTCAGAGTTTATCTTAATCCTTTAAGAGATCTGCATTGAACAATTGGTCATAGTTCATCATAATTTGTGCATCATAATGCATCATAGTTTAATAAACCTTTTATTAGATCTGCATATAAACTGTGTCATATTTTATTTTAATATTTATGGGATCTGCAGATAATATTGTATCATAGTTTTTTCTTAACCTTTACTAGATTACAGATACAAATGTGTCATAGTTTATCTACACCTTTATTAGATCTGCATACTTTTTGATTTCCCTTCGTACACCAGTATTTCTTAGTTCATCTTAACATTTGTAGGATCTGCACACAACACCTAGTTATCTAAACATTTGTTGGATTTGCACTTAACAAGGTATCATAGTTTATGTTAACTGTTATTAGACCTGCAGTTAATCTGTCATAATTTAAGATCTACTATACATAATTATATGTTAAATGTACCTTTTAACTGACGTGGACATATTAATAATGTGCATCGGTTGACCTTAACCTTCATGAACGTGTGTCATAATTTTTATTAACGGGACAATCAATTTCAATGCAGAAAAAAAAACTGGTTTCAACGAGCCTCTCTGTATGTCTAGGAATCAGAAAGATTTTATCTGAAATGATCATAAGATTTATTGAAACGGATTCCCTCGACTTCTATAGCAAAATAAACAAACAAACAAACCGAGTAATGAAACCATTTGCATGAGATATTCAGATTTCCTTTTCAACGCTGAAGTTTACTCTGTTAAAAAAAGGTGAAATATGAAATTAAAAAAAATATAATAAAAAATACACTGGTATTAACGAAAAGTTATAATCTATAATTTCATACCTTGAAAAAGAAAGTTTTGCAAATAATCACGAGCACTCAGATATAATTATTATAATTTTTTGTCTTTCCGTCTAAGTTTCTCTTCGAGATGTTCTCGGACTCGTTAAAAACAGACGCCGTGTTCGTTTTTATTTTATTTTATGTTTGTCAAGAGGCAAATTATATGTCATATCGTTGATTTATAGGTTGGTCAGACAACTGATGAAAAATCTGAGAATTTCAAAGCGTCTGCTTCCAGTACAGCAGAAAATTCTTCCCTGCAGATAAAATTTTAGCATCCGAAATTAAATGATTCGTTTCAGTTCAACTTATCTTTGTAAAAATCTTTTTATTCCGATGGGAAATTGATGGAGTTTGATTTTAAAAAGACTTGTATGTAATCATTTAATCAAACAGGAGCCAGGAAAGTCTGACAAGTAAAATTGTTAAAAAAAAGTTATTGTATTCTAACATCTTAATATTTATTAGGTGAAATTACTGTATATTCTCATCATAAAAACAGTTTTATTCAGGAATAACACCATTTAACATAGATGCTGGTTATTTTTTTATTGAACATTTATAAATTACGTTGTTTGACAAAACCCAGCAAAACTGGTTAAACGCATTACCCTTATTATGCAGATCTATACAGCAAAGCAGGATTATAAAAATAATCCAATTCATCAAACACTTTTCAGTTATCAAGCACATTTCAATTCCGAAATTAACTTTTGGCTCAAGAAAGTTGTCTTTCTCGCACCATCTGAAAATTCAGCCAAACAGTTTCTCAGACATGCTGTCGATGAATGTCTTTGAATTATTTACTATGATTAAAACAGCACCTCTTTCGCATGTAAAGCGCTGTAAAACTGTATTACTCTGATTGAAATGCGTTAACATAGCTATAAGCCCCTCTTGCTCGAAAGCTATTGATGTAGGAGGATACACGGTATTTTCCTAACGTTATTGAAGACAAAATGTTTTAGGTGTCTACATGAAAATGAATCGCGTAATATTCTAGATACAGATACAAAAGTAAGGAGCCATCAGATTTTTACATGGGTGAAAATTTAATCTTAATCGTTTATTGTATTCATTAAACTAAACCTCATATTATCAATTAAAGAATGATGAAATGTTGAAGATGCTTTTATTTGGTGTGTAGTTCTACTTCCTCCAATCAAATTTTTGATAACATGTCATAACTAAAATGATACTTTTGATAAATTTGTCGTTTTTAGAGTCTTGTCATGATTATGGAGTAAAACATGTTTAAGAAGCAATGGTCGGTCGGATAAAGCGCCGGCCTCTTGATCCGGAGATCACTGGTTCGAAATAAACCACTAATGAGATCATTCTAGTACTTGCCGCATTCTACACCTTCGGAATTAATATATGTTTCCAAAAAAAAATATAATATAATATATATAAGATTTATTTTAATCTTATTTGAGCATTTCGCTTTCCAATTATAAATGATTATTTAATATGCACAACAAGTATATACATTCTCAAAACGTAAAAGGGATACATATATTTAACATTACATGATATTAAATGCAGTTATGTATAACCAATCCGACTTCTCTTTGATAAGACTCAATGCATTAACTATTCTTAGTTTGTTTTGTAAATTTGGTTGACATAAGTCAATTACTTGTCGACGGGTCCTTGTTCCTAATAACTTTGCAATTACCTTCTCTAATACAATTCATCAACTTGCATTGATATTAACGCTCGTCTTTCTGGACAAACTGTAGAGCAGACATATCATTGCTTGATTGTAAGGGATGCAAAGTATTGCATAACCTTTACCATAGTATACAAAAGTTTCGGACTGAGCTCAATTTATGTTTATATTAAAATTGAGAAGAGTTTTTGTATATCCTCTAATATATTGCTTGAGTCCTTCCAAAATTAAAAAGAGTTATTATCAATTTTGACCCACCATATCTTCCGCTGTCATATATGAGAGGATTTAAAGATTCCGGAAGAAAAAATCTTATCATAACTTGGTCAAGCGAAAAATGTACTACCAAAGAATGCCTGATTTTTTCCTTTTTTGTTCTATCTAAATCGTCTGTTTTCAGTGATTCAAACAAAACTTAAGGCCGCGAGCTCAAACGATTTGTCACAGAAACAAAGTAAATTTTAGCCGAAACTTCTACTTACCAGAAATAATGCCTCGGCATGTTATGTTGGTAGCGGACGAAAATTGTATTACAAATTTCATTTTTTATCCAGAAACTATCTACCTCAAATTTAAATCCTAACTATTCCTGTGATTTATTCTATTATCTTTTTTTATTTGAATAAGTAGACAGCAGACATTTTATTCAAGACGTTGCTTATCTCTTTCAGTAAAGTTAAACGCATCCAACTGTAAGCAAAAATGTAGACATATTCCAAAACAGAACTATAAATAACTGACGTGTGCATAAAAACATTTTCTAGGCCATTTGTTTTACTTCTCCTGGAAAATTAACGTAACTGAGAGTTCTTGATTTAATTAATTTCTTAAATCGTGTCTAGCTAAATAAATCTTCTCAATATCAAAATTGCGTTCTAAAATATCATGTTGTATGTTATCTTCTAAAAGAAGCATAAAAAAATTGAAGTGGGATACCTGCATTATCATCTGCTAAAGAACAAAGAAAGATTGTTACGATAATCCAGTATTTCACAGACTGTCCAGTAATCCAACTCATCCAATACATATTTCGAGTCTGAAGTTTACTTCAAGAGGAATATTTTCCTCACATCGTCACAGAATACTGGCCGGTAGTTTCACAGACATTTCTTGTCTGAGTGCCGTTGATTTGATTATTATGATCAGAACGTCATTTCTGTCGTAACAGAAAACTTAAATGATTGCATAGCATGGTTAAAGTAACGAACACATGCCAGAACGCCCCTCTGTCCACAGTAAAATACGCTGCTAAACTGATAAACAATAAAAGTTCCAAAATAACTATAAGTTATTTTTTTGCACACTATTAGAAATGCAATATTTTTAGCGATGCTGCTGGCGACGCATTACTGTTGGACAGTAGGAGTGATTAGCAGAAATTGTTCGATTAGTATCTAATGGGAACGAACAACACTAAGTTATTACAATATACTGCATTCTTCAAGCAAAGAGATAAAGACGTATCGTAATATTTAAATAATTTACCTATTTATTTCTAGTTACAGATATTCTAAATAATTGTTACTTTTTTCAATTTTTAGTAAACAAAAAATCAATTACACGACATAGTAAGGGACTTGAATTAAACCTTAACCTGACAGTTTCCTTAAACATCTAGAATCTTATGTTTCACGTATGAAGAGAATAAACACGACAGTTTATGTCAAAACGATATTCCTAAGAAACTGAAAAAACAATCCTGGTGTCATCGATTTCCGAATTAATGACGCTTTGATGTCGCAAATATCGTACAGATAAAATGATCTCATAATGCATGTAATTATGATTCGAGTTTTTGGTGGTTTCACAAATTCATTTACAAAACATGCAATATAAAAATCACGTTTACATGGTAAAATGCTGTCTTGACATTTATCGTTATCTATGAAATATTAAGAGATACAGATTTATGTAGCCTAATTGCTACAGTTAAGGGTATAAGACCCAAAGCAGACTTTTTTAGTCCTGAGTGAAAAAACAAAAGAAAACAAAACGTCTTTTTAAAGAAACTCTATCTTATGACAAATTATAGGCAATAATAATAGACAGTATTCCCATGAGCTTTATGATTTATGTCTAGCCTCGTGATTAGAATAACGACAAAAAGAGATTTTCAGTCTCGTCATAAAACACCAGCAATTCGAACTGCAGTCATTTAGAATAAAAAGAACACAAAAAGCACTACCAATAGTGCAGACTAACAAAATATCCTTTACACGTATTGTTAAAAAAAACTGCACCCATTCTATGATGAAAGAATCTAATCAAGGTAAACTTCAACATATCAACATATATCACGTTGACTAAAAGTAGGCCATAATGATTGTTCATTCCGTTAATTTTCAGAATACTTGGACAAAATATCGAAAAGTTTTAACATGTATTTAGAAGAAACTAAAATCATTGATACCGAATTATATATTTTTTTACTATGTGTTAAGGCTTTATGAAAAATGAAATATATTAGAACGAAAGAAATTCATTGAATCCAATGAAAAACATTTAAAAAAGTAAAAAGAAATGGAACGAGTGCGGTTCGAACCAATGACCGTTGAAGAGAAGATATTTGACCTACATGAATAAATGGGTACTCTACAGGATGGAGAAAAGGCATATTTGGCCTGATACCTTAAGGCAATCGTCCTTTGTAAACTTTCTTGGTCGTTATATCATATACCGTAGAGAAGTAAGAAGTTGAATTTAGAATCTGATGTCTTATACCTATCTTTGTATTATGTTAAATCTGTCGGCGTTGTTTGAAGTTATTAAGATGTATATCGAAAAAAATGGTAGGGATTTTTTATTTGTTAATATAGAAAATCTTTCAAGTGTTGTTTAAACCACAATTGTAGCAACAGCATACTTTTGTATACTTAAAAATGTTCATTTCTTTTAATTAAAATTGGATAAAAAATATTGCAACGATAGTTTGTTACAGTAGAGCTGAAATTCATAAGATGATGTTTATTGTGTTTGTAACTTAAAGTTCCATGCATTATTATTATGCGTGTTTATAAAGAGAACCCAGTAATTATCTCCGGCTTTTAACTAAACGTCTAATTAAGTCTCATTCTAAGAATTGAAAGTAACTGCCAATCTTTGTCAAAACAAGGATTGCTGCTGTCACGTTTCAGCTTCATAGCATCAATCAATGACGTTACACATTTTGTGAAAATACTCTTAATAATTATTGTGGTTATTTATCTTAAAATAAAGATGTCGGCCTTTTCTTACATAAGTAAGTACTTGGTCCCAGAACAAAAAATATACAGAGGAAATCGCCGGATTATCGTGCACGGAATTTACGAGAGCGTGGCCTTGTAACGTGCTTCTTAATAAAAACAGAAACATGTAATTCCCCCATGTTATTTGTAAGCTGCAAATTGTACTAACATATCACTGTATTACTACAGGAAATGGTCGGAAAGAATTGCTTATGACATCAGAATGAAAGCAGTTGAAGTTGTTTTTTTTAACTTGCGATAAATTGATAATGCAAATAAAAGTATTCAAACAAAAATTTAGACTTATTCAAAAAGGTTGTAACTTCAAACTGTCTTTAAAAAATGATTTTTATATATAAATTAAAACTAAAATCACAAATATTATGACAACGGTTTATTTCAATTTGATCTTAATTTTTTGTTTACATTTGATAAGCTAAAACAAACTAGCCAACATAAAAAATTTACAATAAATTTACAGTAAGAAATCACCTTCTGTTAATACAAATATGCATGCCCATTAAACTTCACAGCAATGTTTTAGAAATGTCTTCATACATCATATAACTAGCTGTCCTGTTAGAGGTCTTATTTATTTCGTCTTTGAAGCCAAATAGAAAATACAAATTGGTTGTTTACCCTTTTAAAATTATACTGTGCCAAACTGTCTACGAGAAACATGATAAATTGGATGTAAATAAGCCTATGAATTAGAACAATTGCCTAAGAATGCATGCTGACAACACATTGAAACAATATCAATAACAAATGAGTTATTTCTGTTTTGTAGTTTCATTGAAAAACTGCTTTCTTCAAATATTCTACATTACTGATACCAAATCCTCTTTTTGAAAGATAGTCACTGTCGTTGCTAAAATACATATATATTCCTTTCGTCAATGTTTAGTACAGAAGTCGGCAAATTACATTAAACATATTATAGTTTTCTTTAAACATTTAATTTCTATCCTAATGTTAAGTTTTTTTTCTGTCAGAATAACCTTTAATAGTACACACTCTATAGTTAATCGATTAAGCATGTCATTCTTCTCTCTTTTTTCGTTGTCAATTTTACTATTTATTTTTTTTTATTTGTTTTGGAGTCAAAAGTTAAATTCTCTTTTAGTTGTATAGACTTTAAGAAAATGTTCATTCGGAATAATTTGCTATCCTTCTATGTGTGGAACAACGACAACTATTCAAGTATTCAAAGATTCAGTTTATCTGTGACACTTAGAAGAATTGACTGACACCTAGACATCGGATGCCTCCGTAGCTCATTGAATATACATTTTAAGACTGGAAATCGGTATTTGATAAAATTTAAATATTAAGTTTATAATGCAGCTCTTAAGACTTTTTAAAACTAAATATTATTTCATTATCTGTATCTTATTTATTCGCAAATTCGCAAAATCGTGATGACATACCCAACTCTGCTGTAAGCATTAGTAGTTTAACTTTTACAGTTATTCCCGAAACAGTTACAAATTTTGTAACTCATTTCACAGAACTGCTGTGCTTTGAAAGTGAAAAAATAATAATAATCGAAATGTTATCTAGTACAAATCATGCCTATATAAAATTTGAACAATAAGAAAATGACAAATAATGAAATTGTAAAACACTCCTTATTATCTATTGTAATAACTTTGTTATAGCTGTAAATTGTTGCTAGCATTGTTGCTTCCCTGACAGAAGATGTTTTAACTAAAGAACAAATTCATCGGAAAAGTAAGTTAAATGTTAACTTGTTTTTTTTTTTTAAATGTACTAGTCTTATATCAAGATAAAGCCAAATTTCTCGCTGTAAAGTGAAAAACCATGCATTTTTTTAAGATTGCCTCTATAGAGATGTACTTATTTTTTTTCAAAACTTCGGTTCTCATATCATAATATAACAAAGACTTTGAAAATACCATTTGAATATAAGCTGTTATCTGCAGATAACAATGCAGAAGGCAGACTTACTGCATATCCAGAATTGTATCGCAATCGTACTGTGTTAATATGTTTTAACTCGTGCTAAAATGATTTGCTACATCCTTACATAACAAAATGCATAGACAAGCGAGAAAATCGATGGATTTTAATTTAAGAAAGACCTTATCAAAATTACTTAATCAAATCTAAGCCAGAAATTTAGCCGACTGAAACTGTCTTGCCATTTTATTTCTTGCTTTTTGGTTTAAAATATTAACTGCCTATGCAAGAGTGTATTCTAAAGAGGACAACAATACAACAATTAATACAATTCACTCAAATTTAGGACATATAGACAGGCAGCAAACGGTTTTGTTGAAAAAAATAAAGACCGTCATGAACAAGATTTAAGGACAGTGTTATCTCCTAATTCTTGTCCTGTGTAAACTAGTTTAAATTCCATACATTTGTATAAGAATGACTTGCATGAAAAGAAAAATCACCCAAAAGCTACAAAACAATTATTCAAGAAGCAGTTAACTAACACAACGATTTTTACAAAAGACATGATTTTACTACGTGAAGAAAAAAAATAAAACTTATATGATACCATTTGATATACCACTTAATGTTATACTGTCGCTTTTATGTTGTTTTGTGAATGAAAGTAAGTTACTGCAGTGAAATGCATGTAAAATGTATTTTGTATATTTTTAATGGGATAAACAATCCAAAGCATAAGAAATACGAATCAATGTGGTCATAAAAAAAAAAAAAAATTATAACAGTAAAGACTTAAAAATATATGAGTCGCGTTTTGAGAAAAGGGGCCTTACGTGTGCATGACTTTACATAAAAATAACGTCAAATATTACCTTCGACTGACGTTGTTCGTCATTTAAAGGCAATGTTTTAAGAACCTCTTTTGCAACCAACTCTGCCTAATCAAAATGATATAGCGTCTATATATGATATAAATATGTATTTTGGTATCGGAAAGGTTGATCTTTCTGTTTCTGTTTATAGTCAAGATTCGATAAAATTGACCAATAATGCCCATTTGAGCGTGATGCGTCACAGATATATATGAGGTTAAAACTGTAGCCTAATACATTCAAGTTCTGCTTTAATGAGAACTTTAAATTTTTCAAAACCATGCACAAAATAGCAATTCAAGAGAGAAAAAAAACTCCAAATTTTAGAACAAGTTATGTTGGCTATTCAGACTTTTACATTGACAACACAAATGTTTGACAAGACTAATGGTGTTGTTGATTATAAACGGAACGGTAGTTGGATTGCTACAATCATTTCTCTCTCTCTCTATGGACCTAATTTGAATTGTTTTATTCTATACACAAAAGTAAGCAAATACCTGCTGAGTGTTCATCAACAAAGCAAAGCAAAATATTTAAGATAATCCAAAACATCAAAACTTGTCCAGTAATCCAGCACATGTTTCAAATCCGGAATCGACTTCTGGCTTAGAGAATAGTTTTTTCACAGCTCCATAAAATACGGCTCAATACTTTCATAGACACGTTCTTTCTAGGTGTCCTTAAACTGATTATCGTGATTGGAACGGCATCTCTGCCATGTATCAAGCATTGTTAAACTGTAATATTCTGATTAAAATTATGTAAACATGCCAGTTTGTCCCTCTTCTCTCATCTCCACTAAATTACCACACTCAATTGACATATAACGAAGTTTTCTGAAGCGTGTTGCAATGATTTTGTTATTTATTGCGTAAACCCGAAATGCACAGAGTTCTGAGCAATGTTTTTTGCCAACGCTTTGTTCATGGACTGAACGTAAGTAGTGATTTTTTGAGTTTAAAAAGTAAAATCGACTTTTCAAAAATGTCTAAACACACAGATGAAAAACTTTAACTGCTTTGTTTCCATTTTCATTTTCTTACCGGCACCATTATATTTAAGGTGTTATTTTTACGAGATTTGTTCTGCCTTACCTTAAATTAATGTTGAACTGTTAATTCGGTACTGACTTGTTTTAGGGAAAGCTAAAATAAGAAACAAGCGTTAAGAAGGAGTTAATTAAAATCGATAGTAAACCAACAATAAGGTAAAGACAGCCAACTTAAAAACTTTAAAATTTCCACTGCTTGTTGACAGAGATTTCTGATAGAAACATCTTAAAATGCCTGTTATAATAAAAACTGCATTGTTAAAATGATGGTCTAACACGTTATATATTATTCACAAAACAATTGTACGATTAAGAACTGTTGAACTGGAATCATTATTTTGCATATATCATATATACATACATCTTCATATTTTGAAAATGAAATCTACATAGAAATAGTGGCATACCAATTCTGACAGTTAGTAATCGTCTGCATTTGTGGATATAAGTTGTACATCTCATTGTTACTTTCATACGGAACCCTAATGACCTCTGTGTACTAAAACGTTTGTGTTATTATCTTTATGTTCGATATCATCACGATGTGTTCGATATCATCACGACATGAAATGATATCGAGCAACAGTTCATATTAAAAAGGACACCTTTAGCATATTGCAGAATACGCCACGATCAAAAATAAACTTACCATCATCTGTCAAACGATATAAAAAAAGCATTATGAATGAAAGGGGAAAACGCAAATCAGCTATCACGATAGTTGTTTTCCTGTGTAAGCAGAAATCGATTTATCTCTTGTTTTAATTCAAGACATTAAATCAAAACAAATTGCTAAGATTGATAGCTTCTGTCAAAATACAAAACAAAACAAAACAAAAAAACTAGACTTAGAGTAAAATATTTTATACAATCGACATTTCTTTATCATTTATAACATTTTTAGGAAAATGATTTTTTCTTCAAAAAATAACTATATCTAAACTAGAAACATTGTTTCTTGTTAAAGCAAAATGGTGGTCGCAACTGACATCTTTATCAGAATTTATCAGAATATATATAATTAATGTGAAAGTATTTGAGTTATATAGGTATGTACCTACTAGTCTTAGGTTAGATCTTTTTTTTTATTTCTTCTACGGAAGGGGTCGATGGATATATGCACCATACACTGTTAACATTTCATTTTCAAGTTTTATTAAATGTTCGATTAAATTCAAATGTTCCATGATTGTAAAAGCGTATTACTTTGATAATGTCGCCGTCTATTCTTGTTTCGGGTATTTTGAAATATGGAAAAACTGCAAATTTTCAAGATCTGTTAATAAACCTTTTAAGCAATATTGTTTCTTGGCATTTCCCTTCGATGGCTAGGGTAGCGGAAATAAGTTTAACTTGTCTAGAGTTTAACGGAATCTTTATTCCCAAGCTAAGTTCTCAATGTAACGTTCAATTAATTATTTATAAATTTCACTGAAATAACAAATCATTACGTGTGAAAATAAAATGACGTTTGTCAGTATACTGCGCAACCCAGTGTATTATACCATTCGCCAAAACCTGTACATCAACAGCTTAACACAATATTCATCAGTTTAGTTGATAATCAGCCATGCTGGCAGACAAACAAAAGCCGTCCGTTAAGTTAAAAAATAACGAAAGAATAATTTGAGTCTTATATATTCTTGTAACAAATTGAAGATACATTTATTATTCACGGATCATTTTTCCTAAACAACAAACGGATCGAGGCACGTTTGTTTTCTAAATAGTTTTTTTCTCCGTTTTGAATTACCGTGATTAAATAAAAGAAATGATATCGAGACGGTTAGTGTAAAACCATACATGAAATATTTTTGCAATGACCCTAATGTACTAGTACACCGGTGCTGTTTTGTCTTGATATGAAATATCAAATATAATTATCACTCCAAAAACACAAATGTAACCTACAGCTCATGTGCGCGGTAACAAACTGATAAATGTGAAAATATGAAAAACAAATATCAGTTAATGCATAAGCAATACAATAAAACATTTGTTATTACATTTACATACTAAAACATGTCTATCTACAATAAGACCGATAAACAACATTTGAAATCACATAATAACACCATAATTTAAATATAATGATAGGACTTGATTAATTCCAATGCCTGGATCTAGGGGAAACTTAGATAATCTAAGCAAATAAACACGATACAATTATGATTTTACGAAAGTAAGTGCAAATATAACTTCAGTAAGTTATCCATTCAATTTGAGAAATTTATTGAAAACTAAACTTTGCTGCATCAGTGAAATATTATCTATCTAAATGATCTAAAGTGAACGGAAATTACATATTTAATGAAGTGGTTTCGTTTATTTCACGTTTTAAATTGTTTATTGACATAAAACAATGCATGCTGACTTTATCAGTGTATCAGAGTATAAATTTTCATTTTAAATGTTTATTTTCCCATGTGTGAACCTTTTAAAACCACAAATAGCTGTGATTTGCATGTCAACCACATGAGTGCATTAATGGAATACTGCATTCTTTTCTATGAAGTTTATATGTGTTGTTAGTCTTTGCTCTTGTAATTTTTAAGCAGTACATTTTGTTGAAACTTTGAAAAAAACAGAAATTTGTTCACA
This sequence comes from Cyclina sinensis, assembly GCA_012932295.1. Lineage (NCBI taxonomy): Eukaryota > Metazoa > Mollusca > Bivalvia > Venerida > Veneridae > Cyclina > Cyclina sinensis. The sequence goes on along the minus strand of JAAONU010000001.1, from coordinate 34,684,083 downwards.
GGGCATATATGACCCACTATTGTTCCTGGAAATGAAAAGTAAATGAACCGAACTCTGCCAATTTTTGCACACAAATGGTTATGGTCGGCAGTAGGGCTCGAACTCATGACCAAGCGTCGGTGACAGGTTAAGTGAGTTCTTGCCATCAGGTACAGATTTGTTCAATAGCATTCACATTGCCAGTTTTAAAATGAATTAAGAGGCCAACTTTTAACGTCTTAATACACGTCACATGTGTTAAAGGAATCTGTTTTATTACTCGTACATAGGATTGTCAGCTTTAAGATAAGAATCAAATGAATGGGATTGACATTTTCGGGTTAACCGTACAATAAAGAGTCTTTATTTCTTTGTCATATGTCAGTGTAAAATCACGCACAAACCTCGTTTTGAATTTTTTTGTGATATTCTTTAGATGAACCATATCAGACATTTTCCGCCTCTGGAGCCAAAGATCAGATTCAAGTCTGAGATATGTCGCACTAGAGAGTTTGTTTTCTAAGCTTGATTTATTATCTCTTAATATCAAAATTTATCTCGAAATATATTTCGATATTCTGAATTTCAGACGTAAAATAGTTCTTTGACTCTTCATGTTTATTCTATTTATCTTTTTATCTCACGCTACTAGGTTCATATTAGAATAAACTTGAACTTTTTTGGGGGGTGGGGTGGATAGGAGTACGTCGTCCCAGGATCGTATTTTTTCGGCGGAATTTCGCTTCATTTCCCTTGCAACAGAAACAAAAACATAAAAGCTCAGTCCTATTTTAGTGAAATATCAACTTTAAAAAATTACCACAAGCTCCGATATATCTTAAATTATTATTATAGAAAAATAAAATCAAGGACAAGTGCACGTGCTTCTAATGATAATACCTTGATTATACATGATACAAGTTAACTCATCAATAACCCTTTAACCCATCTTCGATGAAAATTTAAACAAAAAAAAAAAAAGAAAATAAAAAACTTTATGTACTTTAGATTTTTCAAGAATTCTTTCGAGTGTTAGATCAGTCTGACAACTGAGACGTAATAGTTCGTTTCTCTAATATTCGACATTATAAAATACACACAGTTTCCTTAGTACCCTTAAAATTAAAGCATTAATCCTTGACACTTATGCAGACAAGAAACAGTGAATCACACATAGAAATGTGAACTGTAAAATAAAACAAAACATAAAACTTTCAAAGTGTAACTCTAGTTCAGAACAATAGAATTTAAGTAACATTTTCTTATCAATAGTATGTTTTTGTCATTAATTATGTTTCTTGACACTTCTGGATTTCTGTAACAAGATTCCTTGTAGCAGTTTTCCAGTTATTTTATATACACCGTCTCATAAGTGGTTGATATGTTTTTCGAAAATCAACATGTAGATGATATTTTTTTAGAGCTACTGACATCCAGATTTCACCTTTAGATTGATTTTCCTCAAAATTCAACATGCCATCTTAAGGACAATTAATTTTATGCTTCTATAGAATAAAAACTGTAGCGGGACTTGAATCCATGACCCTAGAGTAAAATGATGAATGATGAGCGAACTTACAGTGCCTTTTTTTGTGGGCTTCATTTACAATATGAAGTGACTGTACCCCGACTAACATGGCATGTTTATGCATCATGGAACAATGTGGAGGACAGTCTATTTAATATATGACAATATTTTAAAACGTTTTCGTATCCAAACAGCAAATTTTTCTCCTTTGTTTAACTTTTGGTTGGAATTATATATAAATATATAAATCGTTTTCCCAAAGCAACAATCGGTATAGTTTAAGAATATTCTAATTATTGACATTGAGGTTCATTAATTAAGAAAGAATGATATGATATGATAATATAGTTGTATTACAAACTGAAGGCTGACTGTGCTACTAAGATACTGACTCAGGCCTTTTTAATCTGATATGTTAAGTGATAATTAGAAGCGTTGGCATACAAACGAAAGCCGAAGAAAAGTACTCCTGATAATTTTTACACACTTTTTATTTTTTTATTTAAGTATGCTGAAACCTATTTGCTTTCGCAAAAACAGGATCCAGTTCATTGATGGACATAATTGAAATGAATATTTTTGTTTTGACGCATTTTCATCTTTGTTGTAAATATAGATTATATTTAAACATAAGTTTTAATGTGTGATACATAAGTGTTATTATTCTAGAAGCTGTAATCTTGATTAAAATTGAGGCAAAATTTCATTCTCAGAATATTGCTCATTATGTTTCTCTAGAAAGTTTAATTAGACAATTGCAGAATGAAGAAGTATTTAACATTCGTAAACATCAACTAAAGTCAGTCAATCTGAACAGCCTAAACGCATCTTTATTAACTGGCACCGGACCAGCATATTTTTTTCGTTGAATTACATGTTTTATTTCTAAGTTCTTGACACATTATTAATTGAGATTTTATCTTTCTAATTTATAACCATGTTTTATTGTCCTAACAGGAAACAAAAAAACTCTAACAAGTAAGACGAAAAATTAAATTTTATTTTATGATTAATGTGGTAATTCTAACTGTCATCATGGACTCGCCTTAATCGAAATTGAGATGAAGTTTTTGCATCTAAATGCCTTTGTCAAAGAAGACATAGAGGTAAAATGCTTTTTAAATTTATCAATGTCAATGTCAGCATTGATTTTTTTCTCGTTTTAATTCTTCTTTTTTAATATAACCTTAAAAATATCTTGGCAACTGGTGACTCATTTAAAATAAGTTACTCTTTTCTTTAGTGCAACAGGCAGCTCTTTCCGACTTAGCCAAAAAATGGTGCATTTTAAACAATATTCAAATCATTTTCATTCCACATTTGGAGCGTTATGAATAATATGTTCCATTTTAAAAAATCAAGCAGAGAGTGACCTGAAAACTCAGTCAAATTATGAACATACATTTCTGATATTGAATTTGTTATTCCATAATCTACGGTACTAGCAATAGGCTTATTTCTATATAACGAATTACATGCATATTTACCTATTCTATACGATCATTTAAAATGTGAACATTATTCTCTTTTGCAAAATAACAATAATTTATGTCCAAAATTATTTATTATTTATAATTATTACATAGAGCACATAATACATATGCATTATCTTCTGAAGAACATAGGCCGATAAAAGGGTCTAAAGCCATGTTTTCTATATCGTAATATTAGCAGTTTCATAATCAACTTTTTTTCGCGACTTACACAGAAAGACTGAAATATGCAAACAAGTCTGCACTTATTTATTTTTGATAATGATATCTCCATTCGTTGTTACACAGAATAAATAAGACTCTATAGAGTCCTCCTTAAGGTTTGTGAGTCATGGGAGAAAACTCGTGTCCATGTATACCAAGTCAGGCTATCCGACGTTTTTCCCCGTGTAACAAATATATCTCGTTTGATAATCTGGTTCCCAGGGTAGAGTCATAGACAGATTGTCCAGACTAAGCGTGTGATACAGTCATATTGTGCATGTTATATCACGGCACTACCATGATAAAATGGCTGATGTATTCAAAGAATATATTTGGCACACTAATAAATGTCATATGTTTTCCGAACCACAAACACATGAAATATACTGAATAATTTACTGCTATCATGTCAGACGTACAAAGAACCACAAACACATACAATTTACTAAATAATATACTGCTATCAGGTGCATGTCAGACTTACAAAACTCTGCAACTCAAATATTTTATAATATTTATGTTAACTTACGTTCTATTATCAGTACATAGTCTTGCACCGTTGTCATCCTTCATCTCATCTTGAAGTTCTTAACGAACTATGACGTATCAAAAATTCGATAAATTATTACTACCGCTTGCAAAACTGATTAGAGTTTCACGTATTCGGAAAGCGGTAAAAAGTGTCGTTACGATGTTTATTTCAGTAGCTTAAACTGTCACTTTACTGATCATCCAATCACAGCGAGGCAGTTTTCTCAGGTATACCTGTCAATAAAACTGCGTCTTGCAATCTACCCGCAGCCAGAAAAATGTGCCTGGGAGGCGCCAAAGTTGCTGTGTCGTAATTGTCGCTGCGTTGCTACCGAAAATCTTCACTCAATATTTTTTTTCCTAACAGATTTTCCATTTCGTACACAGAATGACACTTTTGACATGTAAAAGGCGGAGTTTGAAAGAAACACATTGGGCGGCATTTAATTGATTTTTGACAGGTGTTCCCACGAGTCTCGTTCTTCACCTAACAGTGTAAACTCTAATCAGTTTTGCAAGCGGTAGTAAATAACTGATTTGACACTGGCCCTGTTATTTGTTCTAGAGCAGTCGTGTTGGCCTCAAGGACAAATAACAGGGGCTATATAAGTTCAATTATCTAATGTCAATTTTATTTCATAACAGTTCCAGATTTCACTCATCCTCCATGTGTTTACGAGAGTTACAAGTTGTAAAAGAAGAAAATCGGTTATTCACACGAATACCTTACTAAGACCATAAACAAACTTTTTGGGTAGTCGAAGTGCTAAACAGGACTAAAGTCGATAGAACAGTTTCAAATATCCCTAAACTCGATTCTATTACTTGGAAAAGAAAATGGCTGCCGTTTAAAATTATATATATATATTCATATATAATATATGATCTATAAGCCACCCAAACTGGGTTACAAGGGGGCCAATATTAATATCATTTCCGGCCCGGGGCAGATTAGTTTATTGATATTCAGAAAGTCCACGTGTTATTAAGGTAGGCGTCTGGCATGTTATGGAGCGGACAATTAATGGTAAATAATAATATGGAATAATATATGTTATTACGTCAGTCATTTTTTACAGTTTATATGGCCTTCGGCTTCGTGACCAATGCAATTGTTTTGAAAACGACCGATGAAAACAAGTACGTAAACCAAGGCAATTTAGTTTTTGATTTAATCATCAACATAACGTTATCACTTTAATAGTTATTTATGTTGATCTTCGGCAGAAAAAAATGATATCGTTCTAAGTTACATTAACAAACTGTAAAAGGCTATAATTTTTTTTTCACTAATTTTGTTGTTTTTTTCAGAAGTATCTAGGAATCACTTACTCTAACACCAAAACTTACATTCCTACATATTTAGCATATAAGGAATTTCGTTTTATTGTGCCTAAATTAAACGCTTTCTGTATTATTGTCAAGTCCTAAATTTATCAAAATACAGTTTCTGAAACAAGGAGCGCATAAAAGTCTGAAATTATCTGTACTAGTTTGTAAAGTGAACAAAGATTTGTTACGTATGTTTGCAGTTTTAGTAAATAGGTTAAGATTTTATTTGATAAGACTTTTCAAATAATCGTGTGTTCTGCAAAATGTCTTTTGGTAACTGATACCAGGAACACGCTATTTTATTGCTGTGTGTTCAAGCTTTTTAAGGAGAAGCTTCTGACGTGTTCACAGGGAAATATAAAGTTTATTCTATTAAACCGTAAAATAAAAGAAATTTGCTTTCATTTAGGTAAGTCAACTATTAGATGGCATGTCAATAGTGGTTAATATATCAGTATTGTTTATTTCATCATATGCGGCATTAATATGGCATCTGTTTATAAATTATCATTAAGTCTTACAAAAGAATATAAATTGATAACATAAAGAATTAACCATAACCGATTTTACTTCTTAATTCTGTTTGGTAAACGACTGGTTGTTTCTTCTTCAGGTCAATAGATCACTGACAGATTAGAAAGCATGAACTTGTTAACAAGAAAAGTTTTGGCCCTTGCACTTTTCATAGGTAAGCTTTTGCAATTTTAGCAACTTTAAACCATTTTAGTTATTTTCAACAAGTTTTAACAAACTTGACACATCGCTCTCATTCGAAAAATATTAAAATAAACCATTTATTTATAAAAGAACCAGTTGAAGGTAAGCCAGAAAAAAATCATTGTAAATAATAAATTTTGGACCTGATTTTCTTTTTATACTTTATGTATTATTTTCATGAACGAAAACCGCCCAATCGATAGCTAGTATTAATTTCATAAAACTGAACATTGAGAAAAAAAAGTTAAATATGTTAAAATGACTTGCGATTTTATTTTTCTCGGACCATCAATGTATCATCGTATCTTTTAAGATTAAAAATTTTTCATTTAGGCTGTACTAACGCCAGTACTCCCATTGTCAACAGTACTTGCCGTTACAAGACTGTACCTGAAGAAGAGAGTAAGTTCTAACTGATTGTTTCGAACAGAAGCTGTAATTCGTCTCTATATTAAAAATAAAAGTGTTTCTTTCTCCTCTGCATCCAAAGCCGATATTTTTTAGAAGATATGCATATTTTTTGCGTCAGACATTGGTTTTATAACCTTTGTTTTCCATATGTTGGAAATGTATTTACAATTGCTAAACAGTCACCAGTTTTTAGGTAACGTACAATGCTTGTGCTAGATCTATATTCAGAAAACGTGAAAATGATATTCTCATTGATAAAATGACCAATTAGTTCAATATTCTTGATGAATAAAAAATGAAAATGCTAGTATGATTTCGCTTCTTTTAAAGCACAATCTTTCAAAGAACTTAAGTATGCAAAAAGCCTGGTAACGATTCCTCTGCTATAATGGTGGTCAATCTTGCGAGAAATTGAAGTTATATGGTGTTTAATTGGTGGTTTTCTTTATCGTATGCAAAGGTTGAATGAATTTTTTGAAAAAGAAATATCTTTAAATCGGGAAATAAAAATCTATGAATTGTATAAGTTTCTATAGAATTTCAGAAAGAGCGTTTGAAAATTTCATTAAGAAGCTACAATGCCCTCATTACATTCAATGACAAGTCCTAGTTTTCATATATATTTAATATTTCAGAGGTAACAGTATGCCAAATACAAATACAAGATGATGATAACTCAATAACGATATCCGCCTCTGATGATACAACAAGAACTTACTTTGAAACTATACCTTCTTCAAGTGGTAACGCCAATTATGTTACAGTGAACGTAATTGTCAAAAATGGATTGGACAGAGAATTACTGGTAAATCTTAGTTTATAATTCAATATATCGACATAAATAAATCGAATGCACAATAAATCGAAGGTAAAAGGTTAAACGCTGATGTTATAGCTGAAAACCTAAAACATCTTTATTCTTTTTAATATTTGAAAAGTTTGTTGTTGTTGTTGTTGTTTTAATTCAGTACGGTGTTTATTAAGTTCGATGATTATCAATATTTTGAATTTATTTAAAAACAAACGACAGGTTCATGTGTTATTTAATAGTTTTTGTCATTTATTAAAGAACAAAACACAAAACAAAAACAGTCAATTTGATATAGCGCATGTGTTTATGCACTCCAGGTGTTCTTAAATTTATTTTGATGTAGCACTAGTTTGTAATAAGTACAAAAAAAATTATTCGAATTCAAATTCACTCGAGACCGGTGTTCAGATATGTTGTGAATTTCAAATACACGCATTCACACAAAAAAATCTAACAATTCTGCACGAGTTGGGTAATCATTATCCCACATCAACACTCTTTGTTGAATGCAGCAAAAACAAGTCAGGTTTTGATAAAAAAATATAGTTTCAGGTATGTTCAAATTAAAATCATTTATCGCTCAAATATGCTTCATACAGGAAAATACTACGTTAGACTGATGTGACAACCTCAAACTATCTTTGCCCGCGCGTCTTTTCCCAAAATTCTGCCTTTGAAAATTTCAGGACGGAATGAGTTTTCTTAGTTATTCAAAAATAGTATATTTACATGTACATCGTTTTAATAAAAATCCTAGGAACTGATAGTCGGCTTTAAAGAAACAAACAAACAAACAAAAAAATTGACATTTTTGCAGTCTAAAAAACCAGCTGCAGATCAATCTTATTATCGACTAATCGACATTGCAAAACTTTAATCCCCCAAAAAACATTCTTTGTTAGAGAAGAAAAACGGCATAATCATTTTACTTTGTGTTACAGGGAGATTCGCTAAAGCTAAAATTTCTAATAACGGACAAGGAGCATAATCAAGTAAGTATTTTCAGGACTTCCTATCCTTTTATAAATGCTTTAATGTACACAATACGCCCCCCTTTTGCAAAAAGAAATAACTTATCTCAACACAATTTATCCACGAGTGATAAGCTTTATTTTGTTTTAATCATGCATTTGGAACATATTCACGTGTATGTATACTTGGGAATTTCCAGTAATAGGACACTATTCGGTTCGACTTTTCATGCACCAAACACCAACACATCACAGCAGTCGGGAACCAGCCTTTTCTTTTTAAGAGTTTTGTGTGATGCTTTAAGTTAACAAAACTGTCTGACTGGTTGATAATGGGAAACCTGATTTTGATTTTTAAATTTATTTAAAACAAGTAGAAAACAAGCATAAGTGTGTCGGACATTTTTTGTCAACTGTGACAGATTGTAATAAAAGATACCGAAGTGACAGGGGTGACCTCCTTCGAGAAAAGAAATCGGAAAGAGTGAATGCTGTAAAAAATGAAATTGTTTCTAATGATTGTTCTTTCCAGAAATTGGTAAAAGTAATATCTTCCTACCTTGATTCTATAATGAAAATCTGAAGAATCTGTTTTGTGTTAAATTTGTAACACCAAAGTGTATATTTCAGATATGCTGTGCAGGTAAGTCTACCTGTGGTATACCTGCGGGATTAGCGCGTTATTGCACGGCCTGCACTTCCCGAGCTAAAGTGTTTCGTGTTTTAGCAAGATTCAATGCATTTTTCAGGTTGATTTCGGTTTCACAATTTTCATTGATGACAAGAATGATAATAAACCGGAATTTCAGAATCTTCCTTACAACCTTGAAATACCAGAGGTAGGTATATATATCTCTCCACAACTGTCCACAACTGTTCATATTCTAAGCAACTGTAGTAGATTTATGTTTGAAATTCAAAATGTGTGCACTGCAATGGTGTGCATTTCGGTCACATGTTTAGGAATTTGATGGAGTGAAACGTAAATACTTTTGTTTTGAACCTGATTTTCTAATTACACTATAGCACAGCATTCAATTAATGATAACAATAACTTTGTTATAAACATATGTGGTGTCATTGTGCGTTGCATATTAATTTTATAAAATAGTCTTTAATAAAAGATCTGAACAAGTACGGTCGCGTTTGTCTTTGCTTTATATTATTTAAGCATTGTAATTTAAATGTAATGTTTGCTTTATTGTTAGGATGATTTGTGCAAGGTATAAATTTTGTAACATCTTAATAAAACAAATGCCTTCAGATTTAAAAGTATCCAGTCTTTTTACATTTTACCACAGTATAGAAAAGTAAAATTGAATGCTAGTAACTTGCTAAGCACTATTGTCTATGATCAAACAGGTTGATGATAAATCTGAAAGGGTTTTTGTATAGTGTTTGTTTTTCTTGTATATGTTACATTTCTTCGCTGATCTTCGTGACAGATAATTTTACTTTTAGTTACCATGTAATAAAACAGTGGTTTATACGCGCATACATGCCACAGACAAGGACCTTAATGCAAACGGAAGAGTTCATTATTCGATGGAGGTAGGTGTCGAGTAAATATTTTGCTACATCTACATCTACGGGCGTACTCTCAAAAATCAATTACTGATTACACTGAGAGGCCGGGGACAGTGTTAAAATGCTATTTTACAATACATGCAGCAACATGCTGTGATAAAAGATAAAATGTGCTATCATACATGAATGATTAAAAGGTAAAATCTATATGACGTCTAGAACATATGAGCTTGGAGACCAGATGTGAAAGATGACAGCTTCACACAGGTCTTTAGTTCAGTTGGTAGTGCATTCCAGTAACTGATAGTTCGTGGGAAAAAGGAAGTTGAATGGTAGTTGGTTCTAGAATGAGGAATAACATAGTTATAAGGTTTTCTGATAGTTGGAATAAGATGGTGATGATCAACCATTACTAAGTTATTTGATATTTTAAATAGCATGACTAATGATGAAAAGATGCGTCTTTGTTCAAGAGTTTGCCATTTTAATGTTTCTAGCATAGATGTTACACTGCTGTAATGTGAATAATCATTCATGACATATCGAGCAGCAGCTCTCTGAACTTTCTCAATTTCATATTTAAGGTGTTCTTGCCACGGGTGCCAGATGGTATTGCAATATTCTAATTGTGGCCGAACATAAGTTTTATAGGCAGTTTCTTTGATTTTGCGATTATTTGTTTGGATGTTACGTTTAATAAATTTAAGAGTAATATTGCCTTTAGCAGATGTGTTTAGTATATGCTTTTTCCAGGTAAAGTCATCACTGATAGTTACGCCCAAATATTTGGAGTGTTTAGTAGACTTTAGTTCGATGTTATGTAATTTATAGGGAAACCATTTAATTTTGTCGTTTGTAGTAATTCTCATAACTTCGCACTTTTCAGGATTAAACTCCATCGACCAGTCTCTTTCCCATTTTAACTTGCTTACTTGATTGCCAATACCGTTGTAAATAAGGGAATTAACTACTGTAAATATAGCAATTTACTAAGGCATGTAACTACAACAAACGCTTAGACGAACCTTTAAAATGTTTCCAATACAAAAAATACATGCAGTTTCTAATGATGTAATAAATACACACGACCACGTGATGAATTAATGTAACAAATATAACCAAGTAGAACTAGTGAATTCCTACACTTGATGAGAATATTTTAAGCATTTATAGTTAAAGAATTATGTAACGGCCTTACAGTTTTACAGTCAAAGTTCGAGTTGATGTTAAGGTTTGTTTTAGGTAATTGATACTTTATAAAGTATAGCAAGGGTTAGTTCAAGAGGTGTTTTTTATCCAGAAAAATCGCGAAAAATATCTAGCTCAAGCTTTACACGAGTTATTTAATAAATCTATATGTAACATTAATTTGCATACGCTGCTTTGCTGCTTGGTCATTTTATTACTAACATAAGTTTGATTTCTTTTTCAGCCAAAAGCTCAGGTCAGGAAATCCATAATTATACTCTTTATTATTACAAATAAATATTTACTATTTGTAATATCTCATATTCATAGTCTAATACCTAAGTATTGCGTAAGTCTTTTTTTACATCAAAGCAAAATTTTCAACATTGTATAATACATTGTATATACTTAAAACATTATATCTGCAACGTAGTCAAAAGTGAAAAGGTTAATAATAAAGAATAAGTTTTGTGAAATTCTTCCTTTATAATGTTATGTTTAAATTGAAGTGTTACTTAAAAAGTCAGATAACTCCAGTTTGAACGGGTGATTTTAAATAAAATTATTTCGCCGAGTGATGCTCACCTTTTTTGCAGAATTCTAATGCGCTTAAGGTGGACATCAGCATCATTCTGACAGCCCCTGTTATGTTGTATTGAATGTATCTATTTCTAATCTGGATGAAATGTATTGCAGTCAGAAGAATCAAGAAAACTGTTCACAGAGACTTTTTCAATAGATAGCAACACTGGTGATGTAACTTTGAACCGATGTCTAGATTATGAAAGCAACAGCTACTATCAATTTAAAGTTACTGCAAAGGTAAACAATAAAGGGAAATTTTATTGATGGGTATTCATTTCGTTGCAGTTGTGGTTTTTTTCATACCATAAATATATTGAATTAAACACATTTGATAACTCTGTATAATTGAAACAATAGAAATTTCTCCTTAAGAAAATGTATACAAAGAGTAGTGCATTCGGTTTCCAACACGTCTTCAAGAAAAAAAAAACATTCTTATGCTTTGATTTGGAAGGTTAGCTCCTCATCTACAATTCGCAGAAAAACGAATTAGTCAGGATATTTCATCACATTAATTAAAGTTATGTTATTGTTGTTGTTTGTTTTGTTTGTTCTAAAAGAAGCAACGTTAGAACTTGACCCCGTATCTATGCATAAACTGTTGGAAAGTTTTGGTTTGATTGTCGATCGTATTTATTTTAAAGATCGTTATCATTAGAAACTCTTTTTTAATAGGACTCTGGACCAAATGGAGGACTAAATAGCTCTGCTCAGTTTATCATCCATGTCCGAGATGTACAAGATAATCCACCATTTTTCACAGGCTTACCATACAGGAAAAACATAAGTGAGAGTATTCCAGTGGTAAACACATTTTATTACATCTCAGTTTGTATTATTTTTTTCCTGATTACATCGTGAGAAATTGAAGAGCTTTCCTTCCGTACGTTATAGCATGTCTGTTTTTTTGTTTTTTTTTTTTTTGTTTTTTTTTTGTTTTTTTTTTTTTTGATGAATGAAGATAGCTTAACAAATTGCATTTGAATTTAAACAAAGCCATTGCAAAAGTCGTGTGTGAATATCAAGAAATAGTGTTTTATATGTAACAGGAGTAATTTCTGTTCATAGAAACATATTGTTTATACAATTAACGTTGAACGTTATTTTTTCAGATTGAAATTTATAAACAAAGAACAAGAATAGGCAATACACAACATATAGATAATTTATACATATTTATCAAATGTGATTAGTAAAAACAGTAATTTAAATAGAACAATATGAAGAACAAAATTAAACTTTCTTTCCAGTGATAAAAATATTCTACATTTTCTTTTCTCATATAGACTTATTACGGGTTTATTCTATTTCCTTTTTCTTTACATTTTTTGTGATATAATACTAGAGTAATATACAATTGTTTCAGGGGTCGACTGTTTTGCGTGTGAATGCTAGAGACGGCGACCCTGGGGTATCTAACTATGTCAACTACACAATAACAAGTATGTATGTTAAGTCACTCAGAACGTTCACGTCTTGCTGTAATGTTGGTCATGGTATGGTACACTGTATAGTTATGAGCAGTACTCTTGTGTTGCGTGGATGTGCTGGCTTATTAGGTCTGCAGTTTGCAAAGTAGTGACTGGAATCACGGCTAAAACCCAAGTCTGTTAATCATGCAGGATTGATGACAACTGAACTTGTTTAACACACGACTATAATCTGATAACTTTAAGTTTTATCTAGCTCACGACTAGTGCAGTGCAAAGACAAATTAAAGGGCTGCATCAACTTCGCATATTTATTAAAATTCTAGGAAGAATTAAATGTAATCATTTTATATATTAAATTTTTATTTATTTATTTATTTATTTATTTATTAGTAAATGCAGTTAATTACATAGTGAATACTTTATACAGATAGCAACTGCGGCGATGATTTGTTCAGTATCGACAGCTTTACTGGTGTGATTAAAACAATGTCGATCATCAACAGAAGTAGTCCAGAAGTAAGCAAACATTTGGGTTACTGTGAACTCACAGTAAAGGTGTGTATGAAAACTTAAATATAACAAAAAATATCAAAATATATCAATTTAAATTAATTTCTACCTTTCATAGTAAATGTTAGTGGCTGTCTTATCTAAGAACATAATAAAATATGATTGTGCTACTAATGTGGGTCCACAAAAGTAGACCTTTGCAAAACAGTGTAGACCCAACTGACAAGGATGAAATTATCAACAAGGCATAGACGGGCTTTGATTATATATACCCAGGACTTACAGATAATCTTCTTAAAGCGTTAAATACAAACTACATAAGAAGATCTTTATAATACAAAATGTTATTCTAATATAGATAACGGTGTAATGATAATGATGAATTGATATTTCCTCTTTATCATTTTAGGCAGAGGAGATACTGAATCCAAACCAGATACAGTATGGGCTAACAACTGCTACAACAAATGTTTATATTTCTGTACACGGCATAGATACCAGTGTTCCAGTCGGACGATAGTTCCATTGCCGTTAAATAGTATACAATTACATAAAACAGACCGAAAAAAAATTATCTTAACAGTGTTTAGTTCTGTTTTATTTGAATTATGACTGATTTGTTGGTATATAATATATGAATGGTTTATTTGGTATAAAAATATGAATGGTCTGCTTAGTATATAACATATGAATGGTCTATTTGGTATATAACAAATGAATGGTCTGATTGGTATAAAACATATAAGTGGTCTATTTGGTATAAAACATATGAATGATCGATTTGGAATATAAGATATGAATGGTCTGTTTGATATATAACATATGAATGGTCGATTTTGTACATAACTTGTGAATGGTCTATTTGGTATATAACATACAAATGGCCTATTTGGTATAAACATATGAATTATCTGTTTTGTATATAACATATGAATAGTCTATTTGGTATATATCACATGAATGGTCTATTCGGTAAGTATCATATGAATAATTTATTTGGTATATAACAAATGGTCAGTTTGGCATTATCATATGAATGGTCTTTTTGGTAAATAACATATTAACGGTCTGTAAGTAACCTTCAGACTGTTTTATCAAAAACAGTCAACGCATATGCGCATGTATAAAGTCTAAATTAGATTAATTCACACGGTTGCCGGCTGGTATTCTACCCATTACTTGTATCAATATTTAAGCGAACAACAACTTGGGAACCAAGAGAGCGATTTAATCTGACGGCCATTTTTGTAACTAAAAAGATAAAGAAGTTGCAATCACCGTTGGATCCGGGCTAATTATCAAAAAAATACAATGACGGTGTGAAGTAATGCTTTTGTTTGGTTTTTTGTGTAGGTATTATAATTACTGGTGTTCAAGTTTGTTGACTCACCGGCTTTGTTCTTTTCTAAGATTGTCGAACATTAAAATGTAAGAATTCGTGGGTCATTAAAATTAGTGGATGTAGTAATGACAGGAACAAGAATATTGAAAAATCTAATGAACAAATTATATATTTGATGAAGTATTTTAATAATATAAACATGTAATTAAAGAAAATATGATCAAATTTTGAAATTTTGGATATAAAGCAGAGTTGGTCTAGTCATTCTTTGGGTTACAGGACATTATAACTTCGAACTTACAAGTCCATCACTTAAGTCTGATTGAACCTCCCTAGAACAACAACCTATCTATAACAAACCATTTTACTTGATCAAAATGGTGTTCGCTCTTGGGAGGTTGGACTGTAACATATGAATGGCCTATTTAGTATGTATCATATGAATGGTCTGTTTGGCATATAACATATTAATGGTCTGTTTTGTATGTAACATATGAATGGTCTCCTAGGTGTGTAACATATAAATGGTCTGTTTAGTATGTACCATATGAATTGTCTATTTGGTATGTGACATATGAATAGTCTATTCAGTCTGTAACATATGAATGGTCTACTTGGAATGTTACAGATAAATGGCCGAATTTGTATGTAGCATTTGAATGTTCATCTGGGTTTTGTTTCCTCGTTCTATGTGTTATTGCAACTTCTGTAAAAAATAGGGGGGGGGGGCATTTGCCTTAGGTGGTCCATCCGAAGAAATCAAACGATTTTTCATTTAATTGTTTTAAGCAGTATGGCATCAATTGTCCTGAATGTCAAACCTCCGACAAGAGACATAAGAAATAGTCTACACATTCAAGAAAATACAGTACGACAGTCTGGGGTATGTGTCATATTCTTCAGCATCATATTTTACTTGTTACTTTCCTTTTTCTTTAACATATATTTTAAAAGTTCGGCAGCACTGCTGTCAAAGTTTTACGTTATCGCTAAAGGATCATTGACATTTATTAATTTTGATTATTAGGTCTGAGAAATGTTTATTTGAGAGGCTTAAAATACTGATCAGTAAGTAGTTATAAAACGTAGGATAATCACGAAAAAGGAAGCTTTTTTAGTTATCTTATTTCGTACATTTGCATTTGAACCATCATTCATGTATTTAACAAACTGAAAAGTTGTAAGAAAATAGATGACGTTAACTGTCATGGAAAATGGTTGTACTTCCTTCTTTGCATCAAGAAACAAGTTGGTTGCTTAAAAAGCATCCAATGGGTTATGCCCAATAATTGATTGTACATGTGCTCACATCTTAGTGCAATATTTCTTGCAATATTGATAGTTATGTTCTTGCTTTAATGTTCCTGTCCATGTAAGTAAATACTGTGTTGTCAAGTGTAAACACAGTTAGCAAGTAATTGTATTCAACTATGTAATATAATAAGTTTTTACAAGCACAGAATATAATGAATACACAATAAAATAAAATCTTTGAGAACTAAACTACTACCATCTAATTTAAGAAAATAATTGTTGTAAATAGAACTAACAAAGAGAACAACGTAACAATTTTTAATTTTAAAAGATTTAAATTCCCAGTGTACATTGTATTCTCTTACCAGTGCTATACACTGAGGATGTAAAAGAACCAGATGTGTCATTTGAATGGGAAGCTTTCTGTATCGTGCACTATCCCCCAACAACCTCTTCATACGGCGTCGGTCATATGGGCAACCGGTACCGACGATAAATAAGCTCAAATAGATAGAGCAATACACAGTTATTTTAGAAACGCTCGCATCGCCCGCTGGCATTATAGACATTTTTAGAATTCTTGGAGATAGTCAGTCTGTTGTTGTATGTGCAGTAAATATTTCAATTTTATTTCTGTCGTTATTAAAAATTATGCAAAATCAAATATCAGTTAATTATAAATATTTGTGAAAATTAAATATCAACCAAATACTTGTGAAAATAGGTTAAAAGAATTATGATGAAACTCATTTAAATCAATGAATTTAGATTCATGTTACATTCTTTTGCATTACATAGTTATGCTGCAAAGTATCTTAAACATATAAGATAAAAAATAGATGCTGGAATCCCTGCTATATATAGAGACGTCAATACAAAATTGAATGCAGGATTTGCTTATAGTTTTGTTTAAAGGAGTTTAGTGTTTATTTTTGTAGTTTTTTCATTATGCTCAGAGAAATATAAAAAATAATAAGGTCAAGATCGTATCGCGATACGGCGATGCATTAGGTCGGCGATATATTGACAGGCCTTGAACCGCGGTATACCGGTACCATAAACTTATTGTTACAGCCATATAAAACACTTCATTCAACTTGCAAGCAGTCAAAGTATACGCAAGAATAGATTATCTATTTATTATCATCTTTGAGAGAATGCCTGTTTTCTTTCTCTAAGATAATTTTCAATGAAGCATGCTGACACTGTTTGTATGTCAACAAGAAATACGTACGACGTCAGTTATAACAGTGAGCAAGCAGGCAATTGGAGTAGAAACATTGTTCACAAGAGGAAAATCAGTTATGACATGACATCTTTAAAATATTTTCCGAGATGCAATGTTAGAACAAGAAATGCCGAGGGAAATTAAGACGTTCACGTCACCACGGGGGTCAATTGACTCTTTCATAGTTAAACATGTATTACAGATTTTGTATAACGTATCTTTTCAACCTATTTTCAAGTTGAATATTCTGGAGGTTTTTAGTTGTTTGGGTCGTCAGACCAAACAAATAATGCTAGCAAAATTTCAGTCTCTATTCCTTTCTTAGTTACCAAATCCGCAAATAGTCCGTCTGTATAAATTGACAGGCACATTAATTTTCACACACTTCTCAGAGAAAAGAAAAATAGTTCCCGGTCAAAAATTCCTAATATTGTGAAATTATTTAAAATTCCGCATATTATCGGTAATATATTCAAACAATTTTGTCAAATAACGTCAATTTAGAACTCTTGAATGAAAGTGTTTGTTCACATAAAAATACACATTAATTTGTTACGTGACTAAACCTCGGTGAAAAGTAAACAGAAGAGATTGTCACGCTCAAGGAAGGTTTATAGACTTTTTTTCATGAAATTTTATTTGTACATTATTATTTGTTGATTTTTAACGGAGATAAATTTAGAAGTTGACTGCATATAACAAACAAGTTTGTGACAGTTATAACATTAGTCAAGCTATTCTCCTGAGCATCAGACGTATCTTTCACTTTCTTACCGCTGCTAAAATTCAATTTTCAACGATATTTCTAATTTTAGACATTGAAATCCACAGTTACTTTTCAGCCAATCAGTGACTACCCTACAATGAATTGTCCATACATTAGACAACTCAAAATGTAGACTAACAATGCAATGCGTGTTCGAATTTTACATTACAATTTACTGATTAAAGTGTTTTTAATATGTATACGTAAATTAACGAATAAAGTTAACCACAAAAAAATCACGATGGTATGATTATTTGCAGACGTTCTTATTGCTGTCTTAAAATGTTAACGTAAACGTAGACGCGTAGTTCAGTAGTGTTTACAAAATTTTGAGAGAACAGTCACATGATCGTTTCAACCCATGAAAATTTGTTTCAAAATTTTTCGGTCGGGGGGATATTGATACACTTTCATTGGTCGTTTTAAGTTCATTGTAAAGGTCAATTTCATAAATCTACTGATGATAAAGCAGCGGTGTGAAGTAACTAACGGTAGTGCATTCACATAGTTACTAAGAGTATGGTAAAGCGTATTTTAATTAGGTCACGGTTCCCTTGTTTATTTACTGACGAGTGGCGAAGTGCATGCCGCCTCATAGCCAATATAAATACATGTATCGAATATCATAATCATTTTCGGCATTTCCTTCAAATTGTAATCATTGCAGTAATTGCCTTGATTGAAAGCAGTAGACTGAAAAGACTGATTGTGAATCCACTTAAAAGAGTCTAAAGTTTAAACTGCACGATTATAAAGGGAAACAACCTGCAGTAAAAAATAATTTCACAGAGCGTAAATCTTACGATAGCCGTTTATGTCCCCCAGTTAGCCAATATGTATGACTGATGCTGTTGCATTTCAATTTCTTTTTTCAGTGAGTTGTTGAAACATATTATACTTGACAACAATATTTCTAAGAAACCCTATTTTTTATCAGTGTTGAGGTATATTCAAGTGTATTGGGTATATTTGCATGTACTTGGGTATTTCGTGACGCCGATTCACAATAACTAAATGATTCTTTGGCTCACTGGTTATTGTTGGCCTTCAGCGCGATAAAATCGCGGTTCGAATCCCACTTAAGCTATGTGTAGATCAAATGTTAGTATACAATGCAGTTAATGATCAGTACAGGGATAACTGTATTGGCAATTTGCTTATTTATGAAAGATGATGACAAATTGTTCTCTAATTTTCCTTTATGTCATTATTTGCTAAAGCTTATGTTTTTGGAAAGTTTGTTTAGAATAGCTATATTTATTTTGAAAGAATAGTAATATTATTTTGTGATAGTACAAATAAAAGCCACCATTATTGAAATTGGTGCAAGATAGTTTTACAAAATTTTCATTTCCTTCTTTGTTTCCTATGTACGAAATATGATAACATTTTTCAGAAGTGTGATGCCCCAGTAGAAATGAAAGTTGTGGAGGTGAAAGCTGTAGGTGTGGAGGATAAGACAGCTGAACTGTATTTGCAGACAGGGGAGATGTTAAATGTGTCTCTATAAATGCTACAAAGAGCTATGGGTGTAGAAAAAGCAGAAATTAGAATCGGCAACATCTTATGGGCCAGTCAATTTAGATAAACAAATGAGTGGTACCGTACAGACACTTTGGCTATTAGTGTTGTGAATTGAAGATGCATTAGGTGTTTTTATGTTTCAAATTAAAACGATTCTCTTCAACAAATTACATCAAGTTATATGATGTCTGTGTGCCTTTCTGCAAAATGGAAGGAAAAGAAAATACTAACAACACTGATTACTGGTTCTGTGACCCAAACAAATCCAGTGCCTTCAGTTCTTTGATTAATGAATGTCTTACTTGATTTAACCTGATTTTTTAGGGCAACTCTCTTTCTTGTCCTGTAGTCTAGATAAAGCTTAGAATAAAATAAACTGAATAATCAGAAGTGATGTAAATTAGAAGTAAAAAAATTGGATGTGTTCGTTTTACTAAGGACACACATCAGTGCTAACTGAATATGTGCAAATATTCAGTAATAAATTATGCCACTAATCATTAAAATAATTTTAAACATTTTATATCAGACAACCGATTATCGTAATGCAATGAAGCACTGAAGACATTGAAAGTTGGCTTTATTAAGAGTAAATGAAAATGTCTCACAAATCATGTAGATACATGTAACAAAGATTTTAATCACTTATCAGGGATATATGAATGGAAGTTTTTCCTTCAGATTACATGTGAACTAATATTATCAAAATGATTTACATTAAAGGAAAGGCTAAATTACTGAGACAAACTTAAGCATTCAGCCTTTTCTTTCGAAGCGAGCTAAACGAATTAGAAAACAAATTGAACTTTTTTGTCACGCTCTCAGTCAAATTATATGATATATATAATCCATCTTTTAACAACTTCTTCACACACGTTGACAAGTTGTAGATATCCAGGATTCGCTTCTTACAAAAACATCTCATGCTCAATCGATTTAATTTATTTCAATCTTTCATCGAAACACGGAAAAGTTCTCAGTTGCAATAATAAAATAATATGAACTGTTTCAGTAATTTCTATGAATGTTTTTATCACATTCATTCGTGAAAACATTTTAGAACTCTACCTATTCAGGCCAAATGTTTATCTTTATTATTTTTTCATAATTTTTTCAGCAACAAGTGTTGCCCATTTATTTTCCCCGTCATCGGTGTAGTGTGGTCGGGGAACCATCCACCACTTCACCTCACATAGAAATATTAATGAAGTTTATTACATACATGTATACAGTATTAAGTAATAATGTATTATTTCATTTTTAAACCTGTCGCGTTAGCGACAAGGTTTAAAGTTATAACCAAGTTGAAAATTTTTGTCCCGGCTCATCCTCAATTATCTCAATGCAACCAGAATCAAGCCGGGCTTCATGTCCCCATGACCTAACAATAGCCATTCACTTTCGCCAGGAATATAGTCCTTTCAGAAAGCTAGGAAATGAAATGAACATTCTCATTAAAAAGGCTTTCAAGTTCGTTTTAAAAGAAAAAAATCCTTAGTGAAAATTGTTTTGTGTGGGGGGAAAATAGAGAATCGACGCTGACTGTATCAGTTTATTTCCTTTATATCCTTTTTAGTGTCTTATACAGAGCATATCTAGGTCAGTGGGTGGTGCTTATTCAATAATGCCAAAAGTTAGTTGACCTTTCTGCAATTGTTGATTGTCAGCCAATCAGAATACTGCATTCTAACACGCCTCACCGCTCCGAAACCAAAATGTCAGCACCATTTTGTTAGCTGTGAAATCAGTTGAAGGAATTTTAATTTTTATAAATTATTTGGTCGATATTTAGCATAACAATAGTATTGTGAAACGATGCAGCTTCAGGGACTGCGACCTTGAAAGTGGCCATCCAAAAAGAGTTTCCTGAAGCGAAAACAAACTACGAACAGACTGTTCTTTAAAACTGTCTAATTCTTAAGATGGGTCAAGCTCTGCGGGAGACCTCATGAAGAGTTTAATCTTTCTGAAATCAACTCAGGTTGAAATCAACTCAGTGGTTATGTTTGCACGAAGGTAAGTTATCTATCGTGTTACTGATTTTTGTACACTGTGATTCCATCAAGAAGAAATATTTTTTCAACACGATGGGTTCGTACCACAACAACTTCGTACATCGATGCAGTACTGTAATTATGATGGTTCGTTACACTGTGGCGATTTCGAGAAGATGGATTTTAGAGCTTCTTTAAAAAAAAAATATATACCGTATACATGTTGGTTTTCGGACAATTCACCTCCTGGACTTTTTGGCGTTTTACCAATGTTGTTGTTATAGGATGATTGGCATGTGTCAAGTCATGCATACTTTAATCCCATTGTATAAGGAACGTTGAATGTTATTGTTTTGAAATCTATTAATAGTAACAAGTAACTGATAAGAGGTACAGGTAACTTTTTGATGGTTAGCAAAAACATGGCGGTTGATAAAAAATGCAAAACATAGTAATTTTGTAATTACAATTACAAAGTCATTTTTCATCAAATAATTCAATATTTTATATCATTTAAAAGGTCTGTTAACTCATATTTTAAATATTAAAAAAATAATTGTCAAAACTGTTTACTTTTTTGTTTGTAAATGGTTAAACATAGTAAATCTGAGCTGCTAGAAAAATGCTGAAATGACAGGTATAAATTAGTTTAGTTTTTTCTTTAAAAGCAAAAATTTAAAATCTGCTTATATTTTCAAAATATGAATTTAAAGAGCTTTCAAATGATATAAGAATCTTAAAATTCTGCTGACAAAGAAAAAAGTTATCTAAAATTAAAAATTCTGCTGCTATCAAATGTATATAAATATTGGTTCCTTTTGCCAACCATAGTTCAGCTATATTTTGGTAACAGTTGCTTGTGATGTCATCAGTCAATGTGCCTATACTACTAAAATCACAGGGAATCGGTACGTAGGGGTTAACTGACCCTACAAATACTTATAAACCACATTTCTCCCAAATCCTTTGAATACATGTTTATATATAAATACTTATTTATATATTATTTAGAAGAAGTGTGGTTTATCAGTTACTTTAGGGTCATTTAACCCCTACGCAGTGATTCCCTGTGACTAAAATTGATAAATTAAAAGACTGAAAGCCTTGGAATATTGCAAAAATGTTCATGTTTTTAAAATATTTTAGTTAAGACATTTGAATGATTCTTTTTTTTTTAATGAAAACTTTGTGATTGTAAACTTTGAATATTATATTTCATATGTTGACATTAATTTTTTACCAGAATATTCCGTAATATAAATGTATACATTCCTTTATGACAAAAAGATTAATAAAATTGACTTTTAGTCATGAACGTAAATAAAGAATACAAGTAGAATTTCATATTTAGGCCTAACATTTTTTCATATTTACAAAAAATGCTGAAAAGACCAGGCCTTTGAGGCCAACATGTCCAAGGCCGAAACGTCCAGGAGGTGAAAAGTCCTGAAATCTACATGTTACAGTGTTCACACTCTATTGTAATATAGCTTGTCAAATTCTAGGAGCGTGTCATGGTCAGAAAGGGAATGGAAACAATAGATCCATGACTTAACACACCAAAAATTATATTTCTGTCATTTTCTTGATCAGAACCATTTAAAGCAAACACATACATTATCCTTAGTTTTTGCTTTGGTCAGCAAACTGATTCAACTTTTTTTTCTTATTTATTATGTGCATTAGGTCTTTTCACTGAAACTGTATTATATTTCATCCTTTATTTTATTAAACTGTAATCTGCTTAATACTTAGCTATTATGACTACAGTGCTCATGTTTCATAGATAAACTTGTTTCAAAATATAAAAAAAAATCTGCATGTTTTTCAACTTGTTGCAGCACTTCGTCAACAACAGCTGGCCAACCAAAGAGCACTCTGACCCTTTACAGGCTGATCCCTATCTATCTACCTGTAAAAAGAGCCAGCAGGCCAAAAGGAGGCGGTTACATTTCAAAACATCAAACAGGTTATTTCAATTTATTTATATGAAAACTTTAAAGCATTATCAAAATTTACAGCAGTACAATTTTGGAGTTTCAGCAAATACTTCAAAAGTATGTTATCATTTTGTTGTTGTTGTTTTCTAAGCTAAATACTAAAGTTACAAAAAATGTCATCTTATAAAGCTAAAAAATCTGATTGATACCATTTAAACAAGGCAGTCTGAAGGACAGCTAAATCCCCTTCCGCAGCAGATACTTCTTGACCTTTAACCAACCATGACCTTGATATTGTGCCATGCATATTATAAGCACATAGTCTCATGACAATTATTTGTGACAAGTTATTTAAAATCTTCCATAAAGTCAAAAAGTTAACTTGACTTTGGGAGTAGCAGATTGTGAAGCAGTCAGTCTGGACTTCCTCTTCTGTTCCAGTTTTCGTCCAAAGATAGATATTCTTGTCGAGGATAAATGCCTTGTACTATCATTATGACAATAAATTTTCTAAAACCTAAGCCGATAGTAAGTTCCTGTAAAATGTTACACTTGCCATGCTTAATATCTAAGATGGACTTGTCTGTCTTTCAATGTGGACATATCCGTTAATTGTTTATAGGGGTGCAGGTTGAAAATTTTCTCACTTAATCAAATGGCAGGTAGTACAGACCATGATCAGACTGCATGGATG
The DNA here is from genome assembly GCA_012932295.1 of Cyclina sinensis. Lineage (NCBI taxonomy): Eukaryota > Metazoa > Mollusca > Bivalvia > Venerida > Veneridae > Cyclina > Cyclina sinensis. The sequence continues at coordinate 34,660,121 of JAAONU010000001.1, read as the reverse complement.
TGCATGCTGATCTTGGTCTGCACTAGTCGCAAAGGCATAGTAAATTGCCTCCAGCAGGGTAAGGGTTAAGGTATTAATACACATTTTTTTAATATTTAATCTATTTTTTTCAGGTTTTTGCAGTCACAAGTTTCTCTGTAAAAGGTGACAGTGTGCTAATTAAAGCTATATACCTGGCTGATGACACTGTCGAAAAGTGTAAAGTACCACTACAAAGTGTATGGCATGACATTTCTGCAGAAATGACAATAGTTTGACTGCAACAAGCAGAACAGCTGTAGAGGTAAATATAACCACCTTTTCCGGCTATTAGGAATTTAATACATTTTGTTTATTTTTAGTTTGTTTATTTATGAGACCAATAAATGTGAATTCTAGAACAATTTTTCAAGAAAAGTGGATCTTTTCAGCTCTTTTCAAGTGTTACTTTCATTTTTTTTTTGTTAGACTGAACAGAGATTGAGATAAGAGTGGTTCTGAGTAAAGGTATTAATATAATCATGCATTCATGGAATTTGGAATAATCAAGTATTTATATGTTCACATTACAATGTAGTGCCACACAAAAAGTTCTTTTTTTTAATTTATGTTTCATCAGTTTTAATGTTTAATTGAATTCTGAGATATTCCATATTGCAGTGATGATAACTCCTTGACATTTTCATTTTTTTTTGCTTAGGGTAATTGGGTATTCACATAAAGTAACCACAGTTTGTAATACCTTACATGTAGGCTATTCAGACAGCCCTAGACTCTGTATAACCATTGCTTGACATCATTGAAGTTAAGTTTCATGAGCAGTTACAAATGTACAATAAAAAAACATATAAGGTAAATGTTAGAATAGTAACAATGGGAACCACCTTCAGAGCCTTTCAGAAATGTTGTAGGCCTCAGTAAACTCTTGACACCAAGTGTCCCTCAGGATTCCATAATACAGAAGGATGTGAAATACCCTAGATTGATAATGCCATTCCTCTGTCACCAAAGAGGTTGGGGTCTAGTTTTTGAGCTGTCATTCTGTCTGAAAACTTGAAGATTGCCAGTAACTTCCTTATTAGTAAATGGATTTGATTTATACTCAAACAGAACTTTGGACAAGACCTTCCCACTGAGATATTTTTTTTTGACATTGACCCCAGAATGACCTTGACTTTGAAGGTCCAATTGCAAAAGTACTTAATATTGGCCATAACTCCCAGACAGATTTAACACATGTTTGTACACAACAACAGTTTGGGAGAGATATTCAGAATGCCAATTTTCTTACTTTGACCCTGTTTTTAACTTAGTTAATATTTGCATGCATCAACCCTTTGAGATTGACTTTTATTAACTGGACCCCTAAATAACCTTAATCTTGAGGTCAAATTGTCAAAAAAACCCAAATGTTTTACAAGGTTCTACCATTACTCTTTGTGTGGTCCAGATCTCAAAGTTCTAGGTACCATTTCAGCTGAATTGACATCTTTCAGTGACAGTTCTTGCTATTAATAGATTCTTTTCTTTTTTTTCTTTTCAGAAAGTTGAAGCTCCTCCCCTTCAAGAAATGTATACAAAGGGGATTGTGGAGCAGATGGACCTGCTGAATTTCTTCTGGATAATGATGGTGTTAAAAATATTCTCTTTCAAAAAGAGGAAGAAAACAGTGTCATATGAAGACAACAAAGAAAAATTCATGTGAATGGAATGAAATAGTTTTATTTTATGGACACTGGACAGGGAGTGAAATTCTTTCTAATCAGAAATAAAGAGATAATCCAAAAGTAATGACACTATATTTGTACATATAGATGGCAGTTTTTGCTTTTCGCTGGGTTTGTAGACATGAATATAAGTATTTTCTTGTGAACAATGATGACATCATGTTACATCTGTTCCTTTGGAAATGATATATAAAGCAGTGCCAGAAGAAGACAATATAGAGAATCTCACTGTAGTTGGTACTTCCAGTATCTAATATATTTCCTCCTTTTAGCATGTTCAGGGAATTTCCTCTTTTGATGCATTCAGCTTCTAATTAAACCATCTGTCTATACTTCCATCAGTTCATCTTTTTTTGCTAGTTGGAAATTTCTCACTTTTTGGAACTACTTTTGTAGCAATTGCCTGACAGTTGACACTTACTCATTTGTGTGTAGGTAATGACACAAGATACATAACTCTGACTGCCATTTACAGGATTTGTCCTCTTTGTTGTTTCAAGAAAAGGTTATGGTTTCATGTTCATCCAGTTTTCATTTCTATTAGTAATAATAGAGGAATTAGTATCAAACGATTGTCATCATGATGCAACATACCAGTGCAAAGGTCATCTGGGTCATGCATGGCCTTTTTTAAACTCCATATTCCATTTCCACAAATTTAAATGAAAATGCTTGCACAGATTTCATTCATATTTTGCATGTAGATGTGTCTACATATGGTTCCTTCTTGGCCCTTTTTGACTTATTTTCTACTAAAATGAAATTTCTGCACATTTAAAGAAAAATGATTAAACAGATTTTTTTTATATTTTGCATGTATATGTATCTTATGAAACTACAGGTTACTTGCAAAATTGGATCAGAGTTTTGACATCTGTAGATTAAATTTCTGATGAAAACCTGTCTTCACATTCATAGGGTTATGTTTTGTAGCACACTGTTTATTAAATAAATAATAACAATTATACTGCTTTTGACATTCCACCGGCCTCTTTAATGTTTATCATCTGTTTATGATACATGGTTAGGGCAAATGTGGACACATTTCTAGTGAATTGTTGTTTTTGATAGTTTTATTTTTTTTAAATAAAGACAATATTAACAAGTACTGCTTTCTTGTGTTTGTGGTAGACTTATTGTCAGCTATAGTTTTACCCCCTCTTTACAGTTGTATTCTTATCAGAGTCAGTTTACCTTCCTAAAATTACTGGAAAGAACCTGTACTAGACTGCAAATGTTACCAGTAAACTATAAACAGAACTTACAACATTGGGCACTATGCATAAATCATGGTTGGTATAATAGTACTCTTGTACTTTTCTAGAACATTATAGTTGAAGTACCACAGGGTTTTAGAAATAAAAGTGGAATAGTCAATAATAAATTCGATAAATAATTGTTGAAAATGGTGAAGATCAATGATGGTCAGTATTGATTAGTGTTTAATAATTATGTACAAAAAAAAATTTCCAGTAAAGTTGGACTATAATTTATGAAAAGGCAGGTAAAAAAACACAGATTTTTACCATATTCAGCTTAATGAGACTAGCTCCAAATGGGCCTCTGTTGCACAGAGATAATTATCTCGAATAAAAGTACTGCATGACATGCATGTATCCATTTTTGAAAACATAAACCCAGCACTACGCGACAGGTTTTGCAGTACTTTCAGTGCTTTGATTCTAGAAGGGTATGTAAAATTTATGGTTGTTACAAATGGGGTTTTATAATTCTAATATTGACTTATTTAATGTGAGTTCTTAAACATTTCCTTGAGTGACTCCTAATTCAGGGACTTGGAAAAAAGCACAAGATATTAGATACAGTATAGTGCTAACAATTAAGCATGTTACATCAAGTACTAGACTGGTTAAACCTCTGTGTAATTTTAAATAATTCTGTATATACAGTGAATTGAAGAAAAATGCAAAACTGAATGTATAAGTACAGTCCAAACTGAGTCAATGTACATAATTATGTATTATGCAATAGACTGGCTTAAACAAACCAGGCCGAAAATTTTCACAAAAACTATGTTATGTTTGTTACCTGTATTAAGCAACCATTTGTCTTAACCAATTAATTTTTATGTTTCCCTTGTCTGGCTGTTCAACTCAGACCTGACTGTACTCGTATTAAAATATATAATTGAGGCAGTACACATTTATAAAATATATGTTAGTTAAAAAAAGACAAAACAATAAAAACTCCAAAGTAATTTAGTCAGAAACCAAACCAAAATAAAAATATAATTTATCTTATTATTTTGTCTAGCATTTATTCAAAAAATTGACAAAGTCTGAAATGCACGGACAGCAAAACGTCAGAATTTATCTAAACATTTTTGCAGAGTAAACAAATTTGTTACAAATGTGTGCTATTTAAGTCATTGGTTGAGCAAACTGTTTGATAAGGCTTATCAAGTCACTCTGTAAAGTTCAACATGATGTCCCGTTGATAATAGATAACTGAAACATCTTTCAAAATATGTGGATGTCCAAACAATAATAGGTGTGGATATTGGCAGGTTTATAATATTGATAAGGTAAAGTCAATTATTTTCAGTCATAATAATCAAAAATCTCATTTGACAAAAGAATGTGTCATTCACTTTATACAGTAAACAGTTAGAAATGTGTTATGTTTTATGTCTGAAAGTCGAATGAATATTTTATTATATTGCTGATGTTTAACTGACCAAGAAATACTAAAATTTCTGTTCTCCCTTGCAATCATTATGAAAGATAACGGCTATCTTTTTTGTTCTTCCTTCTTCTTAATGTAATCATTCCCGATGTATAACGAAAAATAAACCCTTTGACATATCCTTTTGTAGAGACCGACAATAAGCCGTTCGAGATAAAACGTCCCTGGTAACCCTTTAAAGTGTATTTTTTAAACCGACAAGTGTTACATATTGTTTGGTTTAATTTAACGCTTTTTCGATAAACGCTATTTCTCTAGTTATTTCTCTACCACATGATTTAATGCTTTAAAACATATCCCATATGATATATTAGACAATCATTGTCGACCCAATTAGCTAAGTTGGTAGGGAATCGCATTTCTCGGTTCAAACCCCACCAGGACCGTCATAACTGATCTCGAACAATGTGTCTAAAAGGCATTTAAGTTTCTGATTCATGTGAGAAAGCAGTCAGTCTCTTGCGAAGAAATTGGTTAGTAAACTTATTGGATGCCCAGGACACTTTTGGGCCGCATGGATAAGACCAAAAAGATATAAATATCTTTCAACACTTCAACACTCTGAAGAAATAAGTCGGACTAGAGAGGCAAAAAAAACATCATTACTAAAATAAATTACTTTTAGATACAATACCATCAGGCCTTTCTTGATCGTTTACTAATATTGCCATGATAATGCGTTCAATACCCTAAACAAATCTATCCATAACTATGTCATAAGATTACCATTACAGTTACACAGTAATTTCTTTATCTTTCTACTGATACTGATACTGATACCAATCTATCAACACCCAAGTAAAACGCAGTCATATCCCGGAAGCAAATTTTTAACACTGTTATCTTTAGTCCCTTCTTTCTGTAAGAAGGCGGAACAGTGCACAACAGTGAAATCAATAAATGACAGAAGCTTTGTAAAACATGTTTGTCTAAGTAAAAAAGTAAAAAGCGCGTATCAGGAAAAACATTGTAAAAAAACAGCCTCCCTACACAGTCAAAAAGAAGAGAGGAAAAGAGAGCGTAGATTTAGTTACTGATCAGTTAAAAGAAGAAACACAACAAACAATTAGCACAGCGGGGTTAATGCCTTGAAACGGTCAGTGGCAAAACATTTTATAATTGTTGTTGTTGGTTGTGGGGGTATCCTTTTTTCTTTCTTTCTTGTGATAAGCGAAGCATACTGCCTAATGTGTCTGTATTCTTTATATTTTATATACGGCATTTAGAACAGCCTTTTTTACAGACAACAATTATTGCAAAAGTGTTTGAAATGGCATTTAAATGAATATAATAAAAATTACTTTAGTCATTTTCATGCTATAATTGTGAAATGGTGCTTTGCAAACGTATGTTGTTTTTCAGGTCAAGAGATCAACAATACAACAGACAGCATGAATATCTTGATAGGAGGAAAATTATTGGCCCTTGCACTTTTTATAGGTCTGTTATTGCAATTTAGATCAATTATAGCAGTTTCTTTTTATCTTTTACAGGTGCTTCGAAACGAGATTTATTGTTTCTAAAGAAAAACATTTTATCACTATTGTAGTTTTAATACATAAATGTATAAATGCGAGTCAAGTAATTTCAGACCTGATGTTTTTAATAATGTCTACCTTACTGGAGAATGGCATCCATCGAATTAATGGCAGCATTGTGTTAGTTTTGAAGATCATCTCCATAAGCAATGTCCAATAGCCTGGGACTGTTTAATCCACATCCTTATACTGACAATATTTACTAAATTATTTTTTCATGACATGCATGAAACAAATATGTACACAGATAAGATAAAACCATAGGCTAAAAGCTTTGTAATAGTTCACTGACTTTACTCACTGGTTGAATCTGTTTATCTTAATTAGTTTTTTTTTACTTTGTATTTTGTTTAGGTTTAACATATGGCAGTAATCCCATCGTCAATAGTACCTGCCGTTACAAGACTGTACCTGAAGAAGAGAGTAAGTTATAACTGATTGTATCAAACAGAAGCTGCAATACAGCTCTTAAAGGTATGCTTTGTAAATGCACTAGAAAGTCTTTCTTTATCTGAATCTGACCTTTTTCATGAAGCTGCGTACATTTTTGCAACGAACAAAGATTTTATAGACTTATTTTTTCTGTATGTTCGGTATTGTATGTTCACAATTACCAACCAGTCACGTAGAATATATGTCCAGTTTTACGGAAACACAATGCTTTTGCTAAATGTATATTGTAGGTAATGTGAAAAATTAACTTCTCAACGTTAAAATGGCATTTTTTAAATATTCTTAAAAAAAGATAATTGAAAATTATATGTTTCTCCTCATCAAAGGCACAATCTTTCCAAAATAACCTGCATGTGAACAAGCCTTGTGCGGAATCCAGTTTAATTTTGGTTTCTTTTGCGAGGAAATGGAGCTATGTGAGAACAACCTTCTTACTTAGTTCATAAAAAAACTGTGCATAATGCGTTAATGACATATCATAATATGGCATTTTTCCAGGGATGGCAACGGGTACCGATATCAATACCTATTTTTCGGATCGAGTACTCAGTTACTCGAAAGATTTCTTAAAGGGGCAGGGGACATAGTCGAACTTTGGTGAAAATTCTTAATAAAACATACTTGGTGTTTTGAAGGTATTGAAAATTATTGAGAATGTTTTGTCAGTGTAATTCTTTGTCATTTGTGTGTAGGAAATGAGCAATATTTCTGGATTTGTGCACGAAACTAAACATTTGGTAGCTCTGTATGCATTTTTGACTCTTCAAAAGGAGGTATGGACACTGAAAATGTAAACATTGACTGCTGCTGCAAAACCGGCGAGGGACTTTGATTTTATTTTGTGAAAAATCTAAACGTATGACGGCTACTTTATTGGGCATTTTTGAAGTTTTCAATAACTGTACTGCAGATAAATATTAACATTAAAAAATTGGAGCTATTTTGAATGTTGTACATCTTCATGAAGTTTGGCCATATTCAGCTTTTCCCACTGTGATTTTGGGTGGGTGGGCGAAAATATAAATTGCTATCGGATTTTATTATCACGAACAATGAATGGAAACTGTTATTTTCTTAAATGTATGTTATATACCCTAGAATAATGCAAAGTGACAGGTTTGTTGCTTGTGTAGAATGTTTCGAAATAATAAGAATGGTGTTCACGGCCACTCGGACCTTAGAAATTGCTCACTTTTATGTCCCCTGTCCCCTTAAATGATCTTCAAAGTTTGTATCACAACAATATCGACACCGTCTGCAGGCTACTTTCATTATCTATGTTAATGCTTGAAATAGAACTGCAAGGGAGGTAACTTAGAAAAAAATCAACAACTTTGTATTTTTATTTTATAACGTTTTAATCAATATAATTTCAAGTTAACACATGTATAACAGTTCATATATCTTTATTTCACTTTAAATAATATAGACTGATCAGCAATGGATGTAGCCAGTAAAGAGTGAATAAACAAAATTATACATAAGAAATCGTCAATGACGGCATAAATATATATATTATTGCTAATGGTAAACTGTTCAAGCATGACATTCTCATCAAGTTTCTAAGTACACTGACTTTTTATTAAAGAAAATACAGCTGTCTACGAGTTAATGTTAGCGTCTTTTACACGGTTAATATACAAGCAAGCATACACTGATACAACACAATACGCTGTATTTTATGTCTACACATCTGTTTTATGCTAAGGTTTACGTGTTACGTTTAGGTTAGGCAGGCGGCATTTTGACCTTATGAAATGTTAATATCTTATTGTTAGCAAATACTTTATTAAGATATCAAAAGTTTATAATCTTTGCGTTTTTAGCTCACATGTCACGTAGTGACATAGTGAGCTTTTCTGATCACCTTTTGTCCGTCGTCCGTCCGTCCATAATTAGTTTGTTAACACTCTAGTGGTCTCATTTTTGCCTCAATTGTCATGAAACTTGGTCAGGATGTTTGTCTCATTAATATCTCGGACGAGTTCGAACATGGGTTATCATGGTTGGAAAACTAGGTCAAAGAGCCCAAGTATAGAAAAACCTTGTTAACACTTTCGAGGCTACTTTTTCAGTCCAAATATCCTGGAAATTTGTTGAGAGATAGAAAGGTTCTATCGATGATTTCTAGCTCAAGTTCAAATATGGGTCATCTGAGTTCAAAAACTAGGTCACAGAGCCCAGAAATAGAAAAATCTTGTTAACACTCTAGAGGTTACATTTTCAGCTTAAATAATCTGGAAATTTGTCAGAAAGGTTGCTTTGTCAATTTCTAGGTCAAGTTTAAATATGGATCATCTGGGGTCAAAAACTAGGTCACAGAGCCCAAATATTGAAAAAGCTTGTTAACACTCTAGAGGTTACATTTTCAGCCCAAATAATCTGGAAATTTGTCAGAAAGGTTGCTTCAAAGATTTCTAGCACAATTTCAAATATGGGTCATCTGGGTTCAAAAACTAGGTCACAGAGCCCAAAAATAGGAATTCTTATTAACATTCTAGAGGTTACATTTTCAGCCCAAATAATCTGGACATTTGTCAGAAAGGTTGCCTTCAGGATTTCTAGATCAAGTTCGAATATGGGTCATCTGGGGTCACAAATTGGGTCAAAGAGTCGAAATATGGAAAAACCTTGTTAACATTCTAAAGGTAGCATTTTCAGTCCAAATAACCTGGAAATTTGTCAGAAAGGTTCTCTCGGTGATTTCTAGCCCAGTTTTGAATATAGGTTTTCTGGGGTCAAAAACTAGCTCACAGAGCCCGAAAGTAGAAAAACCTTGTTAATGCTCTAGAGGTTACATTTTTAGTCCAAATGTCCTTGAAATTTGTCAGAAAGGTTGTTTAATGATTTTTAGCTCAAATTTGGATATGGGTCATCTGGGATCAAAAACTAGGTCACATGGCCCAAATATGTAAAAAAACTTTTTAACACTCCAGAGGTTACATTTTCAGTCCAAATATCCTGGAAATTTGTCAGACAGGTTTTCTTGATGAATTCTAGCTCAAGTTGTAGTATGGGTCATCTTGGGTCAAAAACTAGGTCACAGAGCCCAAATATGGAAAAACTTTGTTAACACTCTAGAGGTAACATTTTAATTTCAAATAACCTGGAAATTTGTCAGAAAGCTTAATTCTATGTTTTCTCGGTAAGTTTGAATATGGGTCATCTAGAGTCGAAACATCTAGGTCACAGAGCCAAAATTTCGAAAAACTTTGTAAACACTCTAGAGGCTACATTTTCAGTCCAAATGTCCTGGAAATTTGTCAGAAAGGTTGTTTTGATGATTTGTAGCTCAAGTTTGGATATGGTTTATCTGGGATCAAAAACTAGGTCACAGAGCCTAAATATCGAAAAACCTTTTTAACACTCTAGAGGCTACTTTTTCAGTCCAAATATCCTGGAAATTTTTCAGAGAGATTGTTTCGATAATTTCTAGCTCAAGTTCAAATATGGGACATCTAGCTTAAAAATCTAGGTCATAGACCCGAGCCCAAATATGGAAAAACCTTGTTAACACTCTAGAGGTAACATTTTCAGTACAAATAACCTTGAAATTTGTCAAAGGGATTGTTTCAATTATTTCTAGGTCAAGTTTAAATATGGGTCATCTGGGGTCAATTAACCAGGTCCATAGCAACTTGATTTAAAGCAGTCATACTCAGGTGAGCGATACAGGGCCATTATGGCCCTCTTGTTTATATGCGTTAAGAAATATTTGAGTTACCTGTACTGAGTAAAGAAAATAACGTTTATTTGGGTCTAGTTACTTCCTTGGATCTAATATTCATAAAAAAGAATTAGGTAAATAGCTGTTTATATTACAGCTATCGTTAAACAAGTTTCGGCTACAAGCAATCAAACATCATTAAGAGGCCAAATGATATAAGCGACACAGCTGTTATTACATACACATGTCAAACTGTTGATTGCCTCGTTGTTAAACATTGTCAATTTACGATATAATCTTCGCACCTCTGCAAGGAGGTTTTGATTACATTTAACAGGTATTGATGCATTTATATTGCAGGTATATGTATATGTCTGAAATTTTCAATTATTTTAATGCACTTAACATTTACAAATCGCAATGGAAATAAATGAAGTGATACAATATTTTCCGAGTAACCGATTATCAGTTTTGTTAACCGACAAAATCGGACGTTCGATCGAATACTCGGTTAACCGGTTACTCGATGACATCCATACTTTGTCCATTTGTCGTGTGTGCGTGAGTGCGCTCGAGTGTGTCAAAAAGTCCTTAAATTTATTATATTTGAAATTTTAGATGTAACAGTTTGCCAGATACAAATAAACGATGATGATAATAATGTAATGATATCCGCCTCTGATGATACAACAAGAACTTACTTTGAAACTATACCTTCTTCAAGTGGTAACGCCAATAAAGTTACAGTGAATGTAACTGTCAAACGAGGATTGGACAGAGAATTACTGGCAAGTCTTAGTTTATCATGCAATATATTAAAACTTTCAATGTCATTGTTAGATCGGACTATCGCAGGTAAAATATTAATCAATTGCTTATACTGTTTTTATAAAACTATGAATGTATAAAATGTATTACTCTGATATTTTGTTCAACAAAAATAAGTAAAGGGCTGTATATTTAAAAGAAATGCATAGCTTGTAAAGCTTCGAACTAACCAGTTTCTGCACTGAATTGAGGGAAATAACCAAATTTTATCAAAATATTCACAAACCATCTTTTTATTAAGATAATAATAATGTAGTCATCTTTCTTTATTCCTATATTTACTTACTGTCCTGTATATTATTAAAGAGCTCTTAGTAAAGAAGACTTCCTAGTAGTGGCCACACCAGTCAGACTTTCGTCATGGAATTTATTTATTATTTGCAACAAAAGTAGACATGAAGGCAGTAAGGATCTAATGGCTCTTTTTTCATCCCTAAGTGAATTGACTTTCTACAAGCAAATTGTATTAAATATATGACATTGATACCAGGAGATTAAAAAAGATATGAAAAGTATCGAATTTCACAGAGCTTACTGGGTAAATGACAAAAATGAAGCTTTCCTCTCAAACCAATGTTTTCTCTTATTTTGGCCAATAAGTCTACAGCGATGCTTTTCGAAAGCAAAAATGCTGTAACTTTTAACTGTTAGGATAATCAAACAAGAGGGCCATGATGGCCCTGTATCGCTCACCTGAGTATGACTGCTTTTAACCAAGTTGATATGGACCTGGTTAATTGACCCCAGATGACCCATATTTGAACTTGACCTAGAAATTATTGAAACAATCTCTTTGACAAATTTCCAGGATATTTGGACTGAAAAAGAGCATCTAGAGTGTTAACAAGGTTTCTCGATATTTAGGCTCTGTGACCTAGTTTTTGACCCCAGATAACCAATATCCAGCTACAAATCATCAAAACAACCTTTCTGACAAATTTCCAGGACATTTGGACTGAAAATGTAGCCTCTAGAGTGTGTACAAAGTTTTTCAATATTTGGGCTCTGTGACCTAAATGTTTTGACTTCAGATGACCCATATTCAAATTTGACCTAGAAACCATAGAATTATGCTTTCTGACAAATTTCCAGGTTATTTGGAATTAAAATGTTACCTCTAGAGTGTTAACAAGTTTTTTCCATATTTGGGCTCTGTGACCTAGTTTTTGACCCAAGATGACCCATACTCCAACTTGAGCTAGAAATCATCAAGAAAACCTGTCTGACAAATTTCCAGGATATTTGGACTGAAAATGTAACCTCTGGAGTGTTAAAAAGTTTTTTACATATTTGAACCATGTGACCTAGTTTTTGATCCCAGATAACCCATATCCAAATCTGAGCTAGAAATCTTTGAAACAATGTTTCTGACAAATTTCAAGGACATTTGGACTAAAAATGTAACCTCTAGAGGATTAACAAGGTTTTTCTACTTTCGGGCTCTGTGACCTAGTTTTTGACCCCAGAAAACCTATATTCAAAACTAAGCTAGAAATCATTGATAGAACCTTTCTGACAAATTTCCACGTTTTTTGGACTGAAATTGCTACCTTTAGAATGTTAACAAGGTTTTTCCATATTTGGACTCTGTGACCTAGTTTGTGACTCCAGATGACCCATATTCGAACTTGATCTAGAAATCCTCAAGGCAACTTTTCTGACAAATTTCCAGATTATTTGGGCTGAAAATGTAACCTCTAGAGTGTTAACAAGGTTTTTCCATATTTGGGCTCCGTGACCTAGTTTTTGACCCCAGATGACCCATACTCCAACTTGAGCTAGAAATCATCAAGAAAACCTGTCTGACAAATTTCCAGGATATTTGGACTGAAAATGTAACCTCTGGAGTGTTAAAAAGTTTTTTACATATTTGAACCATGTGACCTAGTTTTTGATCCCAGATAACCCATATCCAAATCTGAGCTAGAAATCTTTGAAACAATGTTTCTGACAAATTTCAAGGACATTTGGACTAAAAATGTAACCTCTAGAGGATTAACAAGGTTTTTCTACTTTCGGGCTCTGTGACCTAGTTTTTGACCCCAGAAAACCTATATTCAAAACTAAGCTAGAAATCATTGATAGAACCTTTCTGACAAATTTCCACGTTATTTGGACTGAAATTGCTACCTTTAGAATGTTAACAAGGTTTTTCCATATTTGGACTCTGTGACCTAGTTTGTGACTCCAGATGACCCATATTCGAACTTGATCTAGAAATCCTCAAGGCAACTTTTCTGACAAATTTCCAGATTATTTGGGCTGAAAATGTAACCTCTAGAGTGTTAACAAGGTTTTTCCATATTTGGGCTCCGTGACCTAGTTTTTGACCCCAGATGACCCATATTTAAACTTGACCTAGAAATTGTCAAAGCAACCTTTCTGACAAATTTCCAGATTATTTGGGCTGAAAATGTAACCTCTAGAATGTTAACAAGGTTTTTCCATATTTGGGCTCTGTGACCTAGTTTTTGACCCCAGATGACCCATATTTAAACTTGAGCTAGAAATCATCAATAGAACCTTTCTGACAAATTTCCAGGATATTTGGACTGAAAAAGTAGCCTCTAGAGTGTTAACAAGGTTTTTCTATATTTGGGCTCTGTGACCTAGTTTTCCAACCCTGATAACCCATGTTCGAACTCGTCCGAGATATCAATGAGACAAACATCCCGTGCAAGTTTCATGACAATTGAGGCAAAAATGTGACCACTAGAGTGTTAACGAACTAATTGTGGACGGACGGACGGACGGACGGACTGACGGACGGACGGACGGACGACGGACGACGGACAAAAGGTGATCAGAAAAGCTCACTCTGTCACTACTTGACAGGTGAGCTAAAAAGAAAAAGAATACACAATAGTAAGAACTCAAGAAAGTGATCATTGTACCAATATACCACACACATTTTGTTATTGGGAAAAGAATGACATACTGCAGAAACAATACCAAGTTGCCTTCTGTAATAATCTCGTTATCAAACTGGCCTCATACTTATAAAGCTAACAAGAGAATTTTGATTTAAATCTCTATATTGCCTACCTCAAAACAATAGCGCTGTGTGACAGAAAATAACAAAGAAGCAACATATCTGAAAACGGTAAAAATTTCATGTCACACAAATTGTTTATTTCAGTGTGAATTCATTTTTAAGCAAAATCGCTGATTAAAAGGCTTCTAGAGTTTTTTTTTTTTTTTTTTTTTTTTTTTTTTTTAAATGAAATTTAAAAAAATTATGTTCTGCTATCTGATTCTATAAGAAGCAGAAACACAAATCAAATGGTGATTCATTCAATCAATCAAAACACAAATATTACGTGCGATTTAAATTTTTAAATTTCTGTAATCATGGACAAAATGAAAATATGAATCTGTTCATGTCTGATAACTGTTTTAAAAACAGTCAGAAATAATTTGATTAAGGTGCAACTTCAAAGAATGAAGGAAAGTTTCGTTCGAATCCCATGTAATTGTGAGATTTGTGAATCGTTGATATTTTTGTAATAATTACGTTCTTTATAACCCTTCATTAATGAATTTGTAAATAAAAAGGTAAGGCGGCATCGTCTTTTAGTAACCAGTTATTATTTTTATTTCAATTTGCAGGGAGATTCGTTGAAGCCAAAATTTCTTGTAACAGACAAGGAGGGTTATCACGTAAGTCATTACAGGACTTTGTTGTCGTCAATCCAAATTGAATTAAACTCCCGTTTTTACTGCATGGATGCATATTTATGAGCTATAATAAACATAGAGTGTTAATGAGAATGCTTACTCCCTTCGAGTCTGTCAAGAGTAAAGACTTTTTGACTATTCACGTTATGTTGCCGATAAACTTGGTTTACAATTTAAACAAACAAACGATGAAATAACTATGAAATTTAAGCGCATTAGAATTTGAAAGACAAATATTATCAACATTTTTACTTGAATATTTTGATTAGAGAATGACGTTTTACTCCCACTGAGTATAATCAAAATGGCAAAAATATTTTACACTTTACACTTACATAACTTCATACATTGTGCAGCATTTTTATTTTAGGACTTGCAATCCGTTTACCTTTATTGACTTGCGAACTGAATGTTACATATAAATGAAAGTAAATTCAACTAGAAAACTTCTAGTCTAAGAATAAATGAAAAGATTACACACACTCTCTCTCTCTCTCTCTCTCTCTGTTTGCTCTTATACTTTTTGTCGTTTTAAATGTATTATATAACTAATTTTGCAGTTTTCAGCTTTGTTGATATTGTTTTTTGATTGTTTTTAATAAAGTTCTGTTTTCAGGTTGATATTGAATTCACAATTTTCATTGATGACAAGAATGATAATAAACCGGAATTTCAGAATCTTCCTTACAACCTTGAAATACCAGAGGTATATAAGTGGTTTAAGTAGGGTTATGTTATATTTAACCATGTTCAAACAATTTTGGTAAATATGTGCGGGGCATTGATACTTCGTTTCACGGCATATCTTTATATTTCCGTCATAATTATTTTTCGTCTTTTATTTTAAGAGCTTGTTCTCGACACGGATCATGTTTCGAATATTATGTAAAAAAATGGTAAAAAATAGCAGTCATATAATATCAGGGCTTTCCTGTATTAGAACGGTAGTTAAGAAAAAGATCGACCAATTGTATCTGAATCCATATTGAACTGTCTTAAAAACTGGTGGTATGCTGCAAGGTTGGTCTTTCTGTTACATCATGTTCTGTGTTTTTCTACATCTGTTTGAAAATTTATTGGTTTAAAGTATTTGAATAAATCTTTTTGTTTTGTTTTCATGATCTGTAGTCATACAAATAATTTTGGGTATGATCAAATATTGAGAAAAAAGCCTACCCTGTGCCTGTTGCGCTTTGATTACATGTATGACTACAAAAAAAACATGCTACAAAATGAGTTGTGGAAGTTTGTTGTATATCCTTATCTGTTTCGTAAAAAAAGAGAACAGAGAAGTAAAACATACAATTTGGCAATAAAATTGAAATAAGAGGCATGTTTTTATACGACTACAATTACACTAGTTTTTTCTTTCTTTCAGCTGAAGTATATGTAGAACTTCTTTGACTTTCTTAAAACTTATATGTTTGACAAACGACCCAATTACGATAACCCATGCAACAGATGAAAATCAGAATGTATTATTATGCATCTTTATCGGTCACTTGCATATTCATAAAATACTCGTTAATAATATTCATGACAACATCACTTTACAAGTTGTTTCTCATCTTACACTTAACAACTATAGAATAAGAATACTTTTGACTTTGAAAACTAGAATTCACTAGGTACTCTTCACTGACCAAGCAGATACATTTTACACTGTGATGGAGTCTTTGTATCTTTTACAATGCAATGCCTCAGCTATTTTATATGTTTACTTTCATGATACATACTTTACTTTTAGTTACCATGTGATACATCGGTGGTCTATACCCGCATACGTGCGACAGACAAGGACCTTAATGCAAATGGAAGAGTCCATTACTCGATGGAGGTGAGTAATGAATTAACATGCCACTTACTTCATGGAGGAATATGTTAAATGATTAGGAACAAATAATTCTCATGCTACAATATATCTAGTGTGTCTTACCTTTAGCTTTAACAAATTCTACATAAACACAGAGATATACACTCTCCATTTCTTTTTCAATATGAGTAGTGTGAGGTAGTTTAAGGTATTCGTTTGAATGAATACCTAACTCCTAGCTAGCTGGTAATTCTATCTCAACTGGGTATTCGAATATTTCGGGTCGAAAAACCAATTCCCAGCTGGCTGTGAATTCGAACCGAGCTGGGTATTCGTTTGGTTTATTACCCAACTCCTAGCTAGCTAATAATTCGTTCTCAGCTGGGTATTCTGCTCTTTCGGGTTGAATACCGAACTCCCAGCTGGCTGGGTATTCGAACCGAGCTGAGTATTCGTTTGGTTGAATATCCAACTCCTAGCTAGCTGGGTACTAGTATTCGATCTCAGCTGGGTATTCGGATCCTTCGGGTCACTCACCAAATTCCCAGCCTACTGGGAATTCGAACCGTGCTGGGTATTCGTTTGTTTAAATACCCTGTGGCGAGGTATGCTCGATTTTATGTAAACCTTTGATTAGACTGAAGATTTTTACTTTTTGCCACATTAGAATTATCTCAATTAAATCTAAGAAAGAATATAGTTTTAAGATTTCCTTTTATTCACACACGAATACTGATTATATCCATAAGTTCGAAGATGTTATATTGCCTAAAAAGTATGAGATATTATTATTCTAAGTTGTTAACTTCTAAGTTTTTCTTACATAGGATGCAAAACCCTCATTTATATACAAAGCAAATACATGAAAAACATGTAACATAAATGAAAATTCTAGGCGGGAAGCTAAATTGGAACAGATCTCCGGTAATAAATAACAATACTCCAGAAAAGAAACGTATACTCCGGACATAAAAGCTTATGCTCCGCTATAAATATTACATGAGTAATAATACACAAACTGTCAACGGAGAACAACATCACACTCGTGAACTTCACGACAATCCCAGCCGATGGTTCCAAAATCAAATTTTAAGTAGTGATATTAAAACGTTATGAGTTACCAAACTATGAATTTAAAGTTCCCAACATATCCTTACAATCAAGATATACATGTACACATCAATTTCAAAACACAAAAGTACATTATAACTTTATCAATCATTTTCAAATCATCTTAGTCACATGATAATATGTACAAGTATTACTTTTCTTCAGTTTGTTACATTTTATAGTAACAGTTCGTATATATCCAGGTAGTATTTGTTTTAAAATTATTGTTTCGTGACATAAGTATAATAATCGTTCTCGTATTGTATCGATAAAAACAATGGTACACCGTCACTGTATGTTGTATAGCGAAAGCTTACAATGTATTCTTGTCAAAACCTCTACTTCCGTTCTAAGTGATCGCCTTTCCACAGACATAGATTCCCCTGAATCAGTTACAACTGGATACATTCAGCATCACTAATCATGATAATTTCATCACCACTTGTATAATCGTTACTTAACGAATCACTATCACAATTACTGACGACGTTATCAGACAAGGTATCTCCGCCGACATTATCAGACATGCTGTTACCGAACGTCTCTTCCCCATCACCACCACTGACGTTGTAGTCACTCAGATTATCGTTGACGTTGTCATTGGTGTTGTGGTCATTGACGTAATCACTGACGCTGTCGTCACATTAATTTCCGTTGACGTTATCACAGACATCATTGGCGCAGACGTTATTGTCCTATAAGTACATCCGGCGAACTTATGTCATTGTAACACATGTTTAACATGTTTTTGTCGAAATTTGTGATGGCATCACGGTGCAAGAATTCTTCTTGTTCCGCTAGAATGTCAAATATCTCTTCGTCTGATGAGATGGATTCGTAATAAGAGCTGCTGGCGGCATCCTCACGTCTCGCAGATAAAGTTAGATCTCGAGCTATAGCACGAGGGTATTTATGAATGCTATTCAAGTGTTCTAAAAGATATCAAAGTCTAATGAACTTAGATGAGCACTTCGTTATTACATATTTATACTGTTTCAAATTTGAATGTTTCTCTCTTACATGTCTTGTAAGATTTCTTTTCTGTTTGTATGATTTCTCGCACTTATCACATTGAAAGATGGTTTTGAACAACGCCTGCACTGAATAAGTCACGAAAGAAGACTGTCACAGAACACAGTGCCTACACGAGAAACATGAAGTCCACGCGCTCCACACTTTGTCCTTATAAACCATATATGTCTATACTCCGGTATAACTCCGGTACATTTACACTAAACGCGAAGTGCACGAGTATTTCAGGTTTTATTAAACTATGCTCTGGTCAGACTGGAGTCGCTTTTTATACAAAAAGTATGTTTTCTGCTCGATAAAATATACATAATTCGCTTATATGCGACCTTCCCCTGTGAACGTTACACTTATTGTATACGTTTTTAAGCAAGTTCGACTGAGTACAGTAAGTTTAAAGGCCTCTTAAGTATTTTTCCTGAACCGGTTATTAATTCAGCGGGGCGTACCTGACCATCACAACTAATATTTAGTTTAGTCAACTTGCCCATTCTCCACTTGCCGCGAGGAACATCATCTTTCATTAGAACTATATCATTTACATTTGGGCTTTCAGACGACTGCACTCTTGGAGATTTGTGTTTGCGTTGTGTGCGCTTTCATATGCTTAAGAGATATTAAGATCTCCAAACTTGCCAAAACATATCTAACATACGTTGTCCCTTTTTCCAAATTTTCAACAATCTGTCAGCATTGGATTCTACTGGCTTATACTCTGGGTCATCAATATCATCTACCATTTCTGGTATACCAGTATGCGGATTTAAACACATGAAATGTCTGGGCGTGAGAGTAATGGACGACTTTAGATCTTCTCCGACATAAACCAATGGTCTTGAATTGACCATGGCTTCACTTTCCCTGAGGAGCGTTGTTATTTTTTCTATTGTCAACACTTTTCGGCCTATTGTTTTGCGTAAAGCACGTTTAACAAGACCCACTAAACGTTCATAGAATATGCCCATCCAGGGGGCTAATTCTATGATGAATGTCCATTTAATTCCTTTCCCTGAAACATAATTTTGAACATCCTCATGATTCACACTTTCTCTCCAAATTCATTTCATTACGTCATTTGATAACTTAAACTGCTGAGCAGTATCACTAATTATTTCACTTGGTCTGCCCTTGGTCGCTATGAACCGTCGCAAACAGAGTAGAAATGATTGCGCTGACATATCTGATACGAGTTCAAGATGTATAGCTCTAGTTACGAGGCAGGTAAAGAGACACACCCACACCTTCTGTTCAACCGAATCGCTGTTTTCTTTTGTGTACAGTGGCCCTTAATAATCTAGACCAACCTTTGAAAAGGGCGTTGCTCTAGAAACACGCGTACTTGGTAATGAAGCCATAGGCGGTAGTTTATACGCTCCACCTTCGAAACATCGGCACACTTTTCAACTTGCAAGCACTTTTCGTACAGCTGCTCTGCCTGCCTTGTGGTATCCAATACTGTTGTCTTATTTCACCTAACGTTTGAGACACACCACAATGTAACAACTTTTTATGAAACTTTTCAATTAACAAATGCGTATATCTTTCACTTTGCGGTAATAGTATGTTCACTTAAGTCTGCATGTTCTAATCTCCCACCACATCTAAGTAAACTATCAATCCTAAGATCAAGCTGTATGGCAATACTAATTCGTTTTTTTAATCAATAGACGCGAACACATCTAAAAATGTTTTGTTTGTACATGTTTTAGCCATAATATTTCAGCTTCCTGTAGTTCGTCGTTCTGTAGAAACTTCGAACTGACCTTTTCACCTTTTAAACAAAGTATAAAACGTCTACACCAAGTCTTAATTCGAATCACCTTTATCACTGAACTGTTCCGGTTTACGTCTATTCCAAAAAGGAGCTTCACTATTTATTGATTGTGTTACCATAATGCCTTCGTTTGACAGTGCACTAGATTTTTCTTCAGCTTTTGTTTCTACACACTTTTCTTTAATGCTTTTTGCCCGGCCAGTTTGGCCATTGATCTTGTGGAAGAGTTAACCAATCTGGTCCATACAACCACATGTCATTTCCACGTAACGTTGTGAGCGAACACCCACGACTTGCAATATCTGCCGGGTTTTGTTTCGTGTTCACATAACGATTTATTATCTTATCGTGACTTCGTATTTCTTTGATTCTATTTTCTACGAATACTGGAAGCACTTTCCTAGAGGATATCCACTGAATAACACACAGGGAGTCACTCATCACAATGACATCTTTTATCGGAAGTTGTAACTCCTTTTCCACAAATTTAACACATCTTACACCTATCAATACTGCTAATAGTTCTAATCGAGGAATTGTTATTCCTTTCATCGGTGCAAGTCGACTTTTTGAGAACACAATGTCAGATTTTGAAACACCATCACACTGTTGTAATAAGTATTTCGAGGTAGCAAACGCTTTGATCGAGGCATCGCGGAAACACACTAAAGTGAATTTCACTTTGCCTTTTTCAGGTGATAAAGATATACACCTTTTCATTTTCACCTCACAAATGCGTGCCAAATAACTGTTAATAGCGACCCATTCAGCTTCATCTTGCCGACAAAGTAAATCATCCCAATCAAGAGGTTTACTCCAAAGCTTTTGAAGTAACACCTTTCCTTGAATAGTCACCGGTGCAAACAGTCCCAATGGATCATACACTGAGGCAATTTGTTTCAATACATTCCTTTTAGAAGGTGTTAATTCACGTTCGATCACTTTTGATTTTTGAACTGGAAGCGTATCGCACTGTGTATCCCATGTATGACCAAGAACTTTAACTTCATCTGGTTGTGTTTAATCAATATCAGGAATTAAGCTATTCACAGCCTTATTGTTGGTTATCCATTCCCGTAAGTTCATTTTTGCGTCATTAAACATTAAGTTTCCTGTTCTGTACATATTTACTGCTTTCTCAACAGTATCTGTCCCTGTGATTATATTATCTACATAAATGTTGTCTTTCATCTGATTAGCAATCTCAGTACCGTATGAATCTAGATGCGTTTCTACTGTAGCAACTAAGAGAAAAGGACTGGAAATCACACCGAAAGGAACGCGACAGAATCTTAATTCTTGGATGTGATCTTCGTCAACAATCGGTTTATTAACGCTTTTAAACCACAGAAAACGAGTAACATCATTGCGGCTGGTTGTAAGTGCACTTGCAAGAAAGCTTTCTCTATATCGGAAACGATTCAATCTCCGGTAGTCTGAATCTCATCAATATGCAACATAGTTCTTATAATAACACAGGTCCACGATAAAGCATCCATTAAGGTTTTTCTTTCCTTTCTGGTTTTTGCAGAAACGTAAACTACTCTTAATTTTGTTGTGGTCTTATCTGGTTTAATCACTGCATGATGAGGAACGTAATGCTTTGTACCACTGTAAGAGTCACATTCAACCTTTTCAATGACACCTTTTTCTACTTGATCCTGTATCACTGTATCATATCTCACCATTAGATCAGGTTCTTTCTGAACTCTTCTGACAAGTGACTTGAGTCGGCCAAGAGCTAATCCTCGATTTTCCTGTAGATCCTCACTGTCACTTTTCCAAGGTCATGTGACCTGTATCGGCCATTGTCACGCTTTAACGTTTCTTTAAAATTAATCATGGCTTTTTCGTAATCGCTATTCACAGGAGGGTCTGTTATCCCAACGGTTTCCATATTCCAGAAATCTTCAAGGTTTGTCTTAACTGACATCACACTGTCAAATTCTGATGAACTTGCATCGGGTGTGTTGTCTTTGTGCGACAGAATCAACATGTTCATATCTTTAACAGTTGTGTCACTCACAGATCCTGATCTTCCAGACAAAATCCAACCTAATTTTGACGACAGTAAGTATAATCCAGAATACACCTCAATTTTCTCTGAATTAACTATATCTAGGTAAAAGTTATTCCCCACAAGTAAATCCAATGAATCAACTTTCTTTTCCGTCGGAATAGTATCAGCTAAGTGTAGATTCCCTTTAATCCGAGAAAGTCTTTCTAAGTGGGTGGGATTCACGGCAATACGGTGTAACAGTCCGCTTATTTTGGTACGATATTGGCTTTCATAGTCATAAAACGGCCATTTTTAAGCATCACATTTATAGTTGTCGATTTGGTTTTAATGGTTTTAGACCGTTCACTCCCGAATGTTACAACATTTATTTCCTGTTCACCTTCCTCTTTCAAACCCAACCGATCCGTAAGTTCCTTTGAAATATATGTCCTGTGTGACCCTGAGTCAAGAAGCATACGCACTCTTTCACTTTTATCTTTATTTTTTTCCAGTAACTTCAGTTGTTGTTGTTTGCATGAAAACAGTTTCATTATAAGACAGAAGATCAGTTTCACCACATGCACAATCTGTTTCCTCAGATTCCTGTGATAAATCAGCACTTTCTTTATCCTCTTTTGTACTTTGAGCAAACTTTTTATCACATAAACTTCGGTGATGAACATCTTTGGCTTTACAATACACGCACATCTTTGAACTTTTGCACTCATTTGCGAGATGACTATCTTTAAGACATCGATAGCAACTTCCTTTTATTTTCTTGCGTCTTTCTTCCACTGTTTTGAACTTAAGACATTCGTCACTCCAATGTCTCCTTTCGCAAAATCTACTCTTTTTTGAAGGTGGTTTAAGGGACGCATTGTTTTCTGTTGACATCAACGCACCTGAATTCATTGAATTTCGGTTCACATGTCCCACTGAGTTGTTTACTGGAAACTGTCGTTTATGTCCAAATTTTTGGTTTGCATTTTCTATAGTTTGGGGTTTTTCAGCTTTTTCTCTTGACACTATATATTGTCGTACCACATTACGCAACATTTGCACAGTCCACATTTTACCAGCTTCTTTTAATAACCCAAGTTGTAACAGAACATCACTTGGTATTTTACTCCATAACATTAAAACGAAAACATGCTGATCTATGTTCTCATGAAGAACTTCTAAGCTACAGAGATGTTTTTCAGCTTTATCCATGAAAAACCGCCAAGTCACCGTTGTATTTCTAGCTGGTACACTATTCAGTAATTTTTTGTAATGTAAATCAATGATTTCTTGTTTGTCACCAAACCGTTCCTCCAATATCGCAATAGCGACCGCGTAATTTTCATAAGAAAGCGAAAGATCTGCTATGGCACTTTTGGTTTCACCGGTTAATTTCCCCATTAAATAATTAATTTTATTAATATCTGACAACTTCTTGTTATTGTGTACAGCACTTCTGAATGAATCCCAAATTTCTACCCAAAGCAGTTTATTGCCATTAAACGACACAATATCCAGTTTTGGCAACTTCACTGACAAAGTGTAAACGCTTTTCTCTTCATTTTGACTTTCAGTAAACTCCTGTTGCAACTTCATTTGTCTTTCACTTGTTTCTTGCTGCTCAGCAAAGAACTTATGCTCTAGTTTCCTTTGAAAATCACAGAACTTCTGTAAATAATCACATTCTTTGACTTCCTTTTCCTTCTGCTTGTGTATCATTTCTTCTTTTTTTAAATCTTCGTTCAAACATTGCAACTTATATAAAACTGACAACGCTTTCTCTGACAAAGTAGAATCCTCATCGAGAATCCTTTCAGTAAGTTCTTCATCCGAATCACCTATTGCCTGAGCTAACTTTTCAGATTGATTGATTAGTTTCTTCATGTAGACATCTATTTTTGTTTTGCATTCACTTACCTTTACATTCTTCCAGTGATAGAGACGAGATATCTTTATCTAGAAACGCTTCACCAGCACATACGTCCTTTTCTAACACATTATAATATCTAGTATGTACACCTTTGATATACTGAATGTTAACTCCTGCCATGTTGTGACACTTGAATCACCATACACTCAAATTAATATGGACACCGAATTTTTTTCAGCTTTAATTTTAACACTACATTTTTATCTTTTATTTTTATTGTCTTCAAATTTGCCCTACAACTTGGCGCGTGTAATTTACTTCATATACTTTGTAATCCTCCTTGAATATAAGCATATCGGTACCCTTGGAGTCTAGAACTTTCTTTAAATTTCACTTTGAAACACAGATAAACACCGCACACAACACGTTTGTACATTGAACATTGCCTTTTAATACACATACAATTCGTTAACCAAAAAAGCACATATCTTTTTCACATCAAACACTTCCGTAATAATTGGAAATGGTCAAACGACATTGATATTTGTGTCACTTACTTTGCTTTACACTTTCAAAAGAATTTATCAACAGTTGAAAGCGTCGTTTACTTCTCGAAAAACACAAAACTAATTCACCTTTTCACGAAAAATACTTAGAAATGAATGATATTCTTACCTGTTCTTAACCCAGTTAATCCACTCCTTGTGTGTTCCCGGGTTCCGGCACCAAACAGTGTGGCGAAGTACACTCGATTTTATGTTAAACTTTGATTAGACTGAAGATTTTTACTTGTTGCCACATTGGAATTATATCAATTAAATCTAAGAGAAACACTCAAGAATATAGTTTTAAGATTTCCTTTTATTCACACGCGAATACTGATTATATCCATAAATTCCGAGATGTTAT
This sequence comes from Cyclina sinensis, assembly GCA_012932295.1. Lineage (NCBI taxonomy): Eukaryota > Metazoa > Mollusca > Bivalvia > Venerida > Veneridae > Cyclina > Cyclina sinensis. The sequence goes on along the minus strand of JAAONU010000001.1, from coordinate 34,635,041 downwards.
ATTGCTTAACAAGTATGAGATATTATTATTCTAAGTTGTAACTTCTAACTTTTTCTTAAATAGAATGCAAAACCCTCATTTATATACAAAGCAAATACATGAAAAACATGAAAAATGAAAATTCTAGGCGGGAAGTTAAATTGGCGGGAACAGATCTCCGGTAATAAATAACAATACTCCGGAAAGGAAACGTATACTCCGGACATATAAGCTTATGCTCCGCTATAAATATTACATGAGTAATAATACACAAACTGTCAGCGGAAAACAACATCACACTTGTGAACTTCACGATATACCCAACTCTTAGCTAACTTGGAATTAGATCTCAGCTTGGTATTCGGCTCTTTCAGGTCGAATACCCTGTTCCCAGCTAGCTGGGAATTCGACTTGGTATACGTTTACTGAATAACCAACTCCCAGCTCGCTGGGAATTCGATCTCAGCTGGGTATTCGGCTCTTTTGTGTCGAATATCCAACTCCCAGCTGGCTGTGAATTCAAAACTGGCGGGGTTTTCGTTTGGTTGAATACCTTACTCCTAGCTAACCAGGATTTCGATCTCAGCTTATATTTGGCTCTTTCGGGTCGAATACCCAACTACCAGCTGACTGGGAATTCGAACTTAGATGGATTAAGAATATCCAATACCAAATTCCCAACTCAAAGCCAACTTCACACACATTAGATTTACAGTTTAGATTCTTTTCACAGCCTTTCCCAAACTTTAATCAATGCAATAGTTAAACTTTTCAGTGTGTCTTCAATATATTTTTTCAAACACAAATTTGCTAACAAATCACTAAAAATTAACAAAACTATTTATTTTCAGCCAAAAGCACGGGTGAGAAATTAATATTTTTCTGTTTTAAAAACAGTATTAGTTTTGGTATCAAATTCTGATTATTGTTTAAGTTATATGTTCACAATAGTCAAATGTGGGAATATCAGTCAAATGTTTTCCGTTTTATGTCGTATGAATCATGTCGAGGGAATGTTAGTAAGTTTTGGAACTTTTTTCATAATCTGTTAAACAATTTGTTTGGTATACCTGTGATTCAATGGAAACAGATTTTGGTCTCGTTTTTTCTCAGTCGTATTGTCTTTTTTAAAACTATGTTTATACTAGAATAGTATAGGAAAACTATATTTCAGTCGAATGAGTCAAAAAAACGTTTCAGTGAAACTTTCTCAATAGACAGTAACACTGGTGACGTGACATTGAAGGAATGTCTCGATTATGAAACCAACAGTTACTACCAATTTATTGTGACTGCAAAGGTAAACATCAAACAGGTTTTCTTTACTTTTTATATTTGCACTTCCATAAATGTCTAACTTCTTGAATATCTGTAACGGTAACCATTAGTGAAATGCGCATTTTAAATCAAAACTACGATAGCTGTGCTAGTATAGGAGTAAAAAAACTCTTTTATATTCATCAAATAATCAAATAAAAGGGTTAATTCTTCTGCAGAACTCCGAAAGTTATTCAGATGTCGCTTGCTTTACTAGTATTGTTCTTGAAAACAGGATTCTGGACCAAATGGTGGACTAAACAACACAGCGTACTTCATCATCCTTGTACAAGATGTACAAGACAGACCTCCATTTTTCATTGGCAATTCATACAAGAAGACAATAGATGAAAACAGTGCAAATGTAAGAACTGTCTATGTTCAGAGAATTAATATTTGGACTAAAATATATATAAAAAATCTTTGGAATTTACAGGTAGTAAATGCTTTTTAAAATCTTAAAGGATGTGTATTACATTTCTCCGATTCTAACTTGCTCATTTTTCTTGTTTTGAGCTTTTTTACTGATGATCCGAATGTTTGTTATAATATTAATTCCACACAGCATGCATAGGCTTACAGTGATTGTTTAATCTATCAGAGGTGCCAGTAACCTTGGAAATATTTTCAGGGGATGTCTGTTTTGCAACTGACTGCTAGAGACGGTGATCCAGGGGTATCAAACAATGTTAATTACACTATTAGTTGTACGTATATTTCATTTAAACGTCAGTCAACGCACGATGCGCGGTATGGTATAACAAGGACTGATCTATTTGATCTTTTAAATGATTAATGCTTAATAACGGAAAAAGATGATTTAAGAGCGTTTCAAGGCCATTGACAAATGTCAAATATTTTGATTATAAAATCATTTTTTCAGTCAATGAAAAACACCACTGATAGATTGTTTGATTGGATCATGATTTTACTACACCAACGGAAAATCTGTATTTTATTCCGATAGCAAACGACAACAGGATTACTTTTACCTTCTAAATTATGAAGATTGAAACTAAAATTGTTTTTCACATGATTTGTATCTTATATATTACATTTGAACAAAACTGTACACATTCCATTCAGATAGCAGCTGTGGGGAAAGGTTGTTTAGAATAGATAGCTCAACTGGCGAGATCAAAATAAATTCTGAAATAAATAGAGATAAAGGAGGGATCTACAACTGTTCTGGAATCTGCATAGTCACTGTTAAAGTAAGTAACTTTATAATATTTATGAAGCGAACAGTCTTAGAAAGCGAAATTAATGAGCTGTAGATTTACTTTTAAAAAACTTTGACGGTCATTTAAACATTGTTATTTAAAACAAAGTTGTTGAACATTTAGATTTTCAAGGTTTTAAAAGGCTAATATTCAGTTATTTATCTCCAGATCAAATGCAAAGAAATCCATTTGTTTGCAAACTAAGCCTTGATTTATTTGAAAATGCCACAATATTTAAAGTTTCAGTTCCAAACTTCAAAAACATAAACATTCGCTGAAGATACTGGGTAAGGCGTTAAATACAGAAATTATGATTTATTCACTTATTGAAAAATAAAAGACAACAACAACAACATTTTATTAGCTCGGCATTATAGCCTTTAGCTAACAGAACATCGAGAAAGAGATAAATATAATCACACATGCATCGTTTAGCATACATTTTGTATACGTTAAACACTTACTGAGACTGTCTTATTTTATATGAATTTGCAAATTCACACACACACACACGTGCACACACACACATAAGAATTATCTTATTTCTGGACGAACATAATTATACAAAAAACATTTACATTAGGCCATGCCATTCTTGGTAAAAATGAACGTCTTATCTCAAAATATTTAGGGCAAGTCATTTTAAAAGTGGTATTCAGATTTGATTAACACCTGTTTCCAGTTGTTACATAATTATTCTGTTGTTCCTATCTATACCTTCGTATCTTTCTGTTTCTATCGCCAGTGGATGGGAAGATAGACGTGAAGAGGCGAAAGTTTGATGAAGTAAGCGATTTGATATTGTAAATATTTGAAATTACATGTATTATATTTTAGACTGAGGAAATAGAAAGGTCACAAGAGGAACAGTACGGAAGCACAACTGCTTCAACAAATGTAACCATTGAAGTACAGGACGTTGATGATAACTTTCCATTCTTCGGTTTCAAAACATACAATGCAAAAGTAGAGGAAAACACACCTAAAGATGTTCCCCTTAAAATGGACAATGCCATAAAAGTTACTGATATAGACCAGGTAGATAAAGATATAAATTAGAACATTGATCTGTCTTTTCGTTTTAATTATAGTATTAATATTATTTTATGTCCGATCTGCATTCTGTTTTTCTTCGAAATCATAATTGCCACAATGAGGACCCCTTTTTCTTTAACATAGTTGGTAAGCTTTCAAGTACTTTAAACCGTCTAGGATAATTCAGAGGCGTGGATTTAGTCTAAGATACATGTACAAAAAGGTTAAAATGGTTACCTTTAACACGTGCACAAAAATTATCTAGAATTTTATGTTTTTATTAATAATAGCTTCAATAATAACTCAGGTGGTATAGACGCAAAGACATGAAAATTATACCTGCGTTGGAGTTAGGCAGTTTGAAGTACATCCTTTTATCTAACCCTTGTCTTTTCTTTTTCAAAGAAATTTTTTTGTATTTATCCTGTTTTGTGGATTCATTCTTTTGAATCAAGGGAGTTTTTCATAACAATATTTTCGAGTTTTAAACATGGCAAGGTAATGGAGAGTAGCATCACCTTACAAAAAAGTTACAGCAAACATCTCTGGGTGCTCACTTTTATGAATGAAGATAAAATACAAAAGATAGATAAATCCATGAGATACGAACTTACACTGAGAAGTTTAAATGATGTTACAGCTAATTGTCTTAACCACTACACTGCATAGACAAGTTTGTACGACAGGCAGAAAAAAACACAATATAGCTGTTAATAGTGTTGTCGAACTCATTTTGTAAATATAAGATGATGTCACTTTCAAATTTTCAAAAAGTCACCGTCTAGCCTTTTATTTCAACTTTGTTATGCATGCTTAAGTTCCAAAAAGCACAGTTTTACAATAGAGACGCAAATGCACACCAAAGGGAATTGTTCCTGGGTCTTAAGCAATAAAGTGTTATAGGTAGTCAACAGATTGTATGTGACATATTTTCACATATAACTTTGTGTTCATGATATATGCTACTCAAAGTTAGCTGAAAACTGAGTTTGCGCAAATATTTACTTGAAGTTTGATAATATCCGGTATTTTCTATTCTATTTCGATTCATTGATTTATTGACATGGCCCTTGTTTTAACCAGCTTCTTAAACAATGATAGTCAGACGGGTTCTAGTTAAACGCAGCTTTTTATTTTTGTACATTATCCAGTGCTCTGTTCATGAACAAGACCTCTGATTTGTAACTAAAGATGGCTAATCCAAACAAAAGGCGACATTACACTGTAGCAGAGATGTGGAATAAGGGCCAGTCTGAGGTAAAGGAGGTTTTAGATATACATAGCATCGAGATCACAAGGGCCTGGTCCTAGTATCGACGGTATGACACTCCTGAAAAACATGTTGTGGTCAAACAAAGGGCTAATAAGGGGGTCTGCTGATTAAGACAAGTACAAATTGTCTTCTCACTTCTACCTAGCTTCATGGAGATCTTCCAAATACATGAATGATGAATGTCTCTATTTAGACTATCCAGTCCATGCTTCATATAAGTAACTGTTGTCAATTTCAACTATAAATGTTACACTGTTCAAGAACTACCAGGCATGATAAGGGTGGTCATTGAAACATGTTGGCTGGACTAGAAAATAACGTAGACCTAGCCTTCTTCACAGACGAGTTTCTGTACTGCCTTAACTTGGTGTTAGAGTGTGGTAGAGACGTTGAGAGGGGTTTCATTCACAACCGGTATGGTATGGCGGGGGCTCTGTGATGGCCTGAGCCGACATCAACTGGGATGCGCATTCCGCCATCTGTGTTCTTGATCGGGGTGCCATGACTGTCAGCGCTTTAGGGATGACTTGTTTGATCTCTATGTAGGGCCTACGTTGGTGCAGTCGGCAACAGCTTCATTCTCATGAACGATAACATCCGTCTCCACACTACTCGAGAGTATCAGGATATGGACAGATCTGTCAGCTGTGCGGACATGAATCTCGAGCGTTCATGCAATGTGTTACAGATAGTAATTTCAGCTCAGCAAATCCAGCTAAGAACCGTATAATGTCATGAGCTGTGTGTTATGTTTTTCCAAAAATGTAACAGGGTAACTCAAAGAATCATACAGAACACGATTTTCAGCATAAGGAGGCGCTACCAAGCTATTATTGATAGCCGTGGATCACGTACCAAATATTACACATATACTAAACCAAAATCATACACCCATCCACAAAAATTACTAAATCAGTCGTGTTTCAGATGAGACGTTAAACCGAAGCCATATATCAGTGTTTTACACCGGGCATTTAAAATAACCAAATATGTTTGTCATTTGAACGTTGTCTTTATCCTGCACTATCCACTACAATCTTAAATGACTAGACGCTGCCGGCAGGGCGGGAGGGGTGTTGACGTAGGGAGCGGGGCTCGACCACATGAGAAACTGGTTCCGACAATAAATGAACTAAAATAGATTCTTTTTGTTGAACTAACAAATAGTTTTCTTTCAATTAAAAGGGAGACAATGCCGTTATGGTTATTTCGCTGAAAAATTCGGATGGCACACTTTGTACAGACTTCTATGTTTCACAGTCTGAAATTCGAAGGACAGGACAGGTTTCATTACTTGTAAACAACACAGAACTACTGGATTACGAAAAGCGGAAAAACATATCAATTAAGGTAATCAAATTTTCTCCTATGTTTGTCATTCTTGTTATTGCAGAAGTAGCTTAATAAGCAGAAGAAACAGTAGTGGCGTGGAGATCGCAGGAATTGTTTAGGTTGTTGTTGTTGTTATTATTGTAGTTGTTGTTGTAGCGTTAGAAGTAATGTTGTAAAAAGTATGTTGATGGTATCTTAGCAGCAGATGTGGTCAGAAAACACCTTTAGAAGCACATGTAATAGTAATAATAGTAAGAAGTAGTGGTCATGTTGATTGCGGTTATAACTGGAGAAGCAACAGAAGTAGCTTCAGATAGTAATGTTAGAAGTATATGCAGTCATGTTCATTGTTGTCAAATTGTTGTTAAATGATTATCAAAAAAGTAGTATTGTTATTGTTGACACTGGAAAACTTTCCTGAAATTTTGACTTTTAGATTTAAAGTTGTTTTTGTTTTGTTTTTTTCAGTACGTACTGGCATGCATTTTTATCAGTTGTTTTGGGAATATAATTTCGTCCTGTTTTTGTGAAAGTTTTTGTTAATTGAATTAATTTGTCAATATTACAGTTAACAGGTCGTTTCGTTCCTTTCCCTTATCCACTACATCTCTTTATCGCATGTTTATTACTCCTTTTCTTTCATTATCTTGCTTTATTATTTTCTTTGAGTTTATCTTATTTTTCTTTCATTTTTTATTATTTCATTCTTTCTTTCTTTTCATTTGTTTTTTTAAGTTTCTTCCTTTATATTTATCTTTCTTTCATTCTTTCTTTCATTGTGTTCTGTCTGTCTGTCTGTCTTTTAACATTTTATTATATGTCTATTTGTTTGTCTGTCTACCTGTCTGTCTGTTTACCTTTCTTTCTATCTTTTTTCCAGTCTTTAATCTTCTTTCAACATTTTTTCTTCCTGACAGTCTTTGTTTATTTCCCATTTTATCTTTATTTTAACCTTCTTCGTCATTTTTTCCGGTCGTCATAGAGGGCTAGAACTTAAACCATTTATTTTAATTCTCCTAGGTTGTGGCAACTGAAAAAGTCAACCAAAGCATCACTATTGAAACCGTCGTAGATATAAAGATATTAGACAAGAACGATAATTACCCAGCATTCAATGCAACAACGTTTCCCATCGAAATTAAAGAAAACACTCAAAACGGCACTGTGATTGCACAAATAACTGTAAGTTATGCTGTCAGTTTGTTGTATTCTCAAAAACATAGGTCAGAATATATGTATTTGTAAATTTTGAGATGTCTTTGATGATTCAAAATAGTTCTAGTGAAAAGTGAGATGTGGATCTTGGAAATGTTGCTACTAGATATTTATAAACCAGTAGGGTTAAGCAATTCATAAATATGATTTTTAGCACTTCAGATTTTTCAAAGAGAATTTTTAACAAAAGGGGTATGAGTGCACTATAAACTCATCAATTTTTTCAACAAGTTCAAGTACTTGATTACTAGTATGTGATTTAAATAAATATTTAAACGCATTTGAGTGGATGAATTCTGGACAAATGGTTTCGTATATAAATATGAAAAATTATGCAAGTCAGTAATGATTTGCATTCGACCCAAGAACAAGACTGTTACAAGATACTTTCATGAATAACCAAAATTAGATGAAATTTTCTCAAAGAATGAAAACAACGAATAATAATTACATACAGACGTGATTTAGGGTTTTCAGTTTTCATTTAGGATGTTTGTTGTTGAGATTGTTGGTTGAATGTCATTTCTATTTACCAAAATCGAAACTTTATTTTTAGGCAACTGATGCGGATACAGAGCCGGAATTCAAAAACATAATATATTCTCACTCTGGTGGGAGTAACCGGTAAGCTGTCTTGTGTACTTAAAATATAAATGATTCTGTACCGTATGTTAAGATAAAGAACAGAATACAAATGTTCAAAATACGGTCAGTTGATCTTATTTACTTATTTTATATTAGAACAAGAAAAACAAGAATGCACAGCATCAGGTCGGCGTAGAAGATTCTTAAAATGTTACTGTGTAGGATACATGTAATTTTATTCATACAAAATATTTTTATAACTGTAGAACTGTTAGTTAGTAAAAAGACCATCTGTGGGTACAAATCGTACTCATGCTGCCTTGATCATAAGTGGTTTGCTAAACCAACGCTCCAACAAATGACCCAAAAATTGATTCCTTGTCGCGTTGGTCAGAGGTTATATCTATTGATTTCAGGTCGTTTCGCTACCCCTACATATTCGTACTAGCTGTTTTGATACCCAGTAGAAAGTCCATTCACTACCAAAACGTTTTCGATACCCGAGTCTCTTTAGATACTTTGCAATAATATAACTAAATATTTTTATAATTAAATAGTTTTCTTTATGATTTGGAATAGGAGACATATTCTAGAAAATGATCTTATAATAACAACGACATGAAAGAATTTGTATCCTTGTAATTATTAGATAAGTTATCAAACAAATCAGCATCAAATACTAGAACACGAGAGATAGCAGCTTTTGGTTATATTCGTAACTTATCATTTTGATGACACCGCCGTCATTGTCCTACAACAATGTTATATTTCTTCATCAAGTCCCAAACAAGTGTTAGTCGGAACGGATGTTCTTTCTCTTTACTTTTTAAACTTGTAAATTGTCGAACATAAAAACAATAAAATCATATAATCAGCATGTATGTTTGATTTTAAATAAATACGTTACCCGTTTATGTCGGGTTATTATTCATAAGTTAGCCAATGAGCGATAACCCCTGATGCAAATCAGCTAAGTAGCGAATAGACTAGGTGCAAAAGAACATGGGTAGCGAATATGTACAGACAACGAACTGACAGGTAGCGAAACGTCCAGTTTACAATCTATACTAAAACAGGTGTGTACTTATATTAATTAAACTTGCTCTACAAGCTACTTTTCAATAAGTAAATTCAAAAGAAACCGTGAAAAAGCAAAAAAGAAATTGCCAGAATCATAGCTGTCAATATTTATTTACTGAATTCTAATTTCGTCATACTAGCACCACACTATGCATGAGTTACTTCCATGAACGAAGGGGAGATTACTGCGAAGGGCAATGCTGAAATTAATTTTAAGAGACTGAATGTTAAGAAAATGTTTATCATTATCAAACATGATAGTTTCGTGCTCATAACGATAAAATATTTCATAACTTTTTTCAGGTTAATACCTTGGTTAAATTTCAATAATTGTTATTCAGTAAAACGACATTATTATAATAAAAACAAGTTGGCTTCCTTTAAAAAGTAAGCCAAAGAGAGGTCAGCAGCTGTTGTCACTGAAAGAATGAATCTACTTGTTTCCAAGATCATTTTGAATTTTTAAAACGTTCTGTGACTTAAATAATTATAAAAACTAGTAACCTAACTATTATTAATAGTTAATACCTTATTAGACAAAATGACCGAAACTGACTATAATTTAGTTATTTCAAATGTTTTTTATATTGGCGTATCTATCATTTAAATAAATGAAACAAATTAAGATAACTTAATGTATTTCATACCTTGTAGAACCTTAGGGATCTTCTTATAAGCCCCCAAGGCTTTACTCCCCCCTCTTTTACAAAAATGCATGTAGTTGTTGAAGCCAGAACTCCCATGTTTAGCTGTTGCTTTTTTAGGCTCATTAAGTTTTGTTTTCCCTTTCAAGCTTTTATTACACCTTTCCTAGTCCAAATGTTTTACAAAATAATCAGCGATAGTATCTGTTAAGCTGGACTAAATATTAAAAGGGCTTAAATTTGATTGAAATGGACTTGTCAAAAATGCTCTGAAATTCGTAAAAAATATTTACCATTTTTTCATGACCATGGCTAAATAGTAATTTGTTCAACAGGCTGATGAGTTTTTCGGAAAAAAAAATGCATTTTAGAATTTGTAGTTTTTAAAAAGTAGCATGCATTATAAGAAATGCATCCCTATAATTGTATTTTTTTGTGTTTAGTTAAGGGAATACAAAATCATTTCTGTTCATAATGGGTCGTTTTAACTATGGGCTGTTTTGACCCGATGTTAAATTTTGGTTTCGTTTAAATAAATTCGTATTTTGATTCGGAGCATGCGCATAACTATCTTCGTAGACTGGTTTTCATGATTTTAGGCTTAATATGAGATCATTAACTAAAATTTGATACGCAAAAATGGATGCCGCCAGCAATTAAAGCCAACACTGTGGAGAGGTCTGATGACCTCTCCAATAATCGTCAATAACCAGACCACAACTTCTGCTATAACTTTGACAATATCAGTCGGCACTGAAAACTGAATCAACACACAATATTCTTTTGCTTTGTCTTTCGCTTGTACATTGAACGTTTTCATTTACGCGCCTTCAAGGGGCTGCAGTCATAAGAGGTTTTCAAGTCCTAACCATTTGTTCTGTTACAAGACGATGGTGAAAGCAGATTTATGCATTTTCAGATATTTCTGAGTGTATAAGGAGATTATTTTCTCCTTCTAAGTAAAGAAAAGAGTATCAAATAAAAATAGAGCATATTTATACGGTTATAATTTCATGTTTTTAGATGAGAGGAAATATTAGTTTTTAAACAGTTTTGCAATTATGACCGCCTTTTTTATTATGAAAAAAGCTCAGAGGAGTAACATGGCATAAGGTTAGTCGTTACTGCACTAAGATTATATATATTTAGTTTTCAGTTTATATATAACTGCAGCTTTTGCATGAAATTTCGTATCAAGTTACTCGTTTGGTGGTCGCACAAAATAAAAAGAGGAAGGGAAATGTATCATTATTCACCAGCCGTGATCATCTCTGTTCAGTTCCATTTGACATTTCTCTAAATTCTGTCAACATCAGCTGAACGATGTTCTTCTATATACAATCTTATACTGGCTCACAGATAACTGAATTAATTAATTGTTTAAATTTGACAAATACTTTTTCTAGGTTCACCGTTGACAGCAAAACTGGTGAGATAAGAACTAACTGTCAAAATTGCATACAGGATCTAGACAGAGAAAAACGAAGTGACTACTACATGACACTTTTTGCCACAGACGAAGGCGGAAACAAGAACTCCACTGAAGTCACGGTGACCTTGACAGATGTCAACGATAACATTCCGTTATTTTCTAGAAATTTGTATACCTCTTTTATTTCCGAAAATGACCAGACGACTATTGCACAGGTTGAGGTAAATATAAACAATAATTATTTGCATTCCTTTCATTTTTCGGCGGGGCTGTATTAAAGTTTGACTGAAAATTATGCAATAAAATTAATATTCATACAGCCATAAACTTAATATGAAAAAAATTCAGCCACGAAAAATAATCTGAAATGAAATAAAAATATTATAAATAGGACTAAGTATTTAATTCATTTTACTGAAAATAAAATTGACACTTTTAGCATTAAACTCAACATTATTTGTTTAAATCCTCAATATGCCAATGTCCGAAAAGTATATACTTACAGGGCATTAATTTTGTATTGTTTCATCTTTTTAACGATATTTCTTTTTAATATTCAAAATACTTTAAAACTGTTTATTTTTATGCTCCCGATGAGAGGCATATAGTTTTTTATTTGTCTGTCTGTCCGTCCGTCTGCCAGTCTGTCCGTCTGTCCACTTTTTGTCCGCTCCATAACTTTGTCAGTCACGGATGGATTTTGAAATACTTTTGCATAAATGTGTGGCACATTAAAACGATGTGTCACATGCAAGACCTAGGTTTTTAGGTCAAAGGTCAAGGTCACACTTGGACTTGGAAAGATATTTTTATAAATTTGCATTGATAGTCGTGTCCGGTCAACAATTCTGTCTTGTATTTTAAAATGACTTGGCATTAATGAGTTTGACATTATGACGACATGTTGCACGCAAGAATCAGGTGTCCAGCTCAGAGGTAAAGGTCACATTCGGGTCATATGTCCGTTCACAACGACAGGTCTTGTTTGTTATTATTTTACATTGTCTCTTATTCTCTCAGACATTTATCGTTTAATACTTAACTAGAGTCTATAGAACTTTGGCAGTCATTATGATATCTATACTATGTTTAGACAGGATTCAGAATAATTGTAAAATACTGTATAACTACAGGTTTCCCCTGCCGTTCTGTCACGATTTTAGTATAGATGTGGTGCATTTCATCTTAGATATGAACATTTTATTACCAAATAACTTGTCCGGGTGATTTTTTTTTTCTATTTTCTATAATGGATGTTGGCACTTGTTTATAGTTTATTTTTCAGGCACTGTAAATTTTATTACTTTTCGGTACAAGTTCAAATACATGCAAGTTCTGTAATATAATTTCTGAGCTTATAAATTAATATGATTCATTTCAGGCCACCGATCGAGATCAAGAATATACGAACAACAGTAACTTTACATTTAGCATAGAAGAATCAACTAATACTGATTTAAAAGAAAACCTTACCATAGACAATAAAACGGGTATTATCAAACTTAGTTCACCAGTGGATTTTGAAGCCCTTCATAATTCTAAAGGTGTTGTAAAGGTTACGGTCAAGGTTACAGACATGGGCACCCCACCCCTCAACAGCACAGCGATAGTACAAATAACTGTACAGGTACTGATAATGTATACAGTGGATTTTGCTCTTTTCGCATTCAAAATAAAAAAGACAGGGTTTCTAATGGATTATCTTACTTACAAGTCAGTGAAGTGTAACAGCACACTTATTTTTCTGACAACAGAAGAATAGTTTCAATGTATCAGTAGTATCCTGAATGATTAAGAACACCAGATTCATTTATAAAGAAATAAGTTGATTGATTTGATCAAATGATAGAAGAAACATTTAATTTTTTACATATAAATAAATACGTATATTCAACAAGTTACTACCATTTTATTTTTAGCTTTACGCATACGTCAAGAGCGTAGCTATATTTGTAATGGTAAATACATATATATTTTCAATTTCAGGATGAAAATGATAACGCGCCTCACTTTAATCAGTCTTTGTACAAGGGGCATGTTAAAGAAGACAAGACTTCGAATGCGACTTTCAGTGAGTGGTTAAAATTCTTTTAATCACTGCTTATTATACATACGCTATTTAACTTTGATTACAATGAGATTTGTCGGACAAAAAAGTAGGAATTTAAATGTAGATCACGGGTGATCATGGATGATTTTCTCCTTTTTCTTTTTTCAACATGTGTCAATGTTATCAAAGTGTTAGAATTTTCCTGTCTAATTTTCGTTTACAGTAGACCTTGCACGATGCCATGAACAGGTATTGTGAAAGACAAACATAAGAATCCGGTTATATATTATAAAGCTGATCAAATACTTAAGACATAAAAATGTTCAACAGTGCCAATATGATGACCTTTAGGCTCAAGTGTGTTTTCGTTTTCCTAAATATAGTAACTTATTATGACGTATTCTCCAATATATGTTTGTATTGTTATGGCTTCGGGAGCTTTAAGAGAACATTCTGAAAACTTTTGCAAATTTTCACTAATGCCAACAAAAAAGACAAAGGCTATTATACATGTAAATGTGTTATGGTCTCTACAACGTTACTGTGCTGGCTTCACCAGCTGACATGAGAAATAACAATGTCTGAATAATTCTTTTGGATCGTATTAATTATTTAACTTATGTTGATATCCAATTCCGGATAAATACGTCCTGATAGTTGAAGTCGAATAGCGACTTTCGTAGAAATATGTAATAAATAGTACAATTTCTTGATAAGATGCTGGCCATTTATTCGGAAAACCGTATCTGTTCCGAAATGCATTAAATGCTGTGAGTGCCTTTTTGTAAGTACTTAACGAATTTGGTGCAATACTGTGATCTAAAATGTTTGAGATCCGGTTTTGAAGATATTCCACAGTCGGGAAGGTATCGGCTGCGGTTGCGCTTCCGCTTCCGGTGCAAGCTCCCGAAATCGTTCCATCTGCATACGAGATAAAGAATCACAAATTAGATTACGTTTTCCTTCAACATAACTCGCCTTAATTGCAATGTTAAACTTCAAGCAAAGTATTGTTGCTTCGCGGACTAAAATCATAACCCTATCAGATTTTGATGTAATTGAATTGAGTATGTGAACAACTGCTTGATTATCGCAGTTAAACATAATTTTCTTATTTTGTAATTCTGCCCCCAAGATATGCAGTGCAACAATTATTGGAAATAATTCCAATACCGTGATATCACTGGTTATGCCGGAAGTATGCCATGCTGATGGCCACGACTCGTTACACCACTGTCCCTTAAAATAACAACCAAACCCTATGCTAGCCGCAGCATCCGAATACAATTGAACATCGAGGTTCGAAACCCAAAAACGGTCGTGAAACACAGAAATTCCGTTGTAATTTTCAAAAAATTTTAACCACATCAGTAAGTCTGCCTTAATGTTTTTATTAACCCTGAGATGATGAAATGACTTTTCGAGGCCACAAGTAGCATTTATTACGCGTCGACAAAAAGGGCGACCAGGATATGTTACTCTTGATGCAAAGCTTAACAGCCCAATTAGACTTTGCATAAACTTCAAGGTAACTTTTTCTTTTGATAAGGTTAATTTAATCTTTTCTATCATTTCCTTAACTTTATCTGCAGGCATGCGCACCTCCATCTTGACCGAATCCAGTTCGAGGCCCAAAAAACAAAGAACGGTAACCGGTCCAACTGTTTCTCTTCTGCAATTGGAACTTTCATTTCCAAAAGTAAATTAATGAATTTTTTTAAGCATTTTTGATGCACCGTAAGACTTATCGCCCCAAGTAGTCGTCCAGATAATGAAGCAATTTCCCAGACGACATTCTTCGTGTCATACAAAATTCAATGAAGCGGGCGAAATTTTCAAATGTACTACAACTGATTGAACAGCCAAAAGGCATGCATTTATCAATGTAATATTTCCCATCGAATTTAAAGCCAAGCTGGTCAAAATCTTTTGGACTGACGGGCAATAAACGAAATGCACTTTTGATATCCACTTTCCAAATTTTACAACTTTTGCCCAAATCTTGTAACATATGATCAGCCTAATCAAATTGCGTATAACGTACTGTACATAACTCGTGGTCAATAAAATCATTAACCGACTGGCCAGCGGGATAGGATAAGTGATGTATCAAACGACATTCACCGGGCTTTTTCTTCGGAACAATACCTATCGGAGATATCCGTAACGAATTAATCGGAATGTTGGAAAATGGTCCTGCGACCCTTTTAGCGCCAGTTCTTTGTAGACATTTTGTCTTACCACGAGTGGATGCTGGCGGGCTGATTTCAATTTTTTTGCCTCCGAAGAGGTGCGTGGGCCAGAGTAATGCAACGAAAACCCCTCTGTAAAACCATTAGATATAACTTGCTTATCCGGGTGATTATAATAAGACAGTTCTCTTTTTAGAACATTTATTTCGATAGGTGAAATCGCAATGTTTGTTATGTCTAGATTTATTATCAATTCGTTTTTGTCATTCCTAATAAAAGACTCCTCTTGCGCCCCTACGACCTATAAATGGCGTTCTTCCTCTTGAACTCCGAAACCGATTGTTTAAGTCATTTGTTCTATTGTTGTTGTGAAACTTTGACTGCATTTGAGTAAATTCAGCGCGTTGTGCTTCAAAACCAAGTAGTGCACATTTAACTTTCGGATGTAAATTGCCGCATTTTGAGCATTTGTGCTGAAATTTGCAGTTAGGCCAATAACAATACCCTTGATTATAGTCATTGCATGTCCCAGATTTTTGTTGCAACATTTGTAATTGAGGGGAAGATTGGTCTTTAAAGACATACCTCTTAACCAACGATCTTGATTTAAAGAACCCCATGAACCTGGGCAAACGGCCTGTCTTATACGAAACTGTTCGTCATACAAACGCCAGGAATACCCACCCTGTCTGTTTGCAGCCTCTCTTATTAATGACATGTATTGCAACATTTCGCCAGCTTTCATGGGATGTTCTTTTATATAAACTGACATATATATCAAGAATGCATCGGTCCATTTTTGAATAACCTGAACTTTTTCCCTACATTCTCTCGGTTTTGTTTCAATCTTTCCACTAGCCGATAATGACAAAGTATTCCCTGTGCAGATATCATTTAGCTCCATTGCGCCTTTTAATAACAATGCCATATTCACATATTCCCCTCGACATATTTGAGCTTTTAAGGTTTCTGGGACATGGACAGACAGATCATCGCCTGCACACTATATCGGTTCGACTCCGCGACCGGCAGTGATAGGGTTGCTTTCAATAACGCCTAATTGTAAATTTATGTCACCATCTCTAGCATTTGTTTGACTAAAATTCATGCTTTGATTTATTTCACCACACCCTGTGCTAATGTAATGAACTTCATTGTTGGCCTGGCCTACTGACTGTTTATTAGATCTATTTGTACTTAAAAGACTCTGAAAATCAATAACTTGATTCGAACTATCACCTGAGATATCTCCGGCGTCACCAGACGATAAAACAATATGCTCTACTCCGGGTTCTGTTCGTGTTTTCTTCGCCACTGAACCTCCAGGACCACCATCCGCCTGACGTTTCTTGGTGCCAGCCATGCCTTCATCTTCAATGACCAATCGATCCGCTTGAGACCTTTTTGATCCTTTTTTTCTCTTGACAACTCTGAGCTGGTCCACTTTTAAATGCTTTAACGATATTGTGTATTATTTTTCTTGTTCCTTTGCCCCTCTACTTCTTAATGGATTCTTCGGATTAAAATTTAAAATTATTTTCTCAATGTCTTCTCTCAGAAGGTTGTAACCGGAAAAGGACGATGACGTCACAATGCTTTCGTCATATTCTCTGACCAAGGGGAACAACTTTTGAACCTTCTTTATAAATTACTAATTAAGATCGACAGAATAAACTCCCTTGTTCGCAAAATAATATACGTTATGACATAGTGTCATAACGGTCACTTTTTTACTTCATGACATGTAAAGTGAATAGACTTCAACATGGCAATGGAAATCTATATAATGATATGTGCATCGCTCTTCACCAACTGACGTGTCTATATAATAAGCGACAAAAAATTCAACTTCGTGAACTTTTAGGATCACATTGCCAGCTGATGTGATTACTACACGATATAACAAACCTACTTCACAAAATGTTAAGATCACAACACCAAGTGACTTGGCTACTACATTTCTTTGGAAGTCAATATCACGATATGTGCATTTCACTTCACCAACTGGCGTAACTTAAACACAATATTATAAATCCACTTCACGATATGTTAATCTATCATCACCAAATGACAGGATTACTTAACAACTTTTTAGGTATAAATAGGAAGCGACTTTGGCTGGCATATAGCGAAATTAAATATTATTCGTATGATGATACTGCGACTGGCGCATTTAGTGTGATTCTGAGGATGATTTTTGATATGTGAGACATTCACTTTCAAAATGTGCACAAATAAACGCAAACCATAATGAATTATGGATAACTTTATTTGTGAGAACAATGAGCGTCTTAAACCAGCAAATGAGTGCTTATTAATTTAAGACGTTCGTGAGAAAACTTATTCTATCTTCAACAAAATACTCTTTCTCAAACGGTTTGGCAACCATTCTATAAATTCCCTGCATTGTTTATTTCAGCAACGAATATTACCAAGGTGTATGCAAGTGATGATGATGTCACAGAACAAAACAAGAAACTAAGTTATTTTAAGATAGCAGGATCGGACAAATTCTCCATTGATTCCTCGACGGGAATAATCAGTATACGGATAAACGAGGTACTAGACAGAGAGAAGGACCCGGAATACAATATGACAATTATCGCCATAGATCAAGGGTCACCACCACGTACAGGCACTACTATAGTATCCATTGATATACTTGATGTGAACGATGAGAAACCAAAGTTTGTAAAACGTCAGTTTATGACTGAAGTCAAAGAGGATACTGTACATGGTTTTATTGTTAAAACATGTGAAGCCAGGGATAACGACAAAGACAATGAACTCAGTTACAAGATTGTAAACGTTGACGCATACGACGAGAATAATAGACATGTTAACGAAAGGCTGGTCCAGGTATGTTTTATTAATTCTTTATGAAGACAGGCTATATACTTAGACGCAACAGTTTTTGATTTTATTTGTATAACCTATATCTGAAACAATTATCTAAAAAAACAATCTCCAGAAATCAAAATTGCGAACGACACAGAGATAATAATTCACATCATTTGTCTAAGTTCATGTTCTCATAAATTTCTCCACTTTATAGTTGCAAAAAATGATTTTTCATTGTAAAAGAACGCATTTGATAATCGTATCATATGGCGGACTTTCTGTTTTAGTACAATTCGTGTTTTTTCTGTACCTTAGCTACTTCTGAGAGAAATAGAATATGATTCGCCGTACATTTTCACACTGAGATGACGTGTATTGAACAAGACAAATGGTTAAGGTTAATGTCAGCATTTTATTGTCCAAAAATAGATTACTGCCAACCTATTCTCGTCTGCTTAACATCTCATTTTAACAATTTTACAGGATTAAATGGTATATATTAAGCCTCCTAGTTGCTACTTCATGTATGTCCATCTGTCTGTATGCCTGTCATACAAAATAAATAGAATAATATCAACCTGCGTGTGCTTGTCTGCACTGGTATCAAATGATTTCCGACAGATTTCAGAATAAATCGGTACAAATGTTCATCATATGGAAGAAATGTGTCGCACACCGGCTTCACAATTCCTTCTTGTCGTTCCTCCTGCCAAGAAATATATACATAGAAGAAGCCTGCATGTATTTATGGCTTCTAAACTCAGTGATACTTTTAAGGGTCTAAAAAGTTAACATGTTCATCAGATGGAGGCAATATGTTACGGACAGTCTGTCTGTCTGCCTTTCCAATGAATAATTGTATATCTCAGTCTTGATTTATATGACTCAGTCGTATATGACTGGATTTCAGATTGCAACTTGGCAATTATGGTTAATACGTTCATCTGAGATCAAGGGGATACCCTTCATTCTCAAACTTTATAGAATATAGCCTATCTGAATGTTTGTGTTCTTAGCTTGGAATTAAAGTCAATCTAATGGATTTTATTTGGAGTTTCCTTACATGCTGTACATCTGATTCCATGCTCGAGTGGTTTTAAGTCACTGACTTCCGATCACTTAACTTTTCACTAATTGATAGTCATGTGTTCGAGACTACCGTTTGTGTGAAACAGTTGGCAGTTTCTTACGGAGAATAGGAGGCAGTCCTGTTCCTTTGCTGGAATGATAATAGTTCGGTGAACTGTATGCCAGATATGACTTTTGCTGTTAAAGGACTTTAAACTTATTTGAAATTTACCTTGACACACAAAGGCACTTCAGTAACTTGTACAGATTTATTAGTTCACTTCAAAGTTCACTTTAACAGCAATGCGTGAAACCAAATATTTTCTCCAGACCTTTTAAGGACGTAAAAGCTCTTATTTCTGATTTTTGTTTCAATTACATACACAGTTTTACCAACTCTGGTATGTTTCAGAGTAGATTACAATATACTTTCCAGAACTACTTCGCCGTTCACCCTGACAACGGTAGTGTATATGTGACTGGTGACCTTGATCGGGAGACAGCTCAGACCATCATATTAGAGATCCAAGTAAACGACTCAAATGCTGTACTTAATGAGCCTCAGACTGATAATGGTATAAAGCATTCAGTTTATTGTCTTTTTTAAATTTACAATAATTAGAAAATATGAAAGACATTTAATTGCTTATGATATAATTTTTTTCGAATGCGACCCATACATTTTGACAGAAAGCTCCAATTGTATTTTTCGTAAAACTTAAGTTAGTCTTTCACTGACTCATTTTTCTAAAGACAGAAAATACCAATCGCCTTATCGAAGGCCATGCTAAAAACAATACAAAATATCCAAGATGATCTAGCTGGTCTATTGATGATCTATTATAAACACCGTGTAACAATGTTCACTGAAGCAGTCTATTCAAAGGTATAAAATACGTTTAGCATATACATTATTATAGTTCATGTGTTGATTTCAGTTTCATTTTAACATCTGTTTTGCATATTTCTCTAATATTCGTTCACAGATTATCTTTCTTGTTTTAGACATCTCACCCGTCCAAAAATCCATTTCACATTTATATCCAGACCTTTCATATTCTTTTGTTTTCAATTCTATAAAGAAGACATTTTTGTTTAGGACAAATAAAGACATGAATTTATCGTTATTTCCAGTTAATCTAACTATCACCCTTTTGGATATAAACGACAACCATCCGCAATTTGAGAAACAAGAATATCATATGAATGTATCAGAAGATGCCGATAATGAGAGAAAATACGAAGGGCCAAAAGCAACAGATAGAGACGTCAACAGAACTATAACATATACATTACTTCCGGGACCTAACTCGACAGATTCCTTCAGGATAGATAAAGCAACTGGTAAAGCCTAATTTTATCATTTATAGTTATGAATGGACAGACAACATAATTCTTGTTGTTGTTGTTGTTGTTTTCAAAATGTTGTAACTGCTCTTAGGAATTTTTTTTTCAGAGGAAAACTGTTTTGTGTCTGCCTACACGTTTTCCTGTAGGGAGTGTTTATATTTTTATAGAGAAAAATATTCCTATCTTACTCAGTGAACAAAAAATCGTAGGTAAATACTTTAGAGCTTGAGGACGACTTAAGTTTTTTTCTCAGTCTTTACTGTATTCCCAAGAAGATCATGAACTCAAAAATTATAACTCTTCGTTTTATTTTTGATTTTTGTATTTAGTTTTGACTAGAATTTTTGGTTCAATGCATATTTCAAGGATAATATTACGCTTTTACCCGTGCTCAAATTTACCTTATGAAGTCATTATCCTCTGTAAGGTTTAAAATAATGCGTATGTTAAAAGTGAATATTTCTAGGTTATGATCATGTGTCAGTAAAAATAATGTGTCATAGTAAGTTAACACGATTCTGATTTCACTGGAGGGTATATATAAACTATTCTAGGTCCAGTGTGAGAGTGAAAAATTGTGGTAATACAACAGGATGCTCCCGTACGATATATACCTTATGATTTTACTGATTTAAACCTTCATTCAATAGAATTTATAAAAATCCTAAAGCAGTTTTAGATATAGATTTTTATTTACCACAGGAACGATAATAAAGCAAGGAGATCTGGATAGAGAGAAAATTAGCAGTTTTGTGTTGCATGTTACTGCGACAGACAACGGAGTACCACCATTGAATTCTACTGTAGATGTTTATATTGAAATCCTTGATGTTAATGACAATGCACCAGAATTTAGTCCAACAAGCAAAAATACGAAAACTCTACATATAAATGAAAACTCTGAAAACGGCACAGTTCTTATAAATATAAATGCTACAGATAAAGACGAGGGGCCGAACAATAATGACGTAACATATTACATTGAATCAGATAATTATTTTGAAATCAACGAAACTACGGTAAGTTAAAGTTGCCGATTTTTCCCACTCTTAGTTAATGTCGTTTTTTTTAATATAAGAAATCCACGTGTATCGATGTTTTAGAATTACATTCAGACACCTAAAAATGTTTAACTGTTTTGCCTGTGTGAAGGCAGTTTTTTTGTCCCGACATAATTTAGATGAAAGAATTAATTCTATATGTTCTTTAAATATCTTCGGGATAGTTTGATACCAATCATATAGCAAGCATTTCTGAAAACTGAGTTATTTTGAAACATTCAAAATGTTAACAAATGAGATATTGTCTTAAGTGTTTAAAATTCAATTTTTAGGGTATCGTTTCGGTGTACAAGAGCCCAGACCGTGAAGTAACGCCTCAGATCAAGCTCACAATCATTGCAAAGGATAATCCGATTCAAAAGGAGACACAAAAAACCAGCTCCATGACTATCACTGTTATAGTTGATGATGAGAATGACAACAGTCCAAAATTTGCCCAGAATTACACGCAGAATGTAGAGGAAGATAAGGTCGTTGGATCTTCGGTACTTCGGGTCAGTGCTACTGATGACGACAAACCAAATACTGAGAATTCAAAGATATCATATACACTTGAGAATACACTTGAAAACAAGTTCTCAGTGAATAACAAGACAGGTGAAATTAACATTGCGTCATCCTTGATTGACAAAGTAGGTAACTACACATTGAGAGTTGTTGCTTTTGATCATGGTACTCCTGAAAGGAACGGATCTACAGTCGTGGTCATACATGTAACAGACAAAAATCGACATGCGCCCGTCATAGGAAATTCATTGAAAAATAATGAGATTAAAATTTTTGAGGTAAACATGCACATACTTTCTAACTTAGAAAAGGTTGTATATAGAGTTCAAAGTATTTGTAAGAATGATTTTATTATATCTGTATTTGTTCTCATGTTTAAGAAAAGATTTTCTTCAGTTGAGATATGTAATGGTAGGGTGATCAAATATAACGGACCTTACCAAACTAATTTGAAAAGCTGGTTGATGTACAATAAAATGATACAATAATTATTATTATTAATATTAAAGTCTAAAATTGTAGAGACGTTATTATTTGCAGTCCACGACTCTAAAGAGATTATGGTTTATTTTCCTTTATACCTTTAATGATAATAATTTGTGTAAAGTGACATCAGTGTTTGTCCGGCTTACCGAAATTTAATGCTCTTAGCAAGCTGAATTTTATGAACTGTTTCATGTTCTTGTTTGGAAATATGCATTCAAAAGTAATCAGTGAAAGAGAAAGTTATGTTTCAAGAAATAAAGAATTTGCGTAGTACTTGTGGAAAATAAAACTTATTTCCGTTTATAAGAATAAAGGCAATTCAATTCATGATAACGTAGATTATAAAAAAATATCTATACGGAGTCAACATTCCATTGATATGAAATGTTAGATGTAAACTCGAAAATAAAATTAAATCAATTTTTGTAATATTCCTAGAGACTGGATTTTATAAGCGAATGTTTCCATGGCGCTCCATTTACGAATTTAAAAAAAGAAATATCTTTATTTTTTAAGACTCTGGACTCCTTTTTCTCTCGTGGAAAACAACTGATTTCATTCATTCATTCATTCATTCATTCATTCATTCATTCATTCATTCATTTATTCATTCATTCATTTATTTATTTATTTATTTAATTTATTTATTATATTTATTTATTTACCTAACTAACAGGATGTTTTATGATCTACATCACATTTTTTGTTTTTAGTGTATAAAACCTGAAACCGTTATTCATAAATTCAACTATTCTGATGGGGATGTCGGCGTAAATGCAGAAGCAAGCTTCAATATCAGCATTTTACAGGACAATATAACTGGTGTTTTCGATATAACGAAAGACGGCAATCTGACTGTGAAGGGAAAATTAAACGTCAACGAAAAGCAGTCATATAGTGTAATATAAAAATGCTCTATTTTAGAAAATTAAAGTTTATACTTTTTCCATTTAATAAGAACCAGATTAGCTGAACAAATAATATGGCTGTAATTTCAAGGCTTTTTCGTTCAACTTTAATAAATGCATCGAAATAAAACTACTGCCTGTGTTGTTAGAATTACTAGCAACACGTGCAATTATTAGGCAAACAAAATATTGCTTTAACATGTCCGTCCACTTCTTAAGGGGAATATTTTTT
Source organism: Cyclina sinensis (assembly GCA_012932295.1). Lineage (NCBI taxonomy): Eukaryota > Metazoa > Mollusca > Bivalvia > Venerida > Veneridae > Cyclina > Cyclina sinensis. The sequence goes on along the minus strand of JAAONU010000001.1, from coordinate 34,611,231 downwards.
GTGTTATCACTTGTGTGAAACGATAGGCTTTATTTGTCAATTGGCGAGTATTATTTCGGTAATACGTGATTTGTTTCTAATGTTTAGCATAAAGTTTATTGTATTTACTCGTAGTTTGGAATTATGGCGACTGACAAGGGTGAACCTGCACTGTCTTCTAAAGAATTAAGAATTACAGTAAAAGTTGTAGATGTAAATGACCATCTTCCGTCTTTCGAGAGTACAGAGGTGACATGGCAGATGAAAGAAAATATCAGTAATGCACATTATATTGGAACAGTAACTGCATTTGACAAAGACAAGGACTCGACTATTTGCTATTCCATAGGTAAGTGAGGTCATATCGTGCGAAAGAAGAAAAAAGTATTCAAACATTAGAATGTTACGCAAGAGCAGGGTATGTCATCTATTAGCCAGTTAATTAATCCATGTCTTTATAGCAAATACAGAGTTTTGCGTCAACGTACAAATATATCTTACAGAGTTTTAGAATTTTTAGGATGTTACTGAAGTTCTTAATTTAACACACAATAGTTATGAATGATTTCGTCATTTAAATCTAATAGTTTTTCTCTTTTCTAGTCCAGAAAGCAATGTGATTTCGCTCTTTTTTTATTACTTAGATAGTATGAACAATAAGAGTCATCAGAAGCGAGAGTTTTTTTTGTTTAAAACGCTCTTTCTGTATGCTGCACTTCCGTTTTACTTAGGGATGGCAACGAGTACCGATATCAATACTTGAGTACTCGGTCATTTTTCGATCGAGTACTCGGTTACTCGGAAGATTTCTAATGATCTTCTTTTATCACCACAGTATCGACACCGTCTCAAGGCTACTTTCGTTTTCTAGTTTAATTCACAGAATTGGCTACTTTAAATAGAACTGCAAGGGAGGCAACTTAGAAAAAAAATATGTTTACTTTATATTTATATAACTTTATATTTTTCAAGATTTTAATTAATATTATTTCAAGATAACACGTGAACAGTTCATATATCTCTGTTTAACTTAAAAATATTGAAGGCTGATCAGCGAAGAATGTAGCTAGTAAATAGTGAAAAGCAAAACATAAGACGTCAATGACGGTATATATACAGGTATTTTATTACTAATGATAAACTGTCCACGCACGACATTCTGATCAGTTTTCTAAGTCCACTTACCTTTTATTATAGAAAATACAGCTGTCACTACGAGTGCACGTCAACGTCTTTTGCACAGTTAATATACAAGCAAGCATACACTGATACAGCACAATACGCTGTATTTTACACACCAGTATCAAACTAAAGTTTGCGTGTCACTTTTAGATTTGGAAGGCGGCATTTTGACCCTATGAAATGATTATATTTTATTCTTAGCAAATACTTCGCTAAGATATCAAAAGGTAGTACATGTAGTTGTATTTGAGTGTAGTTGTATTTGAGTTTGTTTATCGTCGGCACCGGTTGCCCATATGACTGACGCCCCCTACAGAGATAAGTTATTTTATGTTGTGAGGATAGTTCAAGACGCAGAAGGCATCCCGTTCGGTGCTGTACACCGAGCTTCTGCATGCGCAGTGTACAGCACTGATACATGGGACCTCGGTTTAACGTCTCATCCGAAAGACAAATAGTACTGTTAGTGGAGGAGCGGGGCATCGACCTCGGGACCCCTGGGATACCAGTCCAGCGGGTTACCTCTGGACCACTGATCCGCTCCTATCAAAAGATTATAATATTTGCGGTTTTTATATGCTTTAAAAAAAATTGAGTTACTCTCCTGTACTGAGTAAAGAAAACGTTTATTTGGGTCTAATTACTTCCTTTAAAGATTAATATACATAAGTGCAAATAGGTCCTTAGCAATTTATGTTACAGCTACCTTAAAACCAGTTTCGGCAACAAACTGACAATTAAAGGCAATTAAACATCATATGACTAAAGACGCGAAATGTTATATGCGACACAGCTGATTATTACATACACATGTCAAACTGTTGATTGTCTCGTTATTAAACATTGTCAATTAACGAGATGATATTCGAACCTCTGCAAGGATGTTTTGATCACGTTAACAAGTATTGATGCATTTAGATTGCAGATAATTGTATATCTTTGAAATTTTCATTTATTGTAATGCAGTTAACATTTACAAATCGCCATGAAAATAAATGAAGTGAAACATTTTTTCCGAGTAACCGATTATCAATTTTGTTAACTGATACTCGGACGTTCGATCGAGTACTCGATTTACTGGTTACTCGTTCCCATCCATACTTCTACTTCAACCTTGGATTTTCATGATTAATTTTCAATTGAATAACTCAAATATTTAGCTGAATGTTTAAATGTTGATAGCTGTCTTAGAGGAATACTTTTGTTCTTATGTTATACACCCATTTAGATATTTTTTATGGGGAAATCGTTTGCCAGTGTACTGTAAGTTCATACAACAATCTAATATTGGGAGTCTATGGTCAACATCAGTCCTGTACGTAGATATTTCTAACTTTATTTTGTCGTTTTTGTATGTAGTTTAAATGTTTATCTTCCTTCTTCCTTTGTTTAGGCTCTTGACAAGAGTTAAAGTACAAAGCTTTAATGCTCGACGCCGAAGTTTACTTTTTTCTATATTTCGTAACAGGGCAGGATACAGAATATTTCTACGTCAATAGTACAACAGGAGCAGTTTTCAGTAAACGAAAGCTTGACCGTGAAACTAACACCACCGTTTCAGTAGCAGTGAATGTAACAGACTGCTCGATTGACAAAAATATTCCAGACTATTGTGACAAAAATTCTAACAACAAAATTCAGAAAAATAAAGAAGAAACGAATGAAACAATCATAATTATCATAGATGTAATAGATATCGACGACAGTCCTCCTGTGTTCAAACAAAAACAGCTTGCCACTGGAATGAGAAGGAACACCGAGGCAGACACTGAGCTCGAGCTTCATTTAAGGGTATGTCTATACCTTCAACTCATGTAACACAAATCTATGGGTATATCTATACCTTCAACTCATGTAACACAAATCAAAGGGTATATCTATACCTTCAACGCATGTAACACATTTGTAATGGTATATCTGTATCTTCAACTCATGTAACACAAATCTAGGGGGATGTCTATATCTTCAACTCAAAACATAAATCTAAGGATATCCTTATACCTTCAATTCATGAAACTTTAACTCCTGTAACACAAATGTAATTGTATGTCTTTATCTCCAACTCATGAAAAACAAATCTAAGGGTATGTCTATACCTTCAACTTCTGTAACACAAATGTAATTTTGAGTCTCTGTCTTTAACTCATGAAACACAAATCTAGAGTATGTCTATATCTTCCACTCATGAAACACAAATGTAATGGTATCTCTATACCTTCAACTCACGTTACACATATCTAAGTGTATCTCTTTACCTTCAACTTATGTAACACAAATCTAAGGGTATCTCTATACCTTAAACTCATGAAACTTCAACTCATGTAGCACAAATCTACTAGTATGTCTATACTTTCAACTCATGTAACACAAATGTAAGGGTTTGTATTTTCCTTCAACTCAATAAACACAAATCTAAGGGTATGTCTTTACCTACAACTCATGTAACTTCAACTCAGGTAACACAAATGCAATGGTTTGTATATATCTTCAACTCCTGTAACACAAATCTAAGGGTATCTCTATACTTTAAACTCATGTAACACAAATGCAATGGTATGTCCATACCTTCGACTCATGTAACACAAATCTAAGTGTATCTCTTTACCTTCAACTCTTGTAACACAAATCTCAGGGTATCTCTATACCTTCAGCTCATTAGTCTTCAACTCATGTAACAGAAATGTTAGGTATCTTTATACCTCAACTCTTGAAACACAAATGAGATGGTATTTCTATACATTCAACTCATGTAACACTAATGTAATGGTATGTATATATCTTCAACTCGTGTAAAACAAATCTAAGGGTATTTCTGTACCTTTAACTCATGTAACACAAATCGTAGGGTATCTCTATACCTTCAACTCATGAAACTTTAACTCATGTAACACAAATGTAAGGGTATGTCTATACCTTCAACTCTTGAAACACAAATGTTAAGGTTTTTCAATACATTCTACTCATGTAACACAAATGTAATGGTATGTCTATATCTTCAACTCCTTTAACACAAATATAAGGGTATTTCTATACCTTCAACTCATGTAACACTGATGTAATGGTGTGTCTGTGTCTTCAGCTAATGTTACAAAAATGTAGGGTATGTCTATACCTTTAACTCCAGTAACAAAACTTTAAGGCTATTTCTATACATTAAACTCTTGTAACACGAATGTAATGGTATGTCTTTATCTTTAACTCCTGTAACACAAATATACGGTTATTTCTTTACCTCGAGCTCATGTAACACAAATGTTATGGTATGTCTATATCTTCAACTCCTGTAACATAAATATAAGGGTATCTTTATACCTTCAACCCATGTAAAACTAATGTAATGGTGTTTCTGTACCTTCAACTCATGTTACATAAATCTGAGGGTATGTCTATACCTTCAACTTATGTAACACAAATCTAGAGGTATGTTTAAACTTCAACTCATGTAACGCAAATCTAGGGGTATGTCTATACCTTCAACCCATGTCACACAAATCTAGGGGTATGCCTATACCTTCAACTCATGTAACACAAATAAAGGGATATGTCTGTACCTTCATTTTATGTTACACAAATCTTGGGGTATGTCTATACCTTCAACTCATGTAACAGAAATGTTAGGTATCTTTATACCTTCAACTCTTGAAACACAAATGAGATGGTATTTCTATACATTCAACTCATGTAACACTAATGTAATGGTATGTATATATCTTCAACTCGTGTAACACAAATCTAAGGGTATTTCTGTACCTTTAACTCATGTAACACAAATCGTAGGGTATCTCTATACCTTCAACTCATGAAACTTTAACTCATGTAACACAAATGTAAGGGTATGTCTATACCTTCAACTCTTGAAACACAAATGTTAAGGTTTTTCAATACATTCTACTCATGTAACACAAATGTAATGGTATGTCTATATCTTCAACTCCTTTAACACAAATATAAGGGTATTTCTATACCTTCAACTCATGTAACACTGATGTAATGGTGTGTCTGTGTCTTCAGCTAATGTTACAAAAATGTAGGGTATGTCTATACCTTTAACTCCAGTAACAAAACTTTAAGGCTATTTCTATACATTAAACTCTTGTAACACGAATGTAATGGTATGTCTTTATCTTTAACTCCTGTAACACAAATATACGGTTATTTCTTTACCTCGAGCTCATGTAACACAAATGTTATGGTATGTCTTTATCTTCAACTCCTGTAACATAAATATAAGGGTATCTTTATACCTTCAACCCATGTAAAACTAATGTAATGGTGTTTCTGTACCTTCAACTCATGTTACATAAATCTGAGGGTATGTCTATACCTTCAACTTATGTAACACAAATCTAGAGGTATGTTTAAACTTCAACTCATGTAACGCAAATCTAGGGGTATGTCTATACCTTCAACCCATGTCACACAAATCTAGGGGTATGTCTATACCTTCAACTCATGTAACACAAATAAAGGGATATGTCTGTACCTTTATTTTATGTTACACAAATCTTGGGGTATGTCTATACCTTCAACTCATGTAACACAAATCTAGAGGTATGTCTATACCTTCAAATCAAGTAACACTAATCTAAGGGTATGGCTATTCTTTCAATTCATGTAACACAAATATTAGGGTTTATCGGTACCTTCAACTCATGTACACAAATACGCAAAGTGAACTACTCCGAAACTACTTTTATGGTAAGTGCAGAAGATTCAAACTTAACACTGAAATCCATCTGACCACTTACTGTCTTTTGTTCCTTACTTAGTTTCTTCAAAGTAGCTCTGGAATAGTTTTTTTCCCAATTTTCTCTTAAATTTGATTAAAGAAAACGAGTTATTCATCTTTCATTGTCCCTGATACTTCCTTCGAGTATCCGCCTGATGAAGGTAAACATGCATGTTTTGGTTAACTAGTGTTTATTAAAAAAAAAGAGAGAAAACATTTATAAACATCTGTTAGTGTAATGTTAATAGCAATTTTTTTGCAATTGTCTACTAATTTGTATTTTACTGCCATTTTGTTCGCTGTAATGCTATTATATAAGGCATTATGCAGGTATTATTTACTTTAGAATGAGACATACATCAGTGATGCAGACACTCCTCAGAACGGGATTATGTCATGGGTGTTCTCCAACTATGGAAACATAACAGTTAGTCCGGAACTTAAACATCAGATTACGGCTGACAGTGGTGCAAGACCATGTGCTGATGGAATAAACGTAAGTTCAATCTAGGGTCTTTTGAATTTATAGTCTCATATCATCAGCTGACTTATAATAAGTAACCATGTGTCGGCATATACCGTCCTCTTTAAATATAATTGGGCGGGTGTTAATGGATTTTATTTTTATTTAAATTGCTTAAAAATCCTAGAGATTTTGCAGCTCCTGACTGTTGTAAGAACTTACTTTACTTTTTAAAAAGTTTGCCATCGACTGAAAAAAATGCAAAATGATATCTTTATTAACTACAATACATATTCATTAGAAACGCTTTTTAAGACTGTAAATATCAAAACAATACTTAGAGTATTTCAGCTGAATTAAATTACGTTTACAGTACATTCCTTTTCAGCATATTTTCTGTGTGACTCGGAATGGTACTATTATTAACAACAAGTTTTTCAGCGAAGACTTGTCCGGCCATTTCATTCTTACTGTTAAAGTCGAGGACAAGGGTGGTTTTGACACAGCTGATATCACGGTTTGTATCTTAAATGTTTTCAAGTAAAAGCACAATGTTTGAAATCTATAATTTCTTGACTTTTATGTCATTTTACAGCTATTTTTCTCTTTTAAAGCGTACATTGCACACAGCGAATTGTAAGAACAAATTGTTGAATGTCTAAAACGTACACAATCAAATTTTAATTCTTGTAAAACTTCCAACAAGTTTTCCTCTTTCATTCAGATCTACTTGATTAGTGACTCTCAAGTGATTACCATGACAATACGTAACAACAAAGGTGATGTTGCTCTTTTTAAAGATTCTTTGCTGGAGTAAGTATTTTTTACACTTTGTTTCGAGCCGTTTATGTTGCTTAATAAATGAATGAGGTAAAAGCAAAAATATTCAAAGTCCTTTTACAAATAGAGTAAGATAAAACCATACTGGTTCGCGACCTATAACCGGACGTTTTTATAACTTTTTTTACAAAAGCTTTACATCTGTTTACATTATACGTTAGACTTTTTTACGTGTAGGAAGTTATATTCAAGGTCTCTCTGACGTCATGGGGATTTCTTATTTCTAAATATAGAACACATGTATTGAGGCCCTGACATAGGGTCATTAAATTATGTTAATTTTGCTTAAAGCTGTACCTTGTTTCCGGACGGTCCGTCAACATTCATCAAAGTTGCATTCTATAAGATAATTGACATTTTACTGTCAATAATTAATTGATTAAACAGTATAGATATATATGTTTTTGCTATTCTGGTATATACATAGAAAATATGTATAAAACAAAGCTGTGCCGTTACTGAAACTTGTGCGGTAACAGACAACAGTTTCTGAATTGTTCCAGTTATTTTATAAATCACATGTCTTCCAGTTCGACACTGAAACATTATCATGTTTGTTTTTGGAAATGTTCGTCTGAAAAGCATGTTCTTACACTTGACCCCTTTCTAAAATTTCCGGGCCTCAGTAAAATATTTGCGCATGCGCATTGCGTGATATGTAACTTTCCCCGCGACCAGGCAACAGGTCAAATTGCACACAAATGTAAATATTGCATTTTCGACAAATATACCTACAAATTGTTGTCGTTGTTGATTATGGTTGTTTCAAAATCAAGCGCCTGAGTGATCGACAACAAATGATCAAAGATAACAACGAAATAAAGCGTTTGCGCGGGTGTTCGGATTGTAGGACGTCAGACTTTATAGGTCGCCAACCAGTATAGCTTACATTTCCCTCAATATGTATTGCAATAGTATTCTTTTGATGTAAACTACCCCTCGACACAAATGCACCTGCATAGATCTATTGAATACTAAACTGATAAAATAATTAAGTTAATAATATTTTTATAAGAATTAATAGTCGGAAAATTTTCAAATGTTAATCAAAACAGCTTTATGCAATTATTATAATCATGTTATCTTGATTTTGAAAATTTACTTTCCTAAAATACTAAAGACTATTAATATAAGGATATCATTCTAGGTCTTTAAGTCAACTACTTGGACACACTGCAGTATTTGACAGTCTTCAAGACCACAAAGAAAATGGAGAAATTAACCCGCAAAGGTATGCAAAGGATTTCATCGCAAGTTTCAAAACGTTTCCAGATTAATTCTATTAGTATCCATTGCAACAGATGCCATTTTTTGCTACTAAATGTACCAATAGAGTGTGTCGTTATATCCCCTTGCAGATAGTCGAGAGGGACATGTTAATGACCTGACCGTGTCCATCCGTCCTTACGTCCGTCCGCTAGTGAAACAATTATCCGTAGCACAATTCCAACACAAATAGATTTTTTTAAATTTCACACAATTTTGAGGGCACTGAAAGGAAGTGCTGTGCAGAAGGGTCGTATTTCACACAATTTTGAGGGCACTGAAAGGAAGTGCTTTGCAGAAGGGTCGTTAGTCTACCTTACCCCATTTTTGATCGTCTCTCTTTAAATAGGCTCTGCTTATCCGGACTGCTATTTCAAAAAGTAAATAAAGGAATTAGTTCATATTGCATACATCAATAGAGGTTTTCAAGGGAGAGTAAGTTTCTCATACGATGAGAAAGGACCTCAGATGGTTTGAAGGTGATGGGGGCCTTAAGACTTCAACTTTACCTTCACACGTTTTTGAATTATACTCCTTTATAATATTGCAACAAAATGGCCCAAGTACCACACAAAAATTATTCTGAAAATTTAGTCGATAGTCTCATAATAACAGTGTACATTCAGTGGATGTGCAGTCTAATTGAACCATTAATATGTCTTGTCTCATTTTTATAATTTCTTTTTTATGAATGCTTGCCCTAAATATAATTTAAAAAATAGCTTTGTTGTTAATGCTTCACAAAGTGATTGAGGACATTAAGAGGACGTGCAGTGTAAAAAAACTATAACTCTACATTGTTGTTATTTGAAATATCTCACGAGTCAACTGGTTTTTATAAGAAGTAAGGGCATTTATATGTCCATCTGTGTATAATATACTCTTGAAAATTGTGGGGAAAAATCACATTCTTCTTACTTCTATCAATTTTGTTTGCTGTGTGTGAAAAAAAATAGTTGCAAAATTAGAAGAGTGAGAATTGTATTATTGCACGCAAAGAAAACTATTAGCCATACGTCTGTACGTATGTGTATCTATGCGTTTGGTGGAGAAAAAATATGGTGTTTTACATCAGTACTTTTCGAATTATGTTTAACTTTAAAAAACAATGTTTCAGGAATTACCTTTAATATCTATACTATTAAAAGAATAGGTTCGACGTTTTGTCGGAGAAGCAGCACAATCTCAAGCTGTTATGTGCTTTGTCGCCGAAGCACTCATATATGAGCATCTAAAGTTGATATTTGTTTGTTTTTGTTTTTTTTTAAATAAGCACTGATATGTACAAAAATAAACAAAAAGGTACCGCAAAACAACTAAGGCTAACAATAAAAATGCTACAAATAGATTTTGCTGAATTTACTATAAATAGATTTTACTCGATTTAATTGAACGATTACAGGCTTGCAGTCCGTGATGTAACGAAGTTGAAATTTGAATTTTTTGAAGTTTTTTCATGAATTCAAACCAGCCCTTGTGACGTATCCGCCCGTCATGTATGAAAACCAGTATAATCGGCGGATTCAGTGGGAAACAAAAGGGAACAGATCTTTGATGATGGCTCAATCAAAAATCATTTGATGGATGAACGATTCGATGGACCACTCCGTGAACGTTTTGTCGCCTCTCTTCGTGTCACTCCAATTAAACTCCTGGGAAATGTGCTAAAAAGAGCAGCCTTTTTCTTTTTAAATGTTGAGGCCATGTATCCTTCAGGGCAGTTGGGTGGGAGTCAAATTACGGAACATATTCTCAACAAATATAGATGCTAATGGATTGTAGGAATGCATCAAATGCACATGAATAACTTGATCTTTATTATCCCCAGCCGCATAGCGGTAGGGGGATATAGGAATGATCTTTGTGCGTCCGTCTGTCCGTGTGTGTGTGTGAATCTGGATTTCGTGTCCGCTCCCTAACTTCTTAACCCCTGGAAGGAATTTCATGAAACTTTGGTCAAATGTTCATCCCATCTAGGCAATGTGCAAAACCTATGAACCAATCTGGCCGGCTCAAGGTCAAGGTCACAAGTGGAGTTCAAATGTTTGAGCGACATTTAGCAGCAAGTCAAACAAGTTGTGTTACTTATGTCAAATCACTGTAAAATTGATAAAGGTGTTATTTCCTCTGATTTTTTTTAAATGAACCTAATCATGATTTGATACAATCTTAAGTTGGAAGGGGAGGAGGGAGGGAGTAAATAATCTATGTTTCAACTGTGCCGGCCCACGGTCACGGTCACCAGCGTTGTTCAAAGGTTTAGGCCATGCATTTCGTGACTGCTCTATGACTTTGGAAGCCGTTTCATGAAACTTTGGTCCTGCTAATCAGGTAAATTCACTCTCCCATATACAGACATTTTCCTGTCATGGATTGTACTATCACTTTCATTAATGGTGAGCCAAGTGTCGAACATTTTCCATACATACATAAACAGATTTTTCACTTCACATTTCCTTTTCACCATCAGTAACCTTTTCAACATTTGCTAACGCACCGAGACATATTGCTGTCCTTCAGACTGCCTTGTGAAATATGTCTTTAAAGAGGGAAGTTTTGACAAGTCACCAAGGTGGCACAACGATTAGTCTGTGAATCACAAAATATTAAATTTATTATCTACATGTTTTATACGTCCGTGGTACTTTACTACAGTTATAAACATGGTCAAGCCTGTTGTTGAAGTATAATACAACTGGATTTTTAGGAAATTTTTCCATGTAAAAGCATTTGATCATATTGCGGCGCTTCGCTATTCTAATTTACACGCCTTTTTGAACATTCCGATACCGACAACATTATAAAAGGTAGTAGATTAGTCAGTTTACAGATAAAAAGATCATGTCCTTTTGTCGCTACAGGCATTACTTTCTAATGCAAATAGGTAAATTCCGTCTAAGACCGATCTTGCACAGGTCCCCATCTAGTATTATATACAGACCAGAATTTTAACTAACGAAATATTCCTGTTAGCGTATTTTTAATTGTTTTTATAGCGCGTATGCATATTAAAATGTGTACTTTTTCAAGAAGTAGGTAGTTGTCTGGGATAGAAAAAAATATGTACATGTAGGCACATTTATATCGTTTCCTATGCCTAGTGATTAAGGCTTTCGGCATTGGCTACGAAACAAGAAGTCGAAGGCTTGTTCCGACGAAGCTTGTCAGAGAACTGTAAACTTGGTCAAGAAAGGTTTTTGTGTCGACCTTTCGAAGAAAAGGCAATACATAGGGATCGCTTTCTCCGTCGGTCCGTCTATCACGAAAACTTAACGTTGGCTATAACTTTGCCATTTCTTATCATTTCCTTATCAAACTTTCAATTGTATTGCTAATGACATCAGGGTCGGAATGATGCCAAAATCTTTAGGTCAATATTTCATTTGACAGAGTTATGCCCCTTTTTGTACTTGGATTTTGTCATGAAAACTTAACGTTGGCAATAACTTTGCCATTTCTCAACATTTCGTCGTCAAACTTTCAAATTAAATTGCTTACGACAACAGGTCCATGATGATGCCAAAATCTGTAGGTAGAGGTCACAATTGACAGAGTTATTCCCCTTTTTGTACTTGGATTTTGTCATGCAAACTTAACATTGGCTATAACTATGCCATTTCTTAATATTTTTTCATCAGACTTTCCACTTTTAATGCTTACAATTGTATCACTTAAGACAACGCCATTTCTCAAGGGCAGATAACCATCAATTTATTTTTGCAATGTTATGCCCCTTTTTCAAGTTAAAATTTCTTGGTTAAACTTTTTGTTAATGTCAATTTTTTCAAAAATTGTCAAAGATATTCCATTCAAACTTAGAATATTTGATCACCAGCAAGACACCTGCAAAGATTGTTGGTACCCATGTCCCTGGGTTCACAGTTAGCCCCATCCCTAGGGGTCACTTGATTTTGCTTATACTTATAAATAGGAAAAAATTCTTAAGCCTAGAAATAAAATATTAACTGACATGAGATGGGTAAGTACTCCCCTCGTCCCCTATGCATGGGGAACCCCCCGCCCCAACCCCCACCCCACGTAACCCCCTCATTTTTTTATAAGATGCCCCCCGGCCCCGATTTTTTTAATACTTTAATACATAGGTACTTGATTCCCCATCTACCCTCAACCGCCTCCCCCTAACCAGTCCCCCCCGGGCCAGAATTTTTTTTAATACATAGGTACTTGACTCCTCATCCCCCCTGACCCCAGGGTCCGATATTCTTTTTTAATACAAAGGCACTTGACTTCCCATCGCCCCCGGGGGGACGAATTCTTTTTTTAAATACATATTAAGTACTTGACCCGAATTTTTTTCATCTTGTATGACTAGGTACTTACCCCCCCCCCCCCCCCCATCTCAATTTTTTTTTCACTTGGGCCTTTTGTTTAACTTGGCACATAATTATTTATCCAGCACTGAGAAAAGCGTAGCTTGTCTGTCTGTGGACAGGTCTTGTTGTACTTGGACTAGCATGCTATCTTTTTCCAGCAGGCTCTTGTTTACCTTTTGAGTACCCAAGGGCAACACAAGTGTTCCACTGAACACCCATCTAGTTTGTCCTGACGCCAGGCATATACGATAAGAAATCAGGGAAAAAATATGTGTTTACTAACATTGTCTTGTGAGCCACGTAGACTGACCATGTCAGTAGGGGTGACACTTAAGTAACAAGCGGATTACTTTCTTTTATCATATCAGAACTTGTAATGAAAGCTCTGTCTTCATTTTAATTTGTAGTTGCATGTCTCAACTTAACATCCAATGCATGTTTTTATTTTGTTGTTGTTTTTTACCGGTAGTGCATTTCGTTTTGTTACAACAAAATTACGTTGAAAAAAGGTCTCTGAAAGTTATTTTAACGTCGGGTACCTTATGACATCTGATCAAGTAATCTTCCACGAAAAAAGGAAATTTCTTGCTAGTCTGCGTAGATAGCTGTTTTTCTTTGTCTTTGACCTCGCAAAAATGTCTTACCGCTATCAATGTTTTTTTTTCACCGAATGTCTAGACGAACGGTAATTATCCTTTTATTTTGCAAATATAAATGGAACTTGCAGTTTACTGAGGTTGTCCAATATTGTTTTTATCTCGTGCCTTGTTGTGAAAGAGCGTTTAAACAAATGAGTGAGTTTATATATTTTGTCATCATCATTATCAAAATTATCATCATTTTTTCATTTCTATAATTATAAATGTTGTTATAATCATTATTATTTCAGTGCTGATCTAAGCTTTCACGTCGTCGATAATGATTCAAAGGCAGTGTTACCAGGAAAAGATGCCATCGAGTAAGAAATAATTGATATGAAATTGTTCTTGATTCTAATGAAAAAATACCCAGAAAATATGGCAATGTATAAGGAACTACAGCTAAAAGTCAAAAAAAAATTAATATTCATTAGTTTCTAATAAAAGCATTTTTCTAATAATTCCAAATTTATATTGTTTTAAAAACATGCAGATACGCGAACCAAAAAAGATGATATTCATATCGCTTGTAATACATTTTTTTCGTTTTTTTTCTCTTTTCATGAAGTAAAAAGTTTGTGTTTACAGATTGTTCAACAGAGAAGCGAACAATCCACAAATGATAGCTCTACAAAACCAGTACAATGTTGCTAAGGTTGGACAATTATACGTAACCTTACATGCTACGTTGTTTATAAATATCTTTTTAATATGACATTTCTTTTTAAAGTGCTAAACGTGAATTACTTTTATCTCTGCCTCTTCTTTTCCTAAGCCTGGCTTGTTTTTAGCTCCATTTTAAGTTTAAAAATTTACCTAAAAATATCCTACATTAATATGTAATTCTGATTTTTGTATAAGTTAAGCTTTTTTTAAATCTAACCTTGTATTTAAGAAATAATAAATATTTTCCTATTATCTATGAGTGAATAAAATATAGGCAGGAGTTTGGATGCGTAAGAATTAAATCACGAGTGCTACTCCTGCCTATATTTTATTCACTCATAAAAAAAAGGAACAAATTTATCATTTCGATTCTAACCACGAAAATATCTAGAACTATTTTTGCAAGCATTTATGTGAAGTATGCAATTCGTCAGTAGGCAGGGTAAGCTGTTACAATTTACACCCTAGTGTAGAGAAGAGTACATACCGGAATTTATCGATACTGATATTTTTCATAAAATCTGCAATTAATTTAAACAAAAGACAAACGTAGATAATCTTTTTAAAACAACACAAAAAAATTTCCATGTATAACAATAACAGTAAACTTTATTGTCGGTTTCTGCGGTGTTAGTAGGTTTGCAGACGAACCGCAAGTTTGTCTACTACTACAACATTTACTACGATCGTTTCGTTTTGTTTATGTCACGTGATATGATTTCATTCATAAACATTGGAAATTGGAACTATTTCCATAGTGTTTGCATCGCATGGTGAAAAAATAAGTTTGTACTTATTAAGTACGAATGCCTAATATTTGTTTACCTGAAAAGGGATTTATTTTTTGTACTGTAACATTTAAGAAATGAAATTATACTAAGTTTACGGCAAAAAGAGAAAATACGATCAAACTATGTGTAGTTTGAAATAGGTGGGCGAACAATGTAACAGCCATATTTTATCGTAGAATAAAAAACAACTGGTTTTCCTATATGTTTATGTAGTAAATATTTCAGATCGTGTTAGAATTGTTTACATTGTATACACCAGTCAATTTTCCTTATTATATATGAAACAGAGCTACAAAATTCTTTGTCTCGGCTATAGTTGAATGTTTGAGTCGTTGCATTTTTACTTGTAAAACAAATTGTGCACAGAGCTTAGTTCAAATTGCTTAGGTGTGAAAATTATGTTGATCTGTGAGAAAATTAAATACAGATATTGCCCCTTCTTTTCAGTTTATATCAACTCAGGTTTTACTATTTAAGTTCTACAATAATGATATTATTCATTATGTAAAGGTAAAGTTGAATAAAATCGCTTTCTCCTGTCCTTTCGTAAAACAATTTTGAAGTTTATTGTCCAAATCTGTGTCGCCTGCTACAAAGTAGCCGCGACATATAAGGATCACTTCTCCGTCGTCTGTCTGTCCGTCAGTATGTCCGTCCGTCCGTCACAAAACTTGTCCGGACTACTCCTCAAAAACTACTGGTGCAATTTCATCAAAACTTTACAGAAATGATCAGTACCAAGTCTTGTCTTGTCTTGTTTTCCGGGCATTTTCCAGTTCAATGATTTTTGCCAGAGTTATGGCCCTTTAATGATTTTTATTTTTAAAGTTTGTTTGGACTCCTTCTCTTATTCTACTAATCTAATTTGAATGAAATGTTACAGGATTGATCGGTACCTCTAGTACTTGCGCATATTTAACGGGTTTTTTTCGGCTGAATGATTTTACAAATGCTTAATTGGCTATCATCAGGCGACAGATGTGATCACTGATCGCTCTTGTTAGCTAATGATTGTTCTTTCCAGAAATCGAAACATTTACATCTTCTGAAGCTAATTAAATGAGATTGCGGCTTGAGTCTATAATGAAAATTGAAGAATCTGTTTTGTGTTTAAATTTGCAATATCGAAGTGTATATTTCATATATAAGAGGTAAGTCTACCCGTGTGATACCTACAGGGTTCGTCCGTTATTGCACGGCTCGCACTTCCTGAGCGTAGGTCTCTAAATATCTTAACAAGTTTAACATGATTAAAATATTTTTCAGATTGATTTCGGTTTCACAATTTTCACTGATGACAAGAATGATAATAAACCGGAATTACAGAATCTTCCTTACAACCTTGAAATACCAGAGGTACCTGAGTGGTTTCAACGTTAAAGCAACTATTGAAGAATTAAGTTTGAATTTTAAAATATGTGCACTGCAATGGTGAATATTTCACTCACATGTTTAGGAATTTGATCGAGTGAAATGTAAATACTTGATTTTCAAATGTTTAAATTTTAAGTAATAATCACACCATAGCAACGCTACTCAGCAGGAAATTAATGATAACAATGGCTTTGTTATAAACAAGCGTTGGCCATTGTGCGTTGCCAATTTATAAAATAGCCTTTTAGTGTGACGTTTGTCTTTGCTTTTTATTTTTTATGAATTCTAATTTAAATGTAATGCTGCTTTATTGTTGGGGTGATTTGTGCATGATATAAATTGTACACATCTTCTTGTTAAAATCAAGGCCTCCGAAAATTAAAGTAACCAGTGTTTTTTTACATTTTACCAGAGTATAGAAGAGTAAATTTAAATGGTAGTAATTTGCTAAGCACTAAATGTGTCTATGATCAAACAGGCTGATGATAAAGTGTGAAAGAGTTTTTGTATAGAGTTTTTATTCTTGTTTATGTCACATTACTTCGCTGTTTTTGTGACACACTATTTTACTTTTAGTTACCATGTAATACAACAGTGGTTTATACGCGCATACATGCGACAGACAGGGGCCATAATGCAAATGGAAAAATTCATTATTCGATGGAGGTGGGTGTCTAGTAATTATGTTGCTTACTTGATTGGCCGTGTCGTTGTATATAAGGCAATTAGTTACTGTAAAGATAGCAATTTACTTATGTATGTAACTGCAACAAAAACTTAGACGAACCTTTAAAATGTTTTCAATAAAAAAAGTACATCGAGTTTCTAATGACGTAATAAATACACACGACTACATGATGCAATGATGTAACAATGTTGACGAAGTGGAACTAGTGAATTCCAACACTTGATGAGAATATTCTAAGCATTTATAGATAAAGAATTATGGAACGGCTTAATAGTTTTACGGTAAAAGCTAGGGTTGATTTTAAGTGTGTTTTTATGAGATTTATACTTCATAAAGTAGGGCAAGGAGTAGTTTTAGAGGTGTTTTTATCCAGAATAAATCGCGAAAAATATCTAGCCCAAGCTTTTCACAAGCTAATAAATAAATGAAGAATTTCACGTTTTACATGTAAGATTATTTTTCATACGCTGCTTTGCTGTTTAGTCATTTTATTATCACTTACAATTTTTAATTTCTTTTTCAGCCAAAAGCTCAGGTCAGGATTCCATATACTCTAGATAATTGCAAATAAATATTTACTAATTGTATTATTTCGTATCGTATTTATAATAATGCTTAAGTATATTTTACATCAAAGTCAAATTTTTTCTATTTTATAGTATGCACTTAAATTATATCTGCATCATAGTCAAAAGAGAAAAAATGTAATGAAAAGTTGATGAAATACTGAAAGATACAATCATATAAAAAGTTAATTTTAGTAAATTTTTACCTGTAAATTCTGAGCGGTTAATTAAACATTAACTAGTATTTTGCCTAGAGATGCTCACCTTTTTGGCAGAATCCTGATGCACTTAAAGTGGACATTAGCGTCATTCTGACAGCCCCTGTAATGTTGTATCAAAAACATCTATTTTTAATCTGAATGCAATGTATTACAGTCGGAAGAATCAAGAAAACTGTTCACAGAGACTTTCTCAATTGACAATAACACTGGTGACGTAACCTTGAACCAATGTCTGGATTATGAAATTAACAACTACTATCAATTTTTAGTTATTGCAAAGGTAAACATTATAGGCAGATTTTCCTGATATTCATTTTTTTTCCTTATTATGTAACTTTTTTGTATCATAGAGATACCGGTTTGAATCTATATTATAGTCTTATTAATTACACTGAAATCAATGTGAAACTAAATCTATTAAAGTAGAAAAAAATGGGTTTTACGTTTCTCATTAAGATAATTCGTATAAAGACTAGTTCTCTCGGTTTGTAGCAGCTGAGGTTTTTAAGAAAAAACAAACACTCTAATGATGTGATTTGGAAGGTAAGCGCCGCATCAGTTTTAAAAAATTACAATTCGGAGAGTCGCGATTAGTTGAAGGATATTTCATCTCATTTAATAAAGTTTTGCTGTTGTTTGTGTTGTATTTGTTTCTAAATGGATTAACTTTAGAACTTCAGACAATATTGTAGGCAGATCTGTTTGAAAGTTTTGTTTGAATGTCGACCGTATTTATTTTAGTGGTTCTTTTTCATTAAGAAATATTTGTAATAGGATTCTGGACCAAATGGAGGACTAAATAGTACTGCTGAGTTTATCATCCATGTCCGAGATGTACAAGATAATCCACCATTTTTCACAGGCTTACCATACAGGAAAAGCATAAGTGAGACTATTCCAGTGGTAAACATATTTTATTACATCTCTGTATGAATTATTTTCCCTGATTACATCGTGAGAAAATTGGAGAGTTTCTGTCCGTACGTAAAAGAAAAGTCTAAATGATTAAGTTATGACGAGATATAAATATGTAGACACTGAAAATAAAAGAAGCATGTCCGACTTTATCAGTTAGTGTAATTGATAAATGTTTTACAAATACATTTGCTAAAAATACTTTTAGTAAGTTTGTGCAAATTTTATGGATCCTGATTCTAGTGTGAACACACTGCAATAGTTAATTAGAAGTTCTTTGAAACTATGTTTAATTTATTGTTTTAAAATTCTTTGAAATAATTGAAAATTAGACAAGATCATAAAATGAAATAATAATAATAATAACATAAACCAGACGTTTAGATACCCATCCAACATGATATTCACATGCATTACACGAGTACCTATAAATGCATATAAACCCTTTTATTTCATTAACCTTAGGATTAATAAATGAGTACACCTTTTGGCAAATTAAGTAGTTTGCGAAATCAGACGTTAAAACAACCACCTGTTTCATTAACCTTATATAAATGTAATGAGTAGACTTCTGTGCATATGTGAAAAAGAAAAAAAATCAAAACTCTGTCGACTTTACTAAACTAGGACTTTCATACCGTCATTATTTACTCACTTACATTTCAGATCTGTTTCATTCATCTGAATTTTTACTTCAAATTCCTTCACATTCATACTGAAATCTTACAGTTCAATAAAGTTTGGATCGAGCCACGTATTCTCCTAGTTAAACCTGTCGCGTCAGCGACAAGTTTTAAAGTTATAACCAAGTTGAAAAATTTTGTCCCGGCTCATCCTCCACTATCTCAATGCAAACAGAATGAAGCCGGGCTTCAGGGACGATGTATGTACTCAGAGCCTCACAACAGCCAGTCACGGAGAATTAATTCTTTCGCCAGAAATACAGTCCTTTCAAAAAGGGATAAAATGAAAATTCTCATCAAAAAGGCTTTAAAATTTGTTGTTAAAGAAAAGAATCCTTACTGAGAATTTTTTTGTGTGTGGAAGAAAAAAGAGAAGCTACGCTGACTGTATCAGTTTATTTCTGTGAGTGTGGTTTATATATACAGAGCATAGAGGTCAGTGGGTGGTGCTTATTCAATAATGCTAAAAGTTAGTTGACCTTTCTGCCAATTTTGATTGATAGTTTTTTATCATCCAATCATATTATTGCATTCTAACACACCTCCGGAACCAATATATGTAAGCGTCATTTTGTTAGCAATAGCTGTGAAATCGGATAAAGGATTTGTAGCTTCGGGGAATGCGCTATCTCAGAAGTGTAAAAGGAGGCGTATCGTTTCCTAAGGCTAAAGCGAAAACAAACCACGAGAACGAACAGACTGTTCTTAAAAAAGTGTCTAACTCTAAGATGGATTAAGCTCTGTGGTCCATGTGAAGTGTTGAATCCTTCTAAAATCAACTCATGCCGTTTAGTTTGCACGAAGGTAAGTTATCTATCGTATTGTTGTTGTTTTTAGACTGAGGAAATATTTTTTCAACACGATGAGTTCGAACCACAACAACTTCGTACATCGCTGCAGTTCTGTAATTATGATGGTTCGTAACACAGCGGCGAATTAGAGATTCAGATCATTGATTTAAGAGACTCTTTTGAAAAGTATTATCAAAATTTACAGCAGTACAATTTTGCACTTACAGCAAATACTAAAAAAGTATGTTATTTTTTTTTTTCTTAGCTCGATACTAAAGTTATAAAAACCGGGGTTCCACTAGTTCCAAAAACTGAAGGGGCATTTTTCATCCGATGCAAATAAATTTACCAAATCGCAGTCAAAATACCTGAATTTAAGCTAAATTATACCTTATTTTAAGACAAAATGACCGTTCAGTCAAAATACCTGAGGGTTAAAACGGGATCCTTATGAAATTTCAGGGGTGAAAACCGTGACAGTTCTTGCTATTAATAGATTCTTTTCTATTTGTTTTCTCACTTCAGAAAGTTGAAGCCCCTCTTCTTCAAGAAATATATACAATCAAGGGGATTGCTGTGGAGCAGATGGAACTGCTGAGTTTCTTCTGGACAATGATGCCATTAAAATATTCTCTTTCGAAAAGATTAAGAAAGCAGTGCCATATGAAGACAACAAAGAAAATTTCATGTGACTGGACTAAAATAGTTTTATTTCATGGACACTGAACAGGAAGTGAAATACTTTCTAGTCAGAAATAAAGAGATAATTCAATAAAAGTAATGACACTGTATTTGTACATATAGATGAGAGTTTTTGTCCTTTTTGATTGGTTTGAAGACATGAATATAAATAGTTTCTTGTGAACAATGATGACATCATGTTACATCTGTTTCTTTAGAAATCATGTAGAAAGCAATGCCAGGAGAAGTCAATATAGAGAATCTCACTGTAGTTGGTTCTTCCAGTATCTAATATATTTCCTCCTTTCAGAGGATTTCCTCTTTTGATTCATTCAGCTTATAATTAAACCATCTGTCCATACTTCCATCAGTACATCTTTTTTTTGCTATTTGGAAATTCCTCACTGTGTGCAACTACTTTTGTAACAGTTGCATGACAGTTGACACTTACTCATTTGTGTGTAGGTCATGACCCTTACAAGATACATGTACATAACTCTGACTGCTATTTACAGGGTTAATCCACTTTGTGTACTTCAAGAAAAGGTTATTGTTTCACATTCATCCAGTTTTCTTTTCTACAAATAATAATAGAGGCATTATCATCACACAATTGTCATCATGATGTAACATACCAGTGCACAGGTCATCTGGGTCATGCATGGAAATTTTTTAAACTCCATATTACATTTCCCCACATCTATATGAAAATGCTTGCACATATTTCATTAATATTTGCATGTAGATGTGTCTTCATATGGTTCCTTCCATTGGGCAGGACACGTCCAAAGTTATCAGAGTTTTGACCTTTATACATAAAATTTGTGGTAAAAACCAAATGTCTTCACATTTATCGGGTTATGTTTTGTAACATGTTGTTCATTAAATAAAGGTAACAATAAAACTGCTTTTGACATTCCACCTGGCTCTTAAATGTTTATCATCTGCTTAATACGAAAGGAATATCCGCCATTTCACACATTATTGTATTTGTCATTTAAATATGCCAATTTCTTTTCAACGCTGCCAATTCATTTCCCATGTTGCTGTTTAGAAGTACATTATCCATATTTGTATGTAAATTGCGATATTTTTATTATAACACTACTTTCAATGTTGCAACCATTGAAAACTAGTATGTTTTTTTTATAATTCTGTCATAAGAATTCATATGAAGATATTTTTATAATGATTAAGCATTTGATTTGTTTACTATGCCAATAATATGAAAATTGTTGAGTTATAATTAATTTCATGTACTTTATATGCAATTATTTGAATTATCATTACGAATGAATTTTGCTAACTTTCTAAAACCATTATCAAACATATATTCGTTTCCAAAAAGATATGCATATAAAGTCCAACATTATCTAACATATAATCGTCCTCATAAAAATGATTGCAACAAAATATGATTATTTTCGTAATAATTTATAAATCGAAGCCGAGAACCAGACCGCATTTTTAAGACAGAGGTCGCCGTAGAAAAAATAACCGCTCCCGCCCCGGTGTAACGTCCATTTTTACCTCGCGGGAATATACAACCACTTCTCTCGGATAAAGATATTGCATTACATGCATGTATCCATTACTTAATAACATAAACCCAGCACTAAGCGACATGTTTTGCAGTACTTTCATTGCTTTGATTTTATAAAGAAGGGTGATATCGTAACAATTTGCATTTAGAATTTAAACGAAGCCATTGCAAAAGTGTGTGAGTAAGAAAAAGTGTTTTATATGTATCAGCAATAATTCTTATCGTAGAAACATATTGTTACAACATTTAATTTTTAAAGGTATTTTTTTCTGATTTAGTTTAAAAAAAGACATTACATTTATCATATGTGATCAGTAAAAAAATAAACAGTACTATACGAAGAATCTTTCCATGGATGAGCAAATTCTGGTTTATTCAATCTGCTTTTTCCTTTACATGTCTTTTTTGTGATACGAGCTAGAACTGTTTCAGGGGTCGACTGTTTTGCGTGTGAATGCTAGAGACGGGGATCCTGGGGTATCTAACTATGTCAACTACACAATAACAAGTATGTATGTTAAGTCACCAAAAACGTTTAATGTCTTATAGTCGGCCGTGGTGTGGTACACTGTATACTTATGAGTAGTTTCCTGTGTTGCGTTGAAGTGCAGGCTTATAATTGTGCAAAGTAGTGATTGAAATCGCGACTGAAACCTAAGTCGAATTATCATGCAGAATTAATGACAATTGTTCTTGTTAAACACACGAAATATTAGCTGATAAGAATTTGTATAAACAAATTTAAGTTTAATTTAGCTTTCCGCTAGTGCAGTGCAAAGACAAATTAAAATTGCTGCATCAGCTTCCTTATTTAGTAAAAGTCTTTGATGAATTTGATGTATGCACTTTTTTAAGTTAATACATGGTAAAATTGCTTAATTAATTATTTGTATAGATAGCAACTGCGGCGACGATTTGTTCAGTATTGACAGCTTTACGGGTGTGATTAAAACAATATCGATCATTGACAGAAACAGTGCAGAAGTAAGCAAACGTTTGGGTTACTGTGAACTCACAGTAAAGGTGCGTAAGAACACTTAAATATAAAAGAATATTATCAAAATATATACGTTTATGTTTAATATAACCCTTATCGTTGACGGTAAATGTCAGTGGCTTTCTTTGTAAGGAAGTGTCAAAACAATTTAGAAATTAATGTCTAGCGTCGACAAAAGTAGAAATAGCAAACAAAGCAGGCCAAGATGAGGATATGTTCAGGGCCTTTAAGGTTTTCATTAATAACTTTCCTCCCTCAATAGAATAAAATTGAAAATAAGTATCAGAAACCCTTTTACTTGAAAATGGACTCGCCCAACTGACAAAGAAGGCTGAACACATCAGGATAATGGGTTTGATTAAATACGATTTACGTTATTTAAGATATTAAATGTTGTCTAAGTCTACTAATGCTAATATAGCTTTACCAGACATAATGATACTATAGCTTTTCCAGACATCAATATGTCCTCATTATTCATTTGAAAATTTCAAACACCATTATCTGAGGCAAAATCATTTTATTTTATGCCTACCAATGAAATATAGGGAAATATCAGTGAGATAAAAGTGATAATACACTGTTTTGAATCAGTTAATTACCATTTTGATAATACATGTTTGTGCCCGAACTATTGAATATTGAGTATTAATCCGCTTTTATAATTAAAGTATGTATGGCAAAATTCAATAAATATTGATAAACTGTGTAGACAAAAATAAATATTATTTGATGAAAGTGTATTCAGTTTATTTCAGCAGAAGTAAAGTTATCATATGTATTGGAGATTGTCTGCACTTTTTTTGTGCGGAGTAACCAAAGTACGCATTAACTGATTTGGGGCTCACCATGGGGAATTTATTGAAGGCCCTGATTAAAATGTCATAAAAAAACCCATTTTTGACGTGTTGGCATAAAATAAAAAGAAGATTTGTTTGTTTTTTAGTGGAAGATGGGAATTTGTTTCATCTCGTGAACACCATATGTTGATATTTTCACTCGTGGCTGCGCCACTCGTGAAAATATCACATATGGTGTTCACTCGATGAAATAAATTCTCATCTTCCACAAAAACAAACAAATATCCTCTATATATTGTTTCTATTCTATGTTTTCTTAAGTTAAAGACGATCTTGTACAAGATGGGCCACACGGTTTATAAACCTAGAGACTTATAGATAGATAATATTCTTAAAGCGTAATATTCAAACTAGATATAAGATATCATAGTAATATAAATAACAAAGTAATGATTATAATGACACAATATTTCAAGTTTATTATTTTAGGCAGAGGAAATACTGAGTCCGAACCAGAAATCGTACGGGCCAACAACTGCCACAACAAATGTTTATATTTCTATACGAGGCAAAGATACCAGTGTTCCAGTTCGACGATAATTTCATCGTTTTAAAATAGCACAATGTATGCAACAACATGAAAACAGACTGACAATGTTCATCATACTAGACTTAAAAGCCGAAAGTGTTTAGTTCTGTTTTTATCTGAATACGTTTATGTTTATCGTTTTAGATTGTTTTATTATAACCAGAGAATATATCAGCTGTATTATTAAAGGCATTAACACATAATTGATCATTGCATTTTGATTGACTTGTTGATATATAACATGTGAATGTTTTAAGGCATGTAACATATGAATGGTATATCACATATGAATGGTCTACTTGTTAAGTAACATTTGAATGGCCTCCTAGGTATATAACATATATGTGGTTTACTAGGTATATAACATATAAGTTGTCTACTAGGTATATAAAATATGAATGATATACTTTGTATGTAACATATGAATGGTCTCCTTAGTATATCACATTAGAATGGTCTACTTGGTATATAACATATGAATGTTCCACTTAGTATAAATCACATATGAATAGTCTACTTGGTATAAAACATATGAACTTTTTCCTCGGTATATAACAGATGAATGGTCTCCTTGGTATATAACATATAAATGGTCTACTTGGTTTTATTCCCTCGTTATTTGTGTAATTGTAACTTCTTTAAAAACAGGGTACTTCCCTTTAATGGACCAGGAGGACAAATTATAAGATCTCCCATTTTATTTCTTTTTAATTGCATGGCATGAATGGTCCTGCATGTCAAACTAAGACAAGAGACACAAGAAATAATCAACGCATTCAAGTAGTGATGAACTTAGCATAATAATGAAAACTTAAATAAACTTTGTACTTATCTTATTTGGTACAACTGCATGTAAACCATAATTTTTATGTATTTTATAAATTGAAAGTCTTTTAGAAAATACATGTTACTTCCTTCAGTGGATCAAGGAAAGCAATAACAGAATGATGATTTGACGAGACTGCTAATGTAACGATGTAAATAACTTCAAACTTTATTCTTGTTATCTGATAAAAAGTGTTCGCATCTTATGGTCATTCATGTATGATGTTTTGCGGATGTCTTTTAGCATAAACATTCGTTTGCTAATTTGTGGTCCCTTAGTCATTGCCCTTTCTGTACATACTCCGACTATTATTAATGATCTGTCTAAAATCTACTTAGATAAACGTAATCAAAGCTATTTATTCAGAATGTATTTAAAGCAGAAAACCCTATTTTGAAAGTTAAGCAATAAGCTAACAGTCTTAAGTGATTTTTCAGCTAAACTTTTTGTGCGTAATATGCAAATGTCTCTCCTAGTTCATTTTTGAAGAATTTCTTATGAAAAATTATTTTCGTCTTAAATTTAAACGAACAATATCATAATATCATGAATTTGATAACTTACTTCGTCTTTTTATGCCTCCGAAGGGAGGCATATAGTAATCGCACTGCCTGTCCGTCCGTCCTGCCGTCCGTCCGTCCGTTCTGTAAAATCTTGCCCTCACTTCATCTCCAAAACCGCTTGGAGAATTTCAATGAAACTTCACAGGAGTGATTGTCACCAAGTCGATTTGTGCATATCGTCAGGAGATTCCGCTCGATTTATGTTTTGCTGAGTTATGGGCATTTAGTCATTTTTCACTATAACTTCTATATTAGAATCTTCTCCACCCTTCATCTCCAAATCCACTAGGAGGATTTCATTGAAACTTCACAGGAATTTTTGTCACCAAGCCTTGTTGTGCATGTCGTCTGGAGTTTCTGCTCAAACTATTTTTGGCAGAGTTATGGGCACTAAGTAATTTTTACTCTAACTTCTATATTAAAATCTTGTCCACGCTTCATCTCCAAAACCACTGGAGGATTTCATTGAAACTACACAGGAATGTTTGTCACCAAACCTAGCTGTGCATATCTTCAGGAGTTTCTGCTCGGATTATTTTTTGCAGTGTTATGGGCTCTTAGTCATTTTAGCTCAACTTTTCGAAGAAAAAAGTGGAGCTTTTGTCATGACCCCCTCGTTGACGTCAGTTAACCTTTTTGTTAAGGTCCATTTCTCAGAAACTGTCAAGTGTTATTGGTTGGATTATTTTTGGCAGTGTAATGGGCCCTTAATCATTTTTAGCTCCACTTTTCGAGAAAAAAGGGAGCTATAGTCATGACCCGCTCGTCGGCGTCGGTTAACCTTTTTGTTAAGGTCCATTTCTCAGAAACTATCAAAGCTATTTACTTCAGGTCAGGAATACACGTTCACTATCAAAATGCCACACCATTCCACAAGGACAGATAACCCTCAAATTTATTTTTGCAAAGTTATGCCGCTTTTTTCAACTTAAAAATGTCTGGATTAACCTTTTTGTTAATGTCCAAAAAGTTTCAAAGATATTCCATTCAAACTTGGAATACGTGATCAACAGCAAAAACCCTACAAAGATTGTTGGTACCCATGTCCCTGGTGGTCAAAGTAAACCCCACCCCAGGTTTACTTATTTTGCTTATAAATATACTTTTAAGTCTAGAAATGAACTTTAACTTACATAAGATGGGTAAGTGCTCCTCCCCCCTCCTCCAACCCCCCCTCTGCTTGGGGACCCCCACCCCCAGTTATCTTTTTTATAAAATATGTAGGTATTTGACTCCACCCCCCCCCCCCCGCACGATGTATGGGACCACCCCACCACCTCAATTTTTTTTATTTTTTTTAAATAGGTAGGTAAGAAGCGACTTTACTTACCCCCACCCTCCACCCTCATTTTCCTGGGCATTACCCCCTCCAATATTTTTTTTCATTATAATTATCCTTTTTTTTAAATACGTAGGTACTTGAATCCCCCACCATGTATAGGACCCCACCCCGGTTACACCACTCCAAAAATTGTTTTTATATATTTTTTAGATAATTAGATTTGTAGGTATGAATTTACTTTACCCGTCTCCCCCACACCCGCAAAAAATAATCAAAAAAATATTTTTTCTCCTATATTTGAAAAGAACTTCTTAAACTTTGAAATAAGCCTTTTTTATAATCCATTTTTTCCATTACTTGTTTTAAAATGCATAGGAACTTGAACCCCAAATGCATGGGGACCCCTCTCTTACCTCCCCACTACCTTACCCCCCCCCCCCCCCCCCCCCAATTTTTTTCATCGTATATGACGAGGTACTTGCCTTACCCCATTCAAATATATTTTTCACTTGGGTCTCTTGTTTGACTTAGATTATAATTTATTATCCAGCACTGAGAAAAGTGGAGCGTGCTTTCTGCTGACAGGTCTTGTTTACTATAACTTCTTTATTAAAATCTTGTCCAAGCTACATCTCCAAAACTGCTTGGAGATTTTAATGAAACCAGAATGTTTGTCACCAAGCCTTGTTATAAAACATCATTAGGGGTTGGGAATAAAACAATATTGTTCGTATTCAAGACCAAACTCACGACTTTCTATTTCATTGAATAATTATGTCTTCAACCTTCATATAAGTCTTTGAAGCAGAAAAACATTACTTTACCATTTACCTTCAGTTCATGTTCTATTTTTGTCAGATCTCTTTTCCACAGGCATATTCAAATATATATTTACACCAGTTATTAATTCAAAGCTAACTTTCGGGGGCATATGTCAATTTCCAGTGACAGCTCTTGTTTTTTTTAAGTTTTTATGAAATGAAAAGAGATATCTGTTTCAAAATTAAACTGATAGCTTCGACTTAACCGTCATACAATTCTAGTACGCATTTCTCGAACAAGGAATTACCTCATGTTACCATGTAAAAGTGGATGAACGTTAAAGAGAGATTTAACATATACTCAATGTTTACAAAGTTATTGTTCTTTTTATCAGCAGAATCAGTGATTGTTATGGTTTCAGATATATGACAGCCTTTATTGTAATAATGACTCAAACGTTTAAAACAGCTCGTTCACAGTTGGTCATTGACTTAGAATTTGATTTTAACTATATGTGTGTATTACATCTATCAATACCAATCTACAAACGCATCATTGTCGAATTCCCACGGTTGATGATCTTCATACAAAACCCAGTGTTGTATGAAGATCAACAACCGTGGGTATCCGACGATGCAGACGCATTGTCACCGAATGCAACATTTCGTGATTGTAAAAACATGGGTAGTTTCTGCATCATACACTATAGCGTTATGAGCGGTATAAAACCTATATCTTGAATTTCTTTTTTCGTCTGCCGTCACATGACTGATCACATTCTCTCTTCGTTAATGCGCTCACATTATGTCCCTATCTGAATATTGTACCAAAAAAACACAGAGATTCGGTTCCTGGATAAATGCCTCGCACCACCACATAAAAAACAAAGTACGAAAGTTCACAAGAATGAATCATATTGTCACTTTATTTTACTTCAAACATTATTTCAATAGTCCCTCCTACAAACCGCCAGCTGTTGTTGCCATAATACTGAAAATGAAAGTATATCAGCTGATTTGAGTTTATCTACATGGTCTGTTACAAAAACATATAAAGTCCACTAAAGACTTCACCATCAGTAACGAGGGAGAGTATAAAAAAACTTGTTTTAAATCATACCATTCAATTGTATACGAGCTGCTTGAAGCATTTATATTAAACATTTATCTATCCTGTACGATCCTGAAGGTAAGTACTGTAAAGAACTTGTAAACTATAAAGCTTATGTTAAAAGGTAGTATGAAAATCTTCAATGCTGAAATCACTGCACACCCTGCAGACATAATATGTAGCACCAATTGTTCCAAAAACATCGTGCACTGATATTCTACTCAATTACTGTTCTGAAAAATGTGAAATGTAAAATAGTTTAACCAGATATTTTGGAAATAAACTTAACTGAAATTACTGGTACACAGTTTAATTGTCTTATTTTCCTTGTATAAACAGCTTTATAAGAATTTATCTAGACCTAAAAAAAATAGTAATTCGAACAAGAGTTCATGTTTCAAAACGAAAAGTCAAAAACCTAAAGAAACATGAAAAGCACTGGATAGAGCTTTTATAAGCATTTTGCTTTCAGTTCAATCCTTTTCGTTCATTATATGTATTATTATTTGTTATATGTGAACTCATATGATAATTACGAATAAAATATGTTTAAACTAAGCACTGATACAGAGCATCAAATCTTAACAAACAAGGATATCGTTGGAAACGATGGATGCTCCCCAACATAAATCATCTTCAACAAATGCCTTTAATAGATTTAGAGTTATAGTCTGGACAAAAGTGTTCAAATTAATTGTAATAAAGGGAGTTAATCCAAAATGTAGGTAAGGAAGAGTTTGTTTATAATACAGTGCACTTCCACTCTGTCTTTTTCTTTCAATAAAATATCTTTGTAGTTATGTTCAGAACAAAAAGGTAAATTTATCAAAAGGAAATAATTCCGAAAGTAAGCTTGACAGAGCTTTTGTTCTTGCAAATTGTGATTCCTCTCACTGCATTCTACCGTTGTGTACACTTTCATCATAACCCCATTGACAGCTTTGGAGTTATGCTCCAGGCAAACGGTCACAGATTGTAAGGCTTCAATGGGCATACATCTGTAAAAAATCGCTGAACTGGAATATGTCACAGGTAGTAAAGCCTCCTATCGAGTTTCAATGAATTCCAGCCAATATTTGCTGAGGAATTGTTCGGACAAAAATTGCATAAAAAAACATTAAAGGGGCATAATTTTGTGAAAAATCACTAAACCAGAACATGCTGGTAATATGCATACCTCCTCTTGGTAGTGAAAATGAGTTTCAATGAATTCAAGTCAATGGTTGCTGAGAAATCGGGACAAAAATAACCGCTAACTGGAACACGCAAGTAAAATGATCACCCTCTCTTGGTAGTGAAGCTTCCTATTGAGTATCAATGAATTCCAGTCAATAGTTGCTGAGAAACAGTCCAGACAAAAATTAAAGCTAAAAAAGCATCAAAACGGTATAAATTAGTGAAAAATCACTGAACCGGAACATGCCAGTATCATGCATACCTCCTCTTGGTAGTGAAGCTTTCTATTGAGTTTCAGTGAATTGCAATTAATAGCTGCTGAGAAATTGTCCCCACATAGATTACAGCTAAAAAAAGCATCAAGGGACATAACTTTGTGAAGAATCACACCTCCTTTCGATAGTGAAGCTTCCTATGAAGTTTTGATAAATTCCATCAGTGGTTGCTGAGAAATCGTCCTGACAAAAATTACAGCTAAAAAGTATCAAAAAAAAGTATCAAAGGGGCATAACTTATCACTGAACTGGAACATGCTGGTAAAATGCACACCTCCTCTTGGTAGTGAAGCTTCCTATTGAGTTTCTGTGAATTGCAGTTAAAAGCTGCTGAGAAATAGTCCGGACAAAAATTACAGCTAAAAAGCATCAAAGGGGCATAACTTTTTTTAAAAAAAAACAATGAACCGAAACATGCATGTAATTTATTAAAATAGAAATCTTTGACACTGGAGATTTTCTGTTTCTGTTACAGATAATTTAAACTTGTCTAATTACCAGTTCTTAAAGTCCCCCCTGCAATTATCTCAAGAGTCCCATCAATGAAAGACCAGCGATTAAGGAAATAGGATTTTTGTAAGGCGATTTATTGTCTTCCTTTGTCGCTGTTTCAGCATTCTGCATCAACCCAAGAACAACCGTATCCATTCACCTATCAATATAGTTCGAACACATTCAAGAAAATCAGAACAAAAATGTCCAAAACGTTGCATATTCTAGGAAATAAGAATAAAAGAACTCATAAACTTTGAACAAAGTCAGCATTTTTTAATGGTAATTTTAAAATTACTTTTTCTTTGTTCATATTCGTTATTTGTTTTTGCGCACGAATCGTTTATCTAGAATCTAACCCCAAATGTAGATTTGATAAGCCAATCGAGAAGGAAGCGTTTTCGAAAATTGTTACTCGGACTTTTGAGAAGAAAATAGTTCTTTGTGTGAGAACTTAAAAGTATTGACAAATATTCATGGAAAACATATGCTATGTAAAACCTTTAAATGTTAGAATATGATTCATTTCCTCTACATCAATGTGGTGCATAAGGTGGCCAGCTGGTGACGAATTTGAGTGATCTGCGCAGTTTTGTCGCATGGATGTTGTAAAATTGAAAATTACTCTTAACGTATTAATGTTTTATCAAAAGGGTATTAAATAAATTTTGTTCAAAAGGTTTTTTACGTTAACGCTTTTATTTTGTAAAATTTTGGACAAAAACGCCTGCTACAACAATGAGAGTTATCTCCCATAAATCCAGGCCGCTTTTCGGTTATCCGAAACATGTAAACATTAAACACGTTTGTTAGTAAAAACAAAGACAAAGACGGGTACAAATGGCTGATATAAAAAGAAAAAGATATAAACAAAAACTAGCAGTAGATGTACGTATATTCTTTTTCAGATTTTTTTTTATTTCCGTGAATTGTAGAGCTGTTTCTGAAAACGAAAGTAGAAATTTGTAAACAATGTATCTATGTTTTGAAATTTATTTTTTGTTATTTCTTATTTTCATTTTTTTCAGTTATAAGTTAACTCTAATGGATTTGACTGCTTAATAATCAAAGGAAATGCCCACCTGTCAGCCTGAACAGTTTATGTTAACAAAATTAGTAATTAATTTCAAGAGGTATTTATGAAAGGGTACTTATTTTTCAGTTGCAAAGGTCTGTTTATTGGGACCTGTTCGCTGTTGGTTCAAGTCCTCGTCGAGCCACAATATTTCAACACCTGTAACATTTGTAAAAATATGGGTTATCCTACTGTAGTAGAGGTATAATACGGCAGGTGATTTTATTCGGGTTACACTACCACAGTTTGTGTAGATAGGATAGCTTCTTGCAACATGTATAAGTGAAACTGAAAAATGCTAAATTCAAGAACGTATTTTTTTAATTGGACCTATGAAGAGTTACTTGAATGGTTTCAATTACTTCCATATAATCCATATAATATACATAACTATAGAGATTTTTTACAAATCACATAACTACAAATCACATAGTTTCAGATTTATCACTGCCATTGACTACTAATCAGTACTTAATTTTGAAGATCAATGAGCTCAAGAAAGGTGTAAAAAATAATGTCACATAACTGTAAAAAGCACGAGAGTTTAACATTGACATCAATGCGACTCACCCTAAAATTTTATTAAGCCTAAGGTACATAATTTGTTTATGCAATGTTCAAAATTCACACTTTTTCCTGTCATTGCAGCTGTAAATCTTTAACATTTCAACAATTAAGGAACAAGCTGAAAAAATTACGTGCTGTTGATGTAAAAGTTACATTGATTTATGATAGAGGATAACCCATCTAAATCACAATGTTACGACCATAGAGAGGAACCTTTAGATTATCTTGGTTAACAGTCTTTTAACTGCCTCGGTAAGTACTTTTTTTTAGAAATATTAACTTTACAGAAGCTGATTCTTTCCTTTTTTATCTAACTTCTGCAGATTTGTTTTATTATGAAGATTTATTCCAGTAGTAACTTTTGTGAGAGATTGTTAGCAGTACCCTTCTTGAGTCTTTCCTTAGAAAATTTCATGGAAAGTTTGAATGTATATCACTTTCTAATTGATTTGAATGCATTCACTTGGGATTAAAACCTGGAACTCAGTGTATGCCATCCTTTAAATTTCTAGTTTTTATATGAATGATCCAAACTATCAAAACAGTTATTTTTCCATATTTTGAGCTACTTTTAACACAAAATTTCGTGAGGAAAACTGAGCAAAGGAATACAGTAAATAAGCATTGAATATAGGATTCTTAAATTGTAAACATATTGCATTTATTTTACAGTCATCTTGTCCCTAAGGGTTATAAGGGTTATTTTTATGTGCATTTTTTCTTGTTTTGTTTTTTAATTATTCCCTTTATAAAAGGTCAAAGCATTTCATTGTTTATAAAAAAATGTGTTGCAGTGCCATAAAACAAAAGGTACAGACAAACTTGGTACAGGCATAGTTTTAACCACTCGCTCTAGAAACATGTAATTATGTTTGTGTTTTCTTACAGGAAGTTCAACTGCCAAGATGACTGTTGTAAGTTCTCAGACTGATCAACAACTTGCATTTTATGCCAGAACTTCTTTCCAGACAGGAATTCTGGATTACTTTGAACTTGAAATCTAAGGGATAAATAAAAATTAAACTTTAAGTGTAAAACTTTTCGAAAGTAAAAGTTTTTTTCATATCAGTGAAAATATAACTTTTGACTGTCATTACTATAAGAACTCTCTTGTTCTTTTACAATGGGAATGAATAAAATGAAGATGGAAAAAAAGGCTTAGACATTGATCTGAAGACTTTTTTACTGGAGTTGCTGTAGTGAATTCATTTCTTGATGAACGTTAAGGTCTATTAAAGATAAATAGAATACTTTTATTAGACTTTAACTTGTACACAATAATGTGTAGTCATGTTTAGTACACAGATAACACAAGGTAAAAATTCTTATCAAGAGAAACTATAGAATTATCAGTCTTCCTACTAATAGTTACCTGTTATCCAGGGCAACCAATACTGATTCTGTAAAACAGAAACTGTAAGACTTCAATATTATATAGCTACATGAAATGTAGCTTTACATAGCTACATGAAATGTTTTTGTCAGCCTTCATGACAATTTGTTGTCAAAAATTGTTCTAGTGACTGCTATGGCTATATGTATGATATTGTATGAATTGGTGAATGTGTTATCTTAGGCTGGTCTGTTCATAAGGTATTGAACATAGCGAACTTAACAATCTTTGTTTAAGCATATTTAAGTACTTTCAACAGACCTGTCACTGATATGAAAGTTGTAAATATGCATGTGAATTCAGAGTAAATGTACATCTGATTCTTTCATTTTCTTTCAACAAGTCATTTTAAGCAGTGCTGATATAATGTTTGATAATAATCATATTTATTTTTGCTGTGCAAAACGTTGTATGAGGGGTAAATTGCCTCGTTTTCAACATATCAGGTTAAATTAGATATGTGTTATACATCTTACGTGTTTCTTATACTTAAATTTGTTGCTTTATGTATCAATTGTACCATAACCAGATGCATCAAATATAATAAATTCATCTGATGTTGTCTGTTACAGACTGATGGGTCATAGAAATTTGATGAACGGTGACATACTTTTTTATTACATTTTCAAAATGCATACAAATATCTGCAGTATATCAGTTTTAATGCTATTACTATTTTTTTCCGGTGAAATTTGTTTTAAAATCCATTTTTTCTCAATTGTGGACTTAATAGGATAGTAAATTGAAATATGACATTAGATGCTAATGTTAGATTTTTATAATCTTAAAAATAATTTTGTTTACATGGTCTATACTGATGATTGCTCTCAATATTTTAAAAATTGAATACTCATTCATATTAATATATTTAACTTTTGTCCGTTAATGCTAAATTTGCCAGTTTCAGAGTCAAATAGCTTAATATAAACTGAATAGATGACAGTTATTTGTGAAAATTTAAAAAATAATTTGGCAGCCTATGATAAACTTCCAATAAGTTAATCTTCATAAAAACACAGTCAGAAAAAATGGTGGTAATTTGAATTTCACCAGTGGACCCCCTTAAATGCTTGAGTAGTTGACTCTGTTATATATACTCTTATATATATACTCTTACGCGCCACGCGATTACGCAACAATAGCGTTTCCGGTGACATCAAGAGGAAGTTTAGCTTTCATGAATCATGCTTTAAGGTACCTACCCCCGTTTGGATATTTCTTATCAAAGCTGTAAAAGGTTTATTCGTTGCAGGTATCAAACATTTGTAATTTTGCCGATTTATGATGATTTGGATTTATACACTTAACAATATTGTTAAAGGGTTGCCTAAAATGTATTTAAACAACATTTAATATCCTTAACCTAGACAATTATATGCAGGCGGGATTCGGCACAGAACTGATAAACCCGGAGAATATTGTTCCTAAAATGTACTTTCTTTATATAATATATACAATTTGATACATTTTTTTCGAAAATGTGTTACGTTTAACATAAATGAATGCAACTTCATACTGTAAGTCAACTTTGCCCAGCCTGTACCAAAGTGATTGCATTAAACAGTGCCTTTAAAAATGATGTCAGTGGAGCTACTTATTCCTGCCATTCTTTCCCATGCATCTACAACTTTGTAGTGTCAAGCATCCTATACAACTCAAAATAATGTAATTTTATATCTGTTCATATACCTACAGACGAAATTCAATTTTTGAAAAACGTGACCCTGGTTTTTTTATTGAGTATATATGTTCCTATTGATATGTTCTAACTTCGGATGTAAATATTCCTTGATAAATTAAATCATGTGACAGGCAACTGATACTGTTGTTTGTCAATTGAAAAAGTTTTTAAGTTAACAGTTTGAACTTTTTTCTTTTCCTGTACAAATTAAACAGCCATCTCTTGCGTTCTAAAACAACTCGGTTTTATTAAAGTCATTGTCCCCTACCAGAAAGTAGAGACAAATACAGAAAATGGTCTTTATCTATCAAATTGTTAGTATGTCTGCTTACACTTGTATTCCCTTGAGAGTTTATTTGTCTTGTCATACTTGGTTTTTATGCTCTAAAACGGGGATGCATATAGTCGCCGCCTTGTCCGTCCGTCCTTCCGTCCGTCCCGAAATTTTGTCCGGACAATTTCTCAACAACCACTGACTTGAATTTACTAAAACTTCATAGGATTCTTCAGTGCCAAGAGGAGCTGTGCATATAAGCAGCCTGTTCCAGTTAATGATTTTTCACAAAGTTATGCCCCTTAAACTGTCATTTTTGTCCGGACTATTTCTCAGCAACCACTGACTGGAATTCATCAAAACTTTATAGGAAGCTTCACTTCTAGGAGGTGTGCATATTACAGGCATGTTCCGGTTCATTGATTTTACAAAGTTATGCCCGTTTGGTGCTTATTAGCTGTAATTTTTATCCGGACTATTTCTGAGCAGCTATTAACTGCAATTCACTATTCACTGAAACTCAATAGGAAGCTTCACTACCTAGAGTAAGTGTGCATATTACAGGCATGTTCCGGTTCATTGATTTTACAAAGTTATGCCCCTTTGATGCTTTTTAGCTGTAATTTTTGTCCGGACAATTTCTCAGCAGCTATTAACTGCAATTCACTGAAAATCAATAGGAAGCTTCACTACCAAGAGGAGGTGTGCACTTTACCAGCATGTTCCAGTTCAGTGACAGGGATTTCCCCAGAAATTCTTTTAAGCGCTAATTTTCTGGACAGGGGAGGGTGAACGAGGGGGTATCCCTCTTCCGCACGTCGAAAGTTTTTGCAATTTTGGGTTAAGAATGGAGCCTTGAGGGTTCTTTTTTTAGGATATTTTAAAACAAATATACAAGTCTTTCACAGTAGAATAATTTCTTTACTTTAAAATATTAAAGCAATATATGTATCACAGTTTGTCATTGCAACATATGTCCCCTGCTTTGACAGTGCACAGAAGATGGCTGGATCACATCACTAGAACTACTCACAACTACAAAACATACTTAACTTTCACTCATATTTACATCACTACCAATATGAGACTCCTTTTCCCCTCATTTGGGTTAGACATTATGCAGAGTGTAGACTTTGTATGAATATGTTTACTTAGATGCAAACTGGTACTTATCATCAAATAATGACCACATATCTTAATAAAACAATTGAATGTTGTAAGTTTGCCTTGTAAAGAGTCTCCAAGGCACTGTTTTCTATCAATATTAAAATAACGCGGAAATATATGACAAACGGAATTTATCCGAGATTTTCACTCGCTGCTTCAGGTTTAATGAACTAAGTATTTGCTGGAGTCGGTTGCCATCATTTTCATAAAAAACAACTTGACATTTTCGTATAAATAAATCCGATAATTAAAACAAAAATACCGTAAAGAATTTTCGCCATTTTTTTTTTGGTACATTGTATGACAGGTAATTATAACATTGGTAAAGATTTTATGTTTAACCTTTTGCCTTTGGAATTCAGCATTCAATTAATTTGTCAATTAATTTGTCAAGACATTTATTCGCTCGATTTATTTTCAATTCACGCGATACCGACACAGATGTACAAAATATAATCAATTTCCTTAGTAAAATGTAACTAGAGTCGTTATTGGTTGACGTTTCAGTTCTCTATTAGGGCGGAGCTTGTCGTATTATAACGTGTAATATGTGTATTTTTATGTCAGCTATCAAAACATGTTACGGCATCATAAAACACTGTGATTTTTTACAGTTATACCCCTTGATGCTTTTTAAGCGGTAATTTTTGTCCCGACTATTTTTCTCAGCAACAATTGACTGGAATTCATTGAAAATAGCAAGCTTCACTGCCAAGAGGAGGTATGCATATTACTAGCATGTTCCGGTTCAGTGATTTTTCACAAAATTATGCCCCCTTTGATGCATTTTTTATGTAATTTATGTCCGAACAATTTCTCAGTAAACATTGGCTGGAATTCATTGAAACTTGATAGGAGGCTTAACTACCAGTAGGAGCATATAAGTGACATGTTCCAGTTCAGCGATTTTTCACCAATTTATGCCCATTGAAGCCTTACCATCTGTGATCGTTTGTCTCGAGCATAACTCCGAAGTTATTAAGGAGATTATCATGAAAGTGTACACAACGATAGAATGCAATGAGAGGAATTACAAAGTGTAAGAACAAAAGTTCTGTCAAGCTTAGTTTCGGAATTATCTCCTTTTGATTAATTAGATTTTGTCCTGAACATAACTCCAAAGCTATTTTGTTGAAAGTTAAGAAAAAGACAGAATGGAAGTGCACTGTATTATGAACATAACTTTTCCTTACCTACCTTTTTGAATTAACTCCCTTTATTACATTTATTTTGATCACTT
Source organism: Cyclina sinensis (assembly GCA_012932295.1). Taxonomy (NCBI): domain Eukaryota; kingdom Metazoa; phylum Mollusca; class Bivalvia; order Venerida; family Veneridae; genus Cyclina; species Cyclina sinensis. The sequence goes on along the minus strand of JAAONU010000001.1, from coordinate 34,572,612 downwards.
TTCTCCAGACTATAGACCGTTCAAGAAATCAGTTCTTCCCTGATTACCTCCCCTGTGTCCCCCATTAAGGGACAGCGCACTGAAATAGTTTTATATTGTGGAGCTAAGGTCCCATTTTTTTAAATCTGTATTGTGATTGTGGCATTGTATGTTAGATAAACAGATTCTTATAAGCCACATGAAGCATTTACTATCATAAAAGATCTATCTCAAAGTCTTCTTACCAAAAAAAGTATATATGTTAACTTTTTTTTTTCTTAATTGTTTGCTGACACCTCACAACTATTGAATTGCTAGTAAGGTTCTTGTGATAATCTTTGGTAGATCAATTACTTTTAATTGATAAAAATTGCACTAGAACTGCTTTAAAATACATATATCTATTTTTTAAAACTCTGAAAAGGTACAGTTATATAGTTGTCATAATAAGTACGGGATATATCAATAATAATTATGTTAATGATAATGATAAGAAGAGTGAAAGCAAACGTATTATTCTAAGATCAATATCTTACAAACGGTGTACATATCAATACTTTTCCAAAAGTATCCAAAAATGCAAGAAATAAAGTATACAAAATAAAAGAACCATATGCTAAAATTTATAAGTTCTTAAATGTCTTCAGGAAGAATATAATTTAATGTTAATCAATTTCAAATAACAATCAGACACAAATATAAAACACGTTTTACAGCCTTCAGGCATTATCTAAAAAAGCAATTTTCGTTTTTAAAGAGTACAAATCTGACTAAAATGGTACAGTTATATAGGTGTCATAATAATTTCGTTTTCCGTATTACAAGAAATATCAACAAAAGTAATGTTAAAAATAATAAGAAGGAAAGTATAATTCTAAAATCAATTTATTTGCAGCTATTATATTTTCTTTCTGCATACACAAACTCACATGATGTACATATCAATACTTAAGGTCCATGCGACAATAGATGTTTAATTTCATAAGGTCTTGAATATCTTGCTTGTATGGAAGAATATATATTCTTAAAATTCATTTAACAATCAGGTACAAATAAAGACCATGCTTTATAGCCTTCAGGCATTATCTCAAGAGCTAATTAATTATTAATGTGTATTACTGTGACTGATAAAGCAAGACCAACATTCACAATAAACGGTGACTTATCAAAACAGACACAGTATGTACCCCCCACCCCCAATATATCGTAACCGCATTCCTTCACCACAGGACACCGAGGAAGACAAAAGACAGAGTGATAATTAAAGAAGCGCTAAATATTGCACTTTTATTGTCCAGTATTCTTTGAAACTGTATCAAAAGATAAAACAAGTTTTAGTTAAATTAGTTTGAACATGCAGTTGATGAGCGAGATGTTAATTTTGTAATTTTGACCATTTTTGTAAGCTTTCAGATTTGTTCAAATAATTGGAAACATAGTTTCAACTTTCCAAAAGGAGAACAGTGCTTTCAATATTATATATGTTTTACACATACAATATGCTTTATTCAACTCAAGCTTCCATTTTGAACAGTCCATGGTCTTTTTACACAGTCTTTCATGTGTTTAATAATTCAAATGAATAATATGTTCAAATCAGGAATAAAATGTACAAAATAGTAATAATATGACAATAAAATGTTGTTCATTCTGCAACAAAATTGACGCGATATAAGACAGTATGTCACCTTTAAATATGCTAAAGTTGTACAAAGCTATACAGAACTTAAGCATTATGGCAAGGTTTAGCATTCCTTTAATGGCGGACGGTCACGTGACCTTCATAATGGCGGCGGTCAATTTATCAATTATGGAACGGTCTATAACTCCAAATCTATTAAAGGCATTTGTTGAACATGTGTTATGTTGGGGAGCATCCATCGTTTCCAACGATACCCTTGTTTTGAAGTGTTTCCTTGACTTTCGTTTAGTGTGTTCCAACAGGGAACATCTAAGACAAAAACTCTAAAGTGATGGGTTAAAAAACTCTATATAACCCATTTTTACATCAAAACAGACCCGGTAACAAAACACACTGCATCAACTAGAAGATGCAGGAGACTAGATACAATGTAAAACTGAAGAGATTCGCTCTGTCTGATAAAATATCCAGTTTACTAACATATCCATGAATGAGCAACCATCAGAGTGGGAATACACCTCTCAGGTACATTTTTAACAGTTAAGATAAGCTAAATACATTCTTTAATTCGTTTGAGATAATTCTAAAATCACCTTACGTCAGTACTTTTATTAGTATTTTGGTTATAAATGAACTGTTTCCAAATGTCGACTCTCAGTCAGCATTGGTGCAGTATTTGTTTCAAATAAAAATATAGATTTAACAATACATTAGTGTCTGTCTATGTAGTTTGAACATTAAAGTGAAAATAGGCAAATAGAGAAAACTATTGTAATAAATCTAAATCATCGTTCAAGCAGTTTACTTTCAAGTACGGGTTTATCTCTATCGTTGTAATGTATTAAAATCTCTAGTTCGGTTAATTTAAGCAAATTAACCATGTTTTAGTGGCTAACATATTTATCGCGAAACGTATACTGTATAATGTATCTTTTCAACGTAATTTCAAAATGAATATTCTGAAGATTTTAATGGAGACTTCAACTGCAACGTTTTGACAGATTTTACCTGATTGTTTAGGGCAACCCTGTATCTTGTCTGGTAATCTAGATAAAGCTTAGAACAAACTGAATAATCAGAAGTGGTGTAAATTAGAAGTAAAAAGGTTGGATGTGTTCGTTTTACTAAGGACACACATGTGTTCTAACTGAATACGGCAAACATTCAGTAATAAATTATGCCATTAATCATTAGAATAATTTTAAACATTTTATGTCAGACAACCGAGTATCGTAATTCAATGAAGCACTGAAGACATTGAATGTTGGCTTTATTAAGCCTAAAAGAAAATGTATTTTCATATACTCTTATTAGAATGTCCAATATGCATGACAGTCAATATATATGTTGAAACATCATGTTTACAAATCATGTAGATACATGTAACAAAGATTTTAATCACTTATCAGAGATATGTGAATGAAAGTTTTTCCTTCAGATAACATGTGAACTAATGTTATGAAAATGATTTAGATTAAAGGAAAGGCTTACTTACTGAGACAAACTAAAGCATTCAGCCTTTTCTTTCGAAGCGAGCTGAATGAATTAGAAAACAGTTTGAAATTGTTTGTCATGCTCTCTCTCTTTTTTGTTTAGTGCTGCAAATTATATGATATATATAATTAATATTTTAACAACTTCTTCACACACGTTGACAAGTTATAGATATCCAGGATTCGCTTCTTACAAAAACATCTAATGCTCAATCGATTTAATTTATTTCAATCTTTCATCGAAACAAGGAAAAGTTCTCAGTTGCAATAATAAAAGAATATGAATTTTTTCAGTAATTTCTATGAATATTTTTATCTCATTCATTCTTGAAAGACATTTTAGAACTGTGCCCGTCCAGCCTAAATGTTTATCTTTATCATTTTGTCTATCATTTATTGAAATAAATGACAAATTCTGAAATACACGGACAGCAAAACGTCAGAATTTATTTAAACATTTATGCAGAGTAAACAAAGATTTATTACAAATGTGTGCTATTTTAGTCATTGGTTGAGCAAAATATTTGATAAGGCTTATCAATCACTGTGTAACGTTCAACAAGGTGTCCCGTCGATAATAGATAACTGAAACATCTTTCAAAATATGTGGATGTCCAAACAGTATTAGGTGTGGATATTGGCATGTTTATGATATTAATAAGGTAAAGTCAATTTTTTTAAGTCATAGTAATTAAAAATCTCATTTGACAAAAGAATGTGTCATTCACTTTATTCGGTAAACAAGAAGTGTGTTATGTTTTATGTGAGAAAGCCGAATGAATATTTTATTATATTGTTGATGTTTAACTGACCAAGAAATATTAAATTTCTGTTCTGCATTATTTCTATAATAGTACTAAAATAGTACCCTATATCTTATTGCAATAATATATGAGACAAACATAACGTTGTGTGACAGTGCACATTTCTAGCTACTAGTTTATTAATTTTTAATATTGTGAACCGGAAATGCAAAGCTTTCGGGTTTACGATATGCTTCGCATTGTAGACACATCCACGTCGCCATTCATGCTTGATGTAGGCACTGGCCTATGGAGTGCAGTGTTAAACTTGTGCCAAAGATAGAACTTTATTGTGGATTCACAAAAATAAGTTCAACAATGACAAAAGTTGTTCATATATAATCGTGGTTTCTCCATTGCAATCATTATGAAAGATAACGCATAACATTTTGTTTTTCGTTCTTCCTTCTTCCTAATGTTATCATTTCCGATGTATAACGAAAAATAAACCCTTTGATATATCGTTTTGCAGATACCGACAATTAGCCGTTCGAGATAAAACGTCCCAGGTAACCCTTTGAAGTGTTCTTTTGAAAACGACAAATGCTAAACGAAATATATTGTTTGGTTTAATTTGACACAATTTCGATAAACGCTATTTCCATAAGTTTGTTTTAGGAATAAACCTTTTAAACAATGTACAACTTATAAAGATGCAAAGTTGAAAAGAATGGCAGCAACTCGCTCAGTATCGTCCACAAAATTGTCACATTCATTTTCTGAAATAAGCTTAATATGTTAAAGATATTTTATGCTCAAGTTTCAGATACAAATAATTACTTCACCTTTTCTTTGTAAATATAAAATAAACACGTTTAAGTAAACAAAGTAGATATATTACGTTTAAAACTCTACACACTATAACACAGCATAAATACATAGTGTCATTAAAAAAACTAACAGTTTTTTAAAGAAAGCACCAACATAAAATGACCTGTAATAGAGAATGCAGCTTCCAAGACATAGTGTGAATATTCTAGTCGCCTAATTAAACATATTCAGGAAGTATTTTCTTGATTTCAATTAATTTCTGCAATAAAAGTATTTTATGCAAAGATGGGTATAGTATATCTTTAACAGAACCTTTGAATTTGTCTGTTAATTTGAATATGTGTGTTAATTTAGAAAATTAGTTGAATTACTTGAATAACATATGATGTAGAGTAAAAACAAATTATGAAATATTTTTAAAGCGAATTTCTTCAAGTGATGAAACATATTGTAAAAGAGATATGTTTTACTCGTATCCCAACATGCAGCGCATTTGAATATTACAGTCGACATCGGAGATAAGAAATCTAACACCAGAACAAAATTCTAGCTGCATTGAATTTTTCGTTATTCTCATAAACTTATGAGATGATAATGTTTGCAAGTAACCTTTGGGGAGGACTTTCTTACAATGATTAAAGCGAATGTCTCCGAATTCAAAATGCTTCACTTTAGTTTTAGATAAAAAAAAATCGCGTCCATTCTTTACTTTTTTTTCTCTACCACATGACTTAATGCTTTAAAACATATCTCATATGATATATTAGACAGTCATTGTCGACCCAAAAAGCTAAGTTGGTAGAGAATCGCCTAATAAATCCAGGGAGTTTCGGTTCAAACCACACCAGGACCGTCATAACTGATCTCGAACAAAGTGTCTGAAGGTCTTTTAAGTTTCTGATTCAGGTGAGTAAGCAGTCAGTCTCTTGCGGAGAAATTGGTTAGTAAACTTGTTGGATAGCCAGGTACACTTCTAAACTGACCGTACGAATATGACTAAAAAGATATACTTAAGACTTAACACTTCAAATTACTGAAGATATACGTCAGATTAGAGAAGGAAAACTTTGTTAAAATTAATAACCTTTAGATACAGTTTTATCTGGCCTTTTTATCGTTTTCTTATATTACCACAATTATGTGTTCAATACTCCATACATTTCTATCCATAGCTATGTTAGAAGATTACCATAACAGTTACACAGTGAACGGTTATTTCTTTATCTTTCTACTGATAGCAATTTATCAACCCCAGTAAAACGCAGTCATATCCCGGAAACTAACTTTTAACACTGTTATCTTTAGTCTCTTCTTTCTGTAGGAGGACTGAACAGTACACAACAATGAAATCAATAAATGACAGAAATTTTGTAAAACGTGTACGTCTTATCAGTAAAAAAGTGAAAAACGCGTATCAGAAAAAAACCTTAAAGATCATGTGACACAACTATAGCAACTTTGTCAATTCAAAATAATCATAATGTACTGATTAAAATGATTTAACTGCGAAATTATGAAAATATTGATATTGATGAAAAAAAAACGTGTTTTTGATGATCGGCTGTTTCCGTTTCGACATCGGTAGTTTCCGCCGCAATTTTTGCCTGTGACGTAGATTTATCCCTACTGTACCAGGCAGTAGTGCAGAATTACACTGCTCATAACAATTCCGTTTTTAAATGAAAAAATAACACTAAACCACAAGTGCAAGAAACATAATAAAGGCACACTTATAAAAATAACATGCTATAATGTGTAAATAAAGAAACATATTGTGAATACTTCTTGATTTTTATAAAAGTAAATTCAAACTTTGTGCCGGGAGAACAGGTTGTAATTTTACCTTAATAAATATTAATAAATATTCCATTTTCTTCCACGTTGTGGTTCTATATAAACTATCTCCTCCACGTTTTTACATGCTGCGTAACACTTCTTCACTTGATGTTTACGTCATAAACAAATTCTTTTTCATTTAAGTGTAGCAAAATTGAAGTGAATTTAGGTGGTCTAACGTGTTACATTAGTTTCACTGGAATGGAAATTCACGCCACAGTGTATTTTCACGTTGGGATATTGTTTGAAAAATAATATAATATGGTATGTCCATCAAGTAGAAATTTGTGTCTGCTTATAAATGATTATCCAATGAAATGTCAAAGATCCATAAATCACGTCTTATACTGTGGGATTTATGCAAATTAACCTGCCCAAATGGGACCCTTGTATATTCTGCATAGCTGTCAAAACAAAGCAATTAACTTTTTTATGACCCAATCAATGATAAAGTTGAGACAAATAGCAAAAGCTTTTGGCAAGTGATCTTACAAATTGATTGTATTCCTTTTGATCAGTCCCACTTGTGAAAACATTATGAAATAGCTTGTTCTAATTAACATGTCTGAATGATTTTTAGTTAAGAAGCTTCCATGCAGACACATATTTTAACTAGAGAATTAAATGTTATGGATCTATTTATGATGAAAATAAAAACCATTCGACTTCTAAATGTGAACAAATTATTAAAACAAACAAAACCCAAAAAACAATGTGTTTGTGTTAAGATTTTGACATAGTTTTTAGGGCTTCATCATATTATTTGTTCTTTGATCATTATTGTTCTGTTTTCAAAAAATGTAGAATGAATAAGCCAGAAAAAGATATACATTTATAATGAAAAAAATCAAAGATCTAGTCAAAGATAACTTACACGTACCTCAGGCAAAATATACCACAAACAAAGAAGCAACACATCACTGTAAGGAGAATGTTTCATGGAAAAAAATCTCTCGATTGGAGAAAGTTAATCAAGTCTTTCAACAAACTGCATCGGATAAAAATAAGCATGTTCAAATCTTTTGAAAAATATCTCTTAGTCTAGATATTTTCACTGATGTATCTTTAAATTCTATAACCCTGATTAAACTAGCCTTTTTATAATATTGCTCAACTGGCTTCGTAATTCCACCAAAATTTCAAATTATTCATTTAGAAAATCGTCAATGTATATCAATGTATATTCATGGTGTTAGCTTAACTTGTTCAATTTTTTTTACCATATTCAGTTTACATTTTCACTTTCCATCATAACTTTAAAGTTTTTGTTAACAATCCAGGCTGCTGTGTAAAGTGGCAAGGGATAAATTTGCGTCACTTCAGGTTTCGCTCGTGACAGGTGCGCGCGACCGAGTGCGTAAAATATGGATTTTAATTTGCTATAAAAACATCTTTATGATGAAAATTTCCTGTGGAATATTGTAAAACAATCATAGTTAGATATATATTTTTCGCTCAATTTGAAAATTTCGAGGTCAAAAATTCGTGTCACATGACCTTTAATAAGAAATATAGCCCCCCCCCCCCCCCCCACTACACAGTCAGAAAGTAAAGGAAAAAAGAGTGGAATACTGTATCAATAATTGTATTGTTTATATTCAATTAACGGCCTCGTGTTACAGATAACAATTATTTCAAAGTGTTTGAAATGATATATATATATATATATATATATATATATATATATATACTATAATAAAAATTACTTAAGTTGCTTTCAAACTATAATTGTGAAATTGTGCTCTACAAACGTACTTTTGTTTTTCAGGTCAAGAGATCAACAATACATCAGATAGCATGAATATCTTGATAGGAGGAAAATTATTGGCCCTTGCAATTTTTATAGGTCTGTTATTGCAATTTAGATCAATTATAGCAGTTTCTTTTTATCTTTTACAAATGCTTTGAAAGGAAATACGCCAAAAGACAAACATTTTATCACTATTGTAGGTTAAATATATTTAAATGCGAGTCAGGTAATTACAGACCTGATGTTTTTAAAAATGTCTACCTTACTGGAGGATGGCATCCATCGAATTAATGGCAGCATTGTGTTAGTTTTGAAGATCATCTCAATAAGCAATGTCTAATAGCCTGGGATTGTTTAATGCCTTAAATCATCCACATCCTTATACTGATAATATTTACTAAAATATTTTTTGCATGACATGCATGACACAAATATGTACACAGATAAGATTAAACCAAAGGTTAATAGCTTAGTAATAGTTCACTGACTATATTCACTGGTTGAATATTTTTACCTTAATAATTTTTTTTTAATTTCTATTTTGTTTAGGTTTAACTTATGCCAGTACTCCAACCGTCACTAGTAACTGTTCTTACAAGGTTGTACCTGAAGAAGAGAGTAAGTTCTAACTGATTGTATCAAACAGAAGCTGTTATACAGCTCTTTGAGTAAAATGGTATGCTTTTGTAAATGCACTAGAAAGTCTTTCTTTATCTGAATCTGACCTTTTACCTGATGCTGTATACATTTTTGCAACGGACATAGGTTTTATAGCATTATTTTTCTGTATGTTCGGTACTGTATGTTCACAATTACCAACCAATCACGTCGAATATATGTCCAGTTTTACGGAAACACAATGCTTTTGCTAACTGTCTATGGTAGGTAATGTGAAAAATTAACTTTTCAACGTTAAAATGGCATTTTTTAAATATTCTTAAAAAAACAAAAATTGAAAATGCAGATTTGTTTCTCCTCTGCAAAGGCACAATCTTTAAAAAAAAACTGCATATGTGAACAAGCCTTGTGCGGAATCCAGATTAAGTTTTGTTTCTTTTGCGAGGAAATGGAGCTGTGTGAGAACAACCTTTTTACTTAGTTCATAAAGAAACTGTACATAATGCATTCATGACATACCATAATATGGCTTTTTTCCAAGGATGGCAACGAGTACCGATATCAATACTCATTTTTCGGATCGGGTACTCAGTTACTCGGAAGATTTCTTATGATCTTCAAAGTTTGTATCACAATATCGACAGCCTACTTTCGTTTTCTATTTTAATGCTTGAAATATAACTGCAAGGGAGGTAACTTATAAAAAAAAATCAACAACTTTGCATTTATATTTTATAACGTTTTAATCAAAATAATTTCAAGTTAACACATGTATAACAGTTCTAATAACGTTCAATCGAATACTCGATTAACCGGTTACACGTTGCCATTCCTACTTTTTTCGTTCGTTCGATCGTTCGTGTGTGCGTGAGTGCGCTCCAGTGTGTCAAAAAGTCCTTAAATTCATTATATTTGAAATTTTAGATGTAACAGTTTGCCAGATACAAATAAACGATGATGATAATAATGTAATGATATCCGCCTCTGATGATACAACAAGAACTTACTTTAAAACTATACCTTCTTCAAGTGGTAACGCCAATAAAGTTACAGTGAATGTAACTGTCATAAGAGGATTGGACAGAGAGTTACTGGCAAGTCTTAGTTTATCATGCAATTTATTAAAACTTTCAAGCGCTCTGTGACAGAAAATAGCACAGAAGTATCATATCTGAAAATGGTAAAATTTTCATGTCACACAAATTGAACCACAAATCAAATGGTGATTCATTCAATCAATCAAAACACAAATATTGCGTGCGATTTAAATTTCTGTAATCATTGACAAAATGAAAATATGAATCTGTTCATGTCTGATAACTGTTTAAAAATAGTCAGAAATAATTTGATTAAGGTGCAACTTCAAAGAATGAAGGAAAGTTCGGTTCGAATCACATGTAATTGTGAGGTTTGTGAATCGTTGATCTTTTCGTAATAATTACGTTCTTTATAAACCTTCATTAATGAATTTGTAGATAAAAAGGTAAGGCGGCATTGTCTTTCAGTAACCAGTAATTATTTTTATTTCAATTTGCAGGGAAATTCGTTGAAGCCAAAATTTCTTGTAACAGACAAGGAGGGTAATCACGTGAGTCATTACAGGACTTTGTTGTCATCAATCCAAGTTGAATTAAACTCCTTTTTTACTGCATGAATGCATATTTATGAGCTATAATAAACATAGAGTGTTAATGAGAATGCTTACTCCCCTTGAGTCAGTCACGAGTAAGACTTTTTGACTATTCACGTTATGTTGCCGATAAACTTGGTTTACAATTTATACAAACAAACGATGAAATAACTATGAAATTTAAGCGCATTAGAATTTGAAAGACAAATATTATCAACATTTTTACTTGCATATTTTGATTAGAGAATGACGTTTTACTCCCACTGAGTATAATCAAAATGGCAAAAATATTTTACATTTTACATTTACATAACTTCATACATAGTGCAGCATTTTTATTTTAGGACTTGCAATCCGTTTACCTTTATTGACTTGCAAACTGAATTTTACATATAAATGAAAGTAAATTCAACACATCTAGAAGACTTCTAGTCTAAGAATAAATGAAAAGATTACTCTCTCTCTCTCTCTCTCTCTCTCTCTCTCTCTCTCTCACTGTTTGCTCTTATACTTTTAGTCGTTTAAAAATTACTATATAATTAAATTTGCATTTTTCAGCTTTGTTTCTGTTATTTGTTTGTTTGTTGTTGTTTTTTTTAATAAAGTTCTGTTTTTAGGTTGATATTGGTTTCACAATTTTCATTGATGACAAGAATGATAATCAACCGGAATTTCAGAATCTTCCGTACAACCTTGAAATACCAGAGGTATGTGAGTGGTTTTAATAGTGTTAAGTTATATTTAACCATGTTTAAACAATTTTGGTAAATATATGCGGGGCATTGATAATTCGGTGCACGGCATATCTTTATATTTCCGTCATAATTATTTTTCGTCTTTTATTTTAAGAGTTTGTTCTCGACATGGACCATGTTTCAAATATTATGTTAAAAAATGGTAAAAAATAGCAGTCATATAATATCAGGGCTTTCCTGTAGTAGAACGGTAGATAAGAAAAAGATCGACCAATAGTATCTGAATCCATATTGAACTGTCTTAAAAACTGGTGGTATGCTGCAAGTTTGGTCTCTCTGTTACATCATGTTCTGTGTTTTTCTACATCTGTTTGAAAACTTATTGGTTAAAAGTATTTGAATAAGTCTTTTTGTTTTGTTTTCATGATTCTTAGTCATACAAATAATTTTGGGTATGATCATATATTGAGATAAAAGCCTACCCTTTGATTACCTGTATTACTACAGGAAAAAAACATGCTACAAAATGAGTTGTGGAAGTTTGTTGTTTATCCTTATCTGTTTCGTAACAAAAGAGAACAGTAGAAGTAAAACATACAATTTGGCAATAAAACTGAAATAAGAGGCATGTTTTTATACAACAACAATTACACTAGTTTTTTTCTTTCAGCTGAGGTTCTAAGTATACGTAGAACTTCTTTGACTTTCTTAAAACTTTAAGTGTTAGACAAACGACCAAATTACGATAGTCCATGCAACAGATGAAAATCAGAATATTTTATTATGCGTCTTTATCGGCCGCTTGCATATTTATAAAATACTCGTTAATAATATTTATGACAACATCACTATACAAGTTGTTTTTCTTCTTACACTTAACAACTATAGAATAAGAATATTTTTGACTTTGAAAACTAGAATTCACTAGGTCCTCGGTTCATCTCTGACCAAGCAGATACATTTTACACTGTGACGGAGTCTTTGTATCTTTTTACGATGCAATGCCTTAGCTATTTTATATGTTTTACATTGATACACTTACTTTCATGATACATAATTTACTTTTAGTTACCATGTAATAAAACTGTGGTCTATACCAGCATAAATGCGACTGACAAGGACCTTAATGCAAATGGAAGAGTTCATTATTCGATGGAGGTAAGTAATATATTAAAACGCCACTTACATCATGGAGGAATATGTTAAATTATTAGGAACAAATAATTCTCACGCTACAATATATTTAGTGTGTCTTACCTTTAGTTTTAACAAAATCTACATAACCACACAGGGATACACTCTCTATTTCTTATTCAACATGAGTAGTGTGAGGTAGTTATAGGTTTAAAGTTAGATTTACAGTTTAGATTTTTTTCACAACTTTTCCCAAACTTTAATTTATAGTTAAACTTTTCAGTGCGTCTAATATATTTCTTCAAATACAAATATACTTACAAATAACTAAACATAAACAAAACTATTTATTTTCAGCCAAAAGCACAGGTGAGAAAGTAACTATTTTCTGTTTTACAAATCAATATTTGTCTTGGTATCAGATTCTGATTATTGTTTAAGTTATATTTACACAATAGTCAAATGTGGGAATATCAGTCATATGTTTTCGCTTTATGTCTTGTGAATCATTTCGAGGAAGTATAAGTAAGACCTGGAACGTATTTCAATCTATAAACAATTTGTTTGGTATACCTGGAAACAGATTTTAGTCTCGTTTTTTCTCGGTTGCATTGTCCTTTCTAAAACTATGTTTACACTAGAATAGTATAGGAACACTATATTTCAGTCGAATGAGTCAAAAAAACGTTTCAGTGAAACTTTCTCAATAGACAGTAACACTGGTGGCGTGACATTGAAGGAATGTCTCGATTATGAAACCAACAGTTACTACCAATTTATTGTGACTGCAAAGGTAAACATCAAACAAGTTTTCTTTACATTTTATATTTGCACTTCCATAAATTTAAATGTCTAACTTCTTGAATATATGTAACGGTAACCATTAGTGAAATGTGCATTTCAAGTCAAATCTACGATGGCTGTGCTAGTATAGGAGTAAAAAATCTCTTATATTCATCAAATAATCAAATAAAAGGGTAAATTCTTCTGCAGAACTCCGAGTTATTCAGGTGTCGCTTGCTTTACTAGTATTGTTCTTGAAAACAGGATTCTGGACCGAATGGTGTACTAAGCAGCACAGCTGAGTTCATCATCCGGGTACAAGATGTACAAGACAGGCCTCCATTTTTCACTGGCAATCCATACAGGAAGACGATAGATGAAAACAGTGCAAAAGTAAGAACTGTCTATGTTCAAAGTATTAATATTTGAACTAAAATATATAAAAAATCTTCGGAATTTGCAGGTAGTAATGCTTTTTAAAATCTTACAGGATGTTTATTACATTTCTCCGATTCTAACTTGCTCATTTTTCTTGTTTTGAGCTTTTTCTACTGATGATCCAAATGTTTGTTATAATATTAATTCCACACAGCATGCATAGGCTCAAGTGATTGTCAGAGATGCGAGTAACCTTGGAAATATTTTCAGGGGATGTCTGTTTTGCAACTGACTGCTAGAGACGGTGATCCAGGGGTATCAAACAATGTTAATTACACTATTAGTTGTACGTATATTTCATTAAAGCGTCAGTCAACGCACGGTGCGCGGTATGGTTATAACAAGGACTGACCTGTTTGGTTTTTTTAAATGATTAACGCTTAATAACGGAAAAAAGATGATTTAATAGCGTTTCAAGGCCATTGACAAATGTCAAATATTTTGATTATAAAATCATTTTTTCAGTCATTGAAAAACACCAGTGTTAGATTGTTTGATTGGATCATGACTTTTCTACACCAACGGAAAATCAGTATTTTATTCCGATAGCAAACGACAACAGGATTACTTTTATCTTCTAAATTATGAAAATTAAAAATAAAATTCTTTTTCAGATGATTTGTATCTTATATATTACATTTGAACAAAACTGTACACATTCCATTCAGATAGCAGCTGTGATGAAGGGTTGTTTAGAATAGATAGCTCAACTGGCGAGATCAAAATAAATTCTGAAATTGATAGAGATAAAGGAGGGATCTACAACTGTTCTGGAATCTGCATAGTCACTGTTGAAGTAGGTAACTTTATAATATTTATGAAACGAACAGTTTTAGAAAGCGAAATTAATGAGCTGTAGATTTACTTTAAAAAACTTTGACGGTCATTTAAACACAGTAATTTAAAACAAAGTTGTTGAACATTTAGATTTTCAAGGTTTTAAAAGGCTAATATTCAGTTATTTATCTCCAGATCAAATGCAAAGAAATCCATTTGTTTGCACACTAAGCCTTGATTTATTTGAAAATGCCACAATATTTAAAGTTTCAGTTCCAAACTTCAAAAACATAAACATTCGCTGAAGATACTGGGTAAGGCGTTAAATACAGAAATCATAATTTATTCACTTATTGAAAAATAAAAGACAACAACAACAACATTTTATTAGCAACTCGGCATTATAGCCTTTAGCTAACAGAACATCGAGAAAGAGATAAATATAATCACACATGCATCGTTTAGCATACATTTTGTATACGTTAAACACTTATTGAGACTGTCTTATTTTATATGAATTTGCAAATTCACACACACACACACACACACACACGCGCGCGCGCGCGCGCGCGCGCACACACACACATAAGAATTATCTTATTTCTGGACGAACATAATTGTACAAAAAACATTTACATTAGGCCATGCCATTCTTGGTAAAAATGAACGTCTTATCTCAAAATATTTAGGGCAAGTCATTTTAAAAGTGGTATTCAGATTTGATTAACACCTGTTTCCAGTTGTTACATAATTATTCTGTTGTTCCTATCTATACCTTCGTATCTTTCTGTTTCTATCGCCAGTGGATGGGAAGATAGACGTGAAGAGGCGAAAGTTTGATGAAGTAAGCGATTTGATATTGTAAATATTTAAAATTACATGTATTCTATTTTAGACTGAGGAAATAGAAAGGTCACAAGAGGAACAGTACGGAAGCACAACTGCTTCAACAAATGTAACTATTGAAGTACAGGACGTTGATGATAACTTTCCATTCTTCGGTTTCAAAACATACAATGCAAAAGTAGAGGAAAACACACCTAAAGATGTTCCCCTGAAAATGGACAATGCCATAAAGGTTACTGATATAGACCAGGTAGATAAAGATATAAATTAGAACATTGATCTGTCTTTTCGTTTTAATTATAGTATTAATATTATTTT
Organism: Cyclina sinensis; assembly: GCA_012932295.1. Taxonomy (NCBI): domain Eukaryota; kingdom Metazoa; phylum Mollusca; class Bivalvia; order Venerida; family Veneridae; genus Cyclina; species Cyclina sinensis. The sequence continues at coordinate 34,557,099 of JAAONU010000001.1, read as the reverse complement.
ATGTCCGATCTGCATTCTGTTTTTCTTCGAAATCATAATTGCCACAATGAGGACCCCTTTTTCTTTAACATAGTTGGTAAGCTTTCAAGTACTTTAATCCGTCTAGGATAATTCAGAGGCGTGGATTTAGTCCAAGATACATGTACAAAAAGGTTAAAATGGTTACCTTTAACACGTGCACAAAATTATCTAGAATTTTATGTTTTTATTAATAATAGCTTCAATAATAACTCAGGTGGTATAGACGCAAAGACATGAAAATTATACCTGCGTTGGAGTTAGGCAGTTTGAAGTACATCCTTTTATCTAACCCTTGTCTTTTCTTTTCAAAGAAATTTTTTTGTATTTATCCTGTTTTGTGGATTCATTCTTTTGAATCAAGGGAGTTTTTCATAACAATATTTTCGAGTTTTAAACATGGCAAGGTAATGGAGAGTAGCATCACCTTACAAAAAAGTTACAGCAAACATCTCTGGGTGTTCACTTTTATGAATGAAGATAAAATACAAAAGATATATAAATCCATGAGATATGAACTTACACTGAGAAGTTTAAATGATGTTACAGCTAATTGTCTTAACCACTACTGTGCATAAACAAGTTTGTACGACAGGCGGAAAAAAACAGAATATAGCTGTTAAATGTGTTGTCGAATTCATTTTGTAAATATAAGATATTTTCACATTTAAATGATCAAAAATTCACCGTCAAGTCTTTTATTTCAACTTTGTTATGCATGCTTGAGTTCCAAAAAGCACAGTTTTACAATAGAGACGCAAATGCACACCAAAGGAAATTGTTCCTGGGTGTTAAGCGATAAAGTGTTATAGATAGTCAACAGATTGTATGTGACATATTTTCACATATAACTTTGTGTTCATGATATATGCTACTCAAAGTTAGCTGAAAACTGAGTTTGCGCAAATATTTACTTGTAGTTTGATAATATCCGGTATTTTCTATTCTATTTCGATTCATTGATTTATTGGCATGGCCCTTGTTTTAACCATAAGCTTCTTAAACAATGATAGTCAGACGGCTTCTAGTTAAACGCACCTTTTTATTTTTGTACATTATCCAGTGCTCTGTTCATGAACAAGACCTCTGATTTGTAACTAAAGATGGCTAATCCAAACAAAAGGCGACATTACACTGTAGCAGAGATGTGGAATAAGGACCAGTCTGAGGTAAAGGAGGTTTTAGATATACATGGTATCGAGATCACAAGGGCCTGGTCCTGGTACCGACGGTATGACACTCCTGAAAAACATGTTGTGGTCAAACAAAGGGCTAATAAGGGGGTCTGCTGATTAAGACAAGAACAAATTGTCTTCTCACTTCTGCCTAGCTTCATGGAGATCTTCCATATACATGAATGATGAATGTCTCTATTTAGACTATCCAGTCCATGCTTCATATAAGTAACTGTTGTCAATATCAAGTATAAATGTTACACTGTTCAAGAACTACCAGGCATGATAAGGGTGGTCATTGAAACATGTTGGCTGGACTAGACAATAACGTAGACCTAGCCTTCTTCACAGACGAGTCTCTGTACTGCCTTAACTTGGTGTTAGAGTGTGGTAGAGACGTTGAGAGGGGTTTCATTCACAACCGGTATGGTATGGCGAGGGCTCTGTGATGGCCTGAGCCGACATCAACTGGGATGCGCATTCCGCCATCTGTGTTCTTGATCGGGGTGCCATGACTGTCAGCGCTTTAGGGATGACTTGTTGGATCTCTATGTAGGGCCTACGTTGGTGCAGTCGGCAACAGCTTCATTCTCATGAACGATAACATCCGTCTCCACACTACTCGAGAGTATCAGGATATGGACAGATCTGTCAGCTGTGCGGACATGAATCTCGAGCTTTCATGCAATGTGTTACAGATAGTAATTTCAGCTCAGCAAATCCAGCTAAGAACCGTATAATGTCATGAGCTGTGTGTTATGTTTTTCCAAAAATGTAACAGAGTAACTCAAAGAATCATACAGAACACGATTTTCAGCATAAGGAGGCGCTACCAAGCTATTATTGATAGCCGTGGATCACGTACCAAATATTACACATATACTAAACCAAAATCATACACCCATCCACAAAAATTACTAAATCAGTCGTGTTTCAGATGAGACGTTAAACCGAAGCCATATATCAGTGTTTTACACCGAGCATTTAAAATAACCAAATATGTTTGTCATTTGAACGTTGTCTTTATCCTGCACTATCCACTACAATCTTAAATGACTAGACGCTGCCGGCAGGGCGGGAGGGGTGTTGACGTGGGGAGCGGGGCTCGACCACATGAGAAACTGGTTCCGACAATAAATGAACTAAAATAGATTCTTTTTGTTGAACTAACAAATAGTTTTCTTTCAATTAAAAGGGAGACAATGCCGTTATGGTTATTTCGCTGAAAAATTCGGATGGCACACTTTGTACAGACTTCTATGTTTCACAGTCTGAAATTCGAAGGACAGGACAGGTTTCATTACTTGTAAACGACACAGAACTACTGGATTACGAAAAGCGGAAAAACATATCAATTAAGGTAATCAAATTTTCTCCTACGTTTGTCATTCTTATTATTATTGCAGAAGTAGCTTAATAAGCAGAAGAAACAGTAGTGGCGTGGAGATCGCAGGAGTTGTTTAGGTTGTTGTTGTTGTTATTATTGTAGTTGTTGTTGTAGCGTTAGAAGTAATGTTGTAAAAAGTATGTTGATGGTATCTTAGCAGCAGATGTGGTCAGAAAACACCTTTAGAAGCACATGTAATAGTAATAATAGTAAGAAGTAGTGGTAATGTTGATTGCGGTTATAACTGGAGAAGCAACAGAAGTAGCTTCAGATAGTAATGATAGAAGTATATGCAGTCATGTTCATTGTTGTCAAATTGTTGTTAAATGATTATCAAAAAAGTAGTATTGTTATTGTTGACACTGGAAAACTTTCCTGAAATTTTGACTTTTAGATTTAAAGTTGTTTTTGTTTTGTTTTTTTTCAGTACGTACTGGCATGCATTTTTATCAGTTGTTTTGGGAATATAATTTCGTCCTGTTTTTGTGAAAGTTTTTGTTAATTGAATTAATTTGTCAATATTACAGTTAACAGGTCGTTTCGTTCCTTTCCCTTATCCACTACATCTCTTTATCGCATGTTTATTACTCCTTTTCTTTCATTATCTTGCTTTATTATTTTCTTTGAGTTTATCTTATTTTTCTTTCATTTTTTATTCTTTCATTCTTTCTTTCTTTTCATTTGTTTTTTTAAGTTTCTTCCTTTATATTTATCTTTCTTTCATTCTTTCTTTCATTGTGTTCTGTCTGTCTGTCTGTCTTTTAACATTTTATTATATGTCTATTTGTTTGTCTGTCTACCTGTCTGTCTGTTTACCTTTCTTTCTATCTTTTTTCCAGTCTTTAATCTTCTTTCAACATTTTTTCTTCCTGACAGTCTTTGTTTATTTCCCATTTTATCTTTATTTTAACCTTCTTCGTCATTTTTTCCGGTCGTCATAGAGGGCTAGAACTTAAACTATTTATTTTAATTCTCCTAGGTTGTGGCAACTGAAAAAGTCAACCAAAGCATCACTATTGAAACCGTCGTAGATATAAAGATATTAGACAAGAACGATAATTACCCAGCATTCAATGCAACAACGTTTCCCATCGAAATTAAAGAAAACACTCAAAACGGCACTGTGATTGCACAAATAACTGTAAGTTATGCTGTCAGTTTGTTGTATTCTCAAAAACATAGGTCAGAATATATGTATTTGTAAATTTTGAGATGTCTTTGATGATTCAAAATAGTTCTAGTGAAAAGTGAGATGTGGATCTTGGAAATGTTGCTACTAGATATTTATAAACCAGTAGGGTTAAGCAATTCATAAATATGATTTTTAGCACTTCAGATTTTTCAAAGAGAATTTTTAACAAAAGGGGTATGAGTGCACTATAAACTCATCAATTTTTTCAACAAGTTCAAGTACTTGATTACTAGTATGTGATTTAAATAAATATTTAAACGCATTTGAGTGGATGAATTCTGGACAAATGGTTTCGTATATAAATATGAAAAATTATGTAAGTCAATAATGATTTGCATTCGACCCAAGAACAAGACTGTTACAAGATACTTTCATGAATAACCAAAATTAGATGAAATTTTCTCAAAGAATGAAAACAACGAATAATAATTACATACAGACGTGATTTAGGGTTTTCAGTTTTCATTTAGGATGTTTGTTGTTGAGATTGTTGGTTGAATGTCATTTCTATTTACCAAAATCGAAACTTTATTTTTAGGCAACTGATGCGGATACAGAGCCGGAATTCAAAAATATAATGTATTCTCTCTCTGGTGGGAGTAACCGGTAAGCTGTCTTGTGTACTTAAAATATAAATGATTCTGTACCGTATGTTAAGATAAAGAACAGAATACAAATGTTCAAAATACGGTCAGTTGATCTTATTTACTTATTTTATATTAGAACAAGAAAAACAAGAATGCACAGCATCAGGTCGGCGTAGAAGATTCTTAAAATGTTACTGTGTAGGATACATGTAATTTTATTCATACAAAATATTTTTATAACTGTAGAACTGTTAGTTAGTAAAAAGACCATCTGTGGGTACAAATCGTACTCATGCTGCCTTGATCATAAGTGGTTTGCTAAACCAACGCTCCAACAAATGACCCAAAAATTGATTCCTTGTCGCGTTGGTCAGAGGTTATATCTATTGATTTCAGGTCGTTTCGCTACCCCTACATATTCGTACTAGCTGTTTTGATACCCAGTAGAAAGTCCATTCACTACCAAAACGTTTTCGATACCCGAGTCTCTTTAGATACTTTGCAATAATATAACTAAATATTTTTATAATTAAATAGTTTTCTTTATGATTTGGAATAGGAGACATATTCTAGAAAATGATCTTATAATAACAAAGACATGAAAGAATTTGTATCCTTGTAATTATTAGATAAGTTATCAAACAAATCAGCATCAAATACTAGAACACGAGAGATAGCAGCTTTTGGTTATATTCGTAACTTATCATTTTGATGACACCGCCGTCATTGTCCTACAACAATGTTATATTTCTTCATCAAGTCCCAAACAAGTGTTAGTCGGAACGGATGTTCTTTCTCTTTACTTTTTAAACTTGTAAATTGTCGAACATAAAAACAATAAAATCATATAATCAGCATGTATGTTTGATTTTAAATAAATACGTTACCCGTTTATGTCGGGTTATTATTCATAAGTTAGCCAATGAGCGATAAACCCTGATGCAAATCAGCTAAGTAGCGAATAGACTAGGTGCAAAAGAACATGGGTAGCGAATATGTACAGACAGCGAACTGACAGGTAGCGAAACGTCCAGTTTACAATCTATACTAAAACAGGTGTGTACTTATATTAATTAAACTTGCTCTACAAGCTACTTTTCAATAAGTAAATTCAAAAGAAACCGTGAAAAAGCAAAAAAGAAATTGCCAGAATCATAGCTGTCAATATTTATTTACTGAATTCTAATTTCGTCATACTAGCACCACACTATGCATGAGTTACTTCCATGAACGAAGGGGAGATTACTGCGAAGGGCAATGCTGAAATTAATTTTAAGAGACTGAATGTTAAGAAAATGTTTATCATTATCAAACATGATAGTTTCGTGCTCATAACGATAAAATATTTCATAACTTTTTTCAGGTTAATACCTTGGTTAAATTTCAATAATTGTTATTCAGTAAAACGACATTATTATAATAAAAACAAGTTGGCTTCCTTTAAAAAGTAAGCCAAAGAGAGGTCAGCAGCTGTTGTCACTGAAAGAATGAATCTACTTGTTTCCAAGATCATTTTGAATTTTTAAAACGTTCTGTGACTTAAATAATTATAAAAACTAGTAACCTAACTATTATTAATAGTTAATACCTTATTAGACAAAATGACCGAAACTGACTATAATTTAGTTATTTCAAATGTTTTTTATATTGGCGTATCTATCATTTAAATAAATGAAACAAATTAAGATAACTTAATGTATTTCATACCTTGTAGAACCTTAGGGATCTTCTTATAAGCCCCCAAGGCTTTACTCCCCCCCTCTTTTACAAAAATGCATGTAGTTGTTGAAGCCAGAACTCCCATGTTTAGCTGTTGCTTTTTTAGGCTCATTAAGTTTTGTTTTCCCTTTCAAGCTTTTATTACACCTTTCCTAGTCCAAATGTTTTACAAAATAATCAGCGATAGTATCTGTTAAGCTGGACTAAATATTAAAAGGGCGTAAATTTGATTGAAATGGACTTGTCAAAAATGCTCTGAAATTCGTAAAAAATATTTACCATTTTTTCATGACCATGGCTAAATAGTAATTTGTTCAACAGGCTGATGAGTTTTTCGGAAAAAAAATGCATTTTAGAATTTGTAGTTTTTAAAAAGTAGCATGCATTATAAGAAATGCATCCCTATAATTGTATTTTTTTGTGTTTAGTTAAGGGAATACAAAATCATTTCTGTTCATAATGGGTCGTTTTAACTATGGGCCGTTTTGACCCGATGTTAAATTTTGGTTTCGTTTAAATAAATTCGTATTTTGATTCGGAGCATGCGCATAACTATCTTCGTAGACTGGTTTTCATGATTTTAGGCTTAATATGAGATCATTAACTAAAATTTGATACGCAAAAATGGATGCCGCCAGCAATTAAAGCCAACACTGTGGAGAGGTCTGATGACCTCTCCAATAATCGTCAATAACCAGACCACAACTTCTGCTATAACTTTGACAATATCAGTCGGCACTGAAAACTGAATCAACACACAATATTCTTTTGCTTTGTCTTTCGCTTGTACATTGAACGTTTTCATTTACGCGCCTTCAAGGGGCTGCAGTCATAAGAGGTTTTCAAGTCCTAACCATTTGTTCTGTTACAAGACGATGGTGAAAGCAGATTTATGCATTTTCAGATATTTCTGAGTGTATAAGGAGATTATTTTCTCCTTCTAAGTAAAGAAAAGAGTATCAAATAAAAATAGAGCATATTTATACGGTTATAATTTCATGTTTTTAGATGAGAGGAAATATTAGTTTTTAAACAGTTTTGCAATTATGACCGCCTTTTTTATTATGAAAAAAGCTCAGAGGAGTAACATGGCATAAGGTTAGTCGTTACTGCACTAAGATTATATATATTTAGTTTTCAGTTTATATATAACTGCAGCTTTTGCATGAAATTTCGTATCAAGTTACTCGTTTGGTGGTCGCACAAAATAAAAAGAGGAAGGGAAATGTATCATTATTCACCAGCCGTGATCATCTCTGTTCAGTTCCATTTGACATTTCTCTAAATTCTGTCAACATCAGCTGAACGATGTTCTTCTATATACAATCTTATACTGGCTCACAGATAACTGAATTAATTAATTGTTTAAATTTGACAAATACTTTTTCTAGGTTCACCGTTGACAGCAAAACTGGTGAGATAAGAACTAACTGTCAAAATTGCATACAGGATCTAGACAGAGAAAAACGAAGTGACTACTACATGACACTTTTTGCCACAGACGAAGGCGGAAACAAGAACTCCACTGAAGTCACGGTGACCTTGACAGATGTCAACGATAACATTCCGTTATTTTCTAGAAATTTGTATACCTCTTTTATTTCCGAAAATGACCAGACGACTATTGCACAGGTTGAGGTAAATATAAACAATAATTATTTGCATTCCTTTCATTTTTCGGCGGGGCTGTATTAAAGTTTGACTGAAAATTATGCAATAAAATTAATATTCATACAGCCATAAACTTAATATGAAAAAAATTCAGCCACGAAAAATAATCTGAAATGAAATAAAAATATTATAAATAGGACTAAGTATTTAATTCATTTTACTGAAAATGAAATTGACACTTTTAGCATTAAACTCAACATTATTTGTTTAAATCCTCAATATGCCAATGTCCGAAAAGTATATACTTACAGGGCATTAATTTTGTATTGTTTCATCTTTTTAACGATATTTCTTTTTAATATTCAAAATACTTTAAAACTGTTTATTTTTATGCTCCCGAAGAGAGGCATATAGTTTTTTATTTGTCTGTCTGTCCGTCCGTCTGCCAGTCTGTCCGTCTGTCCACTTTTTGTCCGCTCCATAACTTTGTCAGTCACGGATGGATTTTGAAATACTTTTGCATAAATGTGTGGCACATTAAAACGATGTGTCACATGCAAGACCTAGGTTTTTAGGTCAAAGGTCAAGGTCACACTTGGACTTGGAAAGATATTTTTATAAATTTGCATTGATAGTCGTGTCCGGTCAACAATTCTGTCTTGTATTTTAAAATGACTTGGCATTAATGAGTTTGACATTATGACGACATGTTGCACGCAAGAATCAGGTGTCCAGCTCAGAGGTAAAGGTCACATTCGGGTCATATGTCCGTTCACAACGACAGGTCTTGTTTGTTATTATTTTATATTGTCTCTTATTCTCTCAGACATTTATCGTTTAATACTTAACTAGAGTCTATAGAACTTTGGCAGTCATTATGATATCTATACTATGTTTAGACAGGATTCAGAATAATTGTAAAATACTGTATAACTACAGGTTTCCCCTGCCGTTCTGTCACGATTTTAGTATAGATGTGGTGCATTTCATCTTAGATATGAACATTTTATTACCAAATAACTTGTCCGGGTGATTTTTTTTTCTATTTTCTATAATGGATGTTGGCACTTGTTTATAGTTTATTTTTCAGGCACTGTAAATTTTATTACTTTTCGGTACAAGTTCAAATACATGCAAGTTCTGTAATATAATTTCTGAGCTTATAAATTAATATGATTCATTTCAGGCCACCGATCGAGATCAAGAATATACGAACAACAGTAACTTTACATTTAGCATAGAAGAATCAACTAATACTGATTTAAAAGAAAACCTTACCATAGACAATAAAACGGGTATTATCAAACTTAGTTCACCAGTGGATTTTGAAGCCCTTCATAATTCTAAAGGTGTTGTAAAGGTTACGGTCAAGGTTACAGACATGGGCACCCCACCCCTCAACAGCACAGCGATAGTACAAATAACTGTACAGGTACTGATAATGTATACAGTGGATTTTGCTCTTTTCGCATTCAAAATAAAAAAGACAGGGTTTCTAATGGATTATCTTACTTACAAGTCAGTGAAGTGTAACAGCACACTTATTTTTCTGACAACAGAAGAATAGTTTCAATGTATCAGTAGTATCCTGAATGATTAAGAACACCAGATTCATTTATAAAGAAATAAGTTGATTGATTTGATCAAATGATAGAAGAAACATTTAATTTTTTACATATAAATAAATACGTATATTCAACAAGTTACTACCATTTTATTTTTAGCTTTACGCATACGTCAAGAGCGTAGCTATATTTGTAATGGTAAATACATATATATTTTCAATTTCAGGATGAAAATGATAACGCGCCTCACTTTAATCAGTCTTTGTACAAGGGGCATGTTAAAGAAGACAAGACTTCGAATGCGACTTTCAGTGAGTGGTTAAAATTCTTTTAATCACTGCTTATTATACATACGCTATTTAACTTTGATTACAATGAGATTTGTCGGACAAAAAAGTAGGAATTTAAATGTAGATCACGGGTGATCATGGATGATTTTCTCCTTTTTCTTTTTTCAACATGTGTCAATGTTATCAAAGTGTTAGAATTTTCCTGTCTAATTTTCGTTTACAGTAGACCTTGCACGATGCCATGAACAGGTATTGTGAAAGACAAACATAAGAATCCGGTTATATATTATAAAGCTGATCAAATACTTAAGACATAAAAATGTTCAACAGTGCCAATATGATGACCTTTAGGCTCAAGTGTGTTTTCGTTTTCCTAAATATAGTAACTTATTATGACGTATTCTCCAATATATGTTTGTATTGTTATGGCTTCGGGAGCTTTAAGAGAACATTCTGAAAACTTTTGCAAATTTTCACTAATGCCAACAAAAAAGACAAAGGCTATTATACATGTAAATGTGTTATGGTCTCTACAACGTTACTGTGCTGGCTTCACCAGCTGACATGAGAAATAACAATGTCTGAATAATTCTTTTGGATCGTATTAATTATTTAACTTATGTTGATATCCAATTCCGGATAAATACGTCCTGATAGTTGAAGTCGAATAGCCACTTTCGTAGAAATATGTAATAAATAGTACAATTTCTTGATAAGATGCTGGCCATTTATTCGGAAAACCGTATCTGTTCCGAAATGCATTAAATGCTGTGAGTGCCTTTTTGTAAGTACTTAACGAATTTGGTGCAATACTGTGATCTAAAATGTTTGAGATCCGGTTTTGAAGATATTCCACAGTCGGGAAGGTATCGGCTGCGGTTGCGCTTCCGCTTCCGGTGCAAGCTCCCGAAATCGTTCCATCTGCATACGAGATAAAGAATCACAAATTAGATTACGTTTTCCTTCAACATAACTCGCCTTAATTGCAATGTTAAACTTCAAGCAAAGTATTGTTGCTTCGCGGACTAAAATCATAACCCTATCAGATTTTGATGTAATTGAATTGAGTATGTGAACAACTGTTTGATTATCGCAGTTAAACATAATTTTCTTATTTTGTAATTCTGCCCCCAAGATATGCAGTGCAACAATTATTGGAAATAATTCCAATACCGTGATATCACTGGTTATGCCGGAAGTATGCCATGCTGATGGCCACGACTCGTTACACCACTGTCCCTTAAAATAACAACCAAACCCTATGCTAGCCGCAGCATCCGAATACAATTGAACATCGAGGTTCGAAACCCAAAAACGGTCGTGAAACACAGAAATTCCGTTGTAATTTTCAAAAAATTTTAACCACATCAGTAAGTCTGCCTTAATGTTTTTATTAACCCTGAGATGATGAAATGACTTTTCGAGGCCACAAGTAGCATTTATTACGCGTCGACAAAAAGGGCGACCAGGATATGTTACTCTTGATGCAAAGCTTAACAGCCCAATTAGACTTTGCATAAACTTCAAGGTAACTTTTTCTTTTGATAAGGTTAATTTAATCTTTTCTATCATTTCCTTAACTTTATCTGCAGGCATGCGCACCTCCATCTTGACCGAATCCAGTTCGAGGCCCAAAAAACAAAGAACGGTAACCGGTCCAACTGTTTCTCTTCTGCAATTGGAACTTTCATTTCCAAAAGTAAATTAATGAATTTTTGCATAAGCATTTTTGATGCACCGTAAGACTTATCGCCCCAAGTAGTCGTCCAGATAATGAAGCAATTTCCCAGACGACATTCTTCGTGTCATACAAAATTCAATGAAGCGGGCGAAATTTTCAAATGTACTACAACTGATTGAACAGCCAAAAGGCATGCATTTATCAATGTAATATTTCCCATCGAATTTAAAGCCAAGCTGGTCAAAATCTTTTGGACTGACGGGCAATAAACGAAATGCACTTTTGATATCCACTTTCCAAATTTTACAACTTTTGCCCAAATCTTGTAACATATGATCAGCCTAATCAAATTGCGTATAACGTACTGTACATAACTCGTGGTCAATAAAATCATTAACCGACTGGCCAGCGGGATAGGATAAGTGATGTATCAAACGACATTCACCGGGCTTTTTCTTCGGAACAATACCTATCGGAGATATCCGTAACGAATTAATCGGAATGTTGGAAAATGGTCCTGCGACCCTTTTAGCGCCAGTTCTTTGTAGACATTTTGTCTTACCACGAGTGGATGCTGGCGGGCTGATTTCAATTTTTTTGCCTCCGAAGAGGTGCGTGGGCCAGAGTAATGCAACGAAAACCCCTCTGTAAAACCATTAGATATAACTTGCTTATCCGGGTGATTATAATAAGACAGTTCTCTTTTTAGAACATTTATTTCGATAGGTGAAATCGCAATGTTTGTTATGTCTAGATTTATTATCAATTCGGTTTTGTCATTCCTAATAAAAGACTCCTCTTGCGCCCCTACGACCTATAAATGGCGTTCTTCCTCTTGAACTCCGAAACCGATTGTTTAAGTCATTTGTTCTATTGTTGTTGTGAAACTTTGACTGCATTTGAGTAAATTCAGCGCGTTGTGCTTCAAAACCAAGTAGTGCACATTTAACTTTCGGATGTAAATTGCCGCATTTTGAACATTTGTGCTGAAATTTGCAGTTAGGCCAATAACAATACCCTTGATTATAGTCATTGCATGTCCCAGATTTTTGTTGCAACATTTGTAATTGAGGGGAAGATTGGTCTTTAAAGACATATCTCTTAACCAACGATCTTGATTTAAAGAACCCCATGAACCTGGGCAAACGGCCTGTCTTATACGAAACTGTTCGTCATACAAACGCCAGGAATACCCACCCTGTCTGTTTGCAGCCTCTCTTATTAATGACATGTATTGCAACATTTCGCCAGCTTTCATGGGATGTTCTTTTATATAAACTGACATATATATCAAGAATGCATCGGTCCATTTTTGAATAACCTGAACTTTTTCCCTACATTCTCTCGGTTTTGTTTCAATCTTTCCACTAGCCGATAATGACAAAGTATTCCCTGTGCAAATATCATTTAGCTCCATTGCGCCTTTTAATAACAATGCCATATTCACATATTCCCCTCGACATATTTGAGCTTTTAAGGTTTCTGGGACATGGACAGACAGATCATCGCCTGCACACTATATCGGTTCGACTCCGCGACCGGCAGTGATAGGGTTGCTTTCGATAACGCCTAATTGTAAATTTATGTCACCATCTCTAGCATTTGTTTGACTAAAATTCATGCTTTGATTTATTTCACCACACCCTGTGCTAATGTAATGAACTTCATTGTTGGCCTGGCCTACTGACTGTTTATTAGATCTATTTGTACTTAAAAGACTCTGAAAATCAATAACTTGATTCGAACTATCACCTGAGATATCTCCGGCGTCACCAGACGATAAAACAATATGCTCTACTCCGGGTTCTGTTCGTGTTTTCTTCGGACCACCATCCGCCTGACGTTTCTTGGTGCCAGCCATGCCTTCATCTTCAATGACCAATCGATCCGCTTGAGACCTTTTTGATCCTTTTTTTCTCTTGACAACTCTGAGCTGGTCCACTTTTAAATGCTTTAACGATATTGTGTATTATTTTTCTTGTTCCTTTGCCCCTCATAGTGTCTACTTCTTAATGGATTCTTCGGATTAAAATTTAAAATTATTTTCTCTATGTCTTCTCTCGATGACGATGACGTCACAATGCTTTCGTCATATTCTCTGACCAAGGGGAACAACTTTTGAACCTTCTTTATAAATTACTAATTAAGATCGACAGAATAAACTCCCTTGTTCGCAAAATAATATACGTTATGACATAGTGTCATAACGGTCACTTTTTTACTTCATGACATGTAAAGTGAATAGACTTCAACATGGCAATGGAAATCTATATAATGATATGTGCATCGCTCTTCACCAACTGACGTGTCTATATAATAAGCGACAAAAAATTCAACTTGGTGAACTTTTAGGATCACATTGCCAGCTGATGTGATTACTACACGATATAACAAACCTACTTCACAAAATGTTAAAGATCACAACACCAACTGACTTGAAATTGGCTACTACATTTCTTTGGAAGTCAATATCACGATATGTGCATTTCACTTCACCAACTAGCGTAACTTAAACACGATATTATAAATCCACTTCACGATATGTTAAGATCTCAGCACCCAATGACAGGATTACTTAACAACTTTTTAGGTAAATATAGGAAGCGACTTTGGCTGGCATATAGCGGAATTAAATATTGTGGGTATGATGATACTGCGACTGGCGCATTAAGTGTGATTCTGAGGGTGATTTTTGTTTTGTGTGACATTCACTTTCAAAATGTGCACAAATAAACACAAACCATAATGAGTTATGGGTAACTTTATTTGTGAGAACAATGATAGTTTTAAACCAGCAAATGAGTGCTTATTAATTTAAGACGTTTGTGAGAAAACTTATTTTATCTTCGACAAAATTCTCTAGCTCAAACGGTTTTAAACCATTCTATAAATTCCCTGCATTGTTTATTTCAGCAACGAATATAACCCAGGTGTATGCAAGTGATGATGATGTCACAGAACAAAACAAGAAACTAAGTTATTTTAAGATAGCAGGATCGGACAAATTCTCCATTGATTCCTCGACGGGAATAATCAGTATACGGATAAACGAGGAACTAGACAGAGAGAAGGACCCGGAATACAATCTGAAAATTATCGCTATAGATCAAGGGTCACCACCACTTACAGGCACTACTATAGTATCAATCAATATAACTGATGTGAACGATGAGAAACCAACGTTTGTAAAACGTCAATTTATGACTGAAGTCAAAGAAAATACTATACATGGTTACATTGTTAAAACATGTGAAGCCACGGATAAAGACACAGACAATAAACTCAGTTACAAGATTCTAAACGTTGACGCATACGACGAGAATAATAGACATGTTAACGAAACGCTGGTCCAGGTATGTTTTATTAATTCTTTATGAAGACAGGCTAAAAACTTAGACGCAACAGCTTTTTGATTTTATTCTTATTACCTATATCTGAAACAATTATCTAATAATACGATCTCCAGAAATAAAAATTGCGAACGACAGAGAGATAATAATTCACATTATTTGCCCAAGTTCATGTTCTCATAAATTTCTCCACTTTGCAGTTGCAAAAATGACTTTTCATTGCCAAAGAAAGCATTTGATAATAGTATCATATGGCGGACTTTCTGTTTCAGTACAATTCGTGTTTTATCTGTAGCTCAGCTGTTTCTTAGAGAAATAGAATATGACTCGCCGCAAATGTTCATTCACACTGAGATGACGTGTATTTAACAAGACAATGGTTAAGGTTGATGTCAGCATTTTATTGTCCAAAAATACATTACCGCCAACCTATTCTCGTCTGCTTAACATCTCATTTTAACAATTTTACAGGATTAAACGGTATATATTAAGCCCCGGTGTTGCTAACTTATGTCTGTCCATCTGTCTGTATGCCTGTCCTACAAAATAAATAGAATAATAACAACCTGCGTGTGCATGTCTACAGTGGTATTACTTGATTTCCAACAGAATTCAGAACAAATCGGTACAAATGTTCATCATATTGAAGAAATGTGTCACACACCGGCTTTATAATTCCTTCCGTTTCGTTCATCCCGCCAAGAAATACACACATTAAAGAAGCCTACATGTATCAATGACTTTTTAAAACTCAGTGATACATTTAAGGGTCTAAAACGTAAACAGAAACGTTCATTAAATATATATATATATATATATATATATATATATATATATATATATATATATAACAGTTTGTCTGTCTGCCCTTCTAGTGAATAATTGTATATCTCAGTCCTGCTTTGTATTGCTCAGTCGTACATGATTGAATTTCAAATTGTAATTTGGCAATCATGGTTATTAAGTGTAGCTGAGGTCAAGGTCAGTGGGATATCCTTCATGCACAAACTTTATAGAATAAAGCCTATCTGAATGTTTTTGTTTTTAGCATGGAACTAAAGTCAATAAGATAGATTTTTTGTGTAGTTTCCTTGCATGCTGTACATCTGTTTCCGTGGTTTTAAGTCACTCATTTTCAATCACTTAACTTTTAACTAATTGATAGTCATGGGTTCGAGACTACCACTTATGTTAAACAGTTGGCAGTTTCTTACAGAGAATAGGAAACAGTACTGGTCCTTCGCAGAAACGATAATTGTTCGGTAAACTGTCCACCAGATATGACTTTGATGGTTAGAGGACATTAAACTTACTTAAAATTAACCTTGACACACAAAGGCACTTCAATAAGTACAGATTTGTCAGTACACTTCAAAGTTCACTTTAACAGCAATGTGTGAAACCAAACACTTTCTCCAGAGCTTTCAGGGCCGTGACAGCTCTTATTTCTGTTTTTCCCTTGTATTAAACACACCTTTTTAACAACTCTGGTATGTTTCAGAGTAGATTACAATTTACTTTGCAGAACTACTTCGATGTTCATCCTGCAAACGGTAGTGTGTATGTGAACGGTACCCTTGATCGGGAGACAGCTCAGACCATCATATTAGAGATCCAAGTAAACGACACAAAAACTGTACTTAATGAGCAAACTGATAATGGTATAGAGCATTTAGTTTATTGTCAATAATTAGAAAATATGAGAGACATTTAATTGATTATGATATTTTTTTTCGACAGCGACCCATACCTTTTGACAGAAAGCTCCAGTTGTATTTTTGTTAAAACTATGTTAGTAAGTGTAGTTTTTTCTGACTCATTTTTTCAAGACAAAAAATACTTATCGCCTTATCGAAGACCATGCTAAAAACAATACAAAATATCCAAGATGATCTAGTATTTTAAACACCATGTAAGAATATTCACTGAAGCAATCTATTCTAAGGCATAACATACATTTAGCATTTTTATAGTTCATGTTTTGATTTCAGTTTCATTTTAACATCTTTTTTGCATGTTTCTCTTATGCTCGTTTACAGATTATCTTTTTTTGTTTTAGACATTTCACACGTCCAAAAACCACGAAAGTCCTTCATTTTTTCCATTTCACATTTATATCCAGACCTTTCATATTCTTTTGTTTTGAATTCTTTGAAGAAGACATTTTTGTTAAGGACAAATAAAGACATGAATTTATCGTTATCTCCAGTTAATCTAACTATCACCCTTTTGGATGTAAACGACAACCGCCCGAAATTTGAGAAACACGAATATCATATAAATGTATCCGAAGATGCCGATAATGAGAGAAAATACGAAGGGCCAAAAGCAACAGATAGAGACGTCAACAGAACTATAACATATAAATTACTTGCGGGACCTAACTCAACAGATTCCTTCAGGATAGATAATGCAACTGGTAAAGCATAATTTTATCATTTATAGTTATGAATGGACAGACAACATAATTCTTGTTGTTGTTGTAGTTGTTGTTTTCAAAATGTTGTAACTGCTCTTAGGAATGATTTTTTCTCAGAGGAAAAGTGTTTTTGTGTCTCCCTACACTTTTTCCTGTAGGGAGTGTTTATATTTTTATGGAGAAAAATATTCCTATCGTATTCAGTGAAAAAATCGTAGGTAAATACTTTAGAGCTGGAGGACGACTTATATTTTTTTCTCTCAGTCTTTACTGTATTCCCAAGAAGATCATAAACTCGAACTACATCAACAAAAATTATAACTCTTCGTTTTATTTTTGTTTTTTTGTATTTAGTTTTGACTAGAATTTTTGGTTCAATGCATATTTCAAGGATAATATTACGCTTTTACCCGTGCTAAAATTTACCTTATGAAGTCATTATCCTCTGTCAGGTTTAAGATAATGCGTATTTTAAAAGTGAATATTTCTAGGTTATGATCATGTGTCAGTAAGAAATAATGTTTCATAGTAAGTTAACACGATTCTGATTTCACTGGAGGGTATATATAAACTATTCTAGGTCCAGTCTGAGAGTGAAGAAATGTTGTTATACAACAGGATGCTCCTGTACGATATATACCTTATGATTTTATTGATCTAAACCTTCATTCAATAGAAAATTTATAAAAATCCTAAAGCAAGTTTTAGATATAGATTTTTATTTTACCACAGGAACGATAATAAAGCAAGGAGATCTGGATAGAGAGAAAAACAGCAGTTTTGTATTGCAAGTTACTGCGACAGACAACGGAGTACCACCATTGACTTCTACTGTAGATGTTTATATTGAAATCCTTGATGTTAATGACAATCCACCAGAATTTAGTCCAACAAGCAAAAATACGAAAACTCTACATATAAATGAAAACTCTGAAAACGGCACGGTTCTTATAAACATAAATGCTACAGATGAAGACGAGGGGCCGAACAATAATAATATAACATACTACATTGAAACAAATAATTATTTTGAAATCAACGAAACTTCGGTAAGTTAAAGTTGCCGATTTTTCCCACTCCTACTTAATGTTTTTTTTTTAATATAAGAAATCTATGTATCGATGTTTTAAAATTCATTCAGGCAACTTAAAAATTTTGACTGCTATGCCTGTGAGAAGGCAGTCTTTTTTGTCCCGACATTATTTTAGATGAAAGAAATAATTCTATATATTCTTTAAACATCTTCGGGATAGTTAGATACCAGTCATATATCAAGCATTTCTAAAAGCTTAGTTATTTTGAAACATTCAAAATATTAACAACTGAGATATTGTCTCAAGTGATTAAAATTCATCTTTAGGGCATCGTTTCGGTGTACAAAAGTCCAGACCGTGAAGAAATGCCTCAGATCAAGCTCACAATCATTGCAAAGGATAATCCAATTCAAAAGGAGACACAAGAAAGCAGCTCCGTGACTATCACAGTTTATGTTGATGATGAGAATGACAACAGTCCAAAATTTGCCCAGAATTACACGCAGAATGTAGAGGAAGATAAAGTCGTTGGATCTTTGGTACTTCGGGTCAGTGCTACTGATGACGACCAACCAAATACTGAGAATTCAGACATATCATATACATTTCAGAATACATCTGAAAACAATTCTCAGTTGATATAAATACTGGTGAAATTAAAATTGCATCATCCTTGATTGACAAAGTAGGTAACTATACACTGAATGTTGTTGCCTCTGATCATGGTACTCCTCAAAGAAACGGATCTACAGTCGTGGTCATACATGTAACAGACAAAAATCGACATCCGCCCGTCATAGGAAATTTATTGTACAATCATGAGATTAAAATATTTGAGGTAAACATGCACATACTTTCTAACTTAGAAAAGGTTGTATATAGAGTTCAAAGATTTTGTAAGAATGTTTTAATTATATCTGTATTTGTTCTCATGCTTAAGAAAAGATTTTCTTTAGTTGAGGTATTTAGTTGTAGGATGATTAGAACTAATGGAGATTACCAAACTAATTTGAAAAGCTGGTTTATGTACTATAAAATCATACAATAATATTAAAGTCTAAATAGTAGAGCCCGTTATTAATTGCAGTCCCAGACTCTGAAGAGATTATGGTTTATTAGCCTTTATATGATAATAGTTTGTCTAAACTGACGAGATCAGTGTTTGTCCGGCTTACCGAAAGTAAATGCTCTTAGCTAGCTGTCTGAATTATATGAACAGTTCATGTTCTTGTTTGCAAATATGCGTTCAAAAGTAGTCAGTCATCAAAAATTAAATTTGAAAGAGAAAGTTATGTTACAAGAAATAAAGAATTTGCTTGGTACTTGTGCAAAAAAAGACTTATTTCCGTCCTTAAGATATGAAATTTTGTAAACGCGAAAATAAAATTAAACCAATTTTTGTAATATTCCTAGATACTGGATTTTATAAGCGAGGGTTTCCATGGCGCTCCATTTACGAATTTTAAAAAGCTATACCAGACTATCGTCTGCTTTTTTTCTCGTGGAAAACAACTGAATTTACCTAAGTAACAGGATGTCTTATGATCTATATCACATTTCTTTCTTTTTAGTGTGTAAAACCTAACTCCGTTATTCATACTTTCAACTATTCTGATGGGGATGTCGGCGTAAATGCAGAAGCAAGCTTCAGTATCAGCATTTTACAGGACAATATAACTGGTGTTTTCGATATAACGAAAGAGGGCAATCTGACTGTGAAGAGAAAATTAAACGTCAACGAAAAGCAGTCATACAGTGTAATATAAACATGCTTTATTTTAGAAAATTGAAGTTGATACTTTTTCCACTTAATAAGAAGCACTTTACCTGAACAAATGGTGTAGCTGTAATTTTAAGGCTTTTTCGTTCAACATGTCCGCCCACTTTTTAAGGGGAATAGTTTTCGTGTTGTTACTTGTCTAAATCGATCATCTTTATTAGTGAATCGGCGAGTATTATTTTGTTTATACGTTGTTTGTTTCTCGAATATTAAGAATAAAGTTTATTGAATTTACTTGTAGTTTGGAATTACGGCGACTGACAAGGGTGAACCAGCACTGTCATCTAAAACGCTAACAATTACGGTAAAAGTTGTAGATGTAAATGACCATCTCCCGTCTTTCGAGAGGACACAGGTGACATGGCAGATGAAAGAAAATATCAATGATACACATTACATTGGAACAGTAACTGCATTAGACGAAGACGCGGACTCGACTATTTGCTATTCCATAGGTAAGTGAGGTCATATGTGATAGAAGAAAAAAGTATTCAAGCAATAGAAAGTTGTTGAATTTAAGTTACGCAAGAGCAGGGTAATGCCATCAAATAGCCGGTTAGTTTAATCATGTCTTTAGAGCAATTACAAGGTTTTGCGCCTACGTAATCTTATAGATTTTTTCAGAATTTTTAAGATGTTATTGAAGTTCATAATTCGACATACAATGATTATGAATGAGTTTCTCATTTAAATCTGATTTTATTTCTTTTCTACTCCAGAAAAGATTGTGAATGCTTGATGCATTTCGCTCTATTTTGAATACTTCAACAGTCTGAACATTAAGATTCTTCAATAGCGAGAGATTTCTGTTTAAAACGTTCCTTCTGTATGTTGCACTTCCGTTTTACGTCTTCCTTGGATATTAATAAGTAATTTCAGATAAAATAAGCCGATTATCAACAGTTAAAGAATTCAAATGTTTAGTGAAATGTTTAACTGTTGATCATTGGCTTACGGGACAACCATCGTTTGCAAATGTAATGTAAGTTCATACAAACATCTTTTAATGGAAGTTTAGGGGCAACACCAGCTGTATACTTACATATCCTTATGACACCCGACTCCCAAAAATAACTTATTTTTGTCTCTTTTGTCTGTAGTTCATAACTTGTGTCTACTTCCCCTTTGTACGAGTATAGACTGTTGACAAGAGTTGAAGTTCCAAGTTTTTCGTGCTCGACTACGAATTTTACATTTTTTTCTATATTTCTTAAAAGGACAGGATAAAGAATATTTCTACGTCAATGAAAGCACTGGAGAAGTTTTTAGTAAACAAAAGCTTGACCGTGAAACCAACTCCACCGTTTCAATACAGGTTTCTGTAAGAGACTGCACGACTGTCAAAAATATTTCAAACAAATGCGACGATGAATCTAGGAAACAGATTGAGGAAAATAGAAATAAAACGAGTGGCACAATAAAAATAACCATAGATGTACTAGATATCGACGATAGTCCCCCTGTGTTCAAGCAGAAACAGCTTGCCACTGGAATGAGAAGGAACACCGAGGCAGACACTGAGCTTGAGCTTTATTTAAAGGTATGTCTATACCTTCGACTCATGTAACAAAAATCTAAGGGTATGTCTTTTCTTTCAACTCATGTAACACAAATCTAAGGGTATACCTATACCTTCAACTCATATGACACAAATCTAGGGGTATGTCTATACCTTCAAATCATATAATACAAATTAAGGGGAACGCCTATACCTTCCACTCTTGTAGCACAAATCTAAGGGTATGTCTATACCTTCAACTCATTTAACACAAATCTAAGGGTATACCTTTTCTTTCAACTCATGTAACACAAATCTAAGGGTATGCCTATACCTTCAACTCATGTAACACAAATCTAGGGGTATGTCTAAACCTTCAACTCATATAACACAAATCTAGGGCTATGCCTATACCTTCCACTCATGTAAAACACATCTAGGGGTATGTCAATACCTTCCACTCTTGTAACACAAATTTAAGGGTATGTCTATACCTTCAGCTCATGTAACACAAATCTAAGGGTATGCCTATACCTTCAACTAATGTGACACAAATCTAAAGGTATGCCTATACCTTCAACACATGTAACACAAATCTAGGGGTATGCCTATACCTTCAACTCATGTAACACAAATCTGTGGGTATGTCTATATCTTCATCTCATGTAACACAAATGTAATGGAATGTCTAATTCCTTCAACTCATGTAACATAAATGTGATGGTATGTCTGTACCTTCCCTTCGGGTAACACAAATTTAAGGGTATAAAGGCTTTTAACTCATGTTACACAAATCTAGCGATACGCCTTTACCTTCCACTCATGTAACACAAATCTAAGGGTATGTCTATACCTTCAACTACAATGACACAAATCTATGGATATGTCTATACCTTCAACTCATGTAACACAAATTTAAAGGCATGTCTAAACGTTCAACTCATTTAACACATATCTAAAGATATGTCTGTACCTTCAATTTATAAAACATAAATCTAAGGGTATGTCTATACCTTCAACTCATGAAACTTAAATCTAATGGTATCTCTATACTTTCAACTCATGTAACACAAATGTAGGGTATGTCTATACTTTCAACGCATGTTACACAAATTTAAGGGTATGTCTATACATTTAACTCTTGAAACACAAATGTAATGGTATCTCTATACTTTCAACTCATGTAACACAAATGTAGGATATGTCTTTACCTTCAACTCATGAAACACAAATGTAATGGTATCTCTATACTTTCAACAAATGTAACACAAATGTAGGGTATGTCATTACCTTCAACTCATGTACACAAATATGCAAAGTGAAATACTCCGAAACTACTTTTATAGTAAGTGCAGAAGATTGAAACTTAATACTGAGATCCATCTAGCTTGCTTACTATCTTTCGTTGCCTACATAATTTCTTCAAGGTAGTTCTCGAAACTTGTCTCCCTTCTTTCTCAGGTATTCCTCGTTAATTGCCCCTGATATCTCCTTCATGTATCCGCATGAGGGAGGCAAACATGCATGTTTTGCTTAACTTACGTTTTTTTAAACTAACTTTTTGTCTACTAATTTGTATTTTACTGCCATTTGTTCGCTGCTATGCTTTTATATAAGGCGTTATGCAGGTATTATTTACTTTAGAATGAGACATACATCAGTGATGCAGACACTCCTCAGAACGGGATTATGTCATGGGTGTTCTCCAACTATGGAAACATAACAGTAAGTCCGGAACTTAAACATCAGATTAAGGCTGACAGTGGTGCAAGACCATGTGCTGATGGAATAAACGTAAGTTAAATCTAGGGTCTTTTAAATTTTTAGTCACATATCATCAGCTGACTTATAATAAGTAACCATGTGTTGGCATATCCCGTCCTCTTTAAATATAATTGTGCGGGTGATAATGGTTTTTATTTTTATTTAAATCCAAGAGATTTTTGCAGCTTCTGACTGTTGTAAGAACTTACTTTACTTTTTAAAAAGTTTGCCTTTGACTATGAAAAAAAGCAAAATGATATCTTTATTAACTCAAATGCATATTCATTGGAAGCGCTTTTAAAGTCTGTAAATATCAAAACAATACTTAGAGTATTTCAGCTGAATTAAATTACGTTTACAGTACATTCCTTTTCAGCATATTTTCTGTGTAACTCGGAATGGTACTATTATTAACAACAAGTTTTTCAGCGAAGACTTGTCCGGCCATTTCATTCTTACTGTTAAAGTCGAGGACAAGGGTGGTTCTGACACAGCTGATATCACGGTTTGTATCTTAAATGTTTTCAAGTAAAAGCACAATGTTTGAAATCTATAATTTCTTGACTTTTATGTCATTTTACAGCTATTTTTCTCTTTTAAAGCGTACATTGCACAGAGCGAATTGTAAGAACAAATTGTTGAATGTCTAAAACGTACACAATCAAATTTTAATTCTTGTAAATCTTCCAACAAGTTTTCCTCTTTCATTCAGATCTACTTGATTAGTGACTCTCAAGTGATTACCATGACAATACGTAACAACAAAGGTGATGTTGCTCTTTTTAAAGATTCTTTGCTGAAGTAAGTATTTTTTACACTTTGTTTCGAGCCGTTTATGTTGCTTAATAAATGAATGAGGTAAAAGCAAAAATATTCAAAGTCCTTTTACAAATAGAATAAGATAAAACCATACTGGTTCGCGACCTATAACCGGACGTTTTTATAACTTTTTTTACAAAAGCTTTACATCTGTTTACATTACACGTTAGACTTTTTTACCTGTAGGAATTTATATTCAAGGTCTCTCTGACGTCATGGGGATTTCTTATTTCTAAATATAGAACACATGTATTGAGGCCCTGACATAGGGTCATTAAATTATGTTAATTTTGCTTAAAGCTGTACCATGTTTCCGGACGGTCCGTCAACATTCATCAAAGTTGCATTCTATAAGATAATTGACATTTTACTGTCAATGATTAATTGATTAAATAGTATAGATATATATTTTTTGCTATTCTGGTATATACATAGAAAATATGTATAAAACAAAGCTGTGCCGTTACTGAAACTTGTGCGGTAACAGACAACAGTTTCTGAATTGTTCCAGTTATTTTATAAATCACATGTCTTCCAGTTCGACACTGAAACATTATCATGTTTGTTTTTGGAAATGTTCGTCTGCAAAGCATGTTCTTACACTTGACCCCTTTCTAAAATTTCCGGGCCTCAGTAAAATATTTGCGCATGCGCATTGCGTGATATGTAACTTTCCCCGCGACCAGGCAACAGGTCAAATTGCACACAAATGTAAATATTGCATTTTCGACAAATATACCTACAAATTGTTGTCGTTGTTGATTATGGTTGCTTCAAAATCAAGCGCCTGAGTGATCGACAACAAATTATCAAAGTTAACAACGAAATAAAGCGTTTGCGCGGGTGTTCGGATTGTAGGACGTCAGACTTTATAGGTCGCCAACCAGTATAGCTTACATTTCCCTCAATATGTATTGCAATAGTATTCTTTTGATGTAAACTACCCCTTGACACAAATGCACCTGCATAGATCTATTGAATACTAAACTGATAAAATAATTAAGTTAATAATATTTTTATAAGAATTAATAGTCGGAAAATTCTCAAATGTTAATCAAAACAGCTTTATGCAATTATTATAATCATGTTATCTTGATTTTGAAAATTTACTTTCCTAAAAAACTAAAGACTATTAATATAAGGATATCATTCTAGGTCTTTAAGTCAACTACTTGGACACACTGCAGTATTTGACAGTCTTCAAGACCACAAAGAAAATGGAGCAATTAACCCGCAAAGGTATGTAAAGGATTTCATCGCAAGTTTCAAAACGTTTCCAGATTAATTCTATTAGTATCCATTGAAACAGTTGCCATTGTTTGCTACTAAATGTACCAGTAGAGTGTGTCGTTATATCCCCTTGCAGATAGGCGAGAGGGACATGGTAATGACCATGACACAAATAGATTTTTGAAATTTCACACAATTTTGAGGGCACTGAAAGGAAGTGCTGTGTAGAAGGGTCGTTAGTCTACCTTGCCCCATTATTAATCGTCTCTCTTTATATAGTCTCAGCTTATCCGGACTGCTATTTCAAAAAGTGAATAAAGGAATTAGATTGCTTATTGCTTACATCAATAGTGGTTCTCAAGGTAGAGTAAGTTTCTCATACGATGAGAAAGAATCTCAGATGGTTTGAAGGTGATGGGGGCCTAAAGACTATAACTCTACCTTCACGCGTTTTTGAATTATACTCCTTTATAATATTGCAACAAAATGGCCCAAACACCACACAAAAATTATTCTCAGAATTAAGTCGATATTCTCATAGTAACAGTGTACATTCAGTAGATGTGCAGTTTAATTGAACCATTAATATGTCTTGTCTCATTTTTATAATTTCTTTTTTATGAATGCTTGCCCTTAATCATCGTCGGAAACCCACGTTCGATCCATTCCGTTTCACTCTATTTATCTACCGTGGGACAATTGCTTGGTAAAATTTCGTACTCATGAATAATTCATTACCTACTTTCATTGGTTTCCGTAAGATTTCCCTTGCGGAATCTCAGCCAGTGAAATTACTTGTTACAATTTGCCTTCCGCGCCTATGTTTAAATCATGGGAAATACGTCTATTTTAAGTAACTTGTCATTATGCCTATTCTCCACACTGAAGAGTGTCTATTTGTAATGCGGCATCTCATTCGACGAAGAGTTACATCCCTTTGCTAATAAATATTCATGAAAACGAATAATCAGCAGTCAATTATCCCACGGTACATAATGTAGTTGTGCGGAATATGTACCGGGGGTTACCGACGATGGCCCTTAATATAATTTTAAAAAAATAGCTTTGTTGTTAATGCTTCACAAAGTGATGGAGGAGATTAAGAGGACGTGCAGTGTACAAAAAAACTGTAACTCTGCATTGTCGTTATTTGAAATATCTCACTAGTCATCTAGTTTTTATAAGAAGTAAGTACATTTATATGTCCATCTGTGCATAATATACTCTTGAAAATTGTGGAAAAATCACAGTCTTCTTACTTCTATCAATTTTGTTTGCTGTGTGTGAAAGAAAATAGTTGCCAAATTAGTTTACGGAAGAGTGAGAATTGTATTATTGAACGTAAAGAAAAATATTAGCAATACGTCTGTTCTTATGTGTATCTATGCGTCTGGTCGAGAAAAAAATATGGTATTATTATAATGTTAACATCAGTACTTTTCGAATTATGTTAAACTTTAAAAAACAATGTTTCAGGAATTACTCTTAATATCTTTACTATTAAAAGAATAGGTTCGCCGTTTTGTCGGAGAAACAGCGCGATCTCAAGCTATTCTGTTCTTTGTCGTCGAAGCACTCATATATGAGCATCTAAAGTTGATATTTGTTGGGGTTTTTTTAAATAAGCACTGATATGTACGAAAATAGAGGAAATAAACAAAAAGGTACCGAAAAACAACTAAGGCTAAAAATAGAAATGCTACAAATAGATTTTGCTTAATTTACTATAAATAGATTTTGCTCGATTTAATCGATCGATTACAGGCTTGCAGCCTGTGATGAAACGAAGCTGAAATTTGAATGTTTTGAAGTTTCTTCATGAATTCAAATCAGCCCCTGCGACGTATCCGCCCGTCAAATATGAAAACCAGTATAATCGTCGAATTCAATGGGAAACAAAAGGAAACAGATAATTGATGATGACTCCATCAAAAATCATTTGATGGATGGACGATTCGATGGACCACTCCGTGAACGTTTTTTCGCCTCTCCTCGCGTCACTCCATTTAAAATCCTGGGAAATGTGCTAAAAGAGCAGCCTTTTTCTTTTAAAATGCTGAGGCCATGTATCCTTCAGGGCAGTTGAGAGGAGTCAAATTATCGCCGCATGGCGATAGAGGGAAATAGAAATGGTCTTAGTGCGTCCGTCTGTCCGTGTGCGTGTGTATGTGCATCTGGATTTCGTGTTCGCTCCTTAGCTTCTAAACCCCTGGAAGGAATTTCATGAAACTTTGGTCAAATGTTCATCCCATCTAGACGATGTGCAAAACCTATGTACCAACCTGGCCAGCCCAAGGTCAATGTCACAAGTGGTGGTCAAAGGTTTGAGCGACATTGAACATCAAGCCAAACAAGTGGTGGTACTTATGTCAAATCACTGTAAAATTGATAAAGGTGTTATTTCGCCTGATTTTTATAAAATGAACCTAATCATGATTTGGGACATGATACAATCTTAAGTTGGGAGGGGAGGTGGGAAAGAGTCTATGTTTCAACTGTGCCGGCTCAAGGTCACTGGTCACCAGTGTTGTTCAAAGGTTTAGGCCATGCATTTCTTGTCTGCTCCATAACTTTTAAATACATGGAAGCAATTTTATGAAACTTTGGTCCTGCTAATCTGGTATAATTTATTCACTCTCCCAAATACAGACATTTTCCTGTCATGGATTGTACTATCACTAATTAATGAATAGCCCAATGTGCAACATTTTCTTTACATACATAAACATATTTTTCACTTCACATTTCTTTCACTATCAATAACTTTTTCAACATTTGCTAATGTACCGAGGCATATTGCTGCCCTTCAGACTGCCTTGTGAAATATGTCTTTAAAGAGGGTGGCACAAAAGTTTTGAAAAGTCACCAAGGTGGCACAACGATTAGTCTGTGAATCATAAAACATTAAAATATATTATCTACATGTTTTATACGTCCGAGGTACTTTACTACAGTTTTAAACATGGTCAAGCCTATTGTTGAAGTATAATACAATTGGACTTTTAGGAAACTTTTCCGTGTAAAAACATTTTATCATGTTGCGGCGCTTCGCTATTCTAATTTACACGCCTTTTTGAAAATTCCGGTATCGAAAACATTATAAAAGGTAGTAGATTAATCAGTTTACAGATAAATAATATCACGTTCTTCTCTCGCTACAGACATAACTTTCTTATGCAAATAGGTAGATATTCTCTCTATGCCCGAGCTTGCGCGGGTCCCCATCCAGTATTATATACAGACCAGACTTTTAACTAACGAAATATTTCTGTAAGCGTATTTTCAGAATTGTTTTTGTAGCGTGTACGCTTACTTTTTCAAGATGTAGGAAGTTTTCTGGGATAGAAAAATATGAACATTTATATCGTTTCCTAGGCCTAGTGAGTAAGGCTTTCGGCAGTGGACTACGAAACTAGGAGTCGAAGGCTTGTTCCGACGAAGCCTGTCAGAGAACTGTAAATTTGGTCAAGAAAAGTGTCCTGTCCTTCTGACGTCAGGCATATAGGGAAAATATATGTACATGACTAACACTGTCTTGTGAGCCACGGAGACTAACCATGTCAGTAGGGGTGACAAGTAACAAGCGGATTACTTTCTTTTATCATATCGGAACATGTGATGAAAGCTCTGTCTTCATTTTAAATTGTAGTTGTATGTATCAACTTAACATCCAATAAATGTTTTTATTTTGTTGTTGCTTTTTGCCGGTAGTGCCTTTCGTTTTGTTACAACAAAACAACGTTTAAAAAAAGTCTCTGAAAGTTATTTTTTCGCCGGGTACCTTATGACATCTGTTCAAGTGATCTTCCACGAAAAAGGAAATTTATTGTTCGTCTGCGTAGATAGATGTTTTTCCTTGTCTTTGACCTCGCAAAAATGTCTTACCGCTATCAATGATTTTTCACCGAATGTCTAGACGAACGATAAATAATCTTTTATTTTGCAAATATAAATGAAATTTGCAGTTTACCGAGGTTGTCCAGTATTGCTTTTATCTCGTGCCTTGTTGTGAGAGAGCGTTTAAACAAATGAGTGAGTTTATATATTTTGTCATCATCATTATCAAAATTATCATCATTGTGACTTTTTTATCATTATGAATGTTGTTACAATCATTATTATTTCAGTGCTGATCTAAGCTTTCACGTCGTCGATAAAGATACAAAGGCAGTGTTGCCAGGAAAAGATGCCATCGAGTAAGAAATAATTGATATGAAATTGTTTTGATTCTAATAAAAATTAGCCAGAAAATATGGCGATTTATAAGGAACTACAGCTATAAGTCAAAATTAGTTTCTAATTAAAGCGATTCTAATAATTCCAAATTTCAGTTGTTTTAAAACATGCAGATACATGAACAAAAAAGATGATATTCATATCGGATGCAATACATTTTCATTTTTTCCCTTTTCATGCAGTTAAAAAGTTTGTGTTTACAGATTATTCGATAGAGAAGCAAACAATCCACAAATGATAGCTCTACAAAACCAGTACAACGTGATAAATGTTGCTCAGGTTGGACAATTATACGTTGCTGTTAATTGTTTTCAATTGTGTAATATCTTTTAAAAATGACGTTTCTTTTAAAGTGCTAAACGTGATTTACTTTTATCTCTGCCTCTTCTTTTTCCTCTGCCTGACTTTGATTTTAGCTTTATTTAAAGTTTGAGAATTTACCAGAAAATATCTGATATGAATATGTAATTCTGATTTTTTATTTAAAAAACTAAGCTGTTTTGAAGTCTTGTATTTGTTAACATTTTATACACCAGTCACTTTTCTTTAATCATATTAGTTATGAAACAGAGCTACAAAATTCTTTGTCTCGGCTATAGCTGAATGATTGAAGTCGTTGCATTTTTACTTGTAAAACAAATTGTGGATAGAGCTCAGTTCAAATTGATTCTAGTATGAAAATTATACTGTTCTGTGAGAAAATTAAATACAGATATTGCCCTTCTTTTCAGGTTATATCAATCAGCTTTTACTATCAAAATTTTAGTTTCTATCATAATGATATTATTCATTATGTAAAGGTAATTTGTATAAAATCACTTTCTCCCGTCCTTTCGTAAAACAATTTGGAAGCTTAATGTCCATTTTTAACGAATACAATCAAATGAACACTAATTTCAGCAAAACATGGGAGAAACAGATAAAGAGACCACTTCCGTGAAGCTTACTTTTATTCTCTTGGCAGTATCAATTGCAGAAGCGGTTATCATTTCAGCTGTCGTTCTCATCGCTCTTTCAGCCAGAAAAAAGTAAGAGAAGTATCTTTTTAGTGTATACATGTACATGTTCTTATATCTTAAAGGTATAATTATGAAAAGTAGTTGATTTCGAGCCATAGTCATCTTCCGTTGCATCTAGTCTAATTTTCAAAGTGCTAAAATGTACTTTTTGACATTGTATTGAATTTTGCACTTAAATATAAATCATTTTAGATCTTGTGTAATTTATCAGTTAAAGTATAATCGCAAAAAAATGTTTTATTTCATTGATTTTGTTAGTTTTCATTAATATACATTATGGTCTTACGTTATTAGTTAAAGTATAATCGCAAAAAAAATGTTTTATTTCATTGGTTTTGTTAGTTTTCATTAATATACATTATAGTCTTACGTTCGTGGTTAAATGATGGGCATCTACCTGAAGCACTGGTTGAAGAATGTCTTTCAATCTTGATTTATGTATCTTTATCAAAGTTAAGTTTCCTTGTGTCACCTTAAAATAGAGAAACAAAGTTTTTTCTGTTGTTGTTGTTGTGGTAAATGACCCATTTTGAATTGTGAACAGAAGTGTTAGCTACTTTTCACGAATAAGTTTAAAACTTCCGAGACAAAATATGCCTTAACTTTTTTATCATTTCATCAATAGTAAAAAATGATAAAAGATTGAAACTTATCTTCCTTTCGTATTCAGGTTCCGCAGGAAGCTTAAAGCAGCTGTAATCAACACGCCAGGTAATCACTTTTTGAAATTTAACAGCTTGTTAGAAAATAACCAGTACGAGTATTTCTTTAAAGGATTTTTTTGTTTAGTTAAGTTAAACGCAATCATTTCAGATTGCTTGTTTACCTAACCATTATTCCAGGGAAGGATCAGTACCAGACATTAATTCAACTTTAAGCTGTAAATTTTAATCGGCTGTTTACTGATAACAAGTCCGCGACTTTTAATACTCCACCAAGGGTTGAAAAGGGGAACAACTGCGTCACTGCAATATTTTCAAGCATATCTCAGCAGTGTAAAGACTAATGCGTATTTAACATTTAAAATGATATGTGAATTTCTGTATAATGAAATGCTTCTCTAGTCCATGCAATGCAAGTATCATATAAAATAAGTTATGTATATAAAGATAAATATTTGATATCGAATTTGTATTATACGAAGACAAGCATTAATATTTTGTTTTGAAACGAAAATATTTTGAATTACGTAATATTTACTAGATATAAAATTGTCATTAAATAGATATGGAAATGCATGTACACGAACAGAAAGAGATAATTGTACCTGGGAGCAATATGTACTCGAAACAGTAAGAAAAATATTTATGTATTTGCCTGTATGAACTTGAACATAAACACGTTCTTTTGGTTTAATTAATGTTAAGGCATTACTAAAAAACTAGATCAAATGTATTAGCAAGTTCTAATACTCAACGGGTTTCATATTTCAAAACAAGGAAAAATATGTGCATTTTTACCGTTTTCTATGCCAGTCATAAACATGATTGATTGTTTCGCAGTATCAAGTTTTCTGCTTCTTACAACTATTAAAAGAGTTTTCAAAAACGTTTGCAAAGGCTTTCTTCTCACACGCCGGTGAAAGTTCCTAGTTTTTTCTCAAAAGATTAGTTGAATTGATGTGCTGGTGTGATACAAACGTATTAAACCGCCTTAAATCGTATTCAGCAGATAAAAAGGTTTAATTTTTTTAAATCGATTACTAAATACTTATTTCTTCTGTATAATTTCAGACATAATCCATTATTAGATGCCGACATCAGTCAAAAATTTCAGGAGGCTAATATTGATGGTAACAGTACTGACAGGTGAAGTTACCAACATGTTTATACTTGTATATTTTAATTTCCAGTGCATTCAATAATTGCCATCGTGCCGAGTTCATTACTTAAGGAAGGCAAGAATAATCAAAGTGTTACTATTCACCATTGTCCAATTTTACTTACATAATCTCGACTGATAGTTGTGGCTCTAGACAAAATGCTTCCATGATCCTGTAAAGAATTTACAGACTGTGGCTTTCGTTTCATCTAAAATCTGAAGTAGCTAAAAGGGAAACAAAAGAATATACGTATTAATCTTCTTAGAAAATTTGACTTGTTTTCGATTTAGAAACTGTACAGAGAAAATTTGAATTTTTTGTCCAGGCAGGCAGAGAACAGAGGACTCGGTTTGGTTAAACGAATTAAAACACACAAAATTGTCAAAGTTATATGTAAATTATTCAGACAAAAACGACGGCTTTCACTTATAGAGATATTTATTTGAAAGTACGCCTTTAACTTTCATTGCAGTGGTAACTGGTGTATATTAAAAGGATTTGACTGATTCACTTTGCCAAAGATAATTCTTTTTTGGACTGTGAATGCTTTGACTGGTGTGCATGCAAAACCATTAAGGGGGTGTTATTTTTTCGGAACTTTTCAGTCATGATGATCGCCTAATGAGCGTATTTTCAGGTACACTGGCTCAAATACTGGTCTCTCATAAAAACCGGTATTTTATTAACTAAAGTAAGAAAATGCCCAAAATTAAAAGTTACTTGTATGTCTCATCAGAATTGTCTGTTTTATAGTTGTGACCTACATACCAATGTCAATAACTAATTTCTTGGTTTATAGCTATGAGGACGTCGATTTGGACGAAAACGCCATTGACGACCCGCACACAGTCTATGACAAGATGGAAGAGAGAGAGGTCACACTGGACATGTATACGGATGATACCAACCACAACGTGTCTAGTGAGGATCTTCTTGATGCCGCATTACATCATCATGCCTTGAAAAAATCCAGGGAAAGTCTGGATAAAATAGATAATGATGAAGAAGATGTATCCACACGATACAACCCGGCTGCCTTTCTAAATGAGGCATACACCTGATGAATTTGAGAGTACAGAAATTTGAATGTTTCCATGTTTTGACTGATTTTTGCTAAAGTTTTCCTTAACATTACTTAGATATATGTAATTGGACATTTTTAACCTGCTTAAATTTATATGTAAACAATTTCATTATAATCACAACTCATAGTCAGATTTTATATTATGTTGTTAAATATTGTTTTTGTTTGTTCGTTTGTTTGTTTTTCTTTCTTGTTTTGTTTTCTTTTTTTGCGATGAGTTGTTAATGAACAAATCTTGGCATAGTTATTTCTGTATGTGTCTTCGTTCTGCTTCTAGCTTGTATATATGTTATAGATATGTTTAAACTCATAAGATATCAAATTAATGTTATAATTCATGATTAGAGATTTTTGCATTGGCAGGCATGAAACAATCTGTCTGAAATTGCTTTAGGAATAAAATACATAATTTATCAAACAGCTGCTATGTGAAATAAGTTCAAATAACATACAGACTAGTGCATGTAACTGAATGGAGACACCGACGGTGTTCGTAATGAAGTTTTGATTGTTTCACTATCATATACAGACGATTTTTGTTATGTACAGAGCCATAAAAAGGTTTAACAACTGTTAATAATATTTACTATTTTCTTTTAATGCTAATACACAAAACTTATCTTCACTTAAAGGGAACATTATTAATCAAGTCTTAGTACTTTTGCAAGATTTGATATGCAGATAAACATCTGGAGATCCACGGTTTGTATCTTGAAGACCACGGATTTTATCTTGAAGTCCACAGTTTATATCTTGGCGAACATCTCATCAACTTCTTTGCCTGCTTTTAAGTGCAGTTATCACAACTGCAATACTATGTAGCAGTTAATGAATGAAACGCTTTCAGAGACGAAATATCACTTAAAGAGCTTTACTTAAAATAGCTGCAATTCGAATAATATTTATACTGCACACCTTAGGTTATATGTATATGAGACATTTGCATTTTTCTTGAATTTCATCGAAACAATGCGTTTGCTCAAGTTTAATCTATAACAGTGCGTGTCTTAAAACGACATAAAAACTTTTCAGAAGTTATGAACACACTGGAATTTTGCGGAATGAATAAAAATTGTTACCTACAATTGTGTATATAATCATTGTATATCATACATAGGTGTGTGCTTACATGTGTGATTATGAAATACTAGTACGTAACAATGCGGTTCGATGTTGTAAATGCACTAATATTATTTTCAAACACTTATATAGCACGTCCTTTTCACAAAACCCGCTGTTTATCAAACTTTGAACTAAATAAATATAGGCCTGTGCTTAAAAAAAGAAGAAAAAGTTGCATGTGTTATATTTTGCAGTGATTATATAGAAAAAATATAGTTCAAGCTGCGTGCGGTGTCATTTCCGAGCCTTTAATGACCACTCGCGAGTGTATTTGACGCTCTAATTGTGCAAAATGTTAGCAATGATATCTCAAGAAAGCCCTTCAATAGAATTTCTCCAGCTATGAATGTTTTTGAAGGCAGTTAGTTATGTGAAAAAGAAATTGTATATTTGTTGTCTTATCTTAAGATTATGGACAGAGCAATAAGCATGTTCTTCCCGGACAATTTGTTTCAAGAGACTGTTATTAGACTAGCAGGAATGATCTATCGCCCTTTGGTTATCAGTTATGTTGGTCAGTCACCGCATTATTATGTAAATTCTTTGTATCACTAAATATTATATTATGTATATGTCATGTAATTATGGGCTTTTTTCCTCAGCTGTTTGAAGAAACGTGCCTGTTTGTCTCTTTCATATCGTTGTGCATAAATAACCAATTCATTTTTTTTGGCGTGAAAAATCAGTTTGCACAACTGATTGAAACTGATATATTTTTTAAATATTAAAGTTATGTTCTCAGTGTATCTGACACGCAATGTCAAGGAAACGAATTCCAGACCAGTCAAGATACGCTTACGTTACATCTCATCTTATCTTTGAAGAGCATTAGAAAGTCGTTTGTCGCTCTTTAGTAGATTGATATCTTTTTAAAGGTCATATTGATTGGTATTTCTTTTTTTATCAGCAGTGTATTTGTGACCCGTTTAGTAAAACTGACATCCATCAATGACAGATGTGCTTTTTTATGGAAAGCCGCAGTACACCCCCGAATGACAACTATAATTTCCTATATAAATCTTATTGCGTTATACTACGTCGTTTTTTCCAATAAAAGTCGATGAAGAAGTATCCTGTCACTTTGTTATACTTCGTGCTACCGTAAATTTTGACGAAGGAGTATCTCAAGTACAACAGTATAACACCATCCATTGTTTTGTTCAACGAAGATGTAACTTCACAATACACCAACGCTTCTTTTATACTCCGCCGAATTTTAGAGTTGCGAAGCATCATCATATTATAATACATCGTCGTATATATGTAACGTTGTTGTATTTTACTTCGTCGAAACTTTCTGTCGGTGGAGAAGTAACAATCCAATCAGAATACTTCACTGTGATTTTATCTTCTAATCAGAATACTTCGCCGTTTTTTCCATCATCCAATTAAAATACTTCGCAAGTTTCCATAACCCAATCAGAATACTCTGCCGTTTTTTAACAGCGAAGTATAAAATCATGATATCGCAAGAAACGTTACCTCGAGGGATTTTGCGATAGACCGGCGGAAGAAAGTAGCCGATTTGTTCACGGGAAGTTATTCACCGGAAGTATTGACTATGGAAAGCCATAGTACACCCCCGAAGTAGTACTATATTTTCTTATATAAATCTTATTGCGTTATACTACGTCGTTTTTTTTCCAATAAATGTCGATGGAGAAGTATCCTGTCACTTTGTTATACTTCGTGCTACCGTAAATTTTGACGAAGGAGTATCTCAAGTACAATAGTATAACACCATCCATTGTTTTGTTCAACGAAGGTGTATCTTCACAATACACCAACGCTTCTTTTATACTCCGCCGAATTTTAAAGTTGCGAAGCATCATCATATTATAATACATCGTCGTATATATGTAACGTTGTTGTATTTTACTTCGTCGAAACTTTCTGTCGGTGGAGAAGTAACAATCCAATCAGAATACTTCACTGTGATTTTATCTTCTAATCAGAATACTTCGCCGTTTTTTTCCATCATCCAATCAAAATACTTCGCAAATTTCCATAACCCAATCAGAATACTCTGCCTGTTTTTTTAAAGCTAAGTATAAAATCATGATATCGCAAGAAACGTTACCTCGAGGGATTTTGCGATAGACCGGCGGAAGGAAGTAGCCGATTTGTTAACCGGAAGTAATTCACCGGAAGTATTGACTTTTGGCAGTAATAAGTTATACACAAAATATAATTTTTTAAAATTATCTAGGTATCCCTTTGCCAGTGTTGCAACTCGGCGACTTGAATACTAGTATTAAACAAAACCTCTATTTCAGCAATTTGGTGCAATTTTGAATGCTTAAAAAGTCTATAAAGCTTTAAACTGTTTAAATTTTGTAAAATGTTTCTGTTATTAAAACAGTAGTTACCTCTAGATACGCTTAAACTTACAGTTACTGTACTCTGACTTGCACTGAGTGATAATCAACTTGACGGTGCTTAGAGCTAATAAATTCGTTCAAATTATCCTACGATAAACAAAAACAATTCTCTGCGAATTTCGTAAAATCCCCCGTGGTAACGTTTCTTGCGATATCAATACTTTATTCTTCGCTGTATTAAAAAAGTGGAGTATTCAGATTGGATGAAGGGGAAAAAAGCGAAGTATTTTGATTGGATGGATACTTCTCCACCGATAGTAAAGTTCAAGGTATTATGATTCGACGAAGTAAAATAGAACAGCGTTTAAAATACGACGATGTATTATAATATGATGATGCTTCGACGCTTTAGAATTCGGCGGAGTATAAAAGAAGCGTTGGTGTATTATGAAGATACTACTACGTTGAAAAAGAAACGGATGTTGTTGTACTATTGTACTTGAGATACTCCTTCGTCAAAATTTACGGTATAACAAAATGACAGGATACTTCATCATCGACATTTATTGAGAAAAACGTCGTAGTATAACGCAATATGATTTAAATAGGAAATTATAGTTGTCATTCGGGGGTGTACTGCGGCTTTCCATAATTGACTTTTGGCAGTAATAAGTTATACACAAAATATAATTTTTTAAAATGATCTAGGTATCCCTTTGCCAGTGTTGCATCTCGGCGACTTGAATACTAGTATTAAACAAAACCTCTATTTCAGCAATTTGGTGCAATTTTGAATGCTTAAAAAAGTCTATAAAGATTTAAACTCTTTAAATTTTGTAAAATGTTTCGTTAAACAGTGATTACCTCTAGATACGCTTAAACTTACAGTTACTGGTCTCTGACTTGCACTGAGTGATAATCAACTTGACGGTGCTTAGAGCTAATTAATTCGTTCAAATTATCCTACGATAAACAGAAACAATTCTCTGCGAATTTCGTAAAATCCCCCGTGGTAACGTTTCTTGCGATATCAATACTATGGAAAGCCGCAGTACACCCACGAATGACAACTATAATTTCCTATATAAATCATATTGCGTTATACTACGACGTTTTTTTTCCAATAAATGTCGATGAAGAAGTATCCTGTCATTTTGTTATACCGTAAATTTTGACGAAGGAGTATCTCAAGTACAATAGTACAACAACATCCGGTTTTTTTTCAACGTAGTAGTATCTTCATAATACACCAACGCTTCTTTTATACTCCGCCGAATTCTAAAGCATCATCATATTATAATACATCGTCGTATTTTAAACGCTGTTCTATTTTACTTCGTCGAATCATAATACCTTGAACTTTAGAAGTATCCATCCAATCAAAATACTTCGCTTTTTCCCCCTTCATCCAATCTGAATACTCCACCTTTTTTAATACAGCGAAGAATAAAGTATTGATATCGCAAGAAACGTTACCACGGAGGATTTTACGAAATTCGCAGAGAATTGTTTTTGTTTATCGTAGGATAATTTGAACGAATTTATTAGCTCTAAGCACAGTCAAGTTGATTATCACTCAGTGCAAGTCAGAGACCAGTAACTGTAAGTTTAAGCGTATCTAGAGGTAATCACTGTTTAACAGAAACATTTTACAAAATTTAAAGAGTTTAAAGCTTTATAGACTTTTTTAAGCATTCAAAATTGCACCAAATTGCTAAAATAGAGATTTTGTTTAATACTAGTATTCAAGTTGCCGAGTTGCAACACTGGCAAAGGGATACCTAGATGATTTTAAAAATTTATATTTTGTGTATAACTTATTACTGCCAAAAGTCAATACTTCCGGTGAATTACTTCCGGTGAACAAATCGGCTAATTCCTTCCGCCGGTCTATCGCAAAATCCATCGAGGTAACGTTTCTTGCGATATCATGATTTTATACTTCGCTGTTAAAAAAACGGCAGAGTATTCTGATTGGGTTATGGAAATTTGCGAAGTATTTTGATTGGATGATGGAAAAAAAACGGCGAAGTATTCTGATTAGAAGATAAAATAACAGTGAAGTATTCTGATTGGATTGTTACTTCTCCACCGACAGAAAGTTTCGACGAAGTAAAATACAACAACGTTACAAATATACGACGATGTATTATAATATGATGATGCTTCGCAACTTTAAAATTCGGCGGAGTATAAAAGAAGCGTTGGTGTATTGTGAAGATACATCTTCGTTGAACAAAACAATGGATGGTGTTGTACTATTGTACTTGAGATACTCCTTCGTCAAAATTTACGGTAGCACGAAGTATAACAAAGTGACAGGATACTTCTTCATCGACTTTTATTGGAAAAAAAAACGACGTAGTATAACGCAATAAGATTTATATAGGAAATTATAGTTGTCATTCGGGGGTGTACTGCGGCTTTCCATACAATACTTTATTCTTCGCTGTATTAAAAAAGGTGGAGTATTCAGATTGGATGAAGGGGGAAAAAGCGAAGTATTTTGATTGGATGGATACTTCTCCACCGATAGTAAAGTTCAAGGTATTATGATTCGACGAAGTTAAATAGAACAGCGTTTAAAATACGACGATGTATTATAATATGATGATGCTTCGACGCTTTAGAATTCGGCGGAGTATAAAAGAAGCGTTGGTGTATTATGAAGATACTACTACGTTGAAAAAAAACGGATGTTGTTGTACTATAATTGTACTTGAGATACTCCTTCGTCAAAATTTACGGTATAACAAAATGACAGGATACTTCTTCATCGACATTTATTGGAAAAAACGTCGTAGTATAACGCAATAAGATTTATATAGGAAATTATAGTTGTCATTCGGGGGTGTACTGCGGCTTTCCATAGCTTTTTATTACTAAGATCATTAAGAGATGTTCTAAGAGCAATGAACAGTGTGTTTATGAAAGAAGAGATTTCGCATTGTCACATTAAAGGTACAGTCATAGAAATATATAATATCGAGAGAATAAACGAGATTGTTGTTTAAAACATGCTTGTTTTGTCATTTTACATCAGTTACAAAATTTTTACACATTATCACAATGGTGAAAATATTCTACCTTATACGCTATGATGTAAACCAATTAAATGAAATTGTCAGATGTATTTACTGTTGTCCCTGTTCATTTTATTAAAACGTTTTTTATAAATAAAAGAAGTATAATTAACTTAAGGAAATTCAGAAATTTAAAGTCAATTTAAGTATTTGTTTGTTTGTTTGTTTAAAATAATAGAAAATTCAAGTCCTTATTGTCTCATTACTGAAGCATAAATTGCCTTGCACGTCATTATTCAGTCAGAAATTCCTTTTATTTCTTTGCATCTGAAATTTAATGAGTGCATAGCTGTTTTGATGCGCTATGCAACAATTAGGTAGTTAGACACTTCTTGCAGTGAAAAATGCGAAACTTACAGGATTTGAAACTGAGTCTTTTGGATTATAAAAATGTTTCAAGTTGGACAGAAAGATATATATTACAAACTTAAATTACTTTAATGTAAAATGATAATTCTCTTATTTCTCTCATATTGAGGTAAATATAATGAACCCTTAGCTATATTTTCTTGTTCAAACAAAACGAAAAAAAGGCATAGTTACAAAAGACAAATCCTTGATTTGAAAGAATTCGTCTCTGTTAAAAGATACATTTCACTTTCTATGAGAAAAATAAGTATCTTTGATAAAGACATATTTAACCTTTTGGTGTGTTACTGCGCACGAAAACAACAATCACAAGTAAAGCACGCAACATCGATGAAAAATAACAGGTAAATTACCAAGTTCGTCTTACATTATTCATATAACCATTTTTTAAAATTTTTTCAAGAGAGAATTCTAAAAATAATATGAATTATTATAGTTTTTATCCAAAAAAAATGAATCATTTAAAATCAAATTTACAATCTAGACAGCTTTAAATAAAAAAAACAGCAGTTAAAAGCATTCAGAGAACAAATGCCAATGGTAGTGAGCATCTATCTAACTTTCTAAGCTTCTGTGGAGGCTTTTGATGTTTAGTCTTACAGGCATAGAACTGTTCAATTGTCTGCCAAATAAAAGTGAAATAAATATCCGTCCCAAGTACAGGACTTCTCTGGAAATTGTTTGTTACTGGCCGCAAAGTTAAGCTGATCTTACTCTAAGCATATAACTTTTTAATTTCATTTGTACTATTTTTAGATATGACTGTCAAACACTGATATATTATAGAAATTCAAACGCTTAAAACAAGTTTTTGCTGTTACTTAGATGGAAAATTCTTTAAAAAACTCCTTAGAAAGAACAGAAGAATTTAAATCAAAGGTAACAAATCAATAAAAATTTTGTTTTATTTTTAGAAAAAAACATCTCTACATTTTAAAGAATTTGTGAAAAATCAACAAAAAATCCTTTTTATATTATGTTAAGTGATGTTCAATATTGTCATCTTTAAAAACTTTGAGGCCAGTGATAATTTTACTTCCTTCATTTACCTCGGAGACTAAGGTTTTATTTAATTAAATTGAAGGATAAAAAATATTGTTAATCAACCATAAAAGTAGTACTCTGATTAAAATGTATTTAGTGAGACATTATGCTAAACAGAATATATTTGTTTTCATTCAGATAGAAGACAAGTAATATCTTTCTTTTTCACATATTTATTTTCATGTAAAATATAAACATTTTGTTCTGTTTCAGATTAAAAAATATACTGCAATATGCAGTTTGTATTGTCAACATCTAAAACTATCTGCAAAACTGGCCTCTAAAATAGAACTGTTCGAAGAGAGATATCAACATACAGACATTTTTAATTCATATTCACACATTCCGTCAGTTGTATTAAAAAACCTTGTTAGCTGTTTTTTGTCAGCTGAAAAGGAAATGACTCCCAGAAACAAGCTCTTCGGCTTTCTAAAAAGGTACATGTAATTTTATAGGTTCATAGGCATTTTTTAATTCTTAGCATTTCGCATATTTGATATTCGTGATAGAAAGGAAACGATGATAAATCGGCTAAAATGACGAAGAGGTCGATTCAACATTCTGTTATTTGTCTTTTGGTAATGCAAAAAAAAAAACGTTTTCTACGCGCGCACCCTTCCAACAAAATTACATTAGAAAGCCAGTAACTAAACTGTTGCTTCAGTATACAATCAAAATTGTAAGGATAGACTTTCCCAATGTCATGTGTCTTTCTACAACAGCCACATATTTTCTTAAAGATACTTCTTGTTTCAGGTGGTTGCTATCTTTCTATTATTTTTGTCATATGGAAATTAAACAATTAAATGCATTCTCTGCAGCGAACAGTCATCAATGTTAGCTAATTTCTACCAAATATTTTGATAACAATCATAATACTTAATTTTTCAAGACCAACAAGTGTTCTCATACTTTTAAACGTTAGTTTAAACACCAACCGTATGTGCCTACAAATGCTGCAGTTTGATCTTATGACTTTAGTACCTTTTCAGTATTCACATACAGTTCATTTTAATGCTTCACATGTTTTGCATGACAATTAAAGTCTAAATTATCTATTTACATCTACTTAGTACAAAACACAATTCATATATTTACACTGGTAATAGCTACAGAGATTTTCGTTAATTGTTGTCATAGGCACTATATTGAACAGTGTGTAGTTTTCCAACTATTCAGTACAAACTGAGAGTCAAATCATCCTTGAGTTATTCATCTTTCTAAATGATGCAATCTCATTTCTTCTTTTTCCCTCCTAGTTTTTCCAAAGCAAAACAATTTTCGTAACGCAAGCCTGAATCGTTTGTTGATAAGAGCATACAAAACTGGATTGTAAGAGGCCGAAGATTTCGCAAATATAGACGGTGCTACAAGTAGTAATGGGGGGATACTCCCGGGGTCTCCTACCGCTGCCCAAAGACTCACAAGAGCATATGGTGTCCATGCCAGAAGAAACAGAGAAATGGCGACAGCGCACATCTAAAGAAGATGAAAAAAATAATTTAAATATTACAAAATATTTTCTGATCTGACCAATTTTTCAACAGTTTTTGATGAAAATATTGAAAAGGGATATGTTTAAAAGAACAAGATAATGATTCTTATCGTATTTCTTTAGTCTTCAAATGAACATGTTTGGTAGCATAATGTTTGAAATATATGTTGCAATCACTATTTTCTTCGCTACACATTAAGTATCGATTTGCACAGAACTACTTCTACTAATTTCTGATTATCTTTGCTTTATTGAACAGAACAGATCATTCCCTTATTAACTCCAAACTTATTACAGTTACATATGAGTATACAATGCAACATATATGTACAAGATTCAATTCACATGACATGGTGCTACTGTTAAGTTATATAGAGGGAAAAAAGGAGGGAAAAGAACGAAAGAAAGAAAAGAAAAAATACATATCTTTTAAAGAGTAAAGGTTAGGAAGGAGTAAGTGGGGAAATGTAATGGTTACGCAGTGATTTTGTAAGTAGTGCGATCTTTGGAACGCACTTTATTATAATCTGACCGAAAACATCAGTTTGAAATAGACTATATAATGATTTTTCATTTTTTTGGGAGTTAACTCTATCTTTAGAACAGCAAATTTATTAAAAAAGACTATAGAAATGTATGACTTTTATAGAAAACGCTATGTGTCAATAATGAGGTTCTGAGTGTACAAAACGGTTTTAACAAGGATATAGACTTTGGATAGATTTATATTTTAATGGTTTTGAATGGTAATGGAATGCACACGTGTCTCAAAGGTGAGTTATTTTGTAATAACTCTAAAACTGAGAGAAAAAGAAAAGGCAAGGAAGAACAGAGGTAGCATTTCAATACGGTAGTCGAACACTTGTTTATAAACATTGTAAAAAAAACAGTAACAAAAACATAAAAAACATAACTTGAGACCAGAATTCACTATGGTTATTGGTCAATAAGTCAAATCAAGTAAGTAAATAGTGAACAAAATAAATATAGATTTCTTAAGAATAGTACGTAGGCAAACATTACAGAAAATAAAATACCCGACCAAAAATTTGTCTTCAACTATGAATGAATCAGAAAAATACTATAAAAAAAAAAATAAATAAAATTCAATACTGTCAGCAGTAAGCAAGCCAGATTTAAGAAGATAATGAAATTCATCCGCTATGTCTGGTATATTGCAGAAATGACAAGTTTTTTGTACAGGATTAGTATTTTCCCACCTTCCTGTCTCACATAGGAAAAAATGATTTCCAGCTCTAATTTGTAAAAGATATAAGTAATCAGATTTTTAAAGCTTCTGGAGATATTTTTCTAATTTTATGTTTTCTTTAAAAGTTAAGTAATTTAGTCCTTTTGTGGAGTTTCGTAATAAAGCATGCCAATGTTGGGTGTTTTGGTGTAAAAGAGTTTGTTTCACATAATTTTTAATTGTCTTTGTCTGAATATTATCCTGATTCTCCCTTATATCAGGTCGACCAATTTCAGTTAAAATCCGCTTGATATATTTAGTCCACTTTGATTCAAAGTTTGGTATTTGAAGCA
Organism: Cyclina sinensis; assembly: GCA_012932295.1. Classification (NCBI taxonomy): domain Eukaryota; kingdom Metazoa; phylum Mollusca; class Bivalvia; order Venerida; family Veneridae; genus Cyclina; species Cyclina sinensis. Next base: position 34,512,843 of record JAAONU010000001.1, on the reverse strand, counting down.
TATATTTGCAAATTTGGTAAAATTATTTATTTTGACTACCTGTAATTAATTTGTTCCAGAAATTAATCATCCTAGATTTAATTACAATATTTAAAGGGTAACGCCCATATTCAGCACACAAACAGTAAAGGGGTGTGGAGTTCCTTAGGTTATTAATTTTCAAATAAATCAAATGTTTGAAATATCAGACAAATACGTGCACGTACATATTTACATTAGTAGTATGCTCATATGTAGCATGCTTTATAGGTATACTCCCATTCTCTTTTCTTAGTATGAAAACAATTCAAATGTTATAGTAGTCAGGTCTGTACACCTTTGACAATCATATAAACATTTGAACAATATAGACCCTCACCTTAGCAACCTGTTTTTCATGTGTCCATTCAATATTTTCTTGTCTACCTCCATCGCCTACGGAACGAATGAATCTCCATGTGTTAACGTAACAAAACACTATTATCACACTAGGAATGAGAAAGCTTGTCACAAAAATACTCAGTACATAGGAAGTGTACAGTGTTGCGTTCCCTGTCCACATAACCATACAGGCTGTTCCACTTGGATCTAGAGCATACCTGAAATACACAATTATTTCTTTTTTTAATGATTTTTATGTTCTTTGTTATCATTTTTGTTTGTGCCACTTTCTTGCCAAAACGTACATAAGTTATAAAATGTCTAAATTACGAACAAGCAAGTCGATAACAGAAAGATACAATGCATCTTAGAATACACAACCCAGAGTGAGGTTCAAATTCTGATCTTTTACATCGAAGGCCAACACTCTAACCACTGAGCCAAAGAATCGATTCCCTGACGCAGTTATCAGAGGTTGTATTTATACAATTATAGAAAGGTATGCACTAGACAGTAACAAATGTAACTCCATTTCGAATGCTGAAAATAGCTTATCTCCCATTGTCTAATTCTGTTGATGCTATAGGTTTTCCGTTAAGTCAGACCAGTACAAACGCCACCAAGACGGACGAAGATATTTACATTTCTTGGTTTCTTTTAACTACCTATTTAGTTGTGATCATGGAATTATATGTCACATTTTTTTGCTATATTTCGACAAGTGCCTGCACCTATATTCCATCAGATGTAAGTGCAATCAGAAAATAACGAATGAAATGAAAACCAGATTAATATATAACGGCTAGTCGTCTCAATACATTCCGACAAGTTTGCTTTTAAAAAAAGAAGTTAACAGAACTTGTAAAACAAAATTTCCTTTCTGAAGTATGGAAAAATAGGCTTGAGACTGTTATGTCGATAAATAGAATTTAATATTGTCCGAAAAAAAATGTTTTCTTGTTGTTTTTGTTTGTTTTTTGCCCGAAACCTGAATCTGTGAGTAACTTTTTCATCGTTGCATTATTGTAACTGCTAAGAAAACGTATAGAATGTATAGACGATGAGACTTTATAGAAGTAAGGGTTAATTAAACGATTTGCATCCAGCCTTAAAAATTTCACAACAGATGAGACATTCTGTGGTAATCCTAATATATTTGACAGGAGGAATATGGTTTGTTTCTTTTCTTTGAAATGTCTTTGAAGAAATACAAGCAATGATAAATCACTCACTCACAGAAGCTTACTCTTAACTTCTCAAGTCGGACCAGTGTTCGAAGGCGTATGTCATCTGATTTAGTTTGAGTCTCATTCATATAAGACTATCGATGTTTTGTTGTAGAACGCATAATATATGTTTCAAATGTTTTCGGGATGTCTGTTTATCCAAATATTAGGTCATCACACAAAATTTAGTTTCTTTCAAACTTATAATGGTAACAGACTGAAGTTGTAAAGCTCGATGTATAACCACGTTTTCTGTTTACTTATTTTTTTGGTCAATTCTTGCTTATTTGTTTTCCAATTAACACTCATTTCATATAACGCGATATCAATCAGAACCGCTGTGTTAAATTTGCACCAATGAATAGCGTAACCTGAGATATTATTTCCAAACTCAGACCCGGTATATATAATATCATAGTTAAAAGTATTCGGAAACTGTTCATCCAAGTTGTGGAGGAAGTACTACTTGACGTGAAAGCAAACAACTCCATTCTGTAATCTGAGACTGTTAATAATTGATGAGGATTCGAGTACTTACTTGCACCAACCAGCTAAAGGAGTCGTGGCCCAGAAAATTGCGTTTCCCCATACAAGGCAGACCAGAAGAATATAATGGCACACTGACAGTTGTAAAACTGAAAACAAATGGTTGTTGGATTATTATATTTGTTTATTTAATTAACTGATTTTTTACCAACAAATAAATGTTTAAACAAGCGTATAAATGATTCAGTATGAAGAACGTACGAAGCTGGACTGGATACATTCTGTATAAATTGTAGTAACAGTATATATCTTGCTATCTAATTGCCACATTAAAATGGGAAAATATGTCTTATGGTAGAAATTATTTAATGAATAGAACTCATAAATCTGATTTTCATACTATTCATATGAAAGAAAGTGTTTATTGAAGGATTAACTTATATTACAGTCTGTCAAAACTTTAAAATAACTTTTCTCAAGATAAATCTCATTCAGTACATGATTAAGAATTATTAATTAGATGCTGCCAGAATAAACTGATGTTGGAAAAATTCCTTACACCCTTCAAAAAAATCTAGAACTTGTACATTATTTTTTGTCAACAATAGCTTGTTATTATGACTTTAAAAAGTAAGGTATCTAATTGCTATAAATTAAATTTATTTTGATTTTTTCCGATATATTCTATTTTCCTGTAAATTTCAATTAACTACATAACAGTTTTACAAAAACAAATGCCTTTTTGACAAATTAATACTTAAAAGTATTCATATTAGTTCCTGATACAGATAACACCGCTTTAGCTTTCGAAAATCGACAGTTTTTAGTATCTTTTTGCTAAAGAATGCCATATTCTACAAATTTCTTTTTAATCTTATAATTAAAACTAGTTATTTTTATAATTTCCAGGTAGACTTGGATGGCCGAATAAAAACGACAAAGGAAAAAAACAAAGTCTTTCAGTTATGACCAAACTGGCTTCAACGTTTCTGTTACTAGCTGTAATAGTATTCTTTCAATAGACTTAAGTCTTCTTGGCGCATGGATTTGTAATGATCTTCTAAAAGGTCGCTGCAGTCATATTCTTTATATAACAAAATCCGTAACGCAAACATGAAATGCATCAGGAAAAATATATCTATGCGAGTTGGATCATACCTTAAAATCGACGTTCGAGATCACTTAGTCAAAGAATTGGTTCCATGCTGTATTTCAGCTTATTTATCGTCGGTACCTTTGACCGACTACCCCTGAAGTGTTAAGTTATTTTACATTGTAGGGGATAGTACAAGATACAGAAAGCATTCAAATATCTACGGCAGTGTTAATGAGACATTGGTTAATATTTTATCTGAAAGACAATAAGTAGCGTAACTAGAAATGGGTTTTTGATTGAACAAAAACATATGTCTCCCCCCAGCCAGTTGCTGCAAGTAGTATTGAGTCAGACGATTGTAAAATTTGACATTTAACCTCCAAGTGTGACCTTGACCTTGAGACACCGCACCCGCAAAGTGGGTTCTGCACGTCACCTTGATGAGGTGAACATCTGACCCAAGTTTCATAAAAATCCTTCAAGGGCTATTGAAGATATAGAGCGGACACGATTTTGTGGCATCTGACATTTAACCTCCAAGTGTGACCTTGACCTTGAGACACCACACCCACAAAGGGGGTTCTGCATGTCGCCTTGATGAGGTGAACATCTGACCCAAGTTTCATAAAAATCCTTCAAGGGCTTTTGAAGATACAGAGCGGACACAATTTTGTGGCATTTGACATTTAACCTCCAAGTGTGACCTTGCCCATGAGACACCACACTTGCAAAGTGGGTTCTGCACGTCGCCTTGATGAGGTGAACATCTGACCCAAGTTTCATAAAAATCCTTCAAGGGCTTTGGAAGATACAGAGCGGACACGATTTTGTGACGGACAGACAGACAGACGGACGGACGGACGGACGGACGGACGGACAGACGGACGGACGGACGGACAACCGGGGGAAAAACAATATGTCTCCCCCATTTTTGGGGGGAGACATAAATAGAGAAGTGGGGGATTGAACTTACGATCCCTTGAATACAAGTTCTGTTTGTTACTACTAGACCACTTATCCACCTCGATTTCCATATGAAGATGCAAGGTTAAATATATATAAACTGAAACAGATGTGCACATAACCGTAATAATATATACTGGCACAAAAGTAATATCCATCTAGTGAACTTAGTACATCAATTAAAGACAACAATAAGTTGGTTTGTTTTTCTTCGAACAGCCCAGGAGGTACGTCTGATCAAACATGATAGCTGAAAGCTCAGGAGGTACGCCTCATCAAACATGACAGCTGAAAGCGACAAACGAGCAACAGATGGCTCTATTTAAGCGACCCTTAGAATAAACCATGAAAATACATTACTTACAGGCTTGATGTCTACATGTGAGCATATATCTGTCGAAGCTTATTGCTGTCAGAAGCCCAATATTGCCAATACCGAAAAGCATACCAGTGAAACCATACCACTGGCATCCAACCTGTCCTAACTGCCACCTAATAAGTTTGAAAAAAAAACATTGTAATGAAAGTATTGTAATATGATACCCCTAAGACTTCAGTGTTTATTTTCTCTGTCAATTCTAACAGGTATAACTAATGTGTACCACTATTCATTTTATGATATACACTTACCCCATATTCAAAAGCTTTCTTACGCTTACAAACATCGGTATGTTCTAAGAAAGGCACAAAATATATTGTAAACAACTTACCTGTTGATTCAGGGTCGCGGAATTGTATAACTATGCTTCGTCTACAAACTTAATCCCGTGGACGGCAGTCGGTTCTGATGTGGATCACTTAGCCCCTCAGTGTGCTACCTGAAATCTTACCTGACTATCTCTGGAAACTTGTTGCACTTGAGTTTCAAGTAACTTTGTATGTTCGAACTGTAATTCTGACGGAATGACATTGTGCTGTCATAAAACTAACTTTCCTGTATAATCTACTTGAAGACTAAACAACTAAATTTCACACTCGATTTATTATGGTTAAAGGACACTAACTGATTAGGGGTCGCAAGTGTCGATATTTAGTAAATAGCCCTTTTTGTCTACTTTTGACGATTCTGTCAAAGAACTAATTGTTGTACGGCGTAATGATATTGTTTACGGGGAAATCCGTAAGGATTCTGATTGGACAGGAGCAGAGGTTTTCCACAAATGTCTCATTCTGATTGGATAGTGAGCCCAGTAACTACTTTGAGGCTGTGGAATCAAGTATCTTGGAGCGGGAAAATATAAAATTAGGCGCGCGTTTGATGCGGGGGCTTTTCGCATTTGGCTTTTAAGAGGAACACCTAAAATTTAGAATTAAACTTATAAGATACTTGTAACCAATATTCTAGGAGAAGAAGGAAGACTTGGAGGGAGCATCAGAAATGTAATTATGAAGATTTAAATCATTAACATTAACTTTCAACAAACTTTACGTATATTGTCACACTTTAAGTAGAAATTTAATTTAGAATCTAGTTAAGAAATATCGGAACGGACTATCGTATAATCTAAGACATTGTAATACTCAACTTTAAATACTTTATTTTATGAAGATACATATACTTTCTAGCATTCTTATAATTAAAAGAATTTAACGATTTTATTTTGTCGTCTGCTCTGTTTTGAATCTGACCGTCCATCAAGTCCACTCACAACAAATATTTTAACGCCTAGTTTAGCCATATATCCTGCATGTCCGTTAGTACAAGAAGAGAATAAAATAATAAAAACGTTACACTGGTGTCAGAAGAGTGGGATGTTAATAAATTGTTAACATCTAGAGCCTACGGATTTTTTTTTTTCGGAATTTACGGAATTTATAGGAGGCTACTTTTGGCGGATTTCTTTAACAGAAGCGTTGGAGGATTTTATCGATATACGGCAGCTAAACCTGCGGATATATTTACGGAATTGTCATCGGATCTGTCGGACGGGATGACCTTGGTTCGTTAAGAGGAAAATCTGACGGATTTTACAGAAAATTTCGGATCTTACGGAGATAGCCTTGCAGATATTCTTACTGGATTGTTTGACGGAATTTCTACAGAAAATAAACACTGATTCCGTAGCTAGTTTATTTAGCGGAATAATCTAGCGGATTTTCGGATTTAGAATCTACCGAAATTGTTTGACGGACCGACGCGCTATATATCAAGAAACTTTGACGGACGGTCTGCCGATTTTTACGGAATATTCACTGCATTTTTTGGCGGAATTTATAACGGATCATTTGCGAAATATCTGACCGATTTTTCCTTCTTCTTTTACGGATAGTTTTGCCGATTTAGACGGAAATTTTGACGTCGGAAAGAACGGATAATTTTCGGATTTTTTTTTGTTGGTTGAAAAGAATATTGAATTAAACTTCGCTGTTATACAGAATAAAGTACAGAGTCGAGTCAAGTAATTAAAATAAACCATCTTTAATCAGAAAAGCCCAAATAACACCATAAAAGATGGCCGACGATAACGAATCAGACTCTGAAATTAATTTCAATGTCAATCATCGCATGACAGGAAACGATGACCAACATGGGGATATGGGTGACCATGGTTATGTTGCAAGAGAAGGACCTTACAGGTTGGGGTCACCACCTCATATTAAACCTGATCCTTTTACAGGAGAGGAGGATTGGGATCAATACATCTCCTACTTTGAAGACTGTGCAGAACTGGCACAGTGGACGGAAAAGGAAAAACTGTTGTATTTGGCAACGTCACTGAAACAACAGGCAAGACTACATTATAGTTCCCTGCCAGCACTTGAAAAACGTTCATATAATGTACTTACTATGAGGTTGGAGCAGAGATTTGGAAATAAGAGACAACAGACACGATGGTTGTCAAAGATGCAAAACAGGACACGTGGTAAAAATGAGTCTATTGCTGCATTTGGGGATGAAATTCGTCTATATGCACAGAAAGCGTATGTAAAGCTTGACCAAGAGGCTCAGGAGATGCTTGCATTGCAGCATTTTTATAAAAATATATCTCCCGAGATGAGATGTAGACTGATGGATAATGACTGCAGAAGCATTAGGGAAGCCGTGGAAGTGGTCGAGAGATACGAGGAGGTGCTTGGAAGGACGAATATGAATGTAGGATTAACTCATGTCCGGGGAGCATGCACTAGTTTAAGGGAAGACAATAAAGTACGTCAATCTGCTTCACAGACTAGTTCAAGTGATTTAGAAGAGATAAAAGATTCTATCAAGAAACTAGAAAAACGACTAGAAAAAGTAGAGGAGAGAGAAAGTGCTAGAGCAAAAGGGAAAGTTTGTTTCTCATGTGGTTCGAGTAATCACTTCTGTAAGAACTGTCCACATCGGAATAAACAGGATGCAAAATATTTCCGGAAGTCGGAAAACTCCAACCCGTCACTTCAGTAGGTCGTGATGTGACGGAAGGTGAAAAAAATCGACCTAGCCATAGCAGCGTTTCAACAAAATATGATGATATATTACCTAGAATTGGTCAGGTTGGATGGAAGCTTAACCAGTGGGACAATGGCTTATACACCAATGCTAGTATTGGAAATACAGAGATACATTTTCTTTTAGACAGTGGCGCTACGTCTACATTAATATCCAAGAAAACGTACGAAAGATGTGGCGGAGAAAATTCGTTTCCTCTGAAACAACATAACCATGTCATACAAGGCGTGGATGGAACAACTTTACATGTTTATGGGCATATAGATGTGGAGTTAGTTCTAGGTGAATTTGTAGTGAAAATGCCAATAATTATTTGTAGCATGTCGCTAGATGGAATCTTGGGGCAGGATTTTATCATGAATTATATCAGGACTTGGAACTTGGAGACATATGAATTGTGTACAAAGAGCGGTCATATCATTAAATTTCATAATGAAAACGGAAACAACAGAGTATGTAGAATACTTGCAAAAGGAAAAACTGAGATACGTGCAAACACTTGCACACTGGTTCCTGTCCATATTCCGAATTCTGTCTCTCTTCCAGACACTGCGTATGTAGAAACAACAGATGAACTGTCAACAGGTGTGCTGAAAGTTATACAAGGAGTTATAAACCCACATAGTAAAGAAACAGTCGTAGGTCTTCTGAATGAGAATGACGAAGAAATAGTTTTGCAAGATGGCCAAGATATAGGGCAATGTCATCCTATCTATGAAAGTTTGTCTTCAGGTACAGAGAGTGAGAGGTGTGCAGCTATAGAAAATACAGATGCAGAAGACAGTGATTTATCATATGAAGCCACCATTCCAGTTCATTTAAAAGACATGTTTAAGAGAAGCGTGGGTAATTTGGAACCAGAAGAGGCAAGAAGGTTTGCCAACTTACTGAATAAATATCAGGATGTTTTTTCAAAGTCATCAGACGATTTAGGATGTACAAACATGACTAAGCATATAATTAATACAGGAAATTCAAGACCTATTCGTCAACAGTGCAGGCGACAGCCTTATGGGAAACGTGATATTGAAAAACAAGAAATAGAAAAGATGTTGGAAAAAGGAATAATAGAACCATCAAATAGTCCCTGGTCATCGCCTATCGTCTTGGTATCAAAGAAAGATGGCTCAACTAGATTCTGTGTTGATTATCGCCGTTTGAATGAGGTGACAATAAAAGACGCCTATCCTATTCCACGCGTCGATGACTGTTTAGATGCACTGTCCGGATCAAAATGGTTCAATTGCATGGATCTTTGTTCAGGCTTCTGGCAAATAGAAATGGACGAAACAGACAAATTGAAAACAGCCTTTTCTACGAGTAGCCAAGGGCTCTACCATTTCAGGGTTATGCCATTTGGGCTAGTTAACTCCCCTTCCACCTTTCAACGTCTGATGGAAAACGTATTGCGTGGTTTACAATGGGTTGAGTCATTGTTATACATGGATGACATCATTACACCAGGTGATTCTGTAGACCAATGTTTAGAAAGATTGGAGCATGTATTTCAACGGTTGCGTTTGGCAAATTTAAAACTGAAGCCATCAAAATGTTATTTCTTTCAGAAATCTGCTAAGTTTCTTGGACATGTTGTCACAGAAGAAGGCATTCATACAGATCCAGAAAAGGTTAGGGCAGTAAGTGACTGGCCAACACCAAAAAGCACAAAGGAAGTACGAAGTTTCCTAGGATTGGCATCTTACTACCGGAAATTTGTTCAAGGATTCTCTGATATTGCAAGACCATTGCACAAGCTGTGTGAGAAAAATGCACGCTTCCATTGGAACGACAGTTGTGAGACCGCTTTTAACAAACTTAAGAATGCACTTACTACATCACCGGTGTTAGCATATCCAAAGCTTGGCCTGAAGTTCATTCTTGACACAGACGCATCAGATGTTGGTGTTGCTGGTATTTTATCTCAGCAACATGATGGAAATGAAAAAGTTATAGCATACATGAGCCATTCAATGAATTCTCATGAAAGAGCTTACTGCATCACTAGGAAGGAATTATTGGCTGTCGTGGTTGCATTGCGACATTTTCACAGTTACCTTTATGGCCAAGAAATATTTTTAAGGACTGACAATTCAGCTGTTAGCTGGATGAGATCTTTGAAGGCCCCAACTGGTCAAGTAGCTCGTTGGTTACAGGAGCTAAATACTTACAACTTGTCTGTGGTTCATCGTGCAGGTAAAAGTCACCGCAATGCCGATGCTCTTTCAAGAATGCCTTGCAAGTCATGTAAACATCAACAGCAAATACAAAATGAAGTAGAGATAATCAGTAATGTTACAGATGAAGTAAATATGACAGAAGAAATAAGGGTCGTAACTCGAAAGACAACAGACAACCTTCGTTCCCAGTTAACTGAAAATCAGGTTCTTTTAGACGGTTGGGATACTACTGAACTTGCAACAAGTCAAACCAAAGACAAACATATTGGAGTGATAAAGCTTAAATTACAGGAAGGAGTTAATAAACCAAGCTGGTCTGAGGTGTCATCCTGCACTGCTGAGCTTAAGACACTGTGGCGTCAGTGGGACCGCCTAGTTATTAAAGGTGACCTTCTATATCGTAAGTTTGAAGAAGGAAAGGGACACTTTTATCAGCTTGTTATACCGGTGGACAAACAAAAGGAAGTAATTAAATATCACCATGACATAGCCACAGGCGGACACCTCGGAGTAGAGAAAACTCTTAGTCGAATACGACAGGCATTCTACTGGCCGGGTATGTCTGAAAGTGTAAAACGATACTGTAAAGAATGTGACAACTGTTCAGCAATGAAACTCTCAAGAGAATCTAACAAAGCCCCATTAGGTCAATATCATGTTGGTGAACCTATGGAAAGAGTGATGATGGACATATTAGGTCCCCTTCCCGTAACTGACAGAGGTAATAGATACATTCTAGTCATTAGTGACTGGTTTACAAAATGGACTGAGAGTATAGCTATACCAGACATGGAAAGCAAAACAGTTGCTAGAGCATTTATTGACAATTTTCTTTGTCGATTTGGGGCACCCTTACAAATTTATTCAGACCAAGGCAAATGTTTTGAATCAAAACTGATGACAGAGTTATGTCAGATGTTAGGTATTGAGAAAACGCATGCTTCTCCGATGAGACCTCAAGCAAATGGTTTAGTTGAGAGATTTAACCGAACCCTAATTTCCATGTTAAAGTCATATTGTAAATCTCACCAAAATCAATGGGATATGTATCTACAACAGGTAATGATGGCCTATCGGTCTTCCCCACAGAGTAGCACAAAGATTACTCCAAATAAAATGGTTTTTGGACGCGAAGTAGTTCTTCCAATGCAAGCTGTTATTGGACGTCCCGTAGAGAGAAATTCAGATGACAATTGTGACCAATATGTAACAGAACTTCAGGACAGTTTAAGCGTGTGTCATGATGTGGCAAGGGAAAATCTTAAATTGGCCTCCAAATATCAGAAAAAGCACTACGATAGTGATTCTAAGAGAGTTAAATACACAACTGGGCAGTATGTATGGTTGCATGACCCCTGTAGGAAGATTGGAGTCAGCACAAAACTAACTAACAAGTGGAAAGGTCCTTATATTGTAACTAAGGTCATTGATGATTTAATATGCCTAGTTAAACGTACATCAAAAGGAAGACCTAAAGCTTATCACATAGACCGTTTGTATCCATACCATGGAAAAACAGTTCTCAGATGGAAAAACTGTGAATAGAATTAAAATTTCTAAAACAAATGAAAGTGTAGAAGCATACACTATTAAAAACAACAACAACAACAAACAATAACAATGAATAACTGAGTAATCAATAATTACAGACATATTTAAATGTGTTTCTGATAATGAATAATAGTGAAAGATATTTGTGAGTGTATAAACAACTTTAATTCATGAATATTTGAGTTAACAAACAAGTTGAATGCAGGCATGTAAGAGTTAACAGTTATGTACAAATGTGTGACTATAAAGATGAGTGAATGAAATGTATCATAAACAAATCTGTATAAACATGTATACCAAAGTGAGAAAATAAACATTATAAATAAAACTGAATACTATATTTATTTTTTTACCATGGAACCTTTGCCATCTTTACTGCAAGAGAATAAAAGGCAACAGCAAAATTAAGGATCCTGTGAGTGGACAATAAGGAAACCTTAACTCTTTGTAATTTTTGCTTATGTTTTGTATTGTTTCAGGGAGAAATGCTGGCTATGTGAGGCGATGTTTGCTAATAAGACCCACTTGCATGCACACCTTTCTTCATCTGCTCATAGAATATTGACAGTCATCTGTCCTTGGTGCAAAGGGAGGGATAGAACATTCACTAGAATAGCCGACTTGGAAGTACATTGTAATACAATTCACACCAATATTCATATGCCAAAGAAGGTATTTTCTAGACAAAATGGATTCTATCTAGCAAAATATCCCCAGGATTATGCCAAGGTTGTTGGAAAAATCACGGAGTATAGTTCGGATGAAGCTTATGAAGCCAGGAAGGCTATTAGAGCATGGGCAGAAAGTTTCGAAAACAAAACAGAAAGGATTGATCAGTGGAATAAGGGTTGGAAAGAAGGAGCAAGGCAAACAAAGAGTGAAAGGAGTGTTTCTGCAGATAGGCGAGTGGTTCAAGGTAAAGGAGATAGTGTTGTGGCTGAGGATGAACAAAGTAGACAAGAAGAAAGTTCAGGAAGGAAAAGTCATAGTAGTGAAAAGAGAAAGTATCAAGACAGTGGCACTGAAATTCAGAGTGATAATTTAGGAGATCAAGGTGAAAGATCAGGGACAGTTGTTAATCAGGAAGGTGATACAAGGGCAAGAAAGAGGACGTGCAAGGATAGTATAGAAAGACACGAGACAGAGGAAATGGATGAAGATGGCTTAGAAACCTATCAAGATGATATTAACTTGGGAGAGGAAGCTGAAACTCAAGGTCGTGAGGAAAATGAAACAACAGAGACAGTGAATGGTGGTGGGAATAGAGATGAAGTTAGTAGTGTATCTGGGTCTTCCAGTACCTCTTCAGGGAATTCAGTTCCGCTATATCGTGGTTTAGATGGTGGTATTCAAGAACGTGCATACCGGATACTGCAGAGAGGCTGTATGCCAATCTGCCCACCTGCCAAGCGTGAGTGGGGCGTGGTAGAATTTGATTTTGGTCCTGGATTGAAATTAGATTGGCCACCACCAAACTGGAGGAAGATGACGGGGGACCAGAAACTGTTAGCACATGAGTTTGCTGCCATGTTTCTAGAAAAGAACTCAAATAAAGCATATCCACAGATATCGCGCAGACTTCTTCTGGACAAATATCAATTCATGTGTCTGGAAGGTGAGGGAAAGCCAAGTGAAGAGGATAATGGAACAGATCGATTTGATGGAAAGATCAGAATGTATAACTTTTCGTATGTTAAGGGTGTGGTGAAAGGAGAAATTGAAGCTTCAAGGGTATCGTGGGGAATTATAAAAAGTATTGAAAGAGCAGACAGGTGGACTGACACTGATAAAATTATTGAACTTTTGGATAAACATGGACTTAAAATAAGAGTGTGAAACGGGCTGTGGCTAGGACTGTTTTTGTTTCATGTTTGACAGAATGAACTTTGAAGTTACTTACTTGTTGACTGATACATTTTTAATTTCAGTAATTACTTGTTTCATTGTTTGTTACTGTAATAATCAAATTATTGATATGTCACATAATAGAAGTATATTCTTGTTTTGAATATATATATATATAGTTTGTCTTTAATTGTTAAATATAATCCAGGAGGATTATACTTAATAAGGTGGGGAAAGTGTAATATGATACCCCTAAGACTTCAGTGTTTATTTTCTCTGTCAATTCTAACAGGTATAACTAATGTGTACCACTATTCATTTTATGATATACACTTACCCCATATTCAAAAGCTTTCTTACGCTTACAAACATCGGTATGTTCTAAGAAAGGCACAAAATATATTGTAAACAACTTACCTGTTGATTCCGGGTCGCGGAATTGTATAACTATGCTTCGTCTACAAACTTAATCCCGTGGACGGCAGTCGGTTCTGATGTGGATCACTTAGCCCCTCAGTGTGCTACCTGAAATCTTACCTGACTATCTCTGGAAACTTGTTGCACTTGAGTTTCAAGTAACTTTGTATGTTCGAACTGTAATTCTGACGGAATGACATTGTGCTGTCATAAAACTAACTTTCCTGTATAATCTACTTGAAGACTAAACAACTAAATTTCACACTCGATTTATTATGGTTAAAGGACACTAACTGATTAGGGGTCGCAAGTGTCGATATTTAGTAAATAGCCCTTTTTGTCTACTTTTGACGATTCTGTCAAAGAACTAATTGTTGTACGGCGTAATGATATTGTTTACGGGGAAATCCGTAAGGATTCTGATTGGACAGGAGCAGAGGTTTTCCACAAATGTCTCATTCTGATTGGATAGTGAGCCCAGTAACTACTTTGAGGCTGTGGAATCAAGTATCTTGGAGCGGGAAAATATAAAATTAGGCGCGCGTTTGATGCGGGGGCTTTTCGCATTTGGCTTTTAAGAGGAACACCTAAAATTTAGAATTAAACTTATAAGATACTTGTAACCAATATTCTAGGAGAAGAAGGAAGACTTGGAGGGAGCATCAGAAATGTAATTATGAAGATTTAAATCATTAACATTAACTTTCAACAAACTTTACGTATATTGTCACACTTTAAGTAGAAATTTAATTTAGAATCTAGTTAAGAAATATCGGAACGGACTATCGTATAATCTAAGACATTGTAATACTCAACTTTAAATACTTTATTTTATGAAGATACATATACTTTCTAGCATTCTTATAATTAAAAGAATTTAACGATTTTATTTTGTCGTCTGCTCTGTTTTGAATCTGACCGTCCATCAAGTCCACTCACAACAAATATTTTAACGCCTAGTTTAGCCATATATCCTGCATGTCCGTTAGTACAAGAAGAGAATAAAATAATAAAAACGTTACAGTATATTTTGTTTGTCAATAAAGGTGTTGTTTATGTCGAAAAAACGAGTATTGTTTACTTGTCTACTAAATATCGTGCATAATTCAGCATTCCTCAACTTCCTTCATTATTGAAAAGGCTTAAGTGCAGTGAAATTCCCTGTATGAAAAATGTAAAAAACTCAGATTTTTTAACTATATTTTCGTGGCCGTTTTATTCTGTTTAAAAACACAGAATGCATAATAAGTGCAAAAGGAATTTCCTTTCGAGTCCATAGAAGTCGAACATTATCTTTCAACAACAACTCGCACTTTACATTTCTTTCTATAGATCATATGTCTTAATTGATGTCTACATATCACAAGGCGAACAGGCTGTTCAGCTAAAATCCATTTCAAACATAAAAAGTGTAGTTGCACCATTTTGATTCTGAATTGCTACTGTTTATAACAAAACTATTTTGAGGTGAATATAAGTGAGGATCTCGCCTTCAGAAGATTCTTCAAGGCAATGAGAGCTTAAAGAGATCGACATGTCAAAGCAACCTGTATTTGATTCAGAAAAGCTGACAACTAATTTTTATTCTTACCCTTGAGCAAAATTTGAAGTTGCGGACATAGGAAAGCCAAACACACTTATGCCAAGGTCAGCTACTGCGAGATTTATTATCAGTATAGACGTCTTGTTTCTCAATGTTCTAAATCTCCAGATGAGTACAAGAACCAAAGTATTGCCGATCGCTGATACTATCGCTGAAATAAAAAAATATAATAAAATGCAAAAGAAATATAAAATATGTACAACCAAAATTAAGAATGCAGTTTTAGTGCTAAAAATATACTTTCACATATTTATGTTACGCCTATGTGACGTAGTAAGAGAGTAAATTATATTCTTAGATGTTTCTTTGAGGAAATATGACGTTTTGAGGACGCGTTTCCACGTGTTTATTATACTAAAACCTTAGTGACAAAGTAAGGAAGTATTTCCTTGTTTGTTTTACGGCCCCGTACCATTGAAAGGAAAGATTATTTACTTAATTTAGACAAAGTCTGGTGCGCTTGGCTGTCTGGTCTCAAAATTATACGTTTAGAATCCATTTGCACGATGAAATTATTCAGGATAATTATATCATTTGAGTAACTGTCCTTGCAAGCTTTATATTCTATACAAAGATGCAATGGTCTACAGCTATTTTGCATGTATCTTATATTTAAACGTCATCAAAGGCAAGAATAAACTAGTTTTAGTTTAATAAAAAAAGAAACATGTCTACTTTTCTGTTCCAAGTTATTGATCTTGTTCCAAGTCCAAGTTACCAATGTCTCATGGAAAAATACTGATAAAGTGGTCTTGTCAACTGTAAGATGTTTGGAATAGAAAAGGATTCCCTTGAGTAAAAGAGGATATTAAAATCTCACAAGTCAAGGGTACATGTATTCATAAAAAATATAACCAGTAGATATTTGCTGCCTTTAACAATAGGATGGTATTAAATAGAAAAGATGTGATTAACAAGCCCTAGTTTTCATTTCTTGGTAAATGTCGCAGATCACTACAGTAGATGATTTCTTTGAACTTTAAATAACTTATTCCTGACCTTTCCAACTGTCATAAGTTTGTTTATGTTGCCATAGGCAATAACTTATATGGCGCAATTCGAGTATTCCAAATAATCTAATGTAGTCCTTGTCTTGATGGCCTTGCGTTTTGAAAGAACTCTGTTACACTTACCTTTCATTTCATACAGCAATAAAATTTCAACTGGAATTTGCAGTACTTTGAATTCTGTTTATTCACTATGGAAGTTAAGTACCGGACATAGCACCCCCACCTTCTTTAAGTACCTTAAATATATTCTCTTAAATCAGATCTTTTGTCTTTTAACTTTGTATACAGCGCATATAATGATTTCGACCTTCTGTATGAAACTTTTAAAAGACCGGCCATTTAGTTGGCCCTTCAATTAATCAGATATAAGTTAGACAATATTGGCTCAAGGTTGTTTATATTTATATGAAGTAAACGTTGATGCACAAAAGCTTTCGAAAGCGTCTATATGAATCTTTGTCGAATAGACGAAGTGTTTTTTCAGGAATACAGTCTCTGTCACAAATGTCTATTGTAATTTTTTTCAGCCACTTTCTGTCATTTATTCGTTAAAAGTTTGCATTAGCAGTCAAAGCGACAGTAAGGGATTATCATGGTCACTACTAAGTAACACAAATATATAGAGAATTATTTTACTACCAGTTTTCTGGGTGCTTTCATTCATTTTCTCTGTATCAAAATTGTTTAAAAATGCCTGAAATCGAATATATTTATAACTAACTCTGTGTGAAGTTCTTCCTGAAAAAAAATGTGAAGCGTTTAATTTCTTGAATTAAAAAATGCAATGATATTAAGTTTTCAGTTCTGTCACGTATGAAAAAGAAATTTAATTTGGTATTCCACGATGGATGGAAAATTTACAATATCCTTGGTTTATCTCACGGAACTATTTTAGACGCTGCCACAACCGCAGGCCAAGCCATTGATTGAAGAATCATTGTTAGTTTTTACCACATAGATCCTGTTTTACTTTCGTTTCTCTGTCTGAAATAAATAACGGGAAACTTAATGAGGATGTTTTGTTCCGACACTTTCAATAAATTCAATAATCTTGCACAACAGATGATATACAATTCAAATTTCTAAAAATTAAAACATTTCAGGTATCAACAGGTATTGCTCCGGTTTATTTTTCTATATTTAAAGCCTTTGTTTATTAGATCTAGCAGCGCCAAGTTAGAAACAACAACAACAATCTTATTAGCATACTCGGCATACAGTATGCTTATGGCTAAGAATAGTGAAAGAAATATGCAAAAGTACAAACGCTCGTAAATGAGAATATGCTGAATAATGAGCTATGAATATAAACTACTAACGAATTTCTCATTCTATACAGCATTTTTACAGTGACCAAGGAAATATTAAATTGGCTTATTCTCGGCAGTTCCGACGAATATCGACAGAAACTTTTTGGACATGTTGTTCTCGGTGCAAACGATAATGATGTTTGTATTCCTTTCCCAGTTGGGGTAACAACATTTTACCGATTGTTTAACAGCGATTTCATGAATGAAAGAGCTTTACATATTTTTTTTACTCAGACAGTTGACATCTTTCTGACTTCTTTACATATTTGGGCACAGCTTACATATGCAAGTTGTTGATATTATTGGTGTCATTATGTTGTTTTGTAAGCATTTTTAACAGATTGAAAAATATGCAACCTTAAGTTGGAATTGTGCAAAATCAATACAAAAAAATACTCGGTAGACTACTTTAAACTACCTGAGTCGCTTGCTATTGTCAAGTCTTCAGATTACGTGCTATTAAGTCGTAAAGAAGGTTCCGTTTTAGTCTCCAACTGCCAGTTATATTGTCTGTCTGCACGGAAAATGTTCAAAAATGGAAATAGTTCTTGAACTTACAAAGAAAAAAGGAGCCACATACACGATAACAAGCGATTTGTTTTATTTTTAGCCTTTCAGTCTACAAAAGGAGTTTTATCCACATAAGTCAAAACGCTTTTGCAGTTTTGTTAACCAGTTATCAAATGACATGGAAACGTTCTACAAACATTTTGAATAGCATGCTAGAAGACATTTACAAGTGTATGAATGCTGTTTCTGTTGTTCTACAATTTTTGTAAATGTTCTACGCAAGTACATGTTGCTATTGTGGTAGTTATGGTGGTGGTGGTGGTAATGTTGTCGAGTTAAGATGATATCCACGATTAATGAATACACCAGTCTTGAGAGTGAACATTTTAGTTTTATTTACAAAGGAAACGTTAAGTGAGAAGACTCTTGAATATAAGATTTCAATGTTAAAATAACGCTGTGTTTAATTATAGTTTTACAATATGTTTGGTACAGGTTATAACATTGAGGAAAACTACGATAGAAATAACAATACTGATACGCGCTATAAAGTGCCTTTTCTGTAACTGTGTGAGCTTATAATCTGAATTGAGCTGTATTACACAAAGTATTAGTTTTAAAAACATCAAGAACACACTATTGAGCTTTTGTGAACCATTTCTCTGTTTAGTACTTACATTATCAAAGACCTATTTATCATGTGAATGTCTAAAAAAATATGGTAGCACGGTAGATTTACTTAAATATTACAAAAGCGGGAGTTTTATGCAATACAAAGTTAGTACACTCAAAATTTTTAGATTTTTTTGTAATCATTTTAAAAATACCGAGGAACTAGGAAAAAACATAAAGTCAAGGCGATGTAACAAACGCGCCTTTCACCCTGCCTTGATTTCAAGGTGTAGCGTATGATTCATCAGTTAATGTTAATATCAATGCAATGTCCGCTTTTTTATCTAGGTCGATTTGTTACTTTCTCAGCTAAACAGAGTGATGAAAATAACAGTTTCTCTTCTGACAGCGTTAAGTTCTGCGTCATTTATATCTTGATATATGAAAACTGTAAACAAAGGTAATATTTTGGAACTTTTCCTTTTTGTTATCGTAAAAGACAAGTTATTTTAAATATAACAAGAAGCGCCGCATTGCGACGAAAACCAGGTTTTCAACGATCAAGTATTGATGTGATAGGAATTAGGAAGAAATATGGCAGTGAAGTAAAAATGGTGCTGTTATTTTGGTACCAACACAGAAAGTTGGTTTCAACAGTTCAAAATAAAAATAAATCAGATACCTGAGTAGCAATGCCAGGCTGTATTTTCATGTAAGCTACACACATGCCAAGTTGAGTATCAATAGGTCAAAGTCTGCTGAAGTTATTGAGTAGAAGCTGAAAATTCTATTGTAAGCAAGTGACCTTGATCACAGACACCTGGGTAGCAATCCCAAGCTGCCTCTTAATATAAGCTACCCATATACCAAGTTTGGGGTCAATAGGTCAAAGCAAACTAAAGTTATTGAGCAGAAACTGAATTTCTATTTTTAGCAACAGTGACCTTGACCTTGACCACAGACACCTGGGTAGCAATCCCAAGCTGCCCCTTGATATAAGCTACCCATACACCAAGTTTGGGGTCAATAGGTCAAAGCAAACTCAAGTTATTGAGCGGAATCTGAATTTCTATTTTTAGCAACAGTGACCTTGACCTTGATCACAGACACCTGGGTAGCAATCCCAAGCTGCCCCTTAATATAAGCTACCCATACACCAAGTTTGGGGTCAATAGGTCAAGGTAAACTCAAGTTATTGAGCGGAAACTGAATTTCTATTTTTAACAACAGTGACCTTGACCTTGATCAAAGACACCTGGGTAGCAATCCCAAGCTGCCCCTTGATATAAGCTACCCATACACCAAGTTTGGGGTCAATAGGTCAAAGCAAACTCAAGTTATTGAGCAGAAACTGAATTTCTATTTTTAGCAACAGTGACCTTGACCTTGATCACAGACACCTGTGTAGCAATCCCAAGCTGCCCCTTAATATAAGCTACCCATACCAAGTTTGGGGTCAATAGGTCAAAGCAAACTCAAGTTATTGAGCGGAAACTGAATTTCTATTTTTAGCAACAGTGACCTTGACCTTGATCACAGACACCTGGGTAGCAATCCCAAGCTGCCTCTTAATATAAGCTACCCATACACCAAGTTTGGCGTCAATAGGCCAAAGTTAACTCAAGTTATTGAGCGGAAACCAAAAGTTGACGCCCGCCCGCCCGCAGACTTCAGCATTCAATAACCAGTTTTCGTTGAAAACCTGGTTAATAAAACTAGAAATTCTAATGATGATCGGTGCGTCAGGTCCAAACAATTCATCGATCCACATCACGACCCTTAAATCTTATAACAATAGAATTTACCCACAAACATTACCATGTGCTCCTTTGTTGTATACTTGTGTGTGGTGAAAATATAACTGTACTTCATTGTTATATCATGCAAATTTGATGGGTCAGGGATGCATCAATTATGCAAACTTTACTTTGGTAACTAAAATGCAGAAACTCTTTATATAGTGCGCGTCTTCCTCTGACTTTATTGCTTTCCCTATAACTTCAATACAAAATGAATTTTCAAAGAGACTAATATTAGCTAACCTGCCATATAAAAATGCATTCTGAGATGGAAACCTTATCAATATTGGATTCATGTTGCAATTCTCTTATCCAGCAAACACATCTGCTACAGTATAAACATCAGTTTTCTGTTTCAGACGGCAAAAATACTTCTGTTGTTTGTTTTTTTTTTTTTCTTTTTGTCGTCTTCATATTAAA
Organism: Cyclina sinensis; assembly: GCA_012932295.1. Taxonomy (NCBI): domain Eukaryota; kingdom Metazoa; phylum Mollusca; class Bivalvia; order Venerida; family Veneridae; genus Cyclina; species Cyclina sinensis. The sequence goes on along the minus strand of JAAONU010000001.1, from coordinate 34,492,028 downwards.
CCCTATTACGGTATACAATGCCTATCAGCGTGTTTTTTTTTTCTTTATTTGCCATATAAGTAGAGGGCTCCAAATTTTGCATGTTTTCCGATCAAGTTGACTACCGATATGAACGATGAACAGACATACTGATGATTAAATGATTTCATTCTGTTTGTATTTAAACATAAGAATTGAACTGCGACCTATTGAAATACTGAATTAATATATGAATAAAAAATATCAGAAAATAAACAAATGTTTATGTTTGTTTTCATTCATCAGCACAAAACTTTTTAATTTATAATGTGAACTTCACGGTACGAGTTTCTTGTACTCAGTAATCTTTTATATACTACGGAAGAGTAAGAAAGAAAATGTGATAATATGCATTAAAAACAGACCAGGTATATTCAGTGATTATTTTCTAAGTGTTTTAAACGATTAACACTTGAGGAAATGCCACGAACAAGGTAACAGCTATCGGCTAAAGACTAAAAATAACCTTCATCGTCACTGAGAAACCATATCACAGATAGAAACCCAGATCCAATTCACGCCTTAAATCATCTTTTGATGAAGTGCCATTTTATTTCTCTATAAAGCCCTATGAAGGCCGTTGTGTTTGGAGATAAATAATATAGCGGTTATTTGACTTGAATTAAAGAATATCTTCAAAAGAATATATCTATTACTATCTTATCAAGATCACTACTCTCAACACAGCCTAGGATAGCAGTCGACTTTTAAATATTTGCATCACTTTGGGATACTGGCTTAGCCTCGAGGAACTTCATTAGAAAATGGACATAAAAGGTTACTTTTTAGTACTTAAGAACATTAACACGGTTAGCTTTATTTAAGGCATATTGTACATGAATTATATATATATATATATATATATATATATATATATATATATATATATATATATATATTAGAATTAGCGTAAATTCTTATTGAGCCATTATCAAAGTGAAAATCTGTCACTGACGAAATAAATAAATGGTTTAAATAACATTAATGTCCAAATGTATGACTGATGAATAGGAATTATTTCCTAATTTGCTTTTAAAACCCTGATGCCTACAATAAGCATAAAAACAATAATTCTTTTGTTTAACATTTTGTTCGTCAAAGTAGTTTGTATTCTCATAGCCCATAGATCTTTTTAAAAAAGCAAGACATTATACACTCTCTACATAGGCACCATTTCCAATATTCATACGTGTATGCACATATGCGCGTATGCTTACAAAACCAAGCATGAAAAGATTCAAGTTCCTAAATACAAAATGTATCAAACAAAATTTGTGACCGTGTTTTTCTGTGTGAGTATATTACTTGCCAAAGAGCAAAATCAATATGAAGCGATGGTGTCAAGTGATAAATACTTATTTCTAGGTCGGGAGCTGATAAAGACTTACAAGTTGAAGTTATCTATCATTTTATCATGTCAGTCAATGATGAAGTATTAACACAATGGTGAGAAGTGATAAATACTTATCTCTATGTGGCTATGAAGAATTGAAATCATTTTATCATGTTAATTAATTATGAAGTTTTAAGACAGACGTCGACAAAATAATCGGGTTTCAGATATAAGAAGATTACAGTGTACCAATGGGTTTGGTTATATTTGACCAATGTGCGAAAAAATAAACAAATATATATAAACTTCTTTCCTTTTGACATGGTCTTGAAATAAGGAGAGGAAGATATATTACAAAGGAAAACCTACTGAAGATTATGTTGTGCAGGAAGAGAGAGGGAGAATTTCATTTGGTTCTAAACCGAGTAGATGTTTATCTGAAAAAAATCTATAATATCCAGAAATATTTTCTGAACGCTAAATTTCTAAAAATGTATAATTCTCATTAGTTGTAAGTCTAGAAAAATATAAAGAATTTAACAATATATTCGAATTCAACTTAAAAAACTTTGTGCGGTTTTGTTATACAAATTATTTACGTGGCAATGGTGCCTTAGTAGTAAAGATAAAAATATCCTAATAACATATATATTTTATATATAAAATTGACGACATCTGATTGGTTAAGACCATCCGTATACGAAACAGTATATACCGAACAAACCCCGTATATACTATGAGCAATGGTTTTCCCTATAGGGCCTCGACAATTTGTCCATTTCTTCTAAAACAAAATGGCAGCCATCATTCCTATCGATTCCAAAATTTAAACAACAACAACAACTTCAAATAAACAGTCTCATAGGTATGAGTCTCTCCAGTTTCCAAGACAATGAAGAGATTTAAACATGACCTAAAATTATAGTTACAAACATTTTACAATAATAATCATGGCGACTGAATTTCAAGAGGCCTCTAAAGCGTTAACAAGGTTTCCCTTTGATCTGATGGGTGTGACCTAGTTTTTCAGCCAAGATGACTTATTTTCAAACCTGATATAGAAATCATGAACATCATTACTAACTTTCATGTCCATAGGATGCAATTTATTTCCTTTTAAGTGAGAAGTGTAGACAGACCGATGACATATAACCAGCGTTCCCAATAACTCATCATGAGCACACCGTAAGCAACTAAACTATAAGCAAAATGATATAGGTCTACAATAAAAATGCAGTATTTATTTTAATCTTGCTAGATCATTTTCAACAGTTTTAGGAGTAGTTTGGTTATCTTTTTTTTTTAATTTCAATTTCCTTTATATCTTCAAAAAGGCAGCCTTTGAAACCTAAACATTCTGATTATGTGACTTCTTATTCCTTTAAAGGAGTAAATTATTTATTTCTACAGCCCAAGAAACATTTTCGTAACTTTGTAGAAATCATAAATAAAGTGTATCTTGTTTGCATCTTGTGCACAAGTCTTGTTTGCTCATGTATTAATTCATTCTGAATTAGTTTTCATGACCAGAAAAAAAAATCTCATAAATTTGTATTTATTGGATTAGAATCAGTAGAGAATTCTTCATATATATTTGAAATAGATCAACAAACTCTGTATAGATTTACATGATAAAACAAACTAGATTTTCATTTTACAATGGATTTCTTGCTTTAATCGTGTTACAGTCTTAACGGTATTAGAAGGTTAGAACAAACAAAAGTACATGACCTTAACAGTCCCTTTTGCTACGTTTACAATTACATAAGAATGTTTTTAACTGATATCACATAAACATGTTTAGTGATAATTCTGATTGAAATGTTACGTAAGAAGTTGTTTGTGTTCCTGTGAAATCTGATAATTAAGTGATATGTGTGAGTTCATTTATCAGAATTACACAAGAAGTACAGAACTGTCAACACTTGTTTTTATAATAGCTTACTCAGTTGCTTTTAAAGTAGTTTGCACACTTGTTGTTATAATATCAATTATGATTTTAGCATAATTAATAGATGAAACGTCTGACATCGTTTAAACGTCTGACACCGTTTAAATATTTTGATAGCATAGATGTTTAAGAATATATATTTGCTTATACACTCTTCAATTGTAAGCCATGTACAAAACAAAACAAGGAGTCAAGGTATTCTGATGTTTCTTATCAATAAAGTGAAGTCGACGTCGTCGTTTAAAAAAAACTAAAGAAGTATAAAGCACAGAAAAGTTTCGAAAATATAAGACCTCTTATTCAGGAAGCCAGAAACTTAACTAATAAAAATGTCATTATTCTTGATGTGTATTGAATAGGGTATTCAGCTACAAACAAAATGCTTTCTTCTAGATCCGAAACAGAGCCTTTTATGAGTAATATGTTGTGCTACCAAAATCAAAATGTTAGTTTCTTCTGTCGTTCAATACTTTGTTAAGATATTTTAAGTTAAAGTGGTGTCAGGACTAAATTGGTGAAATGATGAATCTTTTTTTTTTTTTCAAAAATACAGTCAAAGCAAAGAAAGTTTCTAAAACAGTCGTGATTCTCTTGAGCGATTTTGTTTTTGTTACTGTTTTTCGTTCTTTTAAGCTTAATTATTATGTTGGTTTAGTGCAGCTTTCGCCAAATTCCAAGTTATAGATAAATGTGCCGATGTATTCTGTAGAGATTGTTAATTACTTTTTACCTAGATCCACTGAACAGGGTAATAAAAACTGTACACCAAATTCTGGAAGAAAATGTACGTGATAATTTTGAAGAGCTTAGACTTAAGACTTGTGTGAAGAAAAAAAACTCGTTTCTATCGAACGATCCAGTAACAGACACGAGGAAGCTCGTTGTGTAAATGAAAAACAAGAGCACCAGCTGTGGGTGCCACCGCTAGGTTACTTTTAAGAGAATACTGTAAGCTGTATTAAAATATGAACAACAATACTGAACTGAAACAGGGGATGTGTAGAGTAAAATCGGTTACTTGTCAGAAGAAGTGAAATAATGTAGAAAGTCAGTAACGAGTTTTACATTTTTGCTTGAAAATCAGAACATGTCATGAAAGATAGAAAAATACGATAATTAATGTTGTTAATATAAAAGAAATTATTTCAATGTCATTCATGTTGGTATTTGAAGGTCTTCAAAAATTGAATAATCAAATTAATTGATAATTTAATGAGTAAGCAGTGTAATAAAACTGTAGCAGTGCTGTGACTTGTTACAAGTACTAGTTTTATACAACAACCGTGAATGAATGTAGATATATGCATTAATGGAAACTGGAAATGACTATAGGATTTGTTTGTATAGGTGTGTGTGTGTGTGTGTGTGTGTGTGTGTGTGTGTGTTGGATGAATTTTCTAAGGTAAAAAAGGTGGCATATATTTTGAAAATAAAGATGACTTCTCATACTTCTGTGGCTTGTCTGTATGGCAAGTTTGAATAAAATACGTTCAGTAACAGGAAAAATATTGGAAATTTTAACTTGTTCAAATCAAAAGTTAAAAAGGGGAATATTTTCCAGAAATAAAAAATGAATGACTTATTTTACTTGTTCTTCTGCTGTAGCTTCTCACTATAAAGAAGTTGTAGAAGGCTGAAAAAAATATGTTCAGTATTAACACAGGTATCGCAAATTAATGTGAATTTCAGGGAAATTTCTAAGTTGAAAAGGGAGAATACTTCTGAAAATAAAGAATACAGAATTATGAACATTGTGTTATTTAAGTTCGTTTTAAATATAAAGAGGAAGTGCGAGTTAGGGGCTATGGCATAACCTCGACGCTTTCTTCGAAAACAGTCGAGCAAAATATGAAAGTAGTGATAATAGTAGTAGAAACAGTAATTATTAGTTGTTATAAGTGCCCTATGCATACAGGAAGTCCTGTAACTATCTATATACATAAGCATGATGAGGAAAACGTAACTTACATGTTCAGCGTACCTTTATCTCATGTGCAATTCACACCAACAATGTCTATCTTCTTTAAAGATATTCTTTCTTAACAGTTCAGAGATAAGAAGCTAAGAAGATCATTTACATCAGAGTTGTTCGTAAGGATGTTTTATAACTGAGACAGCAATTCTACCAATAGTGTAAAAAAATCTACAAATAACAGCATTCATTACAAAAAATGAATGTTTCGTGTTTAAGACAGCAATTCTACCAATACTGTAACAATTTCCACAAAAAAAAGGCATTCACTACAAGAAAAAGGAAATTTTCTTTCAACTTCTTAATCGTTATTGAACCAACATATTAATTTCTCACTGATTCAAATATCAAGAAGGATAACTATTTGGCTGCCAAAAGGCATCCAAAGGGTTATGCCGCATAACGAAATGCATGAGATGATAAATTGAAAATGGCAGTCTGATGTTTCTGCTATGTTGTATCAAGGCCATTTTTGTCATTATATTATTAATAATATATATTCATTAAGAGTAAAAAGGTTCAAAAAATAAAAAGTTACAATCTGTTTTGGCACATGAAAAATGTTCAAATTATATAAGCAACAGCCTACTTAAATTCAACTTAACAAGAAGAATATGTCTGATAATATCTATAAAATTGATAAAATATATTAAGATAGTGTCTGCTATGAATTGGTTTTTTTTCCAATATTTTGCATATCAACTTATTCATTTTGACAATATAAATGTTTAAACTAATTGAAAAACTTAGTTTAAAAAGCAGAGAAAATTATGGCGTTATATTTAACACAAGAGTGATAATCGTGCAACCTAAACGAGACTCGAACTCTTCACTAACGATCCAAAATTCAAACATTTTTTTATTCTTTTATTGAAGAACAAGATAAGTTTATGAGATTCAAGAACATTTTTACTTCATACTTCCTTGAAAGGGGAACGGTCATAAGCATATATATATATAAAGTATAAGCCTTACCGAATATGAGCAACAGAGTTCCAACCAGAAGATGTCCTGTTTGTGACAGAGTCTTGTATGAGACATCTGTCAAATTAAAAACACTAGTGTTCATGACTTGATAACTTCCTCCTTAACAGAAGCAAACTTATTAATCAAACCACTACACGGTCGATGTTTCATGAAAATTCCTTTCCTTAACTGTTAGATGATTGACTTTATCCTCGCTACTCCCGATATAACCTGTCGTCTTGTCACGAGTAAATGCCACTTATATTTCTCCTATAGGTGAACAACAATTGTCGGAATGCAATGACAGTAGTCTGCAGAAAGGTCATGACCATATATTGATGCTCCTGCGGATATCCGCTACTAATCATTAAGGGTTAGTAATTCCGTTACAAACACTCATAGAATGTTAAATCCTTTCGCGATAAAACAACACCCAATTTTTATTTTTTAAACCGTCAGTATTCTGTGAAGGTTCACAATGTATTGTACAGTCAAATATTGGAAAAAAAAAGACATTTGGAGGGATCTTAATATTAGGGGAAATGTATTCATTTCACTTCTATATTTTCATATGCCAGTCCTTGGATCAACAAGTCATAAAATATCCATAATGTGATAAATAGTTTTGCGTTTAACGTCAAAATCGCCTCCGTGGTTTGCGGTAGGTTATAATATAATTAGATAGTAAGTCGATAATTACCTGTTTTTCATATTTTCACTTAAAGACCACACTGACAGTCCTACGTATTCTAATATTTAAAGACAGAGTTAATAGTTTTTATTTTCTCAAATCAAAGATAAATTTAATCGATTTAGGTCTAAACATACTTTATTCGAAACTGAGAATATAATTTAATCATAATTATGTCAGAAACATTACTATGCCCTGTACAAAGATTTTACCCTACAAAACAGAAAGTATTGCAATTAAGATATTATCTTTTTTTTAATGAACAAAAATGTTCCAGTCACAAATTGTCGTGTGCCGAAAGACCTTTATAGAAAGATCTGTTGAGTTAAGAACACTTATGTTCATGGTTTCATTCATGCAGTGAAAAATAAATCATTAAACTCTTGTATCAGTGTCTCAGTGTCTTTCTCAAAACCGACGCAGGTCAAAAATAAAAAAGCTGTCTTTTATATTAATAAAATAAGTCTTTACTTTAAGAATTTTCTTCTGGTCTGTTCTTGTCCACGTATTGTACCAGTAAAGCTAGGGGATGCTGTCAATCTACGAAATCCGGCTTCCAATTACAGAACAGAGCATTTATTAATTGCAAAGGCAGTGTCCTTTGAATCACTTTCAAACAATCATGCAAATAATGCAATGTCCTCAAAATGACACCGAGACACGATATCAAATTAACATAAAAATAAAAATACTACCTATTCTAACTTACTTATTTCTTTTTTTATTTTCCTTGTTATCCTTCACTTCTTAATTCTTTAATATATATATATATAGTATGTCTTTTGTTACGTTTTACTTTTTACATGTTCATAATGCCAAAACAATATTCTATAATTGTGAACTAAAATTGCGTGGAATAAATATAAAAACAATAATAATTTAATCGTCAGTTACCCGGTACATATTTCGCACAACTGTTCATTATAAAATTATTGTCCTTCAAAACAATTATCTATAGTTATGAATTAAAAGTGCGTGGAATGAATATAAACACATTTATAATTTAATCGTCAGTTATCCCGGTACATATTTCGGCACAACTAAATTATGTACTGTAGGACAATTGACTGCTCATTGACATTGATGACCAAAGTGCAGGAACTCTTCGCTCAGTGTGATTCCGCATACAAATAAATACTCTTCAATATCAAAGATTGATATGTAAGGTTAAACAGGAATGTTGTAACTTTAAATTGACGAATTTTAAGTATAAACAAAAACTGTTTTCGGAAATCCATGTGAATGAAAATGTACGCATTTCGATTATGCTATCTGTACTAAACTTAAAGTTTATGAGATTTGTACAAGTACATTTAATATCCTGATTTTAGGGTGACTTGTGTTTTACACGAAAATAAAAGCGACTGACTCACAGAATTTGGCCGATTTTTTTTTTCTTTAAAATTTAAGAGAAGTTAATATACTATTGAAAAACATAATATTATACTTCTATACAACATGAAAACTGAAGAAAAAAAGATTTGATTTGACCAAGATTCGAACACATGACATTCCGGTCAGTATAATGTTGAGCGACAATGTACACCACTGAGCTAAATTGAAGAACTAGTTATCAAGTTTCGTCAAAATTAATGTCATAACTAAAGTATCTACCCCGTGTCTAATGGGGTAAATCTTCTACAGATAAAGCGTGTAAAACTATATACTTAAATGATTTTCTGTAACAAAAAAATGAGTCAGTAACTTAGATTAGATATGTTCTTCATAATCACAGCAAGAAGTTCAAGATGTATAAACATTTTCTTTTTAAATCGTCGGCCCATCTGTGAGTCAGTCCCTTTAACAACATATTTGCTCTCAGTCCACAAACAGACATATCTGATCTGCAGTGAAAACAGAAGAGAGAAAATTGACGTAAAGCGTTTATATATACATGCAAAACTATCGGATTTTTTTTCTTTTGTCAATTTGAAGGTCGTAGACTGTCGTCTGCTGTAATTAATGAAAAGAAGTGGCAGTTTGAAAAATTGTTTACCCATATGGTATACCTCTAAAGGTTTCATTTTTAAAACTATTTTTTTTTATGTTTGAGATTGATCCACATGCTGTGCTGCCTTTTAAATTTTAAAATGAACAACTGGCTCGAATGGAAGTTATCTCGGTGCAGATGTGTTTTCATGTTATTTTTGGCGAAGAATACATTCCCGCTAAATATGTGATAAGATCCTCATAATAAATAAATATCAATTTCTCGGTTGTATAGTATTTTGTTAAAAAGTACATTTACACTGTACTGAATTCACAAGTTCTTTGGTGATGCCTATTATGTTAAACTGACTTGTCTAACTTATGCAATTGCTAAGACAATACTAGTAATTGATGATATCTCATATTTGGTTTACAAAATGCAAAAATAGCACCAAATATTGTAAATCGTATGCTTAACAGTGCCACTGCTATTTAAAGACCATACATACAAGGTGTACTCGCCTTCGAGATTTTGAGATAATTCATGGAAAAAAAATGCAAAGAAAAAAGGTAATTTAAAGAGAACTGTATTAAAATTGTGTAATTCATACCAAGCCTTTCGACAGAATCATATCAAACCGACTAAAATTTTTGCAAGAATTGCCGAACTATTAAAAAGACAAATGCCTCGTATATAACTAGAGAGAACGATAATAAAAAGTCTATGTTGAAATATCTATGAGATATAGAAGTATGGTTGTGTCTTTCATCCTAACATTATCTGAATTCGAAGTATCTATTAATTATCATATATATAATATATTATTATATATTGATATGACCTTTTCTGTCAGGTGTGCAGGGGTAGTAGCCTCCCAATCCATGTAATATTTGGTGGGGGTGGATGGTTAACCGTCGTCCTGGACACAGTGCTTTGCTCTTCACATTTTATATAACGTTGCAAATAATTGTTGCTAGCCATAATCGAAAAAAGTTAGGGGAGTGGGAGGTTGGTCGTATCAGAAAGTTTGTAAGTAGAAGAACTTTGTCTTGAAAAAATATAATTAGTTCTTTAACTTATTTCTTCTAGGCTACATGTGTGTAAGGCATTTTATTACTGAAAGTCATCCATCATGTGATCACTTTCTTAGAGGTCATATGCCCTAAGGAAAGGGTTTTTATGTTCATCCATTTTCTTATCTACATAATCAATTCAGTTTCATTCCATAGTGAATGAATAATTAAATCACTATTTAATTTTATAGTATCGGTTAAGTTTAGGATAGGTTCTTCTGATATTAACTCAGAAATAATAAATTGATTATAGCAAAAGATGGCGTTGGCCGTCTATCTTGTTCTAATGAAAGAGTTTTTTTTTTTAAAAAACATATTTTCCTTTCTTTTATTACGCATGAGGAAATTACGGTGAAAGGATGTCGAAAATATGTTCTGATCATTGACATCTGAGATAATAAGCTCTCTTTGTATAATTGTCCTGTCTCAACGTAGAAGTATGTCACTTCAAAAAATATGGTACAGCCTGGACAATTTTGATGAATAACGGTAAGAGTAAGAGTTTTTATAATATATTGCCAGGTCTGTTACACTTAAAACAGCCGTCTTGTCTAATGGAACGTATTAGTTGCTATGGTATCATAATAACAGATAATTGTGTATTAGTATTCTCAGTACATGAACTGATCCAAATAGTTAACATACATATTGTTCTGGTAGCTCGATGAATTTCCATGGATGAACTGAATAACTTATAAAAATAAAGCGATATGAGCATAAACAAATACACTTACTCAAAAACACTCCTAGCACAATATTTAAACTGCTATACTGATGAAAGTTAAAAAGGACAATATATTTATATAGGAATATACTGTTATGCCCCCGGAGGGAGCATATCGTTTTTAGTCTGTCTGTCTGTTTGTCTGTCTGTCTGTTTTTATCTATTGGTCACAAAACTTTAACTTTCACCACAACACGAAAATCCTTTCACCTACAGCCTTCAAACTTCAAAGGTGGATGCGCCTTGATGAGCTCTACCCACCAGACCCACTTAGAGGTCACGGGGTCAAAGGTTAACGTCCCCCCGGGGCATGGAGTTCATTCGAACGCAGTGCTTGTTTTTCTTTCTCTGCAGAAATAAGTAACGAAAAGGTTATTGATTTTTTTTAATGTTTTATGTGCGTAGCTTCTTGATTTTATCTTCTTTCGAACCTGCTATAAAGTGTTCATTATAACTCTTCCTCGCAACATCTGCACATTGGCTCTAGGGTATTTAGAGTATTTCTTCACATTTCGTCTGAAATTTACAGATCCAATATTTCAAGGAGAATCTGTCGACATTGAAATGTGGCATAAATATTTTTTTTAAAGATACGTCCACTGATTTTAATATTTCCTTTTAAAAGGTTTATGGAACCTCATAAACGTTCACTAGGTATGCTGATTTGAAATCGTTTTGTACATTGTTTTCCGATGCAAAGTGATACAAGCACGTTTGAATGCTAAAAATGTTTGTTTGATACTTCGGTACAATAGATATTACCCTGTTTATGATTAATGAGACATTTAGTGATGTTTGTGTCATACTTTTAACAAATATTTTGGAGATTTATAAAGAACCAAATGAAATTGCTTACTTATGAACTTTTTAATCTTCTTAAAAATATTTGAACAAGCTTCTGTGAGGTAAATGAGCCAAACTTTTCATGTTAGTGTCAAAAGAAACAAACTTTCACCTCATTCAAACAACAGAAAGCAATTTCGCAGTCTTTTTCATTAATTTTAATAAACCTTTTCGCCGTGTCTTCCTTTGATCTTTGGCGCCTAAAAGAACTCTCTTCAGTGTTACCTTGACATATGCAGTAGAAATTCGTTTAATAACCAAGCAATAATGTGTGCGTGACGTGTTACATTTGTAAATTTATAGGCACTCGATACGAAATGTCTAAATATCTAATTTGACTTTCCTTAAAATGTTCTCGAAATATTTTTTCACCAACAGCTATTTTTCTTTACAGAAATAACAGAGATAATTGACTAAATGAACGAAACGCTTGTTGGAATCGACAATGTTTGATACTGAAAACATATATCTTTAGCAATATCAGTATGCCGAACCCAAACACTTTTCAACCAAAGTAGTACAAATTAGATCGATTTTGCTTTGTATGACATATTTTCATAGCCTTATTGATGTAATAGAAGAGTGTACTGAGAGTGTACTGGCTAACAAAAGGTCTAATGAGGCTGCTTTATTGCTGGGCTTATTTAAAATATAAAGTAGTTTAAGAGTTGTGCACTGAAATATAGAGTATTCCAGTTGCATTAAAAACATATTTTCATAGCCTTATTGATGTAAAAGAAGAGTGTACTGAGAGTGCACTGGCTAACAAAAGGTCTAATGAGGCTGCTATATTTCATAAAAAATATTGCTGGGCTTACTTGAAATATAAAGTCGTTTAAGAGTTATGCACTGAAATATAGAGTATTCCAGTTGCATTAAAAAACATGTTAGCATGAATGATATTGAATGAATTACCGGATGTCTATTGTAAAGGTTTTAAAGGTTTCAAAGATTCTATGGATAAATTGTTTACTGAATGCATCAGTATTAATCTATATAGAGAGTGTATTTTAGTTAGCCAGTACATCAGCAATATATCTTTGGTGTATGTTAAAGTAAAAATCGCTATAGAGCTTTAAAAATCTGTCAGAAAAAGTAACCACTCTTCGGTGTTGTTATTTCTCAAAAGAAAATTTCATATTCAATTTCTAAACAATAGTAACCTTACTAGTACAATCGAGTGCTCAAATTAAATGTTTTGCTTTTTCAATTAATACCTCCTTATTCAAAATGTAAGTCTTTTTGCTGATTTACTTGTTACAATTTCAACAATAATTGAGGTAGTTTGATGAATTCTTTTAAACCATCTGTTAGTGGTCTTGTTTAATAAAACCTATATAAAGATAAAATATTTCGAATTCCTTTACACTTCATGTGGGTTGTCTACACAACTCGTTTCAGGCATTTAGTCAGTACACACACAAAAATAATTTCAACTACTTAATGTTGTTTAAGCCTGTCATACTAAACAATGCTGTAACATTTAATTATTTTCGGGTATTTAAGTAGGCTTAAACAAAGTTTAACAGGCTGCGCAGCTGCGTTTCGCCCGCCCGATCTTATTTTATCATTGTGTACTTATAAAAATTTAGCCTATTCTTAAAACAAATAAAATTCTTAATTTTATGTTTCCAGTGAATTATAAAGTTTTCTCAGTGAAATAAAATTGATAATCCACTGTTTTAAAAGTGTGGAATACTTTTTTTATTTTCACAGTTTTTGCCGATCTACTTTTTTAAACTTATTACCTCCCTTTGTTACATTTGTCACAAATTGCACACAACAGTCCCTTAATTTCATATCCAGGATCTCCAGCTCATCCTTCATACAAGAGAATCAGGTGGATAATTGATAGTGACAGTGATTAAGTAATATAAAATACACAAATAAATTCAACTTGTAAAAGACGTGTTTCCATAGTTTTACAAATGGCGGACTTTTCAATTGAATGACAGCTGATTGGTGTGTGTATTAATCCGCCATTCATGGCGAAACGAAGATCAGATTTGTTTCATTTGACAATTGCGTAAATTTAAATAAAATAAATTGTTTTTGTTTTCAGTTTCTTTAGATGATAAGATAGATAAGATATTTGAGATACTTGTATCTGAAATAAATGTCAGAACTATTTTCTACTGCTTTATCAATAAAGAATTGGAAATAAAACGGCTCTTATTTGGGGCCCTCTACAGGGAACAAGAAATACTTAGTTTTAGTTTGTCAAGAAAACATAAAATAAAAAGACAAAAAAAGAGGATAATTCTTTGTTTAAGTGAACTATCAATTTTATTTCACTCGTGAAATAAAATCGATATTTAACTGAAACAAACGATTATCCTCTATGTCTTTATTTAAAATTGAAACTACTGTGGCCTGTCAGTTAGCATAAGTTACTGTCTGGCTTAGTGGTTTCGTTAAATCATTGATTTTCTAAGCGGTGAGTCACTAACATAAAAACAATGTCAACAATTTTTTTTAAAAAAAGACAATGGAATGCTCATTGATAAAACCTAGGTCATTTTAGCAGTGAAAATCTTTAACAAGCATATTAATATTTTGTCTTATATTTGTGACATAATATCCCTTTTGATTTAAGCTTTGAATTGGATACCGTTGCAATTAGGGAAGATGTTGATTGCAATGTCGCGATGTAATGTTTAGACAAACTTTCGAAATATGAAACTTTTAATGCTTCCAGGAAGAATACCTGAAGGGTAAATTGTGTCTGCAAAAAGGGAAAAATAAAAAAAAAATAGACGTGTGCGGTTAATAAATAATAGATGCTGGTTTATTTCAACACACTGTCGTTGCCCAGCATTTTAAATTGGACGCTTGTTATGTTTGCAAGCTACAGCCTGCTGAATTTTATGAATTGAAGAAATCGGAAAGATGACACTCAGGCAAACGAAACATAGAGTTTATATTAATTCCAAGGTGTTGGCTACGTTTAGGGAACTTAATCAGATGTGGAAAATGAAAGAAACCATCTTTTACAAAAAAATATAAACTTTGTGGTAAAAATAATGTATAGGAGACAGTTTTCCTTCTTTTCTGATAAAGTTAAGAGAATAGCTCTTTCTGCTGAATGATCGACAGTCTATAATGCAACTGTTTTGACAAAGAATACACTATCAAATGGATTAGTCCTCGTTTACTTAGTTTATTTGGCATTTGATATGGGCAGTATGAATTAATCAGTATAAGATTGTTCTAATTATTGCGTATATTTTTCGAGTTTGTCTTAACGCTTTTATATGGACTGATTTATAAAAAATAAAATTTATTAGTTCAAAATGAACTGATTTAGACTTATACTAGGAAGCTAATGTTCGACCAAAACAAATATACATCTTATGTATCTGCTTAAGATACATGACATGACATGTAACTTTGTGACTGGACTTGCCAATGGAAAAGTACAGGATAAAAAAAACAACTTCGATGCATTCAATTCGGCCTTGCAGTCCATCAAATACATTTTCTAACCTGTTCTAGTTCTGTCTTCAGACAGCTTGTCATTAATGTTTTGCAAATAATATATCTGGGTAATGTCTTTTGTACGAATGACCTTTTATCTGAAATAACTGTCTATTTCTCGACTAACCGATATAATCACTTTATCAAAAACTTTTCTTTTAGACCTCTTTTTGTTTATGATTTAAGAAAATTCAACCATTTTCTGTGAAACAATTATGAGAAATAGGATTTTTAAATAATAATTTGTAAATGGCCAATCTTGCATGACCAGTACAGATATAAAATGGACAAAGTACTGATAAAAGGTAGTATAGAAATATTTTCTATCACACTGCACCTTCTTCTGCTATAGATACATGCACAGGTCGAATTCAAAGAAACTACAGGTTTATTACCACGTGATGTCTCGCAAGACAGTATGTAATCTATTTGCAGAAATGAGAAATAATTATTGTGTTTAGTGCAGCATGGATCACTCTTTTGAAGAAAAATTAAATGCTCGCTATTTGTCCGACCTGTTTTTTTTTGATTTGTATTAAATGACACTGATTTAATATTTTAGCTTATTAGTTTTAGAGTTTGTTCCGTATCCAAATGAAAACCCCTTAAATTGCAATTAATATATGACGATATAAGACGTGAGAAAGTATTAATCATTTTGTATTATCGCATCATTTTCACATGTTTGGTATCTGTTATAAAGAAGGGTGGAACTGATAATATACGCAATCTTAAAGTGATATATGGAAATCGTCAGACAAGACATTAGTCAATGGATGTTTCTAGAATAATACTCAAACATTATATCATAAACAAGTCTTGTATTCTCATCAATAAATCTGCAATTTATAAATCCTTTCTTGTCAGCATTAAATAAAACTATATGGCCATGATGGCCCTATATAGCTCACCCATATTCTATTCCAGGCCTCGTTTTTGACCTGAGATGACCAATAATCAAACTTGACCTAGAAATCACCAAGACAAGCAGTTTGACTTAAAATCATGACATCTAAATTCAGAATGTGGAAAACTGTTGACGCTGGATGACAGAAATTTGACATCACAAAAGCTTACCTGAGGCATCGCTCAGGTGAGCTCAAAATACGTTTTGGGGTCTCTAGATTGAGTTTCTTCAATAGTGTACGTCTACTTTCGGTTGTTTTATTATGTTACTTAAACAGTATGTTTTTCAATGATGTTATTGTGTTACTTGACCCCTAGCTAATCTTCTGACGGAAAACATGAATGGGATGATCTTTGCGCATAAAAGATATATTCGTACCGAGAGACCAACTAGGACTGTTCAAGTTTAGTAATAATATTTCTTGAGGATGATCAAACATGAGGCAATTTCCAAAACGTTTTATAATCACTTTGTTCAATGTCATATCACACATTCCACGCCTCTTCCTATAGAAAAGTATTTACACTTGCCAATTAAACCGTTTCCAAACAGATTCTTTTTTCTTCCTTTCTTATATAAAAAATGACATAAAGTAATTCACTGAAGTTTTACACATCGTTTATTGACCAGATATTTTACAAAGTGCATCAAATTTTCTAATTCTTTTAAAAGAACAGAGAAAAAAAAGTAAAATATTTATCTTCGTCACAAACTTGTGATCTATTCTTTTTTTCAAAATTTCGTGTGTCGTTTAATGATCAAATTGTTCTGTGCAATCTGATTGTATAAAATTCCCAAATTCAATTAACTATCAGTTTATTGGTTTTCGAAGATAAAGGGAAATGCTTTAGGTTGTTACTTTTATATTATTATACCTCACGTAAACTGCCAATACTAAATTCCCATAGGCGATCGGGCTTTTAAAACTAATGTTACATTTTGCATCAGCTCAGAGGGTAACATTTTTTTTTCAAAAACCCTCCGGGTGTTATTGTTTTTTTGCACACGCTGCAGAAAATTCAAGCGTCTGATGACGTCGAAGGCGCTTATTGAATATATTGACTGTAAGCGTTTAGCTGAGTTTGATTCGACTCGTTACCAAACGAAAACAGTCCTAAGGTATATATAACATGATCACATGTATGGTTCGGTATAATAAAATAAATAACACACATCAGCGAATGTGATAGAGGATATTGACAACCCTCAAACAACAATAACACCCTCGGCTGTCGCCTCGGGTGTTATTGTTTTTTCGGGTTGTCAATATCCTCTTTCACCCTCGATGATGTGTGTTATTTATATATTGTTATTTTAAGCATGTTCACTTTCTAAAGTGCCACTGTATCAAGAAAAACTGAAGAACAAAACGATGATCATTCTGTAATATGGCATCTTCTCATTCATAATCCCTCAGTTTATTTGAATAAGCCAAAACATAGCATATTCTTAGGCAGATTTGAACGAGTTCTTTGAGAAATAATTTGCAATTAAGGCAAAAACAAGAAATCGGATTGTCTAACATAAGGAATACTTTGCAATTCAGTTGAATAAGATGTAAATACGGCTTTATTCATATATACCATTTTAGAGTTCATTATTTACTAAGTTATACATTCCGTTAGAAAATAAAAATAATCTACTTTTTTGGTTGAAATTCTTGCTTGTGGTTGACCCTCTTAAATCCAGCCATAACGTTCACATCAAGAATACCGAATGCAGTACATAATACCAATACAACAGTCTGATGGTACGTATTTTCAAAAGAAAATTGTTCATTGATCCAGTTATATTTTCACATTCCTACAGTTTGCTGATTGGCACCCAGACAGAAGTCATGAAACGGGTTAAGTATAAGTTGCAAGAGCTTATTATCGATGTCATGTGAAAAGGTTAAAACTTTGTCTTGGTCGTTAATCGCCAAGAAATTGTCATGACTTAACTCTACCGAATTAAGCTTGAATTTATCATAATTAGTAAACTGAGAAACCAATAAAGCAGGTGCTATTGTACATAATTCAACTTAAGTCCGTGACCTAAATACCACCTAAATTTGTTGAACATTTGTAGTGAGTAAGCTATTTTGTCTGCAGATCTGTTCAAACCTTTCAAGATTTTTCTCAGAATTATTACTATTTTACATATTTCATTGCTACAAACATGCCAATAATTCGGATAATTTAGTCTTCAAATAAAGTAACATAATGACGACATTTGTATAACTTCTGTTTTATGTTTTGTGTAAAGCAAATTGAATAGATTTATCGTTTCATTTTCATGTCAGATTAGTTCATTCTGCATTATGTGAGAAATAAAAATATCCATAAAAATAAAAGCCGCTCAGTTTATATTGAAAAGGTAATTTCAAATTTATAAAACTGAACAAGCAATCGAAAGTATTACGTTTCATAAAATTGTCTCCAATTGTTTGAATAAGTATCAGTTTTAACTCAATATGTCTTTGAAAACAAAAGCCAACTAAATGTAAATTTTGTCCAATTCATGTCTTAGTTATTACGGTAGAAATATGATAAGATATTACTGTATCAACAACACATGGTAAATATTGCCAGGCTGTAATTTTATCATTACAATAATTATAACGGAACTAAAATTAAGCTGACTTTGTTTTAAAAGCTTGACCAGTTCAATCATTTTGTAGCGTTTACAATGCAAGGATAGTTTTTATGATTTTCAACAAGAGGGATATATAACTCATACAAGGCAGTCAAAATCAAGGGCTTATTTGTGTCGTCGATAAATTTCATTGTTTTGTAGAGTTTTCAGTAATCACAAAACTTCTCGAGTTGTGACAAATTCTATCTTCCCTTTTTCTGTTGTGAAGTATATTTAATATTGCTTACACTCCCGTTTTCAAAAATTTAATAAATACCTCAAATGTAGCGTGTATATAAAAAAAGGTAAAAAGCTTGGTGAAAGGTGGTAACTTTCAACAAAAGTGTGAATTGTGTATTTCTTAGCAATATGTGATAAATGTAAAGAATATTTCTTTACTGCACAGATCTATGGTTCTTCCGCGCAGTTTTAAAAGAAACAAGCAAAATATTGACTCCTTGTAATTTATATCCCCCGCCCTAAATTGTTCATTACTTACTGGACATGTCAGTTTGAAAATAAGCTCTTTTTAATACAAATGCATGGTTTTGATAAAAATAACTCAAAGCTAAATAGATGACTATTGTACTGTATATGACAATGGAAGTTGGCAGAAATATAATATGTTAAGATACCTTTCTACTTCGGCTCAGCAGTTGTCAAAAGCGATAACTGTTGTTGAGTCACTGTGCATTACTCTAATATCTTGGTACATGGTCACAAAGTGGATGCTACATACCTAATGTCATTGCTGTAGACTTTATGGTTTTAGATGAGATTTTTTTTAAATCATATATTTCAATTTCGATTGCCATAGCAACCACAGTTCTATACAGAATGGAACTGCTAAATCAACTTTTAAAGTTTTAATGCACAATGAATACCAAAATGATTTTTTAGGTTTTCCCTATATCAGTACAGATGCCTTATTATATTATATATTGTATAAAATTATTCAAAGGGCCAAACCTCCAGAGTTAATGATCAGATTGGAACAAAATGTTTGCCTGCTATTCTGATACTGCACCCTCCTATATTGATGACACGTATTTATGTTGAATGACATGATAAGGTTTTCCCTATATTAGTCTAAATGTGTAATATACTGTATATTTAATCAAAGGGCCATAACTCTGCTTTTACTTATATGATTGGAACAATCTGTGTGCCTGCACCGTCCTGTACTGATGATACGTATTTGTGTTAAGCGTCATTAAATTCAATCTTTTGGTTACTGAGGTATGGCTCCAGCCTGACATACTGCCTGCATTTTTAAAACAAAGGTCTATAACTCAGGTATTTGTTTATAAATCATGACGGTAATTAACAGGCATTGTTCCCCTATTTTTATTTATAATTCAAGCAAGTCCAAAATAAATCCAAACAAAAGCAACTACAACCATGCAAAAAATTAGGAGTTGTGGCTCAGGGTGCACAAAAACGTGACGAGCTCTCTGACGGACAACGCTACAAACAATGTCCCTCGCCATTCGGCAGGGGATAAGAAACTAAGATATTAAGAAACAATGAGACGGCTTAAGTAGATAAATATCTTGTTGAATTAACCCTGATATCACTGATTTTCGTTTAGCAAATATTTTATAATAATTTTTGGATAGTTAATCATTACTTAGGAGATCTGCATAGATGTGAAGGTTTATGAAACTAAAGAAGTATGCGGTACATTACCATACATGTTACACTTGAGCAATACTATTGCATTCAATTTACATTAAAAAATCAGCCCATTTATTCATTGTCAGTATATTAGCAGCTCGTTAGGAAAGTGTGCCACGTGTTCATTACGGACTGTTCTAGGCATGTTGTATTTTAAGTAGCATTATTTTTCTATTTCAGGTTTGTAATTCAACCTGATGCGGTAAATAAAATTTTGTAATTGTGCTCTTGTCTTACTCAAGATAAATATCTAATTCTCAAAAAAAAACTCGATAAGCCATTTTCATGCTGATTGTACCATAGCCAGCTGTATGTTTGTCGGAACGATAACCTTAATTTATTTTCTCATTGTCACGTAGCTCTAAGAACTATTTACTTCTTACATATTTCAATTTTCATCTTATTGACAAGCTACTTAAAAAACAGTCTGAGAAGTAACATAGTTTTCTTATTTCATAAAACTGTTTTAGGTAGTTTCCTAATAAATACATTTCTCTCTCGTGGGAAACACTACAAGCAGCCATTCTTACTCAGATTATAGTCATTCAAACTAGGTGAATGATGTCACCTACTAAATTTAGTATCACAAAGCCATGAAACGTGCTTTCGAGTGTTCAAGACTGCACTGTAAGACCACATTTGTAACAAATCACATTTGTATCACCTGTTGACAAATGTGATCACATGCGTAACAGGTGTTACAAATGTTTAACTGAAATCAAGCCCGGAAATGAATTATGTAACGTATTTTGTGACGAATGTATTCGATGCCAATTTTTGATGAGACATACAATCACATTCGTTACAGGTCAATTTTTATACAGAAAAGGGAACAAAAAGTGCTTGCTTTACAACCTGAAACACAATTGTCATAAGATTTTGGTAAGTAGTGTTATTACAAGTGGTGTCAGAATCTTGATTTGTTATATCTTAATGAAACTTTATGAAAGCAAGGTGATCGTATGTCGCTTATAATTTTCTATTTTACAATCAGAGCTATTTTGGTGCTATAGAGCATGTAGTCTACGATTCTTGTGTGACATTTCATTGTAAATGTAAAGGATGCTAGGTAACTACAAGCACTTGATACTAGTACTAGGGAACACTAGGCATTTCTATTTCAAAATGTGTAGGAAAACAATTTATGTTGTCAAAACAACAACTTTATTTGATTATCATATATTTGTAGTAACTGTTCCTCCAGTAATAAATAAATGAAAAACTATATATTCTTACCAACGAGGACCAGAAACGTTCCAATAACCACATGCCCTACGTGTGAAACATCCTCTAAAGCCAGTTCTGATGAATTCATTTCACTGTCAAACATCTTGATATGTGTGTCCTGTAAGAAAAGCAATATTGTTCTGTTATCTTGTCAGTTTGATACCATTCTATTTGTTACAACAAATTCATTACAGATGCTTTTTTCAATCCGTTTAAAATACCTTACGCCGCTTTCAACTGATAAACGACAAGACTGAAGTCTGATCTAAATCTGAATCCGATTTCCAATTACAGCTTCTCCCTGGATACTGATGGAACTGTATATGTCGTGCTTAGGCCAATTATAGCTTATAATTGATTGCCTGTTACTGCTTAAACCATATAGATCCTATAACTTAGTTAATCATATAATATATTCAAGTAACTCTAAGACAGTTGAGTACTACTTTTTTCGTGAGTTTGGAAGTATGGTGCTAGATTTGGGGTGTTTTTCATATTGTGTTGCAGCTCTTTTTTCCAGAAATTACATGACAATGACATTATGTAATATTTTTGTCTTAAATAGTGTGAAAAAAATGTTATTGTGAAAGCTACACCTTAATATATCAACCCCCAGGAAAGTAAAAGCAAATAAATATTCTGTAATTGAGATAGAATATTATTATTTTAAATTCAAAACCTGAAATTTTCATAATTAAACTGGTGTGTCGTTAAAATAGAGAAACCTGAGACAAGGTTAAAGCAAAACCTGTGTGTAAAACAGTAAGTTGTAGAATCACTGACCTTTGTAGTATTAAGATACTAGGTTTTACTAGAGTTCTGCTTCATCGATTTAAATCAGTTATTTCGACGGAAGTGGGAAATGCGGACTGTGATATGAACTCTCATAATTGGTGGGATTTGAACCAATGACCAACTGTCCGGTAGTCTGGCGATCTAAACCCCACAACTGCTCCTACACCAATAGAATTCATATCAGAAACATGAACATCTATTTCCAACCGGGTTTTTTTTTCAGCCCATACCCTGTCCGATGTGAAATGGAACGAAAAATATAATGACCGCGAATATTTAGGAATATATTCATTGATAACAGTTCTTAGAAATGAATAAATATTATAATATTTGAAGGTGGAATTCAAGATAATTAATCGATTGTAACTAGTAAGTGTATATGTTTTTTTAAGATCCTTATGCTTTTACATAAAAAATGGAGCACGCATATTACTTTGACAGCTTCTTTTGCAACATATCACTTATTAAGAAAATCTGAAATGTCGTGCATTCATGTTAGCTTGATAGAAATTTAGAAAAAGGAATATTCCATATGAATGGAAATACCTTAAACCAAAGAAGAATCAATTCTAGTTAGTGAAAAGGGAACGGCAATTTATTGCATTGCTTTGTGCTCTACTTTTATTTTTGAATTTACTTCCAAACGGTTAAACAGGTGGAGAAATAAAATCTTGTTGAAACAATCTCTCTCTCTCTTCACACACACACACACAAACACACACACACACAGATATATATATGCGTGTGTGTGTGTGTGTCAGCGATAATCTCTATAGATGACTCCTGAGGTATTCAGTAATGCAACAAATCAAAAAATACTGATTACAGACTGTCGACCACACGTTTATAAAAAATCAAAGGTACAGAATCATATACGTTTTGTCTAATTTACTTTAGATATTCTTTTAAATCAGATTGATCTGGTGTAGAAGAACAAAGAGAGATATGTTGCCTTGTTGAAGACAAGAGACAAACCAAGTTTATCGTACAACCATGTGTAGAGAAGCATGACTGTCAAATACATACGATGACGTCAGAATATCAAATAATTTATCGGACTCTGACCGTCTTAAATACTTCATTTACGTTCACACAAACTGTGACGATTGTCAATTTGAGGAAATAAGTGAAATCTGAGTTGTTATTATATAAATAACACACATCAGCGACGGTGATAGAGGATATCGACAACCCGAAAAAACTATAACACCCGAGGCGACAGCCGAGGGTGTTATTGTTTTTTGAGGGTTGTCAATATCCTCTATCACTCTCGCTGATGTGTGTTATTTATTTTATTATACCGAACCATACATGTGATCATGTTATATATACCTTAGGACTGTTTTCGTTTGGTAACGAGTCGAATCAAACTCAGCTAAACGCTTACAGTCAATATATTCAATAAGCGCCTTCGACGTCATCAGACGCTTGAATTTTCTACAGGGTGTGCAAAAAAAAAACAATAACACCCGGAGGGTTTTTGAAAAAAAAATGTTACCCTCTGAGCTGATGCAAAATGTAACATTAGTTTTAAAAGCCCGATCGCCTATGGGAATTTAGTATTGGCAGTTTACGTGAGGTATAATAATATAAAATCAACTATTTTAAAAAGCGTGAATGGTTTTCTCTTCTTTCTAATGAATTGCAATAATTATAATTAATTTTAAGATTTATTTGATATTATCCTACTTTCCGGGTCTTCGTTATGTATATAGTTCCACTTAGAGATTTATGTGATGTCCATGTGTTTGAACGCGTATATATTTGGCAAAATTGTGTTATACTTTACAAACAATAGTCGGTTTAAAAGCTCATTAGAGCTTATGTTATGTTGTTCCTGTCTTGCCGACTTTAGATAAAGCTTATCTTATCTTAAACAACGATTTGATTATAACCCTATTCGAGCGTATTTGCATGTCTGTTTTCTTTATTTTTTTTACCTTTATTAATGAAACATATAAAACGTTTCTTTTTTATTGGCAGACTTTTACTAACGAATGATAATTACTGATAATTAACGAAGGTTTTGCTGAAACAGACATTCATTGAGGTCGTTACGAATGTATCAATTACAATTTGGATCTTATTATATTGCCTAAAGAATCTTACGACTAATTAACAATAATTTGTGCGGAAATGTCAATCTTGCTTTTGTGACACACATTTTCATACTCCTTTTCATATATTTTTTTTTACTTCTAGATACCAGATTAAAATAAAGCTAGCAAGGAGTATTTAAAACGCCTTTGTTTAAAATTCGTGAATAGATGAATCCGCTTTTTATTTTCAAAAAAAGAATCAAAGGAATAGTTCACAACAAGCGAAGACTTGTTCACATCTTATGTTTGTGAACTAATACAGTTCATAACTTCTTATTAATCTTTCATGTGCACACGCCCGCCATTTTTTCTATTCTTAACTTAACTTATTCTTATTACGGAAAAATCGTCACTTGCTGGGATTTAATTGTCAGAGTATTTATACAGAAAGCTCAGCAAAAAGCCCCTAGTATCATAAAATCTTATACATATAATATACTATAAAAGAAACATGAAACATGAAATGGAATCTTCATGTTACGTTACAAGAGAAAAAGAAACATAGACAGGTATCGCATTTGTGGTGTTGATCTTCTTTAATATCTTATTGCACTTACAAATATGAAATACATGTATAAATATACTTAGAGAACACGATTTAAATATGTATTAAAACTATGCTTCTAAAAGTTATTTCCAAAATTAAAACGACGAAATACAACCAAAAATTTTATAAATCTAAAGATAAAATGAACTCGAAGATATATCTACTGAATGAAAATAAGGAACGGTCACCAGGGTAGTAGTGAGTATTTAGGCAAAAAAAATTTTAGGGCAAAGTTAAAAGATAGAATTCAGTCTTAACATGTATTTTGATTGTCATCACTTTGGCTAAATAGAACAGTTTGTATCTACTATTTGAGTTAATCTTTATTATATTAAAGTACAATATATAGTTGATGCTGTATGTTTGAAAACTATTAGTTGTAGGAAGAGCTTAAATATCATTTTTACTGGTATTTGTTTTTCTCTATCTGTTTTGTCTGGGTGTGTTTGTTGGCTTCACTGCGAAGATAACACAATTCTTTTAATTAATTCAAATGAATTTGTCTCCCTTATTAAAGAAGAATTCTCAGCAAAACTGTTACAAAAGGAATATCTGCTTTGTGAACTACTAACAAAATGTCATAAATAATGTCTTTCGACTCTACCTATTTGAATTACATTAAACTTCATCAACAAATTCTAGCTGCAGCTTGCGTATACACTACACTTGAGAAATTCGACTGATAGCGAAAACATCACAAATACTTCAACGCATACAATCATTTACTCACTATTATTTTGAAAAACAATAAAAGGCATTGAAATCTTATTTTAACTGACCAGAAACTAACCTCTTCTGACATCGCCAACAAATTTATGCACGCATGGAACTTTTTTACACGACTCAATAAACACAAAATGGGGGTAAAGATGCAAAGGAGGTAACAACACTAGTCACGTATAAATTCTCGAACATACCGGAGAGCATTTAATACTTTGTACAGTAAGGTGGTAAGGCAAAACAATGTTGTTGTTTTTTCCTACCTCAGAAGCTCAAACCTATCCGTCCGCGGACGCTAAACGAAGGAACAATTTGGTATGGCCTTATATTTAATATCACAAATCAGTCTTAGTCTGAATATGTCTACAATCAGTTAACTCCGAAAACAAACAACGATGCTGTAGGTAATGATTGTTTTTACTTTCTTCGGATATGAAATTCGTTCAATGTTATAAAAAAGAGAGATACCTTTCATCTCAGTAAGAGGATCATATGCTGTTAATGAAGGAATCAATCTTCTAAAGCTTAAACTTAATTGACCTCAATGTCTTAATGCTTTGGCTATTAGGAAAGAAATAAAGAGGTTTTTTTATTGACATGCCTACAATGAATTCATTTTCGATTTTTAAAACGCTAATAGTACTTTGCGACAGTGAAAACAAGAATTCAATCAAAATTAAACAGATTACAACAATTCAGCTTTTTCTACTCCTGACTAAGTAAGCACTGTGTGGCAAATGGAAGTTATTTCTGTTTACCTTTACTGGCAATAAGGTAATTATTACAGGTGATTGTTAAAGGTAATTAATGAAGGACAGCGTTATTAAGAAAAAAAAATCACGTCTTTAGACTGTGATTATGTGATCTTTTTTCTGATACTTGTATTTGGAATCTACAAGCTTTAAACGTGAAATCCATTTTCAACGTTTATGTCATAAAAATATTTATCGCAAGAAATAGTCACAAAAGAAACCAGTCAATAAATGTTTTAAGTATGTCTTTGAGTTATTGTTGTTAAGAGAAAGTAATCTCTTCGAGTTGGACTTACAGAAATTGGCTTTGTGAAGCGTCAGTAAAAACCTGTGAACTTCTTTCAGAAGATCTGTTCAAAATTGAGATAAACAGTGCTACATCACTGTATCTTATTGTAACGTAGTAATGCAACATCAAGGTCTAAAGACCTTTAGTTCATTTGACTCATTTTATAGCTATCGAATACGACCCTTTCTTTTTGCATAAATACATACTGATGCCAAGTATGTTTAAGTAATTCGTTAAAGATTTTTTTTGTTAAATTCATTACTTAAACAAATGATTTATAGAGCAAAATGTTTTGAAAATGACTGGATGATGTTAATGCCGCCCTTGGGGCTTTTTAATTATCAAAATGAAAAATAATTCAACAAAAAACACTTACCAATTAATGTTATTGAAAATAAAGATGCTGTCAAAAGCGGAGTACACAAGGAAATTCTGGAGATATAAAAAATAAGTTACGCAAAACGTTGTATTTTCTAACAATGCAATGTCTTCTGTAAATTAATAAGCTCTAAATTAGTCTTACCTGAATTACAAAGACATGATTCTTAGTAGTGAAAAAATCAAGATCAATCAAACAATGTTTAAAATTGTTTAGAATTTTTAATCATGAGACACTTAAATGCCTCTTACGCGTTTATACTGAGCAGACGTATTTCCTAAATATAAGATTGAGTTGCATTCAAGCATGATTATATTTCAATTTCTTTACATGAAAATTATATCTGAAAATGGTATGCTTTTCTCTGTTACAGAATATAAATCACACCGAGGTATTTAAACAGGATGATTCAGTATCTGAGATGTTTACTTTATTGCTGACAACAACCTCATAAATAAAATTCTCTTAACACTCGTTCTAAATCAAGGAAATAGTTTGTGTATGTGTTAGATATGAGCAACTTGGGACAGAAACAAAACTGTAAACAAAGCGCTCGATTCGAAACTTCGAAATTTTTGAAAAACAATATACGTAGAAATGACCATTACCAACGAATGTCAATACATATAACATTACTGGAATTCTTTATCTTATTTGTTTGATGCTAGTATGAAATTCATCTTAAAAATAGCCTCAAAATGCAGAATAAGTATTTGAGTAGTGATATTTGTATTGATAGTCGCGGAAAGTGTTCATCTCAACAGTTTGTCTCAAGTAGTTGGAGAATAAAATACACCTTTTGGGGGTTTCAAAGCGAGCTGATTACGTGTTTCAGACACACTAAAATGGGCATATTAGACTTGGTCTTAAAAGGAGTATGGCGTTGGTAATCTAGTAAAAAATATATCTGAGTAAGTCTTCGTCCATACTCTCTTAAAAATGTTCTGAAAACAACATCTTTTAATTATTTATGATGCAAAATCAGTAAAGAATATTGTGCAATGTATTCACCGAAAGCGATTGACATTATAAAAATATCCATTGGTGAGTGTTATTTTATCTGTGAGTGTTAATATATCTTTATATATTGTTTTGATATCTGTAAAAATGGAGAGAAAAAAAACAGTGAAATACAATAGCACTTACCAAATATGACCAATAATGTTCCAATAAATGTATGTCAAAGATCGCAAAAACAATTCTTCTAGGTAGTATTCACTTACAGTCCTTCCTTTTATAATTAAAGGTGAAAGCAAGATGGAGGATGTCACCTTGCTAGTCAGATGATAATCTAGATACAGTGACCAGAACAACGACATATATTTATATCAATTAAGTAACTGAAAGAGGTTTGCTTTCATGTTAAGATGATAAAAACTAGCTTATCAATGGTGAATTTTCATAAAGTTTTTCCAATTATAGTTCTCTGTGAGCCCATGGTGCAATTGATTTGGTGCTAATGTGTGTCACTTACAGCAGTTGTCACCTAAGTACACGTGACAGTGATCTATTAATCCAATCAGTCTGACAACTAAAGGAAGTGCATTGGTTCTTTCTCATGTGAGCTTTATAACACATCGCGTTCGCTCATACAACCGAATGTATGGCGCACCTCTGAAATTTGAAATATTTAATTAAAGATTTTACGGCTGAAGTCCTAGTTCTTTATCACGTCTTCAAAGAGGGCATCTTAAGACTTGTTTAACGTGGAAACTTGACTGTCACTGAAAAATAAATCGTACGAAAATGGGTAATTTGATATTACAGTGGCACGCAGGTAACATGTACAACTCCTTTTTTAATTGCACTTCTCTTCTTTATGTTGTTATTTCAGACATTTACTCGACGCAACGACTTATTATGCCGTGGTAACAAGTTATTAAGCCGTGAGGAGTTAAAGAAAAGTCCCTCCAGTTAGTATCTCATGGGAGGGACATAACAAAGAGAACTGCAGTTCCAAAAACAAGTAATGCATTGAAGAGTAGTGGAATATCTTGCTAACACGTTCTCACGACATAGCTAACTCGTTCCTGCGATATAGTAAACTTGTAAATTTTCAAATTGCTTTGTCCTTTTTTATCTCGTTTCCACGAGTTAGTAACTCTATACAATGACATATTAAGTCGTTTCCTAGAGTTAATGTCTCGTTGGAACGAGATAAAAAAAAGAGAACTGCTATTTTAAAAAATGACACCATAAATTATAAATGAGATCGTATGAAATTGCTCAAGACTTAAAAAACTTGTACATTATTTTACTAAATAATTACAATTCAAGTTGTCTGACTGCGTAATCACACGATTTAACGTACATCAAATTTCAGAGGGTTTTTTTTTTTTCGGAACAAATTGTTTGAAAATAGAGTGGCAGACATTTCCTTTAAAGAGTATTCTTTCAGCATTGCATTTTTTCGTTTTAAATATATAATATTTATTAAGATTAGAGCACCATTTTGAATTAAACTTCATGTAAAAGTTTTAGGACTTACATGTGAACTTCCTCGATGGTTGCCGGTTACTTGCACTTCGCATCTGTTGAGGAAATTGAACGGGAAAATGAACAGCTCTTTCCAGATATCATTTATTATTGTTTCATGCAAAGCAATAATATAATGACATAAAGAGACAATTATTATCGTTATTTATCGATTCCTATTACCGTTCATGGCGATTTAACAGGAAACCTTCATAAACTTTCTGTAAAATCTTAAGTCTACTAACGCTCTGGTCACTAACTAATTCTTCGAATCACAGCAAACTGTTTCATAAGAGGAAGCAAAAGAACAACAGCTTTAGTCAAATGTAAATGAAACAGAAAGAACTTCTTGCGTTCTGCTCAAACAAATGATTTTAAGTGAGTGATACTTTATGCAGTAAAATGAACTTAATAATGAAACTATAAATAGATTGATGACACTGATGTGAATGAATCAAAAGATGTTTTACTTATATAAAATTAACGAAATAACAGGGTCTTTCAAATATTTGAAATGCCCTGGAAATATGTTGTATATAGCATACTTCAAGCTTATAATCGAACTCTTTTTAATTTTGTTGAAATTGTTATTTTCATCCTGGATGCTATGATTTGTCAACTTTCTTTCGCATTCTTTCTATAAATTCATTGTAATTGGTAAATTTAAACGATTTTCGTGTATATTCAAAAATAAAATGTTTACCAACTCATTAATTTCAAAGCAAATAACATCTAACTGACGTAACCACTGACCAAAATTTTAAAGTAAACATTTCCAAGCATTAAACGAAAATATTTTACATAATTTTTGATAGTTGCTTTTTGCTCTATAATAGGATTCCATTTACTGATTCAAATAATTGCCTTGCAATTTATACCACTTCTGATGTAACAACCTCTAAATATTTTCTACAGTGTTTCAAGGTTTCAAGGTTATTGACCTGAAAACTTGTACTTATACGTCGTTGAAATAAAGTTTTGACAATAAAACGTATTTTGAACTTAAACCTTTCTATATTTCAGTTTTTAGGTCTTCAAGCAGCTCATTTATTTCGTTTTGCTTTTATCGTTAAATTACAAAGAGATTTCTCTCAACAATTTTCAATTACATTGTCACTAAATCTTCCTTAATCAGCGTGCCTGAGAAACAAGATACACAAAAGCTCTTTTTTGAATTACGAGTTTTTAGGTTCCTTAGTCTTAATTCAGACTTATTATACTTTAGAGGCAAATTAATTGGATAAATACTTGTGTAAATTGTTCAATTTTGCAGGCTAATCAAATTGTTTTACGCCATTTTCTTAGAAGAAGTGTAGCTAATTCTTTTCCTACTAATTTTATTAACCAGTAACAATTATAAATAGACGAGTGTTTTCTGACAATTTTGTAAACACATTTCAACTATGCGTTTACATAAACATCTTAATACAGCACTTAAAAACAACCATACCATCATGATTTTAACATTTTTGATAGTTTTACTGGTTTATTTACATACATATTAAAAAATCACTTTGAAAAGTGAAATACGTAAGTAACATGGAGACATGCATTGTTTGTTTACATTTTGGGTTGTCAATTGTATGTATGGACATTTCGTTGTAAGCTAGTCACTGATTGGCTGAAAAGTAACTGTGGATTTCCCTATCTAAAAAAAAAATATCGTTCTGAAAATTGAATTTTAGCAGAGGTAAGACAGTGAAACATTCGACCGATGCGCAGGAGAGTATAATATTGATAACATCTGGTTTATACGCTTAGGGTACACATGTAGCAGTGTTGAAGCGATAAAAAGACGTGCTTCCAACGAGGAAGACAAACAACTTGAAGACTTCCGAGTGCCCAGTGAATGCCTCGTCTTAAATAATGCATTGGCATCTTTCAAATATTGGTTCCGTATATTAATCAGCTGAATCAGTGTGTTAATTATATCCTCGATGTGGTTAACCACAGACGCACCAATTTCCATAGCACTACAGTGCCGCAATTTGCACGTTTTTAACTTCATTAAACATGATTGATAAAATACATTATCAAAATGTCAAGGACGTTAATGACATAACTGATTAAAAAAACAGTTATTCTCAGTATATTTATATCGAACAACTTATATGGTGCTGTTAAATGATAGGCAATTTGGCGCCTAGAATGTGTTTTAACAGATCAAAGCCACGTCAGTCCTTACGACTGTATTTTAAAGACCGACTGAGACTTCTACTTTACCCGTTACAATGTATGCTTGAAATCGTTCACATGCTTTAGATAGAATTGAGAAACCGCTTCTTTCTGCTTCCTCTTTCTGTATAATGAGTGAAACGAAGTTCTGTCATGTCGCTGGCTGGTGACCGCCCAATATCCTGAAATGAGAAGGATTCCCTAAAAGCAATCAGAAACATATTAAAATTGAGCTGCTTTGTCTAAATTTTCTGAACTTCAGTCTCAGACAAATAATTGAAGCGTTATCCATCAATCATTTTAAAACAAAAAAAATCAGTATGAATTTGTAGAGTACGTTGGAAATAAACTAAAATCTTTGTAACGTGTTAATGTCCTTCCTTCCTAATAATGACTTGTCTGCTCTAGAATTTAATGTTCTAATAACGAGGCGTGGTCCGCAAATAAAGTGAATGATGTTGATACTTGAATACTACAATTATTTCTTATCAGGATGCACATCAGCTTTATACAATAGTTACTGTTGTTTAAACAACATATTTCTTTTTGTTCTTGAAAAGGGGCACGCCATGTGGGTTCACTAGTTCACTAAGCAAAATTGCACTACTAAGATTTCATTTTTAAATAAACGTATGTTAATTCTTGGGGTTTTTCGAGATCTATAGCAATAAAATTAAAGGTCTTGAAAGACAGCACAAAATTTTATAATTTACCTATGAGTCATTACCGTTTCTGGTGAATGACAAAACTTGTAATAGATTATTCACGTACCTTAGATTACAAATATGCTTGACATGCATGTCTTAAAAGACAAAATTGAGATCATTAGTTCTATTACAATAACTGATCACGCACTATGACAAACTAATTCCTACAAGGCAGTCTGAAGGACAGCTAAATCCCCTTCCGCAGCGGACATGAATGTGTACTTCTTGACCTTTAACCAACCATGACCTTGATGTTGTGCATAGTCTCATGATAGTAATTATTTGTGCCAAGTTATCTAAAATCTTTCATACAGTCAAAAAGTTATGGAGAACATTTAACCTTGACCTTGGGGGGGAGCAACCTCGATGTTGGGTTCTGCACATCGTGTCATAGTGGTGATCATTTGTGCAAAGTAATTAAAAAACCTTTTCGTAAGTCAAGTTTGTAAGTTATAGAGCAGACGTGAAATGTGGATATTTGACCCTTAACTGTGACCTTGACCTTGTGGGTAGCAACCCAATTATTGCGCTTTGCACATCGTCTCGTAATAATGATCACTTGTGCAAAGTTATTTCAAAATTGTTTTCAGCGGTTTAAAAGTTATGGAGCGGACACGAAATGTAGACTTTTAACACTTGATCTTTAAGTGTGACCTAACCTTGGGGGTAGCAACCCAATAACTGTGCTCTGCACATCGTCTCATAATGGTGATCACTTGTGCCAAGTTATTTCAAAACATTTTCAGCGGTTTAAAAGTTCTGGAGCGGACAGGAAATGTAGACTTTTTAACACTTGACCTTTAAGTGTGACCTTGACCTTAGGGGTAGCAACCCAATAATTGCGCTCTGCACATTGTCTCATAATGGTGATTACTTGTCCCAAGTTATTTCAAAAAATTTTCAGCAGTTTAAAAGTTATGGAGCGGACACGAAAGTGTTACGGACGGACTGACAGACGGAGGCCATTCCTATGATCCCCTCCCCGCTTTGCGGAAGAGGATTAATAAAAGCATTTAAAGCATGCATGTTTGAGTAACATCGAGGACTTTTATTACTTTTGTCGCGCTTGCACGGGCTCCAAGCTAGTATTACCTTAATTAATGTAAATATTTATTATTAATGGCATACAATGATGCCCTTTAGATATTGTTTCCTAATCATTAATCAAGAATTTGATGTGACGAATTTCCAACTTCTTTCATTCTGTAAACTTGTATTTTAATAAAGGTATACACTTAAACTCATTTATAAAACAGGAATACAGAAGAATAAAGTAAAAAATAACTCTTACAGTTAAGAGAAACTGAAGTCTTCTTGTGTTCAAAACGAAACATCAATCTGGTGAATACCAAGGTATCAGATAATAAAGTATTCAGCGCAAGTCTTGACCAAGTCTAATTTAATTATATTCTTGGTCCTGTTTAGCATTAAGCTCTTAATATTTACGTATAATCAGTTAGTTTGAAAGCGTTATTAGTACGCATTAAAATTATGAGCTATAGGTATGCCTGAAAACTTTCGTTTTTTACTCGTAATTATAACCGTAGAAGATCTTATATAAACAGACTGAATCTAGACAAGTCTCCAAACTTCAGTTTATGTTATCCGGCTTCCTGCAGAACATAACACAATTCATGTTACGAAACAATTGAAATCTTTCAAAATCACTGCTTTATCAGAAAACTAAAACCTATGCATACAATAAAATCCGAACAGCCAATTATACTTCTTCTCTGCTTCATGAGCAATTTGATACCATCAACTTTTTAACCACCCATTATGGACATGTCTAGTTTTGATCATTTTTGCTTTTTTATCAATTCATTATTATGTCATTTACTTAGAAAAAGTATGGCATCTGATAAAATTAATAATGGAACTACGACCAGTTTAGATTTAATTTGTCTTATATATTGTCGAAAGCAAAAAAAAAATTTTTGTTCAACGAATCCCCCCAAAAAATGTCGTCGGTTTTGCTTCTACATACCTTTCAGAAGAGTGGTTTTTCATACCTTTTTCATAGGTTTGCCATAGATTGTAATGGTTGAAAAAAACAAGTTCACAGGAGCGCTATGATGACAATCATTCAAAATGACCTCATCTTTCGTGTAAGAATTTACTTCCTTTTCATTGCTCTATTTTTGTAGTAATTTAAACAATGCCATGAACAAAGAAAGGAAAATTGACATCATATTACCTTGCAAATATACGTAAATAATGGATGACTATTGACTTTATTAACAAATCCGTTACAGAAATTGGGATTGTTAAAGGTCTTAATGCGCGCTTAATTCGCAATATAAGTTCCATTATGTTACAAAAAGAATCGCGAAATGAAACGGCAAATCATTAAAGAAAACACGTTTCACAAGGCTGCTGTGGTATACATTTAAACCTTATTTTCACTTGAACTAAATCTAAACCTAAACTAAACCAGATAAGCAGCTCGTCTGATAACGTGCTAAGTAACTCAGTTTAAAGATCTTAAACATTTTGCTTGCTTTAGCCACATTCAAGTAAAAATTCTGATTTCCATAAAATTAAAATTTTAAAAAAAGCTTCATAAATTCATCTTTTTCACAACGCTCTACTAAAGATTGTCAACTGAAACTTAAAGAACACGTAAATCTGACTTTTTTTCTGGCAAAAGGGAAGCCAGAATACAAGAGCGTGAGCATCTGGTGGATAAAAATCAAGGAATTTTCCTTTTCAAGTTTCCTACTAAGCGTTTTGTCTTCATAACGCTTAAACTTCAAAATATAGACATGATGTAACACACCTTGATAAAGCTTCATCATAGGAGACTTTATGTAAGGATAAAATTAGTTCGTACATCTGATACACGAAAGTCATTATTTTGTCTAAGTAGATATAAGTCTATTTCAAAATGCATCTTACATTGCTACAATGCTGATTTGCTCGCGTTTTAACCTACATTAAAGGTTTTTGGGTGCTTTGAATTCGTTAATCAGCACACAATATCACACACAAAGTAGATTTAAGGAAATTCTTCTCTGTAAACTATGAAGAATTTACACAGTTCTATTGTTTTAATGACCTGACGTGACCTTTTTTCTAACCCTGTTATGTAACAAGTTTGTTTAAAAATCGATTGCGGGCCTTAGAAACAAAAAAAACCTCGCATTTGTCTGTACGTTTG
Source organism: Cyclina sinensis (assembly GCA_012932295.1). Taxonomy (NCBI): domain Eukaryota; kingdom Metazoa; phylum Mollusca; class Bivalvia; order Venerida; family Veneridae; genus Cyclina; species Cyclina sinensis. Next base: position 34,456,525 of record JAAONU010000001.1, on the reverse strand, counting down.
TGGTAAAGGAAAACTTTCTTGAATATACTACTCTATTTACAAGTACATGTGTAATTGTTAGATGACAAGAATTATAAGACATTGCATTTATATGAACATTGCATTTTTAATGACATGCATTTTTATGACACTGCATTTATATGACATTGCATTTTTATGACATGTATTTTTATGACATTGCATTTATATTACATTGCATTTTTATATGACATTGCATTTTTACTGACATGCATTTTTATGACATTGCATTTTTATGACATTGCATTTTTGTTTATTATAACTCTTTGTATTTATTCAGTGAATCGTGCAACTATAACTAAACACGCATTAATGAATAAACCCGAGTTGTCGTTTTTTTCTTCTCTTATTATTTTTACATACATGAGATTTTCTCTCAACAATTTTCCCTCCGTTTTTCACGGTTACTTTCAAGATGACCGTGCCCTTGTCACATGATACACTGACATTTTTTCGAAATAACTAGTTTGTGGCTTCCTCTGCCTAATAGCAAGAAAATTATGTTCTTCTTCGGAAGCAAATCTGTTGCAAAGATTGTTAAATGTATTGATGTGTGGGCGAGTTGAGGATTTCTTTTGAATTTATTTTAGACATGCGAGCACAAATTAATAGTCCGTACATGTTAGTTTGATATTTTTTGTTGACTCTCATTCATTTCCCTGAAATATTATTTTCAAAACGATAGACTAGAAATTGTTATGACGAATTGCGAAAGTATAAGCTGCATTTCATTCTGTTTAATAGTTCATTATATACGCGTATACATGCCTTAGCAGAATCATCCTAAAAAGTTACATCAACACGAGGATTTTATTCCAGATATTAATCTAGAAGTGAAAATAAACATTCTGGAAAAGTACATGACAGACAGAGTAGCAAAGCCACTGATGACCTCTGGGCTTGTAGTTTCATACCTTCTGTTAGTGCCAGCTCTCTGGCAAACATAGCAAGAAAAGATGTGTAACAGCGACAGTTGCACAAGAACAATATGAGTGTTGTTGTGAAAAGACACATATGATAAAGAAAATGGTATTCTCAGATGTTAAGTGAGTGAACATATTGTGAAAAATGGTAGGACGTCCCAGACGTACCAAAGGTATGGAAACACATAAAAACGCCATTAGTGACATTGACAGTAACAGCCAAAAATCCATCGAAGTACATGTATAAACCTCTAAAAAATGGCAAAGTAGTTGTAACTGTTATGAAGAAAAGCACTGGGAACGTTATTGAAACTTATCTTTCCATATATGATCAACAGTGAGTCAATGCATCTGTTGAATGCCAAATTAGCATATCGTGGGGTTGGCGCAAAGACTGGACCGAGTCTTTATTAACTTTATAGGCACGTGGCCTGCCTTTATCAATGACGTACAAATGAGTAATTATTATGTAAGAGATAATAAAAATAAGTTTTTGTTTATATATCAATCCAGGGAGAAATAAGTATTGAAGTTTAATCTGGTACACCGCATATGAAAATGTTTTCTGGAATACAAAAAAGTCCTTAACTGTTATTAATGTAACCAATATCTCATGGAACACCACATGTAAATTATCGATGTATTACAATAACAGTAGTGCTGAAGGATAAATTCTGCCTATATACTATGACTTTAATCTTCAAAACAAAATATGGCTTAGAACAACTTAAATTTCGACTGGCTACAGAATTGACACTAGAGTCGTTATTAATTTATCTTTTTGGTTAGGAAAAGACATATTTAAAATCAAGAACTAATTATCATTATAAGAACTTATCAAAGAGTAGATGAGCGCTTTATGGCATGGTTGTTACTCGACACTGCTTGGTTTCTTTGTTTCACATCAAAATGTCAACTTTTTAGCAGCATCATAGTTTCTAAAGATTTAAGAGTTAACTTATGTAAAATACAAATACAAATGTTGTATTATATTTGTATATGTAAAAACTTCAACAGTTTAAATATTCTGAATACAAAAACCAAAGTCAAAATTATTGAACTAAATTTATTTAAATTAAAACATTTTTTTTCTGTCACAAATAAACAAAATCATTTTGTATTTATACAGTATTTGATATAAAATGTATTTTACTTGTTGCCGCACACTATAAACGCTAATCCCTTAATATATAAACATTTTAAAATATGTAATTGAATATTAAGATAAGTAATTGAATATTAAAATAAGTAATTGAATATTAAAATAGCTATTTTTAATAACTATCATATTCATATTAAACAATTTTCTGTTACATTTTTTTTTTTAGTTTTTAACAAATCTAATCATGTCTTTTCCATAGAAAATGAAAGATCTCATAATGCAAAAGAATGAAGGTCCTTCAAAGTTAATGTGTAGTCATTAAAATAAAAACATATCATTTAATGAGGATAGCACAAAAAATATCTACGAATTGTACAACATTTATTTTCATCATATTTCAAGATTTCAAGGTGTTTTGAATGCTGTTCGAAATTTAAAATTTACTTATTGAACAAGCTATTTCCTAGCTTTTACAGTACCAAGTATTTGCAAAAGAACTTTGCTTAAAACTTTGTATTGTTCTTCTTTTCTTTTCAACCATCTTAATAAACTATCTCTGAAAATTCTGATCTTTTAAGGTACAAATTTATAAGGAAATCCTTTAAAGGAAATACTTTTCACAACCGTCTTAATCTGAATCTGGTAAAAGTATTTTATAAAAGCTTAAAAATACCTGACAGTCTCCAGCTATCAAAACACAAGGAGGAAGAAGACATCAATTATTTCTGGGATTAATCTGATAATGTTGGCTTTGATTGCAGAATATCCATGTGTACATTTATTTATTTTTTATTTCTATTATCTCTCACTGCGGCAATCTATATAGGTTTCAATTTTTCTTAAAAAAGGAAAACAAATTCAAATATTGTATATCAATGGATACTTTTGTTAACATTCAAATATTTAACCTGTCAAAAGAGACTGGCATAAAGTATTCCAAAGCGTAGGATTACCACTCTGACACTGCGATTTAAGAACTGTTTTAGTGCTCTAACTCGTACATCATGTAACATATAAACGCTTATAATAGTCATAAAGTGATGTCTAAATGTAAACAGGGCTGTCTGTGTTCATTGTTTATTGTTAACCTTTTTTTTAAAGTTTCTGTGCTAATTTCTGGACAGTTGAAGCAATAAAACTTTCTTAATCTCTGTTACAACCGTTATTAGTCCTTTATCAAAGGTCTTTCAAAATAGCATCAAGATTACTGTTTCTGTAGTTCTGTTGTTCCTTGTTGTTTCCAAACAGTGTCGCTTCTCTTCAACTACGGGTTTACAATTGTCGAACATTCTTCAGCTACTGATTATCGCCGTTCCTGGACGGCGATATATACAATTAACAAGATTTCAACAGTTTTGCCTGTACACCGTCTGCCTTTAACCAATCAAAGCGAATTATACATATCACATGATAACAAAATGGACGTCAAAAAACTTCAGCAAGGGATGCGTAAATGAACTCGCCCAACCGCCATGTTTGTCGGGTTACTTATTCGTACAACTGAAAAATACCATGATCAATTTACGAACTCATTACCAGTCTTCAGGCTCTTGCAAGATAATCACAGGATAATCGCAATATTTTTGGCTACATGTCATTTCTAACTACAGAATGTAGTCTAAATAAGAGTATGTTTTGTGTTTTTCCAAAACTTGCACTTCTAGAAAAAAATAAATGCTTGCTTCCGGGCAATTCTAATCAGGATACAAACTCCCCGCAGCGGTTACTTCCCCTGATCAGTACAGAAACAGTAGCAAAGCGTGACGAAACCAGTGCGAGGAGTTTGATCAGGTTTCTAGTTTAAACTAAGATAGGGATAAAATTTACTGAAATTGACTGATGTACTTCACTGCAAAGCCAATAATAATCGATGTCATGTTTGGATAAAGCATACGTGTGAACGGGAAGAGAAATCTGGTAATACGTTTACGACTTAACCACACGGTAAAAACAAAAAGAGTCTTGCATATAGTCAGGCTAAAAAAAGGTTTTATCATACCATCATTCTAATTCAGAAAGATATATATCTTTAATAGAATAAGGCCTTATATTTGACTTTGGTTTTCGAAGTCTGTTTATAAATCACAAATAAGTAGCTGTAAAGAAATATTAGATAACTATACGAACACACTAAGGAAAGGGCCTTCAATAGATAGGACTATCACAATATTTTTCCAGGTTTTTTTCTAATTTTTAATGTATACTGTAACTCGAAAAACTCCACTTTCCCAAGCTGGATTCGAACTTAACCCTTGATCAGAAGGCAGACACTCTACCTCGTCGTCTTAGAAATGGCTGATTATCAAGCGAGTGAAAGTCCTAGATTATACCTCTATTGTATACACCTCTACTTCTAAGAATTCGTCCCTGAATACTTCAAGTTTTGAATGTTTGTGGGGCTTCTAAGGATGTCATCACGTCCACACTAGCGAATTATTTACGTTGGGCGCAAACAAATGTAACTCGAAAAACATTCACTTGTCCCTGGCTAATCTGAACTCAAATACCTCCTATATCACAAAGCAGACATCCTACAACGTCGCCATAAAAGCTAGCTGACAGGTATGTGAAATGAAGTGCCGTATTATTCCTCTATATATAATTGACATTAATTGATACAAAGTACAAAAGAAAGATTGAGAGAAATAATCGGACAAAAGAATTTATACTTTTCCTGAGATACCACAATTTTCTGTTTACGAGCAAATATTATATCGCAAAAAGACATCATTTGCCATCTAAAAACAGGTCCGAACAAGTACTGACTCTTTAATTGAGGTTTAGTATTGTAATTACTACGTGCCTAAGCTGATTTAAAATTGATGTATACGTTAATTTCGTTTGACACTAATGACAGAACTTTAAAAGAACTGTAAAGTTATCAAGATCAGGAATACACCAATATAGCTGAATTTACTTCCCAAGAAGTTAACAGGAAATTATTTTCCTCTAGTTAAATCCCAAAGGTAAGTTAAAATCAATTACTTGAACTTTTTACAAAAATATTGCAATTAAATTTGAATTATTTTGTTGTTGGGAAATATAAGGTGATCAAATACCAAATACTGATGACCTCTGACGGATTAAAATGATATTAAAGAAGACCGGGAGGCAATTATGTGTTACTTTCTGTCGGTGCTTCCTATGACAATACCTTTGCTACATTATAGCAACCGCATATAGTGCTCAAGTCCTTTGATGTACAAAAAAACGTACGAGCTAGTCGTTATCACTACTGTAAATGAATATGAGATGTATGATCTACAAAGGCGACAAAGGTAAACAACTGATATCTGCCCTATTCTAGAATTCTGAAAATTAGATACAAAATTGGAAGACACAACTATGAACGAGTCTTAATTGTATTTCACTTTTCAGTTCCCCTGATAACTATCAAGAATACACTTTTCTGTGTTTCACCATCAATTTTCAGCTTTCTTTCAGCTTCAGATTAAACCTTAATGATTGTTATTATCGCAAATTTCTTGAGACTTATAAGAAAAAATGTGCTAGATTAAGTTTCGGGTAGGCCAAAATGATGTCACACTTCTCTTTATGTTACTGTAGTGTGACATAGGATGGAGTTCTTTATCTGTGTCTATTCTCTGTTTCTGAGTGATTTAGTGAACTTTTTGATGAACGTAGAAAACACTGAAATTGAATTCAACACACTAAAATCATAACAATTTTTTGAAAAGAAAACTACTCGTTTTTACTGCCGATGACACGGTCATGGTGGCATAATCAAGAGAAACTGCAGAATGCTCAAAGAGATTATACATTTTTGTGAAAGGTAGAAATTAAATATCAGTATTATTAAAAATAAAAGCTTTTTTCATGCGAGATCTCTCTTACTGGGAAAGGCTAGAAGAAGCCATTGCAACATTTTTTACAAAACAAATCAAAATTTGAATACACCTATCAATATATCATACTGCATCACCAATTTTAAAATACTCTTCAGGAATACATGACTATTAGAACTTTAAGTTCTTGGCCCCTATAAGCAGGGAAGTCTAAAGCAGTTGAATAAGATTAAGTAGCATCTCTTTCTACAAATACTGTGGCAGCGTAATGTTCATGCTGGTATTTTTCTAATGTCACTTCTACTTTTGCTAGCTCGTCCTGCACTACTGCGTCTTAGTCTTCCCGTGCATGGGAGTCATCACCAAGGTTCAGGCAAGATTGCTTGTTCTAACATGGTAGATAATGGCTTGGGTGTTGTGTTGCCTTCTCTTTGAAATGTTTGAATGTTTTTTATTCAGGATATATTACCATGGAGCATAGCATATATGGACGAGATATCAATTCTCATTTTGCTGCTCTCTTGACCTTCAGTCCTTTGATTCAAGATTGTATCAACTTTATGAAATTTCAACCGATACTCATATTTTCTACATAGTATGTTTAGTGGACAGGTTAAACATCTCAGGTCTGTAAAACAAAGCAAGACCAGTCTTAAATTGCATTTTTCTTTTCTTCTTTTTTTCTCCATTTTCTTTAATCAACAGCATCAACTTCTTGATTCAAAGACTAATTTGCTATAAGTATTCACGATTAACCTTAAAAGGAATTTACAATTTCAAGTACTGATATTCGAGTACCATGAACTTAAAATCTTGTACCATAAAAGTATAACAGCAATCTAGACACTACAACATCCTACCATAAAAGTGCAAATGAACTTTTATGCTAAGTCGGAACCAAACAATTTAATCTCCAATTAAAGATAAACTGAAAACAAGCTCTTCCTACTTCCGTTTAAATCTCTTAGCTCAAATATTATGATCATGATATGTGGGAATCTAGTTCACCTAACATGGAAACCGTTTTAGCTGTAATTATGATTAATGTCAATGATGTGTTTTGGGAATTGAATCATAATGTATCTTCAAAAAGAATCAACAATGGCAATCCATATTTCTTGTTAATGTAGCTGCTTACAGAGTATGTTGTGTAAACAGGCAATGTACCAGATTATAATATAAGTAGCTTGTAAACTTATGTGTGTCTTCTGTATGCCTTATATTTTTAAGTTGTTCAACAATTCAACAAATAGCTGTCTAGAATTAAGCATCTGCTGTTCAGAAATTAATTACAGTTCTTTACAATTTTTTTAACCACTTTAAACATTCCTCTCTCCTTGGAATAAACGAGATACATCGTTATTTTCCACCAGCTCAATGGTCTACAGGATATAACTTATCATAAGGTGCCTTCAACTTTCTTTGTTAATACTCGTGGAATCATCAAGAATCAACATCTTATCCTGATTTACTCTGTTATATATATATATATATATATATATATATATATATAGAGAGAGAGAGAGAGAGAGAGAGAGAGAGAGAGAGAGAGAGGATATTCAAGTTTTTCTATAAATACGGGATTTATTTTCATCGAGTGGTATGAAAATAAATATTTCATGAGTGGCGATAGCCACGAGTGAAATATGATAATTTTCATACCACGAGATGAAAATAAATCCAGTATTTAATGAATAAACTTGAATTTTCTGTTTATTATATACTTTACTCTTTTTTGACCTTAAGATTCAAAAGACTTCCCCTTTAATTTAGTGTATTGGCTGAATTTAGAAGAAAGTAGTCCGGCAAGACACCAGTGAAAATACGGAAAATATGTTTCACTGCAGTGAAAAATAAATTTTTACAGTGAAAATACGGAAAATGAAAATATGCAATTTATTTCATCAATATTTCTCAATATCTCATTTATAAGTATATAATAAATATAATATATTATTAATATACAGCATTAACTTACGTCATTTAAACACATATATCTTGTACATTTTCAGTATGTTTTATTCATGCACATAAATCATATTATATCGAATATGGGACAGATTTATTAAAAGTGCAAAGGAAATTATACCACAATGAGCAAAACTTGTCTTTGTTTTTCGTCTGAGCATATTTCCGATATAGCAAGCAAGAATACCCAATCATGCTATAACTACAGTATTTGATTTGCGCGGATTTACGGTATACTGACGTCATTACTTTTTATGGTACAAAATATTCACAGAATTGTTCATGTAATAGCGATTATAATGCTCACTTGGGCCTAAAGCCATCGTGCCCGAAGAAATCGTAAACCCTCGAAAAATGAAACTGTAAATTTAATTCTGCATTTTAGGATATAGATAGACGGAAGAGTCGATCTATATTCTGAATTCGTTCCATTTCTTTATCAGAATAAATTACTCTAAGGTGTACTACATCCTGTCAGTCGAACGATTTTACTCTGTGTTTCAGCTGAAATAGACTGTTACTAATTTAGTGCGGTTTCCTTTCCTTCCGTTTTACACTTTCCTTTTATCGAACGAGGGGTGTTCAAAAACTTTCATGAACAATTCATCATCGTCTATTTTAAGTCTACTATTATATTCAATAACAGACGCCTGATTTTGAAGTGTACACCCTGGTAATTTTTATCCTGTGAAATATTACAAGGAAATAGTGTATCTGGTTATACCAATTAATTGAAACTGAACTTATTTGCTCCAGCTTGTATGCGATTTATGCATCTAAGATATAGATCTTGAGACATTATGTTTGACTAACTTAATATTAGTGAGACAATATTTTTATCCACTTGCTGGCGTTAGCCATGTACATGATATGAAGTGCATTTGTCTTAGAAATTTCTGTAATTTAGATCTGAATCCAGCAACTAAACAGGGCCCACTTACATTATTTGTTTACAAGCTAAGAAAAATCAAACGGGCATGGTTTCGTCCTTATGTCATCTTATCCTTTGTAGTATGTCAAACAAGTCCGCGGCGTGGCCGAGTGGTTAACACGTGGGACTAGTAGTCAAAGGGTTGTTAGCCGCATGGGTTCAAACCCAGTCAGGGGCAAGCCGCGTTGTTTCCTTGAGCAGGAAACTACTCATTGCTTAGTAGTGGTTAGTTCCAGGAACGGATTCGCAAGTGTGTTTCTAAGCTAAAAGCTTCCTACACAATCGAACTAAAATAACTTTAGTATAAACTAAACAAGTCCTTCTGAAACATGAATTTTAGCAAACAGAATTTCGATTATCAAATGATTGTTTCCTTTCCAGGTACTTTTACAGTGAGTTTTACTAAACTGTGTTTTTGTTTATCCGCTCGACCCTTCCGTTAAATAAAAAAACTGTAGTATATCACCGACTTAAGGGAGCATCTCTGCGATACAATGGTAAAGAGTTCGATCCACTGCTCTTCCACTAACACTACTAATTTCTTTCGGATGACGTTAAACCCAGTGTTACCCACTTAGAAAAGACGTTAAAAGACGTTAAACCCAGTGTTACCCACTTAGAAAAGAACCAATTGTGTCACTAGAATTGTCTTGGACAATCTCCCATAAAGTACCTAAACTCGGACATATGGGCAACCGATACCGGCGAGAAATACTCTCAAATTCGAGTTATGTTCCTTTTATGACAAGGCTGGCATATTCACGAAGGATAACATTCTTAAGTAACCTGCATAACAGAACAAAACGGAAACAGTAAAAAATATCATTAGTGTACACTTGTCAAAACATATTGGCGATATCTCTTGTCATTACCAGTCAATTTACAAAGCAACGGAAATAGATATCGCTATTGATAATTAGGTTCTTTATGCTTGTGTTTCTGAAAGGTCACGTGTATTTTACATCTGCTTTTGGCGGAAATAGGTTTATTTCGCTTCAGCACTTCAGTTCTTTACGACCGCTGCTTGGCAACAGCCGTCTATAAAGTTTTTAATTACGTGCAAGTGATGCATGGTCATGAATGGTTATAATTCCGTATAAAAAAATCTTAATGAAATGATACAGTTAAAAAGAGAAATTAGTTACAGTGATAAGAATCCAGGTTTATTTTTCGAAATTTCCAAGAAAATTAAAGTCTCTAGTTCTTTGTAGAAATCACATATTAATATTTCTGGGAAGATGTCTCTGAGAGCCCCGTATGTCTTAAGTAAGTAAGTAACTTGTTTATCATAATGAGTTATGCCATACATTTAAATAGACAAATTCAACACCCATCACCTTGGGATTATAAATCATGATTGATAAATGACATGTTACAATATGCATAAGTTGACATTAAGTTCAATAAACTTTAAACAATTTCAAAGGAAATCTAACTGTACATGACAAAAATGTGGGTAATATCAACATATCGAATAAAACATGATTTTGTTATCCACTTCGTGCTTTTTTTTCTTTTACTTTTACTTTTTTAGGAATAATCAACTGACAATTCTATTCATTTAGTGATTATTGTGAGTACAATCATCTACGTCTGTACAAAAACACTTTTACAATGTATGTAGTTCTCCGGATATTCTCACACTGTCTGCATTACTTCTTTGCGCGTAGGGTCCATCTGTAAGCATGTCAACAAACACTTGATGTCTGATATAGTTCTAACTGGGTTGTATATAGTTAAAAAGTGAACTTCAGATTCAATCTGATTACGCTAACAAACTAAACACAGCATAGAAGCTGTTTTCACCTTTATAACTTCTGTTTCCACTATTGAAGCCAATACACCATATCATTGAAAGTTCAGTTTTCTCAAGATTTAACAGTACATATAGTCATCAGCCTTAACTGATGTCTTAAATAACTTGTATGTGCCGGTTTTGGGCGGCTTCCTACAGTTATTAAGCACTCTCTAGAGAATATTTCTAACATTTTTGTATTTTCTAGCTTTAAAGCTATAGGTCTCTGGTGATTGAAAAATGATTTTTGATCAAGTATGTTTGTAATGTCTTTGATCTCACTGCAACACTTATTGCTGGTAGTCAACAGAAAAATAAATCTTTGGCAGCATTTTTCTGTATTTACTAGGTAGCCATCCAATATCATCTGTTATGACAGTAGTTGGCGCAAAGCGATGTACACCTAAATAGTATCTGATGACCTCGTTCTGGTCGTAAATGCGTAACGTCCACGGTCTTTGAGAGGCCCGTATGTCGTAACTGCATTACATCCACGGTCTTTGAGAGATCGGTATGTCATTAATGCGTATCATCCAGTCTGAGAGACCCGAATGCCGTAAATAAGTTACATCCACGGACTATGAGAGACCCGTATGTCGTAAATACGTTACGTTCAAGGTCATTGCGAGACCCATTTGTCGTGAATACGTTACATCCACGATCTTTAGGAGACCCGTAAATAAATATATGAACATTTAACTTTCAAACAAGGCGTCTTTATTTACGGGGGAGGGGTCTTTAACAAGTTGAGAAATAAGGTCAATTCAAACAAAAAGTTGACATGTTACCAGATATGTGTCCCAGATTTTGTAGAAATATTACGAGTTTCATAAAAGAGTATTTTATTACTGCAAACCTAAACAACACAACCGTTACGTTTGTACATGTTTATTTGCTTCTTTTACGTTTGGAGGTGGAGGCAAGCCCAAGGAGGTGAAGCTCAGGACAGGGGTTTGGAGCCACTACATATGTTACTATATTTGTATTTCTCTCCAATATTTACTGGATTTTTGTGCTGTAAATAAAGACGAACAAATTGCACAACAGTTTCTTTCAGACATCAGGAACTGCACGTTTGTCATTTGTTAGAACCTTTGAATTGGGCACAGTCTGCTATGCATTTCACACCTAGAATTAAATTTATGACGCTCTCTTCTTGTTTGTATAGGAAGAAATGTCCTCGGAAATGGAATTTCGAACATCCAAAATGCTATAGAATTGTGTGTTGGGCATAGCACTCATAATTTTAGTTCAACTGGCAATATTTCAGTGGCATAACCGAAAAAGTTTTATAATTTTACATGTCAGAAGTAGGCTTTGATGCATCTCATACCTGAAGAACATGTCCCTATACATCGCGGCGGGTAACATGTAATGAAGAGGCAACGACAATCCCATTTTAAAACAAAACGAAAATATAGATTTTGCTTGCGTTTTGGTTCACTGGTCAATGGTCCAGTGGTAATGCGCTGGACTGGTAATCCACAGGTCGCGGATTCTATCCCCAGCTCCTCCACTAGCACAACTGGCTGTTGGATTAGACGATTAGATTTATTATAAATGATTTTTCGATTTTACTATTTTTCCGCAAAAGAACGTGATTATTTTCTGGATATGACCAAAACTAAACTAAATAACTAAACACATCGATTGATACTAAAGTACAATATGCACAAACAGGATTATCTTTGTGCGGGCAAAGGGGCGAATGCTGAAAATGTTATTTCTATTTTTCTATAGGCTAAATGAAATATCTCAAGTACCTGAACTGTATCCTTGCCTCGTTAAATAGACCTGTTTCTTAGTCTGGATTACCTGCCCCTAACTGCCAAACATTAAGTAAACGCCCAGGAACCAGGCTACCTGTTTCTATTCTTGTCAATATTTGGTGAAGAACCTAACGACATTAAAACACACAAAAATATTTGCAAAAAAAGCCATGTTGTAGTTGTAATATTTTTTAATCAGTGTGCAGTCTTATAATGGTAGAATTAAGAAATTGCTGGGGGAAAAACACATTTCAGACTCAGGGTAAGACAAAGAAAATAGCAACATGCAACGACAAAAGGTTTGGAGATACTTTCTTCAAGAATGTTGCACCCTTAGAGCCTTTTGAGTTTGTTTTTTTTTTCTTTAAAACCACCAGTCAAAATCAGGTATCTAGGGACACGTTCACTTTAACATTCATATAACAATGCGCCCACAATAATGTATCCACATATTCAGACCATATGACGTTTAAAAATACACCGTAAAAAAGGCACGCTATGACTCTGTTAGATATAAATGTTGTAGAAAAGTCAACGTCTAACGTCAAATAACTAAATTTGACCGACGACACGGGAAAAAAGGCACTCGGACATTTGTTTTTCTATTGAAATAAACTGAATTGAAAATCAGCAAAAAATGACAAATTTCTCGTTCTGTTCAAAAACAAAGTTGAAGTAAAACCTTAATAGCCTGAATATTGTCCTTCTTAAAAATGCATATCTTGTATAAAATATCGTGATTGTCGTTACCACGGGAACAGATTTTGAAGACAGTTTTAACTTATGTTTGGATGCATTGCAAAGACATAGAATTTTACAATAAAATCGCTAAAATTCAAATACATAAGATCTATCATATTGATTTACTACAAGCCAGGAATAGAATCTGACGTCAAATTTGGGTATGTGACGTTATTTCAAGGAATATCAATTTTGCACGTCATGCTCCTCTTCAACATGATAGAATATAATATGTGTTCTGTGCAGGAAGCTGAAATTTTCAGACAATACTCCTGGGATATCAGTCGTTCAAAATTAGTAAAAGTATCAATTCAAAAAATTATGTCCGAATGCCCCTTTTCTCATGTCGTTAGTCTTATATTGTTTTTTCACGTAAAATTTACACGTCAAATAATTACTTAACATTGTCATAAATCTGATAAAGTTATGACAGTTAAAATGTTTTTATTCTTTCTTTCTTTCTCCCTTTCTTTCTTTAAAAGAATGAAGAAAACACCGATGATGCACGCTATGGCACATTGCCTTCCATATCACCACAGCAAAGGAAGGGCAACAATTTCGATAACTTTATGCTCTATCTACACTCAGAGTAACTTCCTCCCTTTCGTATCAATAAGTAGTAAGCTTTTTATGCTACATGACCACCATAAAGATTATGATTGTAAACAGAAAAAAAATCGAAATTTCATTTGACTCATAACTCATTCAGATCAAGTTCAAGGATTTCGGAAGATGGTCCACTAGGCAATGTTTCATGCAAAAATTCAGAAATTTTGATCCTACGATGTGGCGCCAGAAATTACCCGAGACGTCTAATTAAAGCATCAATATACAATGCCAAGTGTAGATTAACTGTTCAATAACTGTTACAATAACTGAAAAATAACCATCGTTTTCAATTGTTGTAGATCATCTGGGGTGTACACTAACAAAGGCACTACTGCACAGCTGTAGTTGGCAGCTTCACCAATTGATTGGGCAACAAGAAAAACTGCAATATACGTGCTACTTCTTTCACTTTTATTTCTATGTACCATAGAATAGAGGTGACTAGCTAATGTGACTAGCGATTAGCGTTTAGCGATTAGCGGTTATCTGAAAGTCAAACATTTACACTCTCAGTAAAACATAAAATACAAAACAATATGCATTCAACTTCATATGTACATACAATAATTAACAAAAAAACAAATAAAATATCTTTAACAAAGAATTGCGTAAATCCTGCGGCTAGTTATATAAACAAATTTATTACTTCATTGAAATATAGATGTATTAACCTTAACAGTAAAAAATGTAATTGTTTCAGAACAAAATTATTTAAACAAAAAAAATTCCTCCGAACACAGGTAAATAGGAAACTTACTGAACAATGCTATCTGTGCCCAAAAACGTAGTGAAATTGAGATATACAAAAATCGTACTTTACTTTCCAATTCTAAAAAATCAACTGCGCTCTGGTAAGGCGGCAATTTTGGCATTTGCATATAATTATTATTTCTAGGGGCAGTTTTGACCAACCAAAAAGTAGAATGCGCCCCCTAACAGATAAATTCAAAATTTCATTTTCTAAATATGGGAGACACTCATCTCTTGTAAGTCTAAGCTATGGCAGGAACCAGACCGCACTAAACTAACACTGCGCCGGACAGGTGGACATGATATACGGCCATCAAAATATAGTAAAGCCCGATAAATAGAACCTGCACAAACATTCGAAGTCTGAAACACCGGCCCTCAATGAACCTTTCCTATAAGTTCTTTATATATTTTAAGGGAAGACGAAGAATATACGAATGTAAGAATGTACAATAATATACTATCTATTTCTTAATAGTCAAAACAAAACATTCTCTACCTTCTAAGGGTGAGACATACTTATCTAAATTATACTACATTTATAAAATATCGTAACGCCTAAATGGCAGAGAGAACATACATGTACATCAACCGTTAATACATGTGGCTGACTGTTGTTATCAGTTAGCATGAACGGTGTCCTGCTCTAACATGCATAACCTTGTAATCGGTCGTACTTTTACAGACCCGTTTACCTTGACCTTACATGACATTACGAGTCCGCCTCTGCCTTTGTTTACCTCCAGAACAATGCCTAATGGACCATTTTCCACGAGACGATTGCTCATCGCAGACGAGAACGAAGTCATTTACGGACACACTTCTTTGGGGATTAAGCCATTTTTGTCTTACCTGCAAGGTCGGCAAGTACTCCCGCACCCATCTTCTGCAGAAAACGTTCGCTAAATATTGAACTTGTTCGAATATGGCTATCTGTTCCATTTGCATCTCCCTCACACTCAGGGACTTGCTACTTACCTTATCGCCAAGATTTCGTCTTTCCGGTAGGAATCTCTGAACAAGAAACCACTTAAAACGCAGTAGCCAACCGACTGCATTTTGTAGTTTATGCCAGTCGGAGAACTTACTTATTAACGTACTCATGCTTGAATCACAATTACCTTGAGTATTGAGTACGCTAGCCCGAGGCTTGAGCTCTATGTCATCCTCTTGTAAGGTCACGTTGCCTACCTGTACTGGCCACTCTGCCTCATTCCTTTTAAGGAATTCCGGCCCAATCATCCATGTTTCAAGTCTTTCATGCTCTTGCGGATTGATTCCCCTTGACGCAATGTCGGCGGGATTACTCTGAAAGGGTACATACCTTCAGTCATGTGGTGACGTCACCTCATGAATTACGGACAGTCGGATCGCAACAAAGGTCTTGAACCTTTTCTAATCATTTCTTATATACCCCAATACAATCATGGAGTCCGTCCAAAAGTATCTTTCAGAAATTTGTATATCAAGCTCCTCTACCACAATCTGATACAGTTTGACAGCAACAACAGCAGCTGCCAGTTCGAGCCTTGGAATTGACATAACTTTTATAGGCCCTAACCTTGACTTATCTATAAGAAGGCTACACTTACTGTTTCCGTAAGCGTCATACACCGAATCCTGCTCTGGCATCTAATAAGAAAGCGTACCCTTTTTCAATATACCCATTTACTGTTTCCTTGTACATATTAAATAACTGATCATCTCTTTGTAGTTTTCTTTTCAAGTGATTGAGTCTTATCGTGGCCATCTTCACGTTATTTGGGAGACTTACACTAGGGTCCCTCCACGGGAGCCCTAACTTGTAGTGACCATTATCATTTACTACTGTACCTTCCATTATGGAAAGTGAACGACGGTCTTCCTGTGACATTCCTGCGCCACAACTCTTGACATCCGGAAAGTCGGTTGTCCATCGTTTATCGATTTGCAACTGTGTACTAGATGCAAGCTGAAAATTGATACTACCGCGGTCTAGTGTTGGCCTCTTACCTGTAGGTCCGATAATGCTCCAGCCTAGTATCGACCTGATTGCATAGGGCTCACCCTTTTTCCCCTTCGCTGCTCCTCTACCCAGAAAGCATCTGGGGTGTCGCTTCCCACGAGCAATTCGACTTTATCGATATCAATTTTCGGTAAATGAATACCACTTAAGTGTTTCCACTTACCTGTCACAGACTGGTCTGGCAACGACTGCAAGGAGATAGGCAAGGTTTTGGCAGACCATACCTTTTGAAGGTCAATAACCTGACCTCCATTTAATGCACTTACGTGCAGTTGCACTTCTCTGCTAGTCATATTCTGACTAGACTTGTTTACTGTGGTTAACGTGAACTTACAAGGTTTACCTTCAATCCCTAGCCTTTTGACAAGACTATCACTACACAGTGTAACATCACTCCCTTCGTCCAGGAGTGCATAAGTCTCTACTTGTGCAGATGCCGTTCTGACGACTACTGGGACTATGCGCAAACTTACCTAATTCTGTTTAGACCGCGACTCGGAAGCAGCAACATATTTATCCTGCCTATTTTCAAACTCACGGTTTTGACCAGAGTCTCGGTGAAACATCGTATTATGTATCCGGTACAACCTGAAACCTGACAACAACTATTTTTCCTACAATTTTCGGCAACATGTTTAAAATTCATGCAATTTTCACACATTTCATGCTCTCTGATAACTGTCAGCTTTGAATCAATATCGATTAGCAGAAACTCTGTACATTCCCTTAATTTATGGGCCTTCTTGCAATAAATACACGATAATCGGCCCCTTGGTTTTTTTTCTGAGGGGGATTTACCTGAGTTTCTCTTATCAGATCCAGTGGATAGAGTAACATCTTTATTTCGCTGTGAAGGGTTAACGTGTGAATTTCGAGGCAAATTCTTTGTTTGTTTACCAGACTCATTTGCAAGGTCATAACCATACATTGTGTTTGCAACAACTGAACGTTCCTTCACAAATGTTAAAAGGTGATCAAAACTTGGTTCGACTCCAAGTTCGATCAGGCTGCTTGCACGTTCAACCCACTTAGACCGAATGTGAACCGGTAGTCTCCTAACTATTTTTCTCAAATTTTCAGTATTATT
Source organism: Cyclina sinensis (assembly GCA_012932295.1). Classification (NCBI taxonomy): domain Eukaryota; kingdom Metazoa; phylum Mollusca; class Bivalvia; order Venerida; family Veneridae; genus Cyclina; species Cyclina sinensis. The sequence continues at coordinate 34,439,021 of JAAONU010000001.1, read as the reverse complement.
CACATCAGACATGAAGCCTAGCTGGGAGAGAGTGATGTGGCATTTTTCCATATGAAGTGACAGATTCATCAGTTCCTTAACATCATTACTCTTAATGACACTGCCATTTATCAAACTATCTACATGTGACCTGGCTACAAATGGGGTTTGCTATACCAAGATTTTAAGATTTCTTTAGCCCTTAAATAACCTTCGTCCGGAGGCAAAACTACACAATCTTCTATACAATATCTGGCATCTCCCTGACATAATTGAATCAGATAGTTTAATCTTAATCTACTATCACTTACCCTAGCCACAATGTTGTTTCAAAGTTGCTAAGAAACTTACAGTAATCCGCAGGATTCCCATTAAATTTTATTAATTCCGGTTTTGGTAAACCATAAAGGTCCTGAACACTGATTTGAGCCGGTGGCACATTGTCACAAAGTTTGTTACTATCTCCATTGGCAGGTAAGTCCTTACTACAATTCTGCACATAGTTCCTCACTTTGTCGTCGGGTGACGATGCGTCCGGTAACGATAAGGATTCTCTGCTTTCGTCGTTATCCGCCTCCTCCTCTTCTATCTCGGTCAGTTCTACTTCGTGTCGGGCGGTCTGTAGTTCGAGCTCCCGCCGAAGCTCCTCACTTTTACGTTCTATTTCCTGTCTTTCGCGTATCTGGCGAAAGCGCAGTTCTGCCCTCCGCTTCTGTGATGCTGTGGAATTGCGTGACGAAACAGAACTTGTGTAACTCTCAACCGAGTCACTAACTCGGGACAACAACTGGTTGTATCGTTCTTGTATTTCCTTGAATTTATCTTCATTCAGTGACGCCTCACATCTGTGACGTACGTCAACAAACTCCTCCCAGCAGTCGCACAGTTCTCTCAGCAACCGCCGAAACCCGGAGTCGCCCGCTGTCAGTTTAATGTCAATTGTCTTGGCAATCCTTGAGAAGCTTGCGACTAGCTTCTTCATAGAGGCTTCTAGTTCGTCGCGTGACGAGCCCGTAGCCATCTTCTAAGAATAAGTTGAACAGTCCGGAATATATAAAACACATATAATCCAGGTAATTTGAACTTTGAACGTAATTAATCCAAGAAACTGCAACTTTCTTCGTTACAGATAATGTTCAATAACTGTAGATTAACTCTTCAATAACTGTTACAATAACTGAAAAATAACTATCGTTTTCAATTATTGTAGATCTCTGGGGTGTACACTAACAAAGGCACTACTGCACAGCTGTAGTTGGCAGCTTCACCAATTGATTGGGCAACAAGAAAAACTGCAATATACGCGCTACTTCTTTCACTTTTATTCCTATGTACCATAGAATAGCGGTGACTAGCTAATGTGACTAGCGATTAGCGTTTAGCGATTAGCGGTTATCTGAAAGTCAAACATTTACACTCTCAGTAAAACATAAAATTCAAAACAATATGCATACAACTTCATATGTACATACAATAATTAACGAAAAAGAATTGCAGAAATCCTGTGGCTAGTTATATAAACAAATTTATTACTTTATTGAATTATAGATGTATTAACCTTAACAGTAAAAAATGTAATTGTTTCAGAACAAAATTATTTAAACAAAAAAAATTCCTCCGAACAAAGGTAAATAAAACAAAGGAAACTTACTGAACAATGCTATCTGTGCCCAAAAACGTAGTGAAATTGAGATATACAAAAATCGTACTTTACTTTCCGAATTCTGAAAATCAACTGCGCTCTGGTATGGCGGCAATTTTGGCATTTGCATATAATTATTATTTCTAGGGACAGTTTTGACCAACCAAAATGCAGAATGCGCCCCCTAACAGATAAATTCAAAATTTCATTTTCTAAATATGGGAGACACTCATCTCTTGTAAGTCTAAGCTATGGCAGAAACCAGGCCGCACTAAACTAACACTGCGCTGGACAGGTGGACATGATATACGGCCATCAAAATATAGTAAAACCCGATAAATAGAACCTGCACAAACATTCGAAGTCTGAAACACCAAGTACCAGTATTCAGAACTCTTAAAATACTGTTTCTGACAAGAAAAGTATTAAAGAGATTTTCTGTGGAAGTGTATGTTAAACATCAGATACAAGGGATGGAGCGAATGATATCCTCAGAGGCATAGTTTGAAAATCTTGATATCACATCGCTAGAGTCATTATAGTTAAATGAAGTGTAGCCATATCAAATTTCAGTCATGGCGTTAAGGGCAGTGCAAGCTCGAACTATTCTTATTGGTTCGTTTTCAAGTGCCTCGTGAGCTTATGTTGTATTGTTTTCTACTCTTGCCGACTTAAATAAAACTTACTTACTTACTTACTTACTTACTTACTTACTTACTCACTCACTCAGTTACTCACTTACTCACTTACTTACTTACTTACTTACTTACTTACTTACTTCAGCTCCTTCATTTACTTACTTGCTTCCTTCCTTCCTTACTTTGCTTTGCTGGCTTTGCTTTTCTTTACTTTGCTTGCTTCCTTGACTTGACTTGACTTGACTTACCTTCACTTGACCTCAGTTCATTTCACTTCACTTCACTTCAATTCACTTCACTTCACTTCACTTCACTGCACTTACTTACTTCGGAAAATATTGTACTGAAAGGGATGTAACCGCTGCATGGAGTTCGGTGCATTCTTCCGATTCGTTCATTTCGTTAAATAGCGTATACAGCGGGGGCGCTTCACAATAACCTTGACATTACAGCTGTAAAAATAATCAACAAAGAGAGAGGTATTTTTGCTTTTTCATATCATAACATTATCTTTGGTTTAATCAAGTAAGAATGTTTATCATTTAATAGTTAACATTTTATATGTGCTAGATGTTTACTACAATTTGCTGACACAGTGTCTTGCTAAAGCGTTATAACTTAAAATAAATTTTCTAGGACAGTTGTTCCAAATTATTTTCTCTGCTTTCAAAAATAAAAAAAAATGGAAAAAAAACACAATCACGCAAAATGCGTTACTTCTCTGAATTTGTCTTCAGATATGTAGATTAGGAGACTTACTTCAGCTACATTTATTAATGTTCATAAACATGTTACGATGTCCCTGAGTCCCTGACATTTCTCCTTAGTTGAAATAATTCATTCCAACCTCACAGCACCGAGAATTTGAATAGTTTGATTGGCAAAACCCATTATGTTTTGAAATGTTCCTAGGACAAATACATTGAGTGTACTAATGCAGCTAAGTTTGTAATCTGCATTGAAGTTGGTCTATTAATGATAAAATACAGGTTAAATTTATTTTTCATTGTCGGCATTTATTATAAACTAAAGCCTTACTGCCATACATCCTTGGTTGTTCGGATTGTCCCAGAAATCTAGAGTCCATCCAGGAGTCTTTGAAAACGTACCATATGTCCCGTAAAACATGAAAAATGCACATGCCTTTGATCACACATGTCAAATTTTTGCTAATTCTTGAATTAGTCATGATGATAATGTGCTCATAAACACACAATTTACAAAAGTTGCTATAGATATATAGCTGCTGTATGCTGTAGATAATTGGAGGGACGAAATACCGAGTTAACTGGTCTTTTTATTTTAATTTGCGATGGCATATGCAGATTCTTTAAAGACAGATTTTTTATTCTTAATGACAGATTTTTTTACGGCAATATTGATGCTGGTAAATAAAGAAAAATTCTTCATATACTGTGTTGCAAATTTTAAAAATCACTGAACTCTAAACTATTGTCTAACACACAGGATGCTGTTCATAGGATAAATACATCATTTTGCCACCAGACGTGATGTTGTTCCATAGCTACCTCATTCAATAGTTAATAGATCTAGTAGCAATTATAAATGCATATATGAAATAACAGGGGTTTCATTTTCGATTTTTTCCCGGCTACTTTTCTTTAAATGACGCTTATTTTATAACAAACTGGCAGCAAATCACCCGCCTACTTTACATATACTCCCTCCAACTCAAAAACTTAATGAAACCCCCGAAATAAAGTGTATATGTGTGTGTTAGAGTCTTTTATATACTGTTAAATTTTTTCTTAAAACTGTTTGAAACGACATATAAGACTATTCCCACCAAAATGATTTCCCGCCAAAATATGAGTACTGACAACGGTAAACTATGAAAAATATATGCAGAGTTAGAAAACTGGTAAATGTCACAGAAATTTATCTTCCAAATCCTGGAAATGGCCTGAAAAGTTATGGCAGGTATGCCAAAGCCTAGGATATCCATATTTTAGTGTCTTTTTTGCCAATGAAGTTGTTAACATTTATTTTCTTAAAATCTTCACTAGCATGCCTAAGATTTGGTTGTTTTAATAATAATACACCGTTGGTGGAGACACCTGAAAAACACTCCTGTAGGAAAACGTTTATCACAACTAAACAAAATGGATAAGTATATGCATCATTATAAATAATACTGATTGTTATTTTTTTGTCTCTTGTTATGATGTGATTGATTTAATCTGATGTGAATTTGTGAAATGAAATTGAGATCAAGAGGCTCACATTTCTGTTTTTAAGTATCATTATTTGCCAGCCTGTTTGCAAATTTTCAAACATATAAAGCAATTTTAAGTTGTTGGCTAATTTTATTTTGAAAAACTGAAATGTCAAGTTGTATGTAAAAAAAAGGACTTTGCAGGTATGTTATTGTACAAGTTAGATTTTGTAAATATGTGAATAAAAACTATATCTTATGTTTGTGTAACAGGAAAATAAACTGGAGAAGCAAAACATTAACTTTCATCATACTGATGTATTTGTTAGGTATGCAATTACATGTAAGTGCATCTTACACAGATATCATAATCTGTATCTAGGTAGTTATAATTACTGATAATGAAACTGTTGTATTACTTGGCAGATGTCACTTGTACAACATTTTTGTTATGTAGTTTAAGTGTAAACACCTTTTCCTGGTTTTAGTCCCTTTAATTGTTCTCAGATATTTTGTAAAAAAATAATTCCCTCTTTCTATTTGAATTCTGTTGCACTTAAGGCATTACATTTTCTTTAACATACTTTTTCTAAATATATGCCAACATATTTTTCATTACCTGCCTCTTAGCCTGTCTTTTGGCTGAAACAAGAAACGTCTACCCATAAAAAAAGATGATAGGTGTAGATACTACAGTACAAAACACAGGAGCTTGAAATTGTATTTTTAGTCATATAAGAGTCAAAATTGTATTTCTGGCTTCTGTTCAGTATGTAATCACAAGGAATGAAACCGACACTGGCTTCAGCGACAGGCAAATTTTGTTGGAAATGCATGGAAACCAGCTGTTTTCTTCTACTTTGTAGTGTATTGACAAAATTATGCGATTAGTTTTGGTAAGTTTTATTGTCTGCTGAGTGACAGGACTAGTAGATATCTGCACCTGGGCACATTGTAGCAGATGCGGCCTGAATTCTTAGTGGTGGGGCAGGTGTGCATTTCATTCCTTGTGTTTTTATATACAGAAAAAGAAGCTAGGTTAACAGTTTTGACTCTTGAATGATTAAAAAATACCATTTCAAGCTCCTGTGCTACAAAAGTAATGATCCATTTATAAGTGTATTGTTTTCGGACATGTGCAAATATTGAACATGCATAGTAATCAACTGTCCTATTTCTATAACAGTTAAGACTATAAACAAAAAATATTGAGTGTACAAATGTAATGCTGAAAGTGTCAGTATCATTTTCAGTAAAATAAACTAAATATTTAGTCATATTTATAGTATATATTATTCTATCTTATAGTATAATTCTTCATGGTTAAAAGGTTTTGATATTTAAAATGTGGCTGTATTAATGTTATCATTACTGCATTAATTTCAGATGCAATTAAACTAATGGAGGTCAAAATCTATTTTAATACAGCTATGCTGAAAAATGTACAGTAGTTTTCCCATTCCTTAGAGAGAATAATATGTGTGAATTAATTTCTTTGCCTTGTAGTTTAAGTGACTGACTCACAGATGGGTAGATGGTACAAAAAAAGAATATGTTTATACATACAGAAATTTTAGTTGTGATTTTGAAGAACATAGCTAACTAAGTTACTGTCTCATTTTTGTTACAAAAACACATCATACAAAGTTTTACACATTTATCATTAAAAAAACATACCTCATTAATTTCTATTGTTAATTCTGATGGATGGTGCTAACAAGTCTCTGTGGCGCAGTGGTTTAGTTTGCTGCTTTTTAGCTCACCTGTCACGTAGTGACAGAGTGAGCTTTTCTGATCACCTTTTGTCCGTCGTCCGTCCGTCCACTATTAGTTTGTTAACACTCTAGTGGTCACATTTTTTCCTTGATTGTCATGAAACTTGGTCAGGATGTTTGTCTCATTAATATCTCGGAAGACTTTGAACATGGGTTATCAGGGTTGGAAAACTAGGTCACAGAGCCGAAATATAGAAAAACCTTGTTAACACTCTAGAGGCTACTTTTTCAGTGCAAATATCCTGGAAATGTGTCAGAAAGGTTCTATCGATGATTTGTAGCTCAAGTTCAAATATGAGTCATCTGGGTTCAAAAACTAGTTCACAGGGCCCAAAAATAGAAAAATCTTGTTAACACTCTAGAGGTTACATTTTCAGCCCAAATAATCTGGAAATTGGTCAGAAATGTTGCTTTGACGATTACTAGGTCAAGTTCAAATATGGGTCATCTGGGGTCAAAAACTAGGTCACAGAGCCCAAATATTGAAAAACCTTGTTAACACTCTAGAGGTAACATTTTTAGACCAAATAATCTGGAAATTTGTCAGAAATGTTGCTTCTATGATTTCTAGCTCAAGTTCGAATATGGGTCATCTTGGTTCAAAAAACTAGGTCACAGAGCCCAAAAATAGAAAAATCTTGATAACACTCTAGAGGTTACATTTTTAGCCCAAATAATCTGGAAATTGGTCAGAAGAGTTGCTTTGACGATTTCTAGGTCAAGTTTAATTATGGGTCATTTGGGTTCAGAAACAAGGGCACAGAGCCCAAAAATAGAAAAATCTTGTTAATACTCTAGAGGTTACATTTTCAGCCCAAATAATCTGGAAATTTGTCAGAATGGTTGCCTTAAGGATTTCTAGATAAATTTGAATATGGGTCATCTGGGGTCACAAACTAGGTCACAGAGCTCAAATATGGAAAAAAAACTTGTTAACACTCTAGAGGTAACATTTTAATTCCAAATAAACTGGAAAACTGTCAGAAAGCTTAATTCTATGGTTTCTAGCTCAAGTTTGAATATGGGTTATCTGGAATTGAAAACTAGGTCAGAGAGCCCAAATATTGAAAAACTTTGTAAACACTCTAGAGGCTACATTTTCAGTCCAAATGTCCTTGAAATTTGTCAGAAAGGTTGTTTTGATGATTTATAGCTCAAGTTTGGATATGGGTTATCTGGGGTCAAAAACTAGGTCACAGAGCCTAAATATCGAAAAACCTTGTTAACACTCTAGAGGCTACTTTTTCAGTCCAAATATCCTGGAAACTTGTCAGAGAGGTTGTTTCAATAATTTCTAGCTCAAGTTCGAATATGGGACATCTAGGTAAAAAAAACTAGGTCATAGAGCCCAAATATGGAAAAACCTTGTTAACACTCAAGAGGCTACACTTTCAGTACAAATAACCTGGAAATTTGTCAAAGAGATTGTTTCAATAATTTCTAGGTCAGGTTAGAATATGGGTCATCTTGGGTCAATTAACCAGGTCCATAGCAACTTTGTTAAAAGCAGTCATACTCAGGTGAGCGATACAGGGCCATCATGGCCCTCTTGTTTATTTTGCTGACCAGATGGGCATGGGTTCAAATCCTGTTGAGATGAAAATGTTTTCTTCAGTTCTTAATGGTGTATGATGTTTACCATTGCCCATAACTTCTGTATTAGTAAATAGATGTACTTTATACTTAAACTAACACCTGTTTGGACAAGGCCTTCCCACTCACCTATATATTTTTGACCTTGACCCCTGAATGACTGGTGTCAAAGATCCAATTTTTAATTTTGGCTAACTTCCTTATTAGTAAATGGATTTACTTCATACTTGAATACAACACCCCTTCGGACAAGACCTTTAAACTGATATATATTTATTTGACATTGACCTTGAATGTCCAGTTTTCAAAAAAACTTAACATTGGCCATAACTCCTTAATAACTAAACATATTTAGTTCATGTTTGCACACAATAACCCTTTGGGAGAAATCTTCCAATACATATACATTGTATTTTGTGACTTTGACTCCTACATGACTGACTTTGAGGTTAAATTGTCAGAAGAAAAACTTCTTTTGAAGGATCTACAATGTATCTTTTTCTGGTCAAATATTTTTTTTACCTTGACCCCTTAATGACCTTGACCTTGAGGTCAAATTGTTAAAAGCCCACTTCTTTTGAATGATATACAGTTTATTTTCATCTGGTCCTCCGAGTCAATGCACCACTTCAGGGGCATTGTCATCTCCTACAGTGACAGTTCTTGTTTTCCATAGTAAAATTCTTTCTCTTTAATTTTAAATAAAAATATTTTTAAGCTGTATTCTGTGAGTCAGTCACTTTAAGCTCAGGAAATAACTAAGATCTGTTTCATAAGCGAAAATTTTATGACTGTGTATTTATGTTGTTATGTCGATATGTTGTTGAAGCAGAAACATAGTTTACCACATTAAGAAGAATGTTTGGTTATAATTTAATTTTTTTTTTTTCATTAAAACTTCACTGTTAGAATGGTCAGCTGCAATTATTGATAAAGTCATGCTAACAATTATGTAAAATTCTCATCTGTAAGACACTGTAAAATTGTCGCAAAGGGGTCTCGCTAATTAACAAAGAAGTTAAGTTTGCAGATTGCTGAACACTTGTGTGAAACAGACATATTGTTGGCACCAGTTAATTCCAAACATCTGGGGACTTGTTGCTTTTTGCAGATTGATGTGAAAACAGCCTAATGACTGTCAGAACTATCAGTTTGAAATTGAAGACATAGCTGTCCCCCACATGATGGGTGTATCTATATTTGACTTCTCACTAAATTGGTAATTGTTGTAAAGCATCCCGCTGGCTTACTTTTTGTCTATCAGTTTAAAACTGAAGACGATTGCCTGTTCCCACATGGGTGTATCAATATTTGACTGACAGACAGTGGAAACAATTAACAAATTGTTTTTGAAGTGCAATAAATTTTATTATCTTTTCTTTTTTTATAAATTATTATTGATTGATACCTTCTTATAACAGAGAGAAAAATGAAAAGAAAACTTATACTGCATGTCTTTCAAGCTTCAGGTTGTTGTGTATGCTAAAGCTAACTGGAACCGTGCAGCCAAGAGAAAATTAGATATTACTGAAAAAAATGGTTAGAGACTGGCATGCAAAAGAATCTAAAATGGAGAACATTATAATACTTCTCAGTCTTTTAAAAAAATGAGAATCGTGATATTGTAATACGATAAAACTGAAGAATGTCTAGGACTGGTATTTTCATAGAATGATTATATGGTGAATGCTCTGCATATTTCATTTACCCTTGAAAAATGTCCCATTCCTCAATCTATTTCATGGACAGATAGATGCTAAAATTTGACCGTGTCTTATATGAGGGTCAATGCAAAATCCCAAATAATTTTTGTCAAAGTTAGGGGTGTGTCTTATAGGCAAGTGCGCCTTATACGTGAGGATATACAGTATTTAGTTTTGATAAGTGGTTATTGCTGATGAGATCACAGGGTTTTTGTACATCACAGTTCTTTATATAGTTGTGCCTTATCATATTAAAAAATACCTGCCAATTTACTGGTATGCATTTGAATTTATTAAATCTGTGTTTAGGAAGCCTGGAATTTTGACATGTGATTTATCTTAATATAAAAGGGTCATTAAAGAGGAAATGGTATGATAAATTGACTGTACATGATTGTATCTAACAGCTCAAGAAATTGCTTCACGTTTTATGAATTGGCCTTATCCATTTTAAACTTTTTTTTGCCAAACTGTGATTCATTAACTCATTTATATTCAGCTACATAATGCAACTGTTCATACCGCCAGTCTTTCGCTTGTCACATTTTACATGTCATTGAAAGTGTGCATGTGTTTTGGAAGGATCTGGTGCTTTATGCATTACAAAGTGGTTTAATAAACAGTTATGGACATACATGTAACTTCTACCTGACCATGTTTTCTCAGGTTTAATAAATTTTGTTATGGTTGTTTGGAAATCTGATATGTTAATATGATATGATTAAAATATAGCTTTTTGTTTCGTGGAAATCGAGATTTTGTCTGTTTCTAACTAAATTGAGAAACATTTTTAACCCTTACATTGCTAGATATATATCTAAAATGGACTTGTCCGTCTTTCAGTTCGGACTGATCCATTAATTGTTTATGGGGATGCTTATTGAAGATTTACTGACTGAATGGCAAATAGTGCAGACCATGATCGAACTGCAAGAATGTGCAGTCTGTTTAATTTGGTCTGCACTGGTCGCAAAAGGCAGAGTCTCTTGCATCCAGCAGGATAAAGGGTTGAAACCAGTTAAACAGTATTTCTGTTTTCTCATTATATATAACTATATTTTTTATTATAGTATTGTTAGATTGTTAGTTTAAATATATTATGTATTATAGTGATTAACTTAAATTATGATAATATTGATGAAGTAATCTCATCAGTCATGTATGTCATCACAGTGCTGACTAACTGTAAGCACTTAGGAGGGAATTTCATTTCTTTTTGTTCCCTGTTCGATATAAATGAAACTAGATCATTTAACCAACTGAAACAATATTGGTTTGTTTTTATATGGTTTGGAAAACTTATACAGTTACAAAATGTAAATAGTCAACAAGTGTGGGAGTGATCTTTCCCAAATTTGAAGTGGAACCAAAAACTTTAAAATGATACTGATGTCTGCTTTGTTTTGCAGATTCATAAACATACTGTTTATTTTCTGAATAGGGTCTTGGAATATAGTTTGACATGCTGTAATTTTGATGTAGTTAAGAATAAAAAAAAACATTTTATGTATAGTAGAAGTGTTAGTAACTTTACTTTTGAAGTACATAAGGGTCAGTCTAGAGTAACTGTCCATATATTTCAACAGATTTTGGATTTAGGGCATTAAAATCAATAGCCAGTAGTGAGTATGATTTTTCATTGAGAGACCCAGGGGAGGGGTGCTGATAAGAATAAGGGCACTAAGAAGAAACAGTATAGTATATAGACTGTATTAGTGGGAAAGTGTTCTTTTTTTAGATTTGTTGCCAATTAAAATTGTATAATCTCACTGTCACAAAATGACAGTCACATGCGAACATGTTTGTTCACTTTTAGTCATGTTTTTTTGTTGTTGTTGTAGGAGAATAGCTTACATTTACTTTATTATTACCAAGATGTATTAGTAAATAAATCCTTACCTGTTACTGTCTATGTGATCATGCACAACAATGAAGATAGATAAAAACATGCATATGAATTTAATGATTGTATTTTTGTCTTCCATTATGGTCTGATGAATTACAAATAGATATATTATTACGTATAACAAACTGTGATATTAGGAGATTTGGTTGTTAAGCATGTTGTGCTTGGTTGATTTAGATTATACAGTGTATGTGTTGGCTTACTAGTATATACACACAGAAGTTTTGAATGATAGTTATGTAAAAAAAAAAAATAATGTTTGATATTGAGAAGTTCAGACTTTGAAGAAATATTTTTTGTAATCTGAGAAAGGTGACATAGTCTTCATATCATGGTGGCTGTTCTTTGAAAAGGTACTTGTATTAGTATTCAACTGTTATCTTTAAAACAAAGGTGTATTCTGTCACTGTTTCACCGAGGAACAATGCACTGCAGTAATACTGAATGTTTAAATCTACGGTTTTGGAGTTTTATAGAATAGAGTCTGTTCTAATGTCAAGGTCATCAGGGATCTGTTTGTTTTCTTTTTCAAGAAAATATAAGAAGTGGTGTTTCTACACTCAGCTCAGGAGGTGAACATTTGGGAAGGAATATTTAAATATAGTTCAGTTTAATTATACACAAAGTCAAACAAAGGATTTATGTAGGTGGTTTGGTTTTCTTTCTGTAAAATTTGGAAAACTGTGATGGTCATATATCATTCATAGAAAATGTATTTATAAAACTCTTGCAATATTTCTAACAAATCAGATCAGAATTGTTTAGTTATAGATTTCATTGAATGTTGTATTTCAGAACCTGTTTTAAGTTCATTGCAGACATTTTTATGTAAGTTTTGACAATTTATTGATTATACTGTTTCAGTCGTAACAACTCGGCCTTTTCTGACAACTTCGTAAAAATACCTCGTATGTAAGTGTATGAATACACCAAATGGTAAAATAGCTTCGGCTTTAATAAAATTATAAACAAACATTGCAGAATTCAAGCAATGTTTGTCTTATAGAGTAGAAAAAAAATGAAAATAAATTTAATTTAAAGCATGAACAGGTAGAGGCTTTAAGAAATGTCTTCAATAAAGCAGACACCATTTCTGTTACAAAATAGTCCATTATGGCGGCTACCATATTATTTCCGAGGTGACTTACTGAAGTCGCCCGAGGTGTTCCGAATGTATACTGTTTCTGTTAATTATGCAGTCATAACCTCTTGTATTAATTTGTGCTGATGCTTACTTTTAGGTATTTTATGAATGGAGTAAAATTGAGGGAATTGAATTGTTACAGAAATGCTTAATGAAAAAGGTTACCTTTCCATTCAGTGTGTTATTGGGTCAGTGCATATATAATGTCTTGATGCTACTTAAGTTTGTCTTGTACATATATGCAGCCATCTCACTTAAAGCCATTCACTTCTTGTAGCATTATTTGAATGAGTTTGCCTTATTCCGACTTTGTTCTACTAGAGTAAAGAAGTGTCATGGCCCTTGACTCAAGAAAATATTTGTCTTTTGTATGACACTCTCTTCATGAGGCCACATTCCTGTGTTGTTCAGGACGCAAGAAATTTCAAAAGTAACCTCATAATCAATAGATTAATTAGATTTTGTAGAAATGAACATAATTATGTAATAGCAGTTATAGTTCACTGTGACAAATACTATTATCACCTCAGTGTTGTATCCTAATGGGGCAGTCTAAACATCTACCCACTCAGTTTGCGATGACGTACAGGAGTTATATAAAGTGCTTTTGGCGTGATTTATGGTTGGCTGATATCCAAACCTGTTCTAACAGTGTTCAGGTCAACAGTGTGTTCATGTCATTACATATTTATATTGCTTAATGTTACATGTAAGTATAACACAAGTCATGCAAGTACTAAGAAAATGAAAATAGTATTTAGTTTTGTTCTTTTTTCAAAATACTTCTGTATAAAAATTTGATACAATGTTTATAAGCAGAATTATAACCATTTACTTAGAGGCCTGAATTTAAAAAAAAGGCAGTGGTTTTAGAAGGGTAAAAAGAAGATTGAGCACTTAAAAATAATTGTTTAATTGCGATTTCTGAAGTGGGATATGTTGTTATATTAACCCATGATCAAATTGCACAGATGTGCAGTCTCTCTGTGCAGGCTGATCTTGGTCTACACTAGTCACAAAGGCAGAGTCAATTGCTTACAGCAGAGTAAGGGTAAAAAGTGAAGACTATTCAGTTAATATGAAAAACTGATTATGATATTTGAGCAAAGATCACACAAATAGCCACTTGCACATTATTTTTCATGTGTTTGGTTGTTCATTGCTATAACTCGATAGATTTAATGATAGTAATCAGCTTGCAACTTATTTTGAAGTAATAGGATTTTTTCCGAAGTACTCACATTGGATGCCATGTGCAAAATCCAGCAGGATTCTATAATTACTGGTAGATATTTGTGTATTTTCTGTTACAAGTTATTGACCTTTAGACTGATTGAACCTGTAATTGTACATTATTATAATATTTTTGTTTGCTAAAAGAGGATATATATACATTGAATGTGCCATACTTGGGAGATTGAGATGCGGCTGTGCACATTTGTCAGCGCAAGTATTTTTTAATAGGTAAAGAAAAACTGTGAACCATTGTTACTGTGAAGAATACTGTTAAATTTAATTGAAGTACATAGTCATCTTAACTTCTATACGCAAGTAATAATTTTAGGATTTACTAAATTGGTAAGTTTATTGCATATACTTAGAAAACATATTATGAACATATAATTAAATCATGGTGAGTGACTAGAATTCTTTCTTATTTCAGCTGATATATAAAAATGATTTAGGCTTTTTTCTCCATATGGAATTGAGAGGTCATGAGTTGTGCAAATACTCATTAGGGTCATTTAATTCCTGGCGGTGTAAAGTATTTGGAATACAATTTTTAGCTCACCTGAGCACATAGTGCTCATGTGAGCTTTTAGGATCCGTGATTGTCCGGCGTCATTCAGTTGTCCACAATTCATTCAAACGACATCTCCTCTGAAACCAATGGGCAAAATTTGATGAAACTTGCCTAGAATGTTCCTTGCATGAAGCTCTACCAAGTTTGTTCAAATGGTTCCAGTTCATTGTATTTCTGGGTCACAAGAGCTAAAAACAGATTTTAAAAGTTGGATCTTTAAAATATCTTCTTGTCAGAAACCACAAGGCCTGGAGCTTTGATATTTGGTGTAAAGCATCATCTAGTGGACCTCTACCAAATTTTTTCAAATTATGATCCTGGGGTTAAAACTGACCTCACCTCAGGGGTCTCTTGTTTTACACAGAGTTATATAGGAATAACTTTAAAAATCTTCTTTTCAGAAACCGCAAGGCATAGAGCAAAGATTTTTGGTGTGCAGCATTGTCTAGTGGACCTCGACCAAGTTTGTTCAAATCATGGCCTCTGGGTCAAAAATGGCCCCGCCCCAGGGGTAACTTGTTTTACATAGAGTTATATAGGAAAAAATTTTAAAATCTTCTTGTCAGAAACCGTATGGCATAGAGCTTAGATATTTGGTATGTACCATTGTCTAGTAGACCTGTACCAAGTTTGTTCAAATTATACCTTTAGGGTCAAATTTGGCCCCACCCTGGGGTCATTGGTTTTACATAGGCTTATATAGGAAAAACTTTGAAAATCTTCTTGTCATCTGGGTTCAAAAACTAGGTCACAGAGCCCAAAAATAGAAAAACCTTGTTAACACTCCAGAGGTTACACTTTCAGTCCAAATATCCTGGAAATTTGTCATACAGGTTTTTTTGATGATTTCTAGCTCAAGTACTAATATTGGTCATCTTTGGTCAAAAACTAGGTCACAGAGCCCAAATATGGAAAAACCTTGTTAACACTCTAGAGTTAAGATTTTAATTCCAAATAACCTGAAAATTTGTCAGAAAGGTTGTTTCTATGATTTCTAGCTCAGGTTTGAATATGGGTCATCTGGAGTAAAAAACTAGGTCACAGAGCCCAAATATCGAAAAACTTTGTAAACACTCTAGAGGCTACATTTTCAGTCCAAATGTCCTGGAAATTTGTCAGAAAGGTTGTTTTGATGATTTCTAGCTCAAATTTGGATATGGATCATCTGGGGTCAATTAACCAGGTCCATAGCAACTTTGTTAAAAGCAGTCATATTCAGGTGAGTGATATAGGTCGATCATGGCCCTCATGTTTTGTGTTTGGACATGTAAAGGCCACACTGAAAAGTTCATCTAGAATCATCTGCCTGATACTACTCCATGGCTGTTGCTGAAATACACTGCTTTTATAACTTATTTCTATTATTTTGTATAGTGGGGGGGTTTATGAAAATTGTAAGTGAATTGACAGTGAAGGACATGTATAATAAGAAAGGTGGTGGTCTTTAAAGAAAAAAACAGACATCCTTGACAGTCTTTTAAAAATCAGACATGGTTTCACAAAGTGGTGTTAAAATTGATACAACAGTAAACAACAATTTTGCCTAAAAGACAGCTGTTGGCCAGTTATATACTTCTCAGAATTTGATAAGGATCACATTTTATAACCTGTTACTTTTGTTAGTTGTGATAAATGAGAAATTGATCTTTTTTTTTAAAACAGCATTTGGTTAGGAATTTAACTTTTTAGCTCAGGGTGAGCTTTTCTGATCGGTCTTTGTCCGTCGTCCGTCCGTCCGTCCGTCGTCAACTTTTCATTCAAACGACATCTCCTCTGAAACCAATGGGGCAAATTTAATGAAACTTGCCTGGGATGTTCCTTGCATGAAGCTCTACCAAGATTGTTCAAATGGTTCTGGTCCATTGCATTTCTGGTTCACTGGAGCTAAAAATAGATTTTATAAGTTGGATCTTTAAAAATCTTCTTCTCCGAAACCACAAGGCCTGGAGCTTTGATATTTGGTATGAAGCATCATCTAGTGGACCTCTACCAAGTTTGTTCAAATTATGTCCCTGGGTGAAAAATGGCCCCGCCCCGGGGGTCACTTGTTTTACATAGAGTTATATAGGAAAATCTTTAAAAAATCTTCTTGTCAGAAACCGTAAGTTATAGGGCTTAGATATTTGGTGTGTAGCATTGTCTAGTGGACCTCTACCAAGTTTGTTCAAATTATGTCCCTGGGGACAAAACTGACCCCACCCCAGGGGACAGTTGATTTTACATAGAGTTATATAGGGAAGAATTGAAAATCTTCTTGTCAGAAACCACAAGGCCTAGAGTTAAGATATTTGGTATGTAGCATTGTCTAGTGGACCTCTAACAAGTTTGTTCAAATCATGGCCTCTGGGTGAAATATGGCCCCGCCCCGGGGGTCACTTGTTTTACATAGAGTTACATAGGAAAATCTTAAAAAAATCTTCTTGTCAGAAACCGTAAGTTATAGAGCTTAGATATTTGGTGTGTAGCATTGTCTAGTGGACCTCTACCAAGTTTGTTCAAATCCTGTCCTCTGGGTCAAAAATGACTCCGCCCCAGTGGCCACTAGTTTTACATAGAGTTATATAGGAAAATCTTAAAAAATCTTCTTGTCAGAAACCGTAAGTTATAGAGCTTAGATATTTGGTGTGTAGCATTGTCTAGTGGACCTCTACCAAGTTTGTTCAAATCCTGTCCTCTGGGTCAAAAATGGCCCCACCCCAGGGGCCACTAGTTTTACATAGAGTTATATAGGAAAATCTTAAAACAATCTTCTTATCAGAAACCGTAAGTTATAGAGCTTAGATATTTGGTGTGTAGCATTGTCTAGTGGACCTCTACCAAGTTTATTCAAATCCTGGCCTCTGGGTCAAAAATGGCCCCGCCCCAGGGGCCACTAGTTTTACATAGAGTTATATAGGAAAATCTAAAAAAATCTTCTTGTCAGAAACTGTAAGTTATAGAGCTTAGATATTTGGTGTGTAGCATTGTCTAGTGGACCTCTACCAAGTTTGTTAGAAAAATGTCCCTGGGGTCACTATTGGCCCTGCCCGAGAGGTCACAAGTTTTAAATAACAATATAGAAGAAAATCTTTAAAAAAACTTCTTGTCTGAAACCACAAGACCTAGAATTTTAAAATTTGGCATGAAGCAACCTTTATCAAGCTTTTTCAAATTATTGGATTAGGTTAAAGGTCATGGAGGCTAAAAGTAGATTTATCTACTGTACCTCATAGAGCCTTCATTTATAGACCAATATCTTTGATATTCAGTATAGAGGTTCCTTGCATGGACCTCTACCCATGGGTAGGGTTTGAGGTCACTAGGTCAAGGTCAAGGTCACCATAGCTTATAATAGATATTTCTACTTTCTGTCATAGAGCCTTTATTTATTGACTGAAATTTTACATATTTGGTTTGTAGGCACTTGCATATTTTCAATTAAAAAATGAAATACTGCTTAACAGCAAACCTACAGCCAAAGTACTCAGGTGAGCGATCCAGGGCCATGATGGCCCTCTTGTTTTGAGAATAATGATCATTGAAGTGTTCATTGAAGTGTGTACATCATGGTCGAAAGCGAATGTTTTAGAGATGAAATCTGAAAATATGGAAAATCAGAATTTGGTTAGTGTAAGCTGTGTAATACCATACATGTGATTATGGTATCTGCGAGCATTAATTACAGTCTGAGATGGCAGCAGCATGCTGCCTACAGATCTTATGATGAGAAGCTGAGTCCATTCCTCAGTGAGCCCCTGTCAGTGAGCGTCTGGCTGAGCTCCTGGACTGTTGCTGCAGAAATAACCTTCTGCAGCATATCCCATAATCTGTCGATCGGAAACCAGTTAGTTCATTTTCTGAAAATATGATCAGCTGTTTCATGAAGAAATTGCTTTGAATCGTCATTCTTTGCGTAAACAAATAGGAGCATTCGTGAACATATGCATTAGAATGAGAACCTGAATGTTATGAAGAACTAAGTGAGCCTCGATATCAATTAATACCTCTGAAAAATTTGCGAAACTATTTTGCAGACGTCCGCTGCAGTATTTGGTGACCATGTCCGCGGCAGGGATCCCCGATATGCGGTGCACTTTGTCATGTTTTACGGAATGGGTATTCCGTGACAACCTTGAGGAAAACAAGAATTCCTCCTGGCATGTTCTGTATTGCAGGCAGCTGTGACCTCAGTCCAACATCATGCAGCCAGTTTCTGATGGCTTGCATACTTATATGCACACCAGTTGCATTCTGGAAGTCGTTGCAGATTATTTGGGATCAAGCTTGAAGGATCGAGGATAAATCAGTCCTGGGGTTCATCGTTGAATGTTCTTGACCTCTGGTGTGCATTTGAAATCGATTCAACGACCTTGAGACAATGCTCTTAGGTACCCCAAGGATATGTGCAGTGTGCCTTTGTGAAAGCCCAGCTTTTTGCATTCTAATGCCCCCATTCATCACATCTTCACTAAGATAAGGTCTAACTTGTCGATTTGCCATAGTTTTTGTGACTTTCAAACAAAGTTTAACAATAACACAAGAAAAATCTTGTTGCTGCAATGTAATCTTGTACATGAAGGCACATGGCTGTAAAATCTCCAAATTTCCATGGATATGACTTTTCTTAAGCTTCTCTTGCAAGGTGTACAGACTTTTCAGTAACTATAGGTATATCATTAGTAGGAATCTTATTTCATATGGTGATAATATTAATGAAATATTTAGTTTAATAAAAGTGATCCTTAACAAATTTTGAGAAGTATAATAACCTAAATAATAATATTAATGCAAAAGCTGAATTGATGCAAATAAAGCATGAATGAAAACATTAATGATTTTCCAAAATGAAAACATACATGATTGTACATTGTATTGATTTGGTCATTATCTGACAAGCAGATAAGACTTAGGAAGCTCTAACTTTATTTGTCAATTAAGAATGTTTGACAAAATTTGGGCACTTATCTTATATTGATCTGTTGAGATTATTAATAAGTGCTTTCTGTTGAAGTATTGATAATGCTGAACATTTAGACTAATGTGCTGGATATATTGTGTAGGTATTTTGTACCTGATGTTTAAGAAGTTCTTGATGATAGTGGCTTGAAGTTTAATTGTTATGACTAATTTTACCTTGTTACGGTATCATACCCATATATTTTCTTTCTGACTATCATAATGTACATGTACCAGTATATGTACATGTTTGAAGTTTCATAACACTTCTTTTTCTGTATTTATGCATGTATGTTAAGATACTGAATGGTTCAGTAACTGTTGTGCATTTTTATCATAAGAGCATAATGGCTTAGATCATTCTGGAACTTTTCTAGTACAAGGTAACATATATTCGATCTGTACAGATATTTTTAGTGTACAGGTAATAGCTGCAGTGGTCATTTTGAAAGTATTTACAGCTGCAAAGATGTCCCTTGATGTTATTGGTGTGTTGTATGGATATTGACAGTTTAAAGACCTGATATACTAAGGCGTGATGATATGTTTAACTAACTTGTTGACTTCTTGAATCATTCCAATGGCTTGATATACAGAGTTTCGGATCAAAACATTCTATATTTTGAAGATTTTGTCATATAATTTTGGTGAAAAATTTAAACAAGAGCAATCAGTGATCACATGTGTTGCCTGATGATAGCCAATTAAGCAGTTGTATAAGAGAGATTGGACAGTTTGATGGCCAGAACACCTTTTTTTACGCAAGGGCCATAACTCATTCCAAAATCATTCAACAGAAAAACCTGTTAAATATGCGCAAGTACTTGAGGTACCAATCAGTCCTGTAACATTTCATTCAGATTGCATTAGTAGTGTCAGAGAAGTAATCTGGACAAGCTATAAGAATAAAAATCATTAAAGGGCCATTACTATGGCAGTCATTAATTGGAAAATGCCGACAATATGCACAACTAGACTTGGTACTGGTCATAGTCTGAACAAGTTTTGTGATGGATGGATGGACGGACGGACAGACAGTCGACTGAGAGGTGATCCCTATATGTCCAGCTACTTTGTAGCATGTCGCAGCTACTGTGTAGCAGGCAACAGGCAAAAACAGCTTTTTTATTCAAGGGCCATAACTCAGTCAAAAATCATTCAAATGAAAAACCTGTTAAATATATGCAAGTACTTAAGGTACTGATCAATCCTGTAATATTTTATTCAAATTGCATTAGTAGTATAGGAGAAGTAGTCCGGATAAACTTTAAAAATAAAAATCATTAAAGGGCCAAAAATCATTGAACTTGAAAATGCTGAAGATATGCACAACTAGACTTGGTACTGATCATTCCTGTAAGTTTTTTGACAGACTGACAGACTGGTGAGAACTGATCCCTATGTGTTGCAGCTACTTTGTAGCAGGTGACACAAAAATCCTGTATTTGCCCTATATTATTTCCATTTGAAAAAGTCAAGTATTTGTCCTATATTTGTTTGAAAGTCTGGTTGGCAGCATGTTTTCCTAAAAAATGGTAGGCATTTGTTTATCTTTATATGGATTGTGAACAAATTACTGAAAAGTGGTTGGCATTTGTTCATCTTTGTATGGGTTGTGAACAAACTCCAGAAAAATGGTTGGCATTTGTTTATCTTAATATGGGTTGTGAACAAATTCCTGAAAAATGGTTGGCATTTGTTCATCATTGTATAAGTTGTGAACAAATTCATGAAAAGTGGTTGGCATTTGTTTATCTTTCTATAGGGTGTGAACAAACTCCAGAAAAATGGTTGGCATTTGTTAATCATTGTATAGGTTGTGTACAAATTCCTGAAAATGGTTGGCATTTGTTATTCATTGTATAGGTTGTGAACAAATTTCTGAAAATGGTTGGCATTTGCTTATCTTTGTATGGGTTGTGAACAAATTCCTGAAATAGGTTGGCATTTGTTAATCTTTGTATGGGCTGTGAACAAATTCCTGAAAAATGGTTGGCATTTGCTTATCTTTGTATGGGCTGTGACCAAACTCCAGAAAAATGGTTGGCATTTGTTAATCTTTCTATGGGTTGTGAACAAACTCCTGAAAAATGGTTGCTTGGCATTTGTTCATCATTGTATGGGTTGTGAACAAATTCATGAAAAGTGGTTGGCATTTGTTTATCTTTGTATGGGTTGTGAAAAAACTCCAGAAAAATGGTTGGCATTTGTTTATCATTGTATAGGTTGTGAACAAATTTCTGAAAATGGTTGGCATTTGCTTATCTTTGTATGGGTTGTGAACAAATTCCTGAAAAATGGTCGGCATTTGTTAATCTTTGTATAGGTTGTGAACAAATTCCTGAAAATGGTTGGCATTTGCTTATCTTTGTATGGGTTGTGAACAAATTCCTGAAAAATGGTTGGCATTTGTTAATCTTTGTATAGGTTGTGAACAAATTCCTGAAAAATGGTTGGCATTTGATTTTTTTTTTATGGGCTGTGACCAAACTCCAGAAAAATGGTTGGCATTTGTTAATCTTTCTACGGGTTGTGAACAAACTCCAGAAAAATGGTTGGCATTTGTTTATCATTGTATAGGTTGTGTACAAATTCCTGAAAATGGTTGGCATTTGTTCATCATTGTATGGGTTGTGAGCAAACTCCAGAAAAATGGTTGGCATTTGTTTATCATTGTATAGGTTGTGAACAAATTCCTAAAATTGGTTGGCATTTGCTTATCTTTGTATGGGTTGTGAACAAATTCCTGAAAAATGGTTGGCGTTTGTTAATCTTTGTATGGGTTGTGAACAAATTCCTGAAAATGGTTGGCATTTGCTTATCTTTGTATGGGTTGTGAACAAATTCCTGAAAAATGGTTGGCATTTGTTAATCTTTGTATAGGTTGTGAACAAATTCCTGAAAATGGTTGGCATTTGCTTATCTTTGTATGGGTTGTGAACAAATTCCTGAAATAGGTTGGCATTTGTTTATCTTTCTATAGGTTGTGAACAAATTCCTGAAAAATGGTTGGCATTTGATTATTTTTTTATGGGCTGTGACCAAACTCCAGAAAAATGGTTGGCATTTGTTAATCTTTGTATGGGTTGTGAACAGACTCCAGAAAAATGGTTGGCATTTGTTTATCATTGTATAGGTTGTGAACAAATTCCTAAAATTGGTTGGCATTTGCTTATCTTTGTATGGGTTGTGAACAAATTCATGAAAAGTGGTTGGCATTTGTTTATCTTTGTATGGGTTGTGAACAAACTCCAGAAAAATGGTTGGCATTTGTTTATCATTGTATAGGTTGTGTACAAATTCCTGAAAATGGTTGGCATTTGTTAATCTTTGTATGGGTTGCGAGCAAACTCCAGAAAAATGGTTGCCATTTGTTTATCTTTGTATCTGTTGTGAAAAAATTCCTGAAAAATTGTTGGCATTTCTTAATCTTAGTATGAGTTGTGAACAATCTCCAGAAAAAAAAGTTTGCAGTATCTACAAAATAAGTTGTATATAGTATTTCTTTCTGAAAAAAATCAACTGATTTTATTGATTAAAAAAACTGACATCTCTTTGACATAATTTATATACTAATATCCTGGAGATAAAAAAGATAACTATAGTTTTTAGAGCATACATCTCCCAGAAAAACTACTCTATAAAGCTAGCTATCAGTGTTGCAGATAACCAGCTGGTATCTATAAATGTCTGGTACACTGGTGTCAGGAAAGTAGCTGATGTCACTTTTATTGTAAAAATTGTCCAGCTGTGGTAAATGCATACTACAGAAAAGGTCATTCTTACCTGTTGTTTTGATGTGAGCAAGACATAACTGATACATAAGTGGTTATTTCTCCATGTTTTGTCTTAATTCTGTTGTATTAAACAAAGTTTAACAAAGGCAGTTGTGCTTGGATGTTAAGAGCAGGGATATAGAATTCTCAATACAAAGAATTTCATAGAATTTATTAGCTGTAATATGACCTGAAGCTTGGAAAATAGAGGTATTTTTTTTCTTTTTTTTTTCACTTTTTAGCTCACCTGAGCATGCTCATGTGAGCTTTTAGGATCCTTGATTGTCCGGCGTCCGTCCGTCCGTCCGTCGTCCACAATTCATTCAAACGACATCTCCTCTGAAACCAATGGGGAAAATTTAATATAACTTGCCTAGAATGTTCCTTGCATGAAGCTCTACCAAGTTTGTTCAAATGGTTCGGGTTCATTGCATTTCTGGGTCACAGGAGCTAAAAACAGATTTGAAAAGTTGGATCTTTAAAAATCTTCTTGTCAGAAACCACAAGGCCTGGAGCTTTGATATTTGGTATAAAGCATCATCTAGTGGACCTCTACCAAGTTTGTTCAAATTATGATCCTGGGGTCAAAAATGGCCCCGCACCAGGGGTAACTTGTTTTACATAGAGTTATATAGGAAAAACTTTAAAAATCTTCTTGTCAGAAACCGTAAGGCATAGAGCTAAGATATTTGGTGTGCAGCATTGTCTAGTGGACCTCTACCAAGTTTGTTCAAATCATGGCCTCTGGGTCAAAAATGGCCCCGCCTCAGGGGTAACTTGTTTTACATAGAGTTATATAGGAAAAACTTTAAAAATCTTCTTGTCAGAAACCGTAAGGCATAGAGCTAAGATATTTGGTGTGCAGCATTGTCTAGTGGACATCTACCAAGTTTGTTCAAATCATGGCCTCTGGGTCAAAAATGGCCCCGCCCCAGGGGTAACTTGTTTTACATAGAGTTATATAGGAAAAACTTTAATAATCTTCTTGTCAGAAACAAGAAGGCATAGAGCTTAGATATTTGGTGTGCAGCATTGTCTAGTGGACCTCTACCAAGTTTGTTCAAGTCATGGCCTCTGGGTCAAAAATGGCCCCGCCCCAGGGGTAACTTGTTTTACATAGAGTTATATAGGAAAAACTTCGAAAATCTTCTTGTCTGAAACCACAAGGCCCTGAGCCTTAAGATTTAGTATGTAGCATTGTCTAGTGGACCTCTACCAAGTTTGTTCCAATTATACCCCTGGAGTCAAATTTGGCCCCACTCCGGGGTCATTGGTTTTACGTAGGCTTATATAGTGAAAACTTTGAAAATCTTCTTGTAGAAGGAGAAGTAACATTTTCATTCCAAATAATCTTGAAATTTGTCAGACAGGTTGTTTCTATGATTTCTAGCTCAAGTTCGAATATTGGTCATCTGGGTTCAAAAACTAGGTCACAGAGCCCAAAAATAGAAAAAACCTTGTTAACACTCTAGAGGTTACATTTTCAGTCCAAATATCCTGGAAATTTGTCAGAAAGGTTGTTTTGATGATTTTTAGCTCAAGCTCAAAATTGGGTCATCTGGGGTCAAAAACTAGGTCACAGAGCCCAAATATGGAAAAACCTTGTTAACACTCTAGAGGTAACATTTTCAGTCCAAATAACCTGGAATCTGTCAGAAAGGTTGTTTCAATGATTTCTAGGTTAAATTTGAATATGTGTCATCTGAAATCAAAAACTAGGTCACAGAGCCCAAAAATAGCAAAAAACTTGTTAACACTCTAGAAGCTACTTTTCAGTCCAAATATTCTCGAAATTTGTCAGAAAAAATGTTTTAATGATTTCTAGCTCAGATTCGAATAAAGGTCATCTGGGGTCAAAAACTAGGTCACAGACCCCAAATATGGAAAAACCTTGTAAACACGCATTGAGGTAACATTTTTAGCTCACCTGTCACATAGTGACAGAGTGAGCTTTTCTGATCACCTTTTGTCCGTCGTCCGTCCGTCAGTCCGTCCGTCCGTCCGTCCGTCCACAATTAGTTCGTTAACACTCTAGTGGTCACATTTTTGCCTCAATTGTCATGAAACTTGCACGGGATGTTTGTCTCATTGATATCTCGGACGAGTTCGAACATGGGTTATCAGGGTTGGAAAACTAGGTCACAGAGCCCAAATATAGAAAAACCTTGTTAACACTCTAGAGGCTACTTTTTCAGTCCAAATATCCTGGAAATTTGTCAGAAAGGTTCTATTGATGATTTCTAGCTCAAGTTCAAATATGGGTAATCTGGGTTCAAAAACTTGGTCACGGAGCCCAAAAATAGAAAAATCTTGTTAACACTCTAGAGGTTACATTTTCAGCCCAAATAATCTGGAATTTTGTCAAAAAGGTTGTTTTGACAATTTCTAGGTCAAGTTCAAATATGGGTCATCTGGGGTCAAAAACTAGGTCACAGAGCCCAAATATGGAAAAACCTTGTTAACACTCTAGAGGTTACATTTTCAGCCCAAATAATCTGGAAATTTGTCAGAAAGGTTGCTTTGACAATTTCTAGGTCAAGTTCAAATATGGGTCATCTGGGGTCAAAAACTAGGTCACAGAGCCCAAATATGGAAAAACCTTGTTAACACTCTAGAGGTTACATTTTCAGCCCAAATAATCTGGAAATTTGTCAGAAAAGTTGCCTTGAGGATTTCTAGATCAAGTTCGAATATGGGTCATCTGGAGTCACAAACTAGGTCACAGAGTCCAAATATGGAAAAACCTTGTTAACATTCTAAAGGTAGCATTTTCAGTCCAAATAACCTGGAAATTTGTCAGAAAGGTTCTATCGATGATTTCTAGCTTAGTTTTGAATATAGGTTTTCTGGGGTCAAAAACTAGGTCACAGAGCCCGAAAGTAGAAAAACCTTGTTAATCCTCTAGAGGTTACATTTTTAGTCCAAATGTCCTTGAAATTTGTCAGAAAGATTGTTTCAAAGATTTCTAGCTCAGATTTGGATATGGGTCATCTGGGATCAAAAACTAGGTCACATGGTTCAAATATGTAAAAAACTTTTTAACACTCCAGAGGTTACATTTTCAGTCCAAATATCCTGGAAATTTGTCAGACAGGTTTCCTTGATGATTTCTAGCTCAAGTTGGAGTATGGGTCATCTTGGGTCAAAAACTAGGTCACAGAGCCCAAATATGGAAAAACCTTGTTAACACTCTAGAGGTTACATTTTCAGCCCAAATAATCTGGAAATTTGTCAGAAAAGTTGCCTTGAGGATTTCTAGATCAAGTTCGAATATGGGTCATCTGGAGGCACAAACTAGGTCACAGAGTTCAAATATGGAAAAACCTTGTTAACATTCTAAAGGTAGCATTTTCAGTCCAAATAACCTGGAAATTTGTCAGAAAGGTTCTATCGATGATTTCTAGCTTAGTTTTGAATATAGGTTTTCTGGGGTCAAAAACTAGGTCACAGAGCCCGAAAGTAGAAAAACCTTGTTTATCCTCTAGAGGTTACATTTTTAGTCCAAATGTCCTGGAAATTTGTCAGGAAGGTTGTTTTGATGATTTGTAGCTCAAGTTTGGATATGGGTAATCTGGGGTCAAAAACTAGGTCATAGAGCCCAAATATGGAAAAATCTTGTTAACACTCTAGAGATAACATTTTCAGTACAAATAACCTTGAAATTTGTCAAAGAGATTGTTTCAATAATTTCTAGGTCAAGTTTGAATATGGGCCATCTGGGGTCAAATAACCAGGTCCATAGCAACTTTGTTTAAAGCAGTCATACTCAGGTGAGCGATACAGGGCCATCATGGCCCTCTTGTTAGTTCAAATAACCTTGAAATTTGTCAGAAAGATTGTTTTAATGATTTCTAGCTCAGTTTTGAATATGGGTTATGTGGGGTCAAAAACTAGGACACATGGCCAAAAAGTAGAAAATCCTTGTTAATGCTCTAGAGGTTACATTTTCAGTCCAGATGTCCTTGAAATTTGTCAGAAAGGTTGTTTCAATGATTTCTAGCCCGGACTAGGATATGGGTCATCTGGGATCAAAAACTAGGTCACAGAGCCCTAAAAGGTAAAAACCACTTTAACACTCCAGAGGTTACATTTTCAGTGCAAATATCCTGGAAATTTGTCAGACAGGTTGTTTTGATGATTTCTAGCTCAAGTACTAATATGGGTCATCTTTGGTCAAAAACTAGGTCACATTGACCAAATATGGAAAAACCTTGTGAACACTCTAGAGTTAAGATTTTAATTCCAAATAACCTGAAAATTTGTCAGAAAGGTTGCTTCTATGATTTCCAGCTCAGCTTTGAATATGGGTCATCTGGATTAAAAAACTAGGTCACAGAGCCTAAATATCGAAAAACTTTGTAAACACTCTAGAGGCTACATTTTCAGTCCAAATGTCCTGGAAATTTGTCAGAAAGGTTGTTTTGATGATTTCTAGCTCAGGTTTGGATATGGATTATCTGGATTAAAAAACTAGGTCACAGAGCCCAAATATCGAAAAACCTTGTTAACACTAGAGGCTACACTTTCAGTCCAAATAACCTTGAAATTTGTCAGAAAGATTGTTTCAATAATTTCTAGGCCAAGTTTGAATATGGGTTCAATTAACCAGGTCCATAGCAACTTTGTTAAAAGCAGTCATATTCAGGTGAGCGATATAGGGCCATCATGGCCCTCTTGTTTTTTATCAGATCTGTTCTCATAATTAATGTATGTTTTATTAATCCAACCAACTCACACATTGCTTGCTGATGCATAAATCTTAGTAACCTTTTTTTTTTATCACAGGAACACATCAGAATTGATAGTTGTTCATATTTTTATCAGTAAATATTTTACCCCATTAAATGTGCTAGAGACTTACTTCATATAATGTAAGAGCACTTAATGATATAATATGGAAAGCCACTGTGGTGGCAGGGTTAGTTCATTTCTTAATATTTGCCTTATTCGAGGGTCATGGGTTAAAATACTGTTTCCAAAATGACTATTTTCTTTTCTGTTTTCAAGCCATACAGAAATATGGAATTTGTTTGAAGAAATGGTGTTTTGATTTATCTTAATTTTTTCTTCTATTTTAAGCTAAACATCTGAAGGTCAGTAGCTTTAAAATGTCAGACATTTAAAACTGGTCAGGGATCTAGAAAACTGGTCAGGGATCTAGAAAACTGAGCAAGTCTACCTGCTTTTTTAGCTCACCTGAGCTCACAAAGTGCTCAGGGTGAGCTATTTTGATCGGTCTTTGTCTGTCGTCTGTCAGTCCATCCGTCCGTCAGTCCGTCCGTCCGTCGTCAACTTTTCATTCAAACGACATCTCCTCTGAAACCAATGGGGAAAATTTAATGAAACTTGCCTGGGATGTTTCTTGCATGAAGCTCTACCAAGATTGTTCAAATGGTTCTGGTCCATTGCATTTCTGGTTCACTGGAGCTAAAAATAGATTTTATAAGTTGGATCTTTAAAAATCTTCTTCTCCGAAACCACAAGGCCTGGAGCTTTGATATTTGGTATGAAGCATCATCTATTGGACCTCTACCAAGTTTGTTCAAATTATGTCCCTGGGGACAAAACTGACCCCACCCTAGGGGTCAGTTGATTTTACATAGAGTTATATAGGGAAAACTTGAAAATCTTCTTGTCAGAAACCACAAGGCCTAGAGTTTAGATATTTG
Organism: Cyclina sinensis; assembly: GCA_012932295.1. Classification (NCBI taxonomy): domain Eukaryota; kingdom Metazoa; phylum Mollusca; class Bivalvia; order Venerida; family Veneridae; genus Cyclina; species Cyclina sinensis. The sequence continues at coordinate 34,410,281 of JAAONU010000001.1, read as the reverse complement.
GTATGTAGCATTGTCTAGTGGACCTCTACCAAGTTTGTTCAAATCATGGCCTCTGGGTCAAAAATGGCCCCACCCCGGGGGTCACTTGTCTTACATAGAGTTATATAGGAAAATCTTAAATAAATCTTCTTGTCAGAAACCGTAAGTTATAGAGCTTAGATATTTGGTGTGTAGCATTGTCTAGTGGACCTCTACCAAGTTTGTTCAAATCCTGTCCTCTGGGTCAAAAATGGCCCCGCCCCAGGGGCCACTAGTTTTACATAGAGTTATATAAGAAAATCTTAAAAAAACTTTTTGTCAGAAACCGTAAGTTATAGAGCTTAGATATTTGGTGTGAAGCATTGTCTAGTGGACCTCTACCAAGTTTGTTCAAATCCTGTCCTCTGGGTCAAAAATGGCCCCGCCCCAGGGGCCACTAGTTTTACATCGAGTTATATAGGAAAATCTTAAATAAATCTTCTTGTCAGAAACCGTAAGTTATAGAGCTTAGATATTTGGTGTGTAGCATTGTCTAGTGGACTTCTACCAAGTTTGTTCAAATCATGGCCTCTGGGTCAAAAATGACCCCACCCCAGGGGCCACTAGTTTTACATAGAGTTATATAGGAAAATCTTAAAAAAATCTTCTTATCAGAAACCGTAAGTTATAGAGCTTAGATATTTGGTGTGTAGCATTGCCTAGTGGACCTCTACCAAGTTTGTTCAAATCCTATCCTCTGGGTCAAAAATGGCCCCGCCCCAGGGGCCAATAGTTTTACATAGAGTTATATAAGAAAATCTTAAAAAATCTTTTTGTCAGAAACCATAAGTTATAGAGGTTAGATATTTGGTGTGTAGCATTGCCTAGTGGACCTCTACCAAGTTTGTTCAAATCCTGTCCTCTGGGTCAAAAATGGCCCCGCCCCAGGGGCCACTAGTTTTACATAGAGTTATATATAGGAAAATCTTAAAAAATCTTTTTTTTTCAGAAACCGTAAGTTATAGAGCTTAGATATTTGGTGTGTAGCATTGTCTAGTGGACCTCTACCAAGTTTGTTCAATTCCTGTCCTCTGGGTCAAAAATGACCCCGCCCCAGGGGCCACTAGTTTTACATAGAGTTATATAGGAAAATCTTAAAAAATCTTCTTGTCAGAAACCGTAAGTTATAGAGCTTAGATATTTGGTTTGTAGCATTGCCTAGTGGACCTCTACCAAGTTTGTTCAAATCATGGCCTCTGGGTCAAAAATGACCCCGCCCCAGGGGCCACTAGTTTTACATAGAGTTATATAGGAAAATCTTTAAAAAATCTTCTTGTTAGAAACCGTAAGTTATAGAGCTTAGATATTTGGTGTGTAGCATTGCCTAGTGGACCTCTACCAAGTTTGTTTAAATCCTGGCCTCTGGGTCAAAAATGGCCCCGCCCTTGGGGTCACTTGTTTTACATAGAGTTATATAGGAAAAACTAAAAAATCTTCTTGTCAGAAACAAGAAGGCATACAGTTAAGATATTTGGTATGTAGCATTGTCTAGTGGACCTCTACCAAGTTTGTTCAAATCCTGGCCTCTGGGTCAAAAATGGCCCCGCCCCGGGGGTCACTTGTTTTACATAGAGTTATATAGGAAAATCTTAAAAAAATCTTCTTATCAGAAACCGTAAGTTATAGAGCTTAGATATTTGGTGTGTAGCATTGCCTAGTGGACCTCTACCAAGTTTGTTAGAAAAATGTCTCTGTGGTCACTATTGGCCCCGCCCGAGGGGTCACAAGTTTTAAATAACAATATAGAAGAAAATCTTTAAAAATCTTCTTGTCTGAAACCACAAGACCTAGAATTTAAATTCGGCATGAAGCAAGCTTTATCAAGCTTTTTCAAATTTTTGGATTAGGTTAAAGGTCACGGAGGTTAAAAGTAGATTTATCTACTGTACCTCATAGAGCCTTGATTTATAGACCAATATTTTTGATATTCAGTAAAGAGGTTCCTTGCATGGACCTCTACCCATGGGTAGGGTTTGAGGTCACTGGGTCAAGGTCAAGGTCACCATAGCTTATAATAGATATTTCTACTTTCTGTCATAGAGCCTTTATTTATTGACTGATATTTTACATATTTGGTTTGTAGGCACTTACATATTTTCAATTAAAAAATGAAATACTGCTTAACAGCAAACCTACAGCCAAAGTACTCAGGTGAGCGATCCAGGGCCATCATGGCCCTCTTGTTTTGTAACAGGTTGGAAGATCAACAAATATGAATAAATAAATTATTTCGTTCTATGTTTTTTTTTCAGGTTGATCAATGTAACAGGGTTGACATAATGGATTGGTATATGCAGTTGCCAGGGAAACATGTTCAGTTAAAGGAATAGAATAAGTGTTTGCATTTCACGTAATTTTCTGTCACCAGATCAGGGATTTGTACAGAGAGCAATGCCCATACAGCAGATTGCTGTTGTTGCACCTAACGAAAAGAACATGGATAACTCAGGGAAAGAAGCTAGAAATGATGAGAGTGAAAATGATGCTAGAACGAGTTCTACCAAAAAACAGGAACTCGAGAATAGCGCCAGTTACTGTGATAAAAACAAAGCCTTAAACTGTGATACAGACACTGAAAATGAGGTCATACAAAATGATGCAGCTGTTGTTGAAAAAAGCACAAATTTGAATACGCATGTTGTGGCCGATACTGTGATAATTGGGGACTTGAACTCAGATTCATTTTCAGATGAATTGGGTAGACAGTCAGAAATTGGAGCTGATGGGCATATTCATGTACATGTTGTTAGGCCAGGAACTGACACGGAGGGTAACAGGAATTCGGAGATATCAAACAGTGGAACTGTTACAAACAGTGATAAACGATCACAGAATCGTAGTACAGGAAAGTCAAGTAAAAAAGAAAAACCAACACCTGTAAAGAAAAAAGACAGTGGGACACAGGTTTGAATGTTTCTTTTACAGTAAAAGATTTTAATCAGCAAAATTAAAAATAATATCTTTGAAGGAACAGTATATTTGCTTGTTTACAAAAAAAAAAAAACTTAAAGTGGTGGCAAACCTCAGTCTTGAAGTAACTAATACCTAAATGTTTTTGTTGTCACCTTACAATATCTCATAACTAACAACCTTAATTGTGATTCATTCTGTTTTAATGACTACATTTGATATAACAAACAAGTCAACATTATCTCCTTGTCTTTACTGAAAGAAGATGACCTTTTGTATTTGCAAACGTTTCACTTTTTGTCAAGAAACAGTAGATATATGTTTTCCCATTTCCTGTAGTTAAAAGTTTCTGTCTTCATTTGCATCCAAAAATACTACATGGGATAGGCTTGCCATCACAATGATTTCTAGGGCTGACTTCCAGAACTCTATTTTGTGGGCCATTCCATTTGAAGTTGAAAGAAAACAGGCAAAGTAGTGTCTTTATTGTATGTTAAATCAATACTAAGATAAGACTTAAGTTTTTCCTGCTCTATTGATTCATATATAATTATGTACTATTGCAGAGTTAGATGATAGTACAACTAGGCAAAGCACTTTGTCTCGTCTCATCAATAAACTACAGTCGCTGAAATGTAGGAAAGTTTCTCAGCATTGGAGGGGAGGCGTCTTTTTTAATACTCTTAATCCAAATTTTATAGATAGGTTGGGAAAGTTTTCTGACAACTAGTTTATGCGAGATACTTCTATACTAAAAAAGAGAGGCTCAGGTCAGGTATGCCTCTCGAACTTTTGCTCTCAGTATAAATGTTAAGTCAGAAATGACGCACAAACTTTTGGCTCACAGAATAAGTGTTGTCAGAAATGAAATTGGGCTTTTGGCTCTTTGTACAGATTAAGTCAGAAATGGCTCTAAAACCTCTACTCTACTTTCTACGTAAGAGGTTAGTCAAAAATGAAAAGCCGACTTTTGAGTAAACACTCAAAAATGATACTCAAACCTTTGACTCTCAGTTTAAGAGTAAACACTCAGAAATGATACTCAAACCTTTGACACTCAGGTTAAGAGTAAACACTCAGAAATGATACTCAAACCTTTGACTCTCAGTTTGCGAGTAAACACTCAGAAATGATACTCAAACCTTTGACACTCAGGTTAAGAGTACACACTCAAAAATGATACTCAAACCTTTGACACTCAGGTTAAGAGTAAACACTCAGAAATGATACTCAAACCTTTGACACTCAGGTTAAGAGTAAACACTCAGAAATGATACTCTAATATTTTTCTCTCAGTATAAGAGTAAACACTCGGAAATGATACTCAAATCTTTGTCTCTCAGTATAAGAGTAAATATTCAGACCTTTGTCTCTAAATATAAAAGTAAACACTCAGAAATTATACTCAAACTTTTGACTCTTGGTACTAAAGTTTAGTCAGAAATTTCTCTCATATATTTGACTATAAGTACATTGTATAAGAGTTAGTTAGAGATGGCACTTAAACCTATGACTCCCAGTATAAGAGTAAAATCAGAAATGGCAGTCCAGTGTGTCTCTCAGTATAAAGAGTAAAGACAGAAACAGAACACAAAGTTTGGCTAAAGTTTAAGAGTAAAGTCAGAGATGGCAATCCAGTGTGCAAGAGAGTAAAGACAGAAATGAAATACAAACATTCTGCTCACAATACAAGAGTGAAGTCAGAGGTGGCAATCAGCTTTGTCTTTCAGTATAATAGTAAAGACAAAAATGGAACACAAACCTTTGGCTTTCAGTTTATGAGTAAAGTCAGAAATGAAAAACAAACCTTTGGCTTTCAGTATAAGAGTAAAGCCAGAGGTGACAGTCAGCTTTGGCTGTCATTATAAGAGTGAATTCAGAAAATGAAATACAAACCTTTGGTTCTCAGTTCAAAAGAAAAGTCAGAGGTAGCAATCAACTTTGTCTCTCAGTATAAGAGTTAATTCAGAAAATGAAATACAAACCTTTGGTTCTCAGTTCAAAAGAAAAGTCAGAGGTAGCAATCAGCTTTGGCTCTCAGTATAAGAGTTAATTCAGAAAATGAAATACAAACCTTTGGCTCTCAGTTCAAAAGAAAAGTCAGAGGTAGCAATCAGCTTTGTCACTTAGTATAAGAGTTAATTCAGAAAATGAAATACAAACCTTTGGCTCCCAGTTCAAAAGAAAAGTCAGAGGTAGCAATCAGCTTTGTCACTTAGTATAAGAGTTAATTCAGACAATGAAATACAAACCTTTGGTTCTGTTCAAAAGAAAAGTCAGAGGTAGCAATCAGCTTTGTCACTTAGTATAAGAGTTAATTCAGAAAATGAAATACAAACCTTTGGCTCCCAGTTCAAAAGAAAAGTCAGAGGTAGCAATCAGCTTTGTCACTTAGTATAAGAGTTAATTCAGAAAATGAAATACAAACCTTTGGTTCTCATTTCAAAAGAAAAGTCAGAGGTAGCAATCGGCTTTGTCACTTAGTATAAGAATAAACTCAGAGATGGCAGTCAAATCTTGAGCCTACCGTCAGTTGCTCATTGAAAGCTTATATACTGGTTTACAGGACTTTCAGATTCAAGAGGGAATGCTAGATGCAGCTGGGGTACATGCAGAATGACTGACAATTTGTATTTTGTCTTCTTAAGTTGAGACTTTCACACAATTAGTCAAATGCTGTCAGTAGCTGCATGAACATGTGAAGTTATAATTATGGTCTTTAATACTTAACTGATGGAATAGTTGTTTGTTTGGGGACGGTATTATATACTGGCAGTAATGAGATTACAGAATTGCAGAGTACTTGTATCATTAAATTTTATATAAAAAAGTCTTTATTTTAGAAAACTGAGCCTCTTTATGACATCTTTAACCAGTCATTAGTTACACTTGTTAATTATTGTTTGTTTTGTAAAATCTGTTGGATGGTTGAAGACTATCACCAAATACAATGTTGAAGTCAGGAAATAAAAAAGATAACTCAGAATTCACATTTGAATAACTGTAAACTAAAACGGCTTTTGAACATCTGACATGTAAAAATGTCATAGGGGCTAAAAAATCTGTTTAAGACTTAAGAGCTAATCTAAGATTTAGTTTCTGTGGCTGGTGCTCTTGGTCTGACATGGGATCAAGAAAGGGAATTATCACTTCTAGAGTGGTTGCAAGTACAATGTTTGCTATATTGTTTAGAAACATTCATAGAGGGTCAGTGATTTGCTCATTGAGGATATTTGACATACAATTCTTGGGCCCATTTCCACTTATACACAGTCATTTTTGTTTGGGAGAACAGTAACAAATAAAAACAAAAGATGAAAAAAAGAGTTGATTTATGATGATGCATGAAATTGTTGATGAGTTTGTGAACTGTATTTCTATATCCAGCATATGCAGCTGTTGCTTTTGCCTCTTTGATTGACACTGCTCATTTACTACACATTAAGCATACACTGTCCCACATTAAACATACAACCCCTGTTATATAAGCTATAAAGGCATAAAGAAGAAACAGTTACTTGGTTTAGACAAACCATAGGACAGTTTGATGAGAGAGTATCATTTTTGGTTTTTATAGGTGTACAAAAGTTAAGATATAAAACTGTAGAGATGGACATAATTTAAACACCTTACATGTCTGTTTCTACCTCACATAATTATATGCCCCCTTGAATGAAAAAAGCATTTCTGAAGTTTAAATACCATGTTGGAAATGAAAAAAAAAAATACTACAAAATTCAAGTCACATGCAGTTTTTTTCTATCCAGATCAAATCTAGCTTTTGAATATAAAACTTAATATACAAGCCTACTTATTCTTTTGTAAATGATATTTGTTATTCAGTTGTTGAAATGATTAACTGCATTGTCTTTTACAGGAGACACTACATCCGAAACTCCCCGACCCCGTTGTCAGCAGAGCGCTGTGATTCCTCTATGTCTAATGTTGATGTGTGTAGAATATGTCAATGTGATAGTTGTGAAATCCAGAAAGAGTCTCCTCTTGTTGCTCCGTGTTTGTGCTCTGGAAGTCTGAAGTTCATACATCAGGCGTGTTTACAGAAATGGATAAAGAGTTCGGACAAGATGTCATGTGAATTATGCCAGTTTGAATATCAGATGACAAAAAAGACAAAACCGTTTAGAGAAGTAAGTTTGGCAATGTTAAAATTCTTATGTCTGTGTTTGTTTATAAAATGAAATGGAGAGAAATTTTAGATTTACAATATTTGTATAAAGATAATACAAGGAAGCCTGTCTTTGTACAGAAAGATAACTGTTTGATTTAGTAGTCCTTACTTCCCTAAGTAGTTTCATGTCTTGTGGTCAAACTTTCAGTTTTGATGGATGAAATAGACTAAATATATTACTCAAACTAGCATTTCTTGTTTTGTGCTTCTTGATATCAGTGCTTTCAAATTAGCAGTTCGATAGATTCAGCTCACACAGTTAAAAGAAAAAAGAAAGTGAAATAATCTAACTGAAAACAGAATGCTTAATTCATCAGAAAATAAGCTCACGGGGATGTATATTGCAGTTTGAAACACGCATTGCATACCTTGACAACAGGTGGTGTTACAACACTGTCAGAGTGCTAATATGGCACTTGTAAACATGTACTTTAGTGGTTTAAAGCAGTATGTAACACGTTCAAATTATGTAATTGAGCAAATAGAAACAGACATCCTGTCTTGTTTTGTTCACAAATAACTACCACAAGAAACTATATGTAGAACTTCATAAGAAAAATTATTTTTTTGCCTTTTGAAAAAATCTTATCTTCCTATCCTTATGTTAGACAGTCAAAATGCTATCAGCACTATCTCTTCCTGATTTAATGAAATAAGAGTTAATTGACAGCTGCTTTTTAACACGTCAATATTTATAAGGTAGAAGATACAGTAAGACATCAATCAGTATGATAAAATTCCTCACAAATTTCAGATATGTCAGATCAAAGTAGGGCCAGTTCATGATCCAATATTCTTCTCTTTTGCCTTTTCTTTCACCTTTACCATGCTAAATATCTAAAATGGACTTGTCCATTTTTCAGTTTGGACAGGTCTGTTAATTGTTTATGGGGATTTTAATTGAAAATTTACTTAATGAATGGCGAATAGTGCAGATCTTGATCAGACTGCATGGATGTGCATGTTGATCTTGGTCTGAACTAGTCAGCAAAGGCAGAGTCAGCTGGTTCCAGCAGTGTAAGGGTTCAAGTAATTGTTATAAAGACAGTTGAAATAAAAATGCTTGAAGACTTGTAACTGATTCTTTTTAGCTTTCAGTTTAATGCACATTTTATTGTATTGTCTAGTATTTCAAAGACATTAGCATATCTGGAGACAAAATTTCGCCCACGTACAGGTTGGCACTAGCCCACTCAAACATGACTGAATGTACTTACACACTTTATGGGCTTTTTGCCATATTTGTATAGTCAGAAAGTTGCGCAGGAGTAATGTGTGAACAATTAGTTGTTATATTTTTAGAAATTAATTATTTTGTCATCACAAAATGGCAAATAACTGCCATCATTAGCAAGGCTTAGACAATTGACTGTAATAAAACATGTCGCTACAAACATGAAAAAATATGACAGCCCTTTTCTCGTAAATATTATAAACAGGCCTGTGATGATGTTATATTATTGCAGAATGATACTTCACAGTATTATTAATGTGAATACCAAGTAGGGTCTTTTGAAGTTAATTAAAGATATATATAAGAGGTGGACTTTCTTTTGTTTACAGAATAAAAAGGGCATAACAGTCTCAGGGTAATAAATCTGACAGCTGATTTAGTTAGATGGAGCAAAAATAGAATACATCAATGGAAAGTCTTGTAGGTCATAGGCAGTTACTAAATACAGCTATATTATACTGTGAAATAGTTAGAAATAGTGGGGATTATTATTTATATTTGCAATATCAGAGCTCAAATATATTATAAAGGCACTTGGTCACATGATTTTTGTGTCGTTTTCACAGAAAATATTTATTCATATCTTTTATCAATCTGATACACTTCTGAACAATGGATGCATTTTTATCAGTATGTTTGATTTAAATGTACTTTTAGGCAGGTTCAAAAACAGAGAAGATAAGACTTGGGTAATGATTGGTGTACAGTATATCAAGGGATGAATGGAAAAAAGTTCTTATAGCAAAATAATAGAAAACTTCACATTCTCCCCTGGATATCATCACAGTCAAATAATAGTTTACATTAACAACAGTGACTGCCAGTTGTTCTGATTCTAAGAATCATTTCTGGTTGAAAAGTTACTCAGATTTTTTTTAAAAGATCAGGTTATAAAACTTAGCAGAAAGAGATTTTCATTCCTGGAGAGAAAAAATAAGTTGACAGTTCTCAGTTAAAATTACACAGGGGAATAATGCTATTGGATGTGTGTTTTTCACAAGTCAAATAGGTCAGATCACTATGATATTTCAACAAAAATAGTATTCACTTAATAACATTTATTTCAAATGAGATCACATTTGTTTCAAATGAGATAACTTTTATCTCAAAATGTCTTTTAATGACACCCTTGAAAAGTGTTTTGGTGAATACAAGCTCAAATAAAAGGGAAATAGTAAAAATGCAGCGCAGATACTGGCATAGTAGCTGCAGGAACAGTTTCTAAGCTAGCTAACATCCTGAACCTTTTTTTGTGTAGGGGTGTTTTCATTTTCTGACAGGAGATAAAGGTCTTAGTTCTGGTGCTAGCATTTCACATGAACTTTTGGTTAACTTAACACAGATCAATAAACTGTCAAAAGACATAAATCAGAAAACATCCAACCAACCAGCAATCTAGTGTGAACTATTGTTTGTTTTTTCAAATACTGTGACATTCCCATTTTATTTAGAATTAGCACATAGAAAGAAGACTATCAGATGCAATTAATCTCCAAAAGATCTTTCAATAGGTCAGTATAGTCTTTAAAAACCCCATTAGTTTTCTTTTAAGTCAAAATGTCAACAAGTTTTAACCCAGGTTATATGGCTGGCTTATAAAGGTTTATATGGTGGCTTAGGTTACTACTAGAATACTACAAGAACAGAATGCTTACATATATGTATAGATCAGTTCTCCATTTGACAAAACTCTGCCAAGGAGAAGTGCATCATAAGTTTGTGTTGAAAATCTCATGTACAACAGTAATTATGTTATGACTTCAGACATTCTTAAGTTTTTTCAAGAGCACCATTAGACATTGTCTCCTGCATAATTTATTCCTACATTTCTTGCCATAATTATTGACAGAAAAATTGATTCCCAGTTTACATGAATCAGTATTTGACAACAGTGGACCTGCAATAAATTTATAAGTGGCTTTGAAATGAACCATGGTGAAGGGTTTCTGCCAGTGAATAGGCTGTGATACAGGCAAGCAGTATGGATTCAGACTTTGTGCTTCATTCCTATTGATTAATTCTAAGTGTTGTAGAGATTGTAATGAGAAAAGTGATATGAAAAAGTCCAGTTATTGCAAATACTATATGCACTGTATTTTTAGATTGTACAGAAATTAAAAAAACAACTTTTTGTCAAGTTAAACAACAGTGTTTGTTCACATAAGTCATGCAATAATGCTGTTTATTACAGAAGTGCTCTGAAGGCCTTATAGGTTAAAACGAAGGGCACACTTGTAAAACTTCACACCAAGTTGATATATATTACGATATACAATGGTCCAAAAATTTGCTCATTTACATTATTTGTCTTTTTTCTGGGCTTATATCTCTCATAAAGCATATACCCAAAAAGTAGGTTAAAAAAACTCATAAAAGTCAGATTTCCAGTTTTTACTCCTCTGATGTACTCTGACAAAGAATTAATACTTTTTCTCTGTGGATCAAACAGAAGCTTTCAGATTAGGGATAAAAGAGACACAATTGTTTGAAATAATTGCTCTAAATAGCTTTTGTTGTCAGATGATAGTATCAAAAAAGTGGAAAGAATGTAGGCAAGAACTATAATAAGGATAATAATGTTTTTAAAGTAGAAGTAAGACAAAAATATCTGATCGATAGTTATGTACATAGGATTTGGACTCAATACTGATGGAACATCAACCGTATTAGTATTGAAAAAAATAATGAAAGAAGTCCAATTTAAAAATCATTTTTTGCATAAAGAGTTATTGTAAACATGTTTCAGGTCTTTTTTGATAATTTAATGATAATTTTTTTTTTCAGTGGGAAAGGTTGGATATGACACCTGCAGAGCGCCGGAAAGTCATATGCAGCGTAACATTCCACTGTGATAGCGATAACATGTGTTAGTCTGGTCGCTGTATGTACTTATTGATCGAACAACAGAAGAAGTACAGGCGGGCTCCCTGCTTTGGCCATTCTGGACAAAATTGATAGTGGTTGCGATAGGTTTCACTGGCGGTGTTGTGTTCATGTATGTCCAGTGTAAAATGTACCTGACTTTGTGTAAAAAATGGCGTACGTATAACAAGGTTATATTGGTTAGTTCAATATCTGAAGCACAAAGGGAGAAGGCCAATCATGAGGGCATTGTTAAAATGACAGAGAAACAAGCACAAATGGAAGAGGAACGTCGGACAAATTTTGACGTGTTTACAATTGTGCAAGAGACGGACACTTTCTGAGGTAGAAAATGAACAGAAAAGGAGAAATATGTGCTATCACTTGCTATAGAAGCTAGTTAATTATAACTTGTTAGTTTATTACCATATTATAAGAGGGATGAATAGTAGACAGCTGGAAATTATAAATTTTTTTTGGCCTTACATGAATTACTGATTTTCTTGACTGCCCTGGTTGTATCGATTTTTTTTTTTTTTAAGTTTTTGTTGTGTAGGTAAGAATTGATTGGTGATATTACTAGGATTGGATTTAGGTTTTTTTATTATTATTATTCCAGTCTTACTGCACTAAAAACTTCCTTGCTCCTATATTATTTTTTTCAGACATTTTTTTTTTTTCCTCAAAGATTGACCAGAAATTATGACGGGAATTGGACTGCTGTCATGAGAATAGTTTTATCAGAATTGGGTTCTCTTTTTTTCACTTATATTTTTCTGTGATTTTATTGTATTTATGTTGTTTTTTGAAATTTTGTTATGTTATTTAGTAATATCTGAATGCCTACTGTATATTACATTTATATTTTCATGGTTGTTAATAGCTTGTATAGTTTTTATCTGTTGATAAAAAGCGAACTTTTTTTTAATGCAAGTAAGCTGTTAGTTACTTATGGAACTGTATGATTGAAATTATGTCAATGTATTCAGAAATTTGAAGAAATATATAAAATAAACTAATATTTCTGTGTTCAAAGTGCAGACTTGGTGGCATTTATTTCAAACATTTTATTGATTCACATAATTAATTAATGAAAATATTTTTTGTTTTTTCCCCGAAGGTATGCTTTACCTCAAGACCTTTTCCTGTTACAGATTTGGCTTAAAAAGTAGTTTAATATCATTTATAGATATTAAATATGTTTACAGAGACCCATATAAAGACAGCAATTACAAAATCTGTTTCTATATATAGAAAAGCAGACATAAAAATGTGCTTTACTCAGGCGGGGAGCTTTGTAAGCAACTGTGAGGCTTATTAAATTCCCTGATTAGTTTTCAGCTTTTGTCACATTTTGCATTGTGCACTAGTGTTATTATTAGATTATACACCAACAGTAACTACACACACAATATCTTGGATGTTTTTTTTTAAGTTCAGAGAATATACATGTGTAGCTTTTGATTTTATTAAACTCTGTATCCAGCAAATACCTAGTAGGGAGGAACCAACTGACTAGATTTTAAAAACATATAGATCGAGAAATCCAGAACAGAAATTTGACTGGCTCTACACTGAAATGATACTGTAAGAATTTTCTAAAATATATTTTGCCATTAAATCTGTTGTACATTCATAAAATAACATTACCTTTACCTGTTTACATGATTGTATAAAAGTCATCAGAAAGTGAAAAAACGGAGGGATGAAAAATTAATATTATTCATATATATTCCATGAAAATCTGTTTGTTGATGATTTTCTATGTGGTAATTGTTTTACAATATTTTCATGGTTTTTAAAGCATGTTATAAGTTACTTGATAGGCAATTCCGTTCCTAAATATTTTACAGCATGTCATAGCATGCAGTGTCTGTATTTTACAAAGCCATATTATTGGCTCTAACTTGAGAGATGAAATCAAAATTTTATATGATTTTTTTTATCACTTTTTGATTAATACAGAATAATAGTAAAGATCTGAATGAAGATTACCTTGCAGCACAGCTCATAGGATGTACAGTTTGTATTTAAATATTTATTTAACCCTTCTAAAATGGACTTGACAGGTATTCAGTATCAATGGTGCTTTATCAATTATGGGATGACTGTGGAGTAGGGGGTATTGATTGAAAAATTGATTAGAACTTTATAGATTTCATACAATGAACAGTACAGACCACAATCAGACTATATGTACTTGCAGACCATTGTTGGTCTATGTTGGTCTCTGTGGTAAAAAAGAATTTCTGCCAGCTAGTTAACATGACTCAAAATCTTCGCCATTTATAATTTGTACCATTGATAGCTGTGTTTATGAGTTATGATAAGCTTAAAGGGTTTGTGAAGCTTGTGATAAGATGCAGAAAACTTGAACCTTTATTGTCTAGCTAAGGAATGTTAAGCTCTATGTCTACAATGGTGCCTCCTTTAAATTTTTTTAAGTTTAAATTTCTAGAATCAGATTGCATCAGAGTCATTTTATATTTAAACAGTTTTCTAATTTACATATTTCTGTTAATGCAGACTCAAGGTTCATTTATTGCCTTGTTTGTTTTTTTTTCTGCTGGATTTTGTTGTAGATTTTGTTAGTATTTATTTATTGAATGTTAAATATTTCATATTTTAATGAAAAACATCTGGAGTAGTACTTGTATTCTTCTTTCTTCTCTATTTGAAGATGTCATGACAGGGTTTGTTTAGCATTTTGTTTGTACTGTTAAATTTTATTTCAAGTCCTGTGTTTTTTTAGCACTATTTAGTTGAATGCATTACCTGAATTTAATTTTTCATTTACTCTATTCCTGAAAACATTTTAAGTTTCCTTAGGTAAGGATTTGTAGTATATTTGCAAAGTCTGAATTGAAATGTTACTAAATACAATACAAGAATAAGTGTTTCTTTTGTGTTAATTAATTAATTGGAATTAAGTAGTGTTAATTAGTTCTTAAAGCACCACCTAAGTAAGAATAGTCTTCTCAGTTGTTCACCTAGGATTTAGCCCTGTGAGAGGTGACACATACTGATTAGTTGCCTTATGCATTATATCATTTTGTTAGAACCTGTGGTTTTGCCGGACAGCCTTAACGAGATCTGTTTGTAATTACAGCTGTTAAGCTTTATATTTTTAGTTGATTAGTTAAGAATAGGAGAATAATTAGGACAAGTTACAAGCCTGGTCTTTGATTAATCCATAATAAGATAACTAACTATATTATTCTTGCACTGATTCATTGATTTTCTCATAATGAATTATGTTGTATATTCTCTATTGAGCAATATTTGTGTTGGTAATTGCTTTCTGTAGAATAAATCACCAATCTTTAAAATTCAAATTATTTAGAAATGTTCTGTGTTGGTGTTTATTGGTGCACAGCATTGATTTTTTTGTTGCTTTTTGTATTACTATATGCATGGTAAGAAGGTGCTGCTTTGTTTACTAGTAATAAATGGCATTTTATACATAATTAGCACAAGTGAAATTATTGAAAGATGTTGAAATTCATTATCCTTCAGAGTGAATATTTTGTGCATGTATCAATTTTTGTGTGTGTATATCTTGTATATATTAAAGTCTTTGATTTGATCATGCTCATTTTATGAAATGTGCTTTTCGGGTTTGTTTTTTGAAGTCTTTTTGATCATTCCATACCCTTAAAGGTTTGATAAATTCAGCTTAATAGGGCAAAGTGATTAGGCAGACAAGCAAATAAGGAGAAATGCAGTAATTCAAAACTGAAATAAATTTTCCCTTCAGAATGAATTTCTATATTGTTGGAGGAAAAATACATCAAGTTACTTCCAGTGTTTCCTTCTCAGTTTGAAACACGTTGCTAGAAACATTACATCATTGAAAAAAAAAAAACCTTATAAATAAATTTTTCATCTTTCAGTTTCTTATTTTCCTCATATCTGATAAGCACACTTAGTGAAGAAACTTGTAGATGCCTTGATGTAGACTCTGATATGGCTTTGCCAGACAGTAAAGACGTTTAAAAGCATTTTGGTTGAATAAGATCTTATAAAAGATTGAAGTAATTTGTCTTTTATTGCTTGTCATCATTATTGTCTCATTACCTGTTTTTAGCTCACCTGATCTCATTTTGCTCAGGGTGAGCTTTTGTGATTGCCCTATATCCGTTGTGCATCAGTGCATTGTAGTCGATCAAACTTAGCAGGGATGTTCCATGAACCTCTACCAAAATTGTACAAAGAAGAACTCTGGTTGCTATGGCAACAAGAATATAAAACTTCAGAAATCTTCTTGTCTAAAACCACTAGGCCCAGAGCTTAGAAATGTGGTGTGTGGTTGTAATTTCTTCAAATTATGCTCCTATTGCCCATGCCCAAGGGGTGACATACATAGAAATACATAGGGAAATCTTTAAAATTCTTCTTGCATGAAAGCACAAGGCAAGTCTAGTAGACCTAATTCAAGATTGTTAAAACTTTTCCCTTACTTTTTTTGATAAATCCATCAAATGGCCTTTATCTTTCTTAGCAGTTTACTCAGGTGAGTGCTTAAGGGCCATTATGGCTTACTTGTTTTAATTTTCTCATTTTTCAGATAATGCTTTTTACATTCCAATACTGTCTGTCTTTATCATCACATATAATCCTCTTACTGTGTATATTTGAAGATCATTTTTTATTTGAATCATTTCACGTCAGTCCTAAGCATATTATCTTGTTTGGTAACCACAGAAATAAAATATTTACAGGGAAGTTTGTTTTTTTGGTCAATGACAGCCGTGTATATATGAAACGTTTCCATAATTTTAGCTCGCAGTAAGTTTTAAAAATTGCATGAATATGGAAAGAAGTTTGTCCATTGTTAGATCAAACACTTGTCAATGCTAGTTGCATGTACAAGGGGTGTTCAAAAATGAATGCAGCTAGGCTAATATCACGCTTTTAACTACGATTTGCATGAAAAAGGTACATGTATCGCATAGATGTTTGTGTAAGTTCTCTATTGATACAATACATGTTTAAATCCATTCAGTCTAGCTTTGACAATAGCTTACTTAACACTGTGAATGTGTGTACACTAAAGCTAAAATGGTTTGGAAAAGGTCTACTTTCACTGATCAAATATGGTCCTATATCAAAAACCACTGTATTCTTGGTATATTTATGGGAATAATGAACTTTCTTTATCTTGGTCAAAAGATAGTGTAAGAAATTTAAAAGGTGTAGATTCAGTGAAAGATGCTCTCATGAACACTGTCCGAAAACTGCAACTTCACCAACAATAGTTGAAAAAGTAAAGGATTTGATTGCTGCCAAAATATACAACTACGCATATTGCTAAATGGGTTGGTATCTCAGCAGGAGCTGATCATACAATTCTCAGGCATGATTTAAAAATGAGAAGGAAAAGTACCAGATGGATACCCTATCTTAAAGCGACTGACTCACAGATGGGCCAACAATAAAAATAAAAAGAAAATGTTTATACAAAAAATTACATCTAAAATTCTTGCTGTAATTGTGAAGAAGATAGTTAAACGAAGTTACTGACTCATTTTTTGTTACAGAAAAACATCAAAATATAAAGTTTTACACACTTTTATTGGTAAAAAATTTACCCCGTTAGTCACGGGGTAGATACCTTAATTATAATACATGTATTAATTTTGACGAATCTTTATAACTAGATCCAGTGGTTCAGTTGTGTAGATCGTCGCTCTTAATTTTACTGACCGAAAGGTCATGGGTTCAAATCCTGGTTAAGTCAAAACTTCTTTTTTCTTTTTTCATGGTGTATAGAAGCATAATGTTATGTTTTTTCATAGTATATTAACTTCTCTTAAATTTTAAAGAAAAAAATTTTTCAGCTAAATTCTGTGAGTCAGTCGCTTTAAAAAAGAGTGAAAACTTGCTTAACTAAGAATTGCCAAACAAAACAGTTGAAACAGCTCACTCAGTACAACAGTCGATCTTTCACAAATATCATGACTTGCGATGAGACAAGGGTTGACTTTTGTGAGCCCAAGCAAAAGATACAGAACAAAGTTACGGTGCAACCAAAGGAAGCCAAATCCCTGACATAGCAAAATGCACCATGAGTGTCAAAAATGTAATGTATGTAACTGTCTGCACAAATCAAGGTCCTGCTATTCAAATTACCATAACAAAGGGTAAATTTTTTTATGAACAGGTTTACAAAGGCAAGGTTCTTCATTAATTAAAGAAATATTTCGTAAAGTGTCAACCAACAACTGGTCTCTATTGTGTCAGGTTGTTGCATGACAATGCATCATCACACCAAGCAGCCATTTATGCTAATATCTGAACAAGAAAATGTTGAGCTTCCTCGCTCTTCTTATTCACCAGATCTTGCTCCTTGTGACTCATACCTATTTCGGAGGCTCTAAAATCACCTTGCTGGAAGAATATATCAAATTGTAAAATACTCGGGTCAGTTATTTTCGAGCGTCTGAACAATGTACCTTGAAAAGATTATGAAAACACGTAAAAATTGGACAAAAAGACTGAAACTTTGTATATCACATGGTGGTGATTGTTTTGAAGGATTAACCAGGCATTCATATTTGAACACCCCTCGTACATAAGATGTAAGTATCTTTAAAAACAGTTAATTATACCCCCACAAACAAAGTTTGAGAGGGTATATAGGGGTGAGCTTTTCAGTCAGTTGGTCTTTCTGTTGGTCTGTCATGGTTTCCAGACGATAACTCATGAAAGGCTAGACAGATTTAAACAATTTTTGGTACACAGCTGTAACATCATAAGATACAGGTCAAGTTCGATATTGGGGCTGGTGGGGCCAAGGTCAAGGTCACTGTGACTAAAATTAGAAAAACGGTTCCGGACGATAACTCATGAAGGCTTCACAGAATTAAACAATTTTTGGTACACAGGTGTAACATCATAAGATACAGGTCAAGTTCTATATTGGAGCTGGTGGGGACAAGGTCAAAGTCACTGTTACTAAAAATAGAAAAACAGTTTCAGGACGATAACTAATGAAAGGCTAGACAGATATAAAAAATGTTTGGTACACAGTTGTAACAGCACAAAATACAGGTCAAGTTCGATATCGGGGTTTGTGGGGCCAAGGTCAAGGTCACTGTTACAAAAAATAGAAAAATGGTTTTTGGATGATTACGCATGAAATGCTAGACAGATTTAAACAATTTTTGGTACACAGGTGTAACATCATAAGATACAGGTAACATCTGATATTGGGGCAGATGGGGCCAAGGCCAAGGTCACTGTTAATAAAAATAGAAAAACCGTTTCCGGACAATAACTCATGATTGGCTTGACCGATTTAAACAATTTTTGGTACACAGGTGTAACATCGATATTGGGGCTGGTGGGGCCAAGGTCAAGGTCACTGTTACTATAAATAGAAAAACAGTTTCTGGACAATAACTCATGAATGGCTTGACAGATTTAAACAATTTTTGGTACACAGGTGTAACATCATAACATAAAGTCAAGGTCACTGTTACTAAAAATAATAAAATGGTTGAAAAATGGTTTCGGGATGATAACTCATGAAATCTTGACAGATTTAAACAATTTTGGTACACAGTTGTAACATCACAGGATACAGGTCAGGTTCGATATTGGGGCTGGTGGGGTCAAGGTCACTGATACTAAAAATAAAAATAAATGATTTCTGCTCAATTACTCGAGTTAAGAATGAGATATTGTGATGAAATTTGCTGTAAAGGTAGCTTCTATGAAGACGACGCTTGGGATTGAAAATTTTGCCAGTTGGGTCAAGGTCACTGTTCGCTTAAACTAAAAATAGAAAAACTGGTTTCCGGATAAAAACTCGTGAAAGGCTTGACAGATTTAAACCATTTTTGGTACACAGGTGTAACATCATAAAATATAGTTCAAGTTCGACTTTGGGGCTGCTGAGGTCAATGTCAAGGTCACTGTTACTTATATATAAAAAAAAAAAAGGTTTCTGCTCAATAACTTGAGTTATGAGTGAGATATTATGATGAAACTTTCTTTAAAGATAGTTTCTATAAAGACGGCGCTTGGGATTGAAAATTGGTCCAGTTGGATCAAGGTCACTGTTTCCTTTAACTAAGAATAGAAAAACGGTTTCTGGATGATACCTCATGATTTTGGGATTTTTGGAATCACTGGGATTTTTTCCCAGATGGTTAAGGATGCATTCAAGCCCAAATATGTACTTGTACAATTTGATGATGATCGTGTTTGAAGAAAAGCTTGTGAATGCTCTAGATGTCTTATTCCAGAAGAGATCAGCTAGAGCATGAGCTAGTTCTACTAGAAAATATACAGTTCAGTGGTCTACTGATAATTGTTAAAATATATTATTAAATATAAAATATATACATATTTCCATGTTTCTTATGTCACTTTATGCCATTGATTCTATGCTTTCCAGTTCCAGTATCAAGCACCCATGTGGGGGTATTAATCACCTTAAGTGATAGTTCTAGTTCTTTTCTGTTTCATATTTTCTAACTGATACTGTCTTAAACAACTACCCACACAGTTCTACTGAGGAAGAAATACTGTATTCTGCCATTGTATATTGTAGTCGTATATTTCTATGAATAAACACTGCCAGCCAGATGTGCACAAGGAGTGTCCTAATCCCTATGGGAAATATTATGTCTCCAGTTCACCTTGCTTGGACAGAAAGACTGAGAGATATTTTAGACTATGTGATACCATAGGGAAAATATGCTAATATTGTCAAACAAAGTATGTCTGGATTAGTGACAAGAATTCTTGGCATTCTGCAATGATAATAAATTTTTTAAGTTTTTACCTTGTTTCTTAACAGAATGATTCAGCAATATACTTACAAGTATTTAAAAATAAAGTTTAATAAGAAATACAATATGACATGATATTTTCATTGCAGCAAAAGCGGGACAGAAAAAGTATAGTGGCATAATTCTGCCATATGACAGCGAACTGATTTATGTTGGTCACATAATTTTCATGATAAATAACTGGTTAACTAGTTTTTGAAATAATAGCACTGATAGTGCCTAGAACTGCAACCAGATAATAGTTTCTATTTCTATTGCTAATAGGTTAACAAACAAAATTGTGTTACCACCCAACTGGCTAACAAGAGAAAATTCATGTTACTTTTTATTTTTTAGCTCACCTGTCACGTAGTGACAGAGTGAGCTTTTCTGATCACCTTTTGTCCGTCGTCCGTCCGTCCGTTAACAATTAGTTTGTTAACACTCTAGTGGTCACATTTTTGCCTCAATTGTCATGAAACTTGGTCAGGATGTTTGTCTCATTAATATCTCGGACGAGTTCGAACATGGGTTATCAGGGTTGGAAAACTAGGTCACAGAGCCAAAATATAGAAAAACCTTGTTAACACTCTCGAGGCTACTTTTTCAGACCAAATATCCTGGAAATTTGTCAGAAAGGTTCTATCGATGGTTTCTAGCTCAAGTTCAAATATGGGTCATCTGGGTTCAAAAACTAGGTCACGGAGCCCAAAAATAGAAAAATCTTGTTAACACTCTAGAGGTTACATTTTCAGCCCAAATAGTCTGGAAATTTGTCAGAAAGGTTGCATTGACGATTTCTAGGTCAAGTTTAAATATGGGTCATCTGGGGTCAAAAACTAGGTCACAGAGCCCAAATATTGAAAAACCTTGTTAACACTCTAAAGGTAACATTTTTACACCAAATAATCTGGGAATTTGTCAGGAAGGTTGCTTCTATGATTTCTAGGTCAAGTTTGAATATGGGTCATCTGGGTTTAAAAACTAGGTCACAGAGCCAAAAAAACACTCTAGAGGTTACATTTTCAGCCCAAATAATCTGGAAATTTGTCAAAAAGGTTGCTTTAAATATTTATAGCACAAGTTCAGATATAGGTCATCTGGGTTCAAAAACTAGGTCACAGTGCCCAAAAATAGAAAAATCTTGTTAACACTCTAGAGGTTACATTTGCAGCCCAAATAATCTGGAAATTTGTCAGAAAGGTTGCCTTGAGGATTTCTAGATCAAGTTCGAATATGGGTCATCTGGGGTCACAAACTAGGTCACAGAGTCCAAATATGGAAAAACCTTGTTAACATTCTAAAGGTAACATTTTCAGTCCAAATAACCTGGAAATTTGTCAGAAAGGTTCTATCGATGATTTCTAGCTCAGTTTTGAATATAGGTTTTCTGGGGTCAAAAACTAGGTCACAGAGCCCGAAAGTAGAAAAACCTTGTTAATGCTCTAGAGGTTACATTTTTAGTCCAAATGTCCTTGAAATTTGTCAGAAAGATTGTTTCAAGGAATTCTAGCTCAGATTTGGATATGGGTCATCTGGGATCAAAAACTAGGTCACATGGTCCAAATATGTAAAAACCTTTTTAACACTCCAGAGGTTACTTTTTCAGTCCAAATATCCTGGAAATTTGTCAGACAGGTTTTTTTGATGATTTCTAGCTCAAGTTGGAGTATGGGTCATCTTGGGTCAAAAACTAGGTCACAGAGCCCAAATATGGAAAAACATTGTTAACACTCTAGAGGTAACATTTTAATTCCAAATAACCTGGAAAATTGTCAGAAAGTTTAATTCAATGGTTTCTAGCTCAAGTTTGAATATGGGTCATCTGGAGTTGAAACATCTAGGTCACAGAGCCAAAATATCGAAAAACTTTGTAAACACTCTAGAGGCTACATTTTAAGTCCAAATGTCCTGGAAATTTGTCAGAAAGGTTGTTTTGATGATTTGTAGCTCAAGTTTGGATATGGGTTATCTGGGGTCAAAAACTAGGTCACAGAGCCTGAATATCGAAAAACCTTGTTAACACTCTAGAGGCTACTTTTTCAGTCCAAATATCCTGGAAATTTGTCAGAGAAATTGTTTCGATAATTTCTAGCTCAAGAGAAATGGGATATCTAGGTTAAAAAACTAGGTCATAGAGCCTAAATATGGAAAAACCTTGTTTAGACTCTAGAGGTAACATTTTCAGTACAAATAATCTTGAAATTTGTCAAAGAGATTGTTTCAGTAATTTCTAGGTCAAGTTCGAATATGGGTCATCTGGGGTCAATTAACCAGGTCCATAGCCACTTTGTTAAAAGCAGTCATACTCAGGTGAGCGATACAGGGCCATTATGGCCCTCTTGTTTATAAGTTTCGTGTTACCAGTTATTGTTTTTCTAGTAACATGAATCTTGTAAAGGTGACCAGTTATTCAGTAAGTTAATAAGTGGCAATGCAAATTTTTCTAGTTAACCACTTATTCAGTTATTTGATATTATTATGTTAACACAAATCTCTTCTAGTTATCCTGCAGTTGAAATACATATCTTTTTGCCTAACAGGTTTTCTATTTACAATTTGTGTTTCCGCTAATGTTAGTTATTAAGGTATTACATGTAGATTCTTAATACCCTACCTCAGAGCGGATCAGTGGTCCAGTGGTAATCTAGGGGTCCCGAGATCGATCTCAACAAAGAGGTCCTCCAGATGATGCTCCATGCAAAATATCTTAGTCCATGGTCTTGTGGTTTCAGACAAAAAGATTTTTAAAATCTTCCCTATATAAGCCTTCATTAAATCAAATGACTCCTGGTGCAGGCTATTAGTGACTCCAGGGGCATAATTTGAAAAATCTTAACATAGGACCTCCAGATGATGCTCCATGCAAAAAGCAAAAAATCTTAGCTCAAGACCTTGTGGTTTCAGATAAGAAGATTTTTAAGACTAAATATTTTACACAAATAGGACCCCTGGGGTGGGAAGCCAGTGACATAATTTGAACTTACTTGGAAGAGGGCTTGTAGTTTCAGATAAGAAGATTTTCAAAGTTTTTCCTTTCTGTTACCATAGCAACCAGAGTTCTTGATGGAATTCAGTTCTTTGAACAACTTTGAGCTTCATGCAAGGAACATTCCAGCAAAGTTTAATCAACTTTGTGGTTAAGGAAGAGAAGTTGTTTAAAGAAAAAGATTGATACCACTTCAGGACGCAAGATGTATGACCCATGACAGACGCAGGGCCATCAGAAAAATACATCTTCAGGTGAGTTAAAAAGGCATGAAATGAGAAAATAAATATATTAATCAACGTTTTGTGAAGGTTACAATTATCATTTTAATGGCTTTGTCAAATTTCATAACCCACTAGGAGTGTGCAGGCATGGTTATAGTGAGCTCTTCTCTATCAGTTACAATGTATTGTTTTTCAGTTACACCAGTCATGCCCATATGGGAAACGAAGTGTACCTGTGCTGTGAAAATATATCAGATAAATATTTATGAATCAATTTTATCAATGAAAAATGGTAAAACTTCACAACCTGTAAAAATTACCTGTTACGCATGGGTATATGTATTGTAAAATCTATATTTATTGTAAAAAAAAAAGACATTGTCATATTAGAAAAAGAAATTTTGCATTGCAGTCATTAAATGCATATTATAAAATTATAAATTCATATCATTTTTAGCTCACCTGAGCATAGAGTGCTCGAGGGTGACCTATTGGGATCATTGATTGTCCGGCGTGTGTTGGGCTTCTTGCATGTCAACAATTTGACTTGAATGACTTCTCCTCCTAGACCACAAAGCCAACTTTGACTTAACATGCCTGAGATATTCCTTGCTTGTTTTAAGCTCTACTAAAGTTGTTCAAAGAATAAAATTCCATCAAGAACCCTGATTGCTATGGCAACAGAAAGGAAAAACTTTGAAAATCTTCTTGTCTGAAACCACAAGGCCCTGAGCCTTAGGATTTGGTATGTAGCATTGTCTAGGGTACCTCTAGCAAGTTTGTTCAAATTATACTCCTGGGGTCAAACTTGGCCCTGCCCAGGGTGTCAATTGATTTTACATAGGCTTATATAAGGAAAACTTCAAAAATCTTCTTGTCTGAAACCACAAGGCCCTGAGCCTTAAGATTTGGTATGTAGCATTGTCTAGTTGACCTCTACCAAGTTTGTTCAAATTTTACCTCTGGGGTCAAATTTGGCCCCACCTCGGGGGTAAACTGATTTTACATAGGCTTATAGAGTGAAAACTTTGAAAAACCACAAGGCCCTGAGCCTTAAGATTTGGTATGTAGCATTGTCTAGTGGACCTCTACCAAGTTTGTTCAAATTATGCCCTTGGGTCAAATTTAGCCCTGCCCTGGGGGTCAATTGATTTTACATAGGCTTATGTAGGCAAAACTTTAAAAAAAACTTTTTTCTGATACCACAAAGCTTAGAACTTAGATATTTTTAATGGAGCATCAGCTAGAGGTCATCTACCAAGTTTATTCAAATTATGCCCCTTGAGAGAAAATTGACTCTACCTTGGGGGTGACTTGAATTCATATAGATTTATGTAGGGACTAGGGAGATTCTTAAAAAAGCTTCTGATGTTTGCTCAACAGCAGACCCAAAGACAAAGTATTCAGGTGAGTGATCTTGTATAGCTCACCTAAGCATTTGTGATCGCCCTGTGTCTGTCATGCGTTGTGAACTTTTTACTTTAAACAAAATTTCCTCCTAAACCACTAGGTGAAAGATGATAAAACTTTGCAGGAATGTTCCTTGCATGAAGTTTTACCAAAGTTGATCAAAGAATTCCATTCCATGAAGGACTCTGGTTGCTATGGCCACAAGAAAGAAAAACTTTAAAAAATTTCTTGTCTGAAACTCCTAACCACAGAGGAATGAAATTTGGTGTGTAGCATTGTGTAGTGGACTTCTACAAAATTTATCCAAATAAGTCCCTGGGGTCACTATTGGCACCACCTGTGGGGTCACAAGTTTTTCATAGCAATATAGAAGAAAATCCTTAAAAATCTTCTTGTCTGAAACCGCAAAGCCTATAAGTTTTGAAACTTGGCATGAAGCATTGTCTAGTGGACCTCTACCAAGATTGTTCAAATAATGTCCCTTAGGTCACTACTGGCCCTGCCTGAGGGGTCACAAGTTTTACATAGCAATATAGAGGAAAAATCTTTAAAAATCTTGTTTGCGCAGAGGTCTAAAATTTGGTGTGCAGCATTGTCTAGTATGTGGACCTCTACCAAGTTTGTTCAAATTATGTTCCTAGGATCACTGTGAGCCCTGCCCGAGGGGTCACATGTTTTACATAGAAATATAGAATGAATTCTTTAAAAATCTTCTTGTCTAAAACCACATGGTCTAGAGTTCTGAAATTTGACATGAAACTTTGAATAGTGGACCTCTACCAAGTTTGTTCAAATTACGTCACTGGGGTCAAGATTAGCATGGGCCCAAGTGCTTATTTATGTAAAATCTTTGAAAATCTTCTTATGAAAACTGTAGACTTAAGACCCTAGATATTTTGCATGGGATTTCATCTAAATGGTCTGTATCAAGATTGTTTAAATTATGCCCCAGGGGTCATCAATGGCCCTGCCTGGTGTCACATGACTTTACATAGGCTTGTATAGGAAAGATTTTTAAAAATCTTGGGTCAGAATTGGCCACACCCCAGGGATCCTGTTTATGTAAAATATTTAATATTTGTAAATCTTCTTTTCTGAAACTTAGAGGTTATGCTCAGAAGGCATTCAGGATATTTTAAATATTTGGTATATAGACACCTTGCATGAACCCCCTCCATTAGATTGGGGTAAAAGTCACTGAGGCTTAAGAGACTTATCTACTTTACCTGCCTTCCTTTATAGACCAATATCTGCATGTAAAAATGTTAAATCTGCATGAAAAAATGTAAATTCATTGGGAGATAACTCTGGGATGTCTTCGTGGACATGAATAAAATATTATGTCTTGCACATCTACATTGTGTAGTGACTATGCCTGGCAAGTTAAAGTTCAATCTGTTGAAAACTGATGGAGGAGTCTGTGCCACAAGGTATGTCAAACGTGGAAAAGATTCCAAGTTCAAGGGCAATAATTGTGCCAGGCTAGGTATGCATCAGAAAATTTTTTAATACGTCTTTCACATCTTCATTGCCTAATTATTATAACTACCATGTGTCATTTCCATCGGTTGAAAAATGGAGGAGTAGTTTGTGCCACAAAGTATATAATAGTCAAAAATGGGGAAGAGTATAAGTTCAAGGGGCAAGAATTCTGCATTGCCTGCTTGGATTTGCATAAAAAAATGTCTTGCACTTCTACATTTGCCTGGTGACCATTTCTGCCAAGTTTCATTTCATTCGGTCTAATTACATCAATGACTGTCATTGCAAAATACAATGCACAGCTTCTGAAAAATGAATACATTTAAAAATGTAAGTGTACAAGGCACTAGTTAAGAAGCTAACATACTGCTTGTTTAACCCTCATAAATAATTTGTAAATAATTTATACCTTAAAGACGTGACTGGAAATTTAATGTGGATTTTTTTATGACAGATGGTGAAATTTGTTTTAGTGTACTAAATTTGCTTCATGTCAACTTAACATTGAGTCATTCTGCATGCAAAGTGTTTTTATTTTGTTTTTATTTTGATCGAAGTTTTCCACAAAAAAAAAGTGGAAACAACTATTTTTAAAACACAAATGGGATAAGTTTGTACTTCTAACATAATGAGATGGTGTAATATCGGTTAACACCAACACAGATTTCATGACATGTTTACATTATGTTGGTCTGTAATAAGACATCAGGACTTAAAAACATGTATCTCTGTGTCATTTTCTTTTATTTTTAGACTGTTTTAACCTTGAGTATTTGACACTAGATTTTAGTTCACTGTCAGCACTGTCGGTGCTGGTTTGTTAACCTTTGTTCACATGACCTTAAAAAAAGTTGTCTTAATTTATTTGTACAGACAATAAGATTGTATAATTAATTTTCAATTCAAATAAATACCTTTCTTTAGCTCATCTGCACACTTATTGCTCATGGTGAGCTTTTGTGATCAGCTTTTGTGTTCACACAACCAAAAGTAAAGAACTTTGGTATCTGGCATTGTCTGTAGTGAAACTCTACCAATATACATTTTTTGGTCATTTTTAGCTGTCCCTAGGGTCCACATGTTTTACCAAGAGATTTATTGGAAACAGTCATAAAACCTGATTCTCAATCACTTGGCCTTGGGCTTTGATATTTGGCATTAAGCCTTGTTTTGTTGTTTGGTTTCTCATTATAAATGCCATTTCAGATGTCCTTCTTGTTTAACTTTATAAAGCAAGCCATTATGTCATGCTTGAACAACCATCTTAATGATTGATATCTTCAGGTATATCAAGGACGTAGTACAATAAAGTAAAAAAAAAATTTCTTTGGAGTTCAACTCGACATATTTTTGATAAAACTTTCCATTTAAAACAAGTCACAACAACAGCCATGCTGACAAGGCCGTCCCCTGCCAAATGTGTACAGGCTCTTTTCATTTTACAGATTTTAGTGATCTGTTTAAGTTTTACTGTCAGACAGGTTTTAAGTGTTAAAATTTACCTTTTTTAGAGATTGAGAGATAAGTATGAATGCCTTTCCATCCATTTAGAAATCTGTGAAGATAGCTTTATAACTGTTAGATGATTTCAAATTTTCAAAGCAGGCTATGACTGGTGGATGAATAAGGTTTTTTTCTTCTCCTAATTGTGTTGTCAAACATGTGTAGATAGAATAAAATGGACTTTCATGTTCATATTCCTGTCACTGCTTAAGTTCAATATTACTAAATATGGTTTTACAGAGTTGGCTTCATTTAATATCCTGTGATCATTTTGCTTTCAGACTATCTCATCAAATGCCAATCCTTGGAAATAATGTAATCTATTTCGATATCAGTCTGGTCTATTTAATGTCTTTTTCTGGTGTACTTTTTGTACCTTTATAATATTCCACAGAAATACAGGGAACACAGACATTTGTAAAAAGGAGATACAAATGTTAAGTACACTTGCTCTGTTATATATTGAAAAACAAAATAAAAAAATCTTCATGAAGACTAAATATACATAATGTTCAACTAATGTGTTTATTTAGACATAATTCTTTCATTTACCTTCACCTTTAGCCAAGCAAAATTATGTCTCACAACCTTATAATTGTTAACCCAACCAGTCTCTCTGGACTAAGATTATCTTTCCTTTATTGGAATTCACTTCATATGGCTTTGAAATTCATAGTAATTTGCAGGTGGCACAGATATCAGTAAATGAATATATGGTCGGTTCCCATGGCAATTAAATATTGATAAATTATCCATTTTCCCTGCCTTAATTTATATTTGTGTGTCAGTAGAGTTAAAGCACTACATCAAGTAATTTATCATAGAGGCAATTTTTGTCCAAATTTGTTGGTGTTTCTCAGCTAAAGGGCATCCTTTGTCAATATAGCCCCTTAGCGGAGTTTAGTTATAGCCTTCAAGGGAAGTAACTATGATTAACACAGATATACATTGTAACAATATATTCCTGATTTGTGTCCCCTAGACATGCCATTCACACTGTTACAAGTGTACAAATTTGTAGCATATACAAGTCCTCTCTGCATGAAATCTTCTGTTAGCTTCCCACTCATCTTCAAGTCTTTTTTCATGAAATATCCTGGCAAGCTAATATTTATAGTTAACAAAAGCTTAATTTGTTGTAATTTTGGTATTCAAATATACTGCAAGGATGTCAGATGTAATTTAGCAGTTGGTAGTGTATTTTTTGCCTGCCACTATTTTTCTTATGAATTATTTCCCAGTGTTCAAATGGAGGGTAAGATATCCTGTCTGAATTATTCATATATATAAGGAAGAAGTTCAAGGTCATTATGGTTGTAACTGTCAGTTTCATAGTGACTAATTAGTTTGTCTTCATTGACGGATCAAGGAAAGTTAAAATTGCCATCTTAGATAACAAGTACAGTATCACAAAACTATCTGAATTACAAAATACCGTAAAAGTTTTGTGAATGTTTTAGGGTCAAGGTGATCAGTTATACGATTTATTTCATAAATAAAACATACATAGAAAATAATGGATTTGACATCCAGACTTCAGCAAGTGCTCCCCAAGCAGTATTGTGAAGATTCCAGTAGTATTGAATTACTTTATTATTCACTTATATTTCCTGTTGAATGATTATACTGTTTATGATCATTCTCTATGGTACCATCTGCCTGTCTGGTTAACCTAATTATCCATACAACTACAGCTTGCCATCAGTAAGGAATAATATTTTTAACATGATTGTGTTATAGGTTTTAGTTAGCATACTCTAAAAGTGTTTGTAATCTTAAAATGCCTTTAAATCAGAAGAATTTGATTAATAATACTTATACCAGTTCTCAGATTGCTGCCGAAGTTGCCATTCACTCTTTATTGCTCGACTGTACTACTTTGTATGGAAATGGTTGGAGAAGCAATTCCTCATGAAGTGCCGTTTGTCTCAATGTGATATTTTATGCTTAATACATGAAATCTTAAGATTGAGCCCATCCAATATATTGAAGCTGGTTATTAGGCCAGTCACTGAAAATTCAGGGTCCTTTCCATTTCAAATTTACTTTATGTCATCTCAAGAGTTTATGTGTATATTAGAAGTAACTTATTTTATCCTGTATTCAGATCACTCCAATTCCGGATTTGATTTGTTATACAGAAGCTATGATGTCACTCAGTTTTCTGTCTCATTCACTGTGACAGTAGTGAACTATTTACAATGGTTGTTCTAATATTTTGCTGTTTGTTGTTGTTTTTTTTTCTCAGATACTAAAGTAATCCTAGGGACTGCTACATGTAGCTGTACTAACCTGCTGAAGAGATACATCTGACACAAAGTCCTGTTATTAAGCTCCCCTTTCCTTGCATCAGTTTTATTTAAACATTATTTGAGATAGAGTAATATTTAAGAATTACGATGCACATGCCAGAACAAGTGCTTTGTACTTTCATTTCACAAACTTTTGTAATCATACTGGTCACAGTGGTTTACCTTCATGTGATGGTGATTCCACAAATATAGAGGTCTCATTTGCATCTTAACTTACCGTTTAACTACAAGTACTCCTGTCTGGTTTATTTTCTCATTTAAATATGGTTTATTTTCTCATTTAAATATTATTTCTGTAAAGAAACAACTAACCTGTAATCATTTACTTGTAATATGTCTGCAGTATGAGACTTAACAGTCCTGTGGACAGGTCTGCTGTTTTAGTTTTTTTTCTACAGGTAATTTTATTTCACATGAACACCACACACTTGCACAGGCAAGCATAAATTGCAGGGAAGGTTTTAAAGCTGTCACAGTAAATTCTATTGCTATAATACTTATAACCAGATTACAGGTTGCCTTGTCAACAGAAGCCATAAGTGTATAACATTGATATATTCCACCTGTGACAACAAAGTGCAACTCATAAGCAAAGTCAGGGTATGCAGAGATGGGCATTCGGTAATGGGTAAGCATGATAATTGAATTCTAAAGTTTGTGGCTTTGTGTGATATCATTGTCATCACTATGTTCTTTAAAGCTCCTTATTCAGAACAAAATTTATGGGAAGGTATCTATACTATAAACATTAATAGTGATCAAGGGGCAGGGATATGAAGGCCATAGAACACCAATATATATGTTACATTTTCTGAAGCTTTTGAAGATATCTGACTGAATGGGACAGTTAGATTGACAGGCATACAAGAGACCAACCCTCCCTTAGGACTGGTAAAAAGATGAACTAAATCAATTAATAGGCATCGTCTAAAAACTGCTAATTTACAGCCATTAGGGTTTTTTAATACCAATTTTTTACTAAACGCCTTTAAAGGAAGTCTGTACATGCCCAAGTAAAAGTATTGTCACTGATACTTCAAAACTGAAGTTTATCTTAGATAAATGAAGGTTTTACATCTTGCTTTGCATTTTGTTCAGATGCTACAAAGCAACATTTTCAATGGCCCTCCATCAAAGTGATTTGTTATTCTGGCAAGCTTGTAATCACTAATGTTCAAATATCTGGAGCATGTCCATTTGTTCCAGTTCCTTGTAAGAGAAATAGGCATTAAGACGAGATCTAATAAATGTGCTTAATGTAGGCCTTTTGCAGTGATATTAGGTATTCTACATAATTTACAGATCTCATGCACAATCGTATTCTAGAAAACTGTACATAAAATGTTGAAAATGTGCCTTTGTTATTCCAGGTAGGAAGTTAAAACCAGTGGAATTCTAAGTATGCATCAAGTCTAATCAGATGAGAGTTCCATGAAGCAACAAATACATAATAATTCCAAAATCACTCGTTTTCTTAATCTGGTTCCAATCTACTGACAAATCAAGTGCCAAACATTTATATTTGTTTCTCGAAAACTTCTCCTGCAGTAAAGGCACATTTTTTCTCTAATTTTTTTCAGCAGGTTAGGATACATGTCTGCATTCCTTTGTTTTCCCGAGGCCCAAGTGTTCATGCAAACTGTCTTGGTCAATTCTAAGCAAGAAACCATCTGTGATATTACGTCTTTAGTTACCATAGAAACCAAAATTGTTCTGTTATTTTTTGCTGAACAGTATATATTTTGTTTACATAAACACTGCATGCTAACAAATGCTGTTTTCCATCAAAGTACCAGAAATGAATGTTATCATTATTATCTCTTGGTTAAACATTTAAGATAAATAATGCATTTAGCATGATGAGGAAGTTGCTGTTTTTAGATATGTCAGACTTAATACCTATGATCAAGTTTTCTAAAACAATCAACAACAAAAACAGGGATTGCTCAATGATTTTGTCTGGTTAAAATAGTCTTACAAGATTCAATTTCTGTTTTAAATGATTTCTCAGGTATCTGATGGTAAATATCACAGATTGGTGCATTTAAGAGATTTATCCATCAATCTAATGGCATGCAAAATAACAAACGAACTTCACAGCAAATCTGAAACAGGTGAAATCAGCCTCTACTTATGAGCACAGCAGATTGTTTTTTTTTCCCTAATGCTGTCTCAGACTTGCTGTCAGAAAAGTTTTAGCACAACAGGTAATAAAAACAAGAATGAAAGGTGGCAGAGAACTTCCATTTTTACAACAGTTTTATTGAATATAACAGCCACTTGAAAATTAACCAAACAAAATACACAAAGATTACGAGTCTTTCCTGATAACAAGTGCAAACCATAAGACAAAAATTATACAGCTGCAATTCATAATTTGGAAATTCAAAAAAAATAAAGGTAGTGTTCTTAAATTTCTGAAATATGTCGTAAGTACAACGCAAGGATTTATCTTGGTTATCATGTTTTCTTCTTAAACTGGCTGTAAAAATCAAAACACGGTTTATACCTATACAGAATTAGATACTTCCCATACTATGGGCAATCAAGGTTAATATTGTTTTCAATTCACAAAAAAACTCTGCAGATTAAATGAGGATACACTACATTCGCTAAATACATAGCACAACAACAAAGATCTAAGCTGAATATGATTAAGTTGTGATAAATATATATAATATATACAGAGTACATTCTACACAGTATATACAGGCTCTAATCCAGAAAATCATGGCAATCTGCATCACACACACACACAGTTAACTCCCTTAGCTAGGAGAACTCTTCACACTTGGAGGCATGCTAGAGACTGCTGGGAAGACAGAAAAGATAATCCATACCCAAAAGTAGTCTGTTATCATATCAACCATGCTCAGTAAAGTCATCATGCCATGAATATCTAACATTCAGTCCAGAGTATAAATGCACCTTTCATTAGACAGGACTCTTACACCCTGAACAAGGAACTGATGACCAACTTAGGCTTGTCAACCATTAAGTTTCAATAAATCCTCAAGAAATCCTCAAGAAATGAGGTTTACATTACAAACATGTCATACATTAATAAGTATGTCAGCCATGTTTCTCTGCAAAAGCAAATCTGTAATGTCATACTTAACAGAAGACTTTGCTGTACAGTCAGAGATAACTAAGTTGACAAGTTCAAAATTGACCATCTCATTCCATTCTACAGATCTTCAATCCTGTATGCAATCATGATCATGCCCAAACTGTTCCATTAAGAACTTGCTCAACCTTGCCTCATTAAATTCACGAAACCATGTTTTGATTGACAATTTAAGAAAACAAAACAATTTTAAGCAATTTTTTTTCAGACAATCTAAGAAAAAGGAAAAATGTCTGTAACTCCAGTGCAAGGTTTTACAAGTATTATGTGCCAATTTACAAGATGGATGCATGTGGGTTAACAAAAGCAGAAAAAAAAAACATGGAAAATGGTAAATACATTGTGGAGTAACATATACATAAGTGTGACTGTATCATCAAAAACATTAATGTACAAAACATTCCTGTAGTTGTCAAGTCTAATCCAGCCCTATTGTTGTCAACTTTGCTACCATTACATCCAAAGCTATCAAATTTCCTATACCATTCACTTGGACATCACACTCTGAATATGTCAATAAACATAACTTATAATGTAGGAGCCACACAATATTCAAGACAAAGGCAAAGAACTAAGATAAATTTTTTTGAATGTATTTTAAGAAATACAGTAACTTCGTAATTTTGATTATCCATGACTTCGTTTTAATAAAGGATGACATCTTGCACATGTAAAAATTGCAAAGTTAGATAATGCTGGTGAAGGAAAAATTCCTCCAAAAACTGGCATTACATCAACATTACAAACGTGTTTTTTGTTTTTTTTAAATCCCATTATATTAACATATTTTGAATCCTAGTTCTGTATTATAACTAGATATTTACAATAAAAATAAAAGTCATATCCAAAACTGAAGAATAATCTTTTGAATCACTGTTAACTTTTGGCTGGATGTCACACAGAACTTGTAGTCAAAATATGTTAAATCAGTATCTGAAGTCTGTAGCATATTAAGAGTTTCCAACTCTCCAATACCAATATAAAGCTAGGAAACAGTGCTAGCCAAACTTGCACAATAATGTTTTAATTACAACAAAATTGAATGTAGGGAAGTTATGTCTGATATTCTAAAGTAGTTAATGAAATTCCGAGCTTCTGAGATCTAATAATATTGCACATTCAATCGGACATATATTTTCTAAATTTATTTTACTTAACTTACTACCATGAATTCTGTTAACAAGAAGACCTAAAATGTAACCATTTTTCAACAGAAATAGTAAACAGAAAGAAAATGAAAAATTTAAAGCCATTTCTAAAGAAATTTTATGACAAAAATACTCATAATTATTTACGGAAATACAAAAAACATGTGAATCAGATCACATGACTGTTATTATTCACAGGAATGTTCAAGTGATCATCAATGTAAAAACAGCAACATTCCACAGAAATTTCATCAATTCTGACTAACACTGTTTCCTAGGAAATGCGTAGATTAGCACTTAAATAGAGATTCAATAACAGGGGCCAAAATATAACCCCATAATAATATTAATAACAATACATGAGATGAAAAAAACGACATATACAGTAATATGATCTGGCAGACATTTAGTTTAGAGGCAAGATATTTTGGCAAGAAGTTGATCTAAAACCTCTAAATAAACTCAGTTACTGTCAGTTACAGTCAAGATTCTGACCTTTTGAAAGAATGCAATGGAATACATTCATAATTCTGACACCGTAAAAAATGCAGTACTCTTGTCAAAGGTTTCAGTCTAATCAATGAGTCAATTTTCAATTTCCTGCATTTTTAGTTTCTTTATCTTCAAAAGCATTTTTCAACATATGCCAACATATCCAGATCTGAAAAAAAAATCTTATAAGACAATAAAAGACAGCAACCAACTTTTATCATAATTGACTATACTATTCTGAAAAAAAAAAGACTAGAGAAAAAAAATCAATCACATACTTGCTGAAAACACACACGAACTACAAATGGAAGATTCTTTTTTATATAATAAATAAATGCTCATGGCATTGTGATACTTAACAGATGCAAGACAAGAAACAGGCAAATGATGAAAAAAAGTAACTAACACAGAAGATACAGAAATTTCAGGAATTAAAAAACTCAGTGAACCTTTGAAAATCATCAAATTAGCAAATAAGTAATCAACAATTCAGTCTGGCAGAGCCTCTCTGTTTCCCTGGTCCATGACTGTTAAAATAAGACAGCTTTTGATTATTTAGGAAATAATTGACTGAAGAAGCTATTTCGTCCTGTTACAATTCACTGGTTTGTCTCAATTTTTTTCAAACTCTTATAATCTATATTAAAAAAATCCAGATCATTAATGAAGGTATAGTAAAATCTGTCACACAAATTTAGTCAACACAATAAAATATTGAACAGAAATTTTGATATCAATGATTCTTAAATGAAGGATTTCATAAACTGGAGATTTCATCCTTTTCTATATACAGAGATTCGCAAGCAAAAGAAAAAAAGATTTTCATTATATTTTCATAAAGACATTCCGACCAATTCTAATAAACAAATTTTTCACTTTAACTGTACAGTCTTAGACTTGCAACCAAAGACATTTTTTCTACTTTTATACCATATTAACCTAAGACCTTTCAGAATTTGAAATAACCGATTTGAACTTTCAAAGAACTGTAACCCCCTTTGACTCCTTTGTTAAGGTTTAATACTCATAAACTAGTAAACATTTGGCCTAGAAGTTATGCCTGTCCTCAGTCTGAAGGCAAACATTTAAGTTACAATTGTATTTCAATGATGCCAATCTCCCTATCCTGTGACTAAATTTAGAACTATTCTCTGTACATGTAAAGTATCAAATTTGTTATGCCTTTTAAAATATGTTTATATATTAAACTATACCCTGAATCCAGTACTGCTCATTCAAACCTGACTCATACAAACTTTCATTTTAGAATACTAGAGTATGGTAAATTTTGTGGTATCTTAAACACTCTGAAAATACATACACCTCAGACACAGTAACTATTACATCTGTAATTAATTGATTTGCCCTTCTTTCTAATCAGGAATTGCCTCATTTCACTGAAAATGTAAATGATGCACACTCAACATTTCTCAAACAGGAAAAAAAAAACAGGAAAAACTTATCATGTCAGAAATATGAATGGTATACAATGAAAAAAATCTGCCAGCAATATTCATACCAAAATAAAGGAAATTTGTACAACTTAGCTGTCCTACATGTATTTTCCTGATCTAACACAACTATGAAGACACTGCAACTATAACTCTGTTATTATTTTTCTGTTGACAATTAAGTTACATAAATGTTGTTCTGCAAGACCGAAGGGTATGTATTTTCTAAGACTATCTAAGCACATATTATACACTGACTATAATAATCATATAATTTAGAATAAAATAGGGAGAGTAAAAAAAAAAAATCAATGAAATAAAAAGGAAAACCCTTCTACATACATGAAGTATGGAACTTGTAAAAAGTCTCATGAGGTACAGTGAAAATATAAATACAAATTTGACTAGATGTATTTGTTCTGAATCAAGTCTGCCTTCTGAGTATTCAGAAAATGCCTAAACTTGAGTTGTTAAACTCATTAACAGGGATCGCAGCATTTAGTTTTTAAACCTTACTTTTTGCTGGGCAAAAAAAATAATAAAATGTCTTCCACAAATTTAAGATCCAGCTGCCTATTTATATAGAATCTTTGAATGATTCAGTAAGTTTTTCAGGAAAAAAAAAATTACGAACTAATAAATGGGTTAAGCTATGTTCTCCACTTGCACCACTGATTTGCTCCGCATTTTTGATTATTGCTACTATTTGTACATATACTTACAGACGGCATCATTACTCAGTAAATGCATGTGTGTATCATTGCAATCAAATGGCAGCTTCTTTTTGTATCTTCAAAGAATCTCATTTCACAGTGCCTCATAACAGTTTATAAATTATAATAGAACATCAGAGCACCGATTCAGCACTGTTTCATTACTAAAAAAAAACAACAGAAAATTGCACTGTGCTTGTCTTTTTAAATCTCTAATAATACTTGAGTAGAGTGCGAAAGATTTGTTAGTTGAAGTCTATGAGCTTCACTTTCGCATAATTTTTGTTCCTCCATCCATCACAGATCATTAGATCACATGACCAAAGCAGGAGAATTCTATTGGTCATTCAGATCAGCACATAATGACTTGTGTCCTTGATTAGTATGGAGTGAACCTCTGGTATGCACCTCTATATACTGTTGCCTGTCAATTATACATAATAATTATGTAAATTTTATATTGCAATGCCAAAAGGTTACAAAAATTCTTCAAGAACAGAAAAGCAAATGCATGTTGCTCAAGGAACAACATAACAGTGCTACTCTATTTCTTAACTTAATTTTGATCAAAGCTGCATACTGCAGTTTATAAATCTGTAAACTATTACATCTACTACATCAAAACTTTCATACCTATTAATCACATCAAAGTCACGAACTCTTGAAAATGTGAAGTTTCTAAGAGGCAAATCTGATCTAATCAGATTTTAACTTTAAACTAAGATGTTTACCCCATATCCAGGGACTGGTCCAATACTGTGCCCAAGAAGTGGATCTGCTGTGGCAGCAGCTAATTCACGACCTGTGTACCTGTAATACAAGTCTATCCTGTTGATTTCTTCTAATCTCATTTTAAATTCAACATTCCTTATTCAACTGAAAGGTTACTTCCCTTGAAACCATGCCAATACATTACAAGTATGATAGTACTAAGGGCAGAATCCTTATCAAATGCACACAGTACTGCCTTTCAGTTTTGAAGTATTTTTCATTCAAATTTCAGAAGATCTTTAACGTGTGTGTTTAATGGGAAATGTATTTTTGCTTCCATTTCACAACATTTGTGTTCAAAGGAAAGTTTATTATAATGACATTTCACAAATGGAAAAAGGCAGTTTAATAAGCATATCAGCTACATTGTATATCCAACAGACTATCTCAGAGGGGTGAAATGTGTGAAAATTTAATTTTCAGTATCATTTACTTTAAGTGGCCCTTTTATCATAGTTCCGCTAAATGTGCCAATATCTAATAGCTTTTTCTAGTTTGTCAATAACATGATAAAATGATGTCCACACTCTAGGTCTTCAAGTGACATACTTTTTGTGAACAAGAGAGAGTAACCTACCCTGCTGCTGCATAAGTTACACCAGCACCTGCCATTGCAGGGACAGCATATCTTGCAGCTGACATGGGGATTCCTGCTGCAAGGGGCTGAGATGTGACTAGCTGGTACCGATCTGCTGCAGCATAGGTCGCTAATAATGCTGGATCCATGGCTGCATATTGCATACTGGAAGAGAACACAACCATAATGTAAAGGTCTGACACAACTCAGTTGTTATTTTTGGACAAAAGAATGAAAATATATGGCAAGAAGAAATTGCTATTATTTGTACACTCATGAAGCAAAACTTAACTAAAAGCAATAAGTAAGTGTGCAGGTGTGGAAAGAAGAAAGATGGAAACTAGTATTTATATACTGCAATGTTGTTAGTTTGGCATACAGAATAATGCTTATCATAAACAACATACACACTTTGCCTACTTTGCACAAAAGTTGAACTCTGAACACAGAGTCTGAGCTAGATTTCTGAACTGTGCTGCTAATTTGTCTACAGTATTTGAAAGCAATGTAAACTGGTCTTTAGAATATTAGATTTGCATAAAATATCAACTCATTTGCATATAATCTTGCTCAAGTGCTGCTTCACAGTCACAGAATAAATAAATACAGAACTATGTTACATGTTTCAGCAAACAAACAGCCTTTATACACTACTTAAATCAATATCAAATGCATGAAAATATTTAATTCACATCCAGTAACTGTATATAACTACATATCAGCATACATTCTTCAAGGTTTTACATGATTGTCGAGTAACCTAACCCTTCTTAATATTCAACAAAACAGACCTTGAGTTCTTTAAAATATCTGATAAGAACCAGTCAAAAACAAAATGTGATAATTTATGTCAAATGCTGCTCTCCTTAATTCCATACTACTGGAAGCCTTGGCATTATATTCTCCATCATTAGAAAACAAAAGACATGATTTAGTTTACTGCATTCACTTTAAGAATTGTAACAGATCTATCAAACCATCCTGAACAAATAAAATAAGCAGACACAAATCTCAGGAAACATTAACCTCTGTAAGGACACATTAATTCCTGAAAACGACAAAATTAATGTGCATTATAAGAACAGACTGCCTAAGACATGGTCCTGCAAAATTTTTCTACACAATATCTGTTTCAAAGAACACTTTATTGACTTAAAAAGGCAATTTATAATTCAATCAAACAGACAGTCTACACTGTAATATTTTGAATTTTTGCATCTCTAATTTCTTTGTGACTATGTACATGTTTACATGTTTGCCCCAAGGAAACACTGGTCCAGTAAATGTATCAAGATTCTGATGGTCTACAGCAGTAGCATGCCTACAGTACCACAGGGTAAAATAACAACACCTTCATTACATGCTGGATTACAATATTAGTATGTTATTAATACAAGATGTATGTTTGTACAATAGCTCTGTATATGGGTTCATGATTTGTGACCAATATAAGCTCTGCTGACAAATTAACAATTTGACACAACAGAAAAAAAGAAACAATAATACAAATATCACAAAAACAACAGACAGTAATAGAAAAAAAAGACTAACAAAGCCTTTGACCATTAGAGATCCATGTTTTTTAAAATCATTTCCCAAAATCTTATGTATAGATGCTGCAATTAATCTATTTTTGATAAATAATTTGATAAACAGTCTAAAATCTGGTGGAAAAGTACTATTGAAATTTATCACAGCTTGTTTCGTGTCACATCATCTTAATGCAAGCCAAGCAACTCAAATGCACATATAAAACTTCACTAAAACAAACACCATATAAAAACTGATCACAACATATCAGCACTTACTGTAGCCTCTGACTGCATAGAGAACAAAAGAGATAACAACATAAAATATGAGAGTATATCAAACAGAAAACTAAATGTCATTTATCAAAGGAAGCCAAGTCTGTATCAAAAAACAAGAAAAAGAAAAAATCTTTCAACCCTTTCTGAAATCTCTGTTTAGCATCTTTCCCATACAGTGAATAAATCATAATATATTTTCAAATAAAGTGAAAAACAGCTTTACGACTACTTTCTTTTTAACATGTAACATTTTTACAACAGTTTCAAGCATTTTTGAGTTCCTTATGTGAAAAAAACTTGTGTTATAACAGCCTGCAGAGTACTTTAAGCTTTAAAATAAGCTCTGATTTTTTTTTCAGTTGTTTAATTTCCATGCAATGGAACAATCTTGAAA
The DNA here is from genome assembly GCA_012932295.1 of Cyclina sinensis. NCBI lineage: Eukaryota > Metazoa > Mollusca > Bivalvia > Venerida > Veneridae > Cyclina > Cyclina sinensis. Next base: position 34,369,887 of record JAAONU010000001.1, on the reverse strand, counting down.
GGAAACTTGGCAATCCTCTGAAACACCAACTAAGTCAAAAGCAAGTACAATAGCATTATACAGTGTATACATACAGAGTAAGTGTGTAATAACTGAGTGTTGGTGTTAATAAAAAATTTACTTTCATATTTAACAGTATAGTATGATAGAGCATGCTCTTCTTTCAAAACATGGAATGAGGACTTGACTGATATAACAATACCAAAATAAAAATTAGTTCTAGAGATGCTAGTACTGACTGGCAAATGAAAGAAGTAAGGAAATACAGAGCTTGTTGAATGCAAGATTTCGGAGTCATGCCATAAGGTTTTCCACTTGTACAACGTTATAAAATAAAGCAGGTGTTCCAATACATTTCTACAATCTTGTAACATCTTTTATAGCAGTTGCTGCTATCAAATAAAATAAACTGACATTTCTGAAACATCATTAGTTTAATGTATATGAAGTGTCATTCATCTTTTTGTACTACTTAACAATACAACAAAAATTTTATGTCAAAACAGTGGCACAGAAATTAAAATCCTGAGCTCAGAAACTAGAAAATAATGGGTTATGGCTATGTTAAACTTCTTCAGAAGTGTTTCCTAATGAACAAGTTTCTTTACTTACGTGGCATATGGCAAAGCTGTGGCGGTAGGAAGTGCAGTTGCTGGTCTGAGAGCGGCTGCTTGGAGCTGAGCAGCTGCTGCTGCATTGTATACACCACGTGCCGCCAGGGCCGTAGCTCTACCCCTTGTCAATGCAACACCCCGCAGCGCTGCTGCAGATACTGGTGATATAACTACAAACAAAATGTCATCATATACAAATTTCTTGTCTAAAAAGCATGCAATAACATTGAATAAAGACATAAAAAGAGACTATGAAATAGCATTCAATCAAAACATTGTCAAAAAAGATATATCAGAAAAAAATTCAGGCAAGTTATTGCAATAGGGCATAGCAGTTTCTTTTGCACATGTATGCAAATGCATTTACTGTTTAATGCAGTGGTTTTACTACATTCCCAAGTTTTATATTTAGAATGTATTATTGGAGGGGTGGGAAAAAATTAGCAATTCTAAGAGTCATTATGTCTACTCACACAAGAATGTTTGCAAGTTTTATTCAAGTAAGGATGCCCAGACAGGGATGCTAGCAGATTCAAAAGTACACCAATGTTCAGAACAGTAGTAAAGGCATTCTAGGTTAAATATTTTCCCAATCAACATCAAATTATTATCTATATGATAAAATGCACAGAGGCTTCTGAATTCTGGTTGTCATAGTCCATCGATGTCTACATATGCCTCTTAAAAGAAAAACAAATTTCCCAAAACCCATTTCCATGCACAAGATTCCGATTGGTTTGTTATTTGGTCATTGTTTGATCATTGCTGGCAAGTCTGACAACATACCTCTGAAAGCATACAACATGCCTTGGGCCTAAAGAAGGAAATCAATAGAATCTAATCCCACAGGAACTGCTCAAGTCTTAATATATCACTTTTCCAGAATAATTCTGTCAATATTGACCAGTAAGTCATCATTCTCAAACACTTTAAGGGCTTCGCATGCAATCTTACTGTAACTTAAGAACATCTAACCCTGAACTTATTATTATATCTGACATATCCAGTGAAGAAATAATGCCAAACCAATTCATGATGCATTGCAGTTCCTGAATTTCAGACAAAAATTAAGACTGATATCCCAACCAAGTTTCCTAAAAAATCTCCTGTTATGCTTCAAATGAAAATAAAGAACATAAAATGTTTCTAAAACTGCCTTGGAAACAGGTCATAGATAAGTTTTTGCATTTGTTTTTCTGACAAATTTCATTGGAATTTTGGCTAGGAAGAAATTTCATCTGGTCCCACATAGAATACCAAAGAATTAGCAAGATTACTTTTAACAAGAAATTATATTACTGTTAATTTCTTTGACAGATGTCTGGTTAATTTCTTTGACAGGTACCTTAGGCAAACATTTCCTACAGATTACTTCCTACCTAGACAACACTTACTGATAAAGATGCATTTCTCTCTGGCTATGATTTCCTTTCTAAAGCATTGCATTTAGTTAGTTGTCCTTTGGCTAAATTTTGGCATGTAGCCTGTAACTGACCTTCACTACTGATCAAATCTTGACTCAGACAAGATAAACATACCATTCTTTTGTTATTCTATTAGTCTGACATATTTGAACAGTGGCTTAATTAAGATGTTTTTCTACCAGGCCAATATTTAATTACTGATGGATTCCCTCCAGCTAGGTGACTTTGGAATGCAGGTGGGTAAAAACTCAAGCCTCAAGAGATAAAAATTCTTAACTCTTTCTGACAATTTCTAAGAAAATTAACTCATGCTGAGCTGTTATCATACATTTCAAAAAAGACTTATCAGTGATATCTACCTGGGACTATGATTAAAAAAAAATATCTGATCATTTTGGAGATGACTCAAGATCAACAAGGCATTAATCAAAGAGAAGCTATGAAGGCCACACCCTATGTGTAAGATTTTCAGATTCATATTTTTTTGTGTCTTAGCAATTGGAAAGAATTCAAGAACATTTTGAACAGCTAATGGATAGTCATTTGGCTTATGTTTATATAGCTGCATCTGATAGTTCCAATGCTCTTATTGTGTAGCAACCCCAATGCAGCCCTTACTTATATCAGTTCAATGTTTGACCTTTGCTGCATATTACCTTTGGTACCAGAACTAGCTGACAGTATCTAGAGTTAAATCATTTGTAAAGAGGGGTGAGTTTGAAACAAGGTGATTTTGAATCTTCCTGTTTGCTAAATATTTACCTACAAACCTATTTAAATCAAGACCAACATATAATGCCAGTATTTGCATTGAACCTTCTGTTATGTCACAGCAGCCTTTGGGTTTGTACAAACAGAAAGGTATTCAAAACAAGTAAACAGAAGGAAGAGTATGTCTGTTTGGCCTAAAACCTAATCTACAAGATCAAATGCGTATGGTAGTATGCCAGACATTTAATCTTTTGACATTAACATACTGCCCCTCTCCTAACAAAGAATTAATTTTGTATGGCTTCCATATGCTGTTGGAACAGATGAAGATAACTTCTGCAAAGCTTTTTATCTCATGTTTTAATGGAAGAACACAAGGATACATCTATAAACCTTACTCTTTGGCAATATTATCAATAAATGTCTACCACTAGCAATAAAGAAATAGTGATTCATTAATACAACAGTATGATATAATTTATTACATACAGAGGAAAGAGTACAGAGGATGGTAGGTTTCCCAGCATATGAATCAATTCCGAAGTTAGCATCTTGCATTTATCATTTATTACTCTCCAAGTTTGGCTATCTTTCATTAAAGTTATGCCTAACAGGTTCAAATGCCAATCATATTTATCATAGATCATAAGCCAGGAAATCTTTGCTTAACCTGTCAGAAAAAAATGATTCAGGCAATCTTGTGAAACTGGATGATAGGGAATTATTTTACAGTTTCAGGATGGACTGCCCTCATTTTTGGAAATAAAATTCACCAAAATCTTAATGTATCCTAGTAACAGGTGCATTGTCTTCACCAGCCCAATTGCTCAGTTCAAGTATTTTCAAAATCCTTATCAACAGATGTAAGAGAATTTTATGATCTTCTTATTTCACCCAGGGAAATGCATTAAAAAACTGGAAGATAAAAATTCTACACAAACTAAGATTGAAATAAATAATAAAAAAACATCCATGAATATGATGTCTTACCATTTGGGATAGTAGGTGCAACAGCAGTTTTTTTGGTCATAACACGAGCAGTAGCATTGTTGACCTGATGAAGGATGGTAAGACATTAGCAATAAGGAAATCTGAGTACATACAAACATAGCATACATGTCAACATAAGATGCAACATATACATGAGGGACAATTCTGCAAAACTGGAGTTTCTGACAGATTTATCATGTGAACAGCCAATTAAATATGAAAATACAAAACAGTACAAAGTATTTATTGAAACAAATGTATTATAAAATTCAAAATTGAAATATCCTTATCAGAATTCTTTTCCAGTTTTCCAGAATAAACTAAGACTCTTTCCCAGATGAAAGTATTATAGGTTTTAAACTGGGAATGTTACATATTTCCTTTCTATGTTTCCCTTTTTTGGGGGGGTTTTATAGTTTCATCTCCTACAGTTATCCAAATCCAACACTAATTTAGAAGGCCAAATGTTTCTTTTTTAAAGATATTTTTTTCTTTTGCTTTGCCACAAATCTGAAAATGGCATGAAAGAAAAGACAATTTTGAATAAGCAACTTGAATTAATAAATAACTTGAGGTAAATAAGAAGAGGACACAGATTCCTATCAATCTTTCTAAAAATTCCCTTCAGGAAAATGTGTTTTCAGTAGAATGCATCTTGGGAATCAAATGGGAAAGAATCCATTTTTGTATACAGCTATCAGCAAATGTTTCCTCTCAGGATGTTTGCTTATTTACATATGTGTAAAGAAGTCTGGCCAAAAAAAGTTACAGTCAGCTCAATGTTGCTCCCAAATGTTTAAATCAGTGGAAACAACAATCTTGAGAAACCCCACCTTTACTACATCATAATATGATATGGAAAGATTAGCTCCAAATTTCCAAGTTTTAATGGAAATTGAACAACAGCACCTTGCAGATTTCAGATTAAATCAGACATAGATCTTCAACAGTACCTTACCTTGAAGTTTCTTGAAATAATGAACATTGGCAGCTGATTGTAGTGAAACTGCTTGTAAAAGTAAAAATGCCATGACAAGTGAGTTTTGGCAAAAGTGCAGTATCTGGCATGAGAAACCAATAAAATGTTAAATTCTCAGTTTCACACCCACTTATTTTAGCTTCCTATGAACACAATATTACCCTTCCCCTTATCAAAGGCAAACGTCTGTTTTTTAAGCAACAAGGAAGGTGGAAACTGAAAAGCTGTAGGCCTTGAAAGTGAGCCCAGTATATTGCTGACAGCTGTATACAATACCCTCTTTCATGAATATTGTTATGCAAAAGAAATAGAAACTGCAAAAAGTAATCATAAATTAGCAATTTCTTTTGAAAGTTTCTGTTATCTTTATGAAGCCAATAGATTAAATCTCTTTTATTGTATTATCTTGCCAATCAACCCCTGAATTCCAGACACAATTTTTCATGACCCAAGACTCTTCTACATGTAATAAATCTAACACAACTTCATTTTTTGATAAAATCTCTAACTAATGTATTACAAAGACCAAGAAACCGATATTAATTATTTTTACCAACAAAGTATAATTCTGTTAATTTTGTTTTGGTATATAGCCATAAAATAGGCTAGTTAGTGATATTTCCAAGAAGCATCTAATTTAGCTCTTTTTTAATAAGGCAAAAGAAAACCATGAGACAAAATGAATGAGCTATTGCTGTTTTCAAGTAATCGTTGGTAATGTTGTGAAAAAAAAAAGAATAAACTGCCATCTTCAGTTTTATTTACAATTTGGAAAGTCATTTTGGGAAAGAAAAAATGTCTGGAAAACAAGGTTTGCCACCAGAATATTGCAAGCATACTAATAAATCACTCAATAGTATTCCCACTACATGTCGAAAATGAGCTCAACTGATATCTGAGAAATGAGCTCTTGAATAAAAAAAAATCTCAAAGGCACAGTTTCTCTGTCTATTGATTAATGGGGATGAAACTGTTTCTTTGTTTCTTCACTACAAACATTGCTGACAGGACTTCTACAAATGGAGACACAGATGTCTGTAAGAATCACAACTTTGCCTGAAGCAATCTGAACAAAGAGCTACCACTATAATTTCAAGCACTGATATACAAACCCTACAAAAATATATTCATCAGACTCAAAACCTTAAGTAGGAATTACCCTTTTAAAGTCAGAAGTCTAATAATCCAGAAATTTTGGTTTGTTTAATGGGGTTTAAAGCCAGCTTTAACAGCTATCGTCATATCCTGGCAGTCAGTCCACCTAACAAGTGTTCCTGGGTATCCAACAAGTTTACTAACCATTTTTTCCACAAGTGACCAACTACTTCCTCACTTGATTCAGAGGTGAGCGACAAATGACCTATACACCCATTGTCCTACATCAATTATCACTGAGAAATTTTGCCAGCTGTTATAGGGATCGAAACCAGGAACCCAAGGAATGAAAGTCCGATGCTAAACCGAGCTAGCCAGGCAGGTCCCAGAAATTTTAAACTAATACAGTCATGTGCAAGAAAGTGAAGACTCACCATGGTTATCACTAAAGCTGAAGGCCCTTTACTGACTGATAAATCAGAAATAAGATAATCCCACAAAAGAAAAAAACATAAATGGAAAAAACCTTATCATGTCATGCAATAATTCTGGTGGCAATTTTTATATTTCATGAATTTCCCAGATCAGAGAATCAGTTTGTAAAACCATTATCATTCATGTATAAGTAATTTCATTGCAATGCAAAAAAATAACTTTCTAAGTATTAAAGGGGGGAATGCCAGAGGTATACAATTCCTACGAAGTTATTTTATAACTAAATTTATGCTTTTTGGCAACATTATGGCAACAGATAAGCAAAATCCATAACTACCTGATGAAAAATTTAGGAACATTACAAGAAAACCTCCTTTATGTGACTTATCTTTTTTATCTTTATTTAACATAAGTTTTACATAAACAGTTTAGACTTGCAGACAGATATTTCAAACAACATTTTAATCATTTCAAGACAGAGGTCTTATGTTATATATTCCCCCTACACTTGAAACATATTACCAGCATTCATGCATATAAACACAGGGGGCAGACTTAGCACAACCTTGGCTGAAAGACTGTTTGCAGGATGCCTCCAGAAATGTTTAACAGAGCTATAAATCAAGCTGATATCTCTTACACAGATTTATATAGATCCCCCCAAAAAAAACATTTCCTGGACAGTTGCCTGGCAAGATAACAGCCTAAGAATTTTCATTTGCACAAGGGCAACTTAATGAAGTAAGACACATGGGAGGCAAAACTCCTATAAAAAGTAGGAAGACTGCCACTGACTGCCAACTTTTCATTATCATTATATTCATTATTGGGGATAGTTACAAGTAATAATATCCATACTTCTTCATTACTTTTCAGGAAACAGCCACCAAGATAGATATATAAAGCAGTATATAAGAGTAACATTCACCCATGAATTTATCACTGGAAGTTTTACAAGGCTGAACAATGGAACAGATGCCTGCTTCCTAGAGAGATCTGTATGGAGTTAGTTCACCCAAGGGAAATATACAACTGGTACTAAATGTTTGAATATTAGCTAGAATTAATGGGTCTGTTTCATAACACCTTAGGGAGCAATACTATAGTTCCAACTGTTACAGAATGTTTCTTTTGGAATCAATACAAAAACTTACATCTGTTTCTTCAAGAAAACAACTACTCAATGAGCAAACTGATAATCATTTATATTGAAGCTAGACGGGACATTTTGGCAGATCCGCCTTTTTGAAATCAAAAATTGTTATTCACATATTATCTACAACACTGAGGGAATGGCGTGGGTGATCCTCTTCCAGCCCTGGACCACACTGTAAAAGCTTGACTCTGGCATGTTTTTAGCTATTTAATTCTTCCTTGCATTCTACTTGTAGCCAATTTGTCTATTAATATCAAATGAAGTTTGAAAAAAATATTTGGCCTGTTGTTTGAAATATCTGTGCTCAATCTGTACAAAATTGCATAGAAAATGAGGTTTCACCTACCTACTTGATGTCTCCTATATGGGACGACCAGAGAACTTAGGTTTGTATTGCCTTATAAATAAAATCGTATTGTAAGTGTTGATGTTGTGTAACCTTCTTGTATGTTAACACAATTTTAACTACTTTGACACAGCACAGAATGAAGAAATGCCATACAAATATCAAAAAAAAAAAAAAAAATTTTCTTTTGTTTTTCTGATGTCAAATCACAGTCATCAGGTAACAGATACAGATATTATCAGTAACATGGATAGATAAGTGGAAATACTGGTGCCAAATACAGCCATGAATATAGGAAAACAAAACATCTACTCCATAACCAAAATGCACACAGATGTCATAATCTTGGTTCCACTAAATAAAACATTTAACTTTCCCAACAAAACTCAGTAGTACATTGAAGGCAAGTTTTTTCGCAAGTAAATACATCAGTAGTGATTTAAACTCAAAATGCACCCATACATTGCCTAGGTGATCATAATAATGAAAAAAGAAGGAATAAAACTTTTCACTGACATTGGGGTTGAAAACCAACGAGCTGCGTATAGTTTTCATACACACAAGGCAATACAACAAACACTTACAACGATGTACAGGCATTTCTTTATACTGCACAGGTTTAAGGTATAAAAGGACTTTAAGTGTCTTGTGCTACGACAAAATAATGAATATACATGCACCTCAACTTTGCGTCCCTCAACCACTGTACCGTTCAGTTTCTCTCGTGCTCTGTCAGCGTCTGCGCTATTTTGGAAAGTTACGAAACCAAATCCCTACATGCACAAGGAAAAAAATAAGGAAACATGCATTAAAATTCGTGCAAACGAATCAATGTCAATACATGTATCTTTGTAATAATCATAGTCAGTCATTTAAATTAAAACATTACTCATGCCTCTGATTGTATAATACATGACAGTACAAAGTCATCTGAAGTTAAACAAGGAGTTACATAGATAAGAAACATGAATCTGCTTGATTTGACATGACAATTTGAACATGCCAGTGCCTAGTAAGCGACACAATCTACATGCTTGAGAGACAGCTGCAACACAAACACATGGACAAACATAGGCACTCCCTCACATACACTCATACATATGACTAGAAACTAACATACACTCATATCGGATGTAATTTTTTTTTCCATTACGGTAAATTATCTGATGTATTGTACTTTATACAATCAGAAAACTCTGGGTAACCAGTAACAACTACAAAATAACTGACAGCCTTGCATATTTTTGTTAACAAACACTAACATCTATGATTGGAATGACTGACTCTTGCACACACATAAAAAACATCACAAACATGAAATTACATAACAAACACTGACAGTTATGATGGCTTCACTCCCTCAAATATTTCTGAACAAAAACATACACACTCACACACACATACAAATCACATGAACACGTATGTGCAGCATCTTGGGTATACATTCATCACATATCTATTCTGGTACTTGCAGGCTCACACAACAATCAGAGAATACACAATTGCTGTGATTTGGCATGTATTTTTACAAATCAACTTAACACATATAAACACCACATTAAATCAGAGAATTCATTTATATTCATCATAGACAGTTAAACTGTTAAAGCTGTTATGTGGTGCTTAAGGCTTTTTATTAAAGCACTACAACATTTAAGGAAACATTATGATTCCAAAGATTTTTTACACCAAACCTAAAAGGCTATGTTTTGATCTGATCTAACATTCTGTTTGAATAAACATCGATAGATAATCTTTGTTCTTAAACACTATAAGACCAATGTTTTTGCAAGAACTAAGCATACCACATAACAGTTGTAACAGCAGTGAAACATGAAAAACATCAAATGTCAGTAACAAATTACATCACATTCCATGTACCCAGTTTTAATTATTTCCCTTCTTTTCCTCTACGCAATATTACAAGATGTAAGACCTCTATATTGAATACAGTCCAACTGTGGATTCCAAATTGATTCTTGATGACTGTCATTATTTTTTGTGCTTCTTGAGGTGAGGAATGGAATGTTGTGTAAAGTGCTACAAGCAAATGATTGTTTAGAAGACGTCAGAGGCACATAAATTTTATGTATGCCAAATTATATCTTGTATATCTGATTGGAAAAAAATGATGCAAAAATGTATCAAATAATACAGATATTAAGTCTTTGATATTTCTTTAAATGGTTTCGATACTTTTTTTAAATAAATTATCTTTCTGAAGTCTTCCACCAACCATTCAATCATTTATCAAATTTCAAAACATCTTAATATGATGAAATTTTAATTGAAAAATTTCTTAGAATAGTTGCTCGAAATTTTTTTAATGGCAATACTTTTTTTTATTCAAAATGATATTAAAAATATTTTAATATCCGAATAAAAATTATTCAGAACATCTTCAGGGCAGAACGATTTAATTAAAATAAATTGCTTCGTCTGCCCTATGGAATATTAATGCAGATGAATACAGCTGACATAATAGTCTGTATTTTTTTTTTTCCAGAGCAATTCATTGCAATATTCTACACGCATGTACTTTACAGATGTAATTTATGCAAGCTGTATTCAAAAAAAGAACAAACTGTCATCCTGGAAACAATTAATCACTAACGTTCTTTTTTTGTGTGAATGCTTTATGTATTCAGCAACAGAGTGAATACCGAGTAAATATGTGTTATGTTAGCCTAATTTACTATGCCAAAGAGTTGAACCGCTAATATAGATCTGATATTTTTTAGTTGTTCAACCTTTAAGCTTAATTGTAAACTGCATATAACCGAACAGAAATCACATCATTGCTGCCATCACCAGGGAATTCCGACTGCCAAAATTTAAATTTAAATAAAATCGCGGATAAACAGACACAAAACAAGTGTTTATGCTTATATTACCTGTGTGTTTTTCTTAGATGAAAGGGACTGGTATGATTAAAAATTATCATATTTTACCTTAACATCATCATTTTTGTTGTAAACTTGTTTCTCTTAGATGAGACGGACTGGTGTGATTAAAAGTTATCATATTTTATTTTAACATCGTGATTTTGGTAGTAAACTCGGCAAAATATTGGTCACACGAGTGAAAATGTGCCAAACTGCATAGGATTCTACGAATCCGTGAAAGCTGACGCAGATCTAAGTGAGACCTAGAAGGTGAACAACTATAAAATGTCAACCTATGATTTCGGTTCACCTTTTGAAGGGAAATAGTGAGACTAGTGTTATGTTTGCGTAGTCAACATGCCGTTACAAGTTTTTAAAAATTTAAATACTTTGTTTCAACCAGATTCCAAGATGACCATTTGTTTCAATATTTAAAAGATCAATTGTTATCAAAATGAAACTTAGAAGTATTTTGTTCGAATCCTCAAGGCATCATTCTTCTTTGCAGCAGTAGTAAGTCCATTTATTTGGTGAAAGCAATGTTTAATCTTCTTCTGGAAACCAGACCGTGAAAGAATTATCTCTGGACAAAGCTTAGAAAGTAATCTGCTGTCTTTGTTTGCTTTGCTTCGATATGTAAATAGTAAGTTTTCTCATATGAACAACATAAAACTTACCTTGGAACCTCGTTCATTGAAAATGATTTCTACATCTAAAATAGGTCCAAATTGCTGAAATATACAATAAACGCATGTTTCTAATCTACTTATACAATTTGCTATTTTCATCCAAACTGTTCAATTAAATTTTCATTGTCTGAAGAATCAAATGAGCCAGTCATATATCTGTAGTTAATTAAACAGTAACAAGATTTTAACAAACGAATTGAATTCCACCATTTTCAAGCTATACCTTGATTACCATAATAACTAATTTCATCCAAAGTAACCAAACAGCTTTTTCAAGATGCAGGTAATAAATTGGTCATAACCCTAGCACAACATGGGTATATTTCTTAATATAATTTGTATCAGTTAACACCTGAATATTTAAATATTCCACTATATCAAAGATTCTGTACTGATATCTTCTTATACTTCTCATTACAATGACGAAACAGATCTGTTCACATACCCCTAACAAGTTTCTTAAGTCTGCTTCTCTGAATCTGAATGGTATATTTGACACATGCAATCTCTTTGGTCCTTGTGCTGCACCTGGTGAAACGGCTTCCACTTTGGAGCCTGCTTCTGTCGGACTCTGTTGCTGTGGTACCGCCTTCGCCCTCGACTAGATCTGTCTGCTATATACAAGAAAAATACACATCAAACTTGTTATAACATTTTTTCTAGTTATAAATATAATAGCTTAAGCATAACAAAATACTGAAGTTGTTGTAATGAAGGCATTACGGATGAAGTAGCATAAAAAAGTTAAATTGATGTTTGTTGAAAAACATGAAATATAGAAGCACTAATGATTAGTCCTGGAGAAATTATTTCATACATATTACATTTCACTGCTGCCGATTACATTTTTAAATGTCAACCTTGCATGAAACAAGCCAATTTTACTTCAGTTGGAAGTCTATTATATTTCCTCCTTTATGCCATTAATCAGGCAAATACTGAGAACAAAATGCTTATTAAGTTAATAATATTGTACATAAAAACAGCTTTAAGCATGTTAAGAGGAAAGGAATTAAACTGTCTATATTTTCAAGTCTCAAGGAAGACAATTTTATTTTTCATAAACTGCAAAATTAAAAAAAAAATATTGTCTGCAAGAAATTTGTTTTACTTAAAAAAATGAACATAAATTGTTACAGATTTGAGAAACATTGTGCCTAACCCAGAAAACATTTAGCTCTTAATTAATTATATTGATGAATCAGATTGTTCTGCTGTTTCTGTGAATTCTGTGTTAGTAAAACTTTTCTAATTTTTGCCTGTACAAAATCATTTGCATAGCTGATATTTAAACAGAAAATACTTCTGAATAAAATAATCAGTTAATGTACATTACCATACATATCATATTTATAACAAAAATACTTCAGTAAATGTCATGGTATTATGTTAGGAACACGCCAAAATATAGTGTTCCACATCCCCAGACTTTCCCATGACCAATCAAATGCCAAATCAATTTCATAAATTAGTCCTTGTAAATGTTACATTTTAGACACACAGAATGCCTGTTTCTACACATCCTAATACACTGACTTAACACTTGAAGCTTAAAATCCTTCACTAATGAAAATATTAAAATAGTTTCTCACTTTGAGCTGCATCTGGTTTTGTTCCTCTATGTAATGTTTAAGAAACAATTTATTCAAAATACAAAATATATGAACTCTTAATTCTTCGTACGCCTGTCACTGTACTTCTTCTGGTTAGTACATAAGCACATGTATTAGCACACAAAGTCTACAACTAACAGTGATGAAAAACATAGAAAGTGCTAACACAATAGTAACAATTTGTCTGTTAATGAGATGCTACTGGTATGATGTTAGTATTGATTTATTATCTAAATGTAAACATATGGTACTGACAGTGTCAACCCAGTTTTCTACCAGGATGTGTCATAATTAGCTACTAATATGCCCTTAGCAACATCCAAATATGCCAGCTAATTACTTCTACAAACAATACACAGGATATTCACTCTTCTAATTCTTTAATCTTTCTGTCATCTGAATGTTTAGCTGCATCAAAATAACAAAGAAAAATGGATAGAAAAATGTAATTAAAGGAGAACTTTATGAAACAGCCTAAAGAAATGGAACAAGCTACAGATCTCTTTTATACTGAAATTTCAGTCAGAGATAAGCTTTTAAGGGCAAGTGGAATCCAGAATTCTTTGAAAATTTTTAATTACTGTACACTTATCTTGCCTTGAGATGATTTAAAGTAATTAATGCATAGCAAATTTACAAATTTACCACAAATTTAAACTGACCACTGATGTTATTCATATAAATTAAGTATTACTTAGGGTGAAGAGAACAGATTTTATGTTTCATTTACTTACAAAAAAAGCTTTATATCAAGAATGGAAACTTCCAGCAAAAATACTGTACTAATGCCAAGAGGCAAGTGAAGCAAAACGAAAACTGCTGAACTGGAAGTTTGTTATTTCCCTATAGGAAAACCAATGACACTACTGAAGCCCCAAATCTATTGAGAGAACTTCACAAGAACAGTAATTCTGGACAAAAACAAATTCCCAGTCTCAGAGCTAATCATTAAACAGTCCAATACAAAGTTCTAATGAAATATTTCCCTCTCAATAATCAATAAAGCAAACACTGTTTCCCAAACTTAAATCTTCAAGAACGTTATGGGTAATCATCATTCTACCAAATTTGATAGTTGAAACGAAATTAGGAAAGTCTTTCTACCACCTCTGTAATGATGCTTGTGCCGAACAACATGAATATGAAATTTGTAATCTTAAAAAAATTGACAGTCTCCAATTAAATTTGAAATTATGAAATGGGTCTATATTTCTTTTCAAGTCTTTTCTTTGATAAAGTAACGAAAGAATTGTGTTTTTGTTTATTTCCAGAAAAGGCTTGATGATGCCACTCATAGGCTCTGTTAGGAGATCAATAGTGTGCTATCTAATTATATGGAGGCTGGTCATGCCATCACTGTTAGTCCACCACCGCAAACCATGCCTAGAAAAACCAAAATACTTCACGTACATTTAAGTTTCCCCTGGCTCTTACCGTCTGCTGCTCTACGCCCCCATTGGCTGTCACCGAGGTGATTGCTGTTGTTGTGAAAACTGATTGGTCGCTTTTAAACTCAGTCGGAAGAGAGGAGACTGGGGTTTGTACCATGACTGGTTGGTATTCTTCAAGCCCAGGTGTTTGAGCATACTGGTATGTTGGGGGAAGTTGATTCTGCACCATGTGCTGTAATGACAGAAAGTGGTGGAACTAGTTATTCAAACAACATTTAATTGCACTACATAGCAGCAGTACCACCAACAAACAATGCTAAAAACTAGCCATGTCAAAAAAAAAAACCCAGCTGGTTTGGCTCTGAAAATAATGAACATTAGCAAATACTGTGGCTGAATGGCTGCTTTAAAACTGACATGGCCTTTTACAACAGAGTATAATGGGCACTAAAAAGCTCTACTGTATTCATCTGTACTTAGATTTCAAGCTCTTAATTACTGGTACCATTTCAACAGCATTTAACAATATCATAGTCTGGTGATTACACTGGAAATGAGACATGGTTCACTTTGAACATGCATACAATGTCATCTTAATCATAAATTGACACTCAAATTCTTACTCAAGCTAGTTCCTGGTTCTGTTCAAGGAATAGCAAAGCAAAGACAAAACATGTTGGAAAAATATCTTGAAAACAGTTACCTTGCAGAATAATCCTTGAAGTTTAATTAACATGCAATGATATTGTTTCATATAAAACTCAATTAAGCTATAAAACCAAAACAAGATACATACTAGGAATGAAGTAAATCTACAAATTTAAGAGTCAATAGTTTACACAAACTGCATATTAATATAACAACCATGCAAAGTGCTGTACTGACACCTCTTTCACAATATTATTACATTCATAAAAATGTTTACTTCAATTAAAACATGCTGCAAAACACATTCAACAAATATCAAACAGTGATAAATCTATCAACAGGCCATCCTTGCTCTCTAAATAATGTACACATACAAGTCATATAACACAAAACTAACATTACATAAACAACTGTTAGTACAAAACTCTATCAACAATAATATATAACTTCAAAAATGTCAAACAAAAAAACAATAAAATAAATGTCTACAACATACAATTTGAGTAATTCTTACACTTGGAATTTCCATTTTTTCTATCATGCACAACTCAAAGACTACAACTTAATGATTAGACAACTAAATGTTTTAACACCAACAAAGACACTTGTAAGCTATTTCAACACACATGTACTTTGTGACAAGATGTGATATCCTGATCCAGCTAGAGTCAAGAACCAGCGCTTCCTGAACCACTCAAGACAGTGTAATTATTTTCATAACTAAGCGATGAATAACAATCACAAAACAGTACCATTACTGTACATTATAAGGAAAAAATATTCCTACTTCAATATTTACACTTAAGTTACCAGTAATTATTTCACTTGATAGTGAATTCTCTTGAAAAACCTGAAAAGTTAAATTCCTTGAGAAAATTCTCTTACAAAAATTCTAATATACCACATCTACTTCCGAAATTCTGAACTTTTTGTCCTTTTTTGTAAGTAAAAAGAAGCGTACCCACATGACTCCGGTTCTCTCTTAGTGTCTCAGTTGATTTAGAATGAAAATGACAAATATCCATAACTCTATATGAAATGGTGGATGTTAATTCTCATATAGTGGACTATTAAAGGCTAATTCAATTAGACAATTATTACATGTACACAAGGAGGAAAGGCCAACCCAAATTATCTGGGTAAAATTAGATCAAATGGCATGAATTAGTTATGACAAAAGGAGGCCATGAATTAGTGTTATATGCTATTATATGCTATGGGTGTATGGATGAAGCCAGACCTCCTCAACATCAAAACATCTGACATTTCCATGTCAGGGAAATCATTTCCCATAATTGAGTAAATTGCTTTTTGATATATTCAGGAAAATGTCTGACATTTCAGAACAATGAATAAAATTTGTTATCCTAATGAAATACTGCTACTGATAAAGTTTTACATGAAACTGAAAAGAGTAAAGCAAAGGGTGACTGCTGTGAAAAATTGCTATCTGCTCTTTTTGCACTTTTTTGCCTTCACCCCTGGAGACATTCTGGCAGAGAAAAAAAATACATAAACTTTTTTTTCTTAACTAACACTAACAGAGAACAGAGAATGTTGAAAACCTGGCTGCTGTACAAGTATTGAAATATTCATTTTAGATGTCTACATATTTTGTAAGTGAAACAGTAACCATATTTGTCTGCAGATGTCTGATGATGGTGCAAGAATTTTCCTGATATTTCCCTTGGTTGACTAAATTCCCCCTAAACATTTCCTCTAGATATTGATTGAACATTCTACATGCCACTTCTCAGGAAAACACAACTGAGGACTATTTCAATGATCATCCACTTCTCATCATGAATTCAGTGGAAAAAAAATCCTGATAAACATATATATCTAAATGTAATTATTAATTTAATATCCAGAACTGTAAATTGTAGTTTCAGAATTATATACTAAATCCGATGCAAACCTTGCATTCATCCACCGTAGTTTTCTCAGTATTTACATCCTTTTCCATATTCAGCTTAACAACCACCAAACTTGGCATTCTACAGAGAACTAAACCCAAGGACACATACAGTTACATGAACAAGAGTATATACCAGAAATCATGATGCTATATAGCTTGGTATCCTAATTAATCTAAAAGTTTTATGGCCTGAAAGTCAATCAATATAAAAGTCCTTTGGGAATTATGCATAATGCAAAATTTGGCCATATTTGTAACTGCAAGCCAGGCAAGCAATTAGCATGAGGAGGGGTAATTACATTCCTTGCTGCCTTCTGTTTGACTTCTATCCTAAATTGATTATTTATTTATCAGACAGTCATTGTTTACACTCTTTGTTTTAATTAAAGTCAGCATCTAAGACACTGGGACATGAATAAATGAAAGAGATGAGGTTAATATAAGACAGATTAAATCAATACAGAAATCTAGTCAAACAACATATTCTAGCTATCAATCAAACTTTTTTGACATGTATTATCCAGGAAAGACTATATTCATCTTCAATAAATCAAACCCAGTTTTTTTACATTCTAAATGAGTTTTTTTGTTTTCATTTCACTTTAGTTAATCTCGGACCTGACCTAACTTCCTGGAAATTGAAGGAAAAATAAAAATACACAGAAAACAAATGCTACACTTTTCATAATTGTTTAGCAAGTAACTAATGTCTTAAAGTTTTAAGTGTAGGGGGAACATAAATCAGTTTCTTTCGAAACTTACAATGAAAGATATTTTTTTTTACTTTTATCAAAACAAGATATAATATACCTGCTGCATGCCAGGAAAACTAGTACTGTTCCATTGGGATACCCTGCTGTATAACAATTCCTTCCATTGTTAACAAGGTCTTAAATTCGAAAAATAATTCCAAGGGTCCAAGATCAACTGGTCAACTTAACTATCCTGGATAAACTGATGCAGGAAGATGTGCTTATCTGGTTTATAAAACTCCTGGTCCATCATGGTCTAATCAACAATTATGTAATACCAGATGCCAGCATGTATATTTCCAATTAGTGGCCCCCTAATTGATTCCCCTGAACTGATGAGATGTTGATAATTCCTTAAGGTGTCATTTAGGTCAGAGTTAGTTCAACATGATGTGACAGGAGGTGACCACTTGAGATGTGCTAAAGTTTATATATCTAATGCTGACATAAAACAAACACAGATAACTTAAAATAGCATTTTGTATTGTATCACAAGTTTTCTTACAGATGGTGACTGAATTTCAAATGTAAACTAATCAAATAGCTATTTTAAGGAATTTGATTGTTTTTTAACTATGAATTTATTAATTAGTTATTCTTCTATATTCATATTGATTAATGATACTATTTTTGCTAAATGGGAATATCTGACTTAAGGAAGTAGGGTTAATTCAAATAAACTTTCAGTTTAGGAAGTATTGCTCATTAAAGTAAAAAAATCTCTGTGAAATATAAAGGGAAATGTTCACAGGCTTAGATTTTTTTTAAAACATAACTGAATATTTATTTCCATTTCTTTGGATATCAGTTCAATGTTACTAGCTTGTGAT
This sequence comes from Cyclina sinensis, assembly GCA_012932295.1. Classification (NCBI taxonomy): domain Eukaryota; kingdom Metazoa; phylum Mollusca; class Bivalvia; order Venerida; family Veneridae; genus Cyclina; species Cyclina sinensis. Next base: position 34,351,411 of record JAAONU010000001.1, on the reverse strand, counting down.
GACTTTTGTTCAGCAGTGGCCTGGTAGTTTACCAACTAGAAAATATAATACATATGATACTATCATACATAATGTAAATAGATAAATTCTAACAAAATATATTCACTAGCTCTTACACACAACATGATGTAATTTGGCTGTGTTTTAATCAGCTGTGTAACACTATGCTGTGTAACAAATCAGCAAGCAAATTACAATACTGTCACATGGATGTTGACCTACTGCTAAAAATAGAACATCAATACAATGGGGGAAACAGAACACTTTTAAAAGAATTGTTTGATATAAAACCACTAACCTGAATCTGTAATGCTGAAGATGCTCCATTAACTGTAGGAATTCCAAGCTTTTTGTTTTGAGTTAATAGCGTAAGATACATGTTTAACAGGCCTGCCATGTCTTTGTGAATGGCAGAATCCAAATTGATCTAAAAACAGAGATTCTCTGCCTCTCTGTGATTTTCTAATGGTTGCCTAGGAAACCAATATTCTGTAAGTATGTGTGAGACCAGGGCCAATTGACAGTGCATCTTCTTTTGTAACCATTAACAGAATAAATTCGTTTACCAATAATTCCAAACTGAGTGCTTGCATTAGCTGTATAATGTAAATTTGGAAGTTCAAGGATGTTTTTAACTGAAAAAGCATGACAATGTATCAGTATTTGAGTATTTTCAATTATCTAAACCGTTTTTGAGACTTTTCATCAAACATCGTCTTTTCTATGAATGACTTCTAAAAGCCATTTTCGATTAACCAGCTTTCTTTGTCTCTCACTAACTTGTTCAAATTTTAGAATGTATAGTGTATTATCTACATCATGTATTAAGTTCACTCTCATATTTCTAACATGCAATCAAAGTCCAGTTACTTTTTTTTACATTATGTTATATGGGTGTACAGGTGCTGCAGAGAAGGAAGTCAAAACTAACAGCAAGACAGCAACCACACAATTACCTCCCTTTTCGATATCCCTTTCTTAGTAAATTTCTTTTATCAAATAAGCACCTAAAAGCATCAAATGCTCAAGGTTTTCTGGCATCACAAAATATCATCATAAGTGTGATTGCTGTGCAATATTAACTAAAATATTCCATGCAAAATATCTGAATACAAGTACAAAGTATTTTATAGATAGAGTTAACACACTTCATGAGCAAATCTGTCATATAGAAAAAAAATGAATTGGAAAAAAAAAACAAAAATAATGAATACAACTTGAAGATCAAAATATTCAAGAACAAAGTAGTCAAACTTTTCTCTATTTTCTGTACAAAGAATCTGACTCATGTACATCTTTCATAAGACTTAAGTCTCTCTGAGTATATTTAACAACTTAAATGTAAAATATTTCCAATGTAATCTAATAAAATTTACTTTTTTAACTTTTAATTAAAAACTGTGTTTACCAAACATGTTTACTTGATTTTACAATAAGAGAAAATATTAAAACATCAAAATTTCTTCCAAAGTAAAATATTTGACCTACATTTTCAAAAGCCTAGCAATTTCAAGATGTCTGACATTGGAACCTAACAGAAAAGCAGTAGGATGAAAGTTAAAAACTTTTTTTACCAGGGGTTTAGCTCCTAAAGTCCCTGCAGGCCACATCACAGACATGTTAGGATCATAAGCAAATCCTAGGTAACTGTCCTCCTCCAGCATCAGAAAACAAATGGCTTATCAACAGTGAACACAAAAACGATATACTATAACAAACAGGCAAACGTTTCAGTAAGAAAATGTATGGAAGGCGTGCATCTGGCATGAATTAGACCCATCTACGTCTCTGGGGGTCAGATGGTATCAAAATTCACCCAATCAGAAGGTACAAAATTCTGAACCTGCCACTTCATAAAATGGAGAGGTTACCCATGGGCATACTAAACACTACATAGCAATTATGCACTTTTTTCTGAAATGGAGCAATCAATATGCCCTATGCAAGAAATTTGGTGATTAAGGAAAAATGATGAATTCATTGTCTTATTTTTTCATTTCCATATAGCAAACTGAAGAAACAACCCTCTTGAGGTTCTAGTCCCAAACCAAATTCTGCAAGGCTCAGCTACCAATATGAAATAAAGCTTATGATAGTGATAACAACCATTCAAAACTTCTAAAGGCCAACAAAAATTTGAGAACCATGTCTTCTGAGGTACTGTTAAAAAGGTTGAAAAAAAGTAAAAAGTTACTGTTGAAAAGGTCACAAGTAGACAGTTTTCAAAAATTATAGTCCAGCTAACTTTACCAACTAATTTGTTTCCCTACTTCATCATAGTTGAGCTATTTCCCCCTGTACTGAGCCTCTTGGCAAGCCAGATGTTGATAAGCACTGAGGTTGATGATGAGTTAGTTATGTATCTGTAAAGGTAAGAAGTGAACCTTATCTGATTTAGATATCATTCTGGCAGACATATGAAAACTCTTCAGTACACATTATTTATACAGTTTTTTTACTCATATTCCTATCTCCATGAAAGTTTTCACAGCTTTCCCAAAGAAAGGGCAGATAGGTAGCAAATGGGTTATTGCTGACTATATCAGGGGAGCTTACTCTTACATAACAAAATTTTAATTTGTGTAAATATGTTGCCTCCCATAACAAGTGAAGTCATCTACAAAACAAATTGACAATACATACCCAAATATCTCTGTTCAAGTTTTCCCAGTCATTATTATTGTTGTTTGAAAATATCTTTTGCCCATATTCAAATATAGGGTACATGCCATCAGATTACAAAAGATTTTTTGGAACTTAAAAAGTAAACTTTGATTTAAATGTACAGTTTGAAAATGATGAAACTTGCAGCAGACGTGTATTTGACAGGTGCTGTAACTAACATGAAAATCTAAAAATAAAATATGAAAATGACAGTGAAATGTACAAGAGGGTTATTAATAGTATCTGTCAAACAGAAAGAGTGATTGTTAAGAACAGAACAGTTACAACATAACATGAAAGACATCCAAGGTGCTAAAGTTTTAATATTTTGCATACTTTCAGATGAACTTGCAAAAACCTATTGATTAGTTTCAGACTAGGATATACTAGGTCTTCTGACTACACAAAGGCTAGCAGTGGAATATTCATTCAGAAGCAAACATGTAACCCGGAAACCAGTATTGTTTCGGTGTTATAAATAGGCCATGCCAGTTTAGCACACAGTTTCTAGTCAACCATAAAATAGCATGAAATCATAACATGAAAGAAAAATACAAACATTTTATACCAATTCAAGCATCTAAACCAAAACCAAGTATAAAACAAATTCTTGAAAATCAGAATATCATGCAATATATTCAACATGAAAATTGTGTGGACATGGTCATTCCTCATGCAAAATGAGATGCATAACATCTCCAATCCAGTGACCTACCTTGTCCGTCTCAATCCAGCTGAGTTCAAAATGCTCCTTTCAATCTGCAATAATCATTAGCATTATTTCTAATATTTATGCAAACTGTATATCCATGAAAAACAAAAGCTTTCTGTCTTTTTTGTTTTATGGGGAGGAGGGAGGGGTACATTTTAGAAAGCCCAACTGTATAAAGTAAATACATGTAAGTGCACAAAAGTTATCTCCCTTTAATACATTGTGTGACTAACTAGGTACTTAAAAAAGTTGTATCCCCTTCTTCTTTTTTTAAATCAACATTTTATCATAGTCAAACAGGATTATATTTACTCACTGAAAAAAAAATAAAAAAAAAACACAAAGCCAAAGAAGGATTACAGCTATGTATTCCTAGATCAACAGGTCAACATCAACCAAATAATTTATTACAATCCATACCACACATAGTTTGTGTTTGACAACAAAGTACACATTCTCATTATCAAGCATTCAATACCATGGTGTTAATTCCAGTAGGAATACATCATAATGATTTACATGAAACATTTATGATATCTATAATGTCTAACTTCAGATTTTCAATGCAATAAAAAACAATGCATTGCATGATTAAAGGACTGTTTATTGAATGTAGTTTTCTGCATGAAATAAAATTTCTGCCTTTAAAATGACTTAACCGGTAAAAATAATTTTTGACATTAAAAACTTATGCCCAGTTTTTAATCTTTGGAACTCAAATATGCATCTTCAATTTCTTCATTCACATTTCAGTTTAACGTTCAATTCAAATGTTACAAATTGAAACATTCTTTAAAAGACAGTCCAAAGTCACTTAGAAAAGCATGATTATCTTCATTTCAAAACTTTCAATACTTAAATGGCTCAGCCCTATACAAACATTGTGTATTGTGTAATGATACAATAAAAGGAAACTAAAAGTGTTTCTCGACAGCACTATTGGAGATAAAGTAAACAAGAACGCAGTGAATCCAACACAAACTGTACAATGTTACAGATAAAGGCTTACCTCTCACTAAATGATCCTGCTGAGTTTATTAATAATAATAGAATCATTGATAAAACCCAATGAACAGTTATGACAGCATATTTTAATGTGCAATTTATCAATAATATTTGCACAGTCCAACTGCTTCACAATCACAGTAATCAGTCAGCAACACTAGAATATTTCCTCCGCGCAAATCAATGATTTCAATTTGCTGACAAACTTTTAATACCCCAATCAGTCTGAAGCTATCGTACAACTGTGAGGTTCGCTTCCACTTGACAATGTCTAAGTCTCTGGTCTCATAATCTCTAGAACAATGCCATCTGATAATGGCCACGAATCAAGCCTAGCGTCCATCAATGGAATTAAATCTGTCACAGGACAGCAGAACTAAGAGAGATAAAACTGATGTAGCAAATTAACTTCCATAACCATAAAAATCTGAAATCACTCAGAACACACAGCAAAATAATGGGTATAAAGTTAGCACAAAATGTCTACGAGTTAATTTTACCATAATGATGCTTCTTATTCACCAAAGACTGGGGTGTTGTAAGTTAGATTTCATACTTGTAAATTAAGAAGACGATCTAACCTAACACAAAACTATTTTCAAAAAAAAAAAGAGAAAGAACTTAAAATACACGAATGGTATTTCACAGAAAGAAAATACAGAAGTCCTTTTGTTTGCTCTGACTGGGCATGTTTCTTCAACAACAAAGCACTTTTCAACATCTGTCACTAACATTTCTCAGCTTGGCTGGATCAATTGACTGTTAGGTCAGACCAGTGTCTTCACAGATACACTTAATACCATAGGCATTGCTTGAAACTCTGTGTGTTGAATTAGCAAAAACTGCAATGCTACTGTTTCGTAAGTTATCAATCACTACATACAACAATAAAAGTTGTTAAAAATCGAAGTATATTCAGGCATTTATACTTCCTTGATGAAATATTTTATTTTCCATTTATATTCCTCATCAAAGAGTGGTAAGTGCTTTAAATTTTGACTATTCTTTTTACTGTATTAATTATTTCAATTAATTATTTAAAATTAAGAAATATGTATATATTAATGATTTAAAATTAAGAAAAAACTAGAGATGTGTCCATAGGACACGGATGCCCCCACATTCCTCTGTACTGTCACAAAAAATCCTGTACAATTACAGGTGCTTATAAACATATTATCCTAGACATTAAGGAGTCTAAAATGCTAGTTTTGCTTAATCAGGGGGCATAGCTATGTCAATCTCCAATAAATTTGTGTCAAAATACCCAAGTGCCTAAGTTAACAGGCTGACAACTATTCTTAGAAAGTTTCATGGCTCTAGCAGTTATACATTTAGAGTTACACGCAACACAAGTCTTAAAATGCTATTTTTTGCTTAATCAGAGGGCCAATAAATTTGCGTCAAAATACCCAGGTGCAGAAGTTCACATGCTGACAACTATTCTAAGACAGTTTCATGGCTCGAGCAGTTATACGTTTGAAGTTACAAACCAGTGTATGTACAGACAGTGTGACAGCAGAGAGACGGACAAGTGCAATTCTATGCGCGCCCCCTAAAGTGGTGGGGGCATAAAAACTGTATTTGCTAATATTGTGACAATTTTGTTTTACAAGTATCAGGAAGGAAAAGGTAACTCAGTCTTCATGAGAAAGTAAGATTTGATAAGAGGTTATGTCAAGCCTTTATAAATTTCTGTATCCCACCATGCCAGATCATATTTCTAATGAAACTTGTAATTTAGGTACAGGTCTCATGCTGTACAGGAAAAGCTATACCACAAACAATCAATCATTTCCCACAGGTGGAAATCTGATCATTCTTTGTTTCAGTCTGATTTCTTCTTTGTTTTGTTTGTTTTATTGGGGTTTACACCAGTTTCAACCTTTTTTTTGGTCATATCCTGGTGGTTGTCCACCTCGCAAGTGTTCCTGGGTATCCAACCAGTTTACCAATCCATCTTTCTGCAAGCAAACAGACTGCTTCCTCACTTGAATCAGAGGTGTGTGACCTTTAAACCATCTCTCCAAGATTAGCACAGAGAAATTTAGCTGGCTGAGCTAGCAGGGTCAGCCTGTTTTCTTCACTGCATCTTAGACTAGAAGATAAATTTCGAAAATATCACCCTAGAAATACTTTTCTGCAAAATTTCTTTTAAACAAATCTCACAGTCATAGTAGCATTGTTGCCCAAATAATATATTGCTGTCTTAGATCCAGGTATATTTCTGCAAGAAAAACTGCAATAGAAAGGTAAACAAAAGGAAAATCAAAATTATCTTTCTAACAAAATGAATATACAGACAAATTTATATACTCTGACCTTGACCCAAACCTAATGGCTAAAAGTGTTGACTGTCTTCTGCCAATATCCTTGTCAAGTATGAGTGCAGACCAAAAGGAGGTGTATGAAAGATTTCATACTTGCAGCCAAACTGCTCTTTCATACTGCAAAATTCATACTGACCTTGACCTCACCAGTGACCCCTTACTAGCAGGTGCTTTGCAAGATATGTTACTGTAGGTAAAGGAATTTCAAGTTCATAATAAGAACTACTTATACTGACTTCCAATTGCCTACGATATATATCGCTTGGTATAGTAATAAGAGAGGATATATAAAGAAACTTAATTAAAAATTTGAATAAGGCATACAGTTTAACTGATCATTTTAATGTTACAGAAGAATATTCTTACTAATTCAAGTTATTCGATCCATGTTTCTTCTTACACCAAAAGTGTTACAATTATCCATTTTATACATATAGTGTTTTATAGCACAATTTGGTGCAATATGTTGTTTTTTTTCTCTCAAAAAAATAGCTAAATTAAAATGCCGCAAATTGTAATTTTCTGCATTATTCATATTTTGTGACCAAAGAAGATATGTTATTGTTCACACATAATTATGGTAACTGAATTGTAGTCGGTACAAAATTAATAAATCTTTGTGTATGATACTATCAAAGGCTGAACACTATTTTTCAATTGTACTTTTTTTGATGACCTTTCCCTGCAAGAAGTTCTGCAACTCTACATACAAACAGCAGCAAAATGTCACACCACATATAAAACTCAAAATGTACTAACCAAATACATTCTAAAGTCCTCAAAATCTCCAACAGCCAAATAAATGTCCACTCGATTGTATTCAATATTATCACAGGATTACTTTTGTTGTTTTGTCTTTGTTGGCACAAGTTGAAACAAACATGTGAGTGTAGATTTGGTACAAAATGTCAGTATACTATATGTATTGTCTACATCACCTCTAAACAACTAAGTCATATTTCTGGAGACGAGAAAAAAATGGAAAGCTTTCAATTCTCGACATATGTCAGGTGAACACATCAATATTATAGAGATAATTTGCAGGTATGAAGTAGCTATAGCGAATGTTTCTGACATACATACATGTTTCATGTGTGTCCCCAGGCCATTGGACATAACATTTACCGTAAATATGCTAAAATGTCGCGCTGACGATAGATTTTATCTTAATGTTGGTAACTGTAGCTTACCATTTTGATTTGAATGTGATAATGGTGCTCTTATACTGATATTTTTATTTAGTAAGTGCACTGAGTTTTTTTTATTTTTATTATTTTTATTATTTAACACTATTAATTGTCTGTTGTATTGTTTCTACCCTTGTTTACTGTCATAGCCATTCTCAGAGAACCTTGCAAATAAGATTAAAATCTGTTTGAAATAAAGCAAAAACAAAGTATTTATCCTTTATCAATAATTAAAGAAAGATTCTATAATGGACAGATACAACTTTTCCACTCCAGAAAATATATATAAACTGTCTAAAACCTATATATTTAAAATATGGTATATACTGTATTTTTCTAACTGCAGTCTAATTCCTTTTGATGCAGCATTACACAAATTTGGATTTTTCACGGACATGGTTTGAAAAAAGGGAGGTAATTAAAGAGCCTGGAAATCATTATTTCTTAAAGCACTTTTAAGCCAACCATAATCACTTTGCTTTTTTAGTGTGTAGTAGTCTTTATTACAATAAATCTGATATCCAAATCTGATTTAAAAGGTTTTTATAGGCCATTCAGAACCATACTTCCAGAAAATCCAAAAGCAGTAATTCACTTCTACGGGACTGAACATTAAAAACCTTTGGCCTTATTAAATGTAGATTGGGCCTATAGTTTTCGCAAAGTTTGTAGGACCCATATATATTGTTCTTATTCCTATTTTGTTTCATTATGCATTTGATGATAACATAACAACAACTTTCTATATTCAACAAATGCCCCTTTTTAATCCTCCGACGTTCATTATAGATGTACAGTGAAAGCATAGTAGATGACAGAATAATGGATGCACTTGTAAATCATTAACAAAAATATAACACTAAATGTCATATCTTTACAATATCTTTTTATAGGACAAAAAACATTTCCTGTTATTTCCCCTTTCCAAGCTAAGTGTTAAACTTCAATTTAAAATTTTAATGAGCTGTGCTTTAAATACTTAGGTTTTATTATTAAAATAGAATATTTTCGTCAGCCTTGAAAAACTTATGTTGATTAAGAGATTAAGTATGGTACATTACTCAGACTTGGTGACAAGTTAGGTAACAGCTATTTCTGGTGTCACTGTCACATCATAACAACACCATCTTGATGCATCCCCTGGGAACCATTTTGTAGCAGTGATATAGAATTTAAGTTTTATTGTACAATGTGAATGTAAATATAAAAAAAACATAATGGCTAATCTATCTTCAGATGACAAGCTGAATTTAAACATCTAGCTCAAGTTATATTAATGTCAAATTCACATAGATGTTTTGTTGTTGTTGTTGATCAGATTACATACATATTCTTGCCTATTTTCAATATTAGAAAACTGTTGTTGTTGAATTCTAAAAAAAGTATTGCTCAATTTCAATCCAACAGAAACTTTTGTTGTTGTTGTATGTGTTTGTTTTATAAAAAAAGATTGACAAAACAGAAGTTACTTTTCCGTAAGAAAAATCAATTAATTATTCAACCCTAGGGTAAAAATTGTTGAGGCTATATCAATGATCTTTTCTTTGCCAACAAATCACATTTAACATTAAAATTTGCTGAAATATCTTACTGTTAAATCGTAATAATAAATAAACTGTTCAGGAAATAATTGAGACAGTCATTTTTTTTAAAATTCAGAACAAGGTTTGTAACTCTTGCCAGCCTACCCTATGTATGGATCAGCTTCAGATTTCATGGATTCAAGAACTTAATCATTTTACGTCTAATTATCATGTTTTTGATAAAAACTGTGCAAAATGGTTCTTAAAAAGCAGACTGTTATTTCTTCAAACCAATCAGAGACCAAGGAAAACAGGACTATATTGACTATTGACATAAGGCAGGAAAATAACTTGGTTTTTTTCCTGAGAAATGTTGTTCATGACCTATAACAATCATAGATTGTCCTTGATTACACAAGTGGAACAGAAAGTTGTCATAGTCATCCTGCATTAAAATCAGTGGAACATTTAAATGTCTTGAAATTTTACATATGATGAGATTAGACCAATTAAGAGAGTTGGCAAGGCATGGAGGTGAAGGTCACTAAATATTTTTTAGCTAAAAACTGTATTTAAACTAAAGCTTTTTTACTTCAAGGAAAAGAGGGTATATAACCTGAACCTTTTGTCTGCACCGGTTCTGTTTGTCGATCCCCTTGCTGCATAAGCACCAAATTTGTGACAATTAACAAAATGCTCCCCTTCAGAAGTTAGGAGGACTATATTCTATTCTCTGAGTTAAGCCATTCCTTTCCTCTTTGAAGATACTGAATATTATTATTATTATTATTATAACTTCCTAGCCTTACACACTGAAAATTACACACTTGAGTAACAGTAAAAAAAATACTATGTTATTCAAATTATGTACCTTTTTGAGATTTATCTAAAAATTACAGCAATAAAATACAACACAAAGATATAATTTATCATTATTAACAGTATATAACACTGCATATTATGGAGTTATACTGAACAGAGGTGAAAAGTATTTAAGAAAAATAAGTTATAATCTATGTAAGATACATTCATTATGAATATGTACATTCATATTTCTGTTACAGTGTGTCAATTCTCTTTGTTTCTATGCATAACTTTGTTCCAACATCAATCTAAGTACTTCAAAGTCCCCATTCTTCTTTCTTCAAAATTCAATTAAGACACAAATTGTGTCAATCAAGTCAGGGTTAACATTGTGTGCCTTATCAAGTCGATTTACAACCTTCGATTATAAACATGAATAAATTTACAGCCTCTTCAAGTTACTGGTGTACATGAGGGGGAAATCTGACAAACAAAACTTCATGACTCTCAACGCCCAACACCGCTAAATTGACTTTGATATCAAATGTGTTGGACTATTATTGAATCCATTCTTGTTAAAACTGTGACTGTGCATAACAAGGCCACATTCAATCTGGTGTTCATTCTGGTTAAAATGATCATGTATAAAATGCTAGGGGCAGCTGTTAGCCTGTGTGAATTAAATAAAGATCCTAGCTATTAAATGTTCTTTTTTTCAAGTGCATTAAATTTATTTGTTCCACTTTTTTAGTTGTTTCTGCATTTAAGTGAGAGGAAACATCTGATTATCTCATAGATCTGGTTCTAAGACTAACGAATTTTCCCTGTACAAATACAGTTTTGTTTTAGTATTGTTTAAGCATTTTAAAAAATGTTTTAACATGACAGGAAGGGTTCGGGTTTCATGATAATTTTGACAAACTTAGAAAAAAAGAGTTGCCCAAAATGCATTAAAAAACTGGGGGAAAAAATCAAAAAAACTATCGGCAATAGTGAATAGGTTTTTTTTTTCCTGGGTTCAAGACAAAGAAAGAATACTGGCCATGAAGGTAGAATTTTCATTCTCAACTGCTTTACAAGTTGCCTATCCAACACAAATTAATATTATCCAACACCAACTTATCTTATCAATCTGTCTGAATCCTTATAAAATCAAAATTTTCTTGATTTGCTGTACAACTTTTTTATAAAATCTGATTCATCAAAGCACTCCTGGGGCATTAACATTTCCTCATCTGATTAAGCTCATTTCGCACAATTTCACATATTGATCAGTATGACAAGTTGTATATTCACTTTACCTTTTATACATTATACAAATGGTTGAAAAACTACATTTTACGCTACAAGACCTCTGTTTACATTTGAAACTTCTCATCCCAAAATGATTCACTTTTGACACAAAATTCTTGTAATATTTAAAATTAAAATACCACGCGACTCAAATTCAGTTATGGAAATTAGTGGAATCTAATATGGCAATGTGAATAAAGACACTTACAGGTGAAATGATTGGAGTTGTAAGTAGCATCTTCACATAGTATTAGGAAACTCCTCCTATATTTTTCCAATTTTCTTCCTTACTCAATCTATCTATCCTGAGGAAACAGCTGACATCTTTGTTTACATCATCAAAGCCAGTATCAATACACTTAGTCTGTTTCAAATCCAACAATCAATGAAGTTTGTCTCAGGTGTGTATGAAGGGTAATCTACATCAAGAACGGATCCATTATCTTAAAATGGGGGACAAAGGCTGTCATCAAAATTTGATATATACACTTTTATATCAACTTACAACTTGAAATGAATTAGAGTTGCAATAAATCCTGGCCACATGTGTTTTATAGCGTGTTTTGCCACCAGTGTGTAAAATACGGTAGTTTTATACTTTGTTGTATTGATTTTGTGTCGTCCAACCACCCCCTGACTTGGTGTCCATTGCTCCACAATAGCATGACAATAGAAGATGGGTCAGTCAGGTATTCTAATGTGTTACAAATGGCAATTTATTACCCAGTCAAGCCACAAAGTTATTGATAATAGTAAAATCATATCGTTTCAGTGTAAGACAAATAAAAACAATGTTTTCCCATTTTTAAAAAGGCATTGCATATGATTTGAGAGGGAAAATCAATGAGAAATAATTACTGTGAAATCAATAAAACATGTTGAAATATTATCAACTTCATCACTTGCATCAATGAATTTCATACCATATGACACACTGGGGAATTCCTTTCCTTTCTACATATTTAAATATTTGAATAGATTACAGCTAGAAAGGTATGTTTGCCTGCAACTAACGGAACTGACTCAATTCTGATTTTTATGTATCACAAACAATTAATGCTCTTAAAATTTAAGAAAAATACACTTTCTCGTTTCATTTCGAAAGGACCGACAGTAGGCTTTTTCTTTTTTTCGTGTGTAGTGCATAAGACAAAGTTTTCAGTACACCAAATAAAAACAGTATTGTAAACAGGGCTACAATTTGACTACAGATTTTGGACCCATACAACCCCATGTCTGTATATTTAAGTTTATTTACTGGTAATGTTTGCCCCAGTTGCCCATATGACAAATGCCCCCTGAATAATTTCATTATTTTAGGTTGTTGGGAGGACAGTGCAAGATACAAACAGCATCCGCTCCCAGAAATAACCCTGCATCCTTTTTCATGTTCAGTGTATTGTATCCCTGCATGGGACCATGGTTTAATACAAATACTAGTAGTAGTTTTAGTTGAAATGCAGGGAATCAGCTTGTGCTGATTGCATGTCCTGCATGTTACCAACAGACCACAGATCTTCTCAAAAAAAAAAAAAATTATGTATTCATCTACATTCTATATTCCTACAAAATGTAAAGATTCTGAAATCATAAGGGCTTGACTACTATTCCAAGTTTCGGTAATGTTACACGATTTGATATATTTGAAGGCAGTTTAACTAACTTTTGTTATTCCAAAGACCAGATAAGGTAAATACAGTCGAACTTGTCATATATGACTTTCCATGGGACCATCCCAAAAAGGTCACATATGACAGGGAGTCTTTGAATCCAGGTCCACAAAAAATGTAGTCAATTGTTTCATATTGCTATCTATATGTACATGTTTGTATTTTCTTAGATTGTGTTATTTTCTTTTGTTGAAGAATTATATGATAATCTCTCTTTATATAATTTATTCTATTACAGAGTTAAAATGGTTTTAAAAATAAGCGTGTATATGCATTCTTTTAAAAATAATCATGTTTAAAAATAAAATAAGAACATTGAAATATTTTCAAGTCAGCCATCTTTGCGTCGGTATATTCGATATGTCTGGATGTTTGTACATGTCTCTGTCCTGCACTTAATGACTGGTCAAACAGTTGTAATCATGACTATATGCACATAACGACTGGTCAAACAGTTGTAATCATGCTTTCATTCACAGGTTTAAAGATAGTATTTTTAATTTTTTTCTCTCAATAAAACCTAGACAGTTATGACCAGTTGTTTCGTATTGTAATTGGAATATACATCAGTTGCAATGATATGTAGAAACTGTGAAAATGCACAATTATCGCTTACTGACTTGACTGACACAATTATGCCAAAGGTCGAAGCTACAGCGCTGTTGTGTCCATCAATGTGTGAAGTGCGAAAAAAAATGTTTTTACATAATACTGACTCTGAAAAATTCATGAAAGTCATGAAAAATTCATGAAAGTCATTTAATTCATCCATATATATGTCACATGATCCAAAAATTACCGTTGTTTCAGTGACTTTATATAGTGATTAACGTCGGGTTGTCTTAAATAGGGTCTTATATGACAGGAAGTCATTTAATTCCATGAGTCGCTCAGGCAAGTTTGACTGTATTGCAAAAATGGTAATAGCACCCTAAAAATATATGATATTATGTTACTATTACCTAAAACATATGTATTTTATAATTTATAAATTAGAAAACAACCTCATGCAATTACAACTGGTAATCTTGCTTAAAGACTGCTTCCTGGATTAAAACTAGTACTAAAGCCTCTGAACTGTGTGGAATGCTTAAAGTCACTAGACACTATCACCCATGGTGGAACTGTATCAGCAACCTCCAGATCAGAAGTCTAGTGCTCTATCCTGTGACCACACATTATAAAAAGCTCATTCAGTAAATAAACAAAGTACCCTTTTACCATTTAAAGTCTCTGCAGCATGAATTAGATAAAATACTGGCAGGTGATCTTGCAGCCCAGATGAGATGAATCACTGAGTCTTTGGTCTAATGGCAAAAATCAATTACCTGTAACTTTAAACTTGAAGTAATGTTAATTGAAAACATTCATAACAATTAAAAATGGCCTCTCATTTCAAAACATCAACTTTTTAAAGATCAATTAAATGCCTTTATTTAACTTTATAATATTAAATTCCTTTCAGTATGGTAACTGAAAGTACAAACCAGTAGATTGAATTTAAAATCTTTTAACTTAATAGGGATTCGAAGGAATGAAATATAAACATTGAAACTGAAAGTAAAATTGTGATGTACTGATAATGTACACTATCAAGCAACAATGATAGTTCAAAAATAAAAGCATTTCAAGTCCTGAAAGACTGTCAGCCAGATAGGAGGCAAAAGTTCATACTGAGGCATACATTCTGCTTTCATAATCATCCCTCTTCGAATCAGTGAAATGATAAGTTTTGATGTACCTGTTAGCATAAACATTCAAATGGCCTAAAACTTATTCAATCATATATTTCTTTGTCTTTTTGTTTGCTCACCAGTAATACTGATACATTATTATAAAGATGAATTACTGAAGACTTTATGACAGAAAACCAGCGTGAACGAAAGAAGTTACAAACAAGTGAAACTTTTGTTTGTTGCCTTCTGTCATTTACTTCCTAGCCACACCATGGGTTTAAGACTGCCACATTACATCATAGCATTCCATTCATTCCATTGCCTTTTGAAGTAAAGTATAGACAGTTTTTACAAATGCACTAATTTTTCTGAACAACACTGCATCTTTGTTATTATTTTTTTGTAAACTCAGTGTCCTAGAAAAGGGAGGTGCACATGTATCATTTTTATAAAACAAAATTTCAGTTGTTGTGCTCAGTTTCTCAGAATGTAAATATTTTTCAACATTTAGAGTATACACTAAAAAGACAATGTATGAAGGAGGTCATCTTATAAGTATGTCCTACTAGTGAAAAAAAATCCTCGACCCAAAAATGACTTTTGCTGAACCATTATCCACCACCAGCCAACATCAATCATCAATGGTTCAACAGCCATTTCAAAAGCAACCTAAAAATTTGTGGTTGGTATAATTGCAGAAGCTGAATGAGACTGAAGATGTGGCCAGAATTCGTATAAATTACATTCATCCAGTAACAATGCCTCAAATCTTCTTCATTTAAAATAGCAACTTATAAGAGGTTTCAATGCACAAAGTACGAACTTTTTTACCTTAAGGAGTCGTCTTATAAGGGCATCTATTATAAGGCAGTATATAAGGTGTCTTAAAGGGCAGTGACCCCAATGCCACCCATCTGGTTCTGGGCCTGGTGTAAAACGAAGCAGGTTACAGGTCTTGACTCTTGTTGCCACTGGTTGTTTGTAACAAGTATGCTGGACCTGAGGTGAAACAGCAGGATAAAGGTACTTGACTCTCATTGACATGGGTTGCTAGTAACAAGTAGCAGGATTAAGGTCTTTACTCATGTTGCCACTGGTTGCTAATAACAAGTATTCTGGGCCTGAGGTAAAACAGCAGGATAAAGGTCTTGACTCATGTTGCCACTGGCTGCTAGTAACAAGTATGCTGGGCCTGAGGTAAAACAGCAGGATAAAGGTCTTGACTCATGTCGACACAGGTTGCCAGTAACAAGTATGCTGGGCCTGAGGTAAAACAGCAGGATAAAGGTCTTGACTCATGTTGCCACTGGCTGCTAGTAACAAGTATGCTGGGCCTGAGGTAAAACAGCAGGAAAAAAGGCTTGACTCATGTTGCCATGGGCTGCTATTAACAAGTATGCTGTGCCTGAGATAAAACAGTAGGATAAAGGTCTTGACTCTTGCTGACACAGGTTGCTAGTAACAAGTATGCTGGGCTTGAGGTAAAACAGCAGGATAAAGGTCTTGACTCATGTCGACACAGGTTGCCAGTAACAAGTATGCTGGGCCTGAGGTAAAACAGCAGGATAAAGGTTTTGACTCTTGTTGACATGGGTTGCCAGTAACAAGTATGCTGGACCTGAGATAAAACAGCAGGATAAAGGTCTTGACTCTTGTTGACATGGGTTGCTAGTAAAAAGCATGCTGGGCCTGAGGTAAAACAGCAGGATGAAGGTCTTGACTCATTTTGACACAGGATGCTAGTAATAAGTATGCTGGGCCCAAGGTAAAACAGCAGGATAAAGGTCTTGACTCATGCTGCCACTGGTTGCTAGTAACAAGTATGCTGGGCCTGAGGTAAAACGGAAGGATAAAGGTCTTGACTCTTGTTGACACGAGTTGCCAGTAACAAGTATGTCTCGAACACTTACAATCTATCCTAATTTGTTGTATATGATGACTCCCTTTAGAACAAGCATTTAAATGCATCTGTTCTTCAATGATAGTGCAGCCCCAGCTGCCTTAAATATATATAGAATTTATAATGTAAATGTTACAATAGTATTATCTTACTTTTGTGATAAATAGTTAATTTATTCTCTCATTTTGGGAAAACTAGCTTCACTGGAACTTTATATTCATTTCCTCCCATTCAACAAAATAAGGAAAATAAAGTTTGTGTAGCATTGTTAAAATGGGAAATTATACATGCCAGTTTAAGGTGTCAAGTTTTTGTTGTTAAATGACATTTAATCACACTTTTTTCCTTCCATGCATTCCATTAGTTATGCATGTTTAAAAATACCATGACCTCCCTTTGCCCTGTAACATGTACAGCTCGCACATGACAAAAGGTGTCCATTACTGGACCAAAACCAACATCATTTGTTCTGAAGCCAATTGATTTATAGTTACAATACAAATGAAAATTACACTTGCCCTGAGGGGAAAGCAGGACACAGCTTAAAAGCTACCAAGTTTTGACATTAAGTGAATGTGTAACATTTATGTAGCAAACAAGCAAAAACAACAAAATCCATGACAACCATCTATTTAACAACAGTATTTAACATTAATTGGACTTCAAAAATAACAACAGCAGTTACCTCCTCTTGCATAATTTGTTCAGAACATTTTCACCATTTGTTTTTCTGCCAAATTTTCTTCTCAATGGTTGCTTATTTCAGTATCTTTTAAAAGTCTATGAGATTTTGTTGGCTTTTATTTAAGCATTGTTTATAGCATTGTTATTTTGTAAACACTGAACAAATGTATCAAGGCGGTTAACTTCTTGATATTTACAGCTGTAGCTTTACCATCTTGATAGAAGAACTTAAGAAATATCACCTATTTAAGAAACTGTATACTTTCTTTGAGTCAGTTCATAGCAAGACTCTAACCTATGACCCTCAGCCACACTAAACTGTTATCTTACACAAAAATAAATTCCTTTGCACAGTAAAGCAAAGGCAAGTTTTCGAAATTCTTATGATGCAGCTTAAATGTATTAGATCTAGATGACATATTATACATTTTTATTGCCTTAAGCTTAGGATAGGCTAAAACTTATGCAAGTTGTGGTTATTTCTCACTTCAGATGCTCTAGGCCAGTTGGACATTTCACGTTTATCTTGAGAGTGAGCTGTCATCATAGATGGCCATTGCATGTGCTTCAACAGAACCACATATAGAGACAATATGACAAATTTATTATACATTTATAACTCAAAAGTGGATGAGTTATTGAGAGAGAACAGAACTTTATTAACACCCAAGTTAATTATCATTACCTGATCAAAAATGAATTTTAATCTCTCCCCATGTAAAAAAAAAATATATATATATAGTTAACTTCCTTACAATAAGATTTTCAGCTATAAAATTAAAAAGAGATCTTTAAATGTTAATGAAAGCTTTTAATGCTTCACTCCTGATAAGCCTAATGGCAGTGTTGTTATCTAATAAATTTTGCATTCATTCAATGTTATCAGTACAGAATAGTATCAGTTACATTGTGTGAACACTTAATTGTGATTTAAAACCTTTGTTGCCAAAAACAGTACAATAGATGAAAAACTGCTAAAAGCAACCAAAAAAGCTGAAAATTTCAATACATTGACCCTCCTGTACTAGGGCTTGCCTCAGATCTGAAGCTGTTACATACTTTGTACAAGCAATTCAAAATATTTAAATTCTAGGAATAAATTTAACAAAAGCTGTGTACCCTTTAATAAAAAAGTGTCAACCTACAGTAAAAATCTGCTTTTTCAATCACATACCTTACATACTTTAAGGGCAAAATCATTCGCCTTTACATTAAAAGTTGAAAGTAGGCTTAACTGATACTTGATACACAGCAGTCAAAAGTAAAGTTTCATTGTGTAAAATCTCACATCTTTTTGTGAGTTAATTTTTTACTAAGTTAATAAAAACAAAATATAGACTGTGCTGGAATTTAAATGTCTACCAGTCAATGAATAAAGGCATTAATTTTTCCAACATTCCCAATATATTGTTATAGTTTCCTTGGAAAAAATGCACTTGAATTGTTTAACTATTGTGACAACAGAAAACAAGCAATTTGGTCTACCAAATTTTATCATTATATACCGTTATTATGCATTTTCAGCATTAAATTAGACAAAATTCAATATCAAAGACACAACTTTTAAAATCAATTATAATATGTTCTCTCCATTAATTGTTTAATAAACAATAAGAATGCTTCTGTTATGCAGTTTATCTATTTGTTTAATAGTAACCTGAAATTCTAGAAGAATCATAGGTATCATGACTTCTGTAAATTTAAACTCTGGCAAATCTTCAAGTCGAAGCGGGTCTAAGCAGTGTGTAAGATTTTTTCACATGTAACCAAGCATTCTTTAAAATGCTTTCTTTGCTTAAAAAGTACCATGGCTTGCGTGTAAAGACAGTATTGAGAATCGCGACATAAAACATAATTGTAACAGTAGCCTAGAGTAGCGTGACAATAGCTTTAAGACTGACAAGTTAAACGTAATGTCAAATCTCTTACTCCATTTTTAAACATTGATCATTAATGTTAAACGACCCGAAAAAATGGTGGCCTTTATGATTTTGTAAAATGTGACGGGACCGATTTGACAATGCCTGCATTTGTATAGATACTAGATAATAATAAACAGATACTGTTATAATCTATGCCTTCTATATGTCATACTAATGCGATTATCGTAAAAGATGTTCTTTTTGTGACTCACAAAGCTACCTGGTATTTGAGAGGCAAACATGCTTTTTACAGGAAGTTAATCTTATCTATATCACATTGTTAGGTATCTAAATAACTTTAATTAAAACTGATGTTGCTCATACTTGTACAATACACACTTTGTGCACTCAGATATGAATAACTTTCAAACTTTCTGAAAGTAAGTTCATGATAAACATTGATAATAACTTTAAAGCCATCCATTGTAATGACTCACTTTGGTCCAGTATTAAAACTCTAAATATGGCCTAACTACCAAAAAATCTACTTTCAATTTAATTTCTGACAAATCTCTTATAAAAATTTTGACTTTTAAATGAAACTTTTTTTTTGCATCTATATTAAAGTGAGTATAATAGTTATTTTTTCAAATATCTGCCAATGTAATTTTTTTTTTTAATCTTCAGTTTCTGAAATTACATTTTTACAGACTTAACATTCTAGAAAAACTTCATTTTAAATTCAATTACTAGTACCAACATGTATAGGATCTTCACCAAAGAGTTCAAATTTTATTTCTTTTTGTCACATGTATTACAGCTCCAGAATAATTTATTAACTTTCCACCCTGTCATAAACCTATGGACACAGAGGTTGCCATGAGCAAATATTTACCATATCAAACAGCCAAGTTTATTAGTTATATTAAACCTCCATAAAAATACACATGATTTGAGACACTGGCAAACATTGGCAGTTTGTAAATTCTACAAAATCAAACTTGTCTACAATGATAAATAAATATGAAAATAACAGCAAAGAGAATAATAAAGTCAAAATAAAATATAACGATAAAATTAAAATGTTCTATGTAAACATTCTTAAGTTTGTCCCCTTCAGTATTGCCACAAACAAAAAGAATGAAATTTTAAGGAAAAAGTAATCAGATCTGTTTCTGACTTGAAAGTCACATTTCCTGTGGTGAGTTCTTCGAAAATTCAAAGATCTCCAGGATAGTGGAGGAGGGGCAGATCTAAGTCGGAAATCTACCAGTCCCTATGGATTACCAGTTAAGCGCTTCTCAACTAGACCACAGATCTACTACAAGCAATAAAGTGACAGACATAATTATCAATTTACTACTGTACTGAAGAGCAGGATAAGGAGATGCCGAAAAGTAATTTCAATTGTGACCTTTTCGATAAGGTAACATGTGTTGAGACCTTACAATAGTACTTTATAAAATATCCTGTTCCAAATACAAAGGGATTATAAAGCACTGTGTCAATATTTACATCAGTTGGTGCAGATTTAGATGGGAAAACATTTAAACAGCCTTTTTTCTAAACATTATTGTAAGTGCCTTAAAATCAGATTTTCATACATTAAAGGTTTAACAATTAAGCTAATAAAGATATTAAGTACCAGAGATGAAAAATATTATCTGAACAAAATTGTCACATATAGAACGACTTAGTGTGTGCTAACAACAATGTTTGTGTCTGTGCTTAACTGTGGTTCGGGTTATCTTAGGAATTTCAACCCTCTTCACAAAAACAATACACAGACATTCTAAATACCCTTAACTAAGCTCAGTTTGTTTAAATAAGGTCATAAAACAGAGAGTTTGAGACTCAAATCTTCAAAAGGTTGAATGCTATATAAAATTCATTTCTGCTTACTTCCATTACTCTCAAACTAAGTCGCAAAATTCCTGTACATTTTACAGTCATATATTGCAAAAACTCTAGCAGTGATGAAAAGACTGGTTCTATTAAAGGGACTGACTCACAGATGGGCCCACGATGAAAAAAAAAAGAAAATGTTCTTACATCTTGAAATTTTAGCTGCAGTTGTGAAGAATATATTTAAACTAAGTTACTGATTCATTTTTTGATACAGAAAAACATCAAAATATAAAGTTTTACAAACTTTTATCGGTAAAAAATTTACCCCGTTAGTCACAGGGTAGATACTTTAGTTATAACATTAATTTTGACGCAACCTAACAAATAGGCACTCTGGCTCAGTGGCCTAGATCGTCGCTCTATATTTTACTGACCGAAAGGTTGTGGGTTCAAATCCTGGTAAAGTCAAAACTTTTTCATTTCTGTTTTCATGGTGTATAGAAGCATAATATTATTTTTTTTCCATAGTATATTAAATTCTCTTAAATTTAAAGAAAAAAATTTCAGCAAAATTCTGTGAGTCAGTCGCTTTAAAATACTACAAAAGTATTTACTCACATACTGTTATTTTATATATACATTTAAAACTTTGTTTGAATTACATTTTGTTCCATTTGTCTTTTAAATTTTTAATAAAATTTAACTTAACATCTGTAGATTGGGGACATACGCAATGCACTTCAGTCTTCTATGTCTCATTATGCATTGTGTATTTCTTTACAAATCCCCTTAGGTTCAAATTTGCTGACCAAATCCTATAAATTGTAGACTTTACATACTATACAGGGTAATAAAATAATGTACACAATTTACGATTAAGATCTCCAAACTATATCAAAGTACTGCAAACAATCTAATTGATCAAGCAAGCAATCTTGTTGTTAGTACAATAGGTTATTAAAATCAACAATTCTTAACAAAGTCAAATATTTGAACGATCCCTCTAACAATGTTTCTATGACTGTATTCCTTGCAGGTCCCCGTCTAATGTGACGAGGAACGATTACATATCGCAGCATGTAAACAAATGAGGTAAATATCCAACAATGTTCTTTTGACAGACGAAATAAAAGGGTATCGTTTAACATCTACAACCAACCTTTTTAATGAAAAGTTACAACAAAATAATTGGTCATTGTTATTTATTAAATGTAGTTCGAAAACTATTAAGATTTTTCAAACATTGAAAAGAATAGAAAGTTTGTTTGTGCTTGAATGTAAATATCCTTTTGCACGAAGACTTTCTTGTTCCATTTGACAAGTTTATTACATGCTAAGCCAAAAATACCATAAGTTTCAGATTTTATTACTATATAATTCAAGCAGTTTGTAATGGTCATGAAATATTGATATAGCAGAAAAGTAACGTTTTTAACTTCTTGTCATTCACGAATAAACATGCCTATTGAATCAGGTGCAGGGCTTCTTTTTCCTCCCACATACAAGTAAATAGAACTGCCAAGCAGCCTACACACTTCCAGTATATTTTTTCAAATAACAGAGTTTTTTTTTTCAGCAGCTTCTGTTCATAAGCAAGTTATTTTTCAAAAACAAAGAAAACTTTCTTAAAACTGAAAGCCTTTACTGACAGTTTATACGTATTGGAACTGAGCTGCTACATGGCCAAAAGATCATTACTTTATTCCAGAGCATGGCAGAAGAGTCCAAAAATTTCCAAATAAATGGACATTTGGAAGACTGAATCAATTTGCCAAATATTCAAGCAAAGAAATAGATACAATATATACCTACTTTTTTTGTGTAAGTGCAACTCTATATAAAATGTAGACATAAACTATTCCCAACAGATCAAGAGAAATGAGTTACTGCCCTCCAGAGCAAAAATCGGTGAAAGGTAAGTAAGAGAGTAAAATAATGATACTGGTACTTTATTTTGCCTCTAAAACTTGTTTCAAACGCAGTCTTACTGCTCTTTCATTTCACAAAATAACACTGACTGAACTAAAAGCTCTGACAGGGAATAAATGTCACAAATATGATGTTGAACAAAATATTTCATCTGTTTGAATGTCACAGTAAAAAAAATACTTATCAAGCAAAAAATATATTTTTATACACTGCAAAACATTGAAAGTTCATGTCTGGCTTACCAAAAATATTAAAAATTTCATAATTGACACAGATACTATTTCTGTGCTGCGGAATGAAATTTTGAAATATTTAATATCATTAAATGAGACAACTTATCTCCAAAAAACACTTTTATTCTTGATTTCTGAGTTGTATTTTCTTAATGTTTTGCACTGTATTTAGAGAGGAAAATTAATGAGTATTATTCAGCTGATTATAGTTTACCTTTTTATACTGGTCTGACCAAGCAAATATAACCTAGCCACTTCAATGTTAGTAAACTAAATACATCTGCTGAAGTCTTATCTAATGTTCATTTTTAATGATATTTTTGTTTGTTGTTTTTCATGTAACGTTAATGTTAAGAGATGAAAATAGTAACATGATTATTTTTAGGACTACCGCTATTCAAAATAAAATTGTATTGCACTTTTTGCCTGATTAACTGTGGAAAGTGCAAGTTTTATAACTATCTGAATGAAAAATCTATACTTAGTAATTTAAATCATTAATAATGAATAAACAAACCTTGTTATGCCTGAATAACATCAGTTATTAACAAGAAAATCTAACCACACACCACACAAATATACCATGAATATGGCTGGGAGATATGTTACCAGTTGTCACTGAGCAAACTCTGTACCATTTTTCAAAGAGAAAATTATCCCTCTAGCACAGGATAAAACATTACCAAGTCAGTTTGACAGATGGTCATCTTCTACCAGACTTTTATCGGGCCACTTTTATCATCCATTGTACAAACAATCACACCTATGTCATTTTCACTGCTGTTTACAATGTAACAAGTCAATGGCTGGTAAAATAAATGCGATATCTTAGTATTACAAAATATAAAATATTGTGCTAGGTATCAAAGACTGTATGTAAGAGTACTAAATTTAGTTTCAAAATGACTAGAAAATACAATTTATTTGTGTCTGGTTTGCTTATTAATAAAATTCACCAAAACTCTTACCTCGTTTTCTTTATTAGCATCAGTATTCGACTCCATAGCTTCTGTTTTACAAGTTACATTTTTCATTTCTGTAACATTTTCCGCCTGTACCATTTTCTGTGGATAAGCTTGAACCCCGATAACTTGAACTGTTCCCAAACCGAAACTATTAGTATGAAGAGTCATTCCATTGAAATGCATTTCAATTTTACTGAAAAAAAAAACTGTGAAATATATTGTGAATCACAAATTGTTGTTTATGTCAGTCATTCAGACATCTTTTGTGTTAAATGTCAGTTTATATCGTTAACGTACTTGTCATCCGTAAAGATTTTTATTTCACCCGTGTGTACTCCTTACCCGAAATTTATGCTGTTTATTTTCTACTGCTGTTGTTGACTTACTTCACGCGCTAATACCCGGATGAAAATCAATTGTCCAATGATACACGACTTTAGGTCACGGTTGATTTGAGCGCGATTAATTAAGCAGTTAATTTCTTTGATTTCGGTTTGATATTATACTGTTAAGGTGATATTAAACAATCCAGTCATGAGTTAATATAAATGGTGCATCAGATCTCTAAGACACTCTTATGTGCCTCGTAAACTTTTAATTCAATAGAATGTGGTTACAAGGAGTACAACAAGTATGTAACAATTTCAAGTCAATTTTAAAGTTGATTTTAGTTTAATTCAGGAGTTGTTTAATTTGGATTAAAAGTGGAATATTAATGTATTGCATGGACTTCAGTACATCAAATATTTCACTTGAATGAGTCCATAGTGCATATGTTCTAGATTATCAAACACTTAGAAATCCATTTTGCCTCAATTTGTTGAAAACAAAGCACTTACATTTTGTTTTTTAGTGTGAATGTACACATGTAAATAATTTCTCAAGTATGCTCCACCTATTTGAAACTGATAACTTATGAATATGTGTGAAAATGGTCAAGAGATAGATAAGATCAGGTAGGCCATGAACTTTTGCCTGGTGTGAATATTTCAGTTAATTCAGCACATAGTTATACATTTAAATACCAATTCGTCATAATTTCAACCAAAAAAAAGAGAGAAAGAATGAAAGGAGAAAAACCTCAAAGAAAGTTAATCTAAAACATAGGAACTTTTAATTTACATTTTCTTATTTTACATGAATTGTGTACTTACTCCATGTTACCACACACCACTTCTACTAAATGTGCTTTCTTTACTTTTTTCACAAACTGAGAAAAGTTGAAGACACTATGAAATTCTCCTGACAAGATCTGAAACTTTGTGTTAAAGATTATGATACATCATTCAATTATTGACTGGGTGGTATAACATTTCCTACCAAGTTAAATACCTCAAAAGTCTTTGGTTATGGATTAATCTATAATCAAATGATGGCCAAAATACTTTCAACACAAATTTACATCCTGCAAAGAAACTTAAGAGAATTTAAGATCTGCTAACTCAACCACACACAACATACCTAAACCCAGGATAGAATTCTAGACTAAATCTTTAGATTAATCAGAACCAACGGCCTGGTATAGCCAGCCTATAGCAGTAAGAATTATGCAAACGGTCTGAACAATTTAAAGAAACTGGACAGAGTACACTGGAAAATGTCACTTATCTAACCTTCTGCCAAACAAGTTATACATGTGGCACTTTTGTATGGTTAGATGTATGTATGGCACTTTTGTATGGTTACAGTCATGTACATAATATATGGCACTTATATTTGGTAAGATTTTATATGTGTAAAATGTATGCCACTTCTGTATGATTAGATGTATATATTTGTGGCACATATGTATGGTTACATGTACATATGTATGGCACTTTTGTATGGTTTGATGTATATATGCACAGCACTTCAGTATGGTTAGATGTATATATTCCAGTATGGTTAGCTGGATATATTTGTGGCACATATGTGTGGTTACATTTACATATGTATGGCACCTTGGTATGGTTAGACGTATATATGCACAGCACTTCAGTATGGTTAGATGGATATATGTACAGCACTTTAGTATGGTTAGATGGATATATGCACAGCACTTTAGTATGGTTAGATGGATATATGCACAGCACTTCTGTATGGTTAGATGGATATATGCACAGCACTTCTGTATGGTTAGATGGATATATGCACAGCACTGCAGTATGGTTAGATGGATATATGCACAGCACTGCAGTATGGTTAAAAGTATATATATTTGTGGCACAAACGTATGGTTACATGTACATATGTATGGCAATTTTGTATGGTTAAATGTATATATGGACAGCACTTCGGCATGGTTAGATGGATATATTTGTGCCACTTACGTATAGTTAGATCATAACTTAATGTACAATTTGAAATCCTGGTAATTTTAATTCATCTTTAGCTTTTTTTAATTACATGGACACAGAGAGATGCCCATAAGGTTATAGAAATTTTGATGTTTGCTATAATTTTCATCAGTGTGGGAAGTGCAATTTGTGTATAAGTGGCTTTTAAGCAAAATTTCATGTCATATGATATGCTCAGACTGGCAGTAATTGGGTGTTTTTCCTCGGAATGGCTGATACAAATTTCCTTAAGTGTACATAGCTACTTAAAGTCTTAAACATGCCTGTTTGATAGAGCCTAATGTATGAGCAATAATCACCTTAACAATCTGGAATGCTAGAGAAAGATCAAAAATGTTATTGAAGTGATAAATTGATTAGTCAGGGATGCTTTTGGATTTTGGCTCAAGTTATCAGCCCTTTTAAACTGTTATATGCTTATGTTTCATTGTCTCTTATCAAAGAAATGACTATTTTTCTAATTTTTAAGGCATTTTAGAGTAAATTGTTCACTGGCCATTTGCTAACTGTCCTGTTGTAACAATTGTAGGGGTAAAATTTTAATGGTAAACTTCATTTTGACCACCATTCTTTTGCCATAGGTCAAGTTAAACGGCCCTATTGAAATTCACTGTAATACTGTTTAATTGTAATTGTCGCTCAACAAACAGAGAATGGTCTGAGAAAAACTATTATAATTAGTCAGTGTCTAGAGAAGTAAACTGTCATGTATCAATCTCTTTAAAATGCCAGCTAATAAAAAACAAAAACTGAGAAGACTAATTGTCCAGGTGGTAGTGACCACAGTCCACATTAATGACATCCACCCAAACTGTCATAACCTGATAAATGTCTTATACTGTCATGTTAGTATTGTTTTCTTTTTATTATTTTACAGTTACTTGTTTAGAAAGGAGCATCTCTATTTGTGCTTGAAAGTAAAACCAGTGGGAAGTAACAAACTATTATACTGCAAAACATTGTAATTGCATAAAACCAGCACAAACAAATTTGTAGACATCTCTGGTTATGTGTTTTATGATGCAACTGAACAAGATGTAGATAACTAGATATATTATATTACATATTATGTTGGTTACTCAAAATTTGTTTTCACTCTTTTGTCTCCTTCAGTCATCAATATCAATCAGTCAATGAAGTATAATGGTAAAAAGCAGCCTAGAATATACAGCTGAGCAACCATTGCAGTTATACAAACAGAAAACATTAATGCTGTCTTGTTTATCCATCTGATATACAATAAATTTCCACAATTCAGACCACTTTATTGAAATTACACAAATATCAACAATTTGGAATCGTAATACATGAATTATTAACAAGTGACTGTACAGAGCTGGGCTGCAGACATACAGGTCAGATATAAGTGACAAAACATTTCTGACACAATTTCACACGTACGTGTTACCAACTGAAAACGCTGCATTATGTTTTCAATAATTAATTGGCTTTTACTACCATATTATTATGTGCATGAAAACATCAAAGTAATCAGGTTACTTATTGATTTCTCTTATTCTGGCTAACGCTGAAGTAGTTTCATTATGCTCAGTTATTCCTCTCTGTTATTTTATTGCTGTAGATATCAACTTAATCGACTGTTTTATAAACTAACTCAGAACTACCATTAAACAATGATGGTAACTATTTTTCTATAATCCATTCAGCCTCTAAAAACTATCTGCTTATTTGTTTTTAATGAACTTTTATAAGCTTGTATTTAAAAGGGAAAAGTCCTTTAGTGTATAAATACATTCTGTTACAGAAACGTCTTCGAACATCCATTTTGGAAACTTTACTAAGATTAAAAAACAGACTTTCAGAAACTTGTTTGCACTTATTTCTGTACAGTACTATGTAAAGTCAGTCAGTAGTAGGATAGCCTGGCAAGCTCAATTGGTAGAGCATCGGATTGTGTCAATCTAGACAATACTGGTTCGATCCCCATCAGGGCCGGCAAAATTTCTCCTTGATAACTGATTTCAGACAATGAGTCTACAGGTCATTTGTCCCTCACCTCTGAAGCAAGTGAAGAAGTAGTCAGTCACTCGCGGAGAAATTGGTTGTAAACTGGTTGGATACTCAGGAAGACTGGTTAGGTGGACTGACCACCGGATTATGACCTTAGCTGTTAAAACTGGCATTAAACCCTAATAAAACCAAAAACCAATCAGTGGTGTTGCAGGTAGTCTGTCTCAGTAAGGAACTTTCCAATCAAGTTGTAGATACAAGCTTTAGATACTTAGAACACTTTGGATCAAATTTAGTATGGAATCTGTTCAGTCACTGTGGTAGGCAGGGGTTTACTGTCTTTCTTTTTTCTTTAAGCAGCACCTCTTTCCACTTTATGTTTGAACTGATCAGAGAACAATGACAAACTTTTCAACACAACAAATATACAGCCTTGTTACTAACACAGCAAAAATATGATCCAAGTAAAAGTAAAAACCCAGTTAGAGAGCTCCTTCCAACTTCTTACATTGTTAACAGTGGCCGAGAAGAAAACTAAATGTGAAAAAACACCACCTACAAGTTAAAAAGAAACACTTCACTTTCTCTACAGCAGGTGACTTTTTTCCACAGATCTGAACTCACGCATTTGTTGATTCAAAAGAGAATATCCTACAGACAAAGTTTAACAAATAAAACAGACACATATAAAATTTAAGTGTAATTTATTTGGCTTCTGTCTCAGTCTGTTAACTTTTACGATGTAGACACCATAAAACAATTATCTTTATCCAGTTACACAATCATTAATGAAATAAAATATTAATACATGTGGGCTATGTCAGGGTTGAGAACATAATAACAGTCATGCTCGAACATTGTCTTTTCGCCCGCTTGAAGGAGCAGTAAATGGTATGAGGCAATGAAAAATGCAAATGAAATCAGAATGGTCAGAGAATAAAAATGTAAATTTCATAAAAATGTTGTAATACAGTCACTAGAATTAAAGAATTTGGGCTTGAAAATAATTTGCATTATGACACAAAAAGTAGGACAGAACTTTACTTTTTTTAGTTTTTACCA
Source organism: Cyclina sinensis (assembly GCA_012932295.1). NCBI lineage: Eukaryota > Metazoa > Mollusca > Bivalvia > Venerida > Veneridae > Cyclina > Cyclina sinensis. The sequence goes on along the minus strand of JAAONU010000001.1, from coordinate 34,321,757 downwards.
CTACACATACATAAAGTTGGTAGAATGATTGAAGTGGGCTTTAAAAAAAATCATATGCATCTTATAAGTACATTTTTCTGTAAATCACAAACAATAGTACAGAATTCCATACTTTACCAATACATATATGCAAGTACTATAAAAACCAACTGTAAAGTAATGGAAAATCAGTAACAATATTATACATGTTTTCTCAAGCAGTGACTGCAACTTTAATACAGTAAATGCACAAAAGCTTGCTGTAATTACTGTCTAGACTCAAATGAAACACTGCAAGTAATGGACACAGACAGGAAAATTGCATCAACATAAATTACCTCCAAGGTCACTCAATGCAAATTTTAAATAAATCAGTAGCCTTTAATTGATGACTCTGGGACATGTGTTGCCAACAAAAGTTAAAATAACACAAGCTGCTTAATGTTTTAAAAGCTAAATTTAGTTGTTAAAATGACTATATCTTTGTCTTACTTTTGACAGAACAGTTTCTGATAGTTATCTCAAGTGCTACTGTTTTCCTGAAATGTAACTTCCTCTTTTCAAATGTAATTCCAGTTTTCCCTACATTTAGGGACATTTGCGTATGGTAATCTCAGGTGAAGAGGAACAATATTAATACATGAATGAACAACTAATAACAGAGCAATCAAGATCTGCTGGTGGTGTTAACTTCGACAAAACCAAAGCATTACACAAATCTTTCTAAGATATAACTTGTGTGATTCTTTTGTTCATTTCAGATGTCTGAATTTACCAGGAGACATGAAAACAGTCCTGTATTTTTCAAAACTGGCACATTCATACTATGCTTCTTTTGATTACTGAATCTTGAAGCAGAAAAAAACATGGAAGTTTTTTTATCTGTAAAATACACTGCTCTATTTCACATCAAACATACCACTTATTTTGTTATAAATTTTATAACAGGAAACAAACTAAAAGTATTTTCCTTTTAAGTGCATAAAAAGTTCTACTTAAATATTTCCTTAAGGAAATATTACATTAACAAAAGTACAAACATCCTTGTAAAAGTACTGGAGCAAAACTGATGTTTTCTCCTACTTTTTTAACTTAAATAAAATACAGACATCAATGTCAGTATAACTATAGTTGTTTTTCATGTGCTGCAAAGTCATAAAAAAACCTGAAATTCTATTTACCATCCAATGACAGTTAGTGATTTATGAAAAATACGAACACAAATTTCTTGCACTATTATGCACTAATAAGGGCATTTAACCAATCCTGTAAGTTCTTTCTTTGCTGTCAATCTATATTAAGACTTAAATGTATACATGGAATAGGCTAAAAATCTGTACAGATCATCTCTTCTTGAACCCATATTTCTTTCTCTCATAAAACAAGTCAGTTTTTGCACTGCCAAGGTTCACTATTTTTGGACAACCATCTCTCTGTAAAGAGAACAAAAATAATACATGTTTTATACAAGTTTCTGACATAATCAAAGGTATCACCGATATCAAGTTACCATGTAAAAATCCCTGTTACATAAGTGTATAGTTACATAAAACCATCCCTTATATTGGCAAACGAAAGTTTACATGTTTTATAACTGGTAAACTTTCAATAAAACATTGCCACATTTAGTCAATATGAAGTACCATTTTGTTTAAAACTGTTGTTCACTGACACAAAGATGCAAGCAGCGAACCATCTGTTAAGGTGGTTTAATTCTCCTCTTCAACATCATTTTTAGGATAATATGGCATCATATTTATAATTTATGTAACAAACTGACATCTAAACTGATCCGTTATTCATTTAAGTGGCTTAGATATGTCAAGGATTTTAAATATAACTGTTAGTTTTGATCCAAATGGGGGATCAGCTTGAAAATATTTGTATGAAGTCAAACCCCTTTGCTTTGAGCTAGGTAATTGGAACATATTGTGTAAAACACATTTTACTTCCATATCTCGCAAACAACCCAAAGAAACAGTTTAAAAACAAGTTACTTTGACCTGTAAACATGAAACACTTGGTTAATTTCTTTGTTTTGTTTTTGTTTTTTTTTGGCCAGAATTAGTGTCATGCTCCGACTAATCCACACACAAACAAAATAAACCAAGGAATCTTTAATGACAAAAACCTACATCTTTTTCCATGATTGTACATTCTTTGCAGTAGTAAGCATCTGAAACCCCTGGTCCTCCGCAGATGACACAACGACCTTGGTACGAGCCATAGTTACATTCGTCGCAGATTCTTACAAGTGTAGATGGACGAACATAGGAGTCACATATCACACATTTACCATCACCTGTAAAAAAATGTAGTAAAACAAGGCTAAAATGCACTATAATGAATATTATTATAATAATTCTTAGAATTAGTGCCTTTCTTTATTTCATATTTCAAATATATTACTAGCAGCTACAGTGTATTAGCCAAACAGAACATTCAGCTAGAGGATAACTATTTTAATGCAAATTTTGGCCAGTTCAGCGGTAGAGAGCTTATTTTGCTTTTTTCACTTATTTCCAGAATATAAATTATGATCTTCTCTTTTTGTAAATGAAATTTACAATATCTGTGGAACATATCATTTAAATACTTGTAGATACTTTAGTGACATACTAAAACATCAAATCCAATTAAATGGTTTTAACTACTGATATTCATTCAAATATTCATTTTCTAAAAAAACAAGGCTTAACTCACAAATAAAACCAGTAAATATTGCACCTTAAGATGTAAGAAATTGTAGAAGCCTGGGCTTAACAGTGACACAAGTTATTTATTTCTTCATTAAAATGTCACAATATAAATGAGCTAATTTCATGTCAGTTGGTATCTTCGCTACAGTAAGAGTATGAAGTAAACATGTATGAAACAGTGCATATAATAAACATACATAATTCACTAAGTCACCCATTATTTAAGGAATCATTCATCAAAATGCAATAAAAACAAGACTAGTGCATTACTCCTTTCCACGCTAATAAATATTCAGAAGATTACATTATTCGCTCATCACAAAATACATCAAAATGCAATTAGTTATTTTATAGTTTTCAATTAAAACTATTTAATCAAATTCTTGATTCATTTAAACAACACAGAAATTACATAGTGTTAACCTCAATTTGATTTATACATCAACTTTATGACAGCCTTCATACATGACTGAACCAAATTTTGCTTGAACAGTTGTCCCACAAAATGTCTTAGATATGAGTTTCGGGGAAATGAAAACAAAGAGATGTTTTATCTTTAATAAAGGATTATAACCCATAGAGCTTACCAAGCTCTGGCTTATTACTATAACATACATTCAAAAGTTACCTGACTTGCCTTCATAAAATGCATATAAAATTAATATGGTTTACTCGTACCAGCAGCCAAATGCAACAGCTTACTGAGGCTGTCACAAATATTATTATTATCAGTTAATCTTGGTACATATACTGGTACATTTGTAACTGTTCTCTACTGAATAAGAAAATGACTTTCTGAGTTACAGACAGCTTGAATATTAAATCCAGACGAAGTATACTTACATTTCTCACATAATCTTCCAATAGCTGAAAAAGAAAGAAAAGTATTAAGGTTTTATTTCACAGGGGAGGTAACTGTAACACTTTATAGAAAAGTTATATTATAATTGTATCCCATTGACCAACAGAATTACTCACCACTGAAAACCTCAGTGGTAGGTCTGAATTTAGCCTTAGCCTGTGGAAGAAGGTAATTAAATGATTCAACACTATGTTTATTCATTTTCAGTATGATTATTATATGAAATGATAAAAAAAAACTAAGGCCATTATTTTTATATTTTTCGGTTTACTGACCCGCCGACCCTGTATTTTGGAAAAAGAAAAAAAAAAAAAAAAAATTTTTTTCAGGAAAAAAAAATTCTGAACGCCGATTTTACGGAAAATGTACCGTATGAACGGCTCATTTTCCTTGGTTTCTTCACAGTAAAGACTGAATACATTATTAAAATATTCATATATACAGTATTCAGGAATAAATAGAAATATAAAGAAGACTTTCCGATGTTTTTTTTTTTTTTTTTCAAGATTTTTTTTTTTTTTTTCCCTCCTCCTACCCTACCTTTTTTTGAAAAAAATCAGTAAACCAAAATATAAAAAAAAAATGGCCTAACAATATTTGACATAGAGGACCCATGAAAGGTTATTAATACTAAATACCTAACACTTATGCCCTACAGTTTTGGACTAGATGATTTCTAAAGTTGATCCATTATATGATATACACTAGGACCCCGTTAGTACGTGCCCCGTTATAACGCTAACCTCAGTATAACGCTCAAGGGTCATGGCTCCCCAAAAAAAAAAAAAAAAAACGTATCTATTTTTCACCGACCATAATTATTTTACATGCATATCTTACGTGCTGTATCCATAACAAAGCTTGTTTAATGTGTCGGCGAAGTACAATTAACTAAGTAATTAGGACGCTCTAGGGCGGGAAAAGTGTGAAAAGCATGCAAAGTCTGGTGTTAATCCGCTTCTTTGTTCATTGTGATCAATGATCAGTCAGGTATCAAAATGTTATGAAAACCTCAAATTCTAAGATCAGGCGGAAGAGGAGGAAGAAGAAACAATCATGTATGAGCCACCGTCCCCAATTTCTGAAGTGCTATGTTCTCTAGATACGGTGTTGCACTGGATTGAAACTTCTGAAGTTAAGTCTGTAAAAAATCTTATACATGATGCCAGGATGGATGCGAGAGACAAGTCAGTGCAGCGAAAGATGACGGAATTCTTCAGCAGAGATAAAACAGGAACAACGGGTAGATATATCAAAAAAGGTACCTTGAGTTACGTGCAGCATTACACATTGTAACTTACTGATTTTCATGGTTTTACTTTCGTAACGCTTACGCCGTGGTTTTCCCGGGAATTGCTTATGTTTACATTTTTCTTATGCGATTTTTATCTGTTTTTTTTAAACAAAGCAGGTAATATTTTACCAAATAATATTTTTCTCTATACAAAATGTATCTTGAGTGGTTTACAAACAAATTTGGTTCTTTTGAATGTTTTAACTTTAACATAATGATACAGTTACATTTTAAATAGGTGGGTGGGGTAATACTAGCAAATTCAACAGGTCAGCTACATTGTATATGATCTCGGTAGGCGCGTTTTATATCGGAACCCCGTTTATATCGCGGTTTGAAACCTTGGACCCCAACTAGAGCGCTATAAAGGGGTCCCAGTGTATGTAAAACATGTGACTGCCAGGGTGGTGCAAATACTGACCCCAAACTTTGAACAATCTTGGAAGAGAACATCAAGATGATAGTTCATTTAAAACATTTATGCTCAAGACCTTATGGTTTCAGTCAAAAAGATTTTAAGGTGGTTTCTTCTGTCCAGAATTCTGCCAGGAACAGAAGCATTTGAAAAATCTTCATTGAGGAGCTCCTTTTGAGGTAAATATGGAAACTTGTATATAAAGTAAAATAAAGTGTTACCATATTTATATCAATGACACAGAAAAATGAAAATTTCATGATTAAGTGCATAAACATTAGGATTTTAAATAGCCTTTAAAATATAGAAGCATCCGAGTTATGATCAATCCAGGTTTGTCTACTGGTACTGTACATAAAACCTATGTTTCATTAGTACACAAAATATTTTTTAAAAAACATATAATTTAAAAATTTGAGCAGTATACTAAAGTTGGTATTCATTTACAAAGGCCTTAGTGTAATTTGTATAACAAGAGATGTTTGTAAAACATATATGCCCCCATAGTGCCTTATTCCTAGTGACAGCCATAAAGGTTTGAGGAGCTGCGACCAAGCATTCTATAGTTATTGATCGGAAACCATTCTGCTATTCAAAGACACTGTGACCATGGCCTTTGACCTGGTGACCTGAAAAATTAAAGGGCTCATCTACAAGTCATGAACAACTTATATACAAAGTTTGAGGAACATCGGCCCAAGCATTCTCACTTATTCATTGGAAACCATTTTGCTTTTCAAGGTCACTGTGACTCTTGACCTTGGACCCAATAACCTGAAAAACGATAGTTGTCATCTACTAATTATGGCAAACCTATAAACTATATCTGGCAAACAAGGGCCCAAGGATTCCCTACATATTCAGCAGAAACTGTTTTTCTTTCCAAGGTTACTGTGACCTTGAACTTTGACCTAATAACCCTGAAAACTACAGGGGTCATCTAATTGTCATGTCTAACCTACCTATGAAGTTTTGAGGTGCTCTATAACCTGAAAACCTATAGGGGTTATATACTGGTCATGATCAACCTACAAATTCAGTTAGAAGAACCTGGGACTAAGCACTCTGTAGTTATTGATCATAAACTGTTGCTTTTCAAGGTCACTGTGACCTTGACATTTAACCTAATGACCTGAAAAACTTTAAGGGTCATCTACTAGCCACAACCAACCTACATACCAGGTCTGAGGAAGGTGGGTCCAAGGGTTCTCTGTTGATTGGAAACAGAAGTGTCTACCAACTGACCAACATTTGCAAAACTATATAACCCCTCACCTTTGATGGGGGGGGGGGGGGCATAAAAAACTTGATTAAAACCTGTCGTCCTACAGTGTATTTGCGATTTATTTCACATTTGCACTGCGAAATTCTTTCCGCAGCGAAATGTTGTATGACATCATCATAAAAATAATTATACAGTGAAAACTGGTAGGAAAATCACTGTGTGTAACCAGTAATGATGGTGTTCACTTATCAAAATTTAATTTAAAATATTTGTGTATTATTTATTGCTTATTCTAATGAAGGATATAGGGAGTTCACAGCTTTTGACGTATCTCATTCAGAGTTATTAAAATATTATTCAACAAAATGACGGATATCCAGATACCTGTATTACACACTGGCTTATGTTACCATGCACCATTTACCTCATTCCAGCTTTTCAGAAATGGCCAACTGTGTAGTCAATTAGTGTTGCAATTGAAATTAAAGTAAAATTTGATATCTGAAGTTGTTCATTGAAAAATGATTTTTGAGAACTTGTATAAAAATTGTTTCTCTAAAAGGTAATGTTGGTCATTTCTCCCACAGTATGCTGGTTATAGCTCCCAGACTTGTAATAGGGCATTTTCCGTGCCTAGAAATGCATCATCTGTACTAAAAATTTTCTCAATGTCTCTTCAACAAGTCTGATTAGTTCGACTACTGTATCCTAGTCAGGATGTGGAAGAAATCTAAAAACTTGCCTTAATGAGAACAGAAAATAACATTCAATCAACTGAGGAATTTCCTCAACTTCTGTGGTCCTAGCAACCTCAAGTGGTAACAGATTTTGCCTAAAATTTGGATATATCAAATCCTTCCAAAATATTTGTTAGTTCAACTATATGAGCAAAAAATAAAAGTCAAAGTCATAAGGTAGCCATATTATCATATGAGGTTTTACATTTGAAAAGAAAAAAGACGTTACATGAGAAAAAGTTGAAAGCGTTAACGTATCAACAACGCTGCTATTTACCCCACCCACTGAAACAAAATTGACATGTGCTACTAGAGTTGAAATTCCATTGAAACTTTTGATTAATATTGATAGCTGTCACTTGAAAACAATGACAATTGTGATTTCTGGGGAAGTCTAATTTGTTTTAAACACTCTCTTGCGTTTATACTCACCGACACCCGGCTGTTTTCGGCAAAAGATTAAATCTGGATGATGCTTCGCCATTTTGGGTATACTAAAAAACAATTACCGTGTCATATTGATATTGTTGTCGTCATGATATGCTAATAATGTACCCAATTTACAGTGGCACTAGGGTTCTTTGGTAATAGTGACGTTGTAGTTTGGTCCTACAATATAATGTAACTTTGTTTTATTCTTGATTAATGGTCATCGACTTGTGCTTTACTTGGTTAAATATTGGATTACTGGAAATAAAGCAGTTCAGCATTATGACTTTGGCATTTCCAAAATACCTGCTTGCCACAATATGTAAGATGATTCAGAAGTGTATTTCATCAATGATAATAGTGTTTTAAGGACTGACCTGAAACTGAATATTATGAAAGGCATAAGCATTTAAGTCTGTTATACTAGTAAATTCCTTATCACTATAGAAACCTTGCAGTAAACTGATGTCACAGAGCTAATATGAGTGATACTCAGCTGCAAGATCACTGTCACCATCTGTAATAGCCAAGCTTGTAGAGCATAAGACTTGAAAAAGGGTCCTGGGACAGTGTCCTGTCCTGGGCATATCATTTTAATGAACAAACAATATTGGCATCCAGAGTAAGACTGCAAAAATGACACAGCAACATAGTTTTTGATGTCTTTTAACACTGTATCTTTATTATGAGATCCATCAAACAGACCCATGTTTTTTTCCATTAAGAAAAAAATAAGCTTTGGTGATTATGTCTGCCTTTGCATAGTAGGAGGGAAACATTTTGATTTTGTGCTGGCCATCTAGATGGTTGTATGTATTGTACCTATCAATGTTTAAACCTAGGGGGAGCAGTGGGCATACACAGGACATTTGACAGAGGATCGTTCCCAACAGGCAGGAATTTGACAAACAGAATGGTTCTGAGTCCTGGGAAATAGACTTTGGTCAAATTGAAGATCCCAGATAATTTCATCTGTAAAGCATTTACCGCTATCAGGATTTTGACAAATTGCTGTTCTTCTTAGGTGGGGATTTAGACTCTGAAGAAGGAAAAATGTCAAATTCCCATGGGTCAGGCTGCCGCCCCTTCACAAAGATTTTCTGTGCGACTCCTTTAAAACTACTGGGTGGATTTCTACCAAACTTGATGTGAGCAATTCTTGTAAAGAGTACTTGTGTTTATTTTGAGCATTTTATGATTCATTGATGTTTACCAGAGTTATCACCCTTGATGTGTCTAATTTGATGATATTTGCAGTACTTCTCCTCTACTACTGGATGCATTTAAACCAAAGCTAAAGTTCATGTGAATGATTGTTGTGATAAGTACTTCATCATGTCATTGTCTGGTTCTGTGATTTTTACCACAGTCATTGCCCTTGATGCGACTAACTTGCGGATGTTTGCACTTCTCTGCTATTGGACTGATGCAAAACAAACTTCATGTAAGCATGTCATTGGCAATTCTCTGGTCCATTAAAATGTACTTCAGTTATTGCCCTTGATGAGCTAAATTTGAACAAGTCTGTTTTCATTTAGTAACATTGTTCGTGATGTGAAAATGACCCTTTTATATTTTTTGGTTAGTAGGTCAAAGTCAAAGGGACTTAAACCAATAGTACTAAATGATTTCCTCTCTGTATACTGGTAAGTGGACTCAGGCACCACAAACTTCATAGTCAGGCTGGTCATGACTCATTGAAAACTACTATTGTTTAAGGGGCAAGTAGGTCAAAAGTCAAGGTCGCAGTGACATTGACAAGCAAAAGGGTTTCTAGTCAATAACTAGAAAGCACTTGGGCCTAGGGCAATAACTAGAAAACACTTGGGGGATAGGGAGGATGTTTTCCTCATGGTATTCTTTGTTTTTGCCTAGTTTACTTGAAATTACATTCCTTGTTGGACCATATTTAATTCTATTCTGTGAACTTATAGTATACCAAATTTCACACTGTATGTAGCTTTTGTCTTGCTTTTGTCACAAACTTAAAGAGACAGACATAAACACAAATCAACGTTTTTATTTATAGATTTATTTTAGAATATCACTTTGTTACATATACATAGAGCTTGTAGCTACAATAGTGCTAGCAATGATCATTTACCATTTGGAAATACATAATGCAAAAACATGAACAGTATTTTTTCAAAATGATCAATCATATGACAAGTATTTTTGTTGTTATTCAAAAAAGTTACATTTTATTAAAATCAAATCAAATTATTGTTAACTCTATTAGTATATGCATGAAGGCTGACTTTTAAAACTTGCAACAACTGATTACTCTGCCAAAAGCTAGTTTATATTCTTATATATTCTGATATCAATCTTTGTTTTCACAGTGAAAAAAATGCTAGCTTGTTACAAATTTTCTTTTTTCCAGCTTGTTAAAATGGAAAAAGGTGAAAAATATTATCAAGTAAGCTTCCCTTATCAATTACCGTACATTAATACTTGAGTGAAACAGTTTGACAACTGTGATACATGCATATCAGCAAGTAAAAACTGATGGATGTAAACCATTTCATTTATTTAAAAGGGCCCCATCAACTATATAAAACTAAGGCCAGATCTATTTGAATAAGACAACCATTTATCCCTGAGGACTTCAGTGAGATTTCAAATCAGCCCCATCTCGCTAACTGAAATAATATCATGTGCCTTTCTGACAGAACTTTTTTTAAGTCTATAGAACAAGTCCAAGAGTCCAGTCAAGTTCATGAGTACAGTCTACCGGTCAAGTCCATGAGTACAGTCTACCAGTCCAGTTCATGGAGTACAGTCTACCAGTCCAATCATGGAGTACAGTCATGGAGTACAGTCTACCAGTCCAGTCCATGAGTACAGTCAACTAGTCCAGTTCATGAGTACAGTCTACCAGTCCAGCCCATGAGTACAGTCTACCAGTCCAGTTCATGGAGAATAGTCTACCAGTCCAGTCTACCAGTCCAGTTCCTGAGTACAGTCTACCAGTCCAGTCCATGAGTACAGTCTACCAGTCCAGTTCAAGAGTAGAGTCTACCAGTCCAGTTCATGGAGTATAGTCTACCAGTCCAGTCCATGAGTACAGTCTACCAGTCCAGTTCATGAGTACAGTCTACCAGTCCAGTCCATGAGTACAGTCTACCAGTCCAGTCCATGAGTACAGTCTACCAGTCCAGTCCATGAGTACAGTCTACCAGTCCAGTTCCTGAGTACAGTCTACCAGTCCAGTCCATGAGTACAGTCTACCAGTCCAGTTCCTGAGTAAAGTCTACCAGTCCAGTTCATGAGTACAGTCTACCGGTCCAGTCCATGAGTACAGTCTACCAGTCCAGTTCATGAGTACAGTCTACCAGTCCAGTTCATGAGTACAGTCTACCAGTCCAGTCACGGAGTACAGTCTACCAGTCCAGTCCATGGGTACAATCCACCAGTCCAGTCCATGAGTACAGTCTACTAGTCCAGTAAATGAGCACAGTCTACCTATCCAGTTCCTGAGTACAGTCAACTAGTGGACTCCATTAGTACAGTCCACCAGTCTAGTCCATGAGTTCAGTTTACCAGTCAATGAGTACAGTTTGTCAGTCCAGCTTGTCAAGCCTGCCAAGGACTTAAACTTTGAAGTCATACGGAGGCTTAATTCATAATAAATTCATTCCAGACAAGCAGCTGTACTTTGTTGGAATTATAGAAAACTGTGTTATTAAGCTCAGTTATACAATTTTACCTAACAAACATAGATTATCATAAATCAACCAGAACTTGTTCATACTAAACAAGTTTCTTCGGCTCATGTTACTTTGGCTCCTGATGGACAAAAAATATAAACACAATGTAAAGAAATATTGCTACAAAAATATCAATACAAATGAATAAAATACCACGTGTTTATGCAATTATTGTGGAATAAACACATTTTTAACAACATATTAACTTTATATACAGTTTTCTTGAATAATTAATAGTGAAACAAGAGGGCCATGATGGCCCTGGATCGCTCACCTGAGTACTTTGGCTGTAGGTTTGCTGTTAAGCAGTATTTCATTTTTTAATTGAAAATATGTAAGTGCCTACAAACCAAATATGTAAAATATCAGTCAATAAATAAAGGCTCTATGACAGAAAGTAGAAATATCTATCATAAGCTATGGTGACCTTGACCTTGACCCAGTGACCTCAAACCCTACCCATAGGTAGACGTCCATGCAAGGAACCTATATACTAAATATCAAAGATATTGGTCTATAAATGAAGGCTCTATGAGGTACAGTAGATAAATCTATTTTTAGCCTCCATGACCTTTAACCTAATCTAATACTTTCAAAAAGCTTGATAAAGCTTGCTTCATGCCAAATTATAAAATTCTAGGCCTTGTGGTTTTAGACAAGAAGATTTTTAAAGATTTTCTTCTATACTGCTATTCAAAACTTGTGACCCCTCAGGCAGGGCCAATAGTGACCCCGCGGACATTTTTCAAACAAACTAGGTAGAGGTTCACTAGACAATGCTGCATACCAATTATCTAAGCTGTAGGCATTGAGGTTTCCAGTAAGAAGATTTTTAAAGATTGCCTTTTTTACACATTAAGGGCCCCCGGGGCAGGGCAAATTTTGACCCCAGGGCCAACATATAAACAATACTGGTAAAGGTTCTCAACACAATACTCCAGACTAAATATCTAAGGTCTAGTCCTATTAGTTTGGAAGAAAAATGATTTTTCATGTTTTTCCTATATAACTATAGGTAAACCAAGAGAACCCTGGGGCGTGGCTAATTTTGACACAGGGGACATAATTTGAACAAACTTGGTAGACATCCACTAGAAAATGCTGCATACCAAATATCTAAGCTGTAAGCATTGAGGTTTCCAGTAAGAAGATTTTTAAAGATTGCCTTTTTTACATATTAAGGGCCCCCGGGGTGGGGCCAATTTTGACCCCGGGGCCAACATATTAAGAATACTGGTAAAGGTTCTCAACACAATACTCCACACCAAATATCTAAGGTTTAGTCCTATTAGTTTCGGAGAAAAATGATTTTTCATGTTTTTCCTATATAACTATATGTAAATCAAGAGAACCCTGGGGCGTGGCCAATCTGACCCAGGGGACAGGCTACATACCAAATATCTAAGCTGTAGGCATTGTGGTTTCTGAGAAGAAGACTTTTAAAGATTTCCTTTAAAAGCCTATGTAAAATCAATTGACCCCCAGGGTGGGGCCTATTTTGACCCAGTGGCTTTGATTTGAAGAAACTTAGTAGAGGTCCACTGGACAATGCTGCACACCAAATATCTAAACTCTAGGCCTTGCTGTTTCTGACAAGAAGATTTTTTTAAGTTTTTCCTATATAACTCTATATAAAACAAGTGACCCCTGGGGCGGGGCCATTTTTGACCCAGGAGCCATGATTTGAACAAACTTGGTAGAGGTCTACTAGACAACGCTGCACACCAAATATCTAAACTCTAGGCCTTGCAGTTTCTGATAAGAAGATTTTTTAAAGTTTTTCCTATATAACTCTATGTAAAACATGTGACCCCCGGGGCCGGGCCATTTTTTACCCAGGAGCCATGATTTGAACAAACTTGGTAGAGGTCCACTGGACAATGCTGCACACCAAATATCTAAACTCTAGGCCTTGTGGTTTCAGACAAGAAGATTTTTAAAGTTTTTCCTATATAATTCTATGTAAAACTAGTGACCCCTTGGGTAGGGCCATTTTTGACCCAGGGGTCATGATTTGAACAAACTTGGTAAAGGTCCACCTGATGATGCTTCATTCCAAATATCTAAGCTCCAGGCTTTGTAGTTCTGGAGAAGAAGATTTTTAAAGTTCCAACTTTGAAAATCTATTTTTAGCTCCTGTGGCCTAGAAATGCAATGGACCTGAACCATTTGAACAATTTTGGTAAAGCTTCATGCAAGTAACATTCCTGTAAAGTTTCAGGAAGATTGGCCCAGCAGTTCAGGAGAAGAAGGTGTTTGAAGAAAATGTTGACGTCGCACGCACGGACGGACGGACAGACGGACGGACGCCGGACATCAGGTGATCACAAAAGCTCACCTTGAGCACTTTGTGCTCAGGTGAGCTAAAAAACTGTGGTGAAAATCAGTTTAAAAGATTTGAAATAATCTTAATGACATATTATCAATTTTGTAACGAAAATTCTAACAAATTTTCAACAGAATATAATTTGTTCCAAATCAAAAGATATTAAGTGTGAAAATTATTTATATAAAAACTAAACTAAAATGACATCTGGAATGCCTTTTGTTCAATGGTAATAGTATTGCATATGTATGTAGAAATGATGACCTTCCTTTGTACAAGTATATACATGTACTAGGATATAACCTAATAATAGCTCCAGCAAAAGAAATGGAGCATATTTTCTTCATATACCAGAGATAGACTTTTCAAAACATATCCTCTATAATAATAAGACTCTGACAAACACCTTGTATCTTCAAAAATACTGATGCTCTTTTATTATTAAGTACTAGTACTTGCTACAATTTAATATTTTCTACTTAGTATTAACTTAATTATTTTAAAATGATTGATAAACAAGTTCTTGTAACTTGTAATTTATGAATCCTGCTCGATGACGGCTTTGTGGATTCAAACCTTAACTTCAGCAAAAAGGGTAGAATGTTGCAAGTCACCAGAGAATCTCAACTGTCGTGGGATATGAACCAGCAATTAAATTTCCATATCACAAGTCTGGTACTCTAAACCCCAAATCACTGCTACTCCACAACTTCTGATACCATTTATTATAAGATACACACATTAACATTGATAATATGCCGATATTATACAGAATGAAGAAACTGACATCATAAATACTGTCATTTGTTTAGAGCTCTTTCTATTCCAGTGTCAACTGAAGTTTTCAACATAGTCTGAATGAACATGTTCTACATTACAAAAACATTAATTCAGTTTTGGTATAAACTCATAATTATCAATTCATACTCTTCTTTAAACAAAACACAATAATATGAAAGGTTACTACCAGTATTGTATAGTATAATCCTTTGCTTCATTCAAAGTTACCATAATAACTGAAACAAGCTTTTTTTCTCTCTCTCTCTCCTATTTTATCTGGATCTATAACACCTGCCTTTGACATGTTTAAGGTTTAGGAAAAAGATTTTCATTTGTGTTTAAGTATTAATAAATGGCCAAATCTAGTTATCTTAAACTGTAGTTACTTCAAATTGTCTACCTTTCTTGAAGTTCATGTATAGCTGTAGAGTTCTTCAAAAAGATGCATTCTTTTAATTATTATTTACTTAGTAACCAGTAAAAATCATTAACTATGTTGTCAGGGAAAATTTAGTTTGATAATTACAACATAAAAATGCTATTACCAATTTATGCATTATTGATACAAAAATAAATTTCATAAACAAAATTCATAAAAATTAAGGTATCAAATCTGATTAGAGTTTACACTGTAAGGTAAAGAACGAGACATGTTGGTGCACCTGTCAAAAATCAATTAAAGTGCCGCCAAATGTGTTTCTTTCAAACTCTGCCTTTTACCTGTCAAAAGTATCATTCTGTGTACAAAATGGAAAAGCGGTTAGGAAAAAAAACATATTGAGTGAAGATTTCCGGTAGCAACGCAGGGACAATTACAACACAGCAACTATAGCGCAGCCCAGGCACATTTTTTGGCTGCAGGGTAGATTGCAAGAACAAGTAACAATTAATTATTTCAATCAATACATATTTTTCTATTTTTCTTAAGACCCACTTGATCTGTACAATAATAGATGAAAATGTGGGCTTGCTTCATCTGACAACTAATTAGATAAATCAACATTATTTTTCATTTGATAAGTTTTTCTTTGATCAGTAATTTTTTCGTGACTGACAGATAGACAATCGGAAATTGAAAGTTCTAAAAAACATTAGAAACAACCCTGCCCCGCATCCTCCCAGCATAACACAGATTCATAATAAGCATAATTTGCAGATCCCAATCATCCACCCTTGAACTGTGATAGTTTTAGGCTGCACACTTCTTAACCCTTAAGTGTTAAATCGCATATGCGACCAGTGCAGATCCAGATCAGCCTGCACATCCGTGCAGTCTGATCAGGATCTCCACTGTTCGCTTTTATATCCATAAAAGTATTTCTGACTGAAAAGCGAACAGTGGAGATCCAGATCAGACTGCACGGATGTGCAGGCTGATCTGGATCTGCACTGGTCGCATATGCGTTAAAACACGTATCTATGGAGTAAAGGGTTGCATGGAAACAAACTGCTCAACTGACATAGCAAATCCAGAAAATGACGTCAGCAAACTGATGCCCCAGTTCAGAAAGAATGCAAGTGATTCGTAGAGTATTTCATTTACACCCTTTCTGCATTTGGGCATCAATGAACTTCAAATATTTTTGTGGAGAAGTCGAGTATCAAAAAGGTAGTGAGACAGTATAAAAGATAATGATTTTGATACACTTAAACAAAGCTAAACTATCCTCACAAACAACACTGCTTCCACTATATGGCACAAATTGGTAATGCTACAAATATCACAAATTTCAGAAACCACAGGCAAGTTTTGATATATTATAGCACACTGCATAATTTTTTTATTACAAAAATATCACAAATTAGCTTGCATCTAGAACACTTCAAGGCTTAATATGTTTAATAAACTAATAAAGACCAAAAACCGAACAAGTAAAGTCCATGTTTTAGGATTACAACAACTATGCTGCTTCTAGATGTTCTCTAGAATTGTTAAAGAAAGACTAAAATATATCTCACATATAAAGCAACACATGTAGTTTTTTTCTAGCATAAAGAATGCTAGAATAAGGCATACCTTGGAAAAACTTGTGTTTTCAGTCAGATAGTCTAAACTGATAATATGATGTTAATAGATGTGCATTAAGAATAAATCATTAAATAACATCATAATAAGTTGTCCTTATGAAAAAAAAAAGTTCACTAACTTGCTGTATACATGATACATCAATTTATTAGAATTTTAAGAAAGACAAATTATGTGACTTTTAAAAATACATTAATAACTGACAGTTTGTGTTTTTTTTCCCCTAGGATATTGTCTATAGTATCACAATTAATTGACAAATCTTCATAAAACTTATTTAAATGAGCATTTTAACTTTATGCATAGCTATGAATACTAATAAAGCACTTGATAATTAAAGTAATTTTATCTCTTCCCCGATGCCTAGATACAATAAGGTTTTAAAACAGAAAAAAAATGTATCTTCAAAAAAACTTTAAAGACATTGAGAAATTCCTGAACTGAAGTTTTACATACAGAAATTATACTTAGTCATAACAAGAACAATCATTATAACAACTGACAGAAAAATCAAAATTATAAATGTAATTATATCAAGTATTCTACCAATTCTGTGGTAGTCTGTACTAAAGCCACTAAAACAAAATAAACCTATAACCTTTCACTCATAATGGACAACAAATTCTGTCTTTTTCACATACATCTAACATACCAATACAAATAAAGTAAACATATTTCAATTTTACTTATCTTCTTAATAAATTCAGTTTCTAATGCCTTTTATTCTTCTTTTCGAAGTATTTTATAAATGATACTGGATATGGAAATGGCCATTCATAATCATTAGGCACAACTCCATCACATTTCGATTCAAAATAAGAAAACAAAGGAAACCAGACTTTTCGCCTGTGTTTGTCTCGAGCCATCAAAGATCTATTATTAGCAAGGGTGTGGTAATACAGAAACAGACGACTAGTGATATAAAAGGCTATGAACACATCAATTGAATAATGTTCATGTGCGGCAAGAATGAAGAATATTCCAAACAAGTTGGCCACCCAGCTAAATGTGTGTATTCCATACATTCTTCTTGGGGTATCTGAAATTGACAATCAATACAGATATTTTGTGTATATGCCATGAATTTCTGGACAAATTTAACAGGAATCTATAAAATTTGGAAAAAAAGAGAAAAAAGTTTTAAGTATATGCTGTACCTTTCATGTACCGGGTATGACACTGACCTATTTAACCCGCAACAGTATTGGAGTTTCATGCAGACGTAAGATTTTTCAGCCTAGATTTATTTCAAGTTTGCTTCAAACAGTTTTATTCGTTTAAAAGCAAATTCTCATGTGATAAAACAGCAAGATATATGCCAAACAGAAAATTTCTTTTACAAGTTCCATTTCAGCTTCCATCTAAATCTAACAAGATTATTATTATGCATACATTTTGTTACTGAGATAACAGGAAAAAAACAACTGTTAAAATAATATTATGGTTTACTTACATTCTGTAATAAAGAAATTGAGCAGGGTAATACAAGAGGTATGTCCACTGAACATGTAGTCTCCACAAGATTTCACCCCATGTATGGACATTCCTAATCCACTCCATATCTCATATGTGCGTAGTCAACTTTGCATACCAGCTTTCAAACTATAATTAAATTCCAAGATGTGAAATTTCAATGTTTGCAGTATACAAAAGTGCATCTTTTTTTGTTATTATCTTTCACAACCTTTATCAGTTATGTACACAGACAGTTTCCAAGGCAGTATCAATTCTAGACTCAATCAGAAAATGCCAACATTAAACATAAACTAAAAATCATGAGAGGCTCAAATTCAAGATCTTATTTCCTAAAATTCATTATAGCAAAATTAAGCTTCAGTGATGTGCATGGAAAAACAATGCTATCTTTTGCCATAAATCTTTTCCTAAATTTACAATTGTTATGCATAAGTTTAAAAATAACTAGAAACAGAACAAAAACAGAACTGATACCTACTTCGTGATATTTCATCACTCCATGACACAGTAAAATACTACTACAACTAAATGTTATGTCCTAGACATCTTTTGTTGAATTATTGAATCAGAATGTGTTCTAAAAATGTAGATTTTATAACTTAACTGTGAAAGAGCAGCTGCTTTAGGAATAAATGAGTTACTTTTTCACCTTTTGATCACATTGTAAATGCACTCCTGGGACGGACAGGGATGTAATTAACATGGACACACAACGAAGAAGAAATATTGTACCCAACATGGAAAACATACGTCGCATCAGAATAAACCTGAAAAATGACAGAGATTGACATTATAGAAAAAATAGGCTTTCTGTATCTTAATGCTAAAAGATGTTAGGAAAAAGGTTTGTTTCATAAATTCAAATTCTGAAATCTAAAAAGGTAAAAGCAGAAAAAGAAACAGAACATGGAACCAAGCATTATCTAAATTAAACTAGATATCTTTCAATAGGACATGGATGCCCCCACTTTGGCATGAGAAACAAAGACCAATAAATGTATTAAAAATGCATTGATGCTTTCACTTTACCATGAGCTGATCATATCTGCTCATTAAGGTTATTTTATCATCCAAAAACTAAACAAGGCAGCTATATCCCCTGCCGCAGTAAAACATTAGAATGGATAACAAGTGTGAAGAGATAAGGTTAGACCTCCCAATATGACATAGGATAATGACTTCTACAGAAAATGGGCAGCTGCATTTGGACATCACATTTGTAGCAGTTTAAATGCTATGGAGCGGACACAAAATGTGGACTTTTTTAATATATGACCTTTAGGTGTGATCTTGACCTTGGGGTTAGCGACCTAGTTTTAGCGCTCTGCATATTATCGTCTCATAATGGTGATCATTTGTGCCAGGTTATTTTAAAAACTTTCAAGCAGTTTAATAGTAAAGGAGCAGACACCAAATGTGGACTTTTTATATATGACCTTGACTTTGGGGGAAGCGATTTGGTTGTTGTGCTCTGCACATCATCTCATAATGGTGATCATTTGTGCCAAGTTATTTTAAATACTTTCCATGAGTTTGAAAGTTACGGAGTGGACATGAAGTTACTGATGGACAAATGGACAGACAGGGCCATTCCTATAATCCACTCCTTGCTAAGTGGCAGGGGATTAATAAGAAATCAAATATGCAAGTCTTTCTCTGTACACATAAACTGGTAAAAAAAAACTATACCATCTGCAGCTAAAAAAAATTTCCGACCGGAATTCCTTTCTGTAGGAACATCTCCAAATGAAAAAGGTTGTTCATCTCAGTAAGTCTGAGAATATTC
The DNA here is from genome assembly GCA_012932295.1 of Cyclina sinensis. Taxonomy (NCBI): domain Eukaryota; kingdom Metazoa; phylum Mollusca; class Bivalvia; order Venerida; family Veneridae; genus Cyclina; species Cyclina sinensis. The sequence goes on along the minus strand of JAAONU010000001.1, from coordinate 34,302,013 downwards.
TCAAAATGATGCATAAGACTAGAACAAACACAATTTTTCCAATACCTCATTTAATGAAAATAAAAAGACTCACAACTCTGGTTAAGACAGGAGCAAACAAAACTCTTTCCTTCACTACCATCTACTAGTACACACCAAGGTTGTTCAATGATTGAAACTTTGAAGCAAACCTCCAAAAATATCAATGAGAACTTAGACATGCAAGATATAAACTGTACTCTCATGACCCCATATAGTGAAAAATACAAAGGCCCATAACTCCAGTAAGAATCTACAAAAATTAATTCCTATATAACCATCTACAGTCCAAGACTATTAATCTGAGAAAGTCTGAAGCAATAACTCCAAAAGATATATGAGAGTTCATCACACAAGATTTTGGGACATAAAGACATACGGACAATACTGCATCCTACAAAGTGGGACTTAAGAAGGTCTTGTGAGCCCACACTATATTTGGTAAAACTGAAAAATTTTATTCAACCAAAAAACAGGATGCATACAAAGGTTATAAAGTTTACTTGTACCAACATTATAAAAACTTTTCAAGACAAGAGAAATTTTCTAAAACATATATGCCGCAAAATACACCTTGTGGTAGTTAAGCTGTGACAGCCATGTTGTGAATGAAGGGCAGACTTGGAAACTAGACAAAAGCATTCTCTAGATATTGATTGAAAACAGTTTGCTATTCAGTGTCACTGTGGTTTGACCTATGACCTTGTGATCCCAAAAAGAATAGGGGTAATCAACTAGCCATTACCAAAAAGCCTATTAAGTTTGAAGAGGCTAGGCCCAAGTGTTTTCCAGATATTGATCAGACACAGTTTTGCTGTGCAATGTCACTGTGGCATTAACCTTTAACCTGGTGACCTGGAAAACAATGGGGTCATCTAATGGACAAGAACAACCTGCCTACCAAGACTGAGGAACCTAGGCCCAAACAATCTCCGATATTGACTGGAAACTTTCAATGTCACTGTTGGACTTTGACCTAGTGACCTGAAAAAGAATGAAGGCCAACTACATGTCATGGACAACCTGGCACCCAAATTTGATTCACTTTTGCTTAAGCATTCTTCAGATACTGATTGGAAATGTGTCTACTGACTTAAAGACATGTGCATAGCTATATGCCCCCTCATTCCAATGGGAAACAATGTTTCCATTAAATTATAAAAAATGAAAACTGCAGCAAACCATACAGAGAAAAAAATCCACATATACTGTGTAAGAATTGTTTAGCTGATATTTTTATTAATGCTACTGAAATTGGGATATTGGAACATGTCAGATCTACCAACATATTACATACCTGTGCTTGTGAAAGAAGAGTATACAACTCCATACACCAAACAAACTGACTCCAACCAACTCACAAACTTCAAACGCAAAGGGCATGTAAGGGATATTGTCTAAAAATAGATCAGGCAAAGGTGGATACTTCTCTGGGTCTGGTACCCTGTCATGTACAATTGTCATGATAAAAGATGTGGCAAGAAATACTGAAAAAACATAGCAAAAACTAAGAGCTGTCTTGAACAGTTCCTGGGTCAAGGATTTTTCGAATATCTTCCTGTTTGTTTTATAAGTCTCTGAACCTCTTCATCCATCACTTCATCATCATCGTCTGAGTTTGAGTCAATACTTTTCCAACGTCTATAATGCTTCTGGGTTGCATGCACTGAGCTTGCATTCAGTTCCCTAGTAAATGTTCCATCAACAGTGTCTTTGTATTGATGACATGCTGTTTCACCATATGTTGATATCTGCAGTTTCTTTATGCATGCATACAGTCTTTTAATATCACCTAAAATTGTTATTTGAAGAGGTGGCTGCCTTAAATCATTCTCCTGAAGTGCCAACAAGGCAGGCCCATCAATTCTGTGTTTTTCAGACAGAAGAGACACATAAGCATGGAAACTGTTTTCTTCCAACCAGGTACCAACATCCTCACAAGTCCACTTTTCTACATCTTGTTCCTGCATTTCTGAGTCTCCTTAAAAATAAAGACAACAAAAGTAAAGTTAGCCATGTAGACAACAAACAAGAAGACACACATTCAATTCTGAAAATTGATGTGTAAAAGAAAAAATAATAAACAGTATAATCCAAGTCTGTTGCAAGATCACCAATCCTATTTTCAAAAGTTTCCAAGTATTAAAATCAATATAGAGATCCCCTATCCATAAAAACCTGTTCAGTAGTAAGATTGTGAAGGAAATGTCACAAACTCTAATCAAATCTCCATTTAGTTTTTTTTTCAACACTTTAAAATTCATGAACCTAGCACTGATGCTTTAAGGATTTATATATGCATCATAATCACACATACATTTCACAAACTCTGTTTCCACAGCAATGACAAATTAGATCAAGGAAATATTAGAACCAATGTGCATTGTCTTAGTATTGCTTTTTATCCTATCACTAGTAACAATTCTGAAGTGATAACAAGGTGCCGTATATTTTGCTTTATTTAAGGCAGCTGGTCAAGTGATCTTGATATACCGGTACCTTTACTTTTTCATATGATCAGCACCATCACTTTTCATCAAACCTTTACCCACATAGCTCTTGCATTTTGTTTATTCTTTTTTTTTCGGTAAAAAGCAAAAGAAAGTATGTGACAGATAAAAAGAATAATTGGTTGGAGTTGTTGATGGAAAAATTTATCTGCCTCAGCTCCAAACTTTATCCTGGTTTGCATTCCGCTCATCAGTATAAATTCCTTTGCCTTGCCACATAACTTTCTCCATCCAATACACTGAACTATTATTCTCCACCTGGGATCATGAATCTTGCTTCTAAAATTGATGATTGGTAACAGGATTTTGTTTTCTGTGTCACAGTCTAGTGCATACTTTCCTATAATTGTATAAATACAACCTCTGACAACTGCGTCAGGGAATAGATTCTTTGGCTCAGTGGTTAGAGTGTTGACCTTCAAGTGCTAAGATCAGAGTTTAAATCCCGCTCTGGGTTGTGTATTCTAAGATGCATTGCATCTTTCTGTTACAGGCTTTCATGTTTGTAAGATGGGGGCTCTTCCGGGATTACCTCTCCTGGACTTAGTTGTAAAAATTAAATAAAAAACAATCTTTCAAGATTTCTGTCTGATCTTCTGATTAAAAAATACACAACACCATTCATCATCATAAATGATGATTTTTCTACAGAGGGGATGTGTAACGGTCTAGTGCATACCTTCCTATAATTGTATAAATACAACCTCTGACAACTGCATCAGGGAATCGATATTTTGGCACAGTGGTTAGTACTGGCCTTTGACGCACCAAGATAAGAGTTTGAATTCCACTCTGGGTTGTGTATTCTAATTTGCATTGCATCTTTCTGTTATGGACTTTCATGATCTGATAGGCAGTAGACAGATAAATACATGCAGAGTAGATGTTTTAATTGGAGCATTTATCTGTGCTGTGCATTCTACAGGAAAAAGGTTCAGTAGACGTGTTTGGTTACACAAACAGAGAGTTCGCTAAAAAAACAAAAAACAAATGGAATGTATGTCCAAAAGCACGAACACTAAAGTTACTAAAACCAAACAAACAAATGCAATGGGTGTGTAAGAGTAGCTGTTAACACTGGAGTCATTAAAACAACTAACAATTGCAATGGGTGTCCTCAAGCAGGGGTCAACACTGGAGTCATTAAAAACAACAAACAAATGCAATAGATATCCATGGCCAAGTGTTATACGAGTCACTAAAGACGAAAGCATATTTTCAGTCACAGCTTGGATACATCTGCACAGCAACCAGATGATCATGTTGTAAACAGTTTACCAGAAAGAAACTGAAGACAGATCTCTAAATTCTTATGGAATTTATTCCACTATATAAACTTGGTAAAAAATAATCTTAGGTCCTTGAGACAGTTGGCAATACTGATCAAATCTGACACATCTTGTTCAACTTTGAATAACTCAAACTTATCTCAAAAGGTTTCCACCTATAAGCAAGACATGTCTGAAAAACTTTCAAGCTATCACAATTTTTTAATGACTGAGGTTCAACATCATAGTGACAAGACAACTTTCTCCAAATAGACTTGGACCCATGTAAAACTTGTCCTATCTTCAGACAACTTGTCCCATGTATCAGATAGGGGTGTTATTATTAGGTCTATTTTGAATATGAGTTAAATAATAGTATACTTGTTCAACACTGAATTGAATAATCAGAGGCCCATGTGATATTGCCAAATCAGTATACTCTAGCATAACCACAACTGTTGAAATGAGGTAGAAAACGGACACAAATTGGGCCGAACATTTTGCACACCCCCCCACCCCCAACCTAAAATCCTGGATCCACCCCTGTGTATGGAAAGTGTTATACCAAATATCCTATGTTAAGAACTTTTAATGGTATGACAAGCCAACAAAACATTAATACTTATAACTGTTAAGTTAAATAATTTTTCATGATGCAAGTACTTTTAATGAATCCTGAAAGGAAAAAAAAGACACAAACAGCAATTAGGTAAATATACATTGAAATTTCACTGTCACTAAGGATGCCTCAGTTTGATGACTAATAAAGCAAAATGAGTTTGAGCAAGGAATGGCTTATTTTTATATATGGGGCTAGCTGTCAAAAAATGGGACAAGGTCTTTTCCGGGGGGCAAAGTCTGTTTTGGCGCAAGGTGCCCAGCATTCAATGACTTCATTAAAGCTACTACAACACAGAATGTCAGACGAAGTATACCACAAGCATACCAGAACAAAGCGTACCACTTTCCTGGATGAAGCATAGCTCATATGAATTATATAGTAAAACAAGAGCTGTCAGTGGAGACAGCACACTCGACTATTTAAGTACTGGACTGTTAAGAAAGAGATAACTATTAAAAAGCAATTTAATTCAACATCTATAGATATATATACAAGAATCTTCCCCATGGTAGATGAAATATCATATGATGTTTATTAATCCCTCAAGAAATAAAGAAGTGATAGTAAATTATTACAATTTTTAAGGAAAATTCTAAGTTTAAAGGGAGATAATTGTAGAAATATGGGTGCTAAAGTTATGAACCTTACCATATATGATGTGGGTGATAATAAGGAACATTTTTTGAAGTTTGAAGTAAATCCCTCAAGAAATAAAGAAGTTACAGTAAAAAAATATTTTGCTGCACAAAATTTTAATCAGAAATCTGGACGTGGATGTGCACACTAGTGTGAGTAAGACAGCTCTCCATGTACAGGGTGTTTAAAAATATCTGATACCATTTCACTGTTTGAAATCATTTGAAATATGGAAAGTACCACAAAACAGACATCACTCAGTGATAGGCAGAAAAAATTAAGTTTTATTTGATTTATAACATCAAAAGGATTATATAAAATGCTCATCCCCATGCACATTAACAGAAAATGGTCAAATTTACAACAGGTGCTCGTGATGACGTACTTTCTGATGCAAAACAGCGTCTAAATACTTCTTGAAGTTATTGATGATGGATGAGCATGTGGAAATGTTTCTAATTTCACACTTGATTGCTACTTTCAACTCTTCTGTCGATGACGATGAAGGGCTATACACTTGCTAGTTAAACGGCTTTAATATAAAAATAACATAGTTACAAAGCACACCAGACACAGAAAAAATTATTTTCACTTTGAAAACATTAAATCAAACTCATCAGTCTGTTTTCTGAATAACACAAAGCATTACTCTCAAACACTTGCCAGTATATACCTTAGGCTATATCAATCATGACAATACCCATGAAAAGCTACCTGTATTAAAATCATTGACAGGTGATTATTAATTATCACTTCTTGGAAGATTATCTATATCAGACAATACAGGTGAAAAAGTATCATGTATGCATTTTACCTAAATCAGATCAATGGTTAATGTGCACAGAATTCAGATTAATTGAATTTAATTGAATTTAATTGACAATTAAATGAAGAATTTCACAAAGTAATTAATTAATTACAATTAAAGTAATTGAGTTTTGGCTCAATTAACAATTATTTTTAATTATATGATTTTTCATACTTAATTGTAATTAATTAAATTATAATTGTAATTGTACCCATCCCTGCTTGAGATATCCCCAAAGAAAAAAATCCAGAGGGTTTAAGTCAGGAGAATGAGGGGGCCATATATTGGCTGTCCTGTAAGACATAAAGTTTGTGCCAAAAGTTTTTTCATGCCATGAAATGACTTCATCTGAAGTGTGAGGCATAGCACCATCTTGCTGGAACCATAGACTCTTGAAGTCAACACCTCTTCTTTTTAATTCAGGCACAAATCTCTTCTTTAAAATGTCCAGGTAGCAAGCACCATTAAGCATCTTCATCACCATTTTCGTCTTCGAAAAAAAAACGGATCAATAATGCCTGATGAACTCAAAGCTGCCCAGACCGTTACCTTCTCTAAATGTAAGGATCTTTGCATCAATCTAATGACTGTAACTGGTGAAAAACTTTCATAATGTAGCTTAACAACTTCTGCACACTTTTCTATAGGCAATGCCATCTTGAAAAATATTACTTGTTTTGTTGACATCATTTAACATGTCACGACGTCTTATTCTCACATTTTTGGCATCACCTAAAATTTTATTATGTTTTTTTTAGAATGATATAAAAACTTGCTGGACCATTCAATATCTATGCATTTCACATTATTGTATAATGGTAACAGGTTTTATGAAACACCCTGTACTTCATAATGTAGTGGTTCATTTCAATAAAGATTTAAATCATCATCAATTTAATGAAACGTATTTCAAATATGTTTCCTGTCAAATAAATGTATTGTATTAAGTATTTTCCGTACTGTTTTTTGAAATTGTTTAAATGCAAATTGTATTTTGATTTGAATAAAAGTTGAAAACATTGTACTGATAACATGTTGTTCTTTTTCAAATTGTTCTGATATTATCTGTATTAATATCATAAAGGGTTTTCATTAAGAGGCAGAAGGCGGGTATTTTCCCCTGCTATTTTGAGATCTTCACCCGGCTACTTTTCTTAAAATCAGGCTTAATTTATTACAGACTGGCTGCAAATCACGTTAAACCGAGGTCCCATGTATCAGTGCTATACACTGAGCTTGCAAAAGAACCAGGGGTGTCTCTGGAATGGGATGCTTGTTGTATCTTGCACAACCCCCACAACTAGTCAAAATAATTCAAGTTACGTCTTGAGCAAATTTTGAGATATTTTTGTAATTGGTCAGAATCTCGCTATAATCTGGAGGCGAGGTATTGACCCATACAAAAAATTACACAATTTCTCGACCTGCATACAGTTAGTTGGACTATCTCCTCAACATAAAATAACTAATCTCTTCAGGGGGCGTCGGTCATATAGGCAACTGGTACTGAAGATAAATAAGCTCAAATAGATAGACAAATAAGATAAAATGTTGTTCTTTGTCATTTTGCTTAAATTTGCTCTAAAAACCAAATTACCAATTTATTGTGTTTGTTTGTCGCAAAAGTGTAATTTAATTGTTATAAGTGCATTACATTACAATTACAATTACATGAATTTTCACATTGTAATTAATTAATTACAATTAAATTTGAAAAAATAATTAATTACAATTAATTATTTTCTAGTTAAACTGCTTTAATATGAAAATGACATAGTTACAAAGCACACCAGATACAGAAAAATTTATTTTCACTTTGAAAACATTAAATCAAACTCATCAGTCTGTTTTCTGAATAACACAAAGCATTACTCTCACCAAACATTGTTCAAGCTGTTCACAATGCCTTGTTACATTTAACAAACATGAGAGCTTCAAAGTTTTTGTCACTCATATTACATCGATCAGGACGAAAAACTTTGCCTGCAATAGAGAACAGTCTCTCCACTGGTGCAGATGAGGCTGGTAGAGCCAGATATTGAATTGCAAGCTTGGACATTGTTGGCAGTGTAACTTCATTTAATCACCAATATGTAAGAGGGTCAGACTCGTATTTTTCACAGTCTTCTGCTAGATATTTTTCCAGCACTGCGTTTATTCCAGAGGCATGTCTCTGGCACTTAGGTGTCTGTGGAATGAAACTGAAGATACAGGATTCTGTTCTTGGCTTTTTAGGTGGAGGAGAGACATCATCGGTAGAGTGTTCAAAAGAGTTAATCTTTCCATGTAATTGTTCTATATATACATTCCTTTCGTCCTCTTTCAAACACCACGTCAGCTTAAACCTAGGATCAAGATCACCAACAAACACTTGCCAGTATATACCTTAGGCTATATCAATCATGACAATACCCATGAAAAGCTACCTGTATAAAAATCATTGACAGGTGATTATCAATTATCACTTTTTGGAAGATTATCTATATCAGACAATACAGGTGAAAAAGTATGCATTTTACCTAAATCAGATCAATGGTTAATGTGCACAGAATTCAGATTAATTGAATTTAATTGAATTTAATTGACAATTAAATGAAGAATTTCACCAAGTAATTAATTAATTACAATTAAAGTAATTGAGTTTTGGCTCACAAATATGTCAATGTTATTGACACTATCTAAATGGCCAGCAATTATAAAATAATTTACTAAATAATAATAAAGTGGTTAGCTTCATCCAAAACTGGTATGCTTGTGCAATGGTATGCTTTGTCCGGCATCGACTACAACAGTTTAGTAAACGTGATTCGAGAATCATTTTCAGGAACAGCTACACTAGTTGGAAAAGTTTATGCCAACAGTCAATGAACCAGTTCTGGTCTACTTTTGATTTTTCATCTGCATGCAACTTGAAAGTTGAATTTCTTGAAAATGTTATGGTATATTTTATTAGATAAATTGTTACTTCTTATTTTTGGACCACTTCAAGTTAAATATGATTTAAAGAAGAATGTACATTTCGCCGGAATTCAATGTACACAAACAGACCAGTTCCGTGACCTTTGAACCAGTTTAGAACACAGCACCACCAATGATATAATTTTTAACCTTTGTTATTGCGGGTTGTCTCAAAATACTATTAATCTGCCAAAAACTTTGTATGCAACAAATTAGTCATGTATGTCCTGTTTGGGCTATTTTAATACTAGATTTCTACTTAGAGTTGAATTTCTAATTCAAACCAACAAATGATGATAAAATAAAAAAACTATAAAACAAATATACACTTAAACAGTCAATTGAAGTTTTTTTTTAATTTCTTGAATAAAAGTACAATGTAACATGTATAACATAAACTCCCTATCAACAGAAAGTCTACTGTTAAAAATTCGACACCCAAACAATTGAAGGGGTGAACCGGAAGTGGTCATGCTTGTAACCACGTACCAAACCCGATTTCTAACTTATTTAGAATTGTCAACATGACACTGCAATATCTATCGTTAAAATACATATTTTTACAGATATCAAAACCAAATTTATTTATATTGCTTACATTTTCAGGCAATTCTTTCTATTGATTTAATCAGCACGCATTTAGACCACCATTACTGCGCTCTATTTTTAAGAATGCTTGTATCAGGGCCATTTCCAGCTATTTTGGGAAAAGGCCCCTGACTTCAATTAGGAAAAAAAATGCGGCATTTGGGAAATTTTGACGAGATTTAGAAGTAATAAAAACGTAAAGAAACTACCTTGTTGTAGATGACTTTATTCATGATGGCATGAAGTTAAGGTTAAACCTGTCAAGGACTTCAGCTCAGAAGACTGAACATTTTAAAATGTTTACTCTATAACAACGCTCAGAAGATTTACTGTTGTGCGACATCTTTTATGTTTCGTGAAATCCGATGACATGTAACCGGTAATTATAGCTCATAGCGAAAAACTCCGAGTGTGCCGAAACGTAAATCTAGGTCATAGCTACTGTGTGGCTATATTCTGCCATTATTAATCGGATTACCGTTTTTTTATTTTTTTCATCTTTCTTGGAATTTTTTTTTAAATTGGGAAAAAAGGAGGTTATTTTAGATTGGGAATGGGGCCGAATATCGGCCCCTGGTGATAGGGCAAAATGGACCTGTTGTTGCAAATATTCATGCGTAGAGTGACTTTGAATGTTTTACATCACAGCGGAAAGTATTTATTTTACGGGGAAAAAGATCATACTTCATGACCATACCAAAATCTTGCCGACTTTTGCAAGAATCTTTCCAAAATTATCAAAAAATACGCGAAATGGACCGGAACTAGTATCGGTCCGGAACTGGTTCATCGACTGTATCCTACTTAGAAGTTTAGAAAACTAAAAATACATTCAAATCATGTACTGTAACTCTAAATCAAAGTCTTGTGGGACAAAACGAACTGAGCTGTGAAAAAAAATTATCCAAACTACAGCCGTCCGAAATAAAGCCGTATGTCGCGAAAACTAATTCTTTCTACCGAGAAACCCGCATTACAAAATAACGTTTCTAATCATTACTATAATGAGAATGTATGGTTTTAAAAAACATTGGAAAATTGTTCGCTGACATGATACTTCAACTTACTTAACAGCACCGCAATATATTTCTGGACTTTGATCGCAACATGGAAAAACGCCGTAGCATTCCAAATATTAAGACTCTTTTCTCACGTTTGCTGTGAATTAGAGATCTTTACATCTGGATAAGAAATTTTGAAGCCTCACACTGGGTATCTTTTCTGGTGTGAACAAAAGCCACAAGCAGGCTTGTACACTTGTTGTTCCTGAAAAATAGGATACAATCGAAACACTAGGAAACTTTACTGGAGTAGAACAGAGCCTCAATTGGGGTCCCGAGTTGAAAAAGTAAAAACTTTAAATATGCAGATGCAAAGTGGAAGAACTTTATAAAAAAAATGCTCGAATACCATGACCTAATTGACACAGAGATAAACGAGTAGCAATGTATTCGAATGTTAGGTCCTCTTACTATTTCTTATAAATATTCCTTAAAATAAAGCTTATCTTATCTACCTATGTGACGGCTTACAGATGCTTCATCCCTAACCATTTTTTCCAGATACACCCCCCCCCCCCCCCGCACCTCACCCCGACACTTCACCCCACCCCCACTTTCATGTTTTGTTACTTTTATTCTTAGGTGTTAATTGTTATATGTATTTGTGTATTTTGAGTCGTTTAGCATTTTTAATGGTTTTGTTGTCTAGGCACATACAGAATTTGGTGTTCGGCTGAGAATAGGGTCATTACATAAATGTCTCTGTTGATATCAATAAATAGTTTCAATTTTGTTGTTTAACTAGTGCAACGTGCAATTGTTGCAAAGAAAGGTTCTCAAAATATAATTACCTGTAACCTTAGTTTAACAATTCCTTTAAAATATATAGCTTTAGTTTTCTTTTTAGGTAAATATCATTTATTATATCAGAATAGTTACCACACGTTTTATTCAATACAGTAAATGCCATCCCTTTCACGTCTCCTTTAATCTCTTATTAAGGACACATTGTCTGTATTGGATGAAAGACCAATACAATTATGTATGTATTTAATTGCCAGAAATTAAAGATGTTAGTTATTAAGTATAGATCTGAAATATTTGCAATTTTAATTCAGAGGTCCGGTGCAAAACTATATTGTGTGAATGTGAAAATTATACTTTTGACACTTCTATACACTTATTGTTACCTTTGTTTCACTTGGGACAGTATATGATTTTTATTTTAAATGATGACAATGAGGAATGTTTTCATTTTTTATATAAACCACCCATAATCATAGTAGTAGGCAATTTAATAATTTTCTTTAGGAATGTAAGATAATGGTAAGTTAGCGGATGAGTAAGGTGGTTTTAAAAGGAAATAAAGTACTCTCCACTAGTTTCATTGAAACGGGACATAAACTTAAAATCTACAGTAATTATCAACGCAAGATTTTACAAACAGCATTAAAGTTTAGGAAAAGGCTTAAAGAGTCTGGTGTATCTCGTACAGGCCATAGAATAGTTTTACTCATATTTTTCTTTAAAGAATTATTTCATTCAAACCAACAGAATGAACATTGATTCTAAGTGAAAACAAGGGTGCTTATTTTCTCCTTTGTTTTTTTTTTTCTTTTTAATAATCTACAATTTTTTTGTATCTTTTACGTTTAGATAATGATGTGAAAGTAGATGTAAAAAACAGCGTATCTTGGTGATATATATATTTTTTTAATTTTAACTGAAATTGCTAAAGATTTACAAAAAATATCAGCCGCTTTGTCGGACTGGTGTTCAAGAATTGACATATGCTTAACAAAAGTGAGTGTAATGCGGTTCATTTCTATACGTCTTCTTTTCAACATTCTGTTTTCATATTAAAGTGCGGCAAAGGCTTAGAATACCAGATAATGACAATTAAAAAGACCTAGTTGTTTATAGATTACTCACATAGGTATGATTATTAAGGAACATGTTTATTTTAGGATGACGGCAAAACCGTAGTCCAAAAATTTAGTTTCCCTTTGGTTTATTGCCCAGTTAATGTAAATCGTGGAATAAAGTTATGTCTTGGGGACATATATGGAACACGGGTTCGACTACAATCATTAAACGGGTTGCATTCTTAGCCGAGTCTAAGGCTTAAATAGCATATTAAAATAGTTATTTTTCAATCGTCCATTTGACTTGTACAGCTCTAGAGCTGCCTATAATTATGTTTCAGGGTATATAGCAGCTGATATGAAAATTAGCATAGACAATTCCTGTTTATTTTATACCCTTTTTTTACATCGATTTGACAAGTTTTTGCAAATTATAATAACACCGCTAGAGGACTGCTGTACATAGAACACTGCTTCCTATATATCTTTTTAAGTTAATTTATCATTGGTACCGGTTGCTCTTATGTCCGTCACCTCCTAGCAGAGTTTAGTTATTTTAGGTTGAGGGGGTAGTTGGAACATTGCTTTCCACATAACGTTTAAGTAGGCAATGTGTGTCCCAAGTGACAGATGATAAGTACGCAATAAAAAAAATATTGTCATTAATTACATTTTATACGAATATGGATTAAATTATAATTAAAAAAATATCAACATGGGTGAATTCTTTCTGTGGGGTCTACATTACACGAGGATGTTTAATTTTAAAGACCTTTCAGCATGCAGTTTTAAAATGAACAACGAAGAGAACAAAAGCAGGTTGATATATATGTATTGTTTCCTTTTTTGGGTGTCATTTATTGATATATAAAGTAACATTGAAGTAATTTTAATGTTTTTATTTACAAAAAAAAGTATTATCAATAAATAATATTATATATAATATCTAAAAATAAACGTTAAACCCCATTTTTTTCAAGTTTGCATTTTGTTCCCATCTATCTATTTGGGTTTATTTATTGTCGGTACCGGTTGCCAATATAGCACTGATACACACGACCATTGTAAAGCGTAAGTGCAGGAATCTGGGAACAGAACTCGTGACCTCTTGATTAGCACCATTCTACAGACATTCAGAATGAATTTAATTGAATTGTATAAGAGATACAAAATAAATCAGAAGACAATTTTTCTTCCGCTATGCATGATTGAGGGGACAGTAATTTACACTGTTAATCTAATAATCACACCAAACTTATCGAATCTTATAACATATTGCGCCATCATTTTCATGGCCTGATCACGGTTTAAAGTTAAGTTCAGAGAATCACACTTTTAATTAAAGGCTAGACTTTTCAAACTGTTTAAAATATATAAATACCAAAGTTCCAATTAACAGTTCATAGTTTATTAATGTCTCATCCATATACAACATAAAAATATTACACAGTAAAAGAACACAAAATATGTTCAACATACAGTTAAAAAACAACAACATAAAACAATGTATATGGTCATTCATTATAGAATTATAGGAGACAATAAATTGTTACTAAAGTGCACTAAAATATCCAGATTATTTACACATAAAATGTGCTCTTTTTTCATAAAATACTATAGCAGGCTTTGGCTACAGTTCTTATAATTGACTCATTTGACATCAAAAATATAAATTTCTGTGTCTCATTTAAAGTGGTGAATGACTCATCAACTCTCTGTGCTATATTTAGGACATCTGTTTCAATATCATTATACACTGGGCAGTTCAATACAAAATGAATTTCATTTTCCACGGCATTTAAACAAAAGGGGCAAATTCTATCGTCTTCTGGTAGATGTTTATACCGGCCAGTTTCAATTATAATTGGAGCAGTTCCACACCTAAAGTTAGCAAATGCCGCCCTATGTTTGAATGCCATGCTAGTATTACGATATTTTTCTACACAAAATTCATACGTAAATAACCTGTATGTTCGTAGTTTACTTTTACCTGTACCAAACCTTGAAGTATTTGACTGAGTAATTTTTTTCCGGTCATTAATAAACAATCTCATACCATTTTCACTTATTCTTTTCATAAAGTAGAACTAGCTGAAAGTACTGTTCATATTACAAAACATTTCACAATCATATTTCGTGAGTATATCAATGACTCTGTAACACCAGTTTTCACATCTTGTACAATTAACAAAGGACTACCAAAAAGTAGTTTGATTAATACAAGTATTAATAATGTTACGGTAATGCTTAGAGCTAAAATACCGGATGGAGTTCTTTTTTTACTCAAACTGCATTTTCATGATTCTTTGGCTCTAAGAACTTCTTTTTGTCTCTTTCCATGATTTCCGGGTTTAATATAGTAACATCGCATATACTGATATATAATCCTGATAGTAACAATATTGATATTGTCATGGTATTGCTTAAAGCTAAAATCTCGAATGAAGTTCTATTAACTCGTTTACTAAATAAACTGCAATCTTATAACTCTATGACTCTTTTAAATTCACTTATGGCTTTGTCAATGATGTCCGGGTTTTCTCGCACGGCTGTATTTTGTGTCAGCTGTAAAGCTTTTTTTCAGGAGCTGAATAACCTTTTTCCTCTAAAGCAAATACAATTATTTACATACATGTAAAAGTTGAGAGGCTCTTGTTAATATAGATACCAAATTCATGACTCTCTCTCTCTCTCTCTCTCTCTCAAAAACAAAAAAACAACAACAAAACATTTATTTGCAAAAATCGGCAAACATATTGCCTTTGGCAAATTTTACATTCAAAGAAATATCGTGAGAAATTTCGTGATATATATATAGCACATGTACTAAGGGTCTTATAGCCCTTTCCATTATTTCCGGAAAATCACTATATTGCTCCAGGGTTTTACATTTTGCCACGTTTCACTCTGTATCTCATAATGTAGTTGAACGAAATATGTATCCGCGGGTATCCGACAACTCCGCCCGAGACCATACCACACCCAGAATAATAGTACAACCTGGGACTTACTAATCCCTGGTACAACACAAGCTCTGAAGAGTTTGAGCCGACAAGATAGTAACCATATTACGTGTCAATAACTTTTTCAACTGACGGGTAACCTTATCAAGTATTGGTTCGTAAATGAAAAACTAGGGATACAGTCTAAAATCTCCTCGTCTTTGAAAGGGTAAACCCGCACACCGCATAAGCCTTCGGTGACCTTGAGCTGAAGAATAAGGAAAGAACACAAACAGAAAAAGTAAAACGGTTTGATATTTTAGTGTTAAATATGCAGCATGTATTTATAGAAACGTTGTTCAAAGGACGAGATTTTCATCAATAGTGTAATGAAAGCATGATTTAATAACGTTAATTATGGTGATAGGTTTATTGCTTCTTGCAACATGCAGCGTGTTGAGTCAGAATCAAAACAGCGTTCAAATCATAATCAAGGGTTTACATTCAATCTAATTTTCTTCCTGTATTACTTGTGAGTGCTCTTTTGAAAGCATTCTTAAAATATGGCATGGATATGATTGGTGACTATGTGCGATTCCAGGAACTGGAAGTCTGGAACAGATCTCTAACATAATGATAATCTAGCCCAACAAATTGTGCGCCAGGGCTTTTTATTATATAGACGGTGGTCGCCCTTTGTGCACAACCCACATACATTTCAAACCAATGGGGAAAGTTTTGCTTCTATGTGTATATGCCAGCAACCAGAATCTAGTCGCTAACTTTGACGACTTCAAATATATATTTACACTCGATATTTCTTGAAAAAAATACATACCTGTAAAGCTTATTCCAAACTGAATCAATGTAAGAGAAATAAATATGAAAATTTTATGTTTTTTATGCATTACACTTATAAACTCTATACATGTCAACATGGTATTGTTGGACACCACTAAAACTCTACCTGACTGCAGTTTATCGATCGGTTATATTTTTAAAACCTCGATTTCCGACACAGTTTTGAATCTAACTGGTTGAGACATATAGGCCGACATCTCTGTAATATCAGTTTGTAAAACGGTCGGTCTTGCAGTTGAAATATTCAGACTATAACATAATCTAGACACAATATTGCGACTTCAGGCAGGATGCTGCCTTCACCGTTTACGTCTCAACCAGAGATCACCACAATAGTGGGGGAAAATGGATTTTGTGAAATTTCTATTTCCCAACTGATAAATTCATTTTACTCTTGTACATTTGGAAAATTATTGATATATTTTATTCTGTTTGAATCTGTTCCACAAAACCCCCTAAAAAGCAAAAAGATGCTTTTAAACCTACATTAGTCTCTTGTTTACATCAGATGGAGGTGTACCCGCACTGAGAAAGCAATAGCCTATGAAAACAGTGCTCCATTTTAAACTTTCAGTAAACCGTTATGAAAGCTGTACATGATAAACTAATTTTGTACGTGTAATTGGCATTAGAAAATTGTCGCTTTAAAATTAGGATAGATTTACCGCCTGTAATGTCAATTCACAGTATAGGGTTCACATACAGTAGTAAAATGTTTACATGTACCTCTGCAGCCATTTTTCCAATAATGGATTTTAGCGTGTTTAATCTGTTTCATCAAACTTAATTGATACATACATCATCTGAAGCAGAAAATTTAACTCTTTCACCACATGTATAATTTTTGCTCATATGTTTCATAGTTTATGTGCAGATTGGTGCCCAACAGATTTTGTTGGGCATTACATACGCAAAGAAGGAAAAATTTCCACCACATTTTGAGTCCTTTCTGGTTTGTACTCTGAAGGCTGATACCAACCATTCAAAAATTAGCAAGATATTCATCTTTTTGAATACAGTTATTCAGACTAGTCTCACTATATTGCCTCCAAAGGTGAACCGATTTTACAGGTCGACATTTCATAGCTGTTCACTTTCTACATCTCACTTTGATCTACAGCTGATCAAGAGTAATAATCCAGTCAAATGCGGTTGGGCACATACTAACCCTCATTTGTCCCATATTTTGCAGAGTTTACTACAAAAATGATGATGTTAAGATAAAATATAACATTAATCATACCAGTTCCTTTCATCTGAGAAAAAAACACACAGATGATATAAACTGAAACACTTGTAGTCTATCTGTTTATCCACCATTTTATTTAAAGTTTGGCATTTGAAATTCCTTGATGTTGAACACAATAATGTGATAGTTGCCGAGGAAATTACCCTAGGTGTTCCTTTTGCAAGATTTTAACTCGGTTATATGCAGTTTTAAATTAAGCTTAAAGGTTAAACAACTAAAAAATATCAGCTCTATAACAGTGGTTCAACACTTCAAACATAATAAATTAGACTAGACATAATCATTGCCATCATTGTACCCTTAAAGTTTTTCTTCAACAGTATCAGAAATAATTACATGACAAGAAACAGAATGTGATTCTATCCTTTCTTTTGATAATTAAATTGTAATCATACTTACTAGTTTTCTTTTTGACTTAGTTCTGGCTGCCAAAGCGTGAACTGGTATAATTCAATAAACTATTTTTCTATGTCATTTCAAAGCAACTCCCCCACTTCCTTGGAAGTTTCATTTAAAATGACATTATTATACATTACTGGCAATTATTGGGTGTTTGAGGGGATAAGTAAAAAAAAGTGTTTGATCATAGGTGTAGATTTAAAAGAACCGTTTTTATTCTTCTTTTCATTTACACATTATTATTTTGCTATTTTTTTAATGACCAGCAGTACTCTAAATTCTAGAGGTGCGCGGTATTACCGGTATACCGGTTACCGTGGTAAAAAGTCTCGCGGTATGATGCCACGGTATTATCACAGAAAACCGGTATTTTGTCAGAATAATCCTTTTTTGTTTTACACTTCGAAACATTCTCAGGGTTTCCCATTTAGCGTCCAAAAATAAACAGTTCTCTTTGATTCTGTTTATGATAGTTATATAACCGAGTTGACAGTCAGCTCTACTCCATACTGTCTAAGCCTCACTCTTCTCTAAATTGGCCGGTGAAATGTATAATGAAGTATTTTAAGGTCAATTAAAAGACGATCTTGAGTCATAAAACTTGTCTGACATATTTGTTTTAAATCGATCTAGCAGAAATGGTCACATAAGACCGATGAACGTACTGCAGTATGGCCGGTTTAACAATTAGTTTCGTCGGGTTAATTTTAATCAAGCGTGCCTGGTGTTTACATGAAAACAATATGGCGTCGCCCTAGGATTTCACGCTGATGAGAAATGAAAAGGCAAAATCTTTTTAATTTACTAGTCATTTACTTTGTTCTAGTCAAAATGTTCTTATTTTTAATAAATTCAGTATTGTTGACCATTTATCATCATTTTCATCAACCAATATATAGCTGGACGACACATAGATAAGATTGGGGTATACCGTGGTATTTACTGCGGTATCTTGTAAATACCGTGGTATACCGCTGTATGTTTTTTGCTCGCGGTACCCTGCTTTACTAAATTCCATTATAGCTATTAACATCCAAGTTGTTATTTGTTTGTAAATAATTACGTTATTTAACTTATTTACCTTCTTACAATCATATTGTTTTTTAAAAAGTAATAAAATTCAGTTCAGTCTCTTATTCAAAAGAGTGAACTAAAAACAGACATCAATTTCTAATTCATATTTTTTTTTCACAAATAGTGGATTTTCATTGTTGATATTTTAATAATTTCATTTGGCGATATTCCTCTTAAATTTCATAGTTTATCACAGAAATAATCCTATTATTACTTATCTCTTTTAAAAATCCTTATTACCAGAACGTTCAATCCATTTGTTATGTAACATCATTTTACCAAACTTGTATTTAACCGAACTTACCAGCACCCAATAAGAAAACAAGAACATTTCCACAATTTAAACAAATTATATATTTTGGGTTATAAATGAATAAGTATTAAGGCTGTAATGAACATCCAAGCTCTTGACAGATAGTGTTTTAATCAAGAAATTTGAGCACAAATATTCACATGAAATACTAGGTTACCTGATTAAAACATCCTATCTGTATTCCAAATTAAATTTGACTGTTATGTTTCCTTATTATTGTCCACTTTTGTTAAGTAACAAAATTCATGCTGCTTATTTTGGAAAGTTTTCAAACTGTTTAGTTTCTTGTTTCAGATAAGAAATGGCCCCTCCAACTTACGCAGATCTTGGAAAAGCTGCCAGGGACTTGTTCAGCAAAGGATATAGTAAGTAAACTGAATTATATGGTGTTAAACCTTTTAAATGTACTTTGTTGTATTTACAAACTAAGCACTTGTCAGAATGTTTGATACACACAGATAGTACCAGTCCAGCTGTGTAAGTCTGAGTGCTAGTTACATGGATCTGTAACTGATTGTCCCAGGGATATTATCTGCATACAATAATAGATAAACATAATATTTAATTCATTATGTTGAAGAAAATGGCATTTGTTCCTTCCTAGTTTCAATCAGAGAAAATGATTCAGTTAATAAAAAAGTGCAAAGCAGACAAGTGTTTGAAATGTTCAAAACAGTAACTTTTTATTTTTTTAATGGAATCCATAAGCTTGTTTGGCTGGAAAGCTGAATATAGATTTGATGTGATGATAAGTATGAATTCCTTAGGATTTGTTTGGTTGAAACAAAAACAGTGTCATTCATCTGAGACTGAAACACTATGCTAGTTCCTATTGAAAAACAGACAAGAAACTGTAAGACTTAACTTCATTCATTGTATATCAGATTATGGAACAAACAAAATTGAAGTGAAGACAAAGACTGACAGTGGTGTCAAGTTCACAACAAAAGGAACCCATAACAGTGAGACTGGTAAAGTAGGTGGTGAGCTCCAGACAGAGTATAAATGCAGTGATTACGGTAAGTAAAGTGACAGTAAATGCAGTGATTACGGTAAGTAAAGTGACAGTAAATGCAGTGATTACGGTAATACCGTAAGTAAAGTGACAGTAAATGCAGTGATTACGGTAAGTAAAGTGACAGTAAATGCAGTGATTACGGTAAGTAAAGTGACAGTAAATGCAGTGATTACGGTAAGTAAAGTGACAGTAAATGCAGGTAGCCTTCATATAACTTCTGTCATTTTATTTCTGTCAGGTTTTAAATGCTTGAAAAAACTTTTTTTTTGATGAATATTTGTCTTTATAGGTTGAAAGTTGTAAAAATGAAAAACTGTTGACTATGTTAATTCCTTTACCCTGTCAACAGGGAGTTTTTTATGGCTCCGAAGGGAGGCATATTGTTTTTGAACTGTCCGTCCGTCAGTCCATCCGAAAACTTTAACATTTGCAATACTTCTTTATTAGTAAGTGGATTTACTTCATACTTAGACATAACACCCCTTTGGACAAGACCTTTACACTGACCTATAATTATTTGACCTTGACCCCTGATTGACCTTCATCTTGAAGATCCAATTGTTCAAAAACTTTAACATTTGCAATACTTCTTTATTAGTTAGTGAATGTACTTCATACTTGGACACAACACCCCTTTGGACAAGGCCTTTTCACTGACTTATATTTGTTTGACCTTGACCCCTTAATGACCTTCATCTTGAAGATCCAATTGTCCAAAAACTTTAACATTGCCCATAACTTCCTTATTAGTAAGTGGATTTGCTTCCTACTTGGACTCAACACCCATTTGTACAAGACATTCCCTATGACCTGTAATTATTTGACCTTGACCCCTGAATATCCAATCGTCCAGAAACTATTATTTGGACATAATTTCCAAATTAGTTAGTGGATATACTTCATACTTAAACACAACACCACTTTGGACAAGACCATATCACTGTCCTGTCTTTATTAACCAGGTTTTCAATTTTGAAAATCCTGGTTATTAGATTGGGGTATGGCGGGCGGATGGGCGGGCGTCAAACGAAATTGTGTCCGCTCTGTAACTCTTCAACCCTTTGAAGAATTTTGATGAAACTTCAGACAAATGTTTACCACATCAAGATGACGTGCAGAACGCATGTTCCGCATGGCTGGCTCCAAGGTCAAGGTCACAGTGACATTAACATTGAAAATCCTGGATGGGCGGGCGTCAAACGAAATTGTGTCCGCTCTGTAACTCTTCAACCCTTTGAAGAATTTTGATGAAACTTCAGACAAATGTTTACCACATCAAGATGACGTGCAGAACGCATGTTCCGCATGGCTGGCTCCAAGGTCAAGGTCACAGTGACATTAACATTGAAAATCCTGTCCGCTCTGTAACTCTTCAACCCTTTGAAGAATTTTGATGAAACTTCAGACAAATGTTTACCACATCAAGATGACGTGCAGAACGCATGTTCCGCATGGCTGGCTCCAAGGTCAAGGTCACAGTGACATTAACATTGAAAATCCTGTCCGCTCTGTAACTCTTCAACCCTTTGAAGAATTTTGATGGCTCCAAGGTCAAGGTCACAGTGACATTAACATTGAAAATCCTGTCCGCTCTGTAACTCTTCAACCCTTTGAAGAATTTTGATGAAACTTCAGACAAATGTTTACCACATCAAGATGACGTGCAGAAATTGTTGTCTCATTATTAAGTATACTCCTTGCAGACAGTATTGTTAGCCGAAATTTACATCCTACTCATTATCATGTATTCTCATGAATATTATCTTTTCCTTCATGTCATGTTATAATCTTTTGAATATTCATAGCAATCTTCATTCCAAAATTCATACTATAGTATAGAATCAGAACAACATTTTTGAAAACCTGGTTTCGTGGCATTGCCATGTTTCTTGTTTGACCTTGACACGTGAATGACCTTCACCTTGAAGATCCAGTTGTCTAGAAATTTTCACATTGCCCATAACTTCCTTATTAGTAACTGGATTTACTTCATACTTGGACACAACCCCCTTTGGATAAGACCTTCCCACTGACCTATATTTATTTGACTTTGACGCCAGAATGACTAGTTCTCAGATCAAAGGTCAAAGCACCACTTTCGGGGGCATTGTCGTCTTACAGTGACTGTTCTTGTTTTTTATTAGTGTATCTTGTAAGACAGATTATAACCTGTATAGAATGAATTCAAATGAAGTGACAATTGACCCCTGATTTTATTGATAGAAAAAGCTAATTCCTGATATTTAAATTTGAATTGTGATTTAAAGGATTACTGAATTCTTTGTAGGTTTGACCTTCAAGGAAACCTGGAATACAGATAATACTTTAGCAACTGAAGTCACTATTGAGGATCAGATTGCAAAGGGATTGAAACTTGCCTTTGATACCTCTTTTGCACCTCAAACTGGGTAAGTTCATCAAACCTTACAGTTAACTGGTGATATACTTAATATCTATTTTATTGGTTCATTTGCTGGAAATAATAATAAAAAATAATTGGTAATCTAAAGAAGAACACTTGTTAATTTTTTCTCTCCTTAGGCATCTAGACACACAGAATGTTTGGAATAAATGGCTATCCACCCAAAAATGTTAGATTAGTCCTATATGAGACTTCTATTAATGAGAGTGCCTGTTGTACTTTTGATTATTTTACCAACTCCTTGATGTAAGGTAATTTTTCATTCTGTATCATTCGCTAAATTTACATGATTTTAAAGAAAATGGATAAGTTTTGATTTTAGGGTATGCCCCTAAGTAGAGGAGGTATCATAAAATGAGCAAAAAGATATTCTGAAAATATGAGTGTGTGTCTTTGGTGCTGACCATATTACTTCTTACCGTCCACTAATGGGGTTATTTAAATGAGAAAATCTTGAAAGTCAGTGTCTAAAAATAGACAGTTTTATCTTCTGCAATATGGAATGAGTCTAGCACAGCAGAAATGTGATATTTTTGGAAATTTGCAGTTATCTCTCTTACAGTAAAACTGTCAGTAAAAGGACCAAATGGCCATGTTTCTTGCCTTGGTCCAGGTTTCTGATTCAAACTTCTTAATGGCATGCTGTTCTCATGAAAAAAGTCCTGTAATATTTTAGTCAAAATCTAAGTTTTTTTGTCTGGTAAGAATAAGCATCTCATTTGTAAAGAAAAGTAAGCAGTATAGAATTGAACATCTGTGCTGTTGTAATCACAAATAAAAGTTCTAATGAAGCATATCTCTCCTTTTATTGCAGAAAAAAGAGTGGCAAGATAAAGACAGGGTTCAAGCAAGATTATATTAACATTAACTGTGATGTAGACTTTGATTTCTCTGGACCAACTATAAATGGAGCTGCTGTTCTAGGGTACGAGTTTGTTTTATACCTCATTGGTAACAGCTTGCTCAGTTAAAGGAGAAGAAGACTTAGTAAATGAATGGGTCCTCTCAAAGTGCATCCTTTGTTTGCCTTCACTGCCATTGATAAGAATTATGTCTCCCCTCAAAAATGGGGGAGACATATTGTTTTTCCCCCGGTTGTCCGTCCGTCCGTCCCTCTGTCTGTCTGTCCGTCACAAAATCGTGTCCGCTCTGTATCTTCAAAAGTCCTTGAAGGATTTTTATGAAACTTAGGTCAGATGTTCACCTCATCAAGGCGACGTGCAGAACCCACTTTGCGGTGGTGGTGTCTCAAGGTCAAGGTCACACTTGGAGGTTAAATGTCAAATGCCACAAAATCGTGTCCGCTCTGTGTCTTCCAAAGCCCTTGAAGGATTTTTATGAAACTTGGGTCAAATGTTCACCTCATCAAGGCGACGTGCAGAACCCACTTTGCGGGTGTGGTGTCTCATGGTCAAGGTCACACTTGGAGGTTAAATGTCAAATGCCACAAAATCGTGTCCGCTCTGTATCTTCCAAAGCCCTTGAAGGATTTTTATGAAACTTGGGTCAGATGTTCACCTCATCAAGGTGACGTGCAGAACCCACATTGTGGGTGTGGTGTCTCAAGGTCAAGGTCACACTTGGAGGTTAAATGTCAAATGCCACAAAATCGTGTCCGCTCTGTATCTTCAAAAGCCCTTGAAGGATTTTAATGAAACTTGGGTCAGATGTTCACCTCATCAAGGTGACGTGCAGAACCCACTTTGTGGGTGTGGTGTCTCAAGGTCAAGGTCACACTTGGAGGTTAAATGTCAAATGCCACAAAATCGTGTTCGCTCTGTATCTTCAAAAGCCCTTGAAGGATTTTAATGAAACTTGGGTCAGATGTTCACCTCATCAAGGTGATGTGCAGAACCCACTCTGCGGGTGTGGTGTCTCAAGGTCAAGGTCACACTTGGAGGTTAAATGTCAAATTTTACAATCGTCTGACTTAATACTACCTGCAGCAACTGGCTGGGGGGAGACATATGTTTTTGTTCAGTCAAAAACCCATTTCTAGTTCTTGTTGGAAAGGGAGTGTTGTTGTAAAATTGTCTTGTTCTTTAACAAACCAAAAATACATTTTAATTTACTAAACATTATTGGGACATTAGTTATCTGAATACCCAAACTGTTCATGATTAAAATCAAGGTGCCAGTTACCAAAGTTTAATCTTTGACTGGGGTAATAGGTTTTGTATTTTAAAAGACATTGCCTTTTGTATTGTTTTCTGAAATCCATTAGAATCGTCAGTAAAACAGTTGATGTGTATATAGATTTTAACGTTTTTAAACAAAACTTTGGTCTGTTAATACGTTAAATTTTCTTTAATGACACTATTTTTACTCACAGATACAATGGATTTCTGGGTGGTTACCAGATGGCCTTTGACACATCTAAATCAAAACTGAGCAAGAGTAACTTTGCCATGGGTTATGAAGCTGGAGACTTCACCTTGCATACAAATGTGTAAGTATTGAAAATAATACAGGGAAACCTGAATATTAAGCCTACCAGTTTTATATCTGTAAATGGGTTTAGTAGTGTAGAAGAAGCATTACTGGATGGGAAACAGTTGATACTCTGTGCATTTATATATATGTATAACAAACAGTAATGTTACAGTGATAAATCAATGAGTTACGTGAATGAAATGCAGGTAAACATCTATTTCAGAAACGGCTTTAAAAGTTTAATCAGTTTAAGATTTTTATCTTACAAGTACCATTTTATACAATACCAACAGTAGCGGTCTGTGACCAAGATATATGACAATCGAGATAATTTTGAAAAAAAATGAGTGGTCTGATGTCATGTGTATTAGAAGTAACAACACTTCTGTCGCTTCTAAGATGGATAGAAATGAAATTATTCATTCCAGTATAGTTGTAAGTATTTTATTTGGCCAGTTGAAAAGACATTACTTAGTGGGAATGATTTAAGTTTCACTGTAGGTGTTGGAGCAAAGCTTATACTATAAGTCATTTTAGTATTGGAAAAAATGGTCACCAGAGCAGGGTAGATAGCAGTAAAAGTTTAATTTTGTGATGTATATATTTTCTACCATAAGGTTGTTGACTTACTTCGTCTGAAATCTCCAGTTTGTTAAGAATAAGGGTCAAAATGCAATACATGTAGTGGTATTAATGAGGTTGGGTGGTGAGATTAATCTTATACTGAATTGAAGTACATTACAGAACAAAACTAGAAGGATAGAAAAATAACGTAATTTTCTATTGTAGAAATGATGCAACAGAGTTCGGTGGATCAGTTCATCAGAAGGTAAACCAGGACTTAGAGATGGGAGTCAATCTGTCATGGACTTCAGGAAGTAATGTGACCAGGTTTGGTCTGGCTAGTAAATACACCATTGATAGGGATGCCTCTATTAGTGTAAGTTTAAATATTTTAGCATTCTTCTTGAGCTATCCGATAATGATTCATCATTTCAAAATTAGGAATTTCAGCTTCTTCAGACCGGTATCAGTGGTAAATTTTCCTGTTGTAGAAGTTTTTGGTTAACTATAATGAGTAATTTTACAGTTACTTGGTTTACGGTGGTTAATTATACAGTAAAACCTTTCATGCACTGAAAGGTAATTATTTTCCTGTAGAAAAGGTTGTCAGAATCTTTTTGTAACTCTTGTAAATCAGGCAAGGGCTATTTTATAGAGTGAAAAGGTTGATTTGTATTTTGCAGGCTAAGGTGAACAACCAGGGCCAGGTTGGACTAGGATATTCACAAAACCTTAGGAATGGTATGTTACACAAGTTGTTTGACTTAATTGCTCATGCTCTTAGAAAGTTTTAGAATATCAGTTTGTTTACTTGCTAGATTTAGATTTGTGTAAACTTGAAATTATACCTTTGTGTGAAATAGTACTAACTACAATCTGTCAACATTTATTATTAATGAAGTGTATACTGTTACATAATATGAAGCTGATTTTGGCATTACAGAAAAGTAAGGATTTTTTTTGTATATTTAATAATACAACAGAATTTCAGTTGGCAGTGCACAAAAAGCTGATTACACTGAAATAGTGTTGTAGGAGTGAAATAATGTAATAATATTTAAAAAAAACATTTCTTTTCTTTACAGGAGTGAAACTAACTCTATCCTCACTGATTGAAGCAAAGAACATCAATGCTGGTGGTCACAAGATTGGAATGGGCCTTGAGTTTGACCTCTAGAACTCTTTATGTTTTACTGTCAAAAATAAGCAAGTGACTTCTCATAATAAAGTGTCCATTTGATGCACAGACATCTAGAACTAAAAACGGGGAAAAATGTGTTGTAAATTTTTTTTTTCAGGCCTACAGTTGGAATTAAGATGAACAACTATTTCTATGCTAGAAAAACTCACTACTAATTTAAACTGCCATAGATTCTCACAGATCATTGTAGTAAATTCTGTTAGCTTTTTTTGGTCAAAGGCAACTTCGTTTTTTGTTTGGAATTTAAAGTAATATGTATATTTGAGAAAGTAAATGACTGTGTCTGCATAAATGTTGTATTGTGTGCAATCTGTTTGGAATTTATATCCTGGGAGTTAACTTACAGCAAATTTCATGTACCAAAAGACAATGTGCTATAACTTGTACTGGATGAAAGTGTCCTGTGACATCTATTTTTGTGTTTGTACATGTACATGTTTAAGTTTGTGTAGGAATGATCTTAATGCTTAGTGTTTTGTTTGACCTATGTCTGTAGACAGAGAATTTTATAAATGTATGTAATGTTAAAATTTGAAAAGAAAATTGTAAGAACTATATTGTATTATTAGTATTGAAATAAGATATACCATTCGTAAGTTACTTACCTGATCTTATAACTACTTATCATTACCTTTATTTAACTAATAATTCTACTTTCACTAATCTTAATCAACAGTTGTTTCTTCTTTCCTAGACCCAAATTCTTTTATCATTGGGTTAGACCCTACCTTATAAAGTTATCACTAGTTAAGGCAGTCAACTTGATCAATTTTGACAGTCTGCTACAGAAATGTTATTACTCCGTGTCACAGCAGTTGTTTTAGAATAGCTATCAATATCTAGAGGAATACCAGAATATTGATGCAGTATTTTATTGTCACATTGTGTACCAAGTCTGTCATTGCTGTCATATTTATTGGTGTTAGGGGTCATGTGTATTTTTCAGTGGCTACTTATTATGAGAAAAACCTGATGAATGAATAAAAATTGTTGTGATATTTAACGAGTAGATAATCTGCAATTTGTTTTATACAATTTATAATCATTGTAGTTTGATATTGGTTTTGGCTTTACTGTAGTTAAGAAAGTGTTTTATCATTTTGTACTTCTGTGAATCTAGAGGTCTTCAGCATTGGGGTGTAAAAAGTTCCATCTGATGTCCCTGAAGTGTTTGTGTTGATATTCCTAGCTTCTGATCAGTTCTACCCTTTATTGTCAAACTGAAAAAAGAATAAAATCTACAATCTTGATTGACTGTTGTCACTTTGTGTATTGATTCCAGAATTATCTGGCCTGAACAGTAATGAATTTATTGACAGATGATCTGATCATTTAGTTTGACCTTGAGACGAAAGTGAAATTGATGTATTTATTGTGGTCAGTTAGATTTGGTTTTGAAGAATGATCTTGACGTTCAGCAGGTCTACATGTAAATTTCAAATTCTGTTTCAACGTGATTTCTAAGATAATCGGCATATGTTGATCTTACAAAGGAAAAAAGCAAACAATAAAACTTGATTATTATATTGCCTCATTAGTTAAAAGCAAGATACTTGTACAAATAAAAGGAAAGAGTTGTCGGGCCTCTGAGGGAAAAAGACAGTCTTACTCCATTAATAACCAGCCTGTCTGATCAGATACAGACCATGATTAGAATCACATCTGCAGTCTTACTGTTCACTTACTGTTCACTTTATATTTACATGTAATAAATCTTTAATGCTCACCTTTTTGACAACTGGACCTTGCATTTCAAAAAACAAAATCTCGCTACTGATAATTGGCTTTTTAGGCCACCTGAGCATATGCACAGGGTGAGCTCTAGTGATTGCTGAATGTCTGGGGTCTGTCAGTCTTCTGTCCTCAATCCACATTTTACCTTGTTAACACTCTACAGATCACATTTAACATCCAGTCATTCCGAAAATTGGTCCGGATCTTTATCTTGATTATTATGCACCCTCTTCAAAGAAGTAGGGGTATATTGCTTTGCATTTGTCTGTTGGTCGGTCGGTCCGTAGACCAAATGGTTTCCGACCAATAACTAAAGAATGCTTAGGCCTAGGAACTTCAAACTTGGTAGGATGATTGTCCATCACCAGTAGATGACCCCTATTGATTTTGGGGTCAAGGGGTCAAAGGTCAAGGTCACATTGACCTTGTAGGTAGAAACGGTTTCCGACCAATAACTAAAGAACGCTTAGGCCTAGGAACTTCAAACTTGGTAGGATGATTGTCCATCACCAGTACATGACCCCTATTGATTTTGGGGTCAAAGGTCAAGGTCACATTGACCTTGTAGGTAGAAACGGTTTCCGACCAATAACTAGAGAACGCTTTGACCTAGGTTCACCAAACTTGGTATGCTGGTTGGTCATCACCAGTAGATGACCCCTATTGATTTTGAGGTCATTAGATCAAAGGTCAAGATCACAGGGACCTTCATCCTAAAAACGGTTTCAGATCAATAACTAGAGAACACTTACCTAGGTTCACCAAACTTGGTATGCTGGTTGATCATCACCAGTAGATGACCCCTATTGATTTTGAGGTCATTAGGTCAAAGGTCAAGATCACAGGGACCTTCATCCTAAAAATGGTTTCTGATCAATAACTAGAGAACGCTTTGACCTAGGTTCACCAAACTTGGTATGCTGGTTGGTCATCACCAATAGATGACCCCTATTGACTTTGAGGTCATTAGGTCAAAGGTCAAGATCACAGAGACTTTCATCCTTAAACGGTTTCCGATAAATAACTAGAGAACGCTTTGACCTAGGTTCACCAAACATGGTATGCTGGTTGGTCATCACCAGTAGATGACCCCTATTGATTTTGAGGTCATTAGGTCAAAGGTCAAGATCGCAGAGACTTTCATCTTAAAAACGGTTTCCGATCAATAACTAGAGAACGCTTTGACCTAGGTTCACCAAACTTGGTATGCTGGTTGGTCATCACCAGTAGATGACCCTCTATTGATTTTGAGGTCATTAGGTCAAATGTCAAGCTCATAGAGACTTTGACTCTAAAAACGGTTTCCGATCAATAACTAGAGAAGGCTTGACCTAGGTTCACCAAACTTGGTATACTGGTTGATCATGACCAGTAAATGACCCCTATAGATTTTGAGGTCATTAGGTCAAAGGTCAAGGCCACAGGGACCTTGATCCTAAAAACGGTTTCTGATCAATAACTAGAGAATGCTTTGGCCCAACCACAAGCAGTTAGGTGCTGCCGGGGGGCATTTATGTTTTACAAACATTTCTTGTCTCTATTAGACTAGGTTAAGTTCGAAACTGGGTAGCCAGGCAAAATCAAAGGAAAACCTTAATAACGGTAGGGACCACATTTTTAATCAAGTCTTTATGAAAGTTGCGCAGAATGTTTGCTTTGACAGTATCTTCATTCAGTTTGAATCTGTGTCAAGTGGGATCAAAAACTAGGTCACCAGGGCAAATAAAAGGAAAACCTTGTTAACACTCTAGAGATCACATTTTTGATGAAGTCTATATGAAAGTTGTTCAGAATGTTTGCCTTGATGACATCTTGGTCAAGTTCAAAAACGGGTCATGTAGGATCAGAAACTAGGTCATCAGGCCAGATCAAAGGAAAACCTTGTTAAAATTCTAGAGACAACATTTTTAATCAAGTCTGATGAAAGATTCTCAGAATGTTTGCCTTGACAATATCTTCGTCAAGTTTTGAAAACTGGGTAATGTGGGATCGCAAATTAGATTACTGGGTCAAATGAAAGGAAAATACTTTTGACATTCTGGAGACCACATTTTTAATCAAGTCATAATGAAAGTTGCTCAGAATGTTTGCCTTTGTAATAACTTAGCCAATTTTGAAACTGGGTAATGTGGGATCAGAAACTAGGTTGCCAGGCCAAATCAGAGGAAACCCATGTTAACACTCTACAGGGTACATTTTGATTTGTTTTTTAACAGTATTGAAATGCATTCATTGTGAAGTAAGAACTTAAAGGGACTGACCCACAGAGTTTAGCTGAAAATTTTTTTTCTTTAAAATTTAAGAGAAGTTAATATACTATGGAAAAGACATAATATTATCAAGACAGTTAGTTAGTGCTGGATTTATTTTGATAACATTTCTCACTTGATAACAGTTCCATTATTCTCACATTTGATGTAATTTCTTTATCTGCAACATGTGGATTTTTGTCAGGTATTCAAATCATTTTTAGCTCGACTTTTTTTGAAAAAAAAATCGAGTTATTGTCATAGTCATGGTATCGTTGTCGTTGCCATTGCCGTTGCCGTTGCCGTTCCCGTCCGAAAACTTTAACATTGATCATAATTTTTTTATTCCTTGATGGATTATCTTCATACTTGGACACAACAACCCTTTGGACAAGACCTTCAAGATGACCAGACTAAACTTGACCTTGACTATTTAATGACCTTCATATTCAAGGTCAAAATATTGAATTTTGCTAAAATTGGCCATAACTTTATTATTAATAGGTGGATTCTCTTTATGCTTGGACACAACAACCCTTTGGACAAGACCTTCAAGCTGACCAGACTAAACTTGACCTTGACTCATAAATGACCTTCACCTTCAAGGTCAAATTATTGAATTTTGCTAAAATTGACCATAACATTAGTATTTATGGTTGGATTTGATTTATACTTGGACAAAACAACACTTATGACAAAAACGACATGTTGAATAACTCAGATTTGACCATGACCTTAAAATTACCTTGACCGTCAAGGTCAGATGATTGAATTTTGCTTAAATTGTCATAACTTTCTCATTTATTTATAGATTTAATTCAAACTTGGACTAAACAACAGTTGTGACAAATTCGACATTATGAATATTTCAAGTTTGACCTTGACCTTTAAATGACCTTGACGGTCAAGGTCAAATCTTTGAATTTTGTTAAAACTGGCCATAATTATGTAATTTATGGTTGGATTTGAATCAGACTTAGACAAAACAACACTTTTTTGTTTCGATTTCTAAAATGTCATCGCATGACCTATATTTTTGACCTACTGACCTACTTTCTGGTTTTGAGCTACAGCAATGAAATTTGGACAGTGTGCACAGTTTTTTATTTCAATTTCAAAAATGTCATGGCATGACCTATATTTTTGACCTACTGACCTACTTTTTGTTTTTGGAGCTATGGCAATGAAATTTGGACCTTGTATACAGTTTTTTCTTCCGATTTCAAAAACGTCATAGCATGACCTATATTTTTGACCTACTGACCTACTTTTTTGTTTTTTAGCTACAGCAATGAAATTTGGACCGTGTGCACAGTTTTTAGTTTCAATTTCAGAAATGTCATAGCATGACCTGTATTTTTGACCTACTGACCTACTTTTTGTTTTTGGAGCTGTGGCAATGAAATTTGGACCGTGTGCACAGTTTTTCGTTTCGAATTCAAACACATCATGGCATGACCTATATTTTTGACCTACTGACCTACTTTTTTGTTTTTTAGCTACAGCAATGAAATTTGGACTGTCTGCACAGTTTCTCGTTTCGAATTCAATAATGTCATGGCATGACCTACTGACCTACTTTTTGTTTTTGGAGCTATGGCAATAAAATTTGGACCATGTACACAGTTTTTTGTTCCAATTTCAAAAATGTCATAGCATGACCTATATTTTTGACCTACTGACCTAATTTTTTTGTTTTTTAGCTACAGCAATGGAATTTGGACTGTCTGCACAGTTTTTCTTTCCGATTTCAAAAATGTCATCGCATGACCTATTTTTTTGACCTACTGACCTACTTTTTGTTTTTGGAGCTATGGCAATGAAATTTGGACCATGTACACAGTTTTTTGTTCCAATTTCAAAAACGTCATAGCATGACCTATATTTTTGACCTACTGACCTCCTTTTTTGTTTTTTAGCTACAGCAATGAAATTTGGACCATAAGCACAGCTTTTCATTTGGATTTCAAAAATGTCATCTCATGACCTATATTTTGACCTACTGACCTCCTTTTTGTTTTTGGAGCTATGGCAATGAAATTGCATTGGTCCATTTCTGTGATATGCATCATTACATTCATAAAAATTTCTTTCATCTTTGAACCAAGGTTAGTGCGTTAGGGCCATTGGCCCTCTTGTTTATTAATACTTGGACAAAACAAGCCTTATGACAAAACCTACATGTTATATTATTCAAGTATGACCTTAACCTTTAAATGACCTTTATAGTCAAATTTCTAATTATTGCATTTTGCTAAAATAGCCAAACTTCTGGTTTTATGGACGGATTTGATCTATACAGGGACAAAACAACACTGAGAATAAAAGAAACATGTCAAACAATTCAAGCATTACCTTGACCTTTAAATGACCTTGACATTACTTAACTTTGCTATATCTTTGTTGTTAATGGATGTAGTGTCTTCATGCTTGGACATAACTACTTTTTATATACCTCCAGAGAAGGTTAAACTGAACTTGACCTAGACCTTTAAGGTCAAATTTCTGAATGTTGCTAAAATTGGCCATAACTTTTTTATGTATAATTATATTTCCAAATGATGTTTCATTTGAAATCCCTTCACCACAATGTGCTTCCTCTGATGTGTTTGCCTTTGGAAAAAGAAAAAAGTCGAGCGTGGCTCCCGCTTGCGGTGGCTCTTGTTTGGATATGAGATGTTCTGAAATTAGTGTGGAATGATAAATTGACAAGTCACAGTAAATGAACACCACAAGAACTTTTAAATTAAGTGCATTTATATCATATGTTTACTGTCATGTGCTTATTTCTTAAAATAATACTAATTTCATTTATAAGAAGGGAGATGTTTCATTACAGGATTAATATACATATTGCTCTAAAAATATAATTATTCATTTGCTAAATACACACTACAGTTTAAAACTCATTTAGATACATATACTTGCCTCTCTGATAGCATCCAGAACCAGCTGTTATATAGGGAATTTAGCCAAACTTTTTTAGCTCACCTCAGCACAACGTGCTCATGGTGAGCTGTTGTGATCTCCCTGTGTCCGGCGTCATGTGTCTGTGCGTCGTCCGTTTTCAACAATTACATAAAAATAACATCTCCTCTGAAACTACTGACTGCACATTAACCTAACTATACAGGAATGATCCTTGGGTGGTCCCCTTTCAAAGTTGTTCAAATGGTTCCGGTCTGTTGTATAAGTAGGTCACAGGGCCAAAAAATAAGTTTCAAAAATGTAAATTAAAAAAATCTTCTTGTCAGAAAGTACAAGGCCCAGAGCTTTGATATTTAGTATATGACATCATCTATAGGTCCTCTACCAAAGATGTTCAAATTATGCCCCTAGTGCCAAAATAGGCCCCGCCCCAGAGGGTCATAGGTTTTCCTAATATGTATATAGTAAAAAATTAAAAAATCTTCTCCTCTGAAGTGACAAAGGCTAGAGATTTGATATTTGGTATATGGTATCATCTACAGCGCTTCTACCAGAGTTGTTTAAATTATGCCCCTAGTGCCAAAATTGGCCCCGCCCCAGAGGGTCATAGGTTTTCCTTATATGTATATAGTAAAAACTAAAAAAATCTTCTCCTCTGAAGTGACAAAGGCTAGAGATTTGATATTTGGTATATGATATCATCTACAGGTCCTCTACCAAAGTTGTTCAAATTCTGCCCCTAGTGCCAAAATTGGCCCTGCCCCAGAGGGTCATAGCTTTTCCTTATATGTATATAGTAAAAAATTAAAAAATCTTCTCCTCTGAAGTGACAAAGGCTAGAGATTTGATATTTGGTATATGATATCATCTACTGGTCCTCTACCAGAGTTGTTCAAATTATGCCCCTAGTGCCAAAATTGGCCCTGCCCCAGAGGGTCATAGCTTTTCCTTATATGTATATAGTAAAAAATTAAAAAATCTTCTCCTCTGAAGTGACAAAGGCTAGAGATTTGATATTTGGTATATAATATCATCTACAGGTCTTCTACCAAAGTTGTTCAAATTATGCCCCTAGCCTTAAAATTGACCCCGCCCCAGGGGTCATAGGTTTTCCTTATATGTATATAGTAAAAACTTAAAAATCTTCTCCTTTGAAATGACAAAGCCTAAAGCTTAGATATTTGGCATGAAATATTGTCTAGTGAACCTGTTCCAAGTTTGTTCAAATTATATCCCTGGGGTTATAATTGGGCCTGCCCGGGGGTCATAGAAATTCTATTTGTGCATATAGTAAAAACATAAGAAAATTATCCTCTGAAGCTTCAAAGGCTAGAGCTTAGATATTTGGCATGAAACATTGTGGACCTGTACAAACATTGTTCAAATTATTGCCCTAGGGTCAAAATTGGCCCTGCCCTTGGGGTCATGGGTTTTCTTTATATACATATTAAAAAGTGATCTATGAAACTGAGAAAGCTAGAGCTTAGATATTTAACATGAGACATTGTCTGGTGGAAGTATATCAAGATTGTTTTAATTAAAGCTTGGGGTCACATTTGGCCCTGCCCTAGGGGACTTCGTGACCTACTTTTTTGTAATTTGATATACAATTATGAAATTTGGACCATGTGCACAGTTTCAGATGAAGACTTGAACTTTGATGTAAAATGACCTAAATTTTGACCTAGTGACCTATTTTCTTGTTTTTTTGTACAGCTATGAAATTTGGACCATTTGCACAGTTTCAGATTTAGCATTGAACTTGATGTTAGATGACCTAGATTCTCACCTAGTGACCTACTTTCTTGCTTTTTTATCTACAGCTATGAAATTCGAACCATGTGCACAGTTTCAGGTGTCGAAATTGAACTCTGACATTAGATGACATTTTGACCTAGTGACCTCTTTTTTTGTTGTTTGATGTACAGGTTTGAAATTTGGACCATATATAGAGTAAAAATTGTTCAAATTCTTGTAATAAACACTAGCCTTGTTCGTTTTCACACAAATGACAGTCTGTCCTCAGGTGAGAGCTTTGGGGCCAGTGGCCCCCTTGTTTTGGTTATAAAGGGCACCATCACAAATCACCTATCAACCACCAGAATGTTTTACCTACCACCAGAAAGCGATAAGCGTTATAGTTACATTTTGAATGCAAAGAGCAGACTGTTTTCCTTTAATCTATCTGTTTAGACTTTTAATCTCAAGAGCAGTGTTACAAAACGTGCCCGAGTTTGCAAGGACGAGATTACACACTATGAAAATCATGTGCGGCACGAGAAATGGATTCAGACGATCAATCCATCAGTTTTTGTAAACTTTGATTCTTCATTTTTATGAAGTAGGTCAAGGGGCAAAAGAGTCCTCAGGTGAGCGA
Source organism: Cyclina sinensis (assembly GCA_012932295.1). Lineage (NCBI taxonomy): Eukaryota > Metazoa > Mollusca > Bivalvia > Venerida > Veneridae > Cyclina > Cyclina sinensis. The sequence goes on along the minus strand of JAAONU010000001.1, from coordinate 34,265,975 downwards.
TATAGGATTATTATGGTCCTTGTTTCAGTTTCCTATGAACACGGTTAGGGGACTACAGATATTTCTTGCGCCAGTCTGTAGGTCTGTAAAGTCTGATTGGTCCGATTACTGCAGAGTATAGAAGCTAGCATAATATACCAATACACTACTCAAACTGGTAAGAATTACTGTGCAAATCTTAATGTGCAGGATTGTTATGTGAAATAAGATTCACACGCAGCGATATTTTAGTCTTACTTTGCACAAGGGGCACGAGAAATTACAAACCCACGATGATATACTTATGTACATGTGGTTTGCTTTGCAAGTTTTATGCCATTCTTATGCTGTTACGTGAAGTACATTTGTAAATGAATGGATCAGAAAATTTCTAAGTATATTAAGATGAATAAGGCAGAGGCAGATGGCACAGCGTCGTTGCTAGGACCCAGCAGTATTTCCAGACACGTGGTATTTTCCTCACTAATATGGCGGCAGATGTACCAAATGACCACATTAGCTCCAGGACCGTTTTCACCAGCGGTTCCGTGGCGTTTGTAATCGTGTTATTGTAGATCCATTTTGAATATGTCTTTAAATAATGCATACTTTATTGTTCAACATTGAATTGAGTAATCAGATGCCCATGTGATATTGCCAAATCAGTATACTCTAGCATAACCACAACCGTTGAAATGAGGTAGAAAACGGACACAAATTGGGCCGAACATTTTGCAACCCCCCCCCCCCAACCTGAAATCCTGGATCTACCCCTGGTTTTATTGTTATACGTGTTCCGTATTGCATCAGTCCTCAGCGTGTGAATACAGTTTTATGAAAAATGCGACTAACGACTTAATTGTAGATCAAATACTGTCAATAAGAATTTGATCTGTATCTTCGGTTTGTAATCCCGAGCTATTAGCCGTCATGTAACTTACTCATCACCTGTAAAGTTAAGGCATTTGTTTTATTTAGACATTTTTCGTTTGTCTAAATCACATTTACCGAAGACACTTCATCTGCATTTTGAAGGGTCTATGTAGGAGGTTGTATCCAAAGTATTATCATCTGCGACCTTGTTAACATAAATAGTGAGCGAATTAGAAATGTTTGTTTATTTAACAAATACCGGCGATCATCTGCGCCGTATCTATGAAACCTACAATTTCTTATAGCTAACATGCGACAGTTGTCCTGGTAGAAGCCAATGTGTTAGTTTATACGACGGGTGCAAAATTGAAAGATCCTGCTCTACTGCAAAAATGGAAATTAGCTTTAAAGGAAAGCGTGCTTTAGTAACTGGAGGTGGAAGAGGTAGTATATTTCTAAATCTTATTATTTGGAGTTTTGTTGGTTACATTATTTTCGAAATCCTTTGCGCCAAGTAGTATAATTCTCTGTGAACAATACCTCGAATTTCAGTGTATGCAAAAATCAATTCAAATTTTTATTTAAATGCACATGAAACAATGTAAAACAATGAATCCAGGGTTAGCAACCTAGCGTTGCTTCAGGTAATGTGAAACATGTACAAGACTTGGGTTTTTTTCCTTCGGATTTTCAGGCATTGGCAAGTCTATTGCACAGGCTTTGCTTAAATGTGGAGCGGAAGTGATCATCCTGGAAAAGATTGAAGAGGACCTGAAGAAATTCAAAGAGGAGGTAAAACAGTTTTATACACTTGAAAGTATTTTAGTGTCTGGTATAACCAGTGTAGGCCAGTGGTCAAGGGTGTCCTCAACTTTAAGATGGTGGTCATACTACCTTGCTCTTGCACCTAACAGTCACAAATGTACATATTTGGCGCGTCTTGGCGTTATCTCCCAAAGTATTATATGGGTAATATTGCACTTTTATTAAAATATATTTCTTACGGTTATGAAAGTTCGTAACAGAAAGATGCAACGCATCTCGAAAAAGACCACCCAGAGAGGGATTCGAACTAAGGTCCTGCCGCAAACCAACGAAAACCAACGCTCCAGAATTTCGATTTTTAAGTATGTTTAATGGGTGTATTGGTTAAATACCTTGTTGCACGACGTTGGCCCTACAGTCTACCAGAAATTCACAGAGGGTTGCTAAAACGAATCGCCATGGTATTGCCATTCAGCATATTGTTGTGTTTAAATAGGAACCTAGCATAGTTCCAATGGTATGTGACTTGACAGACTGGGACGCGACAAGGAAAACAGTGGAGGGGGCGGGGCCTATACACTTGCTTGTCAACAGCGCTGGTGTAGCTGCTATCACTCCGTTTCTGGACGTCAAAAAGTCAGAATTAGATTGGTAGGCGGAACTTTTTTTCTTGCAAGTTTATAGACTATCCCAGACTTCTCTAGATTTTCTGAAACTTTGGCCAATCTGCCATGTAGTCATGTATGTAATTAAAATCAATGAAATTTTCATTAATTTTACTTGGTGAGGTGAGCAGCCTGATTATTTATTTACATTTCCTTCATTAAAAAAGACAGGTTTAAATAAAAAAAAACATAGCAACCGAGTTTGAAAGAATATTAGTCAGTAAATACACTAGCTTCAATTTACTCCGATCTTGATTCGAGCCTTTGCTAAGTAGTGAAGTCAAGGCAGCCAAAAATAGTTATTTGTAAAAAAATGCCTTTAAAGGAAATTATTTAACTAAGTATCTAAAAGCTAGTAACACTCTAAAACACGTTCAATAACATCATTTTCATTTATAAATTTAAAAGCATTATATCAACGTATTTTCATAAAATAAACTTTATTTTTAGGGTATTCAGTGTAAATTTCCAAGCCATAGTCAATGTCTCTCAGGTAGGCCAGGTTTCTTTTATCTTGAGCCCTTTCTACTTTTGACCGAAACTTGTGCTAATGTACTTTGCACATTCACTTTATTATTCAAACCATAATTTGTATTTCCACCTTGTTTTCAGATTCCAAATCTTCTATCAACAATTGCAAAATACTATAGAAAAGTCAACTTATATTCTTTGCACAATATGTCATTGATAGGCATGTACTAGATCTAGATGGGATAAAGGGCTAAGTATGGCTGCCAGCACCCTTCATGCAAGCGATCAAAGCATAATCACATGATGTTTTTCCTATATAAGACTGATTTCGAATTTCCACGTGTATACTTTGTTTTCAGGTCGTTGCCAAAGGGATGATAGATCGTGGCAAGGGCGGGGCCATAGTTAACATCTCAAGTATGACAACAAATGTGGCTTTCCCCGAGCATACATCATACTGTTCATCAAAGGGTGCAGTCGACACTCTTACAAGAGTTATGGCCCTTGAACTCGGTCCACACCAGGTAAAACATAATAGAATACAATGTTTAAATTACGCATGAAGCCTACATTTCTCGTCAAAAGGACACTTGTTGACATTCATGCTCTGAACAGTCAAAGCTGGCATAGAAGATAGGTTCATGAATAGAATCAACTGATCACATTTGATTTAAATGTGCAAGGATATAACGTCTGAAAAAAACTGAACATAAAATATGTACATGTACATTTTGTATTTTAATCAAAGGAATTTTTTCAAGGTGATTTGATTTGAAATTATTTTATACTCATTTAACTCATTTTTAAGACTATTTTATTTGAAAGCGTTTCATATTCATTTTAAAGAGAAGTGAGCCGTGTAACAAAAATAAAAAGCAAGTATAACATTCGAGTAAACTACAGACTTGGCCTTCAAATTGTCTGGGAGTAGGACAGTATTTACTTTCGACGCAAGACATTTAACAGATAAACAGACTTGAAAAAACCCTTAAAGATTTAGACTTCGAACCATTTTGACCGGAAAGATATTACTTTCAGATCCGTGTCAACGCAATCCATCCAACTATTGTCATGACTGACATGGGCAAGCGAGCCTGGGAAGATCCAAACAAACACATGAAGTATCTGGTCCGAACACCAATGGGCCATTTTGCAGGTAAACATTTTCTCTTAGACGAGCACCCTCTAGTTAATGACATTTTTCTGTATTTAAACTTGTTTTGTATTTTGCAAACATGTTAGACAGGATGGCAACGTAGATCTTAAGAAATGGTACTGAGCAGTAACAATTCATGAAATGGGTCCCCTTGGTATCACTCAGTACGTATGCGTTTTATTCAATACATAAAACTCATTCAAACGTGTCAGACAACTTTATTCTGTTAATGATTATATTTTGTTAAAATTTACAATGACTAAATAAACAATGTTTCTCTTTCCTCCAACACTTTGAATCAGTTTTGTATCTTCTGTTTCAGAACCTACCGACGTTGCTGACGGAACAGTTTTCTTACTAAGTGATATGGCGAAAATGGTCAATGGAACAATACTGCATATTGATGGAGGACTTACTTCCAATTAACTGACTCAGAAATCAATACGATTTGAAAGACTACAAATACCTAAACATGAAGTATTAAAGTGAAATTGAAAGTTAAATGTTGAATTGTTATAATTCCTATAATCTGTTTTACTTCGTTCGTTTGATAACAAACATATATACCAACAGTTTTTTTTAGCATATTTGAAATTTTGAAGGAAGAATTCTTTTTTCCGAGTCCACATTTCTCTTGAGTGTCAGTAAATGATTCCTCATCAGAAACGAAAAAACGATTATTTTAAACTCACATAAATTCTACCGACTACCAGACAGAAAAAAAGAAGCTGAAATGGTTTGTTTTATCATCGACCAGACTGCATGCAGGTTGTTAATGTTGATTTTCCGATTGTTTTCACAGTAAGCTCGGAGATCAAATGATTGGTTGTTTGCACGGAAAATCTGTAAAAGTGTGTAGCTTACTAACATCTTCCAAACAGGCGTAATTTGCGAGCAAAAACTCAAATTGTTTTCGTTTGTATTTGGGTCGCAGATGGTGCTGTATTTTTATTTAGATGTTTGTTTTGATGAAGAATGTTCCGAAAACAGCCTTTCACACTTTGTGATGCCTGTTTGATGAATGGACCCCTGCCCCCCACCAAACCTTCGTCTGTTCCAAAGATGTACCGATACATTTTTTCTACATTTGTCACTTTATATTTAGGTTATTACAAAAAAAAAACAATTCAGCTATCAATCGTTGAACAGACATAACAACCAATTTCATTGAAAAAACATAACAAAGCACCAATGTCACGAAGTTTTACCTCGGGAGCTTAAAAAAAGATTTTCTTGTTACAAGATGATTTATACGTGTCGAAATGATTCTAATTCCACTTTGATTTTTCGCACTCAGATTTCATGAACTACACTAACACGTTTAGAAATAGATTTGAACACTCACGCGCACCAAAGTTTCTTGCATCAGACAAAACTGTGATACTTTTATTCTCAACTACATGTAGTAACTTGATTATGACATGGTCATATAGCTAGACTCCTTAATTATATTCAGAATACAAATCTTTTCAGAGATACGTACATTGTTAAATGAAAAATAGTAAATAAATCAATAAACAAATAACTTACAAAAATACAAATCGTCTGTAAATTGACAGTAAAAGAAAATATTTATATGCACAACTTTGATTTGAAAGTTAAAACTTCAGTTTTTGGTACTGTTTCATCAGGTTTCAGGTTTCAACGATTCTTCAACGAGCAGACACATACACTTAGCGTTGTTTTGCATTTTATGTCTCACCGATATTCTTGGTTCTAATAAAAGAGCAGCCCTACCTCCTTCCCGACTGAAAAATTCGTCAAATAATCTCGATGTACATTCCTGGAAAGACAAGAAACAACTTAACTGTTAATTTAATATCACCCTCATCTAATAATATCAGAACTATTAACTTCTAAAAAGGGGTTGTACGTCTTCAAACAGTGAACGCACAAATGCGGTTTTCTTTTCAGTTTCTTTGTCAGAAAAAATAAATGAAAAAAACCTAATATCATAAAAAAAATTCTAAGCATATTGTATATATTGCTGAATATTTTGGCCAAAACAGTTGTTAAGTAACATATTTCGATAGGAAGACAATAGAGGTCATATGAAAAAGTTCATTTGTGAACATATTTCTTCTTGTACTTTCTCGTTTTACAGCCATTACTACAGACCTGCAAAATGTTTGTTAAATATCTAATAATAAAAAAGTCGTTTATTTAAAAACATATCTTTTTTAAAATTATTGTAGTTTTTCTTCTAGGCATAACGTATCGGCAGTTCAAATATGTAACTCTCTCCAGAGAATACAGATCGAAGAAGGGTTTAGGGTCAAGCTATTTTACTTGAGTTACAACTATATGATGTTAACGCGGTTCTTCTAATGAAATTCTCTTTAGATGGTTATCATACGGTAGAAAGATGCTTGTCTATCATAAAGATAAAACGGTCTCTTACGCATGACAAATTATCTCTACGTATATATACTATAGATAACGTAACATCGAAACATGAAGATTATGCAAAGTTACTTTTTTTGGCTGAAATCTGCTATTTCGTATGAATTTGTCGCTTCGTCGATCCTTGCATGTCGTGCTGGCGCCCTGTCGTTCTGACGGGTAGTAAACGTGACAAAACGACAATTTAGGGGTGCCAGCTCGACATTCAAGGGTCGCCGAAACGACAAGTACAAGTTTCTTGCTGCCGGGTGTGGTAATATTATATTGGCGGGGCAACATCACAACAGAACGACAAAAATGAATGCGCTAATATGACAAATGCTGTCGTGATGTCGCCCCGCCAACACGATAGAAGGAAATGGCAGAAATCAGCCACCATAGTTACTACTGATGCTAGAGCACTTACTTACGATGCATCAAAGAAAAGGAACAGTATCAATGATGTCAAAATTAAACGTATAAATAGTGATAAATGAGGTACGTTAGCACTTCAAAACACTTAATATATATTACGTTTTATAAATATTTAATATTTTGAAACATACGGACTATTTGCTCTATAGCGAGATTAAATTTATCTTAATGTGTCGCCATTACATGTGTGCTACCTCATTGGTCTCATTTTCCTTTCGCTGCTTCTTCAATGTCTCTTTTTCTTCTATATGTCTGGCAAAGTAAGCCTGTATTTCAAAACAATAACATAATCTGTTTAAATAACGACTGCTAAATGCAAACATTTTGTAAGTGAAGTGACATCGTTTGATAATATATATTAACCTCTTAATCTTTGAATAATATACAAAAGAAATGCAAAACCGTAAAAATAATAACCGTTCAAATACTAGTCCATCCGAAACTTGTTCTCTCTTCTAATGCAAGTGATACAAAAGTGCCACAAAGCAGCTGTTTATACTTACCGTGTGAAATGTCAAAGCTGCGTATGCAAAAGGCATGTGTCACAAAAAGAGGACTGAGTTGACTTTACTGTTAGTCATAATTCTAAAACAAAAACAAGAGCGGCCCTCGGAATGCACCTTGGGTCACACCTGTAATATCTAAAGCTGCAGAATAATGTATGGTATTCAACTAATATCTGCTTGTTGTAATTAAAGAAGTAGCAGTCGACGAAGAACAGAACAGCAACTGTATGCCGTAGCGCTTTAATTTGACAAAAGCTGGTCATGGGGAGGATCGAATGCTCTGGCCAAGTCCAGCAATACTGCATCAATCTGGCATCTAGGAACGCCGCTGCAAGGGAGAAGTAGGGATTCACAACTGCATTTCCGTCGAAAGCTGTATTATTTGGTTTTGTTCTATGTTGTTTTCAAACATTTTGCTGCGCACAGATGTGGGTGAGATAGACCGACAATGGCGTAATTACTATAAGGCCCAGTAGGACCGGGCCTACATGTTGGACAAGAAAATGAATTTTCTAAAATGAAATAAAAACTGGAAGATGAAGGTCGGCGGGGGGGGGGTCAAGCCTTACTGTCTACTGTGTGTTTTAGGTTAAACTGGTTCTGTTGAAAGGATTGTTTTGATTGTTTATTCTCCCTGAAAATACTTTGGAATGTGCATTTGGCTCTTTAAAGCTCCGTTTGTGTCCAGCCTGGGGAGTTCGCCTGCCAGACAACCTTACTAAGAGGCAACCGCCCCTTAGAACCCCTTCTCTGGGCTACAAGTTGACTACGCCCCTGGCCGGTAGTTTAAAGGGGCACCACGGCCACCTTTGTTTAAGAATGGTTTTCATTCCTCGTGGATACAGTCTTGCTGGAGGGGCCTTTGGAACAGAAGTGTGCAGGACCGATGGCTATGGTTATTTTATTCTATCATTATCATGAACTACCTGCACACCAGGCAAAAACTGCTGATTTAGCTTTACTGGCATACTTAGGAGGTTCTGTTTTGTACATCTGTGAAATCACTATAAAACCGCCAGTTCAGTACAGCAACCTTGAACTTTGAATAATCTTTACGATTCCATTGATTGTGAGCAATGGCAGACTTGCAGAGCTGTCTCAAAGCTTGATCATATCCTTTTCCCACATCTTTCCTCAGAATTGCTATATCAGTTTCTCTAACAGTGGCGTATTGAACTTTTCTGAAGCTTCTTGTGGATTTTCACGATGACCCCCGGTATACCAAGGTTTATAGCAAGTTGTCATGTCATGTTGTAAAGAAAATATGTATGACATTACAAAGCTCTTCCTAAAGGTTTGGCTTCACTTGAAATATGTCTTTATTTTGAGGAACATCGCATATATCAAACGTACCACAAATGAAAACCATAGATTATGGAAGACATGTTAAAAGTTTTCTTTGAAAAACTTCATACGCGTGTTAACCTCTTAGTCAAGGCAGATTATGATCAAAATGCATAATCTGAACAATTTCAGCAGCAGACAATTTGGAAGAGCTTAAAGAAAATCATCAGATCCCTGGTGTCGCTGGTTTCCCAACGACAGTATTTCTTTCTAGAATGTTATTTATTAAAAATGCCACATCTGGGATGTTGGTTCATAATTCCTTTGAAATTCAGACCCCATGACCTTGCTTTGGTTTTTCCTATTTGCTAAAGCGGCAACTTCAGCTGTAGAACATGCATTATGAAATACAAGAACATGCCGATTGAAACCACCTATTCAAATATCTGAATTCAAACCAATTAAATCAGTTATACGGAATGCCTTAAATGAGGTAATAATAATTATTCTCTTTCTATACATCAAATGCATGTAGGTGAAAATAAAAATGGGGCAAGTGTTGGTGAAAAAATAAGAATAAATCCTTACCTTGCACTTTTTGAAATTGTAGCGCATGATGTAAATGTAAAACTTCCCCATATCCTTTTAGTTTTGTAAAGGAATTATTCAGTTTGGCTATCTATTGTTTTCAACAAGTGTGAAAAATGAAATGCTTATAGTATACAAAATTGTATACTATAGGGATAGTAATTGGTACCGATTTTAATACTTGAGTACTTGGTCATTCTTCCGATCAAGTATTCGGTTACTCTGAAGATTTCTTAGGAAATCTACGAGTATCCATGTTCCTAAGATTTTGCACACAGACATTTGCATGCATATCGTTCACGAGCATGAAAAGCAGCGGTTAATCGGTCCGGATACTGCGTTGACAGTTCGCTCTCTTATAAAAAACTGAACCAACTATTTGCCTGAAGTTCGGTAGCCGGACGATTCATAATGATTCAAGTAAACGTTCACTGACTTGGACCAGAAGCTCCTGGACTGTTGGAATAACGCATTTTTCAAATAGATGGATCTTGTCAAAACCTAAAATACCATTATTCTTTGGATATTGTGCCCTATCCTCCCTTAGCATTCATTATAGTTATGCGAACAGGCAATTAAGTCTTTAGCGATTTTACATTATCGATACCAAGAGTCATTTTCGTCAACAAACTATAAAGAAGAAACTGAACTGTTGATCCCCTCGCAATTTTGATACGATTCTTTAATGATTATTTGTGCTCCCAGGTCTTAGATGAACTGCACTGGTATCGAAATGTAATGATTGGCAAATAAAATATCGTAAGTGTAATAATATTACATGTCCGACTGAAAGGCACTTATGTACGGAATCCTGTTGGGGCCAATTAAAATGTCGCCGTCGCGCTTAGAGGTAGACGCTCGACAATGCGACGCGACATTGCGAAAATGCGATACGACGCTCGACAATGTGAAGCGACGGGCGACAATGTCAAACGAAATATCGCGTTTTCGTTTCGTATTGTCGCGTTATAAAAGCGCAAAATATGGCAGTGTCGCTTCGCATTGTCATGTGTCGTATCGCATTGTTGCGGTGTCGCGTCGCGTTGTCGCGTCGCGTTGTCGTCCGTCGCGTTCTGCATTTGTGTAGGCCTCGACGCACGACAATGCGATACGACGCTCGACAATGTGAGGAGGCACGTGATCCTGGGGTAGAGCGCAGGGCTCCGGATCCGAAGGTTGCGGGTTCGCATCCCGTCGGAGGCGAGATGCTCTCACGATCTTCACATTCCTCCACGCTGCGCCAATACTGGTATGGAACCAAGGAAGCAGTCATCGAGCGTGATGAATCTAAGTTGTAAGAACTTGTATCGCAATCGATGTAAAATAAATGGGTCTAAACTAAACTAGGCAATGCGAAGCGACGCGCGACAACGCAACGCGACATTTTCACAATGTCGTTTCGCATTGTCGCACGTCGTGTGTGATCCTCTACCCAGACACACGAGAATGCCAAACGACACAAGACAACGCGACGCGACGCTCGAAAACACGAAGCGACACTAGACAATGCGACGCGACATTTGTTGGAATATCGTATCGCGTTGTCGTGCGTCTACCGGTGACAGGTTAAAATGTTGCAAGATCTATATGCCGTCTAACGATGCAATGACAAAATTTCACGTGCCTGTGTATTATCCGACCCTCCCCATAGCAATATCGCATTTTTAGAGCATGGCCGTGATTTTCCTTGTGGAATTTGTTCTTAATTAATTCGATGGCCGGAATATACAATTTGGCCATTTCCGGTAGACGCACGACAACACGATACGATATTCCAATAAATGTCGCGTCGCGTTGTCTAGTGTCGTTTGGTATTTTCGTGTGTCGCGGTAGAGGATCACACCCGACGCGCGACAATGCGATACGACTTTGTGAAAATTCAGATAATCAAAACAATATGGGAATATTTATTTTACTAATTTTGCTGGTATTCGTACTGTAATTTCTTACTTTAAGTTGTTTTTTCAGCATTTGATTAAACTTACGTATAAGCAACAACTTATACTATCCGCCATTGAGGTATTTATAAAGAACCGACTGTGCATGCGCGTGACACTATATTTTCGCAATTTTCGAAGGTCCATTCTCTTTCAATTAAGGCCTTGATGTATGGAATTATGTTTTAACTATACTATTTATGTCTCCACCCACAAACATCGCTTGCGTGTAAAAAAAACCAATCAATTTTAAGCTTCGAGAATGCATGTATGTTGCTAATTGGGTTCCAAAAGTCGATAAAATACGGTCGATGTTTTCTGATCCCGCCTCTACGCGCATGCGTACAGAGTTTTATAATAGATGCTGTTAAAGGTCAAGTGACACGACTAGAACAACTGTGTCTATGCAAAATAATCATAATGTACTGATTAAACTGGTTTAATTACGAAATTATGAAAATATTGCTTTTGATAAGAAAAAGCGTGTTTTTGATGATCAGCTGTTTCCGTTTCGACATCGGTAATTTCCACCGTAGTTTTTGGCTGTGACGTAGATTTATCCCTACTGTCAAGGCAGTAGTGCAGAATTACACTGCTCATAAAGCATTCGTTTTTTAAATGCAAAAATAACACTATGTATAAATGTAATAGATTTTTTTATGATGAAAATAAAAATCATTCGACTTCTAAATGTGCACAATTAAAAAAAAAAAAAACAAAAAAAACAATGTGTTTTTTTATGATTTTGACATAGTTTTTAGGGCTTCTTTTTACCGTATTATTTGTTCTTTGGTCATCGTTGTTTTGTTTTCCAAATAATTCTAGAATGAATAAGCCAAAAAAAACCCCATAAAAATAAGATATATATTTATAATGAAAAAAAAATCATAGATCTAGTCAAAGATTTCTTACACGTACCTCAGGCGAAATATATCACAGACACATAAGACAAATAAGCAACATATCACTGTAAAGAGAACGTTTTTATGGAAAAAATCTCTTGACTGGAATTAGCTGATCAAGTCTTCCGAAAAACTGCATGGGATAAAATGAGCATGTTCAATATCATTTTGGATCAGTTACTTGGAAAATATTTCTAGATATTTTCACTGATGTATCTTTTAATTTTATAACACTAATTGAACTAGCCTCTATATAAATTTTCTCCATTGACTTTGTAATTCCATCAAAATTTCAAATTATTTATTTAAAAAATCTTCAATGTATACTTTTTCAAATGTGTGTCAAATGGCAAGGGATAAATGTGCGAAAATGTAACGATTCGCCACAATAACGATTCGCCACTAACGATTCGCCACAGGTTCATACAACGATTCACCACAGAATAATAACGACTCGCCACAAAGAAATAACGATTCACCACAAAGTAATAAAACAAACTATTTTTTAACTTATGTTTTTCATTTATATTTGTTTAATAATTTGATGAAAATAGATATTTAAAAAGAAAAATTTTGGTTTGTAATAGCTTCATTAGTATGAAATCTCACACATTTATCTCATTATTGATACGGAAAATATGAATACCAAAAATATCACATTTATCCGAATGATCAATCGGTTCGGTGACAAATCAATCAAAGTTGTGTTTTTAATGATTGTACATTAAAGTTTTAAAGTGATAATCATATTCCTTATTATTACTATGTTAAAAAGTACCTTGACTCAGGGCCTTAATTTACATGTAAGTTAAGGCCCTGCTTGACTGAAAGTATAAATATACAAATATTCAAATATACCTTGCGCACGGTTTGTTATATAATTAGGAATAATAAAAGGAGCGTGCAATACCAGGGCCGGATCCAGAAATTTTTGACTGGGGGGGGCTTGGGGGAAGGTACGGAAGGGGGTGACCCCCTTCTGTAGGGGGGGTTTGGGGGGCCTCCCCCAAGAAAATTTTCTAAAAAGGTGGACTAAATGGCTCATTTTGGTGCATATTAGGCATAAAAATATAATGAAATTCGTGTAAGAAATTAAAAGAAATATACTGATATTTTTTTAAATGTTCAACTAAAGCAAAAAACATATGACAAGTTTTAACTTTTTTTTATTTTATATTTATAAAGTCCTCTGAAACAAATAATTTATCAATAAATTAATTTTCATAACAAATAACAACGTCATCACATTATCAGGGCCGGATCCAGAAATTTCTGACGGGGGGGGGGGCTTTTAGGAAGGTACGGAAGGGGGAGACACCCTTCCGTAGGGGGGGGGGTTGGGGGGCCTCCCCCAAGAAAATTTTATAAAAAGGTTGAGTAAATGGCTCATTTTGGTGCATTTAAAGCATAAAAATTTAATGAAATTTGTGTGAGAATTTAAAAGGAATATACTGATATTCTTTAAAATGTTCAACTAAAGCAAAAAACAAAATACGGTATGGCAAGTTTTAACTTTTTTTTATTTTTTTATTTATAAAGTCCTGTGAAACAAATAATTTATCAGTATATTAACTGACAAATAACAATGTCATCACAATATCATCAGACAACTGATCATGATCAGCAGACGCTCATTTAACAACGTTATCAAATACGTCAAGGTTAATAGACGCTTGAAAACTATACATCGTGATCAGTCTGGAGAACTCTCGGATATTCATTGTTTAATATACACGGCTATAAAGTTGCGAACTCGTTATCAGTTGTTACACAATATTGCATGACCGTTGCAAATTGAAAGGTTGATTGTGTTTCTGTTACGTGGTGAAAAGAGCTGAAAAAATGTTTGAGAGTCTTTAAAAATAAGCCCTTTTTTTTTTTTACGAACGGGCCAGCTGGGGGGGCTTGGGCCCCATAAGCCCCCCGGTAAATCCGTGCCTGCAATACGTTCCTTACTGGCGAAGTAAATGTATTTAGAAAGTGCAGGGACTATTTTCTTTGATTTTGTCGGAATCAAACTATTGAATTTTAATAGTATCGGCCAATGACATTTGTTCATTAAATGTAAAAGTTCTGTTTTAAAAAGGCGTGAACAAAATCACAAAAAAACTCAAGTTATAAGACTTAATTATATATATTATACAAATTATTAAAGGTTTTCATACTAATTAATGTTCAAATTAATTCTTAAATCAAAATAGGTCGTTGGTTTTTGTTTTGATGATGATACTGCTTTCATTTGAAGGGATTAGTAAAGTTTATCAAATAACATTGTCATTTATATAGGTGTTGATTGGCATTGTAGTTTATCTTTATTACTCCTGAAATGTCACAGTACGACTGCTAGGGTGCTTAATCCTTGACGTAAGATCATATTTCTTTTTGAAATACCCCGAGCTAATTAAATAATCATGTCTTTAATATAGGTGTTGATTGGTCATTGTATATCTGTGTACATATGTCATCCATCGGTGAGATTAAGGGGTAAAAACATAATAAATTTATGGACATGGACTTTTTTCTGCACAAAAAAAAAAATGAGAGTTTTATAAAAGGCATCTTAAATTGTTCATGTTATATTCGCGTATATAAAAACTAAAAAAAGCAATTAATTTATTTAGCATAAATATAAATACAATTGGACACAATTGTGACAAAGTAAATTGCACACACACACACACGCACGCACGCAAGCTTACACACATATCTACAAATTCATCAATTTGTAATTATTTTTCAATTTTGAAAACTGATTAATCGTTATATTATTTTGTGGCGAGTCGTTAATAGATTAAAATGTGTACTCCTTACACTTTTTGAAAACTGTGGCGAACCGTTATTACTTTGTGGCGAATCGTTAACTGACTTATGGTGAATCGTGAATTCCTGTGGTGAATCGTTATTGTGGCGAATCGTTATTGTGGCGAATCGTTACATATTCAAATGTGCGTTCTTCCCGGTTTCGCGCGTGACAGGTGCGCGCGACCAACTGTGTAAAATATGGATTTTAATTTGCTATAAAAACATCTTTAAGATGAAAATTACCTGCGGATTTTTGTAAAACTGTCATAGTTAGATATATTTTTCACCCATATGAAAATTTCGAGGGAAAAAATTTGTGTCGCATGACCTTTAAGTTATTAGTGTATTTATTAGTAAACCTATAATCCTTGTGGTTTACCAAATAAATCTTCCCTACAATTCGAAAAATACTGCTTCCCCAATGGTCAAAATATAATTCCATACATTAAGAAAATAAAGTAATAAACACCTGCGAAAGTTCACGAACCAGTAATTATTATGCGCAGTTTAAACCTATCACGCTACATATCAGTAGGGTATATAATATAACACTTTCAGGCTTTTTTTTGGTCAGTATGTGTTTTAATGGACCTGTAAAACTGATACTGACCAAAACATAAGTCTATATGTGTATTTGTTAAATGCTTCGCTATCACTGTCAATTTAATTAGTATTTTTCGCACGCAAAGATGTTTGGAATTTTAATATGTATGTTTCTATAGTTGAGAAATATCTTGGAGATGAAAAAATGAAGTGGTACTTAAAAATGGAATTACCGAGTATGAATCCTGGTAACCAATACTCGGACGTTCGACTGAGTGCATGGTTAACCGGTTACTTGTTGCCATCTCTATATACATGTTATTTCAAAAATATACTGTTGAGTAAAAAAGTGATGTGAATCAGAACTAAGGGAGCCTAGGAGCACGGCTCAAGGATCGTATCTTTTCGGCGGAGTTTTGCTTTATTTCCCTTGCCGAAGAATAGAAATAAAGTGCTTTTTGTTTGTTTTTGTTTTAGATATGTACTAGCGTTGGGTAATTTTTCAAAGTTGAGATTTCTTTTAAATAGGACTGAGCATTTTATTTCTATTCTGCTGCAAGGGAAATAAAAACAAAATTCTGCTAAAAGAGATGCCATCCTATATATTGGACAGACGTAAAATGACTTTGCTTCATGATGTAATTGTTACATTTTACTTATTTTCAACGTTAAGGTAAAACAAAAACAAAAAATTTATGACGTTGAAATAATCTGTTTCTTGTCATCCTAGGTTTGTTTTAAATACTAAGATTAAACAGAAAATTAATTCTTTAAATTGGGAAAGATAGGTGCTGCCGATAATATACGGTTCAAATGTAAGTACATAATAAGAAACATTTCAAAGAAAGAAAAATACTGGTGCTAAACGTGATTTGAAATGACAATTAAGCCGAAATTGTTAACAATTTCTCTTACATTTCCGTAAAAGATACAGTGTAGAAGATGCTGCCTAGAAGAAATATCACGCCTGTCTGTGCGTTGTTTTCTTTGCTTTTGTGCCATAGTTCTGCTTCCAGTACCTGTTTCCAAAATAAAAAAAAAATAAAAAAATGAAGAAAGAATGTTTTAGAAAGTTAAAAGTTTCAAGCATATTACGACTGTCTTGTGTTAAAAATTTAGGATTTTCTACTGTTCACACCGGTGCTAGAAAAAACTCATCTTACACCTCGTTACCGCTGTAAACGGTTACCCTCGAGGCAGATATTCCGGTCTGTACCGGCAGCCACTAAAAGATTCTTATAGTCCATTATCTCCAAGTTCAGTCATACACATTTGACGCTTTTTCGTTCATTTCTCTTTTTGTTAGATTACATACGATTTGTGTGCACGATCGGCCACTAAGAATAATGTTGAATTAAACAAATGTTATGTTTGATAAATTGCAAGTAATTTTGTTCAACTTGTGTCCGATAAATGATTGGTTGATCTACTTTCTCCACTTTTTAGCTCACCTGAGCACAATGTGCTCATGGTGAGCTTTTGTGATCCCCTGTGTCCGGCGTCCGTCTCGTGCGTAGTGCGTCGTCCGTCGTCGACAATTTCTTAAAAACAACATCTCCTCTGAAACCACTGACTGCACATTGACCAAACTAAACAGGAATGATCCTTAGGTGGTCCCCTTTCAAAGTTGTTCAAATGGTTCCGGTCTGTTGACTAAGTAGGTCAGAGGGCAAAAAAAGAAGTTTCAAAAATGCAAATTGAAAAAATCTTCTTGTCAGAAAGTACAAGGCCAAGAGTTTTGATATTAGTACATGACATCATCTATAGGTCCTCTACCAAAGTTGTTCAAATTATGTCTCTAGTTTCAAAATTGGCTCCGCCCCGGGGGTCATAAGTTTTCCTTATATGTATATAGTAAAAGCTTTATAAAATCTTCTCCTCTGAAATGACAAAGGCTAGAGCTCAGATATTTAGCTTTGTCTCGTGGACCTCTATCAAAGTTGTTCAAATTATGCCTCTAGTTTCAAAATTGGCCCCAACCCGGGCAGCCATAGTTTTCCTTATATGTATAAACTTAAAAAATCTTCTTCTCTGAAATGACAAAGGCTGGAACTTAGATATTTGCCACGAAACATTGTGTAGTGGACAAATACCAAGTTTGTTCAAATTATAGTCCTGGGGTCAAAATTGACCCTGCCCCGGGGGGTCATTGATTTTCCTTAAATACATGTAGTAAAAACTTAAAAAATCTTCTTCTTTGAAACTGCAAAGGTTAAGGCTTAGATATTTGGCATGAAACATCGTTTATTGGGCCTCTACAAAAATTGTTAAAATTATAGTCTAGGATCAAAACTTGTCCCGCCCCAGGGGGGTCATGAGTTTTCCTTATAAACAATTAGTAAAATGTTTAAAAAAAATCTTCTGCTTTAAAACTGCAAAGGCTGGAGCTTTGTTATTTCACATGAAACATTGTGTAGAGGACCTCTACAATTATTGTTCAAATTATAGCCCAAGGGTTGAAAATCGCCCTGCCCAGGTGGGGGTGAGGTCATAGTTTTCATATATACATATATTAAAAACTTAAAAAAAACCGGTCATCTTTAAAACCACAAAGGCTAGAGCTTAGATTTTTGGCATGAATCATTATCTAGTTAACCTTTATCAATTTTGTTCAAATTATATCCCTGGGGTAAAAATTGGGCCTGCCCGGGGGTCATAGATTTTCATTATATACATAATAGTATAGTAAAAACTTATAAGAAAATTATCCTCTGAAGCTTCAAAGGCTAGAGCTTAGATATTTGGCATGACCTCTACAAAGATTGTTCAAATTATGGTCCTTGGGTCAAAATTAGCCCTGCCCTGGGGGTCATGGGTTTTCTGTATATACATATTAAAAATGATCTCTGAAACCGAGAAAGCTAGAACTTAGATATTTGATATGAAACATTGTCTAGTGGACCTATATCAAGATTGTTTAAATTAAAGCCTTGGGTCCAAGTTTGCCCTGCCCCAGGGGACTCAGTGACTTACTTTTTTGTTATTTGATATACAGTTATGAAATTTGGATCATGTGCACAGTTTCAGATGTAGAATTGAACTTTGATATGAGCTGACCTAGATTTTTACCTAGTGACCTACTTCCTTGTTTCTTGATGTACAGCTATGAAATTTGGACCATTTGCACAGTTTCAGATATAGAACTGAACTTTGATGTTAGATTATCTAAATTTTGACCTAATGACCTACTTTTTGTTATTTGATACACAGCTATGAAATTTGGACCATATTCACAGTTTCAGATGTAGAATTGAACTTTGATGTTAGATGACCTAAATTTGACCTAGTGACCTACTTTTTTGCTATTTGATATACAGCTATGAAATTTGGACAATGTGCACAGTTTCAGATGTAGATTTGAACTTTGATATCAGCTGACCTAGATTCTGACCTAGTGACCTACTTTCTTGCTTTTACGTATAGCTATGAAATTTGGATCATGTGCACAGTTTCAGGTGTCGAATTGAACTCTGATATTTGATTACATCAATTTTGACCTAGAGACCTACTTTTTTGTTGTTTGATGTACAGCTTTGAAATTTGGACCATGTATATAGTAAAAATTTAAAAATATATTTTGCAAAAAGTATGGTCTAGTGACCAACATTGTTCAAATTCTTTTAATAAACACTATAGCTTTCTCCGCTTTCTTACAAATAACAGTCTGTCCTCAGGTGAGCGCTTTGGGGCCAGTTGCCCCTTTGTTTAAAAGAGAAATATAAATATATATATCTACATAAACAGAAAATATGTAAAAAGATGTACATAAACAAAATACTGTTTTTTGTTTTCTGTTGGCTAATAATTGTTTTGCTGCCGAGAAGAAAAAAAATACATTTGTTAGGTATGACTTCAATGATACCTAGCTTCTTTATCATTGTGCCAAGTGCTGTTAATGTTATATCTTGTTCGTCTGTCGTGATGCTCGGTGTATTCAACATTTGACAAGTGTAACACAAGAAGTATATTTATACATATCTTTCGGAAATCGGTCTTTTTTACATTTATATTGAAGAAATAATATTTCAAGATTAATACCAGCAAATTTCACCTTCTCTCTCTCCCCTCGTACAGCAGATACAAAACAAAATAATGTCACTGATACCCCACCCCCAACCCGCTTGGCGCATAAAAAATCACCAAGTTCGATAAGGAATGTCGACTCATCGCGTTAAGCTTAAAACAATAGGATGCATGGTTACCTCCTCATAATGCTGC
Organism: Cyclina sinensis; assembly: GCA_012932295.1. Classification (NCBI taxonomy): domain Eukaryota; kingdom Metazoa; phylum Mollusca; class Bivalvia; order Venerida; family Veneridae; genus Cyclina; species Cyclina sinensis. The sequence continues at coordinate 34,246,469 of JAAONU010000001.1, read as the reverse complement.
ACATAGTTTTCTGAATTCACTCGTTCTGGAGTAATTGACGAAAACCAGTTTTGAAGTACAGGTCTCTGTTACTTTTCATTTAATGCAGTGAGCACAAAATCAGTAAGATTAATCCTAGTCATCCTGTAAAGCTTGTGGAATATATGTTGTGGGCTTGATCTTTGATCCAGGGGGCCTGGAATGTCCTGGCCAATGTGCACTTGATCATTGACTCAGTAACCCCCCCCCCCCCCCCCACTCCTAACCCGAAAAAACTAGGTGTCGACTATTTATCCTGCACAATCGTCTTGTAAAGTTTTAAAGTCTGACCAGAAACATATTCCAAAGAGGAGTTCATGACCAGTGGACCCAAAAACTGAAGGGGTTAACTACTTACAATGTCCAATCATAAAGTTAAGTTTAAGTCTTGGGAGGACTTTTTCGGCAACCGTTTGCAAAGTGCGAACCCCTGTGGGCTTGACCATTGACCTTGTGAGACAATAGGGTTAATTTACTCATTATGCCAAATTACCCTGTTAAGAAAGAAGGTGCAGTTATTTATAAGTTATTGATCCGGTGTTGTTTCAGAAGTGCAATATACTGTGAGCTAGACCTTTGATCCAATAGGGACCATCAACTTATCATGGACTACCATCATGTAAAGTTTGAGGGTACTTGGTGCAGATGTTCTTGAGATATTGATCTGTGGGTTTGACCTTTCACCTAGCGGGCCTCGAAACCATAGGGCGCATTTACTCATCATGCTTATTCATCCTGAAAAGTTTAACGTACTATGAGCAGTTTTTTTAGTCATTGGCCGTAAACCAGATCCAAAGTGCGGGTCCCTGTGAGCTTTACCCATGATCTGTGGACCGAAAAACAATAGGGTTCATCTACACACTTGCACAAATCATCTGATGAAGCTTAAGGTCCTGGCTGCATTTGTGTTTTAGTCATTGATCAGAAACCATTGTCATACTGCAGATCGTCGTGGACTTTAACTACGATCCAGTCGGCCTAGATACAATAGGATTTAGCTACATACAATGTCAAACCTACCTACCAAGTATCAAGTCTCTGTGTCTTTGAGTACTTAAGTGATTGGTCGGTAACAACTTAGTCTACCGACGGATCAACAGACATGGGCAAGGCAATATATAAAATGTATACATACTCTTCGAAGGCAAAATAACATGAATAGAAACATGACGCACAGTATTGAAAATCCTTAGAATTATGTCATATACCCCAATGTGAAGAAACAATAATAGTGAGTGACAATAAATGAGTAATCAAAATGGCTGCTAAGCAGCAGGTGCTCGCTGCATGTGCCGTACTTTAAAAATATAAAAAGAATATTTGTATCGAGCTAGTACATTGTTATATGTTCCTGGCAAAGTCTACCTGCCGTTATCATCAAGGAAGAGAATATAATGAACTGTTACATCTAACTAAAATTCCATTACTGTTGTTATCAGGTCCTTTTGAAAATTTTATTCGTGAGTTGTTTTCTCAATGCGATCTCTCATTGTTCTCCATACATTTTCAATTACCCAGGCGAAGGAGTTTTCATGCTTACACTGGTTTGATCTGTGTACTTTGGTACAATAGGAACCACAGTTAAAAACCACTATAAGAAACACAGTCCCAGAAAATAACAGAAACCACCCTTGAATTTATGTCCTGGTGACTCTGGATTTCATATCCCACCTGATCGTCTCCAATAAAAATTAAAAATCCTTTCACCAAGAAGGATGATTTTTCTTCACTGGTTAACAACCGTCAAATCAGCCTCTGTATACATGACAACACCCTTTCTTGTCTGTTGGTGGGAAGTAATTACTGAAGCGGAGCCTGTGCCTGACAGCCTACTGGGAAACTGGTTCTGGTAAAGACAGATTTAGTAGACTCGCCGTGTTCATACGTTACCGGTGGTGTTTAACTCTGGTTTTGCGGTGGAAATTGGACCCTCAGGTAAGAAAACTGAATTGTTTATTAAGACTACGTGCAAGATGATCTCATGTTATTTACGAATTCTCGTCTGAGTCTGCTTTCTCTCAGATATTTGCCGTTTTCTGTATCATTTATGAAAAACACGAATATTTACGTGAATGCGATGAAACAGGGCATTGTAAAGTGTCAAAAATGCAGTGATCGCGACTCTACGTGGACAGTCCAGCTTATCTTTACTAAGAAATTCCGACTGGCACTAATTAATAATCCTGTTTACTCCATTTTACATGTAAAACTGTCAAGAAATATGTTTTCAGGAGAAAATACATAGTAACGCTTGTGTAGGCGGTGCACTGCGTGATAATGCCGGTAACGCTGGTGGCATGGTGGTTTACTAAAATCGCCTTTCTTTACAGTTTCAGACGGTAATGTCCAGACATGGGGTAATTGTAATCGTGTAATCGTAATCGATTGCATTTAATTACAATTTGTCCATGTAATCGTATGTATTCGATTACTTTTTAAAAGTCGATTACATTTAATCGTAATTGTAATCATTACATGAGCGAAAAGTGGTGTAATCATCGATTCCATTTCAATTACAAATTGATTACTTTGGCATAGAAAAAAACTTAAATTATGGAACTGCTGTATTATATACTTGTGCAAATATGATATTTCATATTAAAAAATATATGTACTGCAAAGTGCACTGGGTGTAATATGTTTAAGTAGTTTTACTTTGAACAGATTCAATTAAAGGTGAAATTTATTTAATTGAAAAGTTTTACTTTTCTTAAGTTTCATACATAACTAAGTTATTTAATTTTACTGTTTGACTACACACAATCTTTCAGACTAAGTTATGATTTAATTATATCCCATAAATATTTTCACCTTTTGTTATCAGTAACAAACAACTTTTACATTCTGCCTGAGGCTTAAACAAGTATTTGTGAAATCAACAACTGATATTGTACAATAATACCTAGTTTGCTGATGTCCGTGAAGTTGGCAGCCTAGCAGCTTGACAGCCTGAAGTTGCAGCCTGGCAGCCTAGCAGCCTGAAGTTGGCAGCCTGGCAGCCTAGCAGCCTAAAGTAAGCGACGGATATTAGAAACAGAGAAATGGTCTGAAATGCATTATAATCACTTTCTACGGACGCTAAAAGCTTATTGAATAAAAAACGAACCTTAGATATTCACTTAATCTCAAGGCTGCTGGAATGTGAAGTTAGCAACCTAGCAGCCTTATGTGAGTGTCGGTTAAAATAAATACGGAAATGGACTAAAATGCATTATAATCACTTTCTAAGGACACTACAAACTTATTGGATAAGAAACGAACCTTAAATATTCACTTAATCTCTAGGCTGCTTGAATGTGAGGTTAGCAGCCTAGCAGCCTTATGTGAGTGACGGATAAACGGTCTGAAATGCATTATAATTACTTTCTAAGGACACTACAAACTTAATGGATAAGAAACGAACCTTAAATATTCACTTAATCTCTGGGCTGCTGGAATGTGAAGTTAGCAGCCTAGCAGCCTTAAGTGAGTGGCGGGAAGAAGAAATATGGAAACGGTCTTAAATGCATTATAATCACTTTCTACGGACAGTACAAGCTTATTGGATAAGAAACGAACCTAAAATATTCACTTAATCGCTTATCTGCTGGAATGTGAAGTTAGCAGCCTAGCAGCCTAAAGTACGTCACAGATATAAGAAATACGGAAACGGTCTGAAGTGCATTATATTCAGTTTCTAAAGACACTACACGCTTTCCATTACATTAAACATTATTTCGTTTATGTTAATTTAAATTTCTTATAAAAAAACGTGTGTTACAATATGCATTCAGTTGCAAAAGAAAGTGTGCGCTGTTTAATTTTTAACATTTCAAGTTTTTAGCGACGTATCTGTGTAATATTTCGTGCACAACACCTGTTGTTGTACGTGTGGAAATCTTAATGCTCAAGTGTATGTTGACCAGATTTTGCAGTCTGAAGCAGTTCCTTTCTTACAAAGACACGGACCTGTTATTTTGATGCACGACAATGCCCCTCCGCATGTTACACGAATTAATCAACATTTTCTTAATAGAAACGGCGTTAGCAGTCAGAGAAATTGGTTAGTACTGGTCGGATATCCAGAAACGCCCGTTAGGGGGACTGACTTTCAGAACATCACTGATGTTTAACCACAAGAGAACAAACAAACAATATTAATTTTGTACACGTGCATCTGGCTGCATTCATACATATTTGTATGTCCCATTAGCTGAAAAGTCCATCTAGTTCGGCACAAAAGCTCACATTGTCACATTGTTCAGATGTTTAATGGTCATTCATCTCACAGCAAAGTTCACTAATTTGATTCAGTATTTTTGTCTAAAAATGTGCCAGAGCCCAGTATTTTTTTTACTAGATTCCAAATTGCCACCCTGTACCCACCTTAGATAAACCAACCAACGAGAAACATAACCTGGTCTGGAGTGCATTATATTCACTTTCTAAAGACCCACTGAATTAATTAAAATACGGGGCGGTGGGTGGGACAAATCTGATTTTTTTTTCAAACGGGGGTGGGGGCGTCGTCCTAAAATGGGCCTCCCCAGCTGACCTACCTCTGATCCGGCCCTGCATCTACAGATAGTGTTTTCTGTTAAGATAGCAGGATTGACAGCATTAAGGATATAACTTAAAAAGTCTCATATTTATGTATATACAAGCTCGTGTCGTCTTTGTAATAACTAATGTCAAGCAATTAAGTCGGCCTGGCCGATGGCACACTAGCAATGGTCTTAACTGCTTAATGAAACCAAATTGCCAAAAACTTTATAAATCTTAAAAAATCGGAGGTTTCCGTCAACCACTGACCTCTTAAATAAAAGTTCATAAATACACCAAGTGATGCGTTTCTCCGGCGAAGCAGGCATTTCTACATCAACGACCGTCTCCCTCATTTTGAAATTAGTTCTGCAATTTCCAGTATGACAACCTTTCTATCATTTCCGAGGTGATTTACAGAGATCTCCGAGGTGCTTCGATCGAAACTTTATATGGTCTTTCACACTATCAAAGCCCAATAATTTGCGCACGCGAAAACAAAACAATAATCTGACCTTATGCCTAATGTTATGTAACAATTCTGTAAGTTTGCATTGCAATCATGTATAACATTATGCCAGTTAAACAGGAAAAGAATATGCAGTCATGTGCGTAATGTAGTCACTGGCATACGCAGACCTGTTGACTTGCACGAACAACATATACTGATAGTAACGAACGACCTTTTGTTTAAGGCGACTCTTTACTGCAAATAAGCTCAAATATATTACTGGCAAAATTAGCTACTTTGCATAAGATTAATGTACGGTGGCACAGAGGTGACATTTGTGCGTTTTTATTTATCTCGTGCGCACGAGATGCTATGTCGTGGCCACGAGTTACTTAGTTGTGGCCACGAGTTACTAAGTCGTGGGAACGAGATAATTAAGTGGTGCGCACAAGATACTATGTCGTGGCCACGAGTTACTAAGTCGTGCGCACGAGATGATTAAATGGTGCGCACGACTTAGTAAGTCGTGCGCACAAGATAATTAGCCAATCAGATTACACTTTAATCAGTATATTTAGGATTGTTGACATGTACAAGGTAAGCAGTGCTTTATCCCAAATGAATGAAATCGTTTCTGCCTTCAACCATTTCTTAAATAACAACATTCATGTATGTTAGGGGTTTTCTGATTGGCTAATTATCTCGTGGCCACGACATAGTATCTCGTGCGCACAACTTAATTATCTCGTTCCCACGACTTAGTAACTCGTGGCCACGACATAGTATCTCGTTCCCACGACTTAGTAACACGTGGCCACGACATAGTATCTCGTGCGCACCAGTTAACTATCTCGTGCGCACGACTTAGTAACTCGTGGCCACGACATAGTATCTCGTGCGCACCACTTAATTATCTCGTTCCCAAGACTTAGTAACTCGTGGCCACGACATAGTATCTCGTGCGCACCAGTTCATTATCTCGTGGCCACGACATAGTATCTCGTGAGCACGTGATAAATAAAAACGCACAAATGTCACCTCTGTGCCACCGTATCAAACTGTAATTAAGACAGTAATTCAGGGTATTATTAGGTAGAAGGAAGAAAGTGGCATATTATGTAAATTTTGAAGCGACTGACTTACAGACGATGAAAAAAAAGAAAATTTTTATACATCTTGAAATTCTTGCTGTAACTGTGGAGAACATATTTAAACTAAGCTACTGACTCTTTTTTAGTTACAGAAAAACATCAAAAAATAAAGTTTTACAAACTTTTATCGTTAAAAAATTTACTCCGTTAGTCACGGTGTAGTTCTGGCTTCCAAAACTTTATAAGCCGCTTTTTTAACATTTTGTTCATTTACATGATGCGGCATTACACGTCCTGTAACAGTATATAAATCGTGTACGCTGAAGACCTTAAGCTAGTCACGGTGTTGATACTTTAGTTATAAAATTAATTTTGACGCATCTTAATAACTAGTCTCTGTGGCTCAGTGGTGTAGATCGACTCTCCATATTTTACTGACCGAAAGGTCGAGGGTTCGAATCCAGTTTAAGTCAAAACATTTTTTTTTCAGTTTTCAAGGTGTCTAGAAGCACAACATTACGTTTTTTTTTGCCATAGTAAAAAAATTTCTTTTAAATTTTAAAGAAAAAAAATCAGCTAAATTCTGTGAGTCAGTCCCTTTAACACTCTATAGGATGTAGAACCGACAGACTTATAATGTTGTTCCAGTGACGTCATGAACAGAGGGCAATACAAATCCATTATTAAGGACAACCCGCTATTAAGGACACATTGTGTCAGTCCGGAAGATGTATTTAATAGAGGGGATTTACTGTATAATGCATTTCAGACCATTCCAGTATTTCATATTCCCGTCGCTAACTTTGCGTTGTTAGGCTGCTAACTTTCCATTCCAGCAACATAAAGATTCAATGAATATTTGAGTTTCATTTCATTTCAGATAAGCTTGTAGTGTCCTTAGAAAATGCATATAATGCATTTCAGACCATTTCTCTGTTTCTGATATGCGTCGCTTACTTCAGACTGCTAGGCTGCCAGGTTGCCAACTTCCGGCTGCTAACTTCACATTTCAGCAGCCTAGAAATTAAGTGAATTTTTAAGTTTCAGTTCATATCCGATCAACTTGTAGTGTCATTAAAACGTGATTATAATGAATTTCAGACCATTTCTCTGTTTCTTATATGCATCGCTTACTTAAGGCTGCTATGCTGCTAGGTTCCTAATTTCACATTTTAGCAGCCTAGAAATAAAGTGAATTTTTATGCTTCAGTTCATATTCGATTAACTTGTATTGACATTAGAACGTGATTATAATGCATTTCAGACCATTTGTCTGTTTTTAAAACCGTCGCTAACTTCCATCTGCTAGGCTGCCAACTTCAGGCTGCTAGGCTGCCAACTTCAGGCTGCTAGGCTGCCAACTTCACATTTCAGCAGCCTAGAAATTAAGTGAATTTTTAAGTTTCAGTTCATATCCGATTTACTTGTTTTGTCTTTAGAACGTGGTCATAATGCATTTCAGACCATTTCTCTGTTTCGAATATCCGTCGCTAAGTTCAGGCTGCTAGACTGCCAACTTCAGGCTGCTAGGCTGCCAACTTCAGGCTGCTGACTTCACATTTCAGCAGCCTAGAAATTAAGTGAATTTTTATGTTTCAGTTCATATCCGATTAACTTGTATTGTCCTTAGAACGTATTTATAATGCATTTCAGACCATTTCTCTGTTTCTAATATCCGTCGCAAACTTCCGGCTACTAGGCTGCCAGGCTACCAACTTCAGGCTGCCAACTTCAGGCTGCTAGGCTGCTAACTTCACATTTCAGCCGCCTAGAAATTAAGTGAATTTTTATGTTTCAGTTCATATCCGATTTACTTGTTTTGTAATTAGAACGTGATTTTAATGAATTTCAGACCATTTCTCTTTTTCTAATATCCGTCGCTTACTTTAGGCTGCCAACTGCAGGCTGCTAGGCTGCCAACTTCTAGGACATGTCAAATGGAGTAAACAGGGCTGGAAGTTACTACCAGTTGGCATTTGCTAATCAAGATAAGCTGGACTTTCCTCGTAGAGTTGCGATCACTGCATTTTCGATACTTTTCAATGCCCTGTTTTATCGCATTCACATAAATTTTCGTGTTTTTCATGAATGATACAGAAAACGGCAAAAACCTTGGAGAAAGCAGTCTCTTGTGCGTAGTCTTAAAGTCAAACTTTACAATCCAACGCATTAATTATTCAATTTTCTTACCTGAGGGTCCAATTTCCAACGCAAAACCGGCGTTATACACAGCAGACAAGCGTTACTTGCACCACCTCCACCGCTAACTTATGGACACGGTGAGACTGGTAAAACAGGCCAAAGATGCTTTCCTGATAGACATTGCTTATCGCACGTTTTTTCTGCCTCCTCTTTTACTACCTTTCTTCATCAGTGGTTAGTCATGATTTACATTCCGTACAAATACAATACAGAGAAACGTAATGGATCGAGCGTTGTGTTTCCGATGATGCCTTTGATTGGCATTTCACTTCTTGGTGTGTTTTTTGTTACAAATTTCCTGTATGTTTTAACCTTTTCAAAACTCTGCTAGTTCAAGATCAGTTTACTCGTTTTCTCTGAAAATGACCACCATTTATAATGTGAAGACTGAGTTCATTTTTCTCAGGGGAAAGTTCTTGCCTTTTGAAAGTCATTACTTTTGCAGACGACATGATGTTAACATATTACGTAATTTCCTGTTTAATTTTTCATATTTAAACAAAAGACCCTTATTTTACCTCCATGACTCTTTAAAACTGAAAACAAAATTACTTTAAATAACATAGAAATACAAAGCCAATGTTCTTGGCAGCCCTTTGGATTGTTCAGTTATGGTCACTCACGATACTAAATCAATATGATATGTTTCTGTATTAAAATTATTTCATTTTTTGTGTAAATTCTTGAACGTTTGCTAATCTTTTATATTTTACATTAGCTGTGTACTTAAATTTCAGTAAATATCGATTATGTAAGAAGCGTCTCGCAAACAGTTGTCAAGGAATTTGATGCAAACAATAATTTCTACGAAGGAATAATTTAAGCCATTATTTTTTCGACTTTGCAATTGCACAGCATGGTGGATATGCCTTTTTTGCCGATTGTTTAGTTCACTGTATTTCAAAATTATAGCAAATATCCGAAGGCCTTTGTTCTCTTGATGTCGGTCATATCAGGATCAATAACGTTATAATTTGCTGTATGTTTCGTACTGCTGATCGGAGCGGATCAGTGTATCAGTGGTAACGTGCTGGATTGGCAATCCAGGGGCCGAGAGTTCGATACCCAGCTCCTCCACTAACATAACTAGTGTCTGTCCAATCTTATTTTGAAACCCTAATTTTGAGCAAGATTGGTTTATCCTCATCATATTTTGACAAATAAACTGTCTTTCGGACGAAGTTTGACAGTCAGACAGGCATACAGACAGACGGACACACGGACAGGGCAAAAACAATATGTTTCCCCAAGATAGGGATAGATTATAAATACGTTCAGTAATAAAATGAAAAAGAAAAAAAAATGAAAAAGATATTGCAAATCATAATGAATTTTAAGCAATTTTCTAAGTTTAAAAGGGGGTATTATTCTGAAAATAAAGACGATAGAGTTATGTAACCTTTGACGTTTCTTCGAAAACAGCCGAGCTAAAAATGATATGTTTAATAAAGAAGCCAAAATGTTATATTTCTTCTTAACATAAGGCAGCTGAAAAGTTCCAGCCGACGTACCAGTTAAAAGGAAAACACTGACAGTACTGATGCACTTATCATAAACACCAGTGTATTTTCTTTTTTATAGAATACATATTCAATTTGAAGGCTGTATGTCTTGGGTGAGACGATGTAAGTAATGTTCGGTCATATTTCAGTTTCATTTAAAATTATGTAAGTTATCCTGAAAAAAAATCATATCACATACCTTTCTCGTTATAGAAAACAATCCTTTCGAGCTATCAACATTGTGGATGCATAACATTTCGCTCACTATCAGAGAAATAAACCACAACGGAAGACCTATGGTAAGGAGGTACTCTGTTGGCTGAAAACTGTCTGCCTTTTCCTTCCCGGATGTTGTTATAAACAGTAAAAGGACGCTTATCGCAATAAGTATTAGGAGAAGAAGAAAAATCATTAAGATGTACAAGTAAGAGTATCTCCACACATGTAAGTACTGCACAAGTACAGAACTATTCACAGTGTCCTCTATCTCTTGTAGAAGTTCCGATGAGACCTGAAATATGGTCAGAGATTTCACTTTAAAACATGTAATTTTTTTAAGGTTGGCCGATCTTGATACTTTTTTTTAACTAAGTCAACTTATTAAAATATTGACTGATTAGACACTGGAGTATATATAATGGTAAGAGCATAAATAAATGAATACCAGGTATTCCGAAATACTTTTACTTTCCGATTATTTCTAAAATACTGAACTACACATTATCGATCTTCAATAAATAATTTTTGGCAGACTCATTAAAATAAAATAAAAACTTTTCATTTTGTCCTAAAGATATAATATTGGAACAACACTTTCTAATATTTTCGGTTTTGTAAATCTAGTAAAAACTTTGAAGAAAGCTCATTAATAACCCTTCCGTTTGTATTTCTGTCTATCCTCAAGTTTTTTTCCGATCTTTTGTTGACACCTATAAATTTTCTGCCACAAAATCAATAACACATTTTAGGTTTTAAAAAATACATGTATAGTATTAATAAAGCTTTTAAATAAAGATACACATCAATTTCTGTACTATTTCATATCACGTCATCTTTGTTTCAAATTTTATAGTATTAATGCTTTGAATAGTTATAGATAAGATTGCAGTATATGTGCAAGCTAATGGAATTGTCTTATTATTACCGACAAGACTTGAACATTATTGAATGGACCACTTTACCTCAAAGTTGTTACTCCAAATTTGTGACTTTTGTCTGTCTGTGAACTCCAATTTGTACCTTCTGAGAGACAATTTGTTTGGCCTGTATGACTCAATTTTGAAGCGCAGATATTTACCATTTCGGTCTGTTCAAATGAAATTATTTTTAAAGGGGCTGTGCTCCGGATGACAAAAAAAAGAAAGTTTTCTTGTATTATAAATTTCTTGTAATATTTATGACTAATGCTTAAAAAATAACTTACTGACAAAAAATAAGTCAAATAATTACATTATAAATTGATTTTTTTCCCTTTCAAAGTGCTATACCGTAACGCGACGGTATAACTATATCGTATAACATTTAAAGTAAATATCTGTAATATCACTTGCGGCGATGGTGGTGACAGTAAAAGCGTTGGGAATATTTTGTTAACATGAGGGGTCCAGAGTTCAAATCAGGCTGGAGCGAAAATATTTTTTTTTATTCTATTTTGACTTTTATAATCAGTTTTGAAGTAAAATATTATGTTATTATAATCTCACGGCATCTAAATATATAATTTATGAAAACAATTTTTTTTATGTCAAATCTGGAGTACAGCCTCTTTAAACTATTACTGGAAGCTTATCAAAATATTTTTCAAGTGAGCTACTGCAACCTGAAATGTGTGTAAAGATGAGTTCACCAGAAGCAAGAATTATCCCGCTTCTAGCTTTTTCTTCGTATTTTAATGCTCCCCGAAGGGCGAGCATATAGTTGCCGCTTTGTCCGTCCGTCCGTCATAATTTTGTTCGGAGCATAATTATCTTGAAAACCCCTGGATATAATTTGTTTAAACTGACGCGGAGAGCAGTGCCAAAGAACCATAACTGTATTTTGCCCTGTTTTTGAATTATCTCCCATTTTAGAAAAATCTTGTCCGGAGCATATCTTGAAAACCCTTGGACATAATTTGTTTAAACTGCACACAGTGGTAGAGGGCATTGAGGCGGAGTGCAGTGCATTGCCAAAGAACCATAACTCTATTTTGCCACGTTTTTGAATTATCTCCCCTTTTAGAAAAATATTGTTCAGAGCATAACCTGAAAACCGTTGGACATAATTTGTTTAAACTGCACACAGTGGTAGAGGGCACTGACGCGGAGTGCAGTGCCAAAGAACCATAATTCTGTTTTGCCCCGTTTTAATGCTCCCCGAAGGTCGAGCATATAGTTGCCGCTTTGTCCGTCCGTCTGTCTGTCATAGTTTTGTCCAGAGCATAACTTTAAAACCCCTGGATATAATTTGTTTAAACTGCACGCAGTGGTAGAGGGCATTGACGCAGAGTGCAGTGCCAAAGAACCATAACTCTATTTTGCCCTGTTTTTGAATTATCTCCCATTTTAGAAAAATCTTGTCCTGAGCATATCCTCAAAACCCTTGGACATAATTTGTTTAAACTGCAAACAGTGGTAGAGGGCATTGACACAAAGTGCAGAGCCAAAGAACCATAACTCTGTTTTGTCCCGTTTTTGAATTATCTCCCCTTTTAGAAAAATTTTGTACAGAACATAACCTAAAAACCCTTGGACATAATTTGTTTAAACTGCACACAGTGGTAGAGGGCATTGAGGCGGAGTGCAGTGCCAAAAAACCATAACTCTGTTTTGCCCTGTTTTTGAATTATCTCCCATTTTTAGAAAAATCTTGGCCGGAGCATAACCTGAAATCCCTTGGACATAATTTGTGTAAACTGCACACAGTGGTAGAGGGTATTGAGGCGGAGTGCAGTGCAGTGCCAAAGAACCATAACTCTGTTTTGCCCCGTTTTTGAATTATCTCCCCTTTTAGAAAAATATTGTTCAGAGCATAACCTGAAAACCCTTGGAGATAATTAAGCTCCCCGACGGGCGAGCACATAGTTGCCGCTTTGTCCGTCCATCCGTCCCGTTCGTCCGTTCCTTTTGTCATAAGGTTGTCCGGAGCATAACACAAAAACTATGAGAGCTATAAAGACCAAACTTCATAGGTAGTTAGATCTCATTAAGGAGCAGTGCAGTGCACAAGAACCATAACTCTTGCTTTATTATTTTTTGAGTTATTGCCCTTTGAAATTTCTAATACTTATTATTTGTCCAGGGCATATCTCACAAAGAATAAGAGTTATCAACTTGAAACTTTATAAGTAGATAGATCTCATTGATGAGCAGTGAAGTGCACAAGAACCATGACTCTTGCTTTATTAATTTTTGAGTTATTGCCCTTTAAAATTTCTCATACTTATTTTTTGTCCGGGGCATATCTCACAAAGTATAAGAGATGCAGCATGCAAGAACCATAACTCTTTTTGCATAATTTAGGAGTTATTGCCCTTTGTTATTTTTCATACTTTAAAAATATACATATTAAACAATAGCCCTTTTGGAATTGGCATTTATTCGGGGAGCCTATTTCTCTGCTTAAGGATTCATAATTAGATTACTTTTATAGACAGTGTAATTTTTTTTCTTGGATGACATTTCTCTCATGCGCGTATACATATCATCACTCCTTGCTCCATGTTCTTATCTCTGCAAAAACCTTTTAGTCTCAATTACAATAAACAGTTACCAAAAACCTCAACTGTGGCGTTTACAAATGTTACAAAATTTGTGTACTCTCACGACCTTTACTCAATGATGCAGAAATGAAAAATTCAGAAGGCCGAGCAACGTTAGAAAAGATTCTAAATTATTCGTCTACATGATAAATAAGAAAAGAGAGAAAAAAACATTTACCTTCTTTTGACTCCTCTCGGATATCTTAAAATAAAAGGAAAAATTTAACTAAGAGAAGCGTTTATGCGCTCTCAAGTCTATGTACATATGAACATGGTATCAAACATGGTGTCGGTTACTGCAAAATGTAATCTACTACATAGCGATAACTTTTAAAATCTAATCAGGATGCCTTTTCAATCACGTTTGATTTCATGCGTACACAAATGAAAAAGAATAAAGGACTGACTCACAGATGTGCCGACGATGGGAAAAAAAAGAGAATGTTTATACATCTTGAAATTTTTTGCTGTAATTGTGAAGAACATATAAAAACTAAGTTAATGACTCATTTTTTTGTTACAGAAAAACATCAAAATATAAAGTTTTGCACACTTTTCGGTAGAAAATTTACCCCGTTAGTCATGGGTAGATACTTTAGGTATAAGATTAATTTTGACGAAACTTGGTATCAAATCTCTGTGGTTCAGTGGTGTAGATCGTCGCTGCTTATTTTACCGACCGAAAGGTCATGGGTTCGAATCCTGGTAAAGACAAAACTTTTTTTTTCAGTTTTCATGGTGTATAGAAGCATGATAATATTTTTTTTTCCATAGTATATTAACTTCTCTTAAATTTTAAAGGATAAAGATATCGGCTAAATTCTGTGAGTAAGTCGCTTTAACAAATGTTCATGATACAAAAAACACAAATTCAAATGGTAAGAAAATTTCCATATTTTAACAAGATTTTTCTGGAGAATACCGATAATTTAACGGAAAAAGATTCTTGTGTCATGCATCAGGGTAATGGAAGAAGTAAATCATGCACTCGATGGAAAAAAGTAACCTTTATTAACTATGGCGTCTATGATTTTGTTATGGGCGCCATCGACGTCATCTTCTACATCAATGTACACGAGATGCTGAAGACGTTCCGGTACAGAGCAAGGTTCAGTCTTGATCGGTATTAGACTGTATTCCCCTCTGACTTTTAGATCTATTGCTTCTTCTACCTCATGCTGGCAATAATCACTGTTTTCAAAGTCCTCCGACAAAACAATAAGCATATATGAGCTTTTCTTAATACCATCGTATATGTTATTTAAAATCGATTGTCCAGGAAGAGAATCTCTGTCACAATAACAACAAACAATTCCGTTTGTCTCTAAATTGCCGACAATACGTTGAACTATGTCTAAGGATTTCTTTTCATAACAAACAAATAAATGATATGATTTGTCATGGGGTATTTCCGGTATGCGAGACGCCATTTTCCCCCTTAGATACATCAAAGTCTTTCAAATAGAAAGCCCCTGGTAACATTTATTTACCTATACCTTCTTATAACAACATTTTGCTCAGAAAAGAATAGTCAGAAATATATATGTCTATTCCTTGTCCTGAATCAGTTTGAAAATGAACAAACTTGTCTATAATTAAAGTAATAATCCTCTTACATATAAACAAAGTTTAATCGGAATCATTCAGCCTTTATGCTTTTGCGAAAAGCGTAAACTCGGACTTTTTCGACTTCCTGCTTCAATATCTTTGTTTAATACCAACGGAGACATGTTAACCGTTTCTATCTTTCTCCTGCTATATTTACAAGTAAGTTTTTGTATTTCTATATATCAAGTTGTAGAAGTTAATTACGGAAATCAATAAACATACATGAATTGCCTATACAATGAGTATTTTAATTATGCCTTTCGATCATTATTGGCCCCACCCTAGGAGTCACATGTTTTACATAGAAATATATGGAAAATCCTTCCTCTTGACTTAAACCACAAAGCCCAAGAGTTGTAAAGAGTATATAGACTTTTACAATGGACCTCTTCCTAGTTCAGTCCTAGTTCCTGTTCAGTCTTTGCACCCTGGGTCATTATTGGCTACATCTATGCAGTCACATATCGTCAAACTCTTTACAAGTCATCTTGTCTAAAACTACAAGGCCAATAGTTTTGAAAATTAGTATATAGCATTGTCAAATGTTCTTTTTCTAATATTGTTAAAACTAAGACCTCGGGTTAGTTTTAGCTTCGCATGGGCAGGTTAACAAAAATATATAATGAAGACCTTTTTAAATCTCTTTTATAAACCAAATACTGATAGCCTAAAGCTTTTCTATATTTGACATGCACCATTGGCTTAAAATCTTCGTTTTATAAAACAAATAGCCTAAAATTTATTTTGATTTTTAAAATGCATTGTCTAATTTTATATGATTATAAATCCTTTAGATTGCACTGATATTTTCGTACAGTTATACTGAGCGATTTATTTATCCCTTTTGAGGCGAGTGAATGCCACAATTTTGACGTAAAAGAACGATAAAAATTTAACAATAATTGTGTACTATTAGGGTAGTTTATATCATCTAAATTCAGGCGTTGAATGTCTTTCTATTTCAGAAAGCTTTAGGACTGGTTTGTGAACAAAAGTGTCCTTCTGATAAACCCTTTTGTAGTGATGTAGGCTGCATCTTCGACTGTCCAGAGCCATTTTATATTAATGGAAGCAGATGTGTCTCAAACTGCGGCGACTGGTTTGTAGACGACAACAGAAATTGTGTTGAGTCGTGTCCGATCAATACTTTTCATGAAGACAGGCTTAGACTGGTTGAAACTGTGCAGTATTTAGAAAGGAAATGTGTTGGATGCAAGGAGTACAACCAGTTCATTTTCAATGAGTCGTGCGTACGGGCATGTCCACCTGAATACAGATATATAGATTTGAAAAGATGTGTCGACAGATGTCCAACAGACAGACGTTTTAAAGTTAGCAGTACTGTTCTAAATATAACTCACTATAAATGCGTAATGAAGTGTCCATATTTGGTTGAAGACACCGTCTGCAGAAGCAACTGCTCCAACGATAAAGTTATTTTTAATTCTACCTGCGTTGAAAACTGTCCATATTCAAGCCCATTCTTATTTTCAAGAATTTGTGTGTCTGAATGTCCGAAAAATGCACCATCTGCAGGACATGAAAATGCGACATGTTTAAAGTACAGTTGTCCGATTGAAAGACCGTACGTTCTAAATAACACTTGCATAGACAAATGTCCGGAGACGGAGGCGTTAACATTCACGTTAAATGGTTTCAACTACTGTGTAAAAAGTTGCAAAGAAGGTCAATATAGACTTGATGATACATGTGTAGATAGATGTCCTCCATTAACTGTGGTAATAAACGATTTATGCCATGACCAATGTCCGAAAGAAACTCCATATTCTTGCGTGGTATCAAAAGGTCTTGAATGTGGTGAACGGCCTGTGAGTTATTTCACGTATGCAGTTTGCGTATATGAATGTCCTCCGGGTATGTTTACTTGGAATAAAACCTGTGTGTTCAACTGCCCAGATGGATTACCAGTTTTTGGTGATGAATGTGTAAGCAGTTGTCCTCAAGACTATCCCCTGCAAAATAATATCACAATAACGGAAGATTGTATATACAGCTCATGTAGGAAAGTAACTGGCCTCCTAACCTGTGTCAAGAACTGTCCGTCTGATACTTTCAGTGTTGACAATACTTGTGCTCCTTATTGTCAATCGCCTTTTTTACAAAATGACAATGAGTGTGTATCCAGCTGTCCTGACACAAAGCCTTTAATATTAAACTCAAAGGTCAAAATAACAATCTGGAATTATGACAGGTATTCGTACTACCTCGGTGGTCGAAAATATCGCCAAGAAACTAAATCTATGGCTGTAAAGAACTGCACTTCATCTTGTCGTGACAGAATGGTGATATTTAATTCGACATGTTTGAATTCGTGTCCTGATGATTATCCTTATCTTCACGATGGAACATGTTCAGTCGAATGCGGTGAGCAGTTTATCGACACTACACAGCTAAGAACTGTCTGCGTTGAGAAATGCAGAAGTGATCAGTTTGTCATGAATAGAACATGTGTTCCAATATGCCCTTCTACCCACAAGCATTTTAATGGAACATGTGTCGATCAGTGTCCAGAAAACCATTCATATACCACCATTTCCGAACATGGATATTTCTGTGTTCAGAATTGTCCTGACGGATTTTACTTACATAAAAACGATTGTGTTAGGAATTGTCGCCCTAATTTATTTATACATGACAATAAATGTGTAGGAGCGTGCCCGACAGGATCGCCATTCACTAACTCATCAGCAGAAAAGGTAGAAACCTGGATAAACGACGGCAGTGGTTTTACAATGAAGACTTCTACTGTGAATATTGTTAAATGTGTGTCCTCTTGTCCTAAGGGTAAAGTTATATTAAGTTTAAAATGTGTAGATATCTGCCCTGCAAGTTCAAGGTTTTTAGTCAACGAGACATGCACAAGTGAACCATGCAAAGACACATACAAATACTCTTCACAAAAAGGCATCGCGTGTTACGAAAATTGTCCGAAAGATTTGTTTGTTGTAAATAACACTTGTATGTTACAGTGCCCTGACGATCTATATGCTCTGGGACAAAATTGTGTAACCAACTGTCCTTCAACGCACAAACTACTAGAAAAGACAACAGTCGGAATAGTCACATATAATTGTAGTTGGTACGATGATACAGTATCACCATGCACATCAAAAATAATTCATGTAACGAACTGTCAAAATAGATGTTCTGATAGAAAATACCTTTTTAACAACACATGTGTAAATTTCTGTCCAGAGGGTACACATGTATATAATAGCACCTGTGTTGCAACGTGCCCTAAATATCTTTCGTTGATACAAGATGTTGAAACAATCTCGCCTGCATGGGAAAAAGTTGGTGATTTCTGGGAGCGTTATCCTAAACATCAGGTTTCGAAATTGTGTGTTTCAAAGTGTCCAGATAAATACCCGTTGCAGTTTAAGAGTAAATGCGTTACAGATTGCCCAGAGAAAGCTCCATTTACACTCAATGTCTTCTGTGTTAAATCGTGCCCCGAAAATAAATTAAGTGATGCTAAAACAAAAACGTGTGTTGATAAGTGTGCTAGTGACAGAGGTCTTTTAAACAAAACATGTTATTTTAACTGTCCACAAAGTCATCGCCACATATATAATTCACGTTGTGTTGAAAAATGTCCGCCTTCTGCTCCTGTAAGTTTAGAAGAAGATAGATTTATATGCCGAAAATTATGCCCAGGCGATAAGTTGTGGAAAGAGGGAAAATGTATATATATCATTGAGTGTGATGATCCCATGTTTGGATTTGAAGGATTTTGCGTTTCGGTTTGTCCAGAAGGGTTTGTGTGGTTTAATGGCTGTAGTAAAACGCAAGGGGCTATAATAGCGATACCTGTTCTAGTTGTTGTACTCGTAGTGTTGCTGGGTTGCAGCTGGCGCAGTATCATGGAACTCTTTAGTTTTTCAAGATTGATGTTCGTTTCAGAGGTAAGAGTATTATTGCATGTTTGACCATTGAATAACTCTGATTATTGAAGTTCAACGTTTCAAACAACACTGTGGCAACATGTTTACTCTATAACATATATGTAGCAAGAGGTCTAAATGAATGATCGAACGAATAACTAAATTTCGAAACAAAAAAACAAAACGTATAATGTGTTTATACACTGCCATACGCATAGAACAATAGACAAGAGGGCCATGATGGCCCTGTATCGCTCACCTGAGTATGACTGCTTTTAACAAAGTTGCTATGGACCTGGTTAATTGACCCTAGATGACCCTTATTCGAATCTGACCTAGAAATTATTGAAACAATCTCTCTGACAAATTTCAAGGTTATTTGTACCCAAAATGTTACTTCTAGAGTATTAACAAGGTTTTTCCATATTTGGGCTCTATGACCTAGTTTTTTAACCTAGATGTCCCATATTTGAACTTAAGCTAGTAATTACTGAAACAATCTCTCAGACAAATTTCCAGATATTTGGACTGAAAAAGTAGCCTCTAGAGTGTTAACAAGATTTTTCTATTTTTGGGCTCCGCAACCTAGTTTTTGAACCCAGATAACCTATATCCAAACCTGAGCTACAAATCATCAAAAAAACCTTTCTGACAAATTTCCAGGACATTTGGACTGAAAATATCGCCTCTAAAATGTTAACAATGTTTTTCAATATTTGGGCTCTGTGACCTAGTTTTTTACCCCAGAGGACCCAAATTTGAACTTGACCTAGAAATCCTCAAGGCATCCTTTCTGACAAATTTCCAGATTATTTGAGTTGAAAATGTAACCTCTAGAGTGTTAACAAGATTTTTCTTTTTTTGGGCTCCGCAACCTAGTTTTTGAACCCAGATGACCCATATTCGAACTTGAGGTAGAAATCATAGAAGGAACCTTTCTGACAAATTTCCAGATTATTTAGGCTAAAAATGTTACCTCTAGAGTGTTAACAAGGATTTTTAATATTTGGGCTCTGTGACCTAGTTTTTGACCCCAGGTGACCCATATTCGAACTTCACGTAGAAATTGTCAAAGCAACCTTTCTGACAAATTTCTAGATTATTTGGACTGAAAATGTAACCTCTAGAGTGTTAACAAGATTTTTCTATTTTTGGGCTCTGCGACCTAGTTTTTGAACCCAATTGACCCATATTCGAACTTGAGCTAGAAATCATAGAAGCAACCTTTCTGACAAATTTCCAGATTATTTGGGCTAAAAATGTTACCTCTAGAGTGTTAACAAGTATTTTTAATATTTGGGCTCTGTGACCTAGTTTTTGACCCCAGATGACCCATATTTAAACTTGATCTAGAAATCGTCAAAGCAACCTTTCTGACAAATTTCCAGATTATTTGGACTGAAAATGTAACCTCCAGAGTGTTAACAAGATATTTCTATTTTTGGGCTCCGCGACCTAGTTTTTGAACCCAGATGACCCATATTCGAACTTGAGCTACAAATCATAGAAGCAACCTTTCTGACAAATTTCCAGATTATTTGGACTAAAAATGTTACCTCTAGAGTGTTAACAAGGATTTTCAATATTTGGGCTCTGTGACCTAGCTTTTGACCCTAGATGACCCATATTCGAACTTGACCTAGAAATCGTCAAAGCAACTTTTCTGACAAATTTCCAAATTATTTGAACTGAAAATGTAACCTCTAGAGTGTTAACAAGATTTTTCTATTTTTGGGCTCCGCGACCTAGTTTTTGAACCCAGATGACCCATATTCGAACTTGAGCTAGAAATCATTGATAGAACCTCTCTGACAAATTTCCAAGATATTTGGACTGAAAAAGTAGCCTCTAGAGTGTTAACAAGGTTTTACTATATTTGGGCTCTGTGACCTAGTTTTCCAACCCTGATAACCCATGTTCGAACTCGTCCGAGATATTAATGAGACAAACATCCTGACCAAGTTTCATGACAATTGAGGCAAAAATGTGACCACTAGAGTGTTAACAAACTAATTGTGGACGGACGGACGGACGGACGACGGACAAAAGGTGATCAGAAAAGCTCACTCTGTCACTACGTGACAGGTGAGCTAAAAAAAAAAGAACTACATGATTTCTTTACTTTGATCATACTTTGCATTTCCCGGGCAAACTGGTTTGGGTTTTGTGATTGTATGGTGAGTGCAATGGTTTTGACTGCTAAATGTATTTTGTTTGCGGCAAAATGTCAAAGTTAGCTTTTTGTACATAAAAAAAAAAAAAACGGTTATGACTGTTTTTTCAAATTTTTGTTATTGCACGATTTCACTAGAGTTTATATAATTTTAGTTTAATGTTATTCATACAAAGAAGTTCTCGTTAACAGGAAAAGTTGAAGGAGTTCGAAAATCATCAGAGACAACTTAATTTGAAGACTGTCGGAAAAAGGAAGAAAAGGGATGATGAAACTCCACTGCGGCAAACATTTTTCGAGAATGAAATTGAAGACCACCATTCAATTGACACCGGTAGTAGTGAGCATAGTGATACAGATGTGTGTGAAACTCAGATATGACCATTTTGTCTATTCGACATTCGTTACTGTGAAGACGTGTATAAAGACATAAGAAACAATCATTTAATCTTACCAGAGCACAGCGTTGTGTCCTCTTCACGGTGCTCGTTGTGCGTCAAACTTTAGCTTTAGAAAAGGGCACTAGACAATTTTGTAAAATACATAGCAACCTTTTATGCTATTTTTTCTGAAAAGCTTATTTCAGTTTTTTTTGCTATATATTACTACATAAAATACTTTTCACTCCTCAGACCAGTTGTGATTATAGAAGCATTAATCTTGGGAAAAGTAAATTGAAATATGCTACATACCACATTTAATACTGAAAGGTACAAAGTTAAATATTTTTGTGTAGCTGCCGAAGCTACAAGAATTCTGGATTTAACTGAATTCGCTGAACATTTTGTCAGATGTTCATTTTAGGACTGTATTAATTAACCAAAGGTTATAGTTTCCAGAGAACTGGTAGAAAAGCAAATTTTTGGCTGACGATAACAGACACAAGATTATCCCAAACACCCTCCATGAACATGCTGTGCTAATTCGAATTATTGAAAAGAAGAAACAAGTTATAAAACATACCAATTAGTTATACTACCTTTTCAAAAAGTGGGTATCAGACTACATTATACCTGTTTCGAAATTCATGTTTCACATTATTTTGAAACTAAATCCTTCAGTTAGTCTATAGAAAGATTGTTAACGTTCATTAAAGAGTATTGAATACCGTTTTTAATGCACCTTTTTTCCATTTTCTATTGTTTAACCTTTTCAACATATTGTGAATTGTTCATGTATTTTTGGATCTCACTCTCTGTTTTAATAGTTATCTCCCTTGTACCTGTCGAGCTTGTGTGTATGGTTCAATCTGAACCAAAACAGAAATATCGCAGAATATGCTCAAGGTGCCAGTTAAATTAGTTTGACTACGACTGCACATATGACCGACACCCTTTGAACGTTTAGTACTATCATGTCTATATGAATAGCTCTAAACAAAGAAAGCAGCTGTGTTCCATAAAGACTACTAGTCGCTCTTTTTCAGGCTCAGTGTATGACACTAGTTTAACGTTATATCCAGATGACTGTTCAGTAGAGAAAGTGAATGACTGGGGCCATACTCGCTACTCCTGGACTACAAGTCTTGAGCTCTGTGTCCAAAGGTTAGAGCGTCCGCATTCAGCCTAGTACAGAGTTCGAACCCTAGGCGGAGCACGACTTTTGTCATCATATAAAGACGCCTCAGCCACACGTGCCTTATTTTATTAAGTTATGAATAAGTATCAGTAATGAATGTTACCGGCACTTCTCTCGAGTGATTCCATCATCAGTGGTGTCTCGGGAGTATTTGAAATTAGCTTTGGAAGATTGCATTGCAGTCGAGCTGAAATAATTTAATATAAAATGAGTTTAGAACACAGATCTGCTCCATATTATGGCATTACTAAGCTGTATACATGACCGTCTTTCTTGATAATTTGGTTTAATTTTCTCCAGAATTGAAGAGGTGAACCATATGATAAGTACTAGTATTACAGTACATAGTATAAGTATTTTAGTTTGTACAAAATGACAGATACATATATAACCAATGAAAAAATATTTTGAAAAAAAAAGAAAAAGAACAAGGGTGGATAGACACTAGTAAGAAATCTGGGCTACTCTGTACTCATGCTTACTTGTCTATTAATACAGCTGACATTGGAACCTCTACTTACGTTGACTCGTTTATCGAAACGAGAAGAAGGCAAGGTCAGGGAAATCTAGAACGCGAGGTTATTGTAGGTCATACCTCCTGCTCCGAAAAAAAAAAACTTTGAGAAAATAATTAATGTGACTAGTAAAGAAATGAGGAAAACAATTCTACGTTCTGTCGTTTCACCAGTGATTACAAGCATTGAACAACGCACAATTACGTTCACTCATTATGTTATAAAGTGTAAACTGTTGCGATAATAATTGATAATGATATTAAAAATTACACTACGAACCGATCAGATATCAGTGTTGTATGACAGGTACTAGGCAAATAAGCGCGCGCGAGAGAGAGACAGACAGAGACAGACAGAGAGAGAGAGAAAGAGACAGACAGAGAGAGAGAGACAAAGAGACAGGCAGAAACAGACACAGAGAGAGAGAGAAAGAGACAGACAGAGAGAGAGAGAAAGAGACAGACAGAGAGAGAAAGAGACAGACAGAGAGAGAAAGAGACAGACAGAGAGAGAGAGAGAAAGAGACAGACAGAGAGAGAGAGAAAGAGACAGACAGAGAGAGAGAGAAAAAAAGAGACAGACAGAGAGAAAGAGACAGACAGAGAGAGAGAGAAAGAGACAGACACAGCGAGAGAGAGAAAGAGACAGACAGAGAGAGAAAGAGACAGACAGAGAGAGAGAGAGAGAGAAAGAGACAGACAGAGAGAAAGACAGAGAGAGAGAGAGAAAGAGACAGACAGAGAGAGAGAGAGAAAGAGACAGACAGAGAGAGAGAGAGAAAGAGACAGACAGAGAGAGAGAGAGAGAAAGAGACAGACAGAGAGAGAGAGAGAGAGAAAGAGACAGACAGAGAGAGAGAGAAAGAGACAGACAGACAGAGAGAGAAAGAGACAGACAGAGAGAGAGAAAGAGACAGACAGAGAGAGAAAGAGACAGACAGAGAGAGAGAGAAAGAGACAGACAGAGAGAAAGAGACAGACAGAGAGAGAGAAAGAGACAGACAGAGAGAGAGAGAGAAAGAGACAGACAGAGAGAGAAAGAGACAGACAGAGAGAGAGAGAGAAAGAGACAGACAGAGAGAGAGAAAGAGACAGACAGAGAGAGAAAGAGACAGACAGAGAGAGAGAGAGAAAGAGACAGACAGAGAGAGAGAGAGAGAAAGAGACAGACAGAGAGAGAGAGAGAAAGAGACAGACAGAGAGAGAAAGAGACACACAGAGAGAGAAAGAGACAGACAGAGAGAGAAAGAGACAGACTTAATGGTGATTTTCATTCACAAGTATATTTAGTATCATAGTCATAGTACCTGTATTATATTATGCGAGAACACAGTTCTTTCGGTAAATTATTCAAGTTGTCAAAATCATTTGTATCAGTTTGCTAATCTTTCCTTACATATCTAGTACGTCACATATCTAAATCTTTTCTGCTATGAATAGAAAACTCATTCAAAGCATCATCACCAATAGGTTTTAACAATCCACGTATTCCCTCTTGAAAGAATCACCTCGTCTTCAGCAAAGCTGCATTTGCAATTGCACAACTAAACAGCGTTATACGAACATATTTTCTCAAGATTTTAGCAGGATTGTAGTAAGCATTATTATTTTAGGACCGTGACAGATTCTGTATACATTTTATACTTGAAATGTGTTAAGAAAATGGTACAGCGACCAAAAATCATAATTTCGTATATCGTTGTACCATTTAGTAGTGACATTTTGATTGACATTGTCGTAGAGAGGAAATTTGGTGACGGGAACTAAGACTAAAAAAAATTAATGTTTTGTTTCTCAGGCCCCGCCGCATACATTTTAGAACGCCCGCTTCGATTTTCAATCGTTGGCAAAAAAAAATTTTATTTATTAAAACGTCTTTTTACTATTCCCGGTGTGGCAAGAAGTACCGCGGTAAACGGTTTGTTTACGTTAATAGCAATCGTAACAACTCTGCCTTTTCCGACAACTTCGTATAAAGACCTCGTATGTAAGTATTATGAATACACCAAATAGTAATTCGCCTCGGCTTTATTAAATATAAGCAAACATGGCAGAACTCAAGCAGTTTCTGTCTTATGCATTAGAAAAATATGAAAATAAATGTTAATTCAAAGTATAAACAGATAGAGGTATTGAGAAATGTTTTCAGTTCAGCAGACACCACCTGTATTATAAAATAGTCCAATATGGCGCCTACAACATTATTTCCGAGGTGACTTATTGAAGTCGCCCGAGTTATTCCGAATGTGTTAATAGTGGTGCGCAACCTTAGCTCAATAGGTAGAGCACTAGATTACTCGGTCGTTGGTTCGACCCCAGGGCAGGGCAAAATTTCTCCGTGACAATTGTTCCCAGACATTGTGTCTTATGTTCATTTGTCTCTCACCGCTGATTCAGAGTAGATCATGTGGGAACAGTAGTCAGTCACTTGCGGTTTAATGTTCAATGTTTACGACACATTGATTCAAGTACGGCCACGTTTTTGGTTTTTTCTACAAAATTGCGACAAATAGGTAAAAATAAAGCTTGTAAAACAAATTTTATTTTCAGAACAATATTCCATGCTTTTGTCAATGCCTTTCTCCTGACGTAATTTTAACAGATTAAGACTAATTTTCGTGTGTTTAGACTGTCTTAAATTAGGATTTTATTATTCATGTATCAAATAAGTACATGTAGAAATACATTCTTACTGAAAAGTTTATTGTTGTTTTTTTTTCACATGACATGTTATTTCTGTATAGAAAAAAGTTCTAGCAAGTAAAAGTGCATATTATAAAGTATTTTAATGCAACAGAGACTGATGAGCAGTTAAAGTAAAATATGATTTGATTTTATTGAATGCTCTCAGTAGATCTTTTAGGTTAATACTCTGCAACACATTAAACACCATCTTAATACAGATGGTAATTTCAACATATCCAGTGCCATTGATCATTAAAACTGTATTTATATGAATTTTTGGGGATATGAAACCTCATATTAAGTGCAAAATCATGAATAAAAACAAAATGAGGGTATAAAAAAAAATTCCGCCCTCCCTCATATAATTTTAATAAAAATGGCCTGAGAAACTAAACATTAATTTTTTTTAGCCTAAAGGCCTATGAAATATTAATTGCTAGGCTAGAAGGTATCTCACATGAAAGCTGGGTGTTTGACAGCTGTAGAGTTCCGTAACTCGCACCCTTATAATTTTTTTTGAGCCTAACTACAGTCCTTTAAATTGTAAAAAAAGTACTAAGGGATTTTAATCCACTGTTCGTATTCTCGGTGAACAAATTCCCTATTTAATTGGCCGGCTCATGAAGCACTATCTAAGCTTAAGTCACTGTCGAATAAAACCCCTTGCCATATGGAATTCGTAAATTTCTAGTACATAAACTCGGTGACTGTATTTCAGATGGTGGAATATTTCAGATCAAAAAATTCATTAGCATTATATTCATATCGCTATGTCTTGCATCTTGTTAGCTTATTTTTAGCAGCTGATGTAAGCCATTTCTTGAGACAGAAAACAGCGTCATATAATGATTGCTACAGCCGGAAAAAATGCTCTTAAAGTCGTAAGCACAGATTCCAATCTCACTTCACTGAAATTTTATTACTTTCAATAGGATGTAGTTATAGTAATATAGAGATCTTACTTCCATAGTAATATAGAGGTTTTACTTCCTTGTATTCGCTTTGTAACATTTGTAAGGATGTTTAGAGGCTGCACAGACATTACTCTTTGGACATAAGACTCTTTCTTTAATTTTGTTAATGCAGACATTAGATCCTCAGTTATTTTGTGAATGTCCATTATTTAAACTTCTTATAAGTGAACATATAAGCCACTTTCTGTCTGACAATTAAGAAATAGCAAATCCACAGTGCCCAGCCACGTTCGCTCATCTTATTTTAAAAAAATCAGAGTTATTCAGATTAAGCCAATGGGTTTTTCTAACTACATGCAAATCTAATTAACTGTATAATATTACCAATGACGTCTGTCTGTCTGCCTGTCTTAGTTTATATATGGCACAACCAGGGAGAGGCCGCAGGGAAGGTTCAAGGAACTTAGCATCTTGCAAGTCGCTCGTTACCACTGGACTACAGTTTCGCTTCCTTTAAAAAAATCAAAATAATCACTTTATCTAACACGTGACACGGGGTAGAGTAGCCAATAAACATCTTATTTGCTTTGCATAATCAAGGCAACATCAACTTTTTCGCTAACACATTGTGTATTCGAGCTTCCGCTGTCGGAACTCTTTGATCAGCGATTACTGTCCCTCTACGACCTATATAATGCCTGTATTACCAGTATCGCAACAAGACCAGACAGCCTCTAAACATCCTTACAAATTTAAAGAGCAAATACAAGGAAGTATACCCTCTACATTATTATAACTACATCCTATTGACTGTTCAGTATTTCCACTTCTCTAGAAAAGACTGCGATTTTCTATGTGTAAGTCGCTATTAAAATGATTTAAGTATTAAAAGGTCCAGATAACGCTCCAAGCTTCCTAAAACTGAAGTAGTGATGATATGCCAAGTTGTCAGGCAATCCAAAGACCTAAAAGGTTTGTTATGTCGCTGAAAGAGGGTCAGAATCCTGTTCATGACAGACTGTGCATACGAAAGTATGACTTCCCGTTCATGACTAGGAACGCATAAAATAGCTTGTTCGACCACCGATGACTGGAGAGCCGTACGACGCAAAACGCGACTGTCACGCGTCAGACGCATCAAGTCCGAAGTAGAATATCACTGGAACTAAAGAAAGACTTAATGGTTTGAACTTCTGACAAGGTTGTAAACACCAAACTCCGATCCAAGTTTACAAGACACAAAGTGCCTACTAAACATTGTAGAAGAAAGTACGTCGCCGAACAAAATTTACATCTACATTGTACTGCTTCACAATCAACAATTGATTATGCTAAGCAGGTAGACACGTTCATACTGAACATGTTTCTGCCTTTTATAATGCATTATCTGCCAGTGGACAAATTATGCAACATATTTTGAAAGTGTTAAAAACGGTTATGCGAATCAAGATTACTATGTAGTTTGTTTGAGAACACCCCTGCTAATTTAACGGACACGTGCTCTTAGTCCTCCGCATAAAATCTAGTTCTTAAACATACTCAATTTTTTTCACCATTATTGGAAATCTTCATGAAATGATTTCCATATATGCTGCTTGCTGTTAAAAATGATTATTTGTATGAAAATCTACAGCGAATCGTATTCTTTTGCGTGCGGATAAAAAACATAATTCGCGCAATGATACCTAAACTTAATTGTCTGACCGGCACTTTGTAGTTTGTGGCCCTCTGGCGGGGATTTAAACGAGAAGGCGAGCGGAAATACTTACCGGCTAGACTGTGTTGATTATTTTACAGGTGAGATAACTACTTAAAATGTTATTATATTTTTCATTTCATATGAATTTTGTTTCCAATAAAGTGATTAAACAGAGTTTAATTTCATGCTCAGTTTCGGATAGAAGCTACACGTAATGTATGAATAATGAAGCGTTACGTGTGCACGTAGCATGACGATTTATTTACATCCTTGCTGATTTCAGAAACGACGTTGTGCTCGAGTTGTTTGAGAGATGTTCAAGTTTTTGAGGAGGCATCCTCCTAAAGAAAGCGAGGGACGTGAAAGTCAGAAAAAGGAATTATTTGGATTTCGACGGGTAAGTTTTTTTTGTCTTTGTTGGAGCAGCCATTATTACACAGTGATGACTCATCCACTGTTGTTTACACAAGAATTCATTTTAAAAAATGTTGTGTGTACATATGCTTCTTATGAATGCAAACATTAAAGACAGTTTAAACACATATTGAATCTTAGTGCATTCATTTTTCACTTAAACTCAAAGAGATCTAAAGAGCCAGTTATAGCAATAATGGTTTTGTCTTTTGAAATTTTTGAAAAAAAAAGTGCATGCAACTAGGCTTTTGTAATGAAAAATAATGCAAGTTGTGAACGAATTTAGTGTTTTAAAAGAAGTTAAAGTCACCAAGAAAAAAGTACTTGTGCAATGTCAGTCCAGAATAGTCTTAAACCATTAAGGCCCAGTTCAGAGTGATTAAAATACTTTTTTGTTAGCTTTTGTTAATTTTTCTGTCTGTCAGTTTTTAAATTGCTTGGTGGTAATTCTTTAGTTTCAAACAGGTTATATTAAGAACAATTTACATTAGCTGGATAAAAATATTCAATATTTCTGTACACATTAGTTAGAACTTAAAAAATGATCGCAGTCACTAAATACATAACTGCCCTCTTAATTCCAGAAAAGGTGAATTATTTGAAAAAAATTATTCTTACTAGCTTCTGGGACTAAATGTTTTTCGTTCAGTTATGATAACATTGGAACCATTTGAAGTTGGTAGTGTAAGTTTTTTACCGAGATTTCCAAAAATCTAAAGCATACCGTTTTACATTGAATTCCTGTAAATTTAAGTGATACTGAACAAATTACGACCTGATGACAAGATGTAACTTATAAGTAAAAAAAAAAAAAGGATAACTGGGTAATATAATGTTCAGATATAAGTCTTTGTATAGAGAGTTACTGTACATTTTTGGTGGATAGCCATTATAAGGTGACAAGTCAAGTCGCGCCAAACAAGGTCGCCCCAGGTAAAAGTCGTCCCATTTTTAGTCAACTCGTCCCACATATAGAAATATAAGAATAAGATCATAGTTCAACTAATTATTACCTGTATATAACCGTGAAAAAGTGATAAGTGGTACGACGATCAAACGACAGTTGTTGGATTAAGTAATTAATGGTGCGATTAAATGAGTGAATAGGACATTAACTCAATTCAAATCATTTTTAATCAAAACAAGTATTATTAATATAACAACGCAACAATGGTTTTATTCAACTCAACTTTTTAACAGTTATTATAAATTATTACATTTCTCAAATGATAAAATGACGATGAAAAAAAAACTAGATATATTTTACTAATGTACGTGCAGAGTTGTTTAGAGTGATACAGTTATAACAGTTTAATAATTAAATTATCAGGGCTGTAATCACTACAGGAGTTGTTAAAAATTCACAATTTGATAGTAACTAACACATTTTACAGTTTACCAACTTATTTCTTTCAGATTTTTCAGTAAAACAGAAAAAAATGTAATACTGAGTTTTAATTAACGACATAAAACAGACACTGATATAAATGAAATGCAAAATATGAACTACATTGTTATGCAATAGTGAATTTATCAAACCAATAAAAAACCTAAAAAATATATAGTATGATAAAATATGTTATTAATAAATTATCAGGAATACAAGTTTCGTACAATACAAACTGATCTCTCAGATTCTAACTTAAATACATTGCATCGAACAGAAATTCACAAATGATAATTATCATTACCAAAAGAAAAGATACACAGAAACGAAACATTTGTAACGAAACCAATATGCAAAATTATCTATAAATAAAAACATCTTGATTATTAACAGGTTAAAATTAAATGTTACATCCATTTTACAAAAAGTTTATCAAAACAAACTGTTAAAACATAGAAAAAAGTAAAACACGTTTTAGGAATACAATATAATAATTGAAACAAAAACAAAACAGACAAGCATAGGAAATTCTTTTTAAGTGAACTTAAGCAACTTTTATGAAATATAATATTTTTTATAAAGTTGAAAAAATATGAAAATTATAAATAAAAACTGATAAACAAAAGACAGGTTTACAATATGACACACTGCACAGCGTGCATACAGCGTGTGATTGGATTATTGCAAAAACTACAGTCTGCGATATCCATCATGTGAAGTCGAATGATGACTGATGATCTTTATTTCATGTTAACATTTACACCACTATTTGGCATTGCCATTAATCACTCATTTCTAAAACAGAGTGGGCATAACTCATTTTGTACATTTTTTACAAGCCGTGAATATTGTTACCGTGAACACACGTCAATTAAAATTAGTAAAACAACGAACAACTTTATTAATGTTAGAAACAATTATCCATGATAATTACCGATCTTTTCGTCAATCAACACCATTCTTGTTTCAAATTTGTGAAGGCAGTGTGTTACAAACAGTATAATAGTGTTTGCATACAACCTTTTACAATCAATTCAGTAAATTTATTGCATTTATTGCATTTATTGCATTAAACACATAAATGTAAGAAGCATACATAAGTGCATAACTAATTTCTATATGTGGGACGAGTTGACTAAAAATGGGACGACTTTTACCTGGGGCGACCTTGTTTGGCGCGACTTGACCAGCATTCCCATTATAACACTTTCTTAGTTTCTGTGTCTATTTCTGTGTGCTCTAAGGAAAACCTTTAAATATTTATTCTTCTTTATATTATGAATATCACCTTCTCAAAAACGAACCAGTTAGTTATGTATGTAACTTTCAGTTAATTTTAAGGTATGTCTCTTGTAGTGGGACTTTTTGGTTTTGGATCATTGTGGACGTAAACTGTATGTACATTTTCAGCTGTTGTGTAGGTGAAGTCCTGTTAAAACCGTAACTGTATGATTTTATGAATGTGGGTGAAGTAATGTACCAGTACATAGCATTTCTGTTGTTTGAAAGAAGAGAAAGAAACATATTATTGTACAAATGTCTTCTGCTTGTATTAACTATTAAATAGATTAATATAAACTAATGAACTATGATTTCCTCATGATTAAATAAGGAACTATTTATATTTTCAGCTGATAGAACATGGGTTTCCTAGCAAACCTTCGGCTCTTGCATATGACCCCAAGTTGAAGCTTGTAGCAATTGGAACAAAATCTGGTGTGTTAAGAGTGTATCCTTTTACTACAGAGCTGTAAATGTTATTTTACTAGAACTTTTTCGAAGTG
Source organism: Cyclina sinensis (assembly GCA_012932295.1). Lineage (NCBI taxonomy): Eukaryota > Metazoa > Mollusca > Bivalvia > Venerida > Veneridae > Cyclina > Cyclina sinensis. Next base: position 34,214,284 of record JAAONU010000001.1, on the reverse strand, counting down.
GTTAGCAGGTAGTAATTCACTTACTTATACAAATGGGTGTAATATCAGTGGCCATTAATGACTAGCCTGTCATTTGAATGGATTTTTGTGTGAGTGCAGTCATAAAAAATGTTACAAAGAAAATATTTTGATTATGTAAATGAAACTGATGCACGGTAACAGAGTTTTATCAGGTAAAAGCAAGTTGTCATATTAAAATGTTTATTTAAGAAATGTGGTCCTATAATACATGTTGTTTTTGCAGCATTAGATGTTAATGCTTGTTCAAGCATTGAAATTATATTCTCTTTGAAGTATTTACCTGTGTGTGTAATAGTAGCAAATATTTTGAATGATTGCATTGACTAACCCCTTTTCTACTATTGTCCCTCCTGTGTTCTGTGTCAGTTTTCCATTGATTTAGGGTTACTTGAATATTTATGATTATGAGGTACCAGCTTAGCAGCATCTGGATGTGTATCTTTGCTCTTTGCACATCTGTTTAGATGAAATGAAATACATGTGAAAAGAATAGTAAATCTGTCTGGTCTTTATGATAGAAAAAGAAGCATTTTTATGTTTATTTCAAGGCCATATCTTAATAGTTTGTATATACTGTTCAAAATTTTACTTGCTGTTGACAAGTGTTTGGTTAAGAGTTTCAGCTACCATGATATTTTTCAAAGACTTGCTTTTTTTATTTTGTCTGTATTAAATACTAGAATAGAAAAGTAGGTCTTTGAAAAAAATATCATGGTAGATGAAACTCTGAAGAATGTTTAGCATATTCTTCAATCAATTTTTTAGGCCCCAAAGCTAGTACTAAAATACTGAAGATTGTAATAGTTTAAAATTTATATTTTTAGCCTGTTTGTTTCTGGTTTCTTCCAGCTGAGACCAGTCCAGTATTTCTGTTTTCTGTGTTGAATTGTAGAACTTTTTTCATATTTATTAAAAGAAAGTGAATCTTCAAGCAATTTGTCCAGTAAAAAGCACAGATATCAATTACTTGTTTGATTAAGTTACTGAAGTTGTGATGGTTTTTTTTTTTTATTTTACCCAATTTTACTTAGTCAGGTAGGAATGTTTGTAGATCCTGTCTGTTATATTTTGCCCTTTTCATATTTTCTGCCTATTTTTTGTATAAGAAATCCCTCCAATTCTCTCTATCTGTAAATTTTCTTTGTTTCAAACTGTGACCGTTAAATTGAATAGCTATTGAAGTCTTTGTTTAGTCATTTGCATGGAGTTTGACAGTTACCTTTAATGGGTAATGTTATCTCTTTATTTGGTTGAAAATTATCTTGATTTTACTTTGCATAGTTCTCAAAAGTTTGTTCAATTTTGCACCATTGTTTGCCGTGTTAGGAGAAATAATGTGTTAAGTGTTTCCTTAACATCTGTATTGAAAAGTTATCGCCAGAATAATACCAGGATTTTAGGGTTTTCATTTAAACCTTTTGTTACCATGAAAACTAATGGTATAAATGTCTCTTTTTTAGTAAAGATAAAAAAGAAAGCTGTTTAACAAATTTTGTAAAGATCTTAAAACCCTTGAAGAACCTTTTCGATGACTTTCATGATATACTGGGTAAAATAAAGTGGGTATAACATATTTTTTAAAGGTTTGTGACATTTTATGTTGAAATGAATGAGTCATGATTTACCAGTTTTCAAGGACTGTATTACCAATTCAGTGTATTTTGCTTTCTTAGAAATTTTATGTGTAAAATTTTCCATTGATTTTTGTCACACTGGCTTTTAGAGAAATATTAAGATGACAGAAACAAATATCACATGGGCTCATTTGAAAGTCAAATGTATACTTGGAGTTGAGATAGCATGAGGCCATGCATGTTTCATACATTTGTACTCATTAGGTCTTAATTGGTGAGTGCACATGTTGAAATCACAGAGTTGGTTAATAAGGCAATTAAAACATTGACACTTTTCTTTGATGGTTTTGAACAAGGGCAGTTTTTGTGGTAGATGTAATTAAGTAGCATAAAAAACAAATTTAGGAAATAATGATAGGAAGTGGTTGTGAAAAATTATACAAATAAGTATCCAAGTGCATGAAGAAAGAGAGCTTAGTGTGTAAGTTCTGCATAAAAGAATTGCTGTTGTCAGAAGTCTGTTTCAGACTTTCTTATTTTTATATCAAGGGAACAAGTTCTATAAAGTTTTATTAATGCCACTCATTGACTGCTTCCTGTGTTCAAACCAGTACTTGCTGACAGTGTGGAATGTTGAAAATTACTAAAACACCATGTGTGGATGGGATTTGAACAAGCACCTTTCGATTGGGAGTCTGGCACTCTTAAACCTTCAGCCGTTGTTCCCTTTGCTGATGTCTGTGTGTTTGTGATTTTATCCAAACAAAATGCCACTTTCCCTCATTGTAGATTTACAAAGTTAATGAGAGATACTGATAGTCTGTTTACCAAATTATCAGGTATGTTAATTGGATTTCAATTATATCTAATTATATCACACTTAGCCAGATGTAAGTTTCGTCACCTATTGTTAACGCTGTTTATGACAGGTGTTTTGGACCATTTGGCAGTGTTACTCCAGTTGTAGTAATACCATGTAACTTTGATAACCAGGAGTAAATTATCTACATTCCATGCATACATTGTCTTCATAACCTGTGAATATTGCCAAAATATGTGTAGTATTTCTTCAATAGTAGAAAGTGGGAACATTTGTGAAGTATTTCTTGGATAATGCACTTGCCCTGTATTGTTTTGGTGAAAATCAATTACATATAACTGGTGATGAGTTTTGTCAGCAGGTCTAAGTTTGAAGTCTGTAGATCTTCCACAAGGTTCTTTGTTTCCCCCCCTCAGTCAAACAAAACAATAAGTTCCCCATTCCTGCATGTGACCATTCAGTATGTTGTCATTAGAGCTGTTGTAAATTTTAGATATTTAGTTAGTATAGTTCTCTTCACAATGATGCTAAATTTACCTAGAATCAATATGAAAAACATAAAACTAGTTATACTTCACACAAATTTATGACTGTAATTTCCTGGCATTCTTTTTGATTTATTGGTATTGCTGGAGTAAGGACCATGACAGGTAATTAAAAAAGCTTTAAGGTAGCCATGGAGATTGTTTTATTTTGCTTTCATATCAGTGAAGGAAGATGTTGAAATGTTGATGAGTTAAAATAATTCCTGATTTTGTATTTTCATTCAAGACAGCTTTCATTCTCATTTCTAGTTCCATGGAGTTCATTGAATATTGTTGTTGTTGTAAATTTGAAGTTTACCTTTCAAAATTCAGTTATTTGTATTGTCTGTGTCAGTTTGAAGTTAGAATGCTGACTTCTATTTTATTTCATCAGTCTTTAGATGGACAACTGTTCAAGAGTCCAGCTTACAGTGCTTGACAGGCTGAACCTGTCACTAATGAGTAGATAACACAAGCTATCATGATAGACTAATACATGGTAATTGTTTTATGACATTCCTGCAGATATAAAGGTGGCTGGTGTTTGAAATGATAGTCCGGACTGAACTGTTAATGAGACATAAATTAGTAGACTTGATATGACTGAAATCTGTGTACATCTTCTTCTAGATTCAGTTAGAAGCGACCAACAGAAAATTACGGTCCCATAAGCTAGTAATAATAGAAAACTTTTTACATTTTTCTTCAGTGGTAAAATAGACTATCCATTAAGCAAAAAAAGACAGGGAAAAGATAAAAAAGAAGGCTCCTGTTGACTTTATAGGGCATGCATATTAGGATGAAATCTTTCAAGGACACACCTGAAAATGAAAAAGAAATGATAATCTTGATGTGCATGTAATGTACATGTTGAAGAGAGCAGCCCTTCTCACTCAAGATGATATACCTTGTTACACGGTAATGATTTTAGCTGGATGTTTGTTTATGATTATTTTATCATTTATTATACTTGAGTCATGGTCAGAGATAAGTTAGAATGTTCACATCAGACATAATTGATATGGATAAATGGCTTACATATAGCTCCTCAGGATAATCTATTAGGAGATAATAAAAAAATGTAGGAATTTTTGGAGGAGTGAAATGTTTCAAATGTCAAGATTGAAATTTTTGATGATACTGCACATTTTTTGTCCTGGTGACTAAGTCTTTTTTACTTGTGTGCACTTTTGTTCAAATGCCAGGTAGACAAGATGCATTAGTTTATACTGCAGCTTTGTTGGCTTGAAATCTTCAAAAAATACTGTAAAATGTACAGCCTTGACTTCAAAAATTGGCTCATGCAAGACCCCTAGTAAGCGTTATGAGTTCAGCCCAAAGATGATTTTAGGCTGCTATTTTGAGGTGCTGAAGAAATAAACTAATTTTGCAGCAAACTGTCTTTACTATGTATTGACTTACATGTGAGTTTGGAAATAAATTGACTCATCCAGTTAGTCACTGCTCATTAACTGGACATTGTGGTTTTAGTTCTTGCTGCAGGGGAAGTGGTGGGTGTAAGACAGTGAAATAGATAAACATTTAATACAGTTCTTACACTAAATAAACCTAACTGCTGGCCAATAGCCAGAGAATGGTCATTTTAGTTACTGCCCACTCATATACCAGTGCCAATGTAGTGGTTGAAATGAAAGAAGAATTTAGTGCAGTTTTATATATAAAACTAGCTGGCCTTGATCATTACCACAAGAGCTACAGTTCCTTCTGTCACTAGATGACCTTTCTTTAGGGGTGTACATTCTGTAAGTGTGAAGTCATTTCCTCACACTGACTCTCTTTAATATTTATAACAGATATCTTTGGCTACATGTATATCTACTTAAAGGCCTGTCAGTGGAGAATGGTGCTGATGAATTCTTTGATTAGCTTATCAGAGTTTGCTTACCCCCTTTTATCAGTTAAGAATCTAACCAAAGATTATTTAGTTCATATTTTGGTCAAGGAAGGGCTGTGTTTATTCCATGTATTTTGTCTGAATGTACTACTGATTCTCAAGAGTTATCTTCTCTTGGATACTATGACACATTTGCTTTATTGGTGAAATTAGGTTACCCTTCATAATCTTTTTGCACCTTTATTAGATTCAAACTCTTTAAAATCTCTGCCTTAAGCCTTTGTATTCTTTGGCACATGTATCAGTGTTTACATTGTGATTAGGTATGGCTATAAAATAGTTTATCTCAGATATTTTTACAATATATGATAAACAGCATAACTCATCCCTGACATTGGTAGGCATTCCTTTAACTACATGTGGTGACCTCATTTTTATTTCTTTGAATGAAATAAAAATATTAAGTGTAGCAGTAGTAAGTTGTTGAGCCAAGTGTGAAATTGTCAATTTGACCGAAATATTTTCATAACTCAAAAGATAACTTTCTTATGTTGGTTTTGAAATGGTATAACGTGTTTACTTGGCTGTTTTCACCTTTATTAAGCAACTGAACACCCAGTTGATGGGATAGGTGTCAGATTAACAAAATCTGTTGTATAAATAAATATATATTAAGGTATATAAAAGTACTTGGGTGACATTGATCTCATAGGACAATCCATCAGATGTTTTGTTACACTCACTATGTATTACATTAAAAATATTATATAGCATTTTCTCAAGCAAAAATTAAGGAATTAACCTTTTCTATCATTTTCTTGTCTGGCTGCAAGTTTGTCGATTTGACACATCTACATGTGCTAGAGAAATGAATATTCTTACAGACAGGCATTGGTATGTTTAATTGAAGCTGGCTACTCAAAACTGCCACCAATCAGAACAATAATTTGTTAATAAACTATATTTTATTTAGTGTTTCTTACAGTGCAAGGAGTAAGATTTTATTTGTGTGTGTCCTGTCTTAGCTCATAAATTTATTGCCATGTATATGACAACTGTTGTAAGAAAAAATAGAGAGAAAATTCATTTTAGGATGAATGTTAGGTACAAACATAAATGCTGTTATGTAAGTGTTTATGTTTGTGATCACCAGTAACATTACACCTGAGAAATAACTAGATAGTAATCTTTGGTCCAACCTCCAGATGGTGCTTTAATGTCCCGTAGCCATTATTTTCAAACCTGTACATGCCTGGAAGGTGTTTGTGGTATAAATTGATGTGAAGATATATAAGGGGTGGACAGCTGAGTTAAGCAGTGTGGAGCCTGAGTGAAAGTATGGCTGAATATGTAAACAGATAGGTAGAAACAGGAAGATAAATAGAAATAGGTGTACTCTGCTGAAAAATGTAACTGGGTTTTTGAAATAGTATACCATGTGATTTAGCCCATCATTTTACCCTATAAGGCATGAGTGCTTAATAGTAACTAGATAGGCAGTCTACTCTTGTTCCCTAAAAATGTCATATAATAAGGTAAGAGATAGATAATTTGAACTGAGTTGGGCTATCCACGGATGATAATTATTTGTTGTGTTGTATGCAGGGTTTCATAAAAGGTGGGTGAGTTCGGGTTACTGTTTATTACAATCATGTTGGTGTTTGTTTCATCTGCTCTTATTGAAATCTACTTCATATGAACAGAACTGAATCGAACGGTTGTTATTTACTGCAAATGAATTATATAATTCTTGGCATTTGTAATTTGTATACATTTTGTTCTAGAGTTGTATATTATTGGACAGTTATGCATACTACATGTACATACTATATAATTTAGAATATCTTGTTTCCTAGATCATTACATGTAGTCATCCTGACCTAAAAATAACATTATAGCCTAGAAACAGTCCATTCAGGTAGAAATATCCTGGATTTCTATTGATTTATGTTGATTACTCATTACAAGATGATATAGGAAAGGTGGTATTGATTGGTCGTTACCCAGTGTCAATTTTCTCTGATTTTCAAAGACTAATTATTGATCTGTTCAAGTCTGGTTCTAATTCCAGAGTTGTTAAGTCTGGCAGATTTTGAGATTATTGTTTATGTGAAGACTGATGTAAGATACCCATTACTTAAGTTCATATTAGGTATTGTAAGACATGCTTTGTGGATAAAATATGATAGAAAGGTAGATTCCTTCATGTACGGTAGTAGTAATCTTTGTAAGCTTTGGTTCAAACCATGCATGCTCATGTGTATATTATAAATTGATTATTGTTGGGTTTTCTTGAAAAACCAGCCCCTTTACCTACTCATGCACATAGTATAGCTTACATTTCTTGTAAATTCGATAAACTTTAGTAATCTACTTACTCTTAAGATGTAAAACACATTCTGAATTCATATAATATCAGGGACACTTAAAAAAAGATAGCTTTCAAAAATGTACACACTAATTTTAGGATGATTGTCAGCAGATAAAAAGTTCTTTCAAATCATTTTTGATCTTAAAGAAAGTGACACTTGATTTTACTGATGGTGACAACAGTTACTTTAACAATATTAAGCAGAGTTCTGTTCCAACTTTGGAGATGCTTGGGCCTTTGGTGTTTCATGATGTGAAATGCAGTGTAAGATTTTAAGTAATTGCAATTACATCAGTATATTTTGTAAAAGTTTGTATTTTTGAAATTGTACAGTTTCTGCAGACTTTAAGGACTTTAATATTATTAGGATTATGAAAATGATATCAGTCTTGTCAAAGTGTTTTTTGTCTGAGATTGATCCAGTCACGATGTTAAGAATAATTTCAGCAGGCTATCATTTGGCATTTATTGGATTCCTTCTACATCTAATATTTCCTCAGCAGATCAGCATGTATAGTTTTTGTTGCATCTATTTAAGGAAATAGCGAAAATTCCAGCAGGAGATTTAAAAGGATTTATCCTTGATCGATAAGTCTGCAGTGAACAGTATTTGGGTCTACACTTTAAAGATTGTGAATTGAATCTGGCTGTATTAAGAAATGGGTGACTGTATTGTGTCACAATGGTTTGTCAGCTCTTGATGTTAAAATAGACTTAAAAAGTAAATGATCCAGATTTCTTCATGCTGTAAATATTCAAGAGGTTTTGAAATGAAACCATGTAATGTTTCCTATATCTTTAATTTTATGTATTACCAAGTAAAACCAGTACTTACTACCAGTAAGCAAATAAAAATATAGTATATATATATATATCTAAAGCCTTTTCTAGTACTGGCTTACTTTTGAAAAATTGTAAATGTAATATTTGTGTATAAATACAGTTAATGTATTCATTTATTTATGAATTAAATATCTGTGGTTTTCACCATTTGACTATTTTTATGGTCAAGGCATCTAACTCAAAGGCATTTAAACTTGACATGTTGGAATGTTTGGGGTACTGGTTAGGTGTGTTGCAAATCTCACTCAGGGTTACAGATTTTCTCATTTTGAAGAAGGAAAAAAAACGTGTAATTGCATGATTTGATTCATACCTATCTAATGTCTTTTATAAATGTGTGTGTCACAGTTGCATTAGCATTATGTTTCATAAAGATTGCATGCACTTTTCATTTACTTAATTCTATGTGTGTATCATGTCTGTTCATCATGATTGTATTTTTGAGATATGTTGATACATATTTTGTTCTCTTTATTTACATAATCAGTCAAAATGTTGCTGGTTACTATAATGAGCAAACAAATACCCTACGTTTTATCAGAGCAACATGATAATACAACAGGGTGTCTTGTGATAATGATGAAATACCCACAGTGCAGGAGATAAAGATTTTGTTGGACAGGGCTAAGGACTTCTTGGTTTGGACACATTTATTAATCGAGGGCTTTAAACAATTTGTCCATATTAAGTCTCACAATTTTGGCTTTCCATTGGTCAGGTTTGAACATTTTAGCAAGTTTTGCTACATAGCTACTGGATTCAGAATGCTGGCTTCCCATTGGTTAGTTTTGAAAGTGATCTTGTTCTACTTTAAGCAAATGATTTCAGTTTCTAACATCAAATGAGTTAGAAGAGAAGTAACTAATTTCTTAAGTTCATGTAGAGCCTATATAGTTTGACTTAAAAGTACTAATTCTTTTCATCTCATAACCCCCAAGGTTCTAGACTCAAGAGGAGACAGATGGTGAAAAAATACACATACTAAAAAGATAATGAATGTTATTACAATGCATCTATTATTAAATAGGATTTTAATTAGGTATAGGAAATAATTTGATAAGATCTTATCTCCTACCTTGGTTACATTTTGTTACATTTCAAACTGCTGTAGGCAAAGATTTTCTACATTGACATGTGGTGAAATGATTTGTTCCCATTGTCAAGATAATGGCCATGAAAACGTGTCCTGTCTGTAAACTAGAAATTGTCACATAGCAGTTGTTAAATAAAAGTGGTGGAGCTGAATTTGTTAATGGTGAGAGAAAGTGTTTTTTCCCAGAAGTTATTAAACAAACAGTGCTTGACTTTTTAAGTGTGTGATATTTTTTTTTTTTTTTGTGGGGGGGGGGGTGTAATCTGCATGATTTAAGTGTTTACCATAACCTTGCATTTATAGATAAGAAGTCATTAAGGTTGAGAGACAGAAAATGGATGACAAGTGTAATTTCAGTATGCAGGCAAGAAAGGAAAGGTGTCCAGTCCATTTTCAGCTGAGAAAGAGGTGTCAAATGCCCTTTGAAATTTTTTAAAATTGTACAGATTTCCCTTTGTTGCCTTAAAGAAACCTGCTCATTTCTGTCTTATAAATGTCATAATGGGTTCAGTCAGTATTTTCTCCATATAATTACATTGTAAACTGATCTAGGCCGGGTCAAGATTGTTATCTAGTGTCCCAGCTAAGTAATGGATAATAAGTTGTGATGAGGACAATAGGTCATTGTCTCTACTCACAAAAAGGGTATTGGATTCAACTGGACAAGGTTATCTTAGTTTTCAGTCGTTAATTATTTTCACGAAGAGGTTTTGTTGTATGAAATTGCCAAAAGATATTTCAGGCTATGGTTTTAACTGTGAATAGAGTACAGAAGTTGAAAGCAATGCTTAAGTTTCTGTCAAGCAGTATATAGTAATTGGTGGCCCAGTGCAAAGATTCAGAACTATCGTGACACAAAATAAACCAAGGTTTTACTATGGTGTTGTATATCGACTTGATCTATTGTAATGTGAACTTTTTGGATAAGAACATGCTGCAGACAACCAAGGCCTTTGCCCCCATCAGAAGCCCAAAATAAGGACCTTTATACTGAAGTGAAATCCAAAATAAGAAATGCTGTAGAATGAGAGGGTGTCGAATTAATCCTCTAGTTAAGGACTTCACTCTCAAGTGCTAAATAATGCTAAATAAAGCAATATTAAACCAACTTTTTTATATGTTGAATATTCAGCAGATTTAGGACAGAATAAAATGTGCAAATATATTTCCTTGACAGTATAATATAGATTTGGTGCCCCTGGTATAGAATGGACAGGGCAACACACAGAAGATGTCCAGGTGGCACAGCTCTTCTTTCTACAAGAGCAGGTATGTTGACTTTCTTAACATCAGGTTAAATTAAAAGGCTCTACAAATATAGTATCTGGAAAAATCCTGTTAATGGTTAACCACTTCATTCAAACAAGAGCTTTCTGTCAATTCTGAAGGAGTTTTTTCTGTACAAACCTTTTCAACTCACCTGAGCAGAACTCAAGGTGAGCATTTAGGATTGCTCTGTGTCCACTGTGTATGATGCGTCTTCTATTTTTACCTTTAACAACATCTCATAAACCACCAGGTTAAAGTTGACAAAACCTTGCTTGGGTGTTCCTGCATGAAGCTCTACAAAACTTGTTCAAAGAATTGAATTCCATCAAGAACTCTAGCTGCTATGGCAACAAAAATGGGGGTGGGGGGGGGAATCTTGTCTGATACCACAAGGCCTAGAGCTTCGATATTTTGCATACAGGTTCATCTAGAGGTGCTCTACCAAGATTTTTCAAATTAAACTTGGTTCACAAATAGCTATAGCAAGGATCAGTTGATTTTACAAAGACTTACTTAGGGTAGACTTTAAAAAGTCATTCTTGTCTAGCTCTAGATATTTGGTATATAGTGTTGTATAGTTGACTTCTATGAACAATTTTTATTTCCGTCGGGTCAGAATTGACCCTCCTTGGGGCCAATTCTTTTATACTGAGTTTGTGTAGGAAAAACATTGAAAATCTTCTTGTCTGAAACTGTATGCCCTACAGCTTAGATATTTTGATATTTTGTTTGTAGCATTGTTTAGTGGATACAAACCACACCACAGAGACGTTTAACAGGCTTCCCAAATTTAGTAGGAATGTTGTTCATTACCAATAGATCACTACGTCTTGGGTCAAGGCCACAGTGACCTTGAATACAAAAATGACTGAAAGTCAATAAGTAGAGAATATTTGGGAATAGCCCCCTCAAATTTGATATTCAGGTTTGTCATGACCAGTACTTACCTATTTTTTTGGTAAGAAGTTTGGGGCACTTTGATCATAAACACACCCTCTGTGCCACATTCTGCCTTTCATTCACAACATACATGTAGCCATCACTGTTTACTACCATTAGCAATAAAAGGCACTTTTTGTGTGTGTGTGGGGGGGGGGGGGCATATATGTTTTACAAACATCTCTTTGTAAGTCTGAGTTTAACTGGCCAGTCTGTTGTTCTCTTCTATTGTTCTGTTGTCTTGGTCAGGAAACATAAGTAGTTTCAAGTGTCTGTTTATGCAACAGTACTCAGTTGTCATTATACGGATATTATTTCATGAGTTGAATAAATTGTTATATTCGTAATGGTATTTTATATGTGAGGAAGTTTTTGAATTTACTTAATTTTACTGTCTTGAAAGAAACAGCCCTGCTTTTCCTTGAGATCAAGGCCATATTTTTATTTTACTTCTGTTAACCAAGGATGGATCTACTACTCAAGTACTTGATGACTGAGGACTTACTCAGCAAGTACAAGTGCAGTTTTCTTTTTTAAAGAACTTGAGTGGTACTTGAGTAATACTCATGGTACTTATAATTACACAGTAAGTACTTGGTAAGATCCATAACTCTTGATTTACTTTACAAACACATGCTTAATACCATGACCAATATACATGTGACCAACATTTAATATGCTTCATTATTTCAACATGCCATGTTTATTAATTTGAAGTTAGGCAAAGACACTGCAAATATACAGTATCATTGGAAATATCAAAATGTTTGAGCACTGCAGATTTTGACATCTTCAGGGGATCATACCACACTTGTATTTGTGATGAATTAAAATCAAATTTTGTTCAGTAACCACTTACCACAATAACTGAACCCTTGATTGTCATGCAGATTGACCACAATGGATTAAACTGTTCTAGGTAATAATATCATAATAGCCACCATCGTCGTAAACCCACATTCGATCCATTCTGTTTCACTCTATCTACTGTTTGTAAAATTTCGTACTCATGAATAATTCATTACCTACAGGCATTGGTTTCCATAAGATTTCCTTGGCGCAATCTCAGCCAATGAAATTACTTGTTACAATTTGCCTTTCACGCCTATGTATAAATCTTGGGGAATACGTCTATTTTAAGTAACTTGTCATTATGCCTACTCTCCACACTGAAGAGTATCTATTTGTAATGCGGAATCTCATTTGATGAAGAGTTACTTCCCTTTGCTTATAAATATTCATGAAACAAATAATCTGCAGTCAGTTAGCGCACGGTACATAATGAAGTTCTCCAGAAAATGTACCGGGGGTCACCGACGATGAATAGCCACTTAATTGACCTGTTCCTTCTCCTCACCAGACAATAAGAACATGTATATGGCAATTTTTCACACTTGCTGAACAGACAATTAAACAGTTTGAAAGGTGTCATGAAGACTGTTGAGAAATAGTGTATTTCAAGAAAACACAAATTCAGTTATATCTAAATTATTGTAAAAAGCCAAAAAATGGTCAAAGTACTTATCGGTACTTATAAAAAGCTTGTGAGTACTGAGTATCTGAGATGCAGTACTTGAGTTAGTATGAGTACAAGTACAGAATTTTTGCATAAGTACTGTCGAGTACAGGTAAGTACTGGGGAAAAAACAGTACTTTTACTCATAGTACTTAAGTACAAGTATGTGTAACCCATCCCTGCTGTTAACAGGCAGTCTGTCACTCATGTGGTATTGTTATGTTCATGAAGGCTTAACTGTTGCTTCCCTGAGTTTACACAAAATGCAAGTGTATAATTGTTTTTTGTGTGCACAGTGTCTGTACAATTGCTTTAGAAAGTTTTCAGTCCCACAGGAAGTCTGCAAGACATGTTATAAATTGGACAATGCAATTACTAGTATCAAATGAATGATATGCAATATAATCGACTGTCTTCTTGTGATACTCTGTGGTCCGCAATAGTAGTTTAAATAAAGTGAGGGAGAATGTTATTCTTTGTAAGGTAGTCAATAGTCATAGTGAGTCCTTTTTAGGTGGTCACCTTAGTAACCTGAGATTGACTAGGTCACATTTGGTTTTCTGTTGTTTGACAAACTGTAGTAAGTTGGTCCTTGACTCTGGTCAACTTGTCAGGATGCAGAGAAATTTGATAGCACTTTTCAGGCCATAAAATAAATGTGTCTTGAGTGTTGACAGCCACTGTGAATTATGTCTCCCCCCAAAAATGGGGGAGACATATTGTTTTTCCCCTGGTTGTCCGTCCGTCCGGCCGTCCGTCACAAAATCGTGTCCGCTCTGTATCTTCTAAAGCCCTTGAAGGATTTTTATGAAACTTGGGTCAGATGTTCACTTCATCAAGGCGACGTGCAGAACCCACTTTGCGGGTGTGGTGTCTCAAGGTCAAGTTCACACTTGGAGGTTAAGTGTCAAATGCAACAAAATCGTGTCCGCTCTGTATCTTCAAAAGCCCTTGAAGGATTTTTATGAAACTTGGGTTAGATGTTCACCTCATCAAGGCGACGTGCAGAACCCACTTTGCGGGTGTGGTGTCTCAAGGTCAAGGTCACACTTGGAGGTTAAATGTCAAATGCCACAAAATCGTGTCCGCTCTGTATCTTCAAAAGCCCTTGAAGGATTTTTATGAAACTTGGGTCAGATGTTCACCTCATCGGGGGAGACATATAGTTTTGTTGAGGTGAATGGAAAGTTCGTCTGAGGCATGATTAGTTACTGCAGATGAAAAGGCAAGTAAAGTTTATTTTCCATCCAGTTCGAATTTGTCAAAATGATTAAGACATGTTTTCTGATGAAATTAGTATTTCAAAAGGTATTCAGAAAGATTTTTAGAAGACTGAATTAATGAAATGCAATGGGAGATAAGTTGGTTAATGAATTGAAAGAAAATTCTTGTGCACTCTTCTTTTCTCTCCGGAACAAAAGTCACTAAAACACTTTCCAGAAACTAATCAGGTTTTAATGGGTTCCCTCTCAGAATATGTCTGAGACATTTTTAGAGCTGTTGCATTAGTGCAGAAATTTGCAAATTTTATTTCATGCAGATTGTGGCACTTAAGTTTGTAGGTGCTGAAACCAAACAAAAATAGGAAATGTTGCTGTCTAATTTACCATTATAATTTCTTGCTCCAAGTTAATGGCGCTTAAGGCCACAGTGTAATTACTGGACAAGAGGGTCATTATTGGTGTTTAGTTTACCAATGAATAAAGACTGGATAGGATAAATACAATCTAGCATATGGTCATTCTAGAGGAATGTTAAATATGGTCTCTAGATTGGGAGCAATACAATAAGGCAATAAAAGGCTCCTTTAATGGAAATAAATCAACAGCGAGAGGTAGTGGGTAATTGATACCCGTTGTGTTATAAAGGAGTAAGCCGCCTGTCAGGTTAATTCATAGAAAAGCAATAATGATGGTCTCTCTCTTTTCATCTTTGGGTACTTTCAGTATTAATCAGAAAAGTGATACTTTATAAAGAAGTCATTACAGGTATTCTATTTTACTGAAATTGTACAGATTAAAATGTGGTCAGCTTTTCCTTTTTAACTTGTAAATGTTATTTGTGTTTATTGGTTCAAGCTGCTTAGTTGGTTGTACCTTGGACTGTAGACAACAGTTTGGATAAGGTGTCATTTTCAATGTTAGAAGTTCTCACAGTTTAAGGTCCCTAAATATTGCGTAATGGTTATGCATGAAATAGCCTGAAACATAATTTGGAAGATTATGTTGAAACCTTTATCCTTGATGGCATTTTTAAGCAGTTTTTTTTTTTTGAAAGAGGGAAACCCATTTGTCAGCTTTTCACCCAGTTAACACAATTACTACATTGCCTGTCTATTTCCCATAAAGTAATCTTTTATAAAGACAGGATATTTTTGTGAAATCAAACTGTCATTACATTTCTGTCATTGTCACAGTTAGTATGTCAGCTAGTGTGATGTTCAGTTTTTATGGTGAAAACGGAAATTGGAGAAAATGTTAAAAAGAAATAAAATGAAAATAAAACAAGTTTTTGAAATGCAGTAGCTATATCACTGACTACATGTACCTTGAATATGATACTGATCAATTTTATGTGGCAAAAATAGAAACCAAGTAAAAGATCTGGATTATTTATTTGTTTAGGTCAGAGACAGTTATTTCTAAAACTTTACCTATTTTGTACAGTAAAAAGATGGTGTGTTTTGCTGTAATATGAATAAAAGAGAGGGACAATCATCTCATTAATTACCCTGTAAAGATCATTTGTAAAATGAAATGTGAGTAAAAAAAAACTCTGTTGAGAAAGTATGTCTTATTTTTCTTTTCCCAGAAGTCATTCACCACCATAAAATCATATAAATGTCTAGATTAATTTCCACATACAGTCTAGACTACCTTTTGCAGGGTTCTTATAAATTCTCTTGTGGTATTATTAATTTAGCAATTAAAACAAATGGTCTCCTTCACTGCAATGTTTTGTCCAATTTTCAGGGACGCCTTATTTCGCTTTGTTCAGACAACAGTTTACACTTATGGGAGATTAACAACAGCAAAGATGGCACCAACTCTGTTCTTGAAGAGGTCAAACAGTTCTCCATTGAAAACAAGTAAGTCGACTTAGAACAACCAGTAAATCCCTATCCCAAATAAAATAGGAATCAGCATTACCAGTTCTGAGCCTTTTTATCAAAAATTAAAGTTTCATCTTTAAATTAAGTTGACTTTTAACAGAGTGAACATATGTTAGCGGTAACATGGAAACATATGGAAGTGGTTATCACTCATATCTCAAAATTATTCAGATATACAGAACAGATAGCATGAAAAATATTTTTTGTCCAAGCACATTGTTACATTTAGGAGACAATGCAGTGTTCTGTTTTTCAGTAGTTGTTCAGTAGCACTTGGTAAACAACAATGTTAAGTTTGTTGGCTGAAAGTGAAAACATGAAAGATTTTTTTTTATATGCCTGGCTCTTTTAGAAAATTTTCACACAGTCATGTCACTAAAATTGCTTAACATTAAGTCTTTGATTGTCTTTTTTGTGTGAATACCATGTGTTTGTTTTGTAGCAAAATGAAGACAGTGTCAGCTTGCTGTCTAACAACCAACCATGAGCAGTTACTTCTTGGCACTGAGGGCGGAAACATCTTAATTCTTGATGTCAAGTCATTCAGTCTGATGGACCAGATCATTTACCAAGATGTTGTCATGCAAAAGTTAGTATAATTTAAGTATTTTGTTGTGAGAATTCTGTTATTTAAACAAAATTTAATTTTGTGAGATGTATTCCCATACCCTACCCCGATTTCATGGTATGATGACTATTGCTGTCAGCTATTGTAGTCCTGTGTAGCATTTGCACCAAATGATGGAATGTAAAAGTGATGCAAGAGTGTGCTGGTTTGATTTTAACTTAACGTTCAAGAGGAGTAGCCCCCTTCCACCACAAAGCCTCTCCCATGGAGACAGCAGCCTCTTCCAAACCTAACAGCACCTCACAAATACAACAACTCCCTTTTTTGGGTGTATGCCATTGTGTAATTTTTTTTGCATTGTTATGATTTATGAAGGTAATACCATCGCATCATACATTCTGTAAAATATGTGTAGTACATGCTGGTAAAAAGTGTTGGATGCAAATTTTCAGATAATGATACAGTTTTGATACTACTACTAACTAGGTTAAGTATAGTAATGTAGTCATGTGATTCTAGTAAACAATGAGTGTACAGCTTGCATGATGAAGTTATCATTATTTCTAGATATGAAAAACAGTTTGTCCCATCAAGGCAATGTCTTGATTAATTGATCCTTAGAGTGAGATTAGCCTTTCAAGTACATTGAAAGTAGTCCCTAAACTGTTGTCAGTAGTAAGGGGTTTTCTCAAAATTATAAAAAAGGGCTTTTATGTTCTAAAAATTCTTTCTCTATGAATGAGTGTGTATTTTGTTGCAGTGTACCAGATGATTTCAAGGTTAACCCAGGTGCAGTTGAATCAATTGCTGTGCACTCTAAAGATCCAGATAAGGTAACTACTGAAATTTAGTCTAAACAATTGCAATCTATTTCCTTACAGAAGAATCCAGCTTTGTTGAAACAAAGTGTATTTAAACCTACGGTCTGTTTTAACAATGATCAATATGAAACATTTTCAACATGAGTAACAAATGTGACATCCATATTTGTACAAAAAAGCCATTCTTTATGACAAAATTGTCTGCATTCCTAATTGATCTGGCAAGTCTGCAATCAATAGGTCCACTGTTGTGTAGGGTATGCTAATTTTCCTATACAAATGAACTGTTATGTCTGTTGCATAGATTCAAATTTTGATAAAAGAATGTTCAAAAGGTACTGTTAATGAGAAGCTGGTATGAAACCTTGTGCTATAGTGATTTAAATGTATTTTTGTTTATGTGTTTTTACAAATACAGGTAAATCAACTAAAGAAGTTGAGACACTGGTTTACATGTTTGGTGGTCTTTTGAAAAAGTAAAGGGGGTAGCAATGCATTATAACTTCTCTGTAAGTTTTTGAAATACTGCACAATTACCACATAACAGTAAGGCATAGATATTATTTCATGCATTTCTACATTCAGCATCAAACGTAATAAACAATTTTGTGTTTACAGTTTTTGATTGGCTACAATAGAGGGTTGATAGTGTTGTGGGACATAAAAGCAAGCAACTCTGAACAGACATACAACTCCACACAGGTATGTTATGTTTACATGTATATATCAGGTAATAAATGAGCCACATGTAAATATATAATCTGCATTCATTAGTTTGTTATTAAAACTACAGCATTCACTGATGACAGTGACTCAGTAAATAGTTATATAAAAGTGATTTTTTTGTGTGCATAGAATAGGGCAGAATATAGGCCTTTTCCCAATTCACAAAACTGTGAAAATTCCTAAATATTGTGAGGATTTTTCCCAGTCAACTATTTAGGCACATAAAAATTTTTATGAAAAGCACAATTAACTTGTTCATTATCATCTGAATAAAAAGTGCATGTTTTAAAAGGTTTTAATAAATATGCCCAATTTTATATTGGTTACGATGCTTTATTTTCCCTGTTTTAAAGGCATGGGCTGTTCCAATAAAAAGTAAAAAGTCACTGCATAAATGGCATCTGTTTGTTGACCAAAATAATGCTAATACAAGAAAGCTATTTTCTCAGCATTTGTCTTTGTTTCTAACATAGGCAGTTTAATTTAGAAGTGTGGTTCCTAGGATTTTATCATATGTTGTTTTTTTTTGCTAATAAGTGAGTTCTTTTATTTAATTAGGAAGAGAATGGTACAAATTTTATTAATGTCGAAAAAGACTATTTAGAGCTATAATATAGATTGAATTAGAGACTGGGTCTGTGGTTTGATACATACACTGTTTTCAGAAATGTTTAGTATTGAACATTGATTTAATCGTTGTCAATATTATCAGTTACTGTAGTTTTTGAAACATATTTGAAGGCCACAAATCAAGACAAGTTCACAAGACATCACTGTATTGTTTTTAATTAGCGCTGTTCACAGAAAGCATGCAAAGTTTTCAGAAAGCCTCATATGAGATGTAAGTGCAATATGTTTTATGACACAGAACTTGTAAGTTCTGCAATACATCTATTACCTTTCAATAGCAGCTGGAGTCAATATGTTGGTCACGGAATGGGGCGGAGTTCATGAGCTCACACGCAGATGGCAGCTACATTGTCTGGAGTAGTACCGACTCATCTGAACCGAAAGAACCGGCCCTTACACCATATGGTATGGTATTATGATACAGACTTCCAGTGTTGTATTGGTAGTTTTTAAAGACAGTGTTACAACTTGCATGACCCTTATAATGGTTTAACCCTTACCCTGCTGGAGGCAACTGGCTGCTTTTTCGACCAGAGCAGACCAAGATCAGCCAGCACTAATCGTGGTCTGCACTATTCGCCATTCAGTCAGTAAATTTTCAATAAGCACCACAACAAACAATGGATTTGTCCAGATTGAAAGATAGATGAGTCCATTTCAAACATATAGCATGTTAAGGTTTAAGCAGAACAATATAATGAACTCATAGATAAGTTTGATTTAATGTCAGGAAGATGGCAACATACACAAATGAGTTCACAAGAGCTTTTTACAGATCAGCTTTGCAGCTGTTACCCGCAAATATTAAAGTTATCAGGCTGTCATGTGATCTACATACAGAGCAGTAACAAAGTGAAAAGAGTATCAGAGAAATACATAGATCTAGTATGAAATGGTTCATTTGTAAATTATACTGTCTACTGGTGAAGGCTGAGAACTATAGAATTAGAGTTAATTTTTGTATTTATGCTTTATGAAAGTACACAGGCATAGTAATTTTGATTACATTTTTTTTTGTCTTTTCATTTCAGGACCATTCCCATGCAAATCCATTGGTAAAATTGACTGGAAAACAGCAAAGGCGTAAGTAATTTGTCTATATTATTATATTCAGAAAAAAATCATGATCATTCTTTTATAGTAAATTTAAACTTAGACAGTTACCATATCTGAAATTCATATAATTCTCCTATTTCAGAAATGCTTATACAAAAAAGTCAAGCATATAGTTTCAACAAAACTTAGTGTCCAGCAAACAGAAAATGATGAGGTGAAGTTATGAAGTAGTGTGTCCTTTGTTCGTTACAACTTGCTTATTGAAAGAACACTTGGACAGAAAGCATTATTTAAATTTCAATTTTAGTGACCCTTACATTATATTCTCTGGAGGCATGCCTAGAGCCAGCTATGGTGATAAACATACAGTGAGCATCATGCAGGGATCCAGTCATGTTGTCCTTGACTTCACATCCAAGGTCATTGACTTTGTGACCTTGACAAGGGCAGGGGAAAGTGATAATGAGGAAGAAAGGGCAGGTGAGTAAAAAGAAAGAACCATTTAGAGAGGCTTTGATTTCAACTTCAGTGTCAAAGTTGGTGTTTTATAGACTTCAGCTTGATCCAAAACCCATTAACATTCATAAGATTCTCCACTGAAAAAAGGCCAATTAATTTTCGGCAGTTCTTGTAGAAAATTGTTTCTTGTATTGACAATAGACAAATTTGTAAGCAGTGAATCTTTTTTAACAAATGATTTATGTATCATCTATCAATATTGTTCTAGATTTCTGATCTGATGAAAGTAATCTGTCGTAAATTATTCAATTAAGTATTCTGCAGATTTGTGTTATCTTTTTTAACCTTCAGAATATGATGAGCCCCATGCCCTGATTGTATTGGTGGAGGAGGAGCTTGTAGCCATTGATCTGGACTCGGAAAAATGGCCGTGTTTCCAGCTGCCATACATGAATAGTTTACACTCTTCAGCAATCACATGTTCACAACACATCAGTAACGTACCTGAACAACTGTGGACCAAAATAAGTGATGTTGGGCAATCACAGATGGCTGCTTTTTCCAAAAGGGTATGTCTTCGCTGAAGCTTTGAGATTATCAAGTAACAAGTTAACTTTAAACTGTTGAGGTTACTATCTGCTTAGTAAATATAGTTGCACATTGTTTTCGGAGTGGATAGAAGAAGAAAAGTTTGTCTGTACAACTGCTTAGTCAGAGGTTAATATCATCGTCAACATACATACTGTAAAAGACTGTTATTACAACAACAATAGTTCTACAGTACAAGTACTATACATTATTGATGTATTAGCTTGATGTATTGAGATAAATCTGTTTCTTCTTTGATTTTAAGTGAAGTTTTATATTTTTACAGCCATGGCCTATAGTAGGAGGAAAGACTGATGCTACAGAATCAGGTACCAGGGACTTGTTACTTACAGGGTATGTGATAGGTTATTTATCTTGGATAAACATATCCTTTTTCTCAGCAGTTTATATCTCGGTGTTTGGAGGATGGAAAAGTACTGAAAGACAGATATATCAGACAGATCTGTTGCATTTGTTGAATTTTGTAGAATGATACTAAAAAATGGAGGATCTGCAGTTGAGGCATTGTTGAAATCATTCCTTTACCATTAAAACAGCATAAGACATAGACATTACACCATAATTTTATTCCATACAATTATTTTTATTTCAATCTTGTTTTGACTGTATTTTAATGTATCAAAGTGTGAAATGTTATTTCTCTAAGATGGCCAAGCTCAGCTTCCTTTTAAAACAAACAATAATGGGAGAGAAAAAAATACCACCTGCAAGAAAAAGGTAGGTAACAACATAGAATTGTTCTAAACAAAACAGAATGTTAGATGTTAGATCTTCTTTAATAAGCTGTGTTACTTTTTAGGCATGAGGATGGTTCAGTGAGGTTCTGGGATGCTTCAGGCTCCTGTCTACAGTTCATGTACAAGTTGAACACATCATTTCTGTTCAGTGTTGATGTTCATACACCAGAAAGCAATGATGAGATGGAAGAGGAGTGGCCTCCCTTTAGAAAGGTTAGTTATGACCAAGATAATGTCATGTACCATTTACCACAACTTTAAGTCACTGGCAGTAAGCATTTCTTCACTGTGCTTCGTAAGTTCAGGAAAAGCCTGTCTGTTCTATCTCCAGTGGGTAATAGGACTTTCATTGTAGCCACCGTCATCTCCAAGCTAGGACTAGAGTCTTGACACTTTTGATATTCCTTGTATTTAGGAAATAGAATTAAAAAAAAAGCTAGTGCAAGTAATTTAAAGCATACATACATTTACCTGTTTTTCATTTGTTATGTTTAATTTTAGGTGGGAACCTTTGACCCGTACAGTGATGACCCTAGACTAGGTATACAGAAGATAGCCCTGTGTCCCCTCAGTGAGACTCTTGTGGTTGCTGGGACAGCTGGTCAAGTCATCACACTTCAGATGGAACGTGAGGAGAGGGAACAAGAAATAAAACCAGTTACTATCAACATTGTTGGTGATAGGGACAACTTTGTGTGGAAGGGTCATGAGGCTGTGACCCCTAAAGAAGGGGATGTGAAGTACCCGGCTGGATACCAGCCAACGTGTATGATGCAGCTGTATCCCCCAGCAGCATGCACTGCTCTTGCATTCCATTCAGAGTGGCAGCTGTAAGTAAATATTATGGTCATCTTACTTTCCTGCAGGCTGCAGAAGACTTTAGTCTTAATATTAGGTCATTTTAAAAAAAAAATGGAGCAATTTGAACATTATATATAATGCATGTAGGTATTTGGAAGCAAAAGAATGATTTTTTTTTAAAGTTAATTCCTTTTTATTTTATGCCTACCAATGAAATATAGGGAAATATCAGTGAGATAAAAGTGATAATCCACTGTTTTGAATCAGTGAAATTACCATTTTGATAATCCACTGTTTGTGCCGGAACTACTTTTTTATCAAGGGAAGCAAATCTAAATCCGCTGTATTTCAGACAGTGACAGCGAGTGAAATTTATTTACCTTGTTAAATCCAGTTATAATATTGAATTCCAATATGGCCGACTTACAATTCAATTGATTGAATATTACTCGGTATTAATCCGCTTTTATAATTAAAGTATGTATGGCTAAAATTCAATAAATATTGATAAACTGTATAGAGAAAAATAAATGTTATTTGATGAAAGTGTATTCAGTTTATTTCAGCAGAAGTAGTTATCATATGTATTGGAGATTGTCTGCACTTTTTTTGTGCGGAGTAACGGTTTGACCAAAGTACGCATTAAATGATTTGGGGCTCACCATCGGGAATTCATTGAAGGCCCTGAGTAAAAATGTCATAAAATACCCATTTTTGACATGTTGGCATAAAATAAAAAGAAAATTTGTTTGTTTTTTAGTGGAAGATGGGAATTTATTTCATCTCGTGAACACCATATGTTTATATTTTCACTCTTGGCTGCGCCACTCGTGAAAATATCACATATGGTGTTCACTCGATGAAATAAATTCTCATCATCCACAAAAACAAATATCCTCTATATATTGACTGTTTATCACTTGCACATATAGTGTTCATACTCTGATCATATGCTTATAGGGTTGGTGCTGGAACTGCCCATGGTTTTGGATTGTTGGATTATGTTCAGAAGAAAGAAGTAACAAGCAGGTGTACATTAAATCCACAAGGTAAGAAAGAAGGTGTCGGTTTGCTGTAAAGGTGAAGTTGCTCAGTGGTCTAATGTTAAGTTCTTAGCCTTCTTTTAAAAAGAATTAAAGAGAGGGGAGTTATCTTTCCTTTAATTTCAATAAAGAATACTTTTCAGTTACTTCTCAGAAAAAAAAATGAAAATTTCAGTCTGACAAGTTTTATGGCAATAAAGTTAGAATTTTTGCTCTGATAATTCAGAAGGATAAAAGTTACACATGAGAATTTGTGATCACTGAAAATGTTGTACTATGTTGTAGACCTGACAGGAACATCAGACACTACAATGTCTAGGAGGAAATCTTTCAAGAAGTCCCTTCGTGAGTCATTCAGACGGTTAAGGAGGAGACGGTCAGAAAGAAGAGCAAAGGCTAAAGATGATGCTAAGGCAAAAGACGGTGATAAGACGATGTAAGTGTGCTGCATTAGTGCCATATTCTTTGTACATTGCATATTGGTTTCTGCTGAGAATTTTTAAGCAATTATTACTTATATATTCTGTATTTGGTGCTGTGTTTGTATGAATGTGTGACAAGTTAAGTGGATAAATGGTTAGTTGTAACAAAGTCTAGATAGACTGATGTTTTGAGTTTATTTTATCTTTAAAGAAGAAACTAGAGGATGTATTGTTTGAATCTACATTTAACTGTTTCCACTTTGAAGTAGTTAAGTCTTAATGTAAAAAATGAAAACTGCTGTCCATCAAAAAATCAACCTTTCGCTCTTTTACTACTTCTGGTGCTGTTTTTGTGTAAGTTTCTATTATAGGGGTGTACTAATTTCTATGATGTATCAGATCACAGCAATATTTACCATTTATCAGTTCACCATGTGTTCTTTATTCACATTTGCACTGCATGCTTATAATTTCATCTCCTTACTTTTCAGTGAAGAGAAAACCAGTCCAGAAGCAGGACCGTCAGCAGCAGCATCTCCAGAACCCCCTGCCTCACCAGCATTGTCGGAGACTAAACCAGTAGAACGTAGTGTAGAATTTAGAACTGGTGACGATTCTATGGCATCCATGGTCAGGTGTCTGTACTTTGCAGATACTTTCATTGTAAATGGTACGTTTTGAAGAATAGTTTCTAAAAATGTTTATTCTCTATTGGTGATAGATTTAGAATTTCCAAGCCTTGAAAATGATTTTTGATGTGAAATGTTTTCACTTCGGATGAAAATTATCAGGTTCATAGCTAAGTATATAATAAATGTTCGCTCTCCATGTCAAGTCTATTCATGGATCCACAGCATAACTCTTAAATCTTGTAACAATAGGTTTTACCCACAAACATTACCATGTGCTCTTTTGTTATATACTTGTTTGTGGTGAAAATTTAACGGTACCTCTTTGTTAAATCATGCAAATGTTAGGGGTCAGGGATCTATCAATTGTATACAGCCTGAAGAAAAATGAAGTTTCTTCTCTCCTTTGCATAATTTATTTGGAAAACATTAACTTTTCAAAAATACAGGCAGATATTTCAGATAATGTATGCTTTTATCATTTATATCTAGATACTTGTGTATGTATCAAAGAATTAAATAAATGATCAAGTTGTAGGTATTTATGATAGATTATAGTTTGATAATTGTCACATGCCTTCCTATTTTTGCATGCTTAATTATTTTTTTTCTGGTTTTCAGGTCATACACATAATCCATCATTGTGGGTAGGAACAAATGGCGGTCATGTGTTTGTATATAATGTGACAGTACCAAGTGGCGAGAAACGTAACGAGGAATCAGTCAGTTGTATTCTTGCCAAGGAGATAAAGTTACGACATCATGCTCCTGTCATTTCCATTGGAGTTGTTGATGCCAAGTCGAGGGTACTGCCAGAGTCGCTGGAGGTTCAGCATGAAAGAGCTAAAGCTCCGGACATGTCTTCACATCATTCCGTTATCATCTGTTCAGAGGAACAACTTAAAGTAAGTTTATTGTCTATGTTTATATGCTAAAGAAAAACATTCTGTAAAACTTTTGGTAATGTTGGCACACTATATTTATACATGCAATATAACATGTTTTATCTGTTATGAAATACAACTTTGAGGTCATTATCATTGCAGCGGATATAAAACTTTATGTTATTGATACGTTATACTATCTAAAGTAATATAAAATATGAGGTTTGCCTCACAATCACAATCTGTTTTGTGCCATAATGCTTGTTACTACATGAAAAAAAAAAGTGACTAAGCTAGATTCATTGTGAGTGTCAAGAAAGTGCAGTTACATGCAAGTAACCTGTAGGTGTTACTAACTCTTAATGCATTGTCCATAAAACAGCTTATTGTGTAGATCTTTCATACATGTGAGAGTACTAGAATGCTGCTTTAAAGCTCTGATAGCTTTCTGCAAGGTTTTTAACACAGTGGTGAGAACTTTCTGTTGTTGGAGAATTAAATGAAAGTTTACTGTATCTTTCAGATATTCACCTTGCCCCATTTGAAAGCTAAGTGGAAGTTTAAGCTGACAGCCATAGATGGTTCTAGAATACGTAAGGTAGCTTTTGTCAACTTCCGAAGTCGGTCAGATGAGAATTACTCAGAGAATGATATCGCCTGTCTAAGTAACCTTGGTGATCTTAGTGTGTATTCTGTTTCCACACTGAGACAACAGATGCAGGCCTCTGCTATCAAGAGAGAGGACATAAAGTAAGTGTCTTCTCATATTGTTACTATAAATAAACACGTAAAATTTACAGTAACCTGACCGTTCACTATTGTTTTAGCTGGTATTGTCCTGTAAGTAAACTTTGTTGTTGTTTTTTTCCTACTTGTGACAGAACAGTGAAATTCCACTTGTATAGAGTAGGTTACCTGCTTATGTTTAGGCAGCTGCTAAGTCTCTTAGTTATATGTAGTGTTAAGCGGTCCTGTACCACTTCCATACAGATTTTTATATGAGTAATTAGGAATTTCTGTAGGAAGAAATGGGTATGGTACTGGTTGTTTTCAATAAGAATATTAGATACTAAAAAATTGAAATGGTATGGTTAAGTGTTAACCAGATACAATAAAAGATCAATGAAATACTGCTTTGCTGTTTTCAATCACTGTTTATTGTACTTTTTTCAGTGGCATAACATCCTTCATCTTTACAAAATATGGTCAAGGTTTTTACCTAATCACATCATCAGAATACCAGAGGATCTCATTATCTGCCAGGGTTCAGGGAGAACCCAAGTGCACCTTAGAACTAGCAGAGGGAATGAGGCCTGAGCCGCCACCAGAGCCAGAGACTCAGCCAGAAGCTGGTGCTGAGGGAGGCGAGGAACAAGCAAAGGAAGGGTAAGTGACTGTATTAAGCATTGTGTATGTTGAGGAAAATGATTCTGTCAGCAGTTAAACGTTGCCTCTGTCTTGAGATCTGCCGAGAAAAGATCACTAGGAACACTTTACTCAAGTTGTGTAAGCATAACAAGACTGTAAACTGAAATTCTGTTTTGAGTGGAAAAGTACATGAAACGTGCTGTGGTATATTTTAGGGATGTAAGTGAACGTTCGATAGTTCGGATCCGATGCCGAACGTTCGAATGTATTTTTGGCATTCGAATGTTTAGAAAAAAAAGTCTATCATTTTTGTTTTCATGGGAAAATGAAATCATGAAGTGTTGAAGAAGTAAGAAAGGCGTTATAATCAGGTCAATACACACCTATTGTTGCTTTAACACCTCTGTTAACACGTCTGGTCAGACGACCGTAAACTTCCGTCATCTAATGTTGGTGACCTGTGCTTTAAGCAAGTGTC
Organism: Cyclina sinensis; assembly: GCA_012932295.1. Classification (NCBI taxonomy): domain Eukaryota; kingdom Metazoa; phylum Mollusca; class Bivalvia; order Venerida; family Veneridae; genus Cyclina; species Cyclina sinensis. The sequence continues at coordinate 34,187,116 of JAAONU010000001.1, read as the reverse complement.
ACCTACAATAGCTAAGTCAAAAGGTACTGGTATGTCCGTGTCAGAGTGTCGAGTCTGTGGTCAAACTAGGAAACAGAAGGAAGAAATTAAATACACAGACGTGTCAGTCAGTTACTGGCACTAACCCCGATTTTACTTTATTGTGGCGCGATTTTCGGGGTTATTTTATTCTCTCGCAAATTCTCTAACAGTTCACATCCGTAACGCTTATAATCAGTCAAAATGTCAACCATAACTTGGGCTTCGTCTAAATTTCTTTTTCTTTTCGACCTTCTAAGTATAAATTTAAATCGAAAGGTGAATTACCCATTAAGGATACCGGATACCGAGAAATACACATTGTGTCAATGAATTGGAAACACTCGGATCTTATCGAGTTAACCACGTCGAGAAGCAATCTCCTGGCAGTGATCTCCCCTTCACTGTTAAACTTAGCTGGATTTCAGAAATTATTTTTATTCTTTTATCTTCAGTTATTATTGGAATTGCATCGATTTAACATGCCTTGATGTAATGAAATTGAAAAAAAGTTTAACATTTTGTTTATTTACGTTCGACTATCATCATGTGAAATGCCTTTGTACTGAATGGAAAGTAAACGCTGCATGGAGTTTGGCCGAGAAGTTCGTGAAAACACTGTGTAACTATTGAGTACGAGTGATTCGAACGTTCGAACGTTCGAATGCAAAATGATCCGAACATTCGAATACTAAAATGAACAAATTTTGCCATCCCTAATATATTTGGATGTCTGAGAACCTGTTGTCAGTGGCTTCATTCTCACTACGAGTCAGATTACAGTTTAATCCCTGAACAGGTCTGTCATGATATGTCTTAGTTGTTTAATTGTTGGTTAAACCTAAATTCATTCCTTACTAAGATCAGTAAGCTTCAGTCATTTGTTGGGAAGAGATGTCTAGGTGATGATCTCTAAGTGATTGGCATAGATAGCACTCGGATGGAAGTAAGTCATGTGGTACTGTTGGGATTTCTTTTCTGTGATTTGGAAAGTCATTTTTGATGCAATGCATAGATATATTGTGACATTTGTCTGGTTTTTAAAACGGGTCTTGTCTATTCATGTATGATAGTATCAAACAAGAGTAACTTGTGTTACAGAGAGGGAGAATCCACTCAGCAGGAACCATATGATAGTCAAGACATTGCTGAGGCTTTGAATGAGACAACAGATTCAATGGCAAATACAACAGTAGAGGCAGAAATCACACAAGATAGTGTTGCAATGTTAGTATATTTTCTGGTTGTTCAGTGAAACTTTCGTGACTGCCCAATACAATGGGGATATTGGCTTTTCAGATACCTGTTATATCATAACTCATTTGTCTTTGACAATCTGTCCTGTACCCTGATCATTGTTAGTATTTGCCACCGATCATTATTGATAAGAATAAATTCCAAGAGGAATCAGATACAGGGCATAAGTTTACAGGACTTTATATTTAATTTAAGATGAACAACAAGTAACAGTAAAATGACAAAATTTGTTTTTTCCTAAATGTTGAGAGAGATAGAGAGATACAATATTGATGTATTGTCTAGAACATAAAACTTACATATGTGGTCAAATGATTAAGATGTTATGAAATATTGGTGAAAACACATCGATAATAAACAACAAAGACTTCTTCCATTATAATTCTAAAAGGAATATAAATAAAGATAAACGCAACAGGATAGTTGTAAATTTAATTTTTGCATTTGTCAGTCAAAGAGGATTTTTTTTTTATATTCAGCTTTACTCAGTTGAAGCCTTTACATAATAAATATATTAAAATAAAAATATTGATAATGTTTGTTTTTCGGAGCAAATTTTTTTTGAGGGGTGGTGGTGGGGAGGGCGGGGGTATCTGTAGGCCACTTTGATTACTTAAATGAATTTAAAATTTAGTAGCAAAACAGTATAGGGGATTATAAAATATTTATTCAGAATTGATCACACGGGAGACACAAGTGTGGCAAGTAATGTATCGGAGACAGCCCCTAGTGAGACAGCAACTTCACCAGTCTCTTCAACAACAGAAGAAACGCCGGCTCCAGCAACTGAAACAACAGCAGGGGGAGGTAACTATTGTTTACACTGCTTTTAATCCTCCATTCAAACAGTGCCTTACCATTTTCACATGGGGCCTTCTTGTATGTACAAACAACCTGGTAAAATAAGCATGTAAAATTTGTGTTTAGGGACTGGGCTAATACAGTTTCAACTTGGAACTGACACTTTGAATTTTTGAGATATTCATTTATTCAGCAGTTAAGTTGGATATATTTCTCACTGGAGAAAGACAGATGTTTTCCATGAAAATAAGCTCAAGAGAAGTAATATTTGATATTTTTGGAAACACTATCTCCAGGTTGTTGATTTGCTTGTCGTATGTGCTTGTTTTCACTTGTAATCAGCATTGCATCATATAACATTCAGCATTCTTCATTTATTCATATTTTCCCATCTACATTATGTTAGCTTTCCTTTTTTTGTAACATGAAATATTACTGGAAATTTTAGCACAACTTTGATACTTGACTTCACATATATGTTTATCTTCCAAATCTAGCCCAAAGTGCTACATTGAAAGAATGTACATCCTTTGTAAAGCTTAATAATATACATACAGGTGTATTCTTGAGTGGTTTAACCTGGTTTTAAAGGTGCAGTTTTACAAAGATGAAATGTTCTAGAATTACAGGATATTCATGTGTTTCAACAATGCTTTTTACAAACATTCCCTTTATAAGAACAGTGGAATGCAGGAACTGACTGGAAGATTCATCAGCTAAATGTAAAATAGTTCAGACTGTAGACAGATCTAAATTTATTTTAAACATAATAAATGTAATAAATTTTGATGCCCATTAGAAGAAATGTTGTAACACATAGTTATATAAATCTTATTATTTTAGCATATTTTATTTTTGATAGTGAGACTGGATGTTAACCCTTAACCTGCTGGAACCGAAAGTGATAAGCCTTTGCCACCAGTATAGAGCCAGGCCAGCCTGCACATCCGTGCAGTCTGACCAGACTCTATGCTGTTGGTAGCTCCATTTTTGTATTTTGATACTGAAATCCCTTAAACTTTGAATGGACTGTTCCAGATTCAAAGCTGGGCAAATCCATTACAAAATTTCAGCATGTTCAGGGTTAAGTTACAGTGGGGGTCAGTTCCTTTAGACCTTTATGTTTGTGAAAAAAAGATTCAGAAAAGACTCAGTGTAAGTGATGTTGCAATGCAAAGATGATGTTTGGTAGCCTGAAGATTTTAGCATATTGTTGAGGGCAGAAAGTTAATGGATATTCCTTTAATAGAATGTGGCATTGTTCAAAATTTTGATCTGCTGCTTTATTTTAGTTTTGGCATGATCTTTAGAACAATATGTACAATATATAAGAAAAGAACTTAAAGATTGGTTGCAGTGTTCCTGTTACATTTTTTTCCCTGTTCAATATAGAGAATAATTGGTAAGTGTCTTAATATGAGAAAGTTTATCTGGCAAGGAATTTATCGGGTGAGCCTTTGGCTCAACCGATAAATACCGCAGCCGAGCCGGATAAACTTTCTCATTTAAGACACTAACCTATTATTCTATTTATCCTGTCACATCTGGCATTTGTCAATAAATTACTAGGATATTGAAAACCTATCTTTAAAGTGTTTCAAATGTCAAGGTTATCCATCAGGTGAACATATACACAAAAAATAGTTCCAAAATTTCGATATATTTTTTCCTTAAATGATCATGCTATATTATGAGATCTAGATATTGAAATATTTAATTTATATCGAGTAGTCTCTGTTTGTAATAACAACCATTTAATCACTTCCTTCTGATTATTTATAATATTGTTTATAAACACAAAACTAGTCCATGACGTCACCGGTGATGATGTAGCATATGCCCTATAAAGCAAAATTTATACGACCCCCCTTTATCGGGTCGGATATGAAATAATTGACAGGATAAAATACAGTACCTACTCATTTGCTAAAACTGTGTTCTAAAAGAATAGAGTATAATTATAATGCTCGATTTTCTTGAAGAATACCATATTCAGCCATTTGAGCTTACAGTAAAGCTGGTCAAAATATGAAAATTTGCTCTTCAAAATTATAATTGGCAGATGGAGTCTTCGGTTCAACATACCAAGACTTTTCTGTATGTTTTAGCATGGATATGGTAATGATATTGAGTTATGTATGAATGCCAGAGCTATGTTATAATGAAACTGATCCAAATGCTGTTTGTGCTTTTGTTTTGTTTTAACTTTGTTTGATCTTGTTTACTTATAATGACCCGCAGTAAGATAGTGTGTTGTGTATTCTTTTGTTCCCACAGACGCGCCAGAACAAAACACATCAGACGATACAAAAGCTTCCCAGCAGAAAATGGAGGTGAGGTCACAAATCCTTGATATTGTCGTCCTAGTATACAGTGGTGTTAGCTAAAACTTCCAGTTCCATTTTTACCCGCTAACCTTGTACAGTCAAACCTGTGAACAGAACCAGAATGATACTGGTTATTAAATGGTTTATTGTATAATGTTTAGTATGAAATATTTTATTAAAGATAATTTATATGGTATACAGACATCCACGAAAAAGATTTTTCTAATGGCTGCTTGTCGTATCTGAAAATTGGAATTAAACCCAGCAGAGCAAGAGGTATTTTACTGACAATGACTGGTTGATGGTTCATGTTGCAGGTTTGACTGTTCAGTTATGAAGCTAGTTCTTAGTTTACCCATAGTTGATTATCTTTATTCACGTACAAAGTCAACAAAATGTTGAGGCACCTTGTTGAAATCTTACATGCTGTGCATGTTGAATGCCAACTTTGTGTTGGCCTTGAAAGGGGAGATGTTAATTGTTAAAGCAAATGAGGTTGTGAGATTAAGAGATATATATCAAGGAGTTTTAAGTTTAACACCTCAATGTTTACCGCTGTACTTGATTTCATTTCTGTATCACATTAACAGAAGCAAACATACAGTGTGTTAGAGTTAGAGACTTTACAGATATAATACAATCCTTTTTTTTTTTTTTTTTTTAGTTGCTACATTATTTTGCTCTTGTCAGTTGTTGAATCTTGTTGGCATGGCTTGCTTATTTTTCTTCTTTCTGCTTCTGTTATTTGAAGAATTGCAAAAATAATAAAGAGCATGTTTATATTTCAGTAGATACATTATGACAATAATACATGTTGTTCTTACGTATATAATCACTGTGTTAGAGTTAATTGTTATATAACAGATTTAACCAAATTATCTGACTACTACTCAACAACATTAATATAAAAAATGTTGTGCATAAATTTCCAGTACATTGTGTATTGTGAATGTATATATGTATGTATGAAAGTATTTACATGTATCAACCTACTTTGTGTTACTTACACAGCAACATTTTCATTTCATATATCATTCACACTGTATTAACTTCTGTAGTATAGCCCAGAGTTAGATATTGTTTATACTGTTACTAAGTTTGTTGTACAAAGGCATCTTCTGTGTCTTCTATTTGAAAAAAAAATCAAACAATTTTTTTTTTAATTGTGAAGATTGAGTTGATATTGAAGTTAATTTTAATAGTAAATTGTAACATTTTTTCAATGGAAAGTTTTCAATTAAATGTTGATAATAGTGGTAAATTTATAACATAATGATCAACAACAGATAACAATCCCATGTGCAAACTGTTTGAACATTCAGCCGTGACAGGCGATATTTAAGAAATCAAGACAATATTAGGTAATAGCAATACAAGTACAGATAATAGGATTCATGCAAGTTTGAACTGTAAGAGCTAGGCAGCCCCAATTGCACTACATGGTTAAAGGAGGTATGTTTATATTTCAGATTGAAGTGATTGCTAAGATAGAGGAAGTGAAGATTGCAGACAAGGATGTCAGTGATGATCCTGTGCTTGAAAAACAGAAGAATGCTGCTTTACAGAACGGGCACGATGAGGAGATTGTGGCCACATCATAAATTATCTTGACTTTGTCAAGGTAACAAATGCCATGTTGAAGTCTTCTTTAAATGCTTGAGTTTTTTTGTGTTCAGAGATACTTTTTATTTGCAAACAACTTGCCTTCAAAGCTTTTTTGTGTGAAACTGAAATTTTTACTTTTACTGAAATATAATGATTAAAATAAACCCCACTTTGTAATTGCTAGCCTCAAAGAAAACAAGAGATTTTTACCTATTTTTGAGAACATTGTAAGGATATGAAACAATGCATAGCTGTTGTCTGTGACACAAAGAAAATACTTGGTATTCTGATAGAAATCCAGTTGTGTTTATTACGTGAATGGTGCAATTTGCTCATTTTCTTTATATTTGCCTTAAAACATTAAATCTGTCTTGATCATCGGCAACACTTCTCATAAGATTTTGAAAATGATCATTTTTAAACATTTGTTGATATTTGATACACTGGTATATAAGGTATATTGTTATATTGGGGGTTTTCTTCGTCGGGGCTCAAGTGATTATTATCAACAGTCTTTATGATAATCATTCAGAATACTTTCATTCAGTATTGGTCATTTGTTTATATCATAAATGTTAATCTGTCCATGTAAGTTTTTATACTGTCTTAACTTATCATGTACAAAATTTTAGATTCGAGTCATTGTAGTTTCATTTATTGTCATCATGTATTTCATCTGTGTGTGTCATGCATTTGTCATATTATATGAAGAGAGTCACATTTTGTCCAAAGAAAATGATTGTGTGCAATTGAAAAACCAACAGGTGTGTGTGTCAAGGATCTTTCTCATAGACATAGTTTATGTGTGACTGCTGAAGAGTTAAATGGTATACGAAAAGATGATTACAGATTTAGATTAATATAAAAGGTAGAGATTAAAAAAGGGTGAATTCAAAGAATTAAAAGGTAACTGGTAGTAGAGATTAAAAAAGGGTGAATTCAGAGATGTTCTAAGTGCTTTTAAACAAAGGAGCAGGTAGTGTCTTTTTCCATTCACCCCTCAAAAGGCAAAAATCTGCAGTCATAGTAAGATACAACGCTGATCTCTGTATGTGAAGCTGCTTTCATCAACGGATCAAAGTTTAATGTAAATGAATAAGATGACAGGAGACTGTGGGTATTTGAATTCTGCCAAGTTTCATCAAATATACAAATACAGCACTTATTATTTCTGTATGATGTTTTTGTATATCTATCTACTATATTAGAATATAATAATTACAAAGTTCGGTGTATAGCATAATACATTATTGTATGGGTTACATTTCCCTTTTTATATTGTAATGTTTTACTAGAACTGTGTACACACTCACTACGCAATAAGGCCTAATTAATTATAGATATACATGTAGACTTTATTTTTTCAGAGTATTCAGTATTTATCAAATAGGTTGTATATTGTCAAGCATACTTATTTTGTTTACTTTTTTAAAATTTTTGTTACCAGAAAACAGAAAATTTTCAAAATGGTATTGTTAAAAAGTCATGCGGTCTTAAAAAGAGGTGGTGAAAAATCTGGTTCAGTTTATTGAAAACAAAAGAAAAGGGGGTTATGTTTCAACAGTAAAATTGTGTTGACTGATGCTGTAAGATTAACACTAAATGTTGTTTGTGTAGTTGTACAAAATAACTGAGGTTATTGGAGATTTTGGTCTAGCCATCTCTTAACTAGGTATTGCAGTGTTATCTAAGAATGATCTTTTCCTAAATTTTATCGACACAACCAAATCACTAAAAAAAATGCTTCCTTATCTGTTAAGTTAGAAACCATGCTAGATTTGGAAGGTTAAATAGTATATCTTTCTCTTATAATTCCAGTGTTCTTGTACCAGGCAGTATATCTTTAACAAATGGACATCATTTTTTTTATTTTTACAAGTTGTTGTGAAGAACTTCTGAAAACTACATTTGAACCTGTCTAATGCTATTTTCCTGTGTATTAAATTTCATGTGACTGTGTATGTGCCTTTAATGCTTACAAGGTGTGATAGCTAATCTTAATTTCTATAATTACATGTTGTTGCTTATGGTTAGAAATGAAAACCATTCTTTTTTTGCAATGGTTTAGATGCTTATGAAGTGATGTAAGATGAACTTTGGTTAAGTCTGCTCAGACCTTTAGAAACCTGTTTGTTACTGTTGGAACGTGACAGGGTTATTTACATTTTTTTCTGATTTTATTTTATTATTTTATTTACAATCAGTTTCCCCTCCCTTTTATATAGGCTTAGTGTAAGCATTTAAAATCTAGTACTTTGTCTATCTTTTGTAAAGCTTTTGTGAGAGATTGGTTATGTGTAATATATGGTGGAAGCGGTCTATGAATAAAAAAAATACTAAACATAAATGTGTTATTGTATTTATTTGATATCCTTAAGTTTAACACTATATTGAGTGAAAGAGCGACCATTTGTGGCAACCCTGGTGTCATGTTAGTGAAAATAATGTGGCCAGATAGATCTACATTTTGTTTCATAAAAATGCCCATCCACACGTTTACAATTCGATAATGGTTTCTGTTGGTACACACTACTTCCATAACTGATCAAGTTTAATAACAGAACAAAGGGCTCAATTTCCTAATTGTTCTACACTATTTCAGCAGTCATATTTGTAAAGATAATTAAGTTTATATTTATTCTTTATTTGAGTTTCTTCTATAGATTCTCATTTATACATATAAAAGATAAATAGAAGGACCATAAAATCATAATGTATAGCCATTCTTAAAGGTACTAAGAGGGATAACTCTACATCACATAATACTATGGTGTATATGCACTGCAGATTTACCTCCCTTATTTATACACATTTCTAAATTCCACATGTCTGTATCTACATTTTAATATTTGACTAAGTAAAACATGTTGCAAATTAAATACTATAGATAACATGTTACAGCTTAACTTCTTTAATCATGGTAAAGTGAGATTAAATTTAAAACATAATTTAAATGTTTAGAAAATAGCACTTTGTGCACTCAATAAAATCTACTGATTTAATTATATAAATATTCTAAGACCTGACCTAAAGCATTGTTGAACTTCAGTTTAACTGTATTTATTTATATATATGTATAAACATATAATACGTCAGTAGGGGAAAAAAAATCTGATATATTAAATTTAGATATGTTACACCTATATAAAAGAGATGAGTAGTTGTTAATCATTACTCATAAAATGTGAGATTATAACACTTAAAATCACCAAAATGTACATCATGAAAACATAAGTGTACAATTTACATATGTAAAATTGTCTTCAGTTTAGGATTAAAAAACATGTTTTTGCTAGAATTCTTATCAAACTCTCATTATTAAAAAAGGAATTGAAATTTATCAGCATTACACAAATTACTAAATGAAGGACTGATATCTGAGGCATTCCCAAAGATCTTACACCTTGAGTCATTATACAGATTACATTCAAGAAGAACATGGCATTCATTTTTAATAACATTTATATCAGCTTGACTCTAAAATAAACAAATACGTCTATCAACAGGTAAACCTTCATATCGTCCAGTTTCTCGGAAGTTAAGTGTAGCTCCAGTCCAAGTCTGTTGTTTGTGTATTTGAAACCTCTTGTTGAACCATGTAATTAGGCAAATGGACAAGTGACTTGCCAGGAATTCCTTTATCTTGCAGTTATTGCAAGGATAAATTGATATTGGTATAAGATTCTTACCTTATTCCTGTACCTGTACATGCAACGCTTTAAAAGATATTCACTTCAATTCAAACTTGTCATAAAGAATTACTAAACTAGATCAAAGGAAAAGCATGCAAAAGTATTTTACCGGTCAAAGAAATGATTCACCAAATCAGTGGTCAATAGAACTTTGATAAGCACACCCTTTTTAGCTCACCTAAGTACAGTGTGCTGATAGAGAGCTTTTGCGATCTTGTGTTCGTCCATCATAAACTTGATTTAAAAAATCTTGACAATGTGGTCAAAGATGTTTAACTCATGAAGCTCTACCAAAATTGTTCAAAGAATCCTATTCTTTGTAGAACTCAGGTTGTTATGGGAACAAAAATAGAATAACTCTTCTTGCTTTAAACCACCAGAGCTCTCAAATTTGGTATGTAGCACTGTCAAGTGGATCTGTAAATAGATTGTCTCGTTTTACATAGGAACATCTTTAAGATTATTCTTGTCTGAAACCACAAGGCACAGAATTCAAAATTATGCACCAAGCATTGACCAAGATTGTTCAAGCTGGGGTCATTTCTACATCAATGTCAGATGTTTTACAAATACTGTGTAGGATAAATTCTTCAAAAATCTTTTTTTCTGATAAGATAAGGCTAACACGTCTAAAATTATGTAGGAAACATTGTGTTCTGAATATGTAGCAAGTTTGTTAAAAGTAACCCCTAAAGTCATTATTGGTTCCGAGAGGGTCGGACATTTTACCAAGAAATATATAGGAAAATCTTAAAAACTCTTATTTAACGAACCCAAAATGCCCATAGTTCAAAATAGTGGCATGAATCATTGTCTAGTGGATATCTACCAAGATTGTGCAAGTCAAATTTACATTCACTATGGACGACAGATGTTTTACATTGACTTATATAGACAGGCCCTTTAAAAAAATCTTTACTTTGAAATAGACACATTGCATTTTTCGTTTGGTGCAGTTGCACTCAGGAGAGCGATAAAGGGCCATGCTAGCCCTCTTGTTAGTTTTTACAGTTTTTTGTCTGGTGTCCTTCAATAATTTGCTTTAAATTGATACCACTTGCTTGATGGTGATAAAATTTGGCAGGGATGTTCTTTGCAATTAAGTCTTCTATTATTATTTTTTTCAAAGAACTTAATTCACTCCATGCAGATCTCTTGCTTCTTTTGCAGTTAGAAGGTAAAATCTTCAAACATCCTGTAGAGGTCCACAATATGCCTCTGGTGTTATTATTGGCCCCGCACAGGGAGTATCATTTAATATGTAAAAATATAAGAAAAATAAACTTAGAATAATTATTTGCAGAAGACCAAAGAAATTAAAAACTTGTTTATTCAGTGGTCCAGAAGAATCTTTACTCCGATAGGGCCAGCCTGGCTAGCTCAATTGGTAGAGCATCGAATGGTCAATCTTGATGGTCTTGGTTCAATCCCCATCAGGGCCGGCAAAATTTTTCTGTGATAATTATCTATAGGTCATTCGTCGCTCATCTCTGAAGCAAGTGAGGAAGTAGTCAGTCACTTGCGGAGAAATGTGTAAGTAAACTGGTTGGATACCCAGGAACACTGGTTAGTTGGACTGACCGCCGGGATATGACCTTAGCTGTTAAACTGGCGTTAAACCCCAATAAATGATATTACTCCGATAGGGAAATTGTTAATACGACTTTAGCTTTATCAAAAATAAATCATCTTTTATTGTGTTTACCTAACCCCAATGCAGTTATGATAAAATCAAGAAAACTTTTTTTATGGAATTCAGGACCAGAAGATAAAGAGAATTGTTGCAACCCAGATATATGAGTTTGGTGGGTTTTGAGTGGTAGATGTAGGTTTTTTTTTTTTTTGATATCTTTAAAACTGACATGGATAATGAGGTCACTTAACTACAATATTAAACATTTTAATTTTGTGAATGCTATTTACCCATTTCTTTATGAGTTAAGCAAATATGGAGATGATTATTTTGAAATTAATGTTAAAAGAGTTCAAAATAAATTTTGGAAGGATGATTTATTAGTACAGTGCATCTCATTCAGCATTATCCAAAAACTTGGAGTGATTTTGCTCTTTACCAATTTTTCATAATTCTATGTTTAAAATACTAGTAGGAGATAGCAGCTTCAAAAATATGTAAGGAAAGGTGTGGTCTTGTTGAATTATTTAAATGATAGAAATGGAAGTTTTATCTCCTTTTATGATTTTTTATAACTGTACAATATAAACACTAATAATATCAAAACAGAATACACCACTAATAATATCAAAACATAATTACATATTTATGTTCAAGCTTTTGTAAACAAGATGAATTCTCAACATCTGACCAAGAAGGAAGTTGCTGTAAGTAAAAGTGATATGGGTTGTAGAACTATTTATGACAATATCTTAGAATTCAACAATGTCCCAAGATCAAAAACTAAATGGACTGATGAGCTCCTTGTAAGTAATAGTTTTGACTGGAAATATTTACAAGCTTCCTCTCTTGTAAATGATAGTTTTGACTGGAAATATTTACAAGCTTCCTCTTTTGGAAATGATAGTTTTAACTAGAAATAAATTTGCAAGCTTCCTCTCTTTGTAAATGATAATTTTAACTGGAAATACATTTACAAGCTTCCTCTCTTTGTAAATGATAGTTTTAACTGGAAATACATTTACAAGCGTCCTCTCTTTGTAAATGATGGTTTTGAATGGAAATACATTTACAAGCTTCCTCCCTTTGTAAATGATAGTATTAACTGGAAATACATTTACAAGCTTCCTCTCTTTGTAAATGATAGTTTTAACTGGAAATACATTTACAAGCTTCCTCTCTTTGTAACTAAGGATTCATCCTTACATTGGTTTCAGTTTAATATCAGTCATAGGATTCTTGTAACAAATAGGTTAACACATAAAATGAAAATAAAAGTTCATGAGACTTTTTCTTTTTGTGGAATGAATCTGAAACATTAAAACATCTTTTTTCTGGGATTGCCAGGTAACTTATGTTTCTTTGGGAAGAAGTTAAAAGATGGATAAATCTGAGATATCCTAATGTTAAAACACATTGGTTAATGACATACATATTTTTTTGTTAAAATCAACAAACAAGGCCAATATTTTTTTCTTTTAGGTAAATAAAATATTTACCACTGTAAATTTCAAAGCTTACTTCCAAGTATCCAACTGTTCAAAAATCAAGAGATAGTGTTTTGAAGACAGAGTTGTAATGATGCAATGAAGGAAATTAAAGACAAAATGGGGTGACTCTACATCACTGCTTTCTTAAGGTCCAGATACATTATTTTTGTAACCTTCATGACCAGTCCTTAGGGAAAAATCCAACCTTCATGATTGGTGATCCATCCTTCATGACTGTTATCCTGAGAACAATCCAACCTTAATTACTGGTATAGAGAGATTGGCCCATCTTTCATAACAGGTATCTAGAGAATGGTCTATCTTTCATTACTGATACCTAGAGAACAATCCATCATTCATTTTGCTAACTTTCAATACTGGTATCTAGAGAATGATTATACCTTCATGACTGGTATCTAGAGAAGGATCTTACCTTCATCACAGGTATCTATAAAAGGATCTCATATTCATAACAGGTATCTAGGGAATGATCTTACTAGTATATGTCTGGTGTCTAGAGAATGATCTCACATTCATGACAGGTATCTAGAGAATGATCTCACATTCATGATAAGTATCTTGAGAATGTTCTCGATTTCATGTCAAGTATCTAGAGAATGATCTCACATTCATGACAAGTATCTAGAGAATGTTCTCACATTCATGACGGGTATCTAGAGAATGATCTCACATTAATGATAAGTATCTAGAGAATGTTCTCACATTCATGATAAGTAACTAGAGAATGTTCTCACATCATGTCAAGTATCTAGAGAATGATCTCACATTCATGATAAGTATCTAGAGAATGTTCTCACATCATGTCAAGTATCTAGAGAATGATCTCATATTCATGACAATTATCTGGGGAACGATCGTACCTATATGTCTGTTATCTTAAAAATGATCACACCTTCAGAACAGGTATCTAGAGAAGGATCTTACCTTCATGACAGGTATCTAGAGAATGATTTCACCTTTATGACAGATATGTAGAAAATTATCTCACTTTCATGACAGGTATCTAGATAATAGTCTTACCTTCACAACATGTATCTAGCAAATGATCTCACCTTCATGACATATATCTAGAAAATAATCTAACCATTATAATTGGTATTTAGAGAAGGATTCTACCGTCATGACTGATATTTAATGGAGTATCTTACTACCATGGTTTGTATCTAGAGAATGACCTTACTACTACTGGTATATATAGAAGGATCTCACCACCATAACCGATGGATCTATTGCCGTCATGAGTGGTATCTAAAGAAAGGATCTAACTGTTATAACTGGTATCTATAGAATGATCTAACTGTCATTAATGGTAATAAGAGAAGAATCTAGCCATCATGACAGGTGTCTTTAGAAGAATCTTAACGTCATAACAGATATCTAGAGAAAGAGCTAACTGTTATGACAGGTATCTAAAGAAGGATCTAACTGTCATGACAGGTAACTATAGTGATGGATCTAACCATCATAGCTCGTATCTATAGAAGGATCTAACAGTCATAACTGGTATCTGTAGAACAATCTAAACATCATAACTGGTATCTATAGAACGATCTAACCCATATGACTGGTATCTATAGAAGGATCAAACCGTCATAGCTGGTATCTGTAGAACGTTTTTACCGTCATAACAGGTATCTATAGAAGGATCTTACTATCATATTTCTTATCAATAGAACGATCTAACCGCCATAACTAGTATCTTTAGAACAATCTTACCGTCATAACTGGTATCTAGAGAAAATACTAATCATTATGACTGCTATCTAGAGAAAGATTTTACCGTCATGATAGGTATCTAGTGATGGATCTAAAGAAATACCTAACTGTTTTGACAGGTATCTAGAGAATGATTTTAGCGTCATGACTGGTATCTTAAAAATGATGTTACCATCATGACTGGTATCTAGAGAATGATTATACCGTCATGACTGGTATAACTAGTATCTAGAGAATGATTTTACCATCATGACTGGTATGACTGGTATTTAGAGAATGATGTTACCGTCATGACTGGTATCTAAAGAATGATATTATCGTTTAGACTGGTGTGACTGGTATCTAAAAAATGATTTTACCCGCATGACTGGTATGACTGGTATCTATAGAGAATGATGTTACCTGCATGACTAGTATGACTGGTGTCTAGAGAATGATGTTACCCGCATGACTGGTATCTAGAGAATGATATTACCGTTTTGACTGGTATGACTGGTATCTAGAGAATGATTATACCCACGTGACTGGTATGACTGGTATCTAAAGACAGATTTTACCGTCATGACTGGTATCTAGAGAATGAATTAACCGTCATGACTGGTATCTAGAGAATGATATTACCGTCATGACTGTATGACTCGTGACTGGTATGACTGGTATGTACATAATGATTTTACCCTCATGACTGGTATGTAGAGAATGATTTTACCGTCTTGACTGGTATGACTGGTATCAAGAGATTAATTTAACCGTCATTACTGGTATCTAGAGAATGATTTTACCGTCATGACTGGTATGACTAGTATCTAGAGAATGATTTTACCGTCATGACATGTATGACTGGTATCTAGAGAATGATTTTACTGCCATAACTGGTATGACTGGTATCTAGAGAATGATTTTACCATCATGACTGGTATGACTGGTATCTAGAGAATGATGTTACCGTCATGACTGGTATCTAAAGAATGATATTATCGTTTAGACTGGTGTGACTGGTATCTAAAAAATGATTTTACCCGCATGACTGGTATGACTGGTATCTATAGAGAATGATGTTACCTGCATGACTAGTATGACTGGTGTCTAGAGAATGATGTTACCCGCATGACTGGTATCTAGAGAATGATATTACCGTTTTGACTGGTATGACTGGTATCTAGAGAATGATTTTACCCACGTGACTGATATGACTGGTATCTAAAGACAGATTTTACCGTCATGACTGGTATCTAGAGAATGAATTAACCGTCATGACTGGTATGACTAGTATCTAGAGAATGATTTTACCGTCATGACATATATGACTGGTATCTAGAGAATGATTTTACTGCCATAACTGGCATGACTGGTATCTAGAGAATTATTTTACCCTCATGATTGGTATGACTGGTATCTAGAGAAGGATCTTACCCACATGACTTGTATGACTGGTATCTAGAGAATGATTTTACCGTCATGACTGGTATGACTGGTATCTAGAGAATGGTTTTACCGTCATAACTGGTATCTTAAGAATAATGTTAACGTCATGACTGGTATGACTGGTATCTAGAGAATGATTTGACCGTCTTGACTGGTATCAGAGACATAGATACTTATCTATGTCTTTGCTGGAATCTAGAGACTGATTTTACCGTAATTACTGTTATGTAGAGAATGATGTAACCGTCATGACTGGTACCTTAAGAATGATCTAACTGTCATGACTGGTATCAAGAGAAGGTTGTAATCGTCATTACTGGTGTCTAGAGAAGGAGGATCGAGTCGTCCTAATAGATATACGCGGAACGATTTTACTGTCATGACTGGTATATAGAGAACGATTCCATCGTCCAGACTGGTATCAAGGAAACGATCTTGCCGTCGTGTCTGGTTTTTACGGAATGATTAAAATTTTGACTGTATATAATTACTGGTTTTCTAGAGAAGGAAGATCTAGCCGTCATAACTGTATGTAGAAAACGATCTAAAAGATATGACTGGTATCCAGAGAACGATATTATCGTCATACTGGTGTCAAATTAACGATATAGTTGTCATAATTGGTATCTAGAGAACGATACCTTGCCTTCTTACCTTCATGGCTGTTTTCTAGAGAACGATTTAACTTTCATGAAGGAAACTTATGGAACAGTCTTTCCATTATGACTGGTGCAGCTTCCAAGACTTGTGCTTAGAAAATTAAACTGTGTATTGTGACGTTACTTTGTAAATAAATATCACGTTTTCTCTTTAGTTTTGACATGTTAGTGTGACATAACAAGTTATGGTTATTGATAACTTTGATAATCTAAAAGAAATTGAAAATAAAAAGACTCTAGTTTAATAAACCGGTGCTTGCAAACTGGAGAAAGATTCTGTTATGTTGCTTCGTAAGACTTTCAAGATACATGTAAACAGGAAAACTACAGGCAAAGTCAACTGATTAAATTTGTTTGGAGAAAATGGAAGCTCCTGGTTTATCCACAGAGCGACACAATGCACGACAGATGATAACTCCTCATAAGTGATACGTTCAATATGAGTTTATATTCCCGTGTGTCAGTGGACTTACGTTTTGGTCATCATGGTGCAGTACGAATTTATTCTTTTTGTGTGATTTTAACGAATACGCCTATTAGCAGTTTTTTGATATCTTCTTAAATTATTCTTTGTTGTTTTACTTATAAAAGTAATAGTGACGCAACTGGAAGAAAAATGTCATCAGACAGTCATAGGGAATACCGTGTACTTTGTGGAGGGTGACTTGTATGTGAACGTTCTGCATTTTGAAAAATAGAAAATTTCATCGTGAGTATCGTCTGCCATGAAACCTTACAGATCTAGCAAAGAGTTGGAAAATGGTTTTTAAATTCCACACGACTAAATGTTAACGTCAAAGTATATGCTTGCAAAACTGTAGAATATATGCAATCGTGCGATACCCTCATAATGACAATTATATCACTGGGTGCCCTCCATGGCTAGTACGTCCTGGTTGCTGTACTACTTCACTATACTGTTAGCGGCAACTCTGCAAACTAGTCAACGGCCGAACTTAAGACTAAACTATGAAGCAAGGGATCTGGATAATTTCCAAGAAGCGTAACTCTGAAACAATTATCATGTTACTAAGTGTTACTTCCCCTTAAAATCAGTGAAGTCAAGAATTGAATTAATTTCTCCGATCAATGTAGTGAGGTAATCAAACATAAAAAATATTGTCCTATCAGTGGGCGACAAATTTCCAAATGGCGAAAATAATTCCTTTGATTTTCCATATAAGTAAGATAAATGAATTATTTAAACGAGATTTCAGGTTGACATAAACAGCATTTATTCAGAACTGACCAGCAGAATTCACATCAACGTTTTGTTTTCACAATTTTACAGTTAAATGCAGTCATACAAGTTTTTAATTTTAGTAACAGAAGAAATAAAACAGCAAAGGGACGCTTGGTGTTCGTATTTCTGCTCGGTAGTAGCAACAGAAAAAATATGGACGTCATATTTTCACTCGGTCTTACCAGAGACGTTTGGGTTAATCTGTCATCAGTACCGGTTTTCCTTATGTCTAACTTCCACAGAAGAGTTGAGATCATGTCAAACTTTAGGTCCGTAGACAACCAATTTGCACGTGGAAGAGAGTATGATCAAACTCATGGCCTTGTGCGTTATCACTGACCACAGATCAGCCCGTTTTTATTACAACAGATGTACAATATCCATGGCCATAGAAAGAGTATGTTTATTAATGAATTTGGCTTGCTCTAGCGATGGCAATCTTTAAAAAAGGGTGATAATAAACGAACATCATTTTTTGGCGTTTTGAAGGCGCGTGCCTTTGCTCCACTGCAACGGAAACCACTTCTTATCATTGCGCCAGTTACTTTTTAGGAATAACTTTCATACCTGCTTGGCAAACTAATCAATATCTGCTTACCAAAGGACACACCTCTTACTACGGCTAGGTTCCGAACTTTGGACCTTCGGCAAATGCACAACATAACTGAAGTTTCGAACCCTGCACGTGAGTTACTAGGATTATCCTTGAAATATTAAAGTTTTGCAACAGTGCGTAAGTATTACAAGAGAATATGCACTTCTTTTAGACTTTATCTTTCCAGAATGTGCTGCGAATGTTAACAGGTCAAGATCATTACTAAAAGCTCAAGATATCAGAATCAGGCCAGCAAAATGCACCTTTTCTTGATCGAAGGCTTTTGCGTCTGAACCCCTGTCAGGCGCGTAGCTAGCCTATAAAAAATGTGGATTCAAAATAATCTAGGGGGGTCAGGGGGCATGCCCCCCCTGAAAATTTTGAAATAAATGGTGCAATTTGGTGCGTTTTGGGGCCTCCGGAGAGCTTTCTTGACGCGGCTGAATTTCAAACCACATTTTTTTTACTAAAAAAATTTTTTTTTGTCAAAATAATGTGGATTCAGCTGCGTACTCGCGTATAGGCAACTACGCGCCTGCCTGTCCAGAGATAGCTGGTTCGAATTCAAACAAGGTTGAGAGTCGCCACTACCTTTCTGCATTCCACACCTTCGGCGCGGTTACAAATCTCAAAATCTTATTTTATGTTTATTTCAAATCCGAATAAGTTCATGTTTCCTGGTTATAACTGCCGTCGATTTTTATATCAGCTTAAAGCGACTGACTCACAGAATTTAGCCGAAATATTTTTTCTTTAAAATTTAAGAGAAGTTAATATACTATGGAAAAAAACATAATACTTTGCTTCTATGCACCATGAAAACTGAAAAAAAGTTATGATTTAATCAGGAGTTGAACCCATGCTGTTTCGGTTGGTAACGTATCGTGCGACAATCTACACCACTGAGCCACAAAACTAGTTACTGAAACTAGTCAAAATTAATTTTATAACTAAAATATCTTCCCAGTAACTAACAAGGTATATTTTTATGTTTTTTTTTCTGTAACAAAAATGATTCAGTAACTTAGTTTAGATATGTTCTTCACAATTAAAGCAAGAATTTCAAGATGTACAAACATTTTCTTTTTTTTCATCGTCGGCCCATCTGTGTGTCAGTCCCTTTAAAGTTAAATAGTCCCCATTCTCCCCCGAAATAGTCCCTTCTCAGAGGCCCCAATTGCTATGCTCAGTTCAGGAGCGCCGCCCATTTTTGTGTTTTTCGCTGTTCGGAACAACTCGGCGACTTTCGGTAATCTATTCACAGCATTCGGAACACCTCGGGCGACTTGTCGGAAAAGGCCGATTTGTTACGATTGCTATTCACAGCCATTATACGGAGTATCCGGAAATAGTCGAGTGGTTACGACAGTACTTTGCACGTGACATTGACAAGCAGGGATTTCAAGCTTTACTCAAGTCTATTTACTCAAAGTATAAAAGGGTTATGTAGAGAATCCAATTTCAGTAGTTTGAGTTGTAACTGACCAAATAATGTTTTGTTGTTAGTGTTTCTGTGTTGTTGGCGGGCTTTTTCAGACGTGCTTTCAGACCCTTTATGAAGACAATAAGTTGGCTTCATTTATTTTGTAACATTTTTCTTTTACGAAATTTTACTGTGACGAAGCACCATTTTGCAGGTAGGCAGGGACATCATTGGTCAGATGTTAAGAACAAAAGTCTTTGACGTGTAGTTTGTCCGTGTCTTAGATATTTGCCAAAACAAGAATAACGACTTTATCTGACAAGATTTTAGAATTTTTTATTACTGATTCTGTGGTTTCAAATATTGCACGGCGAAATAAAAATACACAGCACCTGAGAATTTTAAGTGATTTAATTTTTGGCGGGAAAATGTTTTGAAGGATGGCATTGTTTCCACAAATATTCATGCTCCATTTTTACTTTTTTGAATATAGCAGAGCCTATCTATTGAGTACAGAAATTCAGACTACTTGTCTGAATTATTAAATAGGAGGCTGATTTTTCACGTGTGGTGACATGAATAGATTTTGTTTTAGTTTTACAGGTCAGTAAACTTGGGATTTGTCAGTGAAGATGTAATTGCTGTCTGCTGCAGAACGTCTGGATGCAACGTTATGGTAAAATATACTTAAATGTAATTAGAACCATTTGTTGCATAAGACTTGTAATCTCATTAATACAACAGATGATAATTTAGGACTCAGGGGAGATAACTCTTAATGCACTTCAAACATTAAATTTACATGTAAAGGCGCTGCTTTTGAAATAGTTTATACAGAATGAAACTTCCTGGTCTCTCTGACCATGGCTTTGGTGAATATTTGCACTTTATTTTTAGATCTTTTCCAAAGAAAATTTGTTTAAATGGTCTTTGATGTGACGGGCAAATTAAGATGTACAAAACCACCAAGGAGATAGCTTTTGCGTATCTTTTCAGGTTTTGGCCTTATTCTGGTTGATGTGCTTTGAAAGGTGGTCTGGTCCAGTGATGAGCCAGTTGATTTGGGAAGAGTTTGGTCTGCTTTAGGTACATTCAAGTTTTACTCCTTTCAAGTGATTAGTCTCCTAATTCTGGAATCAGTTTTAAACTTTAAGGAAAGATTAACTGCTTTTCTTGAATCCAGTTACAACTATTTATCGAACTGAAGAAAACTTGCAAATGTGTTATAACTTAATATTTTTTTGTGCTTGAAATACTCAGATACATTTTGTTAATTTAATAACTTATATCTGTTCAGTCGCAAAAATCTCATAAAGGAAGGATGCAGTGCAGAGAAACATAAATTTTATTACCTATACACAATGTCTCACTCTTTTCAGGTGCCAGTATCATCAGGTCCACTGGAGATGAACATTGACCTTTGAGCATCACTCGGAATGTGCAGTATGGTTATTAAATAGGTATATCTTAACTAAAACAAGGTATGTAGAATTAGATAATTTTCTATTCTTTAATAATTGTGTCCTTGTATTAATGGTTCATGATTAATTCTTCGGATTTATAGTAAGTACTTTCTGTTATATCCTACGTCAGAAGTAGTCTACCAATCAGCTGTGGTTGTACTTTCTTGTTTGGATGACTTCTTGCTTTATTTTGGTTTTGTTTTGTGAGTAAGTACCTGATTTGTCACTTTCAAATGGTAAAGACTTCCACCTCACTTGTTTTCACTTGTTGCACTTTTGTTCCTTCCCCTAATCTTCCTGCATACACTAAGGCTTTGCCAGATGAAAATGTTCCAGTCAGATAATTACAGGTAAATTTGGTAAATTCTCAGTTAAATGTAGAATGCAGGAAGTCAGAGAAAGCAGAGATCAGTGCAAACACAATGGTTTTTAGAATAACCTCTGTAATAGGGCATTGTTAATTTATTTTTACCAGTCATGTAATTCTTGATTGATTTTGCATCTGTATCAGTTAATTTAATTGCTTGTATTAATTTATTCTGTTTTTATTTTTGTTTGAGCTATCCTGAGCATTCTAGAGGTTTGAAGAAGAAATGCACTTGAAGTGTTTTATGGGATACAGAAAGCATATCCATAAAACAAGGTTTGTCATCTGTTTGCTTGCTTCACTGTGTAATCTGTATTTTTCAATAAGCCATCCAAAGCTGTTTAGAGGTGAATATTTGCACTGTTAAAGATCTTTTAAAAACATTTTGGTTTATATTGTTTTCAATGTACAGATATCTTCAGAGGAACAAAATCACCATTACGTCTATTTCCATTTGCCATTCTTTTCAGATTTTCAGGTTGCTGTGCTTTGCAGTGTGTTCTGGTCCAGTGATTGCATAATGTTATCAACAAGCCAGTGCGAGAGATGGTTCTGCAAGTTGGAATGCAGTTTGTCACGGCTGAGTTCAAGTTTCTTCCTTTTCTATTTGTTCATATACTAAATTTATACTCAGTTCTTAACCCTGATAATTGTTTTTAACATATAGTTTCAAATATTTATCACTTCTTTCCCAGTTTGTATTTAAAGGTTTGTGTAAATACATTGGTCTTTTTATGTATGTGGTTTTTTTTTCAGAATTTTGCTACAAACTGCTTGAAATGAAGATTTGTTAGATGTTCTGGTCCAGTGTTGTAGTGAATGAACCAGTTGAAGATTGCAGTGATGGCTGTGGTTGCTGAGATGTAGATTCTTTAAAGGTAAGTTAGAATTTTTCTCATATCTGCGTGTTTGTTTGAAAAAATCTGGACTCTTTAAC
Organism: Cyclina sinensis; assembly: GCA_012932295.1. Lineage (NCBI taxonomy): Eukaryota > Metazoa > Mollusca > Bivalvia > Venerida > Veneridae > Cyclina > Cyclina sinensis. The sequence goes on along the minus strand of JAAONU010000001.1, from coordinate 34,164,444 downwards.
TTTGAAGAAAGCTTTTACTGCTTTTATCAATTTTAAGTTTTAAAAGTCATCTTTTGCTGTAGTTTAAAGGACTAATTTGTAACTTCTAAACCCTCAGTTGTCTTGTAATGATTTAATGTATATAAGTTATTAGTCTTTGCCTTTTTTCTCAGGAGTTTTGCATAATACCACTTCGAATGAAGATTTGCAAAAATATTCTGGTCTAGTAGTTGCTTAAATTCATCAGTAGTTGTACACCAGATAATGACAGAATTGGTGTTGACTTAATTTTTTCCTGCTGTTGTTATGTTCAATTTGAATTGCAATCTCTTACTGTAGTAAGAGAGCTATTTTACTTCTATTTAACATATAAATAATAAAATAATTAAGCATGTTTATGTATTGTATGCAGTTGAATTTCCTTATTGGTATTTTAATAACAACAGCTCAGATAAACATCTGAGATATTTTGGTCAGTTTGTTGCTGTGCATTGCTGTCCTTAATGTAAACAATTGTTCTTGCTTCTTTATCATATAAATTCAGTTGTGTTTTTATTAACAATTGCTTTTCTTTTAAGGGTTTAAATGAAGGTTTTGCATTACGTTCTGGTGCATTGTTTGCTTAATTTCATCATCAGATGTATCATTTGCACCATATGATGACGTTTGCAGTTTGGTATTGATGGGTGACTTGCTCTTCCCATTAGAAGTAAGTTGATGTTCATTTTTCTTGTTTATCTGCTAAATATGGGCTTTTTTTGCTGAAAAATGATTTTCACTCAGTCTGCTTTCATTATGTGCTTTCGTTATGTTGAATTTGAATTTAACGCATTGACTCTAGTAGGTTGTGCTAATTAAGTACTTTTTAGCTAAATTCATTTTTTTTTAAAAATTCTAAAAAATAGGCATGTCTAAATTTCATTTAAGTTATTGCCTTTCTTCTCAGGTATTTGCATTAAAGCAGTTCAAATGACTATTTGCAGATGTTTCAGTAAAGTGATTGCTGTCCATTGCTGTCTTTAAGGTAAACAATTGTTCTTGCTTCTTTATCATATAAATTCAGTTGTGTAGTTATTAACAATTGCTTTTCTTTTCAGGGTTTTGCATGTTACTGGATGATATGAAGGTTTTGCATGATGTTCTAGTGCAGTGTTTGCTTAATTTCATCATCAGATGTATCATTTGCACAATATGATGAAGTTTGCAGTGTGGTATTGATGGCTGAATGCTCTTCCCATTTTGTTTTTCTCTTTGTTTATCTGCAAAATATGGGTTCTTATTCTCAAAAATGATTTTCACTGCTTTCGTTATGTTGAATTTGAATTTCACTCATAAACTGTATTAGGATGTGCTAATTAAGTACTATTTAACCAAATGTCTTTAAATAGTTTTCTAAAGAAATAAGCATGTCTAAGTTTCATTGTTATTTATTGCCTTTCTTTTCAGGTATTTTTAGCACAGCAGCTCAAATGACTTTTTTACAGGGTTTTGCATGCTGCTAGTTGAATGAAGGTTTTGCATGATGTTCTGGTCCAGCGTTTGCTTAATTTCATCATCAGATGTATCATTTGCACCATTTGATGAAGTTTGCAATTTTGGTGGCTGAATTCCAGTTTCCATTAGATGTAAGTTCTTTTTTCTATTTTATTGTTGTCTGCTTTATATTGAGATTTTTGATGTTGGAAAATAGTTTTCACTGCTCTCCGAATGTTCAATTTGAATTTTACTCATTTACTCTAGTAGGAAGCGCTAATTTAGTACTATTTAACGCAAATGTCTTTAAATGTTTTTCTAAATAAGCATAAAATAAGCATGTCTAAGTTTCATTGTTATTTATTGTCTTTCTTTTCAGGTATTTGCAGCACAGCAGCTCAAATGACTATTTGCAGATGTTTCAGTGAAGTGACTGCTGTGCATTGCTGTCCAAAAGGTAAACAATTGTTCATGCTTCTATTTCATATACATATAGATGTGTGGTTATTAACAATTGCTTTTTGTTAAAGGGTTTTCATGCTGCTGGTTGAATGAAGGTTTTGCATGATGTTCTGGTCCAGCGTTTGGTTTATTTCATCATCAGATGTATCATTTGCACCATATGATGAAGTTTGCAATTTTGGTGGCTGAATTCTGGTTTCCATTAGATGTAAGTTTTTTCCATTTTCTTGTTGTCTGCTTTACATGGAGATTGTTGATGTAGAAAAATAGTTTTCACTGCTTTCAGTAAGTTCAATTTGAATTTCACTCATTTACTCTAGTAGGAAGCGCCAATTTAGTACCATTTAATGCAAATGCTTCTATTTCATATACATATAGTTGTGTGGTTATTAACAATTGCTTTTTGTTACAGGGTTTTGCATGCTGCTGGTTGAATGAAGGTTTTGCATGATGTTCTGGTCAAGCGTTTGCTTAATTTCATCATCAGATGTATCATTTGCACCATTTGATGAAGTTTGCAATTTTGGTGGCTGAGTTCCTGTTTCCATTAGATGTAAGTTTCTTTCTATTTTCTTGTTGTCTGCTTTATATGGAGATATTGTTGATGTTTAAAAAATAGTTTTCACTGCTTTCCGTAAGTTCAATTTGAATATCACTCATTTACTCTAGTAGGAAGCGCTAATTGAGTACCATTTAATGCAAATGTCTTTAACAGTGTTTCTAAATAAGCATAAAATAAGCATGTCTAAGTTTCATTGTTATTTTTTGCCTTTCTTTTCAGGTATTTGCAGCACAGCAGCTCAAATGACTATTTTCAGATGTTTCAGTGAAGTGACTGCTGTGCAATGCTGTCCAAAAGGTAAACAATTGTTCATGCTTCAATTCATATACATATAGTTGTGTGGTTATTAACAATTGCTTTTTGTTACAGGGTTTTGCATGCTGCTGGTTGAATGAAGGTTTTGCATGATGTTCTGGTCAAGCGTTTGCTTAATTTCATCATCAGATGTATCATTTGCACCACATGATGAAGTTTGCAATTTCGGTGGCTGAATTCCTGTTTCCATAAGATGTAAGTTTCTTTCTATTTTCTTGTTATCTGCTTTATATAGGGATATTGTTGATGTTTTAAAAAAATAGTTTTCACTGCTTTCCATATGTTCAGAATGAATTTCACTCATTTACTCTAGTACGAAGCGCTAATTTAGTACTATTTAATGCAAATGTCTTAAAAAGTTTTTCTAAATAAGCATAAAATAAGCATGTCTAAGTTTCATTGTTATTCATTGCCTTTCTTTTTCAGGTATTTGCAGCACAGCAGCTCAAATGACTATTTTCAGATGTTTCAGTGAAGTGACTGTTGTGCAATGCTGTCCAAAAGGTAAACAATTGTTTATGCTTCTATTTCATATACATATAGTTGTGTGGTTATTAACAATTGCTTTTTGTTACAGGGTTTTGCATGCTGCTGGTTGAATGAAGGTTTTGCATGATGTTCTGGTCAAGCGTTTGCTTAATTTCATCATCAGATGTATCATTTGCACCACATGATGAAGTTTGCAATTTTGGTGGCTGAGTTCCTGTTTCCATTAGATGTAAGTTTCTTTCTATTTTCTTGTTGTCTGCTTTATATGGAGATATTGTTGATGTTTAAAAAATAGTTTTCACTGCTTTCCGTAAGTTCAATTTGAATATCACTCATTTACTCTAGTAGGAAGCGCTAATTGAATACCATTTAATGCAAATGTCTTTAACAGTGTTTCTAAATAAGCATAAAATAAGCATGTCTAAGTTTCATTGTTATTTTTTGCCTTTCTTTTCAGGTATTTGCAGCAAAGCAGCTCAAATGACTATTTTCAGATGTTTCAGTGAAGTGACTGCTGTGCACTGTTGTCCAAAAGGTAAACAATTGTTCATGCTTCTATTTCATAAACATATATAGTTGTGTGGTTATTAACAATTGCTTATTGTGACAGGGTTTTGCATGCTGCTGGTTGAATGAAGGTTTTGCATGATGTTCTGGTCCAGCGTTTGCTTAATTTCATCATCAGATGTATCATTTGCACCACATGATGAAGTTTGCAATTTTGGTGGCTGAGTTCCTGTTTCCATTAGATGTAAGTTTCTTTCTATTTTTTTGTTGTCTGCTTTATATGGAGATATTGTTGATGTTTAAAAAATAGTTTTCACTGCTTTCCGTAAGTTCAGTTTGAATTTCACTGATTTACTCTAGTAGGAAGTGCTAATTTAGTACTATTTAACGCAAATGTCTTTAAAAGTTTTTCTAAATAAGCATAAAATAAGCATGTCTAAGTTTCATTGTTATTCATTGCCTTTCTTTTCAGGTATTTGCAGCACAGCAGCTCAAATGACTATTTGCAGATGTTTCAGTGAAGTGACTGCTGTGCATTGCTGTCCAAAAGGTAAACAATTGTTCATGCTTCTATTTCATATACATATAGTTGTGTGGTTATTAACAATTGCTTTTTGTTACAGGGTTTTGCATGCTACTGGTTGAATGAAGGTTTTGCATGATGTTCTTGTCCAGCGTTTGCTTAATTTCATCATCAGATGTATCAATTGCACCACATGATGAAGTTTGCAATTTTGGTGGCTTAGTTCCTGTTTCCATTAGATGTAAGTTTATTTCTATTTTCTTTTGTCTGCTTTATATGGAGATACTGTTGATGTTTAAAAAAATAGTTTTCACTGCTTTCCGTAAGTTCAATTTGAATATCACTCATTTACTCTAGTAGGAAGCGCTAATTGAGTACCATTTAATGCAAATGTCTTTAACAGTGTTTCTAAATAAGCATAAAATAAGCATGTCTAAGTTTCATTGTTATTCATTGCCTTTCTTTTCAGGTATTTGCAGCACAGCAGCTCAAATGACTATTTGCAGATGTTTCAGTGAAGTGACTGCTGTGCATTGCTGTCCAAAAGGTAAACAATTGTTCATGCTTCTATTTCATATACATATAGTTGTGTGGTTATTAACAGTTGCTTTTTGTTACAGGGTGTTGCATGCTGCTGGTTGAATGAAGGTTTTGCATGATGTTCTGGTCCAGCGTTTGCTTAATTTCATCATCAGATGTATCATTTGCACCACATGATGAAGTTTGCAATTTTGGTGGCTGAATTTCGGTTTCCATTAGATGTAAGTTTTTTTCCAGTTTCTTGTTGTCTGCTTTACATGGAGATTTTTGATGTTGAAAGAAATAGTTTTCACTGATTTCCGTAAGTTCAATTTGAATTTCACTCATTTACTCAAGTAGGAAGCGCTAATTTAGTACTATTTAACGCAACTGTCTTTAAACGTTTTTCTTTATAAGCATAAAATGAGCATGTCTAAGTTTCATTGTTACTTATTGCCTTTCTTTTCAGGTATTTGCAGCACAGCAGCTCAAATGACTATTTGCAGATGTTTCAGTGAAGTGACTGCTGTGCATTGCTCTCCAAAAGGTAAACAATTGTTCATGCTTCTGTTTCATATACATATAGTTGTGTGGTTATTAACAATTGCTTTTTGTTACAGGGTTTTGCATGCTGCTGGTTGAATGAAGGTTTTGCATGATGTTCTGGTCCAGCGTTTGCTTAATTTCATCATCAGATGTATCATTTGCACCACATGATGAAGACTGCAATTTTGGTGGCTGAGTTCCTGTTTCCATTAGATGTAAGTTTCTTTCTATTTTCTTGTTGTCTGCTTTATATGGAGATATTGTTGATGTTTAAAAAAATAGTTTTCACTGCTTTCCGTAAGTTCAATTTAAATTTCACTCATTTACTCTAGTACGAAGCGCTAATTTAGTACTATTTAATGCAAATGTCTTTAAAAGTTTTTCTAAATAAGCATAAAATAAGCATGTCTAAGTTTCATTGTTATTTTTTGCCTTTCTTTTCAGGTATTTGCAGCACAGCAGCTCAAATGACTATTTGCAGATGTTTCAGTGAAGTGACTGCTGTGCATTGCTGTCCAAAAGGTAAACAATTGTTCATGCTTCTATTTCATATACATATAGTTGTGTGGTTATTAACAGTTGCTTTTTGTTACAGGGTGTTGTGTTATGCTATACATTTTTATTAATTTTATTATTCCTTATTTATTTTATTATTATCTATTTTTGGACTTGATTGATGAATTAATTTGGTTTAAATTTGAAACACATTTCAAATCTATTTTTTGTTCAATTTTGGGCAGTTTTTTCTCTTATACTTCTTTGTCGTGTTATGCTATACATTTTTATTAATTTTATTATTCCTTATTTATTTTATTATTATCTATTTTTGGACTTGATTGATGAATTAATTTGGTTTAAATTTGAAACACATTTCAAATCTATTTTTTGTTCAATTTTGGGCAGTTTTTTCTCTTCTAATTCTTGTCCACACCAGTATTTTGACTTAATCTTCCCTTCTAATTCTTGTTAAAACTAGTATTTTGAATTAATCTTTATTTCTTTTCATTTTATTGTGAAGATGATTAAGTCAGTGATATTTCCCAATTACACTGTCTCAAGCCAGTGACATGTAGTTAACATGCAGGCTAGGTGTTGATAACAGACAAAGAAGTATAAGATGTTTGGTTTCTTAACTTCTCTTAAGTCTAATTCTTTTAAAAACTTTAACAATTAAGTAATCCAATTTTGGTAAGAATTATGTAAAGAATTTCACAGGTGTTCTAATCCCAAGCCATCACTTTTTAGTCCCGCCTCTCTAGAAATACAGTTAAACAGTTGGTCAACTAAGGACAACCAATGGACAGTGAGATAACCCCTTAAAAAGATCCCTTTTCCAGCAGGCAGCATCATTCTGCCTTATACATAGTATAATATAATTAAATTGCTGGAAAAGAGGAAAAAATCTTTCTTATATCTTTAATAGGTCATCCCCATTTTTACGTTCTGTCATATGCAATTATACTGTTCTGCTTGCGCTTCGGGGAATAATTGCATATGACAGAACGTAAAAATGGGGATGACCTATTAAAGATATAAGAAAGATTTTTTCCTCTTTTCCAGCAATTTAATTATATTATACTATGTATAAGGCAGAATGATGCTGCCTGCTGGAAAAGGGATCTTTTTAAGGGGTTATCTCACTGTCCATTGGTTGTCCTTAGTTGACCAACTGTTTAACTGTATTTCTAGAGAGGCGGGACTAAAAAGTGATGGCTTGGGATTAGAACACCTGTGAAATTCTTTACATAATTCTTACCAAAATTGGATTACTTAATTGTTAAAGTTTTTAAAAGAATTAGACTTAAGAGAAGTTAAGAAACCAAACATCTTATACTTCTTTGTCTGTTATCAACACCTAGCCTGCATGTTAACTACATGTCACTGGCTTGAGACAGTGTAATTGGGAAATATCACTGACTTAATCATCTTCACAATAAAATGAAAAGAAATAAAGATTAATTCAAAATACTAGTTTTAACAAGAATTAGAAGGGAAGATTAAGTCAAAATACTGGTGTGGACAAGAATTAGAAGAGAAAAAACTGCCCAAAATTGAACAAAAAATAGATTTGAAATGTGTTTCAAATTTAAACCAAATTAATTCATCAATCAAGTCCAAAAATAGATAATAATAAAATAAATAAGGAATAATAAAATTAATAAAAATGTATAGCATAACAGTTGCATGCTGCTGGTTGAATGAAGGTTTTGCATGATGTTCTGGTCCAGCGTTTGCTTAATTTCATCATCAGATGTATCATTTGCACCACATGATGAAGATTGCAATTTTGGTGGCTGAGTTCCTGTTTCCATTAGATGTAAGTTTCTTTCTATTTTCTTGTTGTCTGCTTTATATGGAGATATTGTTGATGTTTAAAAAAATAGTTTTCACTGCTTTCCGTAAGTTCAATTTAAATTTCACTCATTTACTCAAGTAGGAAGCGCTAATTTAGTACTATTTAACGCAACTGTCTTTAAACGTTTTTCTTTATAAGCATAAAATGAGCATGTCTAAGTTTCATTGTTACTTATTGCCTTTCATTTCAGGTATTTGCAGCACAGCAGCTCAAATGACTATTTGCAGATGTTTCAGTGAAGTGACTGCTGTGCATTGCTGTCCAAAAGGTAAACAATTGTTCATGCTTCTATTTCTTATACATATAGTTGTGTGGTTATTAACAGTTGCTTTTTGTTACAGGGTGTTGCATGCTGCTGGTTGAATGAAGGTTTTGCATGATGTTCTGGTCAAGCGTTTGCTTAATTTCATCATCAGATGTATCATTTGCACCACATGATGAAGTTTGCAATTTTGGTGGCTGAATTCCGGTTTCCATTAGATGTAAGTTTTTTCCAATTTCTTGTTGTCTGCTTTACATGGAGATTTTTGATTTTGAAAAAAATAGTTTTCACTGATTTCCGTAAGTTCAATTTGAATTTCACTCATTTACTCTAGTAGGAAGCGCTAATTGAGTACTATTTAATGCAAATGTCTTTAAAGTTCTAAATAAGCATAAAATAAGCATGTCTAAGTTTCATTGTTATTTTTTGCCTTTCTTTTCAGGTATTTGCAGCACAGCAGCTCAAATGACTATTTGCAGATGTTTCAGTGAAGTGACTGCTGTACATTGCTGTCCAAAAGGTAATCAATTGTTCATGCTTCTATTTCATATACATTTAGTTGTGTGGTTATTAACAGTCTCTTTTTGTTAAAGGGTTTTGCATGCTGCTGGTTGAATGAAGGTTTTGCATGATGTTCTGGTCAAGCGTGTGCTTAATTTCATCATCAGATGTATCATTTGCACCATATGATGAAGTTTGCAGTTTGGCATTGATGACTGAATTGCTGTTTCCATGAGAAATAAGTTGATGTTCAGTCATAAAGGTAAAATAAAATGCCATTTCTTCCATACTATATATATGCAGTTGTATTGTTATTAACAGTGGGTTTTCTTTACAGGGTATTGCATGTTACTGGTTGAAATGAAGATTTTGCATGAGATTTGCTCAATTTCACTATCTGATGTATCATTTGCAGTATATGATGAAGCCTGCAGGTTTAGTTTTGAATGCTGGAATTCCTGTTCCTATAAGAATTAAGTTGGTTTTACTTTTTATGGTTGTTTGTCAACTAAATATATAGATTTATTAATGCTGAAGAATGGTTTTTACTGCTTTTATTAAGTTTAGTTAGAAGAAGGACTAGTTTCTTTCTTTCTTTAAATATTTCTATAAATAAATAAGCATGTTTAAGTGCTATTGGTGGCAGTTGCCTTTCTTTTTAGGAATTTGCATTACACCAGCTCAAAAGAAGATTTTCATATATGTTTTGGTCAAGTGATTGCTTTACACCTCTGTCCTAAAAGTAAAAAAATGCACTTACTCCCAGATCATATAAATACAGTTGTATTGTTATAAACAGTTGCTTTTTTTTAAAGGGTTTTGTATGTTACTGGTTGAAATGAAGATTTTGCATTTAGATTTGGTGGAATTTTTGTCCACATTAAAAGTAAGTTGGTTTTCTCTTTTCTGGTTCCTTGTCTTCTGAATCGAGACTCTTTGATGTTGAATAATTTTTACATTTTATTTTTTCAGAAATGAAACATTGAATAAAACATTGAAAGTATAGCAGTTAGAGTGGACTTTAATTTTCAGGCTATTTGTCTCATTCTTATCTCTGAAAATGGCATTTTGTATAAGGAATGTATCTCAAAGCAACATCATAGATACCTTGTTCTGAGGCGATAATTCTAAGGAGGTCAGAATTAAATATCTATGTTCAATTCTTAAAGGAAAACAGTTGTTAACAGTATGATTAAATTAACATTAAGAGGCGCTTCATTCAGAATTGTTGATACATAATGAAATTTCTTGGCCTCCATCTTTGATAGAACTTAGTTTAAATGGCCTTGGACATTACAGGCAGGTTCAGATATACAAAACAACCAGTAAGTTAGCATTTACTTTTACTTTTTAGGTTTTGACTTTATTCTGGTTGGTGTCCTTTGCAATAAGTTGTGGTCTGATGAAAGCAAAAATGCATCGGCATGGCAGAATTGGCCAGACTAGGATGGAAGAGTTGGTTCTTTTTCAAGTAAGTTTCACTTTTCTGGTATACAGTCTCTGAAATCTGGAATCAGGAAAGTTTTGACAGCTTTTTTGTCCAGTTTCAAATATTTATTTACATATATTGCAACCATATAATTCTCATGTCTGATATACTGACTTACTTGTTCCTGTTTTAGTTAGAGTCTGTATTGAGAGGGCACTTTGTCAGATCATCCTGGCATCACCCTTCTTTTTACTAACTATTACCCAAAGGGGTCTAATGCATAAAAACCATTAATCTCTTTTAAACGTTTTCAGTTGATATCTATCTAGACCATCATTCAACCTTTGAAGACAGTTTTGACACTTATTTATGGATGGATTTTGTAATCTAAAGTAGGTATGCAGTGCAGAAAACAATAAATTTTCTTTATTTCACATGTCTCAATATTTTCAGAGCCAGTATTGTGAGTTTCACTTAGGATTAACCTTGACCTTTGGCATTCCTTAGATGGTGCAGTTTTGAAAGGTTTGTGGAATAGGTATATCTTGATTAAAACAAGGTATGTAGAATTACACTGTTTCTTCTTTTCATTTGTAATAGTATAAATTGTTCTTGATTATTCAGTTCTCTTTGTAATATCCTACTTTAGAAGTTGTCTACTAATCAGCTGTGGTTGTACTGTCTCATTTGGATGACTTCTTACTTTATTTTGGCCTTTTTGTTTATGTAAGTAAGTACCTGATTTGTCACTTTCAAATGGTAAAGACTACTTACAGGTAAATGTAGTAAATTCTCATTTTCACATTTAAATTTAGGATTCAGGGAGGCAGACAAAGCAGAGATCAGTGCAAACACAATGGTTTTTAGATCAACTTTTTCAGTAGGTCATTGTTAATATCTTTTTACCAGTCATGTAATTCTTTATTGATTTTGTAGCTGTATCAAGTTAGTTGCTTTTAATTTAATCTGTTTGAGTCAAGCTGGGCATTTTATAGGTTAGAGGAAAAAATGTGGCAGAAGTGTGATACGGGAAACAGAATGAAAACCTATGAAATAAGGTTTGTTATTTGTTTTATTGTTCACAATGTGATTTTAAATTTTCCAGTATTAATCTTGAGCATTTAAAAGGTTAGGGGGTAGAAGAAAATGGCAAATATACAACTTGGGATAATGAAAAATTTGACACCATTGAAGTTTCCAGTGCTGATGTCATTACAAGATGTTCTATGTTGTATGACTTGTTATCTGCTTTTGGGCGACTGGACTGATGGATATGAGCTGTTGCAGGTGAGGGGAGGGACACAGAGAATGTACTAAAAGGATCTGATATGAGGGGAGAGATATGGAGAATGTACCAACAGGATCTGATGTGAGGGGAGAGACATGGGAATGTACCAACAGGATCTGATGTGATGGGAGAGACATGGAGAATTACCAACAGGATATGATGCAAGGGGAGAGACATGGAAAATGTACCAACAGGATCTAATGTGAGGGGAGAGACATGGAGAATTACCAACAGGATCTGATGTAAGGGGAGAGACATGGAGAATGTACCAACAGGATCTGATGTGAGGGGAGAGACATGGAGAATTACCAACAGGATCTGATGTGAGGGGAGAGACATGGAGTATTACCAACAGGATCTGATTTGAGGGGAGAGACATGGAGAATTACCAACAGGATCTGATGTGATGGGAGAGACATGGAGAATTACCAACAGGATCTGATGTGAGGGGAGAGACATGGGAATGTACCATACCTCTTACGTAAAGTAATAAATCAGGTTTTACACTGTTTATGTTAAATAATTGTAATTTATAAATATCTTCATTTGTTAATCTCAGTAGTTTTTACGATACCATATTTCTACAACAACATTGATGTGGATCTTAAGACTCCAAATCATCTTGAAAAATCCCAGTCTGCAATTTTTTAAAGGTAAAATCGGCTAAATATCATAAAATGTAAGTCTGTAGGATTGTAAATTTTCCAAACTTTGGGGCCTGTTTACTTATGTAGCACATATGATTATTAAAAACTTTTATTGTCTTAGAGAAATATGGAACTGGCATTCAGTAGGATTTAAGTGGATCATACATATATATGGCATATATGGTATACCTGTATCAAATGTTTGACAATGTTTTTATATTGCAGGAATTTAAGAATTTTACACCAAATTTACCAGAATTCCTTTGAAGACATGGAACTGAACTTCCAAACCAGAGAAAATACCTTGTTGAAGCAGGTAATACATGAAACATTTTTTACTCTTTTTGTTTTGACAGTTGTGTTTTGAGAGGAACTTTAAAGTTTACCAAAAGTGAACTCATTTTACAGTTAGATGGGCACTTCACTGGGAAAGACCAGTACTCAGTCCCATTCACTCTAAAAACAGCTAGCAGCTTTCTCACATAGTCATTGTTCAGGGAAGGTCTTTAACCTCTGGCTTTAGTCAAAAGTAAGGTGATTATTGATTGAAAACAGTGATCTAAACCACTGTACCACATATGTGGGGTCTTTGAAAGGAGCAATTAAAATTACATCTTGATAACATGCAATTTTCAGATTATAAGTAGGGACAAAAACCAGAATATTGATGAACAGTAATAAAGGAATAAATACTAAACCTGTGAAATTTCAATCTCTGTGCATTATTACCCTAGCACATTGTAACTTGCATCTTTTATCATTTCAGTGGTTCTTCTGTTCATGCTGTTGACTCCAAACCCAGAGAGACCATTCCCCACCCTAAACTTTACACAGTGCCAGTAAACATTCAAAGAAACAGCTGAATCTATATAATATATACATGTATGTGTAAACTGTTTTGAAAAAAAGTGAAAATTGAGCCATTAGTGAGGCTAAAGAACACTGGAAGTTCAGCTTGCTATCAAGTATTGGGTCACGCAGATAACTAATGTATTGAAAGAATAAAGCATGTATTCATTGTGCATTTTGGACGAGAAAATCCTGAAAAGTCCAATACCTGGAGAAGCAGCTTTGCATACTGCAGGTACAGGTTTCATAATTTCACAGGTGTTTTTCAGTGAAGGATATTTTAAGTACATATGTTTCTTTATACTTAATTTTAGTTGTATGGAATTTAAACATTGTTGTGTTTGTAATAATTTTGTTAAGTAAATGGTTGATAATTGTGTTATAAATAAGTCATCTTACATTTTATTTGATAGATTTTAGACATTATTGTACATAATTCTAGACAGTTTGTGATGCAGTTTTTCATTATTTTTTTTAATGTTGAGTCCCTTTGCAGGTTAACCCTGTTTATTTAAATTCCTTTGTGTACAAAAACATTTAATTTTGTCACTAGCATACAACTTTTCTTCTTTACTGTAGTAATTCAATTATTACAAATATCTAGAAAATGAAGTTTTACAGAAATTTCAATTTTTTCTTGAGTATGTATACAAATTAAAGTATTCTGTTTAGTATGAAGAAGTAAGAAAGTGAAAAGGAGAGAAAAGAGAAAAATATAAATAAAAAAAATAGAGAAAAAAAAAGAAATGGAAAATATTTAGTTTTTCTAAGGGTCATTTAGTTTTTTAGAAATACTGACCATGTTTTTAAAGTTTATTTCACATAAATGCAGTTTCTCTTTCAAGTTTGATTCTTTCAGATTTCATGTCCCTTGTTATTCCTAGGCAAATTTCTTTAAGGGTAAACTTGTGGTCAGTTCTTTTTTTTATTTTAAGAAGTTTTCTTCATCTTGCTAAAGAATTTGTACATTATTACATTCCCAAAATAAGTGTTTGTTTCAATGTGCATGCTACAGAAATCACATAAAATTGTTAGTGTTAACTTACACACATGTAAATGTTTGTTTGTTGGTAGAATATGCATTAAAAACCTATTCTGGAAAATTAATAAGCTTCTTTCAGTTATTGAAGAAGAATGTATTGTGTAGATATATTTTCCAGTTTATTTTACAAATGCCAGAACTGTTACAAACATTTTTTTCTGCAGTCACTGTTTCAGTTGGCATATTGTTTACTTTATTTGATTCAGATTGTTTATGATTTTCAGCTTTTTGATGGTGAAAGAAATGTTTTTGGGAACATTTTTAACAATTTGATAAAGTGCAGGAGTTCTTTACTGTCTAAACAAAATTATTTGTTAATTAATTTTAAGGGTTTTTGTGAAAATCAAACAGTTGAGCTCCATCTTTAATTCCTCGTTTATGCCAATTTTCAAAGACTGTTGTTTAAGTTCTGTTTTGATATCAGAGTATTTCCATATAATGATTTTTTAAGCAGATTGGATTTCTATCTTCATGTTGCTATATTTTGAACCAAGATGTTAAAATATCTCTTTAAAAGATGTTCTGACCAATTCCATTAATGTCTTTCTGTGATAAAATCTTTTTAATCTACCTTATTGTCCTCCATTAACAATCCATTTACCCCAACGCTTTCAAAAATGATTTCAAGTCTGTAAGCTTAAGATCCCCAGAGTTCATATTCTGGCATAATAGGTACCGTTTTTACCATCCATATAGAATTGAATATTGTAGGGTTGTTTTTATTTATAACACTCTGGGACGAATTTGTTACTATTTATTTCCCTGTTAGTTGAAATGTCATTCCAAGTATTGATGCATTTTTTGAAGTCCAGATGATATCCATATCTCATTTTGAGACCATATATATTTCCAAAGTCTTGAATAATATTTACTGAATGTTCACAAGATTCTTTTTCACTGTTATTCATGTAAGCTGCCTCATCTGCAAATATTGTTTGTTTTTAGTTCTTTATTATGAACAGTAATGCCTTTCATTTGTTTGTCTTTTGCTATTTTCATTTTTTAATACTAGTAGTTCAAAGCAGATAATGAATAAGATGAGAGTGGACAGTCTATAGAAATCATCTTTTAATTTAGAAACTCTCTGACATGTATTTTTGATGATACTATTTATTTGATTGTAGAAAAGTTTTATCCACTTACAGGTAATAAATCGTGCAGTAATTGGATCATAAAAGCATGGTTAAGACTGTTCTAGACATATTGTTGAATGTAAAATATACTTTAGTCAATTTGCTATTGCTTTTGTTAGTACTGTCTTGAAGCCAACATTTAGTAAACTTAATGGTTGCCACGTTGATAGAATTGTATTTACCTGTTTGGTTATCCTGGCTGTAGGCTATATGATCCTTTTCTGTTTATGTTATTGCATTCATATATTAAATGTTTTACCTCTCTAATAGCAACATTTTTCCCTCTGCTAGCAGTCATAAAATTCCAGTATTTCCAGCCAAGAAAAGATAAGTCTGTAGTTAGGAAGTGACTTAATAGTCATTTAGCTTAACATTACTAAAGAATAGCATTTAATTGCTGGGTCTGAAACCAGACTAAGTTTTGGTATAAGTATTGAAATACTATGTTTCAAAAGGTCTTTTAATTAGCCTTTTTCATAAGAATAGTTAAGACAGTCAATAAAATACTGTTTCATATCATTCATAGCAGAATTTATTGTCTGTGAGAAAACCTTCACATACACTCTTTTATTGATAATATTACCATGGTATTGTTGAAAAAAGTTTACATAACTTGCCTCTGTTTATTTTTTGTTATATAATGTTTTTTTTTAAAAGTTACTTCTTCAGCTACAATTTGATTATAATCTGTAACTTCACAACCTTGGGCACAGCTAACTCTTTTTATTTTTGTTTCCATCAAGTTTCAGTGCTTTTCCTCTTAATAAAAGACCATTGATTTTTTTCTCAATCAATGTGTTTAATTTAGTTTGTGTTTTTTTTTTCTTCTTCTAAATTTTATGTATCAGTATTGGTTTAAAAATATACATTCAGTATAGAGCAATATTGCTATACTCCATCACTGTTTGAGCTGTTGCCCCTCAAAAAGGCTTTCCCGTCTCATTCACACTGCCACCAGTCTCATTCACACTGCCACCAGTCTCATTCACACTGCCACCAGTCTCATTCACACTGCCATGTTAAATGTGTTTCTTATAAAAGGCAAGCTGAGAATTATCTTTCAGCCACTAAAAAAACTTTTTTATGAGATTATACTTGTATATTTTTTTCAAAATGAAAATGATCACTTATGACTGAAAACTGAAAAAAAGTCATGAAAATAATTGGTATCTTATGTTGTGGGTAATGTTAGTTTTAATACCAAAGGATGATATAGAGTATAGAGAAAGAGTTTCATGCTTTAACAAAACTGAGGAAAAAATGTATTAGAGTCTGTTTATATGGCTTAATTTTTAAGGAATACCATTCACACATCAGTGCATTTTTTTCAAGTTCAGCAAAGATATTTTATATACTGAAATAGTATTCTTATAATTGAGTCTTAATGTAACTTTATAATGCATTTATTAATATGTCTTTGTTAATATGTTTGTTAATATATGATTGTGTGCTCTTACCATAAATAAACATCAAAACTTCACACAAGTATTTGGAGTTCTCCTTTGAAAAACACACTTACATGGTTAGTGTGGTCTCTTACTGTATTCATTGAAATCCTCTGATACAAACTCTTGAGAAAGATTGTCAGAATCATGCCTGATAAGCCTTTTTTATTATTAAGGTGCTACCTTGTCGGTGCAATTGTCAGTTGTGAAAATTTTCAGTTGCTCTGAATTATTATTGGTACTGCTCTAGGTGTTGATTAGATTAATCCATGCTTTAATAGTCTCTTAATATTTGTTGCTACAAGACCTATCTTTTGCTTTTGCTGGATTTGAACCAAAAGTCTACTATACTCATCTGTTGTGGTGAACAGAAAGTAAATGAAGATACCGGACTATCTGAAAATGTATTTGAAATCTCAAGATTTTGAAAATTGAAAGACATAAAACGTGTAGCTCTCAGGTTTATAAGATGTCAAATGAACATGTGGAAAGAGGTAGTCAAATGAACATGTGGAAAGAGGTAATCTATTTGGATCATAAAAAACATCCAATAGGAAATGACTAGATTTCAGGTATATACCAAGGGAACCAACTTCCTTCATAGTATCAGTTCATTTCCATAGAAATCTTGTTCTCTGTCTTATAGTTAAAAAGGCTGGTAATATACCTAACCATAACATAAAGGAGCAGATACCACTTCTTCGCGTTCTGGTCTCGAAAGGAAAATTCCATGTTTAGTTTCTTACATAAACGGCCATGATGTGTAGCTAGAGGGGTTCAAACCAACAACCTCTGAGCAGTTAGACTCTGCTTTGAAAATTAGAAACCTTTACAACCCTGCTGTTGAGTCTGGCCAAATATTTATAGCTAAAAGGGTCAATCCAGGCTGCAGAATTGCCCATACACACAGGGCCAAGCAATGATTATCCAAGTGCATGTTCCTGTTCTGAACAAGTATTACTCTAAAACAGTGACAGGATTATATGTCTTGTAATCAGGTCAACCAACACTGTTTAGATATAAATAATCATAATATTAATTGAGAGCAACTGTCACAAGCTAATAGTTTTTGACATAGCAAAGAGTAACTTGAAAAGAAAGTAAAAAAAGCAATAAGGTAAAGTGTAAACAAAGAGAATGGTACTTCGCCAAAATGTATGATATATCAAATTGTGCCAATTCAGTCAAAACCAACTTGTGTGAGATTGATTCAGATGGAAGCTATGGTTGCTTATTTATTATCCATCTTGAGACACCTGACTCTAATGACACAATCAACATGTGAAGATTCATTACTGGTAGTCCCCACTCTCAGCTAGGAACATGACAGCTGTGACAGCTTCACTGTTGGTGCTTTTGTAAAAGAAATACATCTATCACTGGTTGAGATTTGAACCTTACTGAACCATATGTGGTGGCTTTATTGAAGGTAAGAATTGAGCTACAGACGTCCAGGTTTGATTCCTGTTTGTCATGAGCATACAATCATTTATTTAAGATTATCTAATTATTTTTCCAGTGGTATTGAGGAAATGAAAAGCAACAAACTCATTCAATGCAAAGTAACATAAAAATCAAATCTTTTCAATTTTCTTTTAGTTTTATTATTTACACTTCCATGTCCAGAGCATTATTCAATTTTATATACATCTGAAGGCCGAGAAAATTAAAACTGCTTGCGCTGAGCTGACTGCATGCTATTTATCTTTGATTCTATTCATTCTGTGATGAATGATCCAATTTAACTTCAGAGTAACAGCAGTAATTTGTAACAGGAGTAATTTGTAACAGGAGTAAATTTTTCTGATTGATGAACTTAAATACAGAGAATAACTACAACCAAATGAATGTTGATGAAACTTGGTAGAGATGTTCTTCAAACATTGTTACTACATGTGTAGTCATGAACTTTTGTTAGCATGGCAACTAGAGGCAACTATTTAAAATTTTGAAAAAAAAAATCTAGAGGTCAAAAGTATAAATTGAAGCAATGTCTAAATAAAACTTTGGACCCATTATGTTAAAGTTATATGCCTCCGGGATCATTAGAGAACCACCATTGAAGGCGTCTTGTGTTCACAAAGAAAAATGAAGAAAAAACAAACATTTACAGTGTCATCTAGAAATAAAGATAATGATATAGAGCTTTTATAAATCTCATTTATATACACGTTACATCCCTATGATAAGGTTGTGTAAGGACTATCCTTGTAAAAAAACTCTTCTCAGGTACTACTTGTTCATACTGGGTCTGTGAGAAATAGCATTTTCATCTCCATGTTATTTGTTATACAAATACTTATTGGAAAAAAAAACTGAGGAATCACGAAGCCCAGATACTTAAAGTGGTCTCCTTTCATAGGTTTGACTTTATAGTTTTGTTAAATTGAATGTTTAACACTCTCTAACAGTCAAAGTCATATACGAGGGTCATATTTACAAACCATCTGAAGGACTGGTACTAGACTCTTATTCTCTGTAGAAACCACTAACTTTCTAACATAAATGGTAATAGTCTGCAATGGGGCTTGAACCCACGACTGTCCATCAGTGAGAGAGTCAGCAATTTTAACCACAGGCTATTAATGTTGAATTACATTACATTTAGCACAATATGTGCCATTTCTGACAATTCATCTGTCTGTGCTTTATTGTTACCACTACATGAAACATGTGTAGAGTTTGCTATTATGAATAACTATAGCTTACACATTCAAAGAAACAAGGCTAATTACTAATCTCTTTTCAGTTGTACACCTGAGGTGTCTGCCTGTTCATCAGTCGAAAATTTAAAGGTAAAGCAGTGAAATTTGTCTGTCCGTCAATCTTTCACTGACTATTTCATGCATTATATAGAGGATATTTGTTTGTTTTTGTGGAAGATGAGAATTTATTTCATCGAGTGAACACCATATGTGATATTTTCACGAGTGGCGCAGCCACGAGTGAAAATATAAACATATGGTGTTCACTCGATGAAATAAATTCCCATCTTCCACTAAAAACAAACAAATTTTCTTTTTATTTTATGCCAACACGTCAAAAATGGGTATTTTATGACATTTTTACTCAGGGCCTTCAATAAATTCCCCATGGTGAGCCCCAAATCAGTTAATGCATACTTTGGTCAAACCGTTACTCCGCACAAAAAAAGCGCAGACAATCTCCAATACATATGATAACTTTACTTCTGCTGAAATAAACTGAATACACTTTCATCAAATAACATTTATTTTTCTCTACACAGTTTATCAATATTTATTGAATTTTAGCCATACATACTTTAATTATAAAAGCGGATTAATACCGAGTAATATTCAATCAATTGAATTGAAAGTCGGCCATATTGGATATTGTCCATGTGAGTTATGTAAACAAATCAGACATTTTAAATAATTTATGGCGAATTTCATCATTGTTTACAACTAGTTAGGCTCAGGAATTCAATATTATAACTGGATTTTAACAAGGTAAATAAATTTCACTCGCTGTCACTGTCTGAAATACAGCGGATTCTCTTGTATTTATGTGGTGGGGAAAAGTAGTTCCGGCACAAACAGTGGATTATCAAAATGGTAATTTCACTGATTCAAAACAGTGGATTATCACTTTTATCTCACTGATATTTCCCTATATTTCATTGGTAGGCATAAAATAAATCTCTTTAATTAGTTTAAGCCTTGGAGTATTGAAAGAAATGGTAATCAGTAAATTGTTGTAGTGCACTGGATTTTGCATGTCTCTTTTCACTTTGCTCTATAAAGACAATAAAGCTTCCTTGCAATCAGGAGACCTGTGATATATTACATGCGGCAATGGTTAGCACAAGACCTCATGAGGGGAAGTAACTGTGTAGTGTGTTTGGCACAACTGCAATATTGCTGGAAAAAGTAATGCTAAAATATGGACATATTGAGAAGTGTTTAAACAAAGCGTTTAAAGCACACAATACTGTCGGCTTGATAGGGGACTTGATTGGAGGCAAATGCTCATGTTGAGATTCGAATTGTTCATCCGCCCTTTATTTTTTTCAGAATCAAGACAGTCCTAAAGTCAGGACTAGTCAAACTACTAGTAACATATTTATTCGCGTTTCCATGCATTTTTCTAGCGTGATTTTTTTTTCAGATTGTCTTGCAAATAAACTATATCAAATTGCCAAAGGTTTACAAATGAAAACTCAAACTGAAGACACAATGTCAGAAATTAACGGTCTCGTAAGCGAAATGTTGAATTAAAGGCATCTTAAAAAAATCGTAAACTTTTAAATCGGTTCCATGTTTATGTCAACGAGTCTTCTAGTCGTGGCATACTGTGCTTCTATTTTCCATGCCATAGTGAAATCCGAATCGTCTACTGTATTTGCTGAACTTGTATTTGAATTTTGGGCATGACCAGAACCAGACATTCATTTCAAAATCAAAGTCCTAAGATAAAAAATCTTTGATTTGAGGTTTTTGAAATAATCATCAACCGTTCTATGTATTTAAAACCTGAATGAAAACGAAAAGTTTAATCAGTTTCAGTTTCCAGAGGCAGCAAGACTTATCCTTGCGTTTTTCGAGGTACGGAAACATTTTTATTTTATGCCTACCAATGAAATATAGGGAAATATCAGTGAGATAAAAGTGATAATACACTGTTTTGAATCAGTTAATTACCATTTTGATAATACATGTTTGTGCCCGAACTATTGAATATTGAGTATTAATCCGCTTTTATAATTAAAGTATGTATGGCAAAATTCAATAAATATTGATAAACTGTGTAGACAAAAATAAATACTATTTGATGAAAGTGTATTCAGTTTATTTCAGCAGAAGTAAAGTTATCATATGCATTGGAGATTGTCTGCACTTTTTTTTGTGCGGAGTAACCAAAGTACGCATTAACTGATTTGGGGCTCACCATGGGGAATTTATTGAAGGCCCTGATTAAAAATGTCATAAAAAACCCATTTTTGACGTGTTGGCATAAAATAAAAAGAAAATTTGTTTGTTTTTTAGTGGAAGATGGGAATTTATTTCATCTCGTGAACACCATATGTTGATATTTTCACTCGTGGCTGCGCCACTCGTGAAAATATCACATATGGTGTTCACTCGATGAAATAAATTCTCATCTTCCACAAAAACAAACAAATATCCTCTATATCTTAATGCGGAATACTGATTCTCAGTAGGTTTTCTGTTGAAATAAAAACAACCAGTGTCCAAGATGAGGCAAATCAACCAGATTTACTGAAGATTGGAAAGTGCATGATGAGGTAAACATCCCAAATTTGAATATAGGAGAACTTTTAGTATGTACGCCAGGGATTGTTGGACAGACGTGACTGAAGTTATATTTTATAAATGCTGATTTAATAATCACTTCGTTTTAAAGCGCATGTAGCTTTTCCCGGCAAGTTAAGACATCTTTTATGGTAAATTTGGAGCGCAATGTTAACAATTGAGCGTAGAACTATATTTTCTGAGTTATACATTACGAACCCTTTAACTCTTACAAAAGCACGCCACAAATCAGCAACCAAAGTCTAAAATTAAGAATAAAAAGGTCAGCTACTTATACCGATTATTTATTTAAAGCACCGTTTGACTGACTTAACTGTTGCGCCGCAGTTCAGTTTGAGACAATTATAACGTACTTGTGTATGAAGAGGTAAATAAAACATAATTGTTAAGTTTGTAATTGACTTTTTAACATTACATATCGAAGGGTATATTTCCTGAAGGTCAAACGAGAGGCGGTTGGAAAGTAGTGAGAAAAGTTGTCTCTTGTGCCTTGTACTAACAATAAATATGACGTTTTTAACGTAAGGTTTGGATAAATGAAAAGAATTATTGTTAAGAATAACTGTCATCAATGGCGAGGCAAGTGTGTTTTCTGTGCATTTACTGCTAAGCGAGAAAAGAAGGACATTTTCATATACACTGTATCTGAATTACCAAGCCAGTGGAAATAAGAATACAAGGGTGAATAACAACATAAAAGCAACAAGGAACTAGCAAAGTCAATAATGTATTGACGACAAATAAGTTTCCATTCTTTGGTGTGAAATAAAGATAAATGTGTCTTCAATTACAAAATAAACCGAAAGAAGTTTTTGATGGTATTCCTTCTAACTTTAATGACAATCACGTAGGTTTCATGAAGGTCTTTGGGGGATTATCGACAATCATTTTAAACCACTAAATATCAACAGAAATCGTTGTATTCATTTGTGGACTATGCGTTTAACGTCATCAATTAGCTATTAGAGAAGAGATGATTTTAAAATACATGAAAAATAACCTGTTCGAGCCATCTCTCAGGCCTCTTCAGCTACCTCGCCATGTTCGCCCAATACTTTATTTCAAACGTTATCAGTGAGGAGAAACGCCTTTAATAAATAACGATCAAGTTGATATAAGTTGATCTAAAGGCATTCACCGTCACATATCAAAAACAAATTTATCACGACTTTTTCAGTTCTCATTGATCGGTATTCTTCATATGTATCACCGCCTACATCGTCATTTTGCACACGACACTGACGCGGCGCACATTCACGGTGACTGGAGGATAATAAAGTGTACCGGAGTTAATATAGAGTGCAACGTTTAAAACTAACCATGCCTAAGTGTCCTAACTGTAATAAGGAAGTTTACTTTGGTAAGATCCTTATATAATATTTTTCTTTTGTTAATCTATGTAAGATAAGAACAGTTACAATAACATCGTATCATAATCAATATCAGCATTCACAACAGCTATTTATCCTATATGAGTAAATATGTGTCTGGGTAGTGATCTATGATAAACACCATATTTGATCATATGTGTACCAGTTTTGCTGTTCTTTTTTTGTTTATCGTTTTTTTCGTTTATCGTTCTTTTATAGATATAGATCTAGATCTACATGTAACAATTCATATAAATCATTTATCATAAGCCGAAGGAGACTCAACAGGTTCGCTATGTCATCTATGTCCATTTTATCTTATTGTTCTCACATAAATTGGATATTTTGCTCTATGAGAAATATATCTGTTAAATACAAGGTTACATAGTTTTAGTTAAAAACTCACTTATTGGGCGTGGTTGTCATTTGGTTGAGATTGCGGTTTTGTATCGCTCCGAGTGCTGATAATTTCCCATGAAATACAGTCTGAGCGAGTGTAAATAAAAAATTCACGTTTTGCTCATTAAGTTCAGTCAAAAATGTTTATAGGATAGGAAATACTGCAAAAAGAGATCGCATTGTTTACATTTTTCATTTAAGATGTTTACACTAGGTCATATTGTGGGCGACATGACAGTAAAGATAACGAATTATTTACGTTTGCTCTTTTAATAACGTTCAGTTTATGGCTCATTTAATTTTTATTGGGATTAACTGCTAAACGGATTTCTAGGCAGTTCTTTTCTTGTTATAAGCGAGTTACTTTAATTGGCCGATCTCATAACATGTGTTGTTCACATCTTATTTCTTTATAAACAGTTTTGCCTCGTTGCCCAGTGTATTTCCTGGAGGTTTACAAATCCAGTAGTAAAGTATGAAAACCATTGAATAAGTTTCCGCAATTTGATTTCCTATCCTTTTATCACTCGTGTATAGCGATTTACATATTTTAATGAATGTAGCCGCAGTGGCGTGAAATATTTTAGATATGTGTTAATCGCAATAACATAAATTATGATCTAGCTTCCGTTTTGTATATGTATATGCATATGCTCACCAAACTTTACCCATGCAAGATTTTAAACCCCACCAATAGTAAATGAATGGTTCAAATGAAATTACATTTAAGACGCATTAACATTTAGCTGTTAAAGAGACTAAATTGAAATGTCTAGCCTGGAATAAGTCTTTAGCAGCTACAGTAAAACAACATGAAAAAGACACGTGTCATTAATCCTTACAAAGGTATAAGGACATAAATTGATTTGTGTATCATTTATCAGATCAAAGTATCATTTACAAAGGAATTATTTGAAACAGCTAAAAATCAACATTGTGACAATTATCTGATTGCAAAGATCTGCATGCTGTGGCAGTATGCATCGTGCATGCCAAAAAAAGGAAGAAGAAAAAAGTGCTACAAGCATGACAAAAGTTTAGAAGTCATTAGCAAAGAATTAGTGACTGGTATATTACAAGTACTGTTGAAGTAAGGGAGACAGTTGTCTTGTCTAAACTCAGTGGTCTCTACTATAGCAGCATACCTGGTCTGAAGTAGGTTAGATTTTAAGTTAGCAACAAAAAAAGCAAAACGACATTTTTATCAGAACTTACGCTGCATATTTAAAAAAATGCATGTGTAAGACGGCGTAATTTCCATTTTCACCGTGTATAATTTTAAAAAATATTTGACCACTTCACATGAAGGTTAGCGCGCTGAACAGTTTGTCATAATATTTACATTTTGTCTCTTGTTTTGGTGAAAGATTCGAAAGACTACATGTTCGAAACCTGACAGTTTCTTCATGACGAATTTGGTATTACGACGTTTAATGCAACTGTTATACGTTTACAACAAACCATGAATAAGTGAGACAAGCAACAAATAGCAAAGCGAAGCGGTGGTCGTAGATATAGACTGTTTGTCTGAGTTTTATCCTTCAGACATTTTAAAAACGCACCTATTTTTGCATTAACATGTAAACAAACAACGCCACGTTCTTGGAATTAATACGTATACTTTAGTCATTCTTTGTTTTAACTGTTAAGTTGCACAGAACGTTTGACATAAACGTTATGCATAATGGATGTCTTTTCAAATAAAGTGACAGCCGTACATAGCTAACACAAGACCTGCTGTGCTGTAATATGAGCGGGATTATGTTTCACATGACTCATTAGAAAATTAGAAATGTTTTCATTTACATAGTGAATGAGAAGGACGATAAATAATTACAGTATATAAACCCTTCTGTGTTATAGAATGCATGAACAGTCATTTCGTACAAAAGAGTGGTTTCTTTTGAAAGAAATCTTTGTTTTGAATCTTCAAAACTATATTTGTGTATACTACACAAAACAATGTTGGAAACACCTGTACTTTACTGTTCTAAAGGAGGTAGTATACAAATAAAAGTTTCTCTTCTCAAAAATCATTACCTGTAGAGGAGACAGAAGCACTGTTAAAACAACAAGAGTTCGGCGAAATTCGTGCAGGACCGTAGACTAACGTCATTAATGTCATGGAGGTGAAAAAAAAATGAAAACTGAAGTTCAGCAAAATTCTCATAACAGTTAGTAACGAGGATAACCACCTCGAGCTGCCACAAATCGACATCTCATGGATTGACCAGATGTCTTAGGACATGCTGTGGAATTGTTTGCCACTTTTGAGTGAGCTAACAACGGGGTTCTCCGAACGTCTTGGACCGATTTTCTATCGCGTAATCAGTTCCTGATGGTCTGATCACTAACGTCGGTGCCAGTAGCAAACTTGAGCTGACCTTTGAGGTTATTGGCGGTGACAGTCCTGTCTCTAATTGCATACACAACAAGGTATCGCTCACCTCGCTGTCTTGTGAAACGTGGGCGTCCTGACTTCGTTCTGTCCCGTACCGTCCCTGTTTCCTGAGACCTCCAACGTAATCTGCAAATTACTGTCACTGACGTTAAGTCTGTTTACCGTCTGACGAAAGGAAATTCCTTCATGGAGCCATCCTATGGCCAAAGTCCTTTCTTCCAAGGTGAGATGACGACGTGGTGGCATGTTCAAGTTTGTTGAACCCAATGGAGGTTTTCATCCAAATAGTTCGTGCAAATTGTGTGACAATGGAGGTACACAAAAATCATGCTTGACGTAAATAATCATCATTTCCATGCTTACTGTTCAGACATGAAAAAATCAACTGTTTCATGAAAATCACACAATTTCACACAGAGACATCACATGAAAAGCACAAAAATCTCAGTACACCTTTCATCAGGGATTATCAAGTATACAACAAAATAATCTTGGCATTCCCTAAATTGTTTTGAGATTCATAAATTGTTAAAGAATGGCGTTTTATCAAGTTTCAAAAATTTGACGGTAAAATTTCATTTATCAGTAACCCCGTATTGAACAGTAACCCCGTATTGTAACGGGGCAGTAGTCAAATTCTGTATTCCAGACCTTAGATAAGAAGTATTTATGTTTTGCTATGGACGTGACCAATGCATCCGCTGGCATTGCTCACAGTCGGTAAAAATATACGCTATTTGTTAGACTAACTTTGAGAAAGGTGTGCAGTTTGTTTTTTAGCTTGCCCCGTTTCCATGGTGACACGATAAGCTAGAGCCTTGGCTTTCCTGAGAGTGTGAACAAAATTCGATATATGTAATTTCATGTATTTTGCGTAAGTGTAAGTGTGTAAATGTATTTGAAAAAAGAAACAATACACTCAATGTATGTCATTCACTAAGGTTATCTTTACATGTACATCGTTTCCAGTGACATAACGTGTACATGTATAATGAGTGTATGTTATTGCATTGTGGGTATCAATAAGAACATCTGGGTATTGTAAATGAAGTGTTTCGTTTTCTTAAGTTAATGAGTATTTTATATCTCTTTCAGCCGAGAAGGTTACTTCCCTTGGAAAAGATTGGCATAGACCTTGTCTAAGATGTGAAAAATGCAAGAAAACCCTAGCTGCAGGTTCGCATGCTGAGGTAACTATAATACTATAAATGTTATTTAAGTTTCAGCAGTCAGGTCTTCTATCGAATAAGTTTTAAAATCTGCATTCCTGCAATTTCCACGGAATTCAAATTTCTTATTTTCTTTTCTAACCTTTTTTTAAGCAATCGTGCAAGCTGTATTTAAAACCAGTAACACACAGGAATAGTTTCTTCTTAGACCATTTATTGTCTTATTTGAGTTATTTCTCATAACGCATCCACTCTGAAAAGTACGCAATTCATTTTTTGAATGGCACAGTTAAAACCTACACCAGGGCCTTAATTGAAAGGCCCTGGCTACACGAACCATTTGTTTCTTCATTGTGTGGCATTTTGTTTTGCTTTGAACATTAACATTCATTTAAATCAGTTCGCTCTCTTTCGTTTTATATATACATCAAATCGCATAAAACCTTCAGACATTATCAGTTATTATCAATAAACCTTTTTGTTCAGTACAATATATGAATTAAAATATCATAACTAATTTGAAACCACAAACATGTCTGCTGACGTTTACTTTGATATCACCATCATAAAGTGGGTAGGGTAAATTGGTACAATATATTGCAGTTCAATTCACTGGTTCTCAAAATTGGCTGTGCCTTTTGTGTGCGTTTTTGTAAGCAGCAGTTAGGTATTCGTATTGTGAATGATAACATACAACTTTGCTGTTGTTTTTATGACAGACCATACAAAAAAATGTGTTTCTGTTTGCTTTATAGACCCATTAAGTCTGGTGAGGTTTGACCAATTACCTTAAACGATTCTGCCTTTTTAATGTAGGCCTACGCGTCACGTCATTTGGCGATGTGTTCAAATTAACATTAGAACAAAAACTCCGATGTACAGCTGTGCAGTTTAAAAAGAAATAAGTTCAGCCTGTTCTTTTATTATAATGGAGATGACGGTTTGGCAATGATAAAAAATAAAATAAAAAAGCTACAAAAACTTAAATGCCAGGACTTCTGGATAAGGTCACAATGCTAATATGAATGATTGAACCGGTCATTGCTGAAATGTTATATATTGTTCCTCGGCCTCGCCTCGGCATGGATCGAATTCGCCGGAAAACGACAGGCGACAAGGTGTCTAGCACGGTGCAACAATAATATTGATATCATGATGATTTTATTTTTATATAAAATTTTAGCATGAAGGGAAGCCATACTGTAACAATCCATGCTATTCGGCTCTCTTTGGACCCGGAGGTTAGTACCGCTACACTTGTTTTTGTTGTTTTTATCGTTACTGAAAACACAAATATATATAATTTTAGTTCAGAGTATTGAAACGTGAAAATAGGTATTCAAAATCGAGGTTTTCTCTAAAAAGGCGGTAAATTCTTTGCCATAACTAGATAAACATTAATACATGTAGTACCTGCGATGTAATGGTGTTAAGAATGTTTACTAAGGTCATTTTATGTAGCTCATACTTCCGTAAACGGGCAACGCGATAAATATATGTTTCTTTTTGTTACATGCTCAAATGTTATCTATTTTTTTCTAAACAGGTTTTGGACGCGGTGGGGCCGAGAGCTACAAGTACAAGAAGTAAACGGAATATTATATGACCGTTATTTAACTTCTGCATGTACATGTACAGTAATTATTTTACAACCAATCATTATAAACACAATTAATCACATTAGCATGACATAATAAAGCATATTATTGTATCATTCAGCACTTCTGCTAATTACAAAAATAATTCGTTGTGGGAATTAGTTGTTTTGCGTTTCATCCCGAAACACTTCCTAAAATAAAAAGAGGTGTCAGAATGACACTGAAGCCCCGCCCATCCTCCACTCACCAGAATTCCAACTTCTCTATGTTTAAGGATCCTTGCTTTAGCATTTTTTTTGACTTACTGGGTGGAAACTTTTAAAGTAGAACAGGTGACTGTGATCTTAACCTTTAATGCAGCAACCTTAAAATCATTAATGTAATCTAATTACCACTGCGAACTACTCCTTAAGTTTCAGGATCCTTGTTCAATACAATCTAGAATAATTGAACAGAAACTGTTATAGAACTGCAGATCCCTTGAACAGTTCCTAACCATTCTGTAAAGTTTGAGGGTTCTTGGTTGACTTGTTCTTGAGTTTTCGATCGGAAACAGACTAGACTACTATGAGCTTGGCTATGTGGGTCTATAAACCACAGGGGTCATCTACTAGTATTCATCATTCGCAACCATCCTGTAAAATTAAATGATCCTTGGTGCAGCTATTTTTTTTTAGTTATTGATCCGAAATTATTTTAGTGTAAGCTCTTAAGAATCTAGCCTTTGACCCAGCGTGCAAAAAAGCAATACTGGTTATTTTCTCATCATTCACAACCATCCTGTAAGGTTCGAGGGTTCTTGGTTAAGACGTTTTTGTTTTAATGATCGGAACCTTTTAAAACTATATGTTCACGTGAGCTGGACTATTGACCCAGTGGGCCCAAAAAATCCCATCATGCCAAACAATCTTGTTCAGTTTTAAAGTTCTGCAGCAAGTAAAATGCTATTGATTGGCCGTAGATCCCTGTGCGCTTAACCATGACCCATTGGACCCAAAACTGTAAGGTTCATCACACAAGATGTTCAACCTACCTAATATGTATCAAGTCTTCGTGTGTATGCGTTCTCAAATTATTGATAGGAAACCACTTGACATAGCGAAGGATGCCCTCACTTCTTCGAATGGGGTGTAAAAGAAAGACAAAAAACAGTAAATATTGCCTGTCTCCAGTTTCCATGGTCAACCAGAGACATAGATGTTATCTATGTCTCTGGGTCAACTGAAAAAAATTGCTTATTAGCAAATATACAAAAGACTTCGATATCGTTATTATATATGTTTTCTTTTTTTGTCTTTTTCATGTCTACTAAAACTATCTGTTTTACAGTATCTTTTCAAAGACATTTAACATAAACAGAAGAAGAGTAGCATAATCTTTTACTGGAAAATCCCCCAACGCTATTTTGTACACATACATATACGGCGGATAATTGGAGAATAGAATAGCATGGTTTTAGTTTTATTATATTGGAAGTGCTGTAAATTACTCTCGAAGACTGCTTCCTGACGTCCCGACCAACACTAGTGCCGGCAGTTAACGGTCATCAGATGGTATTTGAACTCGCATTCTTAAGGTATTAAATTTCACCGATGCACTTCCGCTTCAGCAAGGCTTCATAATGAGACTGAGTAAATTCACACGAATCAGAATTGTTCGCGAATCAGAGTTGTTCGTGAATCAGATTAGCTGAGTTCCGGTGGGGCATGCAGTTTAATTCTGCGTGCAATCTACTGCTTGTGGGGGACAGTGTTGCCCACAATGTTTAGCAACTTACATATTACCTTCTCCGAATGTATAGGAAACTTAGTTTTTGTTAGTTGTGTTCTCATTTTGTCATCATTTGAATAAATAACAGACATTTTCGATCATCTATGCTTTGTGGTCACTTGATTCTAACCGAAAGAAAATCGAAAAAAAAACCCACTGAACTACAACACTATGTGATAGCACTTTCTAGTTTGAAATGAAGACAAAACTAGAAAAAGTGGTATACGGGCAAAATATGATACTTGTATTCAAGAGGTTTCCGACACTTAGAGAACACAGTTATTAAGACAGGCCGTCAACAAAGGTAGGACCAGTAAAGGTGGTGAGCCAATAGTCACACATATCTGTTCAAAAGATGTTTAAAATTACCATTTTCAGATGTTAATCATCTTTACATATTCAAGAAACTCGTTGTGTATGTTTCTGTATGTTAATAGATGGCCCTCATTATTTGAATTCTAATTTTAAAAAAAAAAGATTTAAACTAGTAATATTGTGTTTTGATGGTCATTTTTGTGTGATGTGCAAACTCTCTGGTTGGAATAAATGCAAATGAAATTTCATTTAGGTAACGTGACTGGCATAACTACATATTTATAGAACAAACGTTTGTACAAAAATAGTAAAAATCGAGTTACCAAAAATGCTCAGACGTGCTCGAAATTGAACATACTTCTTGCTACCGTGCTGTAATATTTTCAAAAGATGGGTTGTTACTAGAGGATATTAAAGCACACACAAACACTTACAATAATTAATGGTCTTTATTCTATATTTTCCAGAATTAAGATAGATGTAAAAACTAAATGATTTTTGATAGGATGGTTCAACCTGTTCTTTTGTACCTTATTTTTCTACTGTAAAGGGTAATTTACAAACTTTCCTTTTGTACTATGATGGACCTTTCCAGATTTTTCCTTACCAGCATTTGAACTGATGAGATATAGGAACAAAAAGACCCTGGGTTAACTGAACAATAACATGATAACATATTGGAACAGAAAGAGCTTGGTTAACTGAACAATAACATGATAACATATACGAACAGAAAGAGCTAGGTTAACAGAACAATAACATGATAACATAGAGGAACATAAAGAACTGGGTTAATGAAAAAATAACAAGATAACATATAAGAACAGAAAGAGCTGGGTTAACTGAACAATAACATGATAACATATACGAACAGAAAGAGCTAGGTTAACAGAACAATAACATGATAACATATACGAACAGAAAGAGCTAGGTTAACAAAACAATAACATGATAACATATACGAACAGAAAGAGCTAGGTTAACAAAACAATAACATGATAACATATACGAACAGAAAGAGCTAGGTTAACAAAACAATAACATGATAACATATACGAACAGAAAGAGCTAGGTTAACAAAACAATAACATGATAACATAGAGGAACATAAAGAGCTGGGTTAATGAAAAAATAACAAGATAACATATAAGAACAGAAAGAACTGGGTTAACTGAACAATAACAAAGGACAACGCGATCTTTAACTTAAGACGTGCCATTTTGAGGACATGGGACACTATATGATATGGCATGCTGGCACAATTTGGACTAAAACTCCTATTGTTTACCGAAGTAAGGTAAGCGCAGTGCATAAGATACGCCGATTGTCATCTACATCTACTTGATACTTCAATATTCAATTTTGACTAAAAGGCGCTAGTCTGGGGAGAGTTAAAATGGGAGATCTCATTACGTGCAAAGAATAAAAGAGGTTTTACAAGTGCCAATTTCAAAACAAAGTAGGGAAAGTTATGGTTACAGTTGCCAGCCGCCCATCAAATATGTTGAGACTGGGGCTGGACTGTATGGAGCAGGGGAGGCCATTCCTGAGTCTGATTGTTCGGGGGAAGAAAATGATGTGATATTGGGTGTGGGACTGCAGAATTAGGTATTTCAGGTTTCTGGTCGGAGTAAGATGGTTGTGGTCGACATATACAAGATGAGTTCGTATCTTACAGAAATAAAAAAAGATAAGATTGTATACGCCGATGTTCTAAGATTTGCCAGTTACGGTTATGGGTTACACTGCTTGTAAAGTTATAGCCATTAAAGATAAACCGTGCTGCTGATCTTTGTATTTTTTGTCTTCATAATACAGGGACTTTTGCCAGGGGTGCCAGAAGGTTGAGCAATACTCGAGATGCGGACAGATACAGATGTTATAGGCTATCACTTTGATCTTTTAATGTGTGGTCCGAACATTTCTTTTAATGAATTTAAGAGAATTGCTGGCTTTAGAGAAGATGGTATTCATGTGTTAAGACCAGTTTAAATCCTTACCGATTGTAACATCTAAATATATAGCAGTATCGGTGGATTTCAGTTCCATGCCATGCAGGGTGTATGGAAACATGACAGGATTTCGTTTGCGAGTAATTCTCAACGCCTCACAATTGTCTGGATTAAATTCTATCGACCAGTCCCGCTCCAATTGTTCAAGGTCATGCAAGTTTGTTTGTAGCATGTGGGCTTTACTTTTTCAAGGTTGTCATAGACCTCTTGTTTGAAGCTGATCAGTTGGGATTCACAGCTATTCTTGGATCTGAAACTATGCTGATACTGGCTTAGAAGGTCATTATTATCAAAATGGTCCATGATGTTAGGTAACAAAATGTGCTCCAATAATTTAGAATCGATGCAGGTGAGAGATATTGGCCCGTATTTACTGGCCTTGGATTTTTCCAATCCAATCCGGCGTGAGAGCAAGTTTCCAAGGATAACCTAAATAATAATAATGATTCGGTTTGGTGCTATCTCATGGTGTAGCTCTTTTAGAACTCTTGGGGAGAGTTCATATGGACCAGAGGCTTTATTTTGGGAGAGCCCCTGCAGGAGTCTATCACCAACCTCTCCTGTAAAAGAAATGATGGACATTTGGGTGCTGATTAATTTAGAGTAGCTTTTTACAGAGATCTTCAAACTAAGTGGTTGCGGTTTAGAGAAGACCGACTTTGACTGCCTATCTAATATATTGGCTTTGGTGGTAGGGTTAGTATATATCACACCCTAATACTTGAGAGATGCTACACCTACTTGAGAGATTCTACGTTGGACCAATATGAATTTCTCAGTTGTTTTTGGATGATGTGTTCAAGGAATTTGAAAGCAAATTTTTTGAATTGAGATATATTGAGTTTTCTTAATTTGGAGTAAATTTTATCATGCTTGCAAATTTGCCTCAGGATCTTTGGGGTTAACCATGGAAGATCACAGCGCGTCTTGGTAGTTTCGGTTGGGATGTGTACATTACTAAGTCGATTCAGTTCATCTTTAAACACAGTCCAATCAGAGGCAGGGTCAGAGTGGTCAGAATCAACAAATTTCTTTCCAAACTCTGATAAGTCTCTTTTTAAACTATCCCAGTTTGTCTTATTTAGACATTTTATTTGCCTTTTGGGCTGGAGGGGTCGGCCTATCTTAATGTTGATTTCATTTCATTGAAAACTATATCGTGGTTAGAATAATATAGGCTGTAGAATGGTTTGGTGCATTGAACTAGGGATGGGAAATTGGCAAAGAACAGATCCAGAAAAATTCTAATTTCAAGTTGGGATCTTAACCATTTTTTAAGCTTGAAGGAGTTTATCCTATCAATAAAGTACTCATACATTTCCTTGAATCTGCATTTGGACTTGGGAGCCTCAGATAAACAATCTATATCAAGCAGATTAAAACCACCGAGTAGCCAGATTGTACCATATTGGGATACTATAGAGAGAGATAACAATAAAGGTGTGAAGGACTCCTCATCATTTTCATAAGGCTTATAATATGTACGAATGTATATATCCCTAGTCACTTTAATGGTTCTTTTAGCCCAGGGTAGGTTGCATTTGGATTTTACTTAGTTCAGGTTGTTCTTGAGAAATGAGGGGTTTTTTTAAATTGCAGTGAGTACCCCACCTCTTTGACCTGAGGTTCTAATCGTCTCAGAAAACCTGGTAGCTTATGTTGTTTGGGAAGATTTCAGAGGTTTGGATATCTAGTTTCAACCAGGTTTCCGTACAGGAGATGATATCTGGTTAGACCTGCTGGATTAATTGATGAAGACCTGGAATTTTATTTCTAATAGACATACAGTCAATATTAAGTAATTTCCTCACTTTTGTCATTTTTGACTTTGGTGGGGTTTTTAACCTTTGCTTTAAGAGTAGAAGTATTCTTCGGGGGAGGGATTGAAATTCTGGGTTTTTAAGACTGATATATCCGACCGATCTAATCGGTGACTCGCACCTATAATGGCAGAACTATTACCTAATGAGGAGTATATGCTACTATCATTAAGGGGGTCAAATGATTCAGTAAGGGGAGTACGAATAGTTTGCCAGTCCATATTACTGACAGTTCCAGGCAAACCTTGAGTCTGAAGGACGATCATAGGTGCTATCTCCGATAGCTTGTCAGTCTGCGTGGTACCATTGTTTGCAGGTGACACATAGAATAACATTCTGGGTCCAAGACCCTTCCTCCTCACTGTGACCATATAGGTATTGCGATTTGGCATTATTGGGTCCATGATTTAGTTCGTCTGGGGATTGCCATAACAAAAAGCACCGATGTCATTATAATAAGAGTGAGTGTAAGTTGATCTTCACGTAAAAGCTGATCCAAACTCACTCATTTTGCTAGTTAGCACATAATAGTTTCGCCTCCTGTACCTGTAAAACAACCTTTAAAGTTGGCATTTGAAGTAACAAGTTATCAGTAAAACTAATGTACTCTCCAGTATATGTATGTCCGTCTTCCTCGAAAAAACATAAACACAGCCTCTACCTGGAGCTATAATCTAAATCAATAAATATCTACTGTCATGACTCAAGCCTAGTTCATTTGTCTGATCATATAAGAAGTCAAGCAGCAATAGGACTGTATACAGGTATAGAGCTTCAAAAGGTTTACGATATCTTATGTCGAAAATTGAAAGCAATTGGAGTTGAGTCGGTAGAGTGGTTTCGCTCATATCTAACAGGAAGATGTTAGTAACACAATCAGACTTTAAAGATATAGTTTGCGGTGTTCCCCGGGAGAGTATACAGGACCGTTACAGTTTTTATGCTATGTAAATGACATGGGTATAAGTATTGGTAAGAATTGTAAGTTAATATTGTGTGCTGGTGATAGTGCCATTTTTTTCTAACAAGAAACCAGATTTCATTAGAAATAATAATGCGCGAGGAATCAGGTGTGAACGAATTATTTCACACTTTCCACCTATTGAATATTCAGGGCGACGAAACGACTTTTAATTTACTATAGATAATCAGATCGACGAAAAGGTTGCAAGTTACTTCCCTTTTCTTCATTCCACCATTTGTACAGAGATGTCTTTAATTTCTCTTTTTTTGGATTTTTTTATACAGATGATTTAAATACAGCACGGGAGTATAGAAAATACACCATGTATAGTATGTTTCCGTCACCGGTATGCATTTGAACTTTTTCAACTAAGATTAAGAAATTCATGCAATTCAAGCAACTTATATCATAGGTTTAATATCGATAATCGAGCTTCTTTGCAACATTCGTCCACTGTCCGACTTCCGCATATTAAGAGATACTTATATGCGCCTGACGGACAAAACGGACAGGTATGTTTAAGTCTAGATATACAGTAGAACTTACCCGTTGACTGTTTATTGTGAGAATGGCAAGATAAACATAAATCAATAAAATTTCTATTTATAAATGTTTCTCAAAGGTCAACACATCTGAGACTCAGACTGAGAGTGAGCAATAGTATTTGCTGCAAACCTTTAAGTTACAGGTTCAAATTATACAAATTTGATTGGACTTAGTCTGATTACAGTATCATTGTTCATTCACATTTCATTTCTATCTGGTTTTCTTCATAGATCTAGTTAAGAGTCATTTTGATGTCATTGTTTTCCGTGTTAATACAAAAAGTTTCACAGCGGCGGACAGACTCATCTCATCAATCTATCTATCTATTTGAGTTTATTTTTTGTCAGTACCGGTTGCCCATATGACCAACACCCCCTGCAGAAATTGTTATTTTATGTTGTGGGTGATAGTGCAAAATACAAAAAGCATCCCATTCCAGAGTCACTCCTGGTTCTTTTACATGCTCATTGTAAAGCACTGATACATTGGACCTTAGTCTAACATCTCATCCTATGTTAGCTGAGTAGTGGGGTTCTCATGACACCTGTGTTACCAGTCCAGTGAGTTAACACTGGACCACTGATCCACTGCTGATTTTTCATCAGTGGAAATGTCAAAGGTATAAAATCCACTGTCCTATTGAGCATATGTTCAGCATAACATTTTTCTCTTTATTAAAAACTTACCATATTTTACCAAAGTGAAGAGAACCAGCTACACATTTGTCTGCTGTCAGAAGTCACTGATCTGTATTCCACTACCTGTCTTGAATTTTAAGATGTTAACAAAAATATTACAGTCTAGTTCAAAACTTCATATCCACAACTTAATTTTTTAATTGCCTTTTTTCCCCAATTAATTAATCTTTGATGGTGTTATTTCTGAATCTGAAAGTGCTGTGTGACTGTCTGCCACATGTTTGAACCCACACAGCTAAAGAGTTGTGTTTCACTCATTTTGTGAAGGGTGCTAAATGTGATCATGAATCCTGCAATCATTGGACACATAGTATTTTTGTAAGCAAAGGGTCATATGATTAAAGGACAATTTCATTGGCCTAGCCATCAAATATCAAATGAAGAATATTCATATATTTTACATAGCTTAAGAATTGTAAATATGTTACCTGGTTACATTTGGGTTTGTTGTTGCATTCACATTGCTGAATTCAGTTGTTTTCACAAAAATAGGATGTTTTTCTAAGATGGCTGTCT
The DNA here is from genome assembly GCA_012932295.1 of Cyclina sinensis. NCBI lineage: Eukaryota > Metazoa > Mollusca > Bivalvia > Venerida > Veneridae > Cyclina > Cyclina sinensis. Next base: position 34,127,245 of record JAAONU010000001.1, on the reverse strand, counting down.
CTGTATACTTGCTTTCAAACTTTAAAAAAAAATGGAAAAAATGGATAAAAAGATGATGTGACCTTACAGACAAGTCAGATGATAATTATTCTTTTTGCATGCTTAACTATTTTGCGCTATTTTCATTGTTTTCTTATTGTGTTGCCTATAATGAGTAACCTTCACATATAAATAATACCCGATGGTCAGTGCTACAGGTTAAAACTCCAGGAGGCAGTCTTTCATTTTAATTTTAGTATAAACTAAACTTGCAAGAACCTGATGTGAAAAAAAAACAAAAAAAAACCATGTAACTTTTAACTTAATTATCTGTTGTAGATGACATCATCTTATTGAAAGATACATCCCACACTCTATCTCTCTGCCATAAACATCAAACCATTTGTCGGGAGTAAGACATGACTATGTGTCATTGGTCAAGATGGATGTGGTAGATGAAATTATGAAGCTACAATATAAAGATTCACAGAGTAGCAACTTCAATATCGACACTAAGATAACACAACTCTCAAACAAAGGTGCAAGTAATCCAAATACTGAAACCAGTAAAATGATAGAGGTTATTGATAAAACAGAAGTAAAGACTGGAGGCTGCAGAATTATTGAAGTTATTGTTAAAGATAAAATTGTAAATCATGAACAGCCTGTTTCCAGACATTCTGAAGATAATGAGAATGATACAGGAGGTATAAAAGAGATAAGAAAACACAGTGAATGCATGTCTGAAAGGAATGACATTGCTGATGAGAAAGCTGGGGAAAGTAGTAATGACATTGCTGATGAGAAAGCTGGGGAAAGTAGTAATGACATTGCTGATGAGAAAGCTGGGGAAAGTAGTAATGACATTGGTAAGGGTGTAACAATTGATGAATTTGATGATCATTCTGATATTGATGTATACTATTCAGATGATGAAACTAAAGATGATGTAAATGATGACAGTATAAGAGAAGAAAAATTGGAAAATCAGAAAGTAAATTTAAACAACTTTGGTGTCACTCCTGCAAAACTCTCAGATAAAGAGGCTAAATATTCAAGAGATTCTGATAGAACCAATGATGGAAACAGACCAGCTGAATTACAAAATCATGATTATAGTAAGTCTTTTGTAGATTTAACAGAAGGTGTACGAAGAAAATTTAGAGGAAGTAGAAGTTTAAGAGTGGTTTGTAAACCTCTTGATTTAACTGCACAGAGAAAGGATAAGAAACAAGATGTAAGTTCATTTCAAGGTAGAGTTTGTGGAAGTTGTGGAGTAAAGGTTACAACAAAGATGGAATGGGATAACCACTGTAGATATAAGCACAATAAGAAACTAAAGTACTATAAATGTGATATATGTACATACAGAACACCATACCTGTCAACATTCAAAAGACACAAGGAAATGCATGAATATAGAAACCAAAAAATGCATGGTTGCAATAATGAAGTAATTTCCTCTAATATTTGTGACCAGTGTGGCAAATGTTACATGTCTAGGGGAAATTTGTTAACTCACATCAAAACTCATAGTAACCCCAAATCATTTAAGTGTACTGTTTGTGAAAAAGAGTTTTCGCAGAAAGGAAACCTTAAAAGCCATCTACTAAGGCACCAAAAACAAGAAGAGAAAAGGCAGAAAGAAAGAAGTGACCCTAACAGTGTAGATAAAGCCAAAAGGCTACAGCCATCCGAATACCCATGTAACTACTGCAGGAAAGTGTTCAGATGGAAGGGGGATTGTAGCAGACATGTGAAAACAATTCACTATGGAATTAAAAAATTTACTTGCAGTCAGTGTAATAAATATTTTGCCGACATTACAGCTCTAAGAATTCATCAGCTGAATCATTCTGGAACCAAACCATTCAAGTGTGCATACTGTGAGAAAAGTTACAGCAACAAATATAACCTTGAGAATCATGTTTCAAATAAACATGAATATCAGTAATTGTTTTCCATGAAGGACTGAGGACTCTGTTGTGGCCAGTGGAATATGCGAGAAAAATCCTGTTTATAGTTTACATGTATTTTGTTTTGTGTACTTAAATGTAGTTCTTACATGTAGTTTTATTGTGTCTTCTATTTTTTTAGAGTTACTGATTTCAAGCTACATCCTTAATTTATTCATATTAATAACGGATGTCAGTTAATAACAAATATTTAGTACATGTACATGTATTTGAGTACTCATACAGTACTTACTACTAAAGTTTCAATGGGTTAACCAGTTATTAACTAGATTCATACATGCCGAAAAAGTCACAATCTAATGGTACACCACATATGTTTTTTAAAAGAGATGAAATTCAAAAATAAGATGTGGTTCTCTCTTATGTAGTTGAAATAATAATTCAAAGTTGTATTTATTATTGCAATTAATTTATTTTTTCAAAATTATTTTTTTATAAGACTATTCTATTTGAAACAGTGTACTATGTAACTTAGATTTACTATATAGAAACAATATTTGATCATTCATTTAGTAAAGTATCTTGGTTGAGTGTAAAGCATACACATAGAATTTAGTACGCTTCCTCAGCAGCTATGTGAATACACTACCATTACTTCACACTGCTGCTTTAATAAGAGTAGATTTATGATATTGACCTTTAAATGAACTTTTAAACAACCAATGAAAGTGAACCAATATCCCCAAAACCGAAAAATCTTTAAACCAATTTTCATTGGTTGAAACGATCATGTGACTGCAAAAATTATTAATAGACAGGTGTTTTCTGACAATTTTGTAAAACACATTTCAAGTACACATTTATGTTAACATCTAAATACAGCAATTAAACATCTAAAAACAACCATACCATCTTGATTTTAACTTTTTTGATGGTTTTACTGATTTATTTACATATACATATTAAAAAAAAAACTTTGAAAAGTGAAATACATAAGTAACATGCAGACATGCATTGTTTGTTTACATTTTGGGTTGTCAAGTGTATGTATGGACATTTCGTTGTAGGCTAGTCACTGATTGGCAGAAAAGTAACTGTGGATTTCCATGTCTAAAAATAAAAATATTGTTTTGAAAATTGACTTTTAGCAGAGGTAAGAAAGTGAAACATTTGACCGATGCGCAAGAGAGTAATGTAAAATCAACCGACACCTGGTTTGGACCAATTTTACCCAAGGGGCTAATTTGAACAACCTTGGTAAAGGTCCACTAGACTAGACTAGATGTTACATACCAAATCTTAAGGCTTAGAGCCTTGTGGTTTCAGACAAGAAGATTTTCAAAGTTGTCCCTATATAAGGCTTTGTTAAATCAATTGACACCCGGTGGGGTTAAATTTGACCCCAGATGTAGAATTTGAACAAACTTGGTAGAGGTTCACTTAACATTGCTACATACCAAATCTTAAGGCTTAGAGCCTTGTGGTTTCAGACAAGAAGATTTTCAAAGTTTTCCTTATATAAGCCTATGTAAAATAAATTGACCCCCAGAGCTGGGCCAAATTTGATCACAAGGGTATGATTTGAACAAACTTGGTAGTGGTCCACTAGACAATGCTACATACCAAATCTTAAGGCTCAGGGCCTTGTTGTTTCAGACAAGATTTTTCAAACTTTTTCCTTTATGTTGCCATAGCAACCAGCTAGAGTTCTTGATAGAATTCAATTCTTTGATCAACTTTGGTAGAGCTTCATGCAAGGAATATCCCAGGCATGTTTCGTCAAAGTTGGCTTAGCGGTAGAGGAGGTGAAGTCGTTCAAGCCAAATTGTTGATGATGCATGAGAATGGACAATCAATGATCCTAATGGCTCAACCTGAGCTGTGCTCAGGTGAGCTAATTAAAATGCCATAAAAACCACCTGAATGTCAGAAATGTATTATCATTATGTTAAAAGGTCGTATACATTACCTAGCTGTTAAGCAACACCATGTGTAAAAACATCTGAAAACAACTCCAACTTTTAGGGAGGAGGGCATATGAAAACCACAGCTGATCAGGTAGCAATGCTAAGAAGGTCAAGGTAGTCCTAACAGGCTTGTGACATTAAAATGTGTAAACAAATACTTAGTCATCTTTTCCAATATATTTTATTACGAAAACATAGTACATGAAAATATTCACGCAACAAAAATATTCTCAGTTGATTTCAATAAATACCCAGCCTATAAAGAAATGCCGAGGTTTAAATAACATGGAAATTGTAACTTCTAAATTGTCTCATAATTTCTTACAGATAATAAATCATGTATCAAACATATTAACACACGATGAACTGAAAAAAAACCCCTGCCATTTAATGCACATTAACGTAAGGAAACTGATGCAGGTTCTTAAAAATAAAATCAGTATACAGAATGCTTTGTGTCTATGTTCTAGGCTTAGTAAATATATTAGAGAATTATCAATTGGGGAAGAGGATTTAGAAAATGAAGATATTGCAAATCTACAGAAGAGCAAAAAAAAGTAAAATAAAATGCATTTATAAAAGACCCTCTATCAAAATGGAATTGCCTACCAATAGATGTTTAATTGAAGTTAATGACCTTTCAGTACTTGAGTTTTCACAGACTCGAATACGCATGTTACATAGCCAGCCAGTCACATTGTGTATAAAAAAAAAAAGGGTTCGTTTCTGCAAGCTTTTTATCTTATGACCTTACTCTCATTATTAAAAACTGTTATTGGGAACAATACAACATAACCACATGGAAAAAAAAAATATCATGAGTTCTGATAAAAAATATACAAATAACAAAAATAAATGCCTGTAGACTAAATAAAATGAAATTTTCATCCTTTGTACATAAAATAAATACTCTTTTTTTTTGCTGTCTGTTGTGTAACGATGACCTTAGAGTGATCTGTTTAAAAGCTTTGATAAAAAAATCACTTTCATGTAAATGCTTGAACTTTTCACTGAATCTCTAAGCAAAGCAGTTTGATAACAATGATATTGCACAATAATATAAAATCTATAGTTATAATAAAACAATTAATGTCTTAAATTAATTACTTTTAATAAACCCAGAGCCCTCTGAAAATTTCGTAATCTAAACTTTGAACAATAATGATATCTACACAAATGAAATGGATTAGTTTAACCCAAGACAAATATATTTTAAGAATAACATTTATACAGTTCAGTTTTAAGAATTTAAAATAAGAAAAGCAAGGATGCATATGTTGATTTCCATATGTCCAGGCAAAAAAAAACAACATAACTTTTGTAGTAGACCATTATTCAGAAATCTATGATTATGAATTCTGGCAACTTTCTTGACAATGTCTACAGAAAATTATCTTAAGCATCAATAAGGGTTAAGTGGAAATCACAGGCATTTAAGAAGTAAGATAGACACTTAAAAACACAAAATTAGCAGATAAACATGTAGAGTTTTATAAAGAAAAATGATCACCTTCCTGTATAAGTTAATTCAAAAACCTTCAGAACTATAATTATCTGGTCACTCTTCATACTCATAAACCGAATCTTACTCTGTTTCAGTTATAAAATCACACACACGTAATCAAGGAAAAGTGGCATCACAACATGTACATGTATGTCAAGGCTGGTAATTTTTCTTCTACTTAATCAGTGGATTTATATGCATGCAGACATGTTTAAAAACATTATCATTATGTGTGCAAAATTTTGCAATGAAACACAAAAACAACAATATTCTTACATTCTGGACAGCTAAAGTCATCTAAAGCTAATATATTGTTAGGTAACGAAAAACAAAAATGCATGTATTCAATTTGTGAGGCAACTTGTCTTTGCTGAATATGTAATTTCTAGCATGCGATTTACATCAATATAGAAATAAAAGAAACAGTAATGATTCAGTTCAGTTGAAAGTCTTGTTTTTATTTTCTGTTCATAACAAAAATCAGCATAATTCATGCCATTGGCCATTAACAATAATAAAGATAACATGACTATTACAAGCAATAGTTACATATGAACAACACAAACATACATATGAAGAGACAAACAGTACATTTATCAAAATAAATTAAAGTTAGAATGTTATATTTTTCTAAATGTTTTCTTTACGCTTCATGGCTTCTTTGAAATATTTTGGTATGTTATTTTTTTGTCGACATTAACTTACCAAATTTCCTTATTCATTACCTAAATGTTTCATTCTTAAATCTGAATATTTTGTATAACAAAGTAAAAATGAAATTCAGGTTCAACCATATCCGTTTACATAATTTACAGAGTTGATTATTTCTTTGAATGTTATGATATTAACCTGTTTTGAACTTAATGGCAAGAAGGTGATTTTGTTTTCTTAGATCATTATTACAAATTTTTAAAATAAATTCTTAAAGAATGAAATTTGTTTTTTATTTGCAACAGCTGTCAAGTTTTGGCATTTCATTTATCACTGTATTCCATTCTTGAATAAACTGATCATACAACCTAAGTTTGAACAATAGAAAATAATAACAAGAAACTAAGATTTTAATAAAGATTCATACCCTAAGAGATACTTTGAAAAGATGATGGATGAACAACAAAAACCAAATTCTAATGACCAGTAATTGCTAAGTTTTGCTTTTCTTATCTATAACTTAAATCTTTCCAAGAAACTTATCATTTCAAAAGTAAACTTAATGTCAAGGTCTTAGGTGAGAAAACTACTAACAAGTAAAGTGTAAATATTGTAATTTCAAACTGAAAATGATTTTACTTTTAGGACTTATATTACAGGGAAGCTATTGGAATGTTAAAAAATCAGAGGTTTTTTGTTTCGTACTGAGCTATACTATGCACAAGGTTGATACTGGGCCCACATTATATCCCATGGACAGAAGCCAAGTGCCAATATCTCAGTGCAAAGCTTGTAACATCTTTATCAAATACACTACAATTTTGAAAATAAGTGCAATTTTGTTTTGCATATGCTCTAAAATTATATTAGTGTTCAAAATGATAAAGATGCATGACAGACAAGACAAATGCTGAAAATGTGGTGAATGTTCAGAAATCATATGAAATGGAAGTAAGAACAATTCTTTCACTTCTAACAGATACATAAATGAAAATATACTTCCCAGTTTCACTGTGAATTTTATTTATGACTGGGACAGAGATAAAAGATTTTTATCATATTCAACTTTACCAACTGAGAGGGAAAAAAATTCTCAATGAAAATATTCAAGTGTGAAGATAGGTTATGTAAGTTTTACTAGTAATACAGATTAAAGCAAACTGAAATTTTGAAATATTCAGGGTCACTTTTACAACTTATATAATTCAAAAATTAATATTCAAACTTAACTGCCGACTACAAATTCAGTTCACAAATATAAATAAAATAAAGAAACCAACCATAATATTTCAATACATAAATAGAGATAAACAAGAGAAAATATTCTTAACAACATTCTTTAATAAATATATACATATAAATAAGTAGACATTTTACAAAATACAGTTTGTCATGAAATACCTTGAAACTGTAGAGCAAGAGAATTCAGTTTGTAATGTTTCTGTTTGTAATATTCAAACTGTCATTGTCTTGCAAAACACCACTAAGTCTTTTTTTTCACACAGATGAAACTTGAAAGAAAACCACCTCCACACACTCTGTCCCAAATACAAAAGTAACATTTTTCCTACCTCAAATAAACTTGACTGTATGACAGTAAAGGAAACTTAAACCTACTTCCTAACAAATTTAAAATTCTCAAATCAGAGCAATTTCTGACTGATTTTTAAGTGAACTTTCAAAATAGATTATGTTTCAACATTTTACAATACGCATTTACATTATCCTAGATCAAAACCTATCTCTATAGTTCTACTGCATCTTGCTTCATATCCCACACGGTAAAAGTAAACACATTACTTTGAACATTGGCTTAACGACTCACTCTTAAGAGATGCACCAATAAAATGAGACAGATATCGAGCTATAAAAGACTTAATGCCCATCTACTTTACACTGTCTTACCTACAGCATAGTCTGCATTTGTGAAATGATTATAGGACGATGGTCCATTTTGTTAACTGCATTCAAAACTGCCTAACCTTCTCATAACAACAGGTGTGTGAAGTATTACAGCCAATACCAAATTCATCCATCAATAAAACCCTTGACAGTGATACAGTAAAGTGACAGTGGCAAGGTTGTAAGCTCTACCCTCATTTGTGAATCTAGCCCAGACACTCAAAAGCCTATCACAAGATCCATATTGCACATGTTTTAAAACTTCAGTTTCCAATGCTGTCATATTCTCGACACTATTCTAATACATATAATATTCTCAATTTTGCTGTAAACACAAATTTATGTCAGGTTTAATGAATTCAGCTTTTGTATTTGTTCAATTAGTTCAGGATCCACTGGGAGTTGCCCGCCCGCTTAGCTCAATAGGCAGAGCACTGGATTAGTAATCCATCGGTCATTGGTTCGACCCCTGGGCAGGGCAAAATTTCTCCGTGACAATTGTTCTCAGACATTGTGTCTTATGTTCATTTGTCTCTCACCGCTGATTCAGAGTAGATCATGTGGGAACAGTAGTCAGTCACTTGCGGAGAAATTGGCAATTACTGGTTAGTTATCCAGGAAAACCGGTTAGGTGGACTGACCGCCGAGATATAACAAATGTTGAAATCGGCGTTAAACCCCAAAACAAACAAACAATCAACTGGGAGCAGACTTAAAATAAAAACCCTGCAATTAACTAGCCAGCTTTTATGTCCAATGCACTGCATCACCTGTGATGGACATTATATTAAAGCAAAGAAAAATGCTATGTTCTCTAAAGAAAAAAAAACTCTTCTAAAACATGTCCAATTTGAACAGCTTTCTTTTCATACATTCATTCTAAATTTTCTGTCCTCTGACAAATATTCCAAGCTTTCAAGTAACTTAAACCAGAAGTGGGCCAGAAATACATTTACAAGATATGGAAAACTATTGATAATGAATTTCAGATGAGTCTGATATTACATTTATAACAGTTTTTTACCTCAAATTTTCTTTAACAAAAACAATTGTTTAATCTTGCAATAAATTGCTATAACTGATAACATAATAAATTTGTTCTCCACCACTGTACAGTTTATATTATCCAAAATACACATTTAACTTCTAAACTATCATTAACAGATTTTTCTCATCACTGCATTTCACCCCCTTTTCTAAAATCAATTTATCTCAATCCATGCATTTTACAATTTATACACAACAACCAACCCTGTGAAACTAAATATAAAGTGCAAAAAAATTGTCTCAAATCCTGTGTCCATGCACACTGACTGTAAAATTGTTGAGTTTTCATTGTAACACTGTACAAAAATGCTTGAACATAAACTTATGAGACATCACTTCTTTTTTCATAACTAATCCTTTGTCCCTAGAAACATCCTTTAATGCTGAATCTGGACAATATGAGCAAATACCATTGCATATCCACTTTTCAAGGCAATTTACATCTTTAATCAATCCTCCACATATTCCTGTATTCCGTATTAACTGTATCAGACTGAAATTCTCACCATACTGCTTCCAATGAACCTTCCATTTTGTACATTTATCTCATAAATGAGTTCTTTATGCTTGGACGCTATATCACAAATTGTATTAAATACAAATTCAGGCATCACGGTTATCTAACCTCTCCAGTAACAAGAGGTGAGATATGTTTACTATCGTCATAGTATTGCTGGAACACACGTTCATGAGCACAACATTCTAGCGCTGTGTATGTATGAATGAGAAGACGTGGAAATCGTAACGTAAAGTACTGGACAAACTGTTCTGGTATAGTACCAAGTGAACTCTTTACGTCATCAGGCAATTCTCTATAGTGATGTTTCTGTAATAGAACAACATAATTTATACAGTGTTGAAATTTAACTATAATTGCAGCGTAAATAAGTACTGTGGAAAAAATGGTTGCTTTGTTCTGCATTTCAGCATCAAATTTACATGCACATACTACAAAACATCATTTATTATGGTGAGTAAGCTTAGATATACTGTTTTCTCATTTTAAAATAACTGTATTTGCACTTTATGAAATTAAATTTGCCTGGCCACATTTTATCCAACAACTTGAACACTCCATCATATTCACACTACATTCATTTCATTATCTGTATCCAAATGATACAGATTTAAATAGGTTTTTCAAGTTCCATCCTTAAATTGTGTAGAGCTTTCATTTCACAACAAGTGATTTCACAAAGTTTCAAGATAACACCATTTTTCTAACCAACTGAAAAGATACTGGTATAGCATTACCTTGTTTCTCATGGCTCTTAAAAGATCCCTGACATTTTGTCCTTTGTAAGTTCTGAACTTCCTCAGATCTGCAATAGAAAATACTGTTTTACTTTTGTCCTTGCTAACTGACATGAATCAAAACTTACCACTTGTGACAGTTTATCTAAGAACATACCTTTTTGACATTTTTTCCCCTACAATGCATATTTTATTAAGTATCAAATTCCTGTTGTTTTTTTCTTAATCCCTTTGTAGTTTTTGTTTTAAAACTTAAAACTTAAAATCATTTAAATTTAAGTCTTGTGGTAAGATACATGTTCACAGACATGCTACCGTAACCACCTACCATTTTGTAATTCAACAGTAATGTGTTTTTTCCAATCACCCTTTACGACACGATCACCGCCCCATTCAAGTTTCTTCACAACAATGCTTTCTTCTGACTCCTTTTCTATACGATCACTCACATCCTGGTAATTTATAGACATATATGTACATGTATATATGAACAATAACGTTTACATATATCTGAACAATCTAAGAGTTCTTATTTGATATAAAATTCATATTAGCAAAACCTGAAACACACCAAGTGAAATACTTAAAAATTGGTCAATTTAGTTCATAAGCTGAACTAACTTTCTGCCCTAACGAGACTGTTTATTTTTATATATTGATCACAGCCTTGTGCTTTGTATTAACCAAAAAAAAAGAATTTTTCTCTCATTACTGAGAAAAAGCCTTTCAACATCTGAAAATTGCACTGCCGTTAGCATCTAAAAAATAAACTGCTTCAGCATAGGGAAGTTGGTAAAACTGGTTTGGCAACTTTTCAGATGTACATCATTTTGCCTGAAATTTTATTTGGAAAAAAAGGGCATCTATAGGCCATACCTGGAAGAAATGAAGTTGTCTTTCCTTACTCCAGAAAAATGGATGTTTTAGCACCCCTTTGGCCGTAGGTCGGCAATCTGGGTCAAAATCTATCATTGCCTCGATTAACTGTTTTCTAACATAGCAGTCTGTTACAGGAAGATTGTCAATATTATATTCTCCTGCTAAAATATTAGCCTGTCGGCGCAATGGTTCACCAAAAGGATGTTTTCCTTTCGTAACAACGTAATACAACACACAGCCAGCTGAGAATATATCTACAGCACAGGTCTGAAATATACAATAAACGGCATACAAGTTCTCATGTCAGAAATATACACATACAACTGATAACTGGTATTCTAAAAGTAACAACATAACTTCCAAAAAGTTTATGAGTAAAACTTGTGAATATGACTACAAGTTGAAAAAGTTAAATAGGTATTCACAGGAACAGTTTTCCTGCTACCACACTGAGGAAACTTCTAGGTGTTCATTGGAACTGCTTTCCCGCTAACACATTTAGGAAAATTCTTACTACGTATACATGGAAATTCCTCCCCCCCCCCTCACCCGGCACCCAACACATTTTGGAAACTTCTAAGTGATACTTACTGTTCTTTCTACTTCACTCAACATTTCAGGTGCTATCCAGCCTTCGGTCCCTGCCGCCCCGGATCTACGTGAGAAAGACAGCCGTCCTGCAGCAAGTTTCTTACAAAGACCAAAATCTGAGATCATAGCTCTGACCTGGCCCCGAGAATCAGGCTGTGATATTAACACATTCTGGGGTTTTATGTCTCTATGTACTGAAATGAACAGTAAAGAAATATGCAAATAACCACACATGATATTGCAAAACTTTAACAATATGTAACAACAGTTTGGAAAAATTATTATGCTACCAAGCTAAAGTCAAAACCTTCCTAGTACACTGAAAGTTTTATTAAAATACAGATGACAAAATTTGTTCAGTTTAGCATTTGAATATTCTGATCATTTTGCATTTGAGCATTTGAAAAACTTTCATACTTGAACTGAAATTACACATAAAGTTTTCACTGAGCTTTTCGACGTAGGAATATAAATTAACTATTATAAAGATATGCTACAACTTTTTGAAGATTCACATTGACTTTATTTAAGACTCCAAACTCCTGACTTTTGATAATATTTATTATCTTATTCATCATTTGTTCTTAAAAAGCTAATTTTTTAAATATCTGCAAGTTAAATCATTTCAAAATGCTTCAATCTAAGATTACATAATGGTCACTCACTTATGTCTAATGAATGTAAATGGGCTTGTCACTCACCTATGTCTAATGAATGTAAATGGGATAGGCCAGACATTGCCTGGTATAAAATTGTTATTGGGTCAAGAATGGTATTAGTTTTCCCCTCTATATAGCTAGCCAGTGTGGCTACACATAACTCTAATGCAATGTATCTAAATTGGCTGTCAGCTTCCTGAAATATAGAACATGTGCTGTGAGAAAAACAATGTATTACCTTAATTGTGACTTTTAAATAAGTTAACAAGTTAAACTGGATTCCCACATTTCCTACTGTACAAAATCATGGGTATAACTGATCCGACACAATTCACAACAGAATATACTTACCGAAAAGCTAAATGGAACCATATCGACAGTAATATCATGAGACACACCCCATTTGTTTTTGTACAACATGTTCCGGAGAATTCACAAAACAGATTTCTTTAGTGATGCAAGTATCACAGACAATTCCTACATGTTGATTAACAACCCTGTAGGAAATTCTTACATATTTTTTATAAGATTACTGATAGCATACTTCAAAGTTAAGTTGTCATGGAGAAGCAGTGGTCAAGGGGTAAGAGTGGTGAAATTCCGATCAAGCAACTACCATTTACAATCCATCAGGGATGAGTGTCTCAAGTCACCTATAAGTGCTTGTTACAGAGATTATTTTCTTGGACAGCTGCCAATTTTGTTTATTTACATAAGACTTTCCTCCAGGACACTGATACCAAATTCAGTGACTTGTAAATACCTACCATGCAAAAATATCTGATGACATTTGGATGTTGATCAGACTCTCGTAACAGCTCAACTTCTCTGTCGGCAAAACTAAAACATTCTGGTAGTAACCTCTTCACTGCCACACTACGGTGATCAAATTTACCCCTGTAAATAAAGCAAGCCAAGATTCTGTAACAGTTTTCATCTTCCATCAAAGTCAAATGAGGGGTCAGAATGCTGAACCTTCGATCCGGAGGTCACTGGTTCATATCCTATTATGGATGAGATTCTCTAATGAAGTTCTGCATTCCATCTAATGAAGTTCTGCATTCCATACTTATCGTGCAAGTACTGGTTTGAATACAGTCATCAAGCAGGATTAATATACAGAACTTGATTCCCAATTAAGGTAAAATTAATATTTTAAGACTAAAACACATCAAGTATCATTACTTAACTTTAACTGTGCTTCATCAAACTTTATGCCAATTTTCCATCAAAATTTATGGCAATTTTCCATCAAACTTTATGACAATTTTCCAAGTATCAATGAAATTTCTCTTAGTTCTGCTGCTATCTTAAAATTCACACCTCAAGCCATTCTTTAGTGTAACAGTGTTATTTTCAGTTTTAGTCCTTAAGAAATCATTGATCAGAATATACTGCTGAAGTTTCAGATGCCACAACTTACTTATAGACAAATGTTCCTTCACATCCATGGCCTAGTACTTCTTTAGGATTGTACACAATCTTCCCAACCTGAACATAACCATCAGGCACAGCTAGCAATAGAAATAACAATCATTAAAAACAGCCATTAAAATAGACAGATGGCATCTTTTTCTAGCCTAGAGCTGTGCCCTGATAATGTAATTCTTCTGTTGTCAAATTCTGGATCCTCAGTTTTATATTATCAATAATTCCTGGATGGCAATAATTCACTGTGATAAACGAATCTCCACTACAAAGATGCCAACAACCTTGACTTTTGTCATAATCTGATCTTTATCTGATCTTTATCTTCTTTTAAAGCAAAGTCTGAGCTAGTAACTATAAATAGAATGTGTAAAAAAAGACTTATTAATAGAATGATCATAAAAACATGTATAGGGAAATATATTTCTAGCAATACCATGAGACTTAGTAAATGGGTTAATGATGGCAGTTTCATTCACAACATGTTTTTAAAGCGACTGATTCACAGAATTTAGCTTTAAAATGTTTTTCTTTAAAATTGAAGAGAAGTTAATATCCTATGAAAAAAAACAACAACATAGTTTTATCCTTCTATACATTATGAAAACTGAAGAAAATTATCTGATCTGAACAGGATTTGAACCCATGCCCTTTGGGTCAGTAAAATAAAGCCTAGCTTTAGACCACTGAGCCACTTAACAATATAAAGAAAGTATCTACCTAGTGACTAACATGGTATTTTTTTTCAAATAAAAGTGATAAAAACTTTATATTATGTGTTTCTGTAACAAACACTGAGACAGTAACTTAGTTTAGATATGTTCTTCTCAACTACAACCAGAGTGTTTATATGTATGAACATTTTCTTTCTTATATATCATCGACACATCTGTGAGTCAGTTGCTTTAAGTGTCAAGGGTAGATCACCATAAACCCTATGATAACTACCCTACCATCATACTGTAGGTCAGATGAGGATCTATCTTTTTCAATAAATGACGTCTGTGCTGACTTCTGTGTTTGTCCATTTAGGTGTCCATTCAGCTGCTTCTGTTCTATCTCTCGCAGTATCTTCTTGAATGATTCTTCATCTGGAGACTGAATTACAAATCGGGCAGAAAAATTGTTAGATAAAGGAAAAAACTGATCACTTATTTTTTGTGACTTTAATACTGCAGTCACAACCAACTACATGTATGAGTTTCAAAAACAATGTTAGAGTTCAAACTAACTTGCATTTCTAGCTGTATTTTTAAAATGTAAGGTTAATATTCTAAAACTTTGAAAATTCTTACATCTAACTCATGAAGTAAATAATTCATCATTAATTTCAATCTACTTTAAATTCAAAGTTTCACAAATCTAACATTTAAGTTTACTCAACACTAATTCAAACAATACATCTGAAATTGTTTACTGCAGTTTTTGTTACCACAATAAACCATAGTCAAGCAATAGTATTATATGTATTTGCTAGATCCTTGACTAAAATACAATTTAAAAGAAATGAAGATCTTAATTAAAAGATCAAAACCTTACCCTTGGAAATATGACCACCACCACCCCTATTGTCAACAAAAGAACAACAATGGTGAGAAACTTGAAATCCACATTAAGATAATCCATGGCCTGTTTCAACAGCCCATCTTCTGTAACAGTATCATTTTTCTCCCCTTGAGAACTCTCCCCTTTACTAAGTGGTGGAGGAAATTTTGGTTTAGGTGAGGAACTATGTTTCTTTGATCTGTGAGCGGGTGGGATGATTTTGTCTGTGGTTTCTGTTTTGTCTGTAATTTGGAGAGCTGGAGATATTCTGTTATGGTCTTCCTCTGGAACCTCATGGTAGCCTGAACAACAAGAAAGACAACTATTTAAATTATTGTGTGTCTCTCTAATTAATACAGTACTTATATTAATTTTCCAGAACTTGTTTGATGATGCACTTGTATCAAATAATCTTGGTATCACACATTACGCCATGTCTATAGGGTGAAAAGGATTGCGGAATAAATAAACAAGCAATATGTAAAACTTTCAGGAGATTATGCTTTAAACTTAATGATTATTAATAATAATTTTTCATATTTAACAGAAACACAGTAACTTTTGTGTTTTGTCATTCATAATAATTGATAACATCAATAACCACTATAAAACATCTGTATAATTTCAATAACCACTATAAAAAATATCTGCTAACTATAAGCTTTTCACACTTTATCACTAAAGTTTTTATCACTAACATAAGCATGATATCAAAGTAACAAAAAATTGTGATCATCAATCTGAGAGAGCTAGGCTTTTTCATGAAGCTACAGTTGGATATCTCAATACTATAATCACTTACATCTGCCTATGGTTAAGTCAGGAAAATTAACCAGTTTTTTTAATCTGAACGAACAAAAACAAACTGCAGCTGAGTTATACATGTACCTAATAAAAGTACTGCATCTTCCCTCCTAACAGTATGAGCATTCATTTTGTCTTCATGTAACTGTGGTAGTTTTTTTGTATCTTTCTCTACAAGATGAAGCTTTGGTCCCTCAATCTGAGGTATTCCTGCATTACGAGGCTGTAAAGTATAACAATGTTATAGTTTATTTAAATTAATAAGCAGTACATGTCGTGCTACTTGTGTTTGCTGATTTTCAATCCATTAGCATCATAATTATACAGGTTGATTGTAAACATTTCAATGAGACTCAAAGAAGTGGTTAATTTCGAAATGAAATGATATATAACGCAGAACAAGCAAGTCTAAAACATGCAGAGTTTACATTTACCCTAGAAAATTCATGACTGATGCCTCTGATTAACATTATGCACTTTCATCCTCAGAGGGATCTGATATTTATGTGATGATACATTCAAATACACTGCCAATTTAAAGAAGTGAAAGATTTTTTTGACATAACAATAAAAAATAACTATTTGGGAAAACCACACAAAAAAATTTTGAACTGCTTTTCAATGATGTACTGTATGTCTAATTATATATATATAAAAAAATCTGTCAGACAGACTTCCATTTTACTACAGAAATTTCACTTTCAGTTTTAAACTGAAGACAGAGTAAAGAATATACAAATCACAAAAAACAAGAGACAAGAAAACTTACTGATATGGTGACCGTAGACTCGTCCACATATGAACCTGTTGCAAAACTGCCATGTTCATACTCCCCGACATACAATGTTGGACTGAAATATAATGGGGACTTTGTTTTATAAGAATAAGAATAATGAGAAGAATGTACAATCCCCTTGGTGCAAAAACACTGTTTTAACTTTTCTGAAACCATGGATACCAGGATCAAGATAAAATTTTATGTCACAATATTAATGTTTAGTGAGTTTTGTAATTACATCATGTCTTAACTAAATAAATCAACACACATATCAAAGCAGAAATTAATGTCTCATAGTAACTTGAAAATATAAGTTTCTCAAAATATAAGAAGAAACAATAAAACTACAAAGTTCATATAGATTATGCTTACTAAAACAACTTTTTCTTTCCATGTTCTAAGAACCTATTCTTCCAAACAGTCGAGGACAGTTGACCGGTGAGATGGTCCAGAGTTTCTGGTGCAAATGTAGTAAACGGTATCTTCTGAAGTCCTTCAGCGTGTAATGTATACATGGCGACTACTGGTGACTCAAAGTCAGTGTACCAAAGTATATCACCAGTCACACTGTCGAGAGTCACTGTTAAACCATTAGAGCTTGCTGTGCAGTGACGCATTTCTGAAATGTATGCACTTTATAGTATAGCAAAATGTAACTTTTACTTTGTAATCTTTTCATTCACACAAAACAGTAAGATGACCACTTAGAAACATACTATAGCCTCTACAAGAAGTGGTTTGTTTCTTTAACACATTTCTATTGGACTTATTTCAAATAAAATTATGATGTTTAGCTGAATAGGTTTTGTTTAGTCAAAAAGTGCCTCAGACATTTTATTCTCAATGCTTCTAATAAACTTTTAATTTTGGACTTAAAATTAAATCAAAATCTCACTTATATCCCAAAAATCCCTACACTCTGTGAAAACTGAGGACTGTACAACATGGCTTACTGAATGAATTAACAGTTACTTCACAGGTATAATCTTCAGAGTATGGCCCCTGACTTGCCAGGAGCTCATGGCTGTATACATTAGATCATATCTACATGTATTTATTATGAATTAAAATCACCAACCTATTATTCCAGAAGTCTAAAGTCAAATCATATGTAAGTATTTACGGAACAAGGGGACATTTAAATACATGTACCTAAGTCATACAGCTGAATATATATACCTAGTGAAGAGGTAAATATACATGATGAATGGTTGTCTATTTAAATTTGTATGCAGCTAACCTTGTGCCCACACTACATAAATATCTCAACAACTATAACAGTATGACAAAACTGTCAATTTAATAGACATTCATAATCTAAACTCATTTCAGTGAAGAAGTCAGCTGACCACAGTTGTTTTTTTTCACGTTTTAATTATTACAGTATTACACAAACCATAGTCCTGTACATCTGGTGCCACATGAGATGAATAATCTAAGTATGTTGCATTCCACCTTTAACGACAAAGACAAGGTTATAGTGAATTAATAGCTCTAATGTAGATATGGAAAAATTGGTCACTACAAACTCCCAACATCCAACCCTGTAACATAGTCAGGTCACTAACATTTGAGCATTACTAGTCTGCTATAATCTATACCCCTCCCACTTGAAATTAGTGGTCATACACCTACGAACTCTGTGCAGCCCTGACAGGATACACATAGAACATAGCCATTACACCACTAAATTCAAATTCCCTTCTGTTGATCAATTGCCAGTGATTTTGGCCCTTAAATCACTGGGAGGTTACAATGTTTTTTGTCTCAGCATTCTAACTACTCAACCAAATGGAAGTATAATTTGCAAAGTAAACTTTCACATAAATGCCCTTTCTTCTTCATATTCGTCTCTGCATTTTAAACAATTTATCCTGTTCAGTAATAATTCTATAACATAACTTCATTCCAGACATCTATCTGTTAAATTCAGTGAATTAAAAATTCTGCATGGGTTAACAATTTTAAGCCACATTCTATTAGTGTTCGAGTAAGTAGACTACATCACCTTTTAGTTCCCGTCTTGCTATCAAACATAGCTATAGTGTACTCTGAAATAAAATAAGAAAAACTGTTAAGTCAAAATGTTTCCTCACACATTATTTTCACTCTGATAAGAAAGTTTAAAAAATGCACTAGCAAAAATAAGCACTAGTCTTCTCTACCTGTGTATCCTAAAATGCTCTGTCAATTACTTGTTTTAAAAAGAGATGATCATGGTCACATTGTACAAATTTCTGCTTGACTTTCAAACTAAAACTGTATTAAATTTTATCTTATTTTTTTACTGCTAAAAAACACACAAATTTCCAAGCCCCACCAAGCCATCTTATATCTTAATTTTACCACTATGAAGGAAGGATAAATCAAGAGCTGCATTTTCACGTGTGAAAGCTGATAATCCTGAAAATTTAGTTGGGGGACATTGGGGCTGTTAGGGCCCCTAGTAGGTCCAGGTCAATGCTCTGATAGTGGGTCAGGGGTGGTGAAGCCCCCTGGAGGCTTCTGGATTTTAGTGACATTTAATGCTAAGAATTTTTATAAATCCACAGAACAATCAAAAGCTTTTGCACATCACACCTTATTTGAGAAGTGAGAACTTCACAGAATGACATTTCAAAGATTTTTTTAAAGCTCATTATGACATAAAGTGTGACCTTTTAAATGAAAAATAGTTCCATATACTGGTAAATACTTTTAACACTATGTAAAACATTATACCAGTTCTGCCTATAAAGAGAGTGTTCTCCTTGGTTGAGGGGCAAGTGTTCAGTGCTCCATCTAGTGTCAGAGTCTGCAGCTTGGCTCCTGTGTGAGGGTCTAATGCCATCCAGGTATCACGCTTGTGACCTGACAGTATGAATACATCAATTTTTATCTGCTGTCATATTACTGCATGGCATATTAAGATTATAAAATTATTTAGCAAAAATTCTTTTTTAATATATCATTGTTTGGCACATCAAAATGTTATTACCATCAGCATTAAGAACCAGTAAACCAGGTTGATTGACAGGTATACATCATTTCATACTTCTTTAGTTCTGATATGTTTAGGATATTTTTTTTTCTACCAGCTATATGCTTTCATCCTTGCAGCTGTTTTCAATGATTCATTGTGATGGCTTCTTACAAGCAGAATAATTTACAAGAAAAAACTGCAGCAGTCAAGATTGACACTCTCCCAATAAATGCCTAATGGATTGGAAGAAGTAAATCCAGGCACCTCTGTCTCACATAAATGTTTTAAAACTTGAATCTGGTTTGCCTTACCAGTGTACAAGATGCCTTCTGTGCTTTTACATGGTGAGGCGGTGACCAGTTCAGGTATGGTGAACGGCAGTTTCTTGATCCCCTCTCTGTTGTCACTGAGTGCATACAAGCTCCCATCTTTAGGGTCAGGTAAAAAGCTGTACCTAGATTTCAACAAAACTACTTCATACATTTAACATTTATAATAAGACAATTAAATGTCACCACTAAGGTTACAACTCAAGTGTTACTTTGCCTATCAATTTCTTATCCTTCTTTAGATAAAAATTGTCAGTGACTAAAGTCAGATTCAGAAGAATACATGTAGGGCACATTTTTAACATCACATTTTTCGATGAGCTGTATACAATCAATGCATGCATTTCAAATGTAAGAATCAGTAAGAAACATAAAGACGATGTGTCAGGGTTGTAATCAGACTACGGGTTACTTTAAACAGAAACAAATAGACATAGCAGAAAAACAGATATCTTCACTTCTCCCACTGTAGATACTTAAAAAATAAGCAAGTCGTATTTTACAATCGCCAAGTTTATTATTGTATTGCATGCACATTATGTTGTACAGGATACAAATGTATGACAGCTGTTACCATCACACACTTTACAGCCAATTCTCATAAAGGGTTCATTTAATGAGTGGACATTGTTTATAATTTATTACCAATAACTGATGACTAAAATTGATTTTCTTAACAGCTGAAGGTAACAGGTGACTGTCCAAACACATATTTGTATTAATGAAATAAATAGACAAGTTCAATAGCCTAATTTCCTGACCCAATGTAATACTGTGTATATAAATATCAATAAAAGATTATGACAACAACCATGTGAATGCAAAGCATGTTTAAAGTTTTATTTTTCATTTAACACTTGATCAATCATTTTCTCTTAATTGCCTGAGGCCTTCTTTACACATATATCCCTGTGCAGAATGATCAATAAGTGTTCGTTTCATCTTCATTTGCATACTAACTGACTAAAGTTATTTATTTTACAAACAATGATCTTTTTTATAATTATACACAGCATATATGCATATAACACTCATTAAACTCTTTTAATCAATAAATTCTCTTGCTCTATTCAAGTAACTTGTTTCCATACTCACCCTGAAGAAACCTCTGTTGGTACTTTTATCACTGGCTCTGCAAACAAAGATCAGTTGTTTTTGCTACAGACTATAAATTCAACAAAACACACACTGAACTCTAAAAATGACTTCAAGTTTGAAATTATGAATCAACTATGTAGATTACTTTCCAATACCAACATTTCTGTAGCTCATCATTACAGTAACTTCTAGGTTTGAAGATGAAAAATGTATAATGATATTAAAACATCTGCAACATTTAATCAAACGTATTTCTACAGGATAAGTCTTAGCTGTGGTATTGTACAGATATTTGCAAATGGCACTGTAGTCACTTTAAGACTGTAAATTGTAATCTCTTGCTGACTATCGGTTCGGGGCTTTTGCCGCACATCCTAATTGCCTCTTCATGTTGATATGTTAGCCGCTTCTTACACAGAGAAGTAAAGTAATATTATGGACACATAAAAATGGTAGGATGACCTGCCCTCTTACAAAACCAAAATTATGATGAAGAGCACTGAACGAAGCAAGATTAACTGTGTATGTGTGAAGTCTAAACATCTACATATCAAGCTGCACAATCAAGGAAAAAAGAAAGGAAGGATAGAAAAAGAGACTTTAAGTATACACAACTAAACAAGATTTAAAGGTAACAAGATGTATGACAGGCAATTCACAGGTCAAACTTACCTTCATCTAGTGACCATAAAGTTTTCCCTGTTTGCTTGCTAACAGCATAAAACTTCCCTGTGATGGTTGATACAAACAAAAGTTGGTCATGAACTGTAAGGGAGCCTGCATTATGCTATAAATATAACAACAACAACAGGGTCACTAAAATGACCATGACAATATTTACTTATTTCACTTATTAGCCATATGAAAACAGAAGAAAACTATGAAATTTAAAATAATTCAATACTGCACAGGCCCTACAAATTTTAAAATTGAAGAAAATATAATTATAGTCTTTTTGCCAGTCACATTTTTATGTAGTACACATTTCATTGTAAACTCTTACAGAATTAAAATACCTTCCAATTGCTAAAAACATTAAGTACACACAGTATAAAGCTTTCAGATACCATTTAGCAATAGAAAAGAAAATAAGAGATGTTTGTGAAACACTTATGCCCCTCCACCCACCCCGGCAGTATACATTATGGGCAGTGTACATGGAAATGAAATTTATTTTATCTACAGGTACTATCTGAGATGCATCAAGCCATCAACCTATCAAGTATGATGTGTCTAAGCTAAAACTAGACCTAGATATTCTTATGATAAATTTGTATACCAAATTTTATGTCAGTATGTGCAACCTCTGCAAAGAAAATGAACAGAACCTGCAAATAATCAGAATTTTTCTAAGTCCAAGGGGTATAACTCTGTCAAAAATTGCTCGATCGTACCCAAAACAGAACTTGACCTAGATATTCTTATGATTAATTTGTATACTAAATTTCATTTCAGTATGAGCAATCTCTGCAAAGCATATGAACGGAAACTGCAAATAATTGGAATTTTTTTTAGTCCAAGGGGCATAACTCTGTCAAAAATTGCTCAATCATACCCAATACAGAACTTGACCTAGATATTCTTATGATAAATCTGTATACTAAATTTCATTTGGGTATGTGCAATCTCTGCAAAGAAAATGAACGGAAACTGCAAATAATTAGATTTTTTCTAAGTCCAAGGGGCATAACTCTGTCAAAAATTGTTCGATCAAACCCAAAACAAAACTTTACCTACATATTCTTATGATAAATCTGTACACCAAATTTTATTTCATTATGTGCAACCTCTGCAAAGAAAATGAACGGAAACTGTTGATGGACATACAGACAGACCGACCGACAGCAGCATAGCAATATGCCCTCTCTTTTTCAAAGGGGGGCATAATAATGACTGGTTCATATACAAGACAGTAAGAAAACATCTGCATTTTTAAACTATCTAAAGTGCCAAGGGGTCCCAAGAATGATCCTTGGCTGCAGCTATTTGGGCAGGAGCACAATGTCAGATGGAAGTTTATTACATAGGATCAGTGTACTTAGGAAAAATGAAAATTTGTAATAATTGGCAATTGTATGGATTTGTCTTTAGTGTGAGGGGGTGTGTGTTATGAGTCATTCTCCTGGGTTTTTCAAAATCAGTTGGGATAGGAATAGCAACAAGAGAAAAGACAATCTTATTAAACATTATTGATTTAGCATCACTTTGTCTGTTTTCCAGAGATCTTAAACAGAGTGGCTTTTGCATATCTGAGACACCATCATATGTGGAATAGTTGTTATGTATCCATCTGATTGCTCTTCAGAGCACCCTTTCAATTTCATTGATATTATGTTTATTGTAGGTTGACCATACTGAGGAAGAGTATTCTACCTGAGGTCTGGCAAGAGTCTTATATGCTACTTCTTTAACCATTTTGTTTTTGGTTTGGATGATAGGTTTTATGAAGCTAAGTGTTCTGTCTGCTGTTAAGCAGATTTTGTCAACATGTATTAAAAGAAAGATCATTTGATATTCAACCTATAAGTATAAAATCGGTTCACCTTCCAAGCTGAAATAGTGAGACTACTCCATAAGAAGTTAAGCCTTAACAGCCACCAGTTACATGGCCAAGTATGATCAATCGAGGGATAATCAACCATGAATTACAGTCAAATCGGCCCCAAGTCAAATCGGTCCAAGTCAAATCGTCCTCAAAAAAGTCAAATTGGCCCCAAGCCAAATCAGCCCCAAGTCAAATCGGCCTCATTTTTTTTTATCTTAAAGTTATACTTTACGTTGAAAATATCTGAAACCATATTATTGCCACTGGCAAACAGTTTATAAAATTGCAAATTTAATGTCGACAACAAATACACAGGATGATGTTGAAAATCTTGTCTAAAAAATCTAATTTTCTTTTCCTATTAGTTGAAGTATTTGGAGTTTTAAATATAGACTTAGGTGTTGAAGTGGCGAAGATTGAATTAATCTTTGCCCTATCACGGGGTCTTTACAAATTTGTTTCATTATCAAGACAATGATAAACCATTATCAATTATTTATAATTAATCGCTTTGATCTTATATCGTGGATTAAATTACCTTCCAGGCGCTGGTACTGTTTCATGACACATTAAATAAACAATATCCAATCAACACCTATATAAATGACATGATTATTTAGCCGCACTCTAAATACTGTTGCTCTGATCTTACGTCGTGGATTAAAGACCCAAGCGGGCAATTCTATTGTGATATTTCACGAGTAATAAAGATAAAGTACCGTAAAATACAATACCAATCTACACCTATATAAATGACAAGATTATTTGATTAACTCCACTAATCCCGTCAAATCAAAGAAATGATACTATTTTCTTTATTTTGAAATTAAGCATCGCTTCACCAAATATTTGCTGTTAATACAAAGCACTGAATTCAATTCATGATAATTTCTGACAATGATTAACAATTAAACACGTGTAATTAATGTTTGTTTCTTGGGTACCTTTTATTTAAAAATGATGACCGATATAGATTTAATTGTATTTAAAAAAAGAAGAAAAAGAAGGTTAACAAACAGCAATTATCGCACATGTGTAAAATTATGTTAATAATAACAATTATCACTACCATTAAAGCTAATTTAATTTAACAATAGTTTGTTTTTGTTTGTCATGTTGATTATCAAACAGCAATTAATGCATGCGTGTAAAATTATGTTAATAACAAATTACTTTCATTAACATCAAAGCTTATTTTTATTTAACGATAATTTGTTTTCGTTTTTTCAAGTTGAATATTTAAACGCAATTATATCTTGTTAATCTTCTTTTAAAAAAATTGTGGCTGATCTGACTTGTTTTCCTTTCTTTTTTCTTCCGATAATGACTTCGATCAAGACTGATCATTACGTCATGTGGGTGGCAAATTAGCAGCCAGATGGGTTAAAAAATATTCATGTATAATACACCAATAAAAGAAAATTTGAGGCCAAACTGCTCTGAGATTATAATTACATGCGGAAGTAGCAAGCCTAGCCTGTTAAAACCATGTACAGGGTTGTACCACATTACATTGAACTAATTGCCTGTTTAAAGGAGTCCACTGTGCAAATGGAAACAGTTGACTCTGGCAGGCAGTTCCAGACTGGTATTAACCTAGGAAAGAAAGAGTACTTAAAACAGTCTGTACGTGAAGAGGGTCTTGAATACTGAAAGGGGTGACTATGTCTGGTTTGAAGTGACCTACTTGTAACTGGTGTTAGATACATGTCCTTATCAATAAACACAAGGTTATAATGTATTTTGTAGAAGAAGATAAGACCTGAAACTTCTCTTCTATGTTCAAGGCTGTCTAAATCTAAGTCTGTTAACATGTCACCCACACAACTTGACCTAAGCCACGTTCTACATACCCATCTTGCCGCAGTGCGCTGTACTTTTTCAATCGTTTGTATGTTACGTTGGGTATGTGGGTTCCACATAGGGGACGCATACTCAACCTGGGGTCTGACTAAAGTTTTGTATGCCATGAGTCTTGTGGCCTGTGGTGCAAAGGAAAGGTTACGACATAAGAAACCAAGTGTTTGAGTGGCCTTGCCGGCCACACTGTCTATATGTTTGGACCAATCTAGGGTGTTGGTTAGGGTAACGCCCAGATATTTAGCGGAGTCAACTGCTTCTAGGACTTGACCATGCAGCAGTTAATTATGTTTGATTAGGTTAACCTGCTTATGCCTGGATACTCTCATGACTTCATATTTGGCCACATTAAATTTCATTAACCAAGTCTGTTCCCATTGTTGAAGTTTATCCAGGTCATTTTGCAGGGTGAGGCAATCTGAATATGACTGGACCTTACGATATAGGACACAGTCGTCTGCAAAAAGACGCACTGTTGATGTTATACCATTGTGCAGGTCATTAATAAATAGGAGGAATAGGAGTTTTGGGGCCGATCTGACTTATTTTGGGGCCGGTTCGACTTATACAAAATGCAATGGGGCCGATCTGACTTTTTTGGGGCCGTTTTGACTTATTTTGAGGCCGATTTGACTTGCATGCTCAACCATATGGCTTGACAGCTCATTTGGTATCGTAACCATGCTTAAGCTGAAGGACTTGGGTTCGAGTCTTAATGGAGCCACTGATTTTTTAACCGTCTGTTACAAATAAGAAAGTAATGTTATGACACAGGAAACTGATATTCCAAAAAAAAAAAGTTTCATGAAAAAAAAATCATACCTTCTACATATAAAAAACACCAGGAATGCAATGCGCTCTGTACCCCACCCACTTCTTTTATACAAGTCATTTCGTTCAAACTGACTGACAACGGAAATTTCAGGTCCAGACAGTCAACATGGGTAAAAAGCAAACATTATCCATATTCAGCAGTTTCTGAAATACGTACTTACTGTCGTTATTTCAATTTTTTCGCGTCGGTTTCCAACGCCGGCTAGCCATTGCGTGACGTCACTACAAAAATGCCACGGGGAGAATGTAGTCGATGTAGCCTGTGTAATCGCTTAGAAAGATCCAATACTTGGTGTAAGAGTGACTTCCCCTGTATTGGTTTTTCCAAAACGATTTTGAAAATTTTTTATTGAAACAAATTATTAATTGAAATGAATTGTACAGATTTATTTTTGAAAAAATCATTAAAGAACATTGCAAACATAAAACAAATTTTAAAATGAATATATATCATATCTACCTACTCCCCGTGGCAGCTTCGTATTGACGTCACGCAATGGCTACCCTGCGCTGGAAACCGACGCGAAAAAATTGAAATAACGACAGTAAGTATGTATTTCTGAAACTGCTGAATATGGATAATGTTTGCATTTTACCCATGTTGACTGTCTGGACCTGAAATTTCCGTTGTCAGTCAGTTTGAACGAAATGACTTGTATAAAAGAAGTGGGTGGGGTACAGAGCGCATTGCATTCCTGGTGTTTTTATATATAGAAGGTATGAATTTTTTTTTCATGAAGTTTTTTTTTTTTTTTTGAATATCAGTTTCATGTGGTTATGACAATACAAAATACTCCGTTTGAGATGGTCCCCATTTGACCTGAAAAGACCTACCTCTTCTGTTAATGTATTTTCGATGACAGACCACAAAATACTGAAGAGGAGTAAGGCGAATCGAAACACGTATAGTTTCATTTTAATTTAGTTACAATAATTAAGCGTAAATCAGCCCTTTGATACTAAAAAATGATATCATTTACAACTGAACACGTTTGATACTCTCTTTTGACAGCCATGCTTGTTTTGGTTTTGAAGCTCAGGAACGGTTCGTTTGTGAATGCTTGAATTTTATTGGTCAATAAATAAAACTGCTGTTTCCAATTTTTTTTCACTAGAAGAAATAATTCAACTACTGCTGTAAAATGGCAAAACTCCTATATTCAGGTAAAATGAATTATGTATCGAAGTTTTAAGAAACGTCCTTTTTATGTCAAAATACGTATGCAATTGACATTGGTTACTTTTATTCACTTCATCGTGTCATGAAACTGAAACAGGAAGTAGGACAAGCTAGTTTTCGAGAGAACAACACTTTCTACGCAACGATTTAAAAGATCAAAACTGTAAGAATATCTGTTGTTAGATTTTTTATCGAAAATAATCAGTACAGCTTCTAGAGCAAAATAGAAGAATATATTTTATTATCTGATTTGCAAAGGGTGCCGTTCGTGACTCGTCTAACTTATTTTTCTGTATAAAACTCACAAAAATATTTGAGTTTATTTATCGTCAATACCGGTTGCTCATATAACCGGGACCTTTTGCAGAGGTTACTTAGTATAAGTTGTTGGAATTAGTGCGAGTTACAAAAGCATCCTATTGCAAAGACACCACTTCCATCATATACTACTCAATTCAATCAGACAATTAGTTAGTAATGTAACAGGAGATGGAGATCAAACATGTGACCCCTGGATTACCAGAACAGCGTATAACCACTGGACCACTGATTCACTCCTCTGAGTTCTTAGATTTCGTTTAAACCTATTTATTTTACATTGACTTGGAAGCAAGTTCTTGCACCTTAAATTCATAGTCTCATATTCATAGTTATTCCTCTCAGTGACTGTCAAGTTCGTAGATCAAGGTTTGTTAACCACTATATATAGTTATAATAATTATAGTTATATAATTATATAGTTATAATAGCCAATAAATAATTACATGATTGGTAAGTATGATTATGAATAATGGTGCAATCAAATATACTGAGTGGATAAACTGTTTATATTTTGAAATTTTGAATTAATTAATTAATATGTTAAGATATATATGATGACATTAAATTTGTGTCTTTGTTCTAGCTTATCATGACTCAACATTCAGATATACCATGCATAAGCCTAAAAGTACCATTTTGCATTTAAATACTGTTCATAATTCATGTAGGCAAGTTTTCTGTTCTTTGAAATAAATTAAAACCCTGAGCAACTCTTTAAATGATTTTATTCATATATATAATTATATTCATTTATAATGATTGCATT
Organism: Cyclina sinensis; assembly: GCA_012932295.1. Classification (NCBI taxonomy): domain Eukaryota; kingdom Metazoa; phylum Mollusca; class Bivalvia; order Venerida; family Veneridae; genus Cyclina; species Cyclina sinensis. The sequence continues at coordinate 34,098,446 of JAAONU010000001.1, read as the reverse complement.
TAATAGGTGTGAATTACTCTATATTATCATGTTGGCAAATTCTCTTTTCCTTTACTATATAAAATAAGTTAGACCAGGGCCAAATTTGAAGGGAATTGACAGAAGGAATAACCAAAATATGCTGTCGTGCACTCTCCAGTTTATCCGATAATAGAAAATCAGTCTATAATGAATTATGTAGCCTTTTAATTGGTAATGTTACACGCTATGCTTGCACCTTGTTTACAAAAATCATTGGTCATTTTTGTCAATAATATGCCAATTTTCAAAATTAAAATTTGTAGAAAGAAGAAGCCTTTTACCTTTTTGTATAATATCTATCTTTCACTTCAACAGCTAAAATTTTTGTTGCAAGCTGACAAATAAAAGATGAGTTTTTTTCAAAAACAATGGTCAAAAAGCAAAGGGCTTTAAAAAAATAGCACAATTTTAAATGTCCATTTTGAAGTTTATATTTAAAGAAGGTCACAAACTTTATATCCAGACCACAATATAGACAAAATAGACTGTGATGAAATTCATGTTAATTGTCTTTATCAAGTCTATTTGCACTGATTATACCATTTTTTTATGGAGTTATTGCCCTTTGTTTAATTTTGCTTACGAGTGAAACTCCTACAATTTTGTGATTGAACTACAGAATATATTTGCCTATGGTGTTCAACTGGAGCATAAAAATAAAGAAGTTAAACATTAAGAAACTGTTTTGAAACACTTTCTGTAAATGTGTTGTCTTAAAGGTACAGAACATTAGATCAGTATCTTTTGAAACACATCTGTTTTAGAAGTTTATTAATTTTACCAGCCATGCAAATAAATAAAGGACATATAATAGTCTTAGCTCTGGACATATAGTTACTTAGTTCAGTTAACAGACTGCAAAATTTTTTGGCACAAATTATCAGAGTAACATCAAGTAAGCTACCATGACTGTGACCATTGCAATGTTTTGGGGGCATTGGTGTCAGTGACACATTTTTTGTTCGCCCTCAGATTGAAAAATTCTACTTACAGTTTCTATCTCGCACCTCAGGCGGAGAAATATAGATTTGGCATTGTCCGTGAGGCTTTTCATCTGTCTGTCTGTCACATTTTGATTGGAACATAACTAAATCTATTTCAGTTATAAACCAAAAACTACATATGTGGTTAAATCTCATTGAGTAGACTTGGAATGCATAGGAACTGAAACTCTTCACTTCATATTTTTTTAGTTATTCCCCTTTGGTATTTTTCCTATTTAATTACTGTTTGGACCATAACTCTAAAAGTATTTGAGGTATCAGAACTTAAAGGTGCATAAATGTCATCAAAGGGTCATGCAGTGTGTAGGAACTGTTAGTCTTCACTTGATAACTATTGAGTTATTGCCCATTGATATTTTTTATTACCGTAAACGCTCGAATATAAAACACACTTTTTTTCAAGAATTTTCAGTATCCACAAAGGGGTGCGCGAGGGTGAGCCATCAGACAATTTTTTTCCAGCTTGAAAACCCATAAAATACTGGCCAAAAGTCAATAATTTCTGTCCAAATGATCATGTTTTCTTTTTTGGTGCACTTTCTTTTTGGAGAGCGTTATTAAGGGGAGAAAACCAATATCATTAGTACTGAAAGTACGGTATTGTAAAAGCCGTTATTACGCCATTTTTTCTTTTTTTTTTTTTCTTTTCTTTTTTTTCTTTTTTTTCTCTCTAAACGTATAACTGCTAAAGATTCATTTTAGTACCCTCGGTCCCGGCCGAAGCATATCATATAAACAATGCTTACCGGTATTATACCCGTCAATATTCGCACTCACACAATTATCGACCAATTAATTTGATAAAGGAGTTGTCCGTATATTGTTAAACAAACATAATAATTAGTGTCGTTTGATGTCGCTATAATTATGAGATGTTAGTTAACACATCCAAAAGGTATTGAGAAGGTGTTGACACTTTGAGATAATGCCATGTTTATTCAATATTTCTGAAAGAAATAGTTTCTAGCTCTAATTGTCCCTAATGAAATAAATAGTTAAATGCAACCGTAGCGATATTCACGCGATGTAATTGTTACGCGCACCGACAATGGCCGCTTCCTAAACTAAAAACATGGACAAATGGTAACTTTATTTCCAGACGAAATTTGTGTGCGTATTATATTCCAAAGCTTTTTCCCCAGTTCTTGAGGCCAGACCAGGGGTGCGTTTTATACACGCTAGCGTACAATATTCGAGCGTTTACGGTACTTAATTTTGTTCGCAACACAACTCAAAAAGTATTTAAGATATCAACATGAAACTTCGTAGGTGCATATGTGTCATTGAGGAGAAGAGGGATATAGATTTGGCATTGTCTGTCACTGTTTGTTCGTCTGTCTGACCAATACACTTTTTATTTGGAAGATAACTCAAAAACTATTAAAATTATAAACCTCAAACTTTATATGTGGTTAGATCTCATTGAGTAAAAGTGCAGTACGTAGAAACTATAACTCTTCACTTCATAACTAAAAAGTTATTCCCCGTTGTTATTTTTAATACTTAATTTTTGTTTGGACCAGAACTCAGAAAGTATTTGAGGTATCAAAATTAAACTTCATAGGTGTCAGAAAAGGAGTCATGCATTGCATCACTTGTTTAGACCAAAAACTGCAGTTGTTCCGCTGCTTTTTGAGAATGTTTTGACATCATTTCAAATGACTTCATTTACTGTAAGAGCTATTTCTGCTTTGCATAGCTCAGTTTTTATTGGCATTGATTCATTATAGATAAAGATACCAAATTGATTTGTCACTAAAATTCCAAGGTCAAAGATCTACAATGTATGTAAACTTAAAAGTCCAATTCCAGTGATTTGTATTATATGGTGGGGGATATCAGTTCAACAAATTTGCTCGTTCGGCAGCTGTTTTGCTGTATGTTCTGGAGATCAAGCTTTGAACTGTTAACAGGTTTAAATGTAGGATTTCTCACCAGAGCTTTTAATAATAATTTTTATTGAATCTTCACTGAACTTTGGGGAATTCTAGAGACATGTCTTGGAGTTGGAGAGTTTAACAATGTACATGTACCAGATCACCCAAGACATGCTAGTTTTTAGCTCACCTGCTGCCCTGTGTCCGGTGTCCAGTGTCTGACATCCATTGTCAGCATTTTACTTCAGATGACATCTCCTCAAAAACTGCTAGTTCAAACTATGTCACTGGGATGAAAATGGGCTTTGCAACATGGGTTCAATGTAAAAACAGTAATATTGCTTTTGATATCTGCTCACCAGCAGACACAGATCCAAGGTACTCAGATGAATGATCCAGGCCATCAAGACCCTCTTGTTTAGAAACACTATCACCCTTTTACTGCTAAATTTAGTTATTAGGATTCCATTTTATCTCAACTCATCAGGAACAGTTTTTGTTTAGTCTTATTAAACCTTAGACATAGTTTTGTCTGTTTGGCATTAATTTGAGTTTATCTTTAAATTTCTTATTCTTGTTGTATTTTGTTTATAATTACATGTAGCAGAGTGATAATAGGTCTTGAAAACTGTAAAATGATTAATTTTGAACATGCATTTATTTTCTTATCTACCATTATCTATTGGAGTTTTTTTTTCTTTGAAAAGAGCTAATATTCTTTTTTTTCAGAATGCATGTTTAGTGTAAATGATTTTCTTTTTCAAAGTAATTGTGATTATACAGTTTTTTCATCATCCAAAGTTTCCATAGATTATTCCTGGAAATGCAAAAGGTAGCCTAGAAACAAATTTCATCTGGGATTATACATTCCAGAAGTCACAGGTGATATATTCAGGATTTAAACAGATCAATAATGCAAAGCACAAATGTTGCAGTAAGGAATGTCAATGCTTTTATACATTGTTTCATGAAAGAATAGTGTGGAAACAAGATTACGCAAGAAATTCAATATGTTACCATTGCTTTCCTTTACTTGTGATTGGAAATCAAGGGAACATTTGTCAAGCTGTCTACAGGCCTAGAAGATTTGTCATATGAAAACATGTTAGTGGACAAGAATTGAAATGTAAAACCAGTGCCTATGTTAAAAGTGCAGGTGAACTTGTATAATACCTTTGTGAAACAAGTATATATTTTAAATATCTGGAAATATTTGTTTGTGCGGTAAGGTTTTTCTGGTTTTGGTTTCAGTGTACAATATGTAGAAATAATAACTTCTATACTGAGCCTGCTGTTTGTGATGCAAAACTTAATTCTAAGTGCTGAATGTAAACCAGACATATGGCTCTGTGTAGTTAACATTTGAACATCTCATTCCTTCATAGATTCTACTTTTAAAGTCTACAAGATAAGCCACAGGCATATACATGTAGGTTTCATACTAGACCTACAAACTCTCCTAGACTGTAGGCTTAAATAGTCTTTTAAAAAAACCTGCTTCAGATAATTGATAATTTTATATTAAAAATATTAATCCAAAATAATTTAGTTTCGTTTTTAACTCGCCTGAGCACAAATCTTGCTTGTCTTACTAACTGGTAGATGACTGACTTCAGTACTGTTCAGTATTCTTCAGCCAGATGGTAGAAAACTATATAAATATAAACAGTTTTTAGGCATTTACATGTATCACTGAAACAATACTACAGTAACAATAAAAAAGTGGGGGAAAAAGAACAATTAAGGGGTTTATTGTTTTTATTAGGAAGTCCAGTATGTGTACATTGTACCTGGATGAGTGTATTAAAAACTGATTTCATTCTCTCCAATGTTGCCGTGAGCTGTACATAGATTTATGCAATACAAACACCAAAAAGCAAAACTAGGAAACAATACTACACTTCATGTATGTTATTGTTTGAAAAGGTTGTACTTTAATCAAAAAACAAAGAAATTGTGGGATTTCTTTCTCAAGAAATGTTAACAATTTATTGACTGTTCTTAGAAAATATTTACCAGTCATTATTTGCTTGCAGGCTCGTGAAGGAAGCTGAAGCAACTAGGTGAGATACAGAGATGACTGGCAAAATATCAGAAAAAAAATGAGTAAGAAGGGTTCAACTCCACCTCCTCGGCCGCCAGCCCCCAAAATGGGTGGAGGAGGTATAAGTTTCAGCTTCAAAGCCCTGGAAGAAGAAGAGGAAGAAGAGTTATCAGTCGTTACGGGAAAATTTGACAAGCAAATACTGGAGGAGAAAGAAAGAAGTATGCGTGTGTTGGATCGGGAAAGATCTTTGTCCAAGTCTCCTGAAACCAGACAGAGCCCTGTGCAACAAATGGAGAAGTCACCATCAATAAGAAGCCAGAACTCCTTTGAGAAACTTAAAGATTTAAAAGACAAAATGTATTCTGAAATCCAGAAGAAACGAGAAGAACTCTTTACTGATTCTAATGTTACTGCTGTAAAAGACAGAAAAACAGAAATGCAACCTGTACCTATCACTAAAGAGAAAACTGTCCCACTTAAAAACATGAAGGAAAAAGTACAAGAAGAAACAGAAAGCCTTGAAGACTCGGAAGAGTTTAAGAGTGTAACTGAGCAGGAATTTGATGACAGTAGTGCTTACTTTGAAATAAATTCTGATGACAAGGATGATGGGGATGCTATTGTAGATGAAAAGTTAGAAATAAATGAAGAGTATTTTAATTCAACTGGAGAGGACTTTTCTAATGCTCCTGGAGTTATTCCAATGGTTAGACAGAGAAAACACTTCCAAAAGCTGAGAAAGATCAAACCAGTTGTTCCTGTGGCACCAGTGTCAATGTCGAAACTAAGCCAGAAAATTCCAGAACCTGAAACCCTGCCAGAGAAATTAGAATCTTCTCAAAAACAAAATGAAAGGAAAACAGAGATAAAGAATTCTAAGGACACTGTCACTGTGATAAATATACATGGGGCAAAAATTCCAGTGAAGAAAATGGCTGCAGGTGTCATATTTCTCTTTCTTTACATGATTCTTCCTTTACCATCTTATTTTAGTGGGATGCTTATTGGAATGGTGCTAAGTTCTGCTGGTTGGATGCTTTATTTATGGATAAACCAACCTGCCAAATCAAGGGAACCTATTCCAGAGGATCCACCCCTCGACCAGTTACCTCCCCTTCCCATTCCAGAGATGAAAGAACCCAAAGGAGAGGATTGTTGTTACAAGGTAGATACAGTGTAAAGTATATTTGGATTAGTTTTGTAACACCATACTGTAGTAGGTTTAATTAGTGACACTTAGCTTAACAGTAGACATACCTTCTTATTTTACTGAAGACAAATATACTGTAGATTAAGAATAGATTAAACCTATTTACAACAATTGGGTTGAGAAACAACTTTTCACAAGTTAAATTATTACCTTTTGACTGGATTCTTGGTTCAAATCAGTACTCGCATTGACAATATAGAGATTTGGATCAGTAACTTCTATGGAGTTTATCATTGGTACCAGTTGTCTATTTGATCAATGTTAAGTCATTTATTCGTCCCCTTTCATATTATACTTTATGTTGAAATATCTTCATTCCAAGAAATGCCGTGATGAATTTTTATGCCCCCCTAAAGTGGGGAGCATATAGCGTTGCACTTGTCCGTCCGTCCATACGTCTGTCCGTCCGTCCGTACGTCCGTCCGTACATCCCGAAATCTTGTGAACGCAACTCCTCTTAAACTGGATGGCAGATTTTGCTTAAACTTCCAGGGATGAACAACCTTAATGTGTAGATGGTAGTAAAGGAAGGAATTTTTGCTGCGACCAAATTTAACAGAATTATGGCCCTTTGTTGATTTTTTCACTATATACCATATAGAAATTTTGTGAACGCAACTCCTCTTAAACCGGATGGCAGATTTTGCTTAAATTTCAGGAATGAACAACCTTAATGTGTAGATGATAGTAAGGGAAGGAATTTTTGCTGCGACCAAATTTAATGGAGTTATGGCCCTTTGTTGATTTTTTCACTATATACCATAAAGTGAAATAAATTTGTGAACGCAGCTCCTCATAAACAGGATGGCAGATTTTGCTTTAACTTTCAGGGATGAACAACCTTAATGTGTAGATGATAGTAAAGGAAGGGTAATGTTTTTTACAGGACCTGACACACCTGGGGTTTCTATACTAATCTGTAGTTAACTTTCATGTGTAACATTTTTTAAATTTTACCTGCTTACTTTAATATATCAGCAACATGTCATTACTTGTGTGTCTCTTTCTTCATCTTCGCTTATGTGATTCCTCATAGAACATAAATATTTACAACATTTTTATGTCGACTATTCAAAGAATAAGGAGGTCTATTGTACTTGCGATGTGGCTGTCGGGTTAAAGTTTTAGGGCAAGCTTCTCATTTTCACTATTTCTTCCCTTTCTACTGCAGATATTTGGTTCAAACTTGGCCCTAGACTGTGTCATTCCATCAAGGCCCATAACTCTGTTAAGCATTTTTATTAGTTATTCCCCTTTTAAGACTTTGTAAAATCTTTAATTTCAGGCTTTTATTATACCTTCAAGCACTAAGAATAGTCAAGCGTGCTGTCCATCCGACAGCCCTTGTTTCAGTATAAAATATCTAATTTTGAAATAAAAGGACAGCATTAATAATATACAAAACACCTCAATTCATTTGCAACTACAGAAAAAAATTGTTCCCCACCTAAATCTTACATACAGAATATACATGCTCTTGTTTATGAGCACTTATGCATAGTGGGGGCATCCGTGTCCTATGGACACAGTTCTAGTTTTCTATCTGTTCAAAGATAGGCATTGTCTACAGAATTTCAGTAATCAGAAATGTAACCACACTCCAGACTGTATTGCTACCATTTAGAAATCATTTGTGATAATGATGCTGTAAATGTGGATTCTATTACAAATTTTAAATGTCAACGAGTTGTATGCTGTAATAACTGTTGAACCATTAACTCATAAAAACAGTGCTTCATTAATACGTCTACATTGTACCAATTATGTGGAGCCAACAGTAGGGCTATTAAGTAGTGCAATATTCCAGTCTGGATTTGTACTTTTACTACTCATTATTACCTGTAACTTCATTATAAACTATAACACCACAGTAACTCTGAAGCTCTAATGTTTTAACATAATAAATAAACAAGTGCTTAACATTGTCAGATAAAGAAAAGTTAGTTTTAGACTTTCTAAGTTAATTTCTTTTTCAGGGTTGGATGAATGAAATGTTTGATTATAAAGTCGAAACTTACTCAATAAACAATACACATTCCATCTATGTTCACCTGGAGGGCACAACCCTGAGGTTACGTAGGCCAAAGGTCAACGTACCAAAGCGTGCCATGTGGGATGAGCCCCATCATTCCCCGCAGTTTATACATCAGAGACATTTTGATATCCAAGGCAGTAAAGTCCTCCTGCTTCCAAATGGTCTTGTAAAGAAAAGACTATGGAGCAAAAAGTACCCAATTTGTATAGCTCTAGCAAAGGATGGTAAAAAACAAAGTATGAAACCGGAAACCATTGCAAGTAGTAATGGGAACCAGCCAGCAGGAAAAATAAGTGCTAGTAGTAGCACAGATTCTGTTCTTGGATTTGAGGTGGTCACTGAACAGAAGTGTGATTCTTCAGTTCTGTATTTGTTTGCACGAACTTGTCGGGAGAAAGAACAGTGGTACAGAAGGATTTTAGCTGCTGCCAATGGAATACCACTGAAAAATCATATTCGAGAAATAAATAGGTTGTTAGAAAGTTCTTCGTCCATGAGTCATAAGCGTTCAAGCAGTACAGACAGTTTCAAACAAAAGCGTCAAAACTCATCCGATTCCATATCATCAGTCAGTACTACAGCATCTAATCTTGAAGACCCTAGTGAAGCTGATCTCAAGAACTTTGTGGTGTACATGTCAAGGTTAATTCCCAGAGGAAGGGACAGCGTTCCTTCTAGCCCAGTTCATTCGACAACTACCAAAGAAAAAGATGTCAAGTCTAGTGATAACAAGTCAAACATTTTGGCTAGTCCTGGATCAAAGGGGATTGTATGCGAGGCTGCATTACTTCCCCTTAATGCCCTGATTGGAAGGTGCTTTTGTGATTTCCTAGGAGACCAGTACTGGGCAGGAAAAGTTAAGGAAAAACTGCAGAAGAAACTCTCAAAGATTCACGTGAGTATTTGTAAACTTGTGTATAGATTTTTCATAATCATAAATGAGAGAATATTTTAAATTAATGTCTGTGATTGTTACATAAAATGTCACTTCTGCATCTTAAAATGAAAGTTTTATCTTAACAATGTAAGGAAGATGAAAACAAAACATGTGTTTTTCATTCTTCTTTCAGGATGTAAAAAAAACAATATTGCCATTGTAGTACAAACTCAGAACATAAAGATGGAAGTTTTGTGCTTTTTAGATAGTTGAATATGCAGAAAGTAATATAGTTTGAGGCATCCCTTCATTTTTTTCCTTAATTTACAATACTTGCACATTGAATCTTACTGTAATGCCAGATCAGGAATATTACAAGCAGTTTGAATGGTAAAGTAGGAACTCAGACCTGCAGTCCCTGTATTCCAAGGCTTTTTGTGTGCTTCTTAATGAGGTCAGATCCTTTTTCATGTTTTACAGTCACAGAATTAATATACATGTAATAGAAGACATGCATAACAAAGGTAGAGTGGAGTAGTTTCTGAGTTTGTTAATTCCGAGGTATGAGTGAACTTTTTCACAAAGATGAAAGAAAATAATGTGTTATTGTATAAGATTGCTCTTGCCAGCATCATCTACAACCTAAAATGTCTGTCATTGGAAAATATTGACCAAAATAATGCATGCATTTTAATTAATGATGTTAAAACATGTGTCATCCACAGCAATTTGACTGAACTTTTTTTTCCCTTCAACTGTCTTTATTCTTACTTTTAAGACTGAATGTTTTTCTGACCATGCTTTAAAAATGCTTTTTCATGATAACGCTACTTTACCAAACCCAAGGTTGGCAAAGTATTGACTAAGGTTTTCCCAGGCTGGGCAATACTCCCTAAAGGTGGCATAACTGGATAATATGATTTGAAAAAAAAATGTGCTCTGTGGAAGCTGAACTTGCAGGCATGCCCAACAGTTTTCGAGAGATTAGACAGAGCAATGGATGAACCACATCTGCTCGCTCAGCACTCATCCACCAGACACATGGTTGAATATTCTTAATGGTTTCTTCACTTGTTGGTGACTTTGGGAGATTTATGTTGTTACACATGAAATTCGATAAATATATAATAATAAAGGATAATTACAGGTAATCCCGGTACAGTCAGTAGTTCAGGTGCATTTAAGTCTAAAGTTACAAGCAATTCAGGTAGCCAGGGCTTTTGAAGGAGTACGCAGAATCCTAGGGGGGTCCGGGGGCATGCTCCCCCAGAATTTTTTTTCTGTAGATCGTCTCAGGAGCGTTTTTGGCGGGTTTTTTGGCATAAAATAAATCTAATTTTTTCACCAATTTTACTCGATTTTCTGGACCAATGTGTACGCAGCTGCGTATTCTGCGTACTGGTAGCTACGCGCCTGCAATTATCACTTGTTAACAGCCTTAGGCAGGTGACTTAAGAAAAACATCTCATCATACAATACATATATTTAAAACAAACAGATACATGTTTTTTTATGAGTCGACTGTGATATTTATTGAGAAGTTTTATTACCCAGTAATGCCAAGTATTACCCTGTAAAACCCGGGTCTCCCCAGTATTACCCATTGGGCAGGGCAGTATTCATAAAACCCAGGTTTTTGCCAACCTTGATTAAACCAGATACAGCAGAAGTGTGTTCTTGAGGAAGTGTTTCCTAATGACATTATTGATTGGTTCTGCATTTTATCTAAACTGCTTCTTATATAAATCTGATCAGTGGCCTTGAGCTGTCATCATATAAATGACATTCTTTGCTATCAGTTCAAATACACATGCCTTATGTCAGATCAGACAGGGTTTAGCTAATGGAATTTCTCAGACAATGCTGATGCACATCTGTTTTAAATGTCTAATGAAACATTAATAGAATAACTTTACAAGTCATTATTTCTCAGTAAAATAATCTATAATAGCTATCAGTTTAATTTTTAGCTCACCTTAGCACAAAGTGCTCAAGGGTGAGCTATTGGGATCATTGATTGTCTTTGATGATCATTGATCATCCTTCGGCGTGCATCGTGCGTCATCAACAATTTGCCTTGAAAGACTTCTTCTCCGAAACCACTGAGCCAACTTTGACGAAACATGTCTTGGATATTCCTTGCATGAAGCTCTACCAAAGTTGTTAAAGAATTGAATTCCATCTAGAACTCCGGTTGCTAATAATTTGCAACAGAAAGGAAAAACTTTGAAAATCTTCTTGTTTGAAACCACAAGGCCCTGAGCCTTAAGATTTGGTATGTAGCACTGACTATTGGACCTCTACCAAGTTTGTTCAAATTATACCTCTGGGGTCAAATTTGGCCCTGCCCTTGGGGGTCAATTGATTTTACATAGGCTTATATATGGAAAACTTTGAAAATCTTCTTGTCTGAAACCACAAGGCCCTGAGCCTTAAGATTTGGTACTTATTATTGCCTAGTGGACCTCTACCAAGTTTGTTCAAATTATACCCCTAGAGTCAAATTTGGCCCTGCCATGTGGGTCAATTGATTTTACATAGGCTTATATAGGGAAAACTTTGAAATCTTCTTGTCTGAAACTGCAAGACACTGAGCCTTAAGATTTGGTATGTAGCATTGTCTAGATGACCTCTACCAAGTTTGTTCAAATTATGCCCCTTGGCTCAGATTTGGCCCTGCCCTGGGGGTCAATTGATTTTACATAGGCATATATAGACAAAACTTTAAAAAAACTTCTTGTCTGAAACCACAATGCCTAAAACTTAGATATTTTCAATGGAGCATCAGCTAGATGTCATCTACTTAGTGAGTTCAAATTATACCCCTTGAATGAAAATTGGCTCTTCCCTGGGGGTCACTTGAATTCATATAGATTTATATAGGGAGAATCTTAAAAAGCTTCTGATGTTTGCTCAACAGCAGACCCAAAGGCAAAGTATTCAGGTGAGCAATCTAAGCCACCATGGCTCTCTTGTTTGTGCGTGCACATCCTTAATGCTTAGTTAACTGCTATTCTAGCATAGCAAGCATACATATTTTTACTTAGTGTTATGAAGGTCAAGGTCATATAAATACCCAGTGCTGCTTCTTTCAGTGTCCTCATTGAGAAAGCAACTTGTGGTCTCTTAACACCTGCCTAAGTGAACTGGCAAAATTGTACTGTATGTTAAAATGATTTCCTTGGTTTACAATACCCTGGCTCAGAGTGAAAGAAAAAGTGGTGTTTACCTTCTGCCTGGTAAAAAATTATAAAAAATATTAATGACTGAATAGAATATTGAACAGCTTCTGAACTTCTGGTTTTAGCATGTCAGAATTACCTTTATTTTGTGTTGTTAGTGATGTCCTCTTGATTATTAAAGGACATAAAACTACATTAACCTTTTTTTGCCTTACAATCAAAATTCAGTTTTTATTATTTTCATAACATTTATCCTTTTGAAGTTAAAAATGACTCCTAACCTAAAACAAAACAGAAGAACAAGGAACAAAAACAATATTTCTGTGTTTCAGATACCATATTTTCCATATTTTGTTGCATCAGATATGTATTTGTATCAGTTATGTTGTTATCAAATTAGTTACTTCACGGCAGAATCTGATATGACTTTAACATACTGTGAATTACTAAGTTACAGATATCCATTTCAGTGAAGATCAGTCTGTTTCATACTGTAAAGGTGTCAGTAGATAAGTTTCGTATTCCATGTGGAAATGAAAAAAATTCATGTTTCAGGTTCCATTGCTTTTTGAAGATCAGAGATTTCACATTCCTCTTCCCTGATCTGTTTCAGATTTCATACCTCCCTAAAATCTGTTTGCTTTTGTATTTCAGTGCAGATCCATTTGTTTCAGATTCCTTGTCTCACAGAAATTTTTGTTTTGTTTCATATAACATGTATAATAAAAAAAAATCTGTGAAAACTGGGTTATAGATATTAGAGGATAACACAGTGCATTTCAGATTCAGGTTAATTAATATGTGTTTTTAGATTCCATGCATCATAAAAAGGTGTGTGTTTCAGATTCTATGCATCATAAAAATATGTATATTACAGATTCCTTGTATGATTGTGAAAAGATTGTATGTTTCAGATTCTGTGCATCATAAAAAGGTGTGTGTTCCAGATTCTATGCATCATAAAAAGGTGTGCATTTCAGATTCTATGCATCATAAAAAGGTGTGTTTTTCAGATTCTGTGCATCAAAAGAATCTGTACAATGTATGTTACAGATTCCATGTATAATTGTGAAAAGATTGTATGTTTCAGATTCCATATTTCATTGAGGAGCTACAGATCAAGGAGATCTCACTTGGATCTGAGGTGCCTGCGATACGCCGTGCTAATAGACCATACATGGATGAGAATGGTTTTTGGATTGATGTTGATGTCACTTACAGCGGGAAATTCAAAATGACCATTGAGACCAAAGTGAATCTGCTGAAACTCAAAGCCACATCTGTATTAAAGTCACACTCAAACAAACACAAGCCAGATAGGTAATACTGATCTCAAGACATGAAGTAATTGTTGAATGAGTCAAAATGTGCTTGTAGCATACATTTCATTGGTTTCACAATCATGAAATCGGGAATGCCAAAGGTGTACATTTTTTCAAGTTACATTGTGATTTTCATTTTCTGTCATTTATAAATTGCCTTTAAACAATAATAAATGCATTTTTCCTGTGTTCATTATTTCAAGTATTTATTTCCTTGGAGAACTGTATTGTTAGATTAAGGAGTTCCATTCTTGTAAAAAGAAAAGTATTAAGTTTCATACATGTTTTAATGTATTTTTAGAACATATTTCTTTGTTCAGCGAGTATCTTGATTTTTTTTTGTTTCAAAGGTCAGCTATAACTGACAGTGAAGAAGAGGACAGTGCTGAGTCATCTACAGATGAAGAGGAAGAGACCACTAACCTAGAGGATGATGGGTAGGTAGAGTCCATTTTTTAAAAAAAAATAGGGGGTAACAATAAAACTTGTATTGGCACAGCAGTTATAGAAGCTGCATAATTTGTTTTTAAAACAGCCTGATAAAGGAGCTTTGGATTGGAGAATTTGATGTCATAAATTTTACATTTTCGTAGCCTTAATTGTACTCTGTGTGAAACATACATACTGTCCTCTTATACTTGGTATTGGTCTTTTTTTAGTAACTTGTTCAGAAAAAACAGGAGAACAAAGACATTAGTGGACAAACTGTATTTAATCCATGCATTTCAGCTCAGATGTAAGGTAAATTCCTCTGTTCATTATACTATATAACCAGTAGTTACAGAGAAACAGCTGCATTGCTATGTTTTCTACATCTTCTGCATCTGAAATTGTACATTAAACAGATCAGGTCAGTCTGGTGGAGCTGGTAAAAAGATTTTGAAGTATATCAACAAGATAGCTGCCTCCAATTATTTCCAGCGTGCTGCCGAGAATAAGTACATTAAGAAGGCAATGACTGAGGTCTCAAATACACCTCTGATTCTAACTGTAGAGATGCAGAAGCTGAGTGGGACCCTGGCTATCAATATACCTCCTCCACCGACAGATAGACTCTGGTATGTTATACATTATTTAAAATCATATCACAATTTAAATTCCTTTTTATAAAATATAAACAGTCATATGGAACCTATACATGTAACTTGTGCTATGAGTAGTTAGTCATTTGTTAAGAGGGTATTGACAGGTATAAGGCAAACTGTTTTTTTTTCAAGGGATCAGGTATTAATTTGAATGAACTTTTCCAGTTTTATTTATAATACTATTGATAGGCACAAATTATTTTTAGAAAAAACATAGCTTTTTGCTAAGACCCCCTCAGGTACTGTTAGATAAATTGACTTAAATCATTGGTACTGACAATACTATTGATCCTTGTAGGTATGGATTTAGAGGGAACCCTCATTTGTGGCTGGTAGCTAAGCCAAAAGTAGGGGACAGGGATATAACAATGAGTCACATTACTGAATGGATAGAGAAAAAACTGGCACTGGAGTTCCAGGTTTGTTTAACTGAATTGCTGAAGAAAAAAATAATGAAGAGCTCTTTTTCTTTCTGTTGTAACAAACTGCAGTAAGATATTTGGAAATTAATATACTTTCAAAGTCTATTCTTTCATTCCTTCTGTATATTGGTTACAAATCAAAATCAGAAATATTTTATAATTTATTTACCTTCACTTAAGCAATACATTTCACTTTCCTTATATTTGACAAAGAGGGTCATTGTCAGAGCTGCCTTATTACACTGACAACTTTAATACTAGTATAATATATATGTTCAATTGTTTGCTCAGTGGTTTAGGGGTTTAGAACGATTCATGATTTCTTGCCGTAACGACCTGCTCGGTGATAGAGAATGATTTGTGACTTCTTGTTACATCTCACCGAAGAAAAGTCTTGGACTTTGGACGTTAAAACTCATGTTTATGAACTGATTATGCCAAACAAAACCTTACTTGTAGATAAATTCTATAAGCTTTGACCTTAAAAGATAGAAATAGGGCTTCAGAGATGCAAAAAGCATTGGAAATCTGAAATTAGATTTACAACCAAAACGTTTAAAGGTCATGTGACACGACTATGGCAACTTTGTTTATTCAAAATAATCATAATGTACTGATTAAAATGGTTTAACTGCAAAATTACGAAAATATTGCTTTTGATAAGAAAAAACGTGTTTTTGATGATCGGCTGTTTCCGTTTCGACATCGGTAGTTTCCGCCGCAATTTTTGGCTGTGACGTAGATTTATCCCTACTGTACCAGGCAGTAGTGCAGAATTACGCTGCTCATAACACATCCGTTTTTAAATGAAAAAATAACACTAAACCACATGTGCAAGAAACACGATAAAGGCACACATATTAAAATAACATGCTATAAATTGTAAATTAAAGAAAATAATGTGATTACTTCTCGATTTTTATAAGTAAATTCAAACTTTGTGCCGAGAGATTAATAAATATTCCAATTTCCCACATGTTGTGGTTCTACATAAAACTATCTCCTCCACGTTTTTACATGCTGCGTAACACTTCCTCACTAGATGTTTACGTCATAAACAATTCTTTTTCATTTAAGTGTAGTAAAATTGAAGTGAATTTAGATGATCTAATGTGTTAACAATTGTTTCGCTGGAATGGAAATTCACACTACAGTGTATTTTCACGTTGGGATATTGTTTGAAAAAGAATAATATGGCATGTCAATCAAGTAGAAATTTGTGTTTGCTTATAGATTAATATCCAATGAAATGTCAAAGATCTATAAATCACGCCTTATACTGTGGAATTTATGCAAATTAACCTGCCCAAATGAGACCCTTGTATATTCTGCATAGCTGTCAAAACAAAGCAATTAACTTTTTTATGACCCAATCAATGATAAAGTTGAGACAAATAGCAAAATTTTATGGCAAGTGATCTAACAAATTGAATATATTAGATAATTAAATGTAATGGATCTATTTATGATGAAAATAAAAATCATTCGACTTCTAAATGTGAACAAAATATTAAAAAAACAAAAGAAAATGTGTTTGTGTTATGATTTTAAGTTTTTAGGGCTTCTTCATATTATTTGTTCGTTGATCATTATTGTTTCGTTTTAAAATAAAATGTAGAATGAATAAGCCAAAAAAAAACAAAAACAAAAAAAGATATGCATTTTACATTGAAAAAAAATCATAGATCTAGTCAAAGATTACTTACACGTACCTCAGGCTAAATATATCACAGACAAGTAAGCAACACATCACTGTAAGGAGAATGTTTTTATGGAAAAAAATCTCTCGATTGGAGTTAGGTAATCAAGTCTTCAAACAAACTGTATCGGATAAAAATAAGCGTATTCAAAATCTTTTTGGATCAGTTACTTGAAATATATCTCTTAGTCTAGATATTTTCACTGATGTATCTTTTAATTCTATAACCCTGATTAAACTAACCTCTATATAATATTGCTGCTTCGTAATTCCATCAAAATTTCAAATTATTTATTTAAAAAATCATCAATGTATATTCATAATGTAAGCTTAACTTGTTCAATTTTGTTTTTTTACTATATTTAGTCTACATTTTCACTTTCCATCATAATTTTAAAGATTTTTTAAACAATCCAGGCAGCTGTGTAAAGTGGCAAGAGATAAATGTGCGTCACTTCCGGTTTCGCTCGTGACAGGTGCGCGCGACCAAGTGCGTAAAAAGTGGATTTTAATTTGCTATTAAAACATCTTTAAGATGAATATTACATCTGGAAATTTGTAAAACAGTCATAGTTAGATATATATTTTTCGCTCATATGAAAATTTCGAGGTCAAAAATTCGTGTCACATGACCTTTAACAGCCGACATTCAGTAACCTATTCCTTGCATGTTGTGTTTTCCAGCATGTTTTAGTGATGCCCAATATGGATGATCTTGTTATTCCTATCATGATGCCAGGAGAGGAAGTGGACGCAGCTACTGGAGATGATCCGTATTCCGAGTTTCCAACTAACTCATAAATGTCTAGCACTGGAAATATGTTTTTTTGTTGTTTTTCCCTCTCTGTTGAACACTGAATTGTAAGAAATATAATTTTCTATGTTATGAAAGCCATTGGCTGATCAAGAGTGAATTAGGATATGTTTTTGTCCCCTATATCATGTTTTGTTTTTTTCTTTTTTGGTTTTATTTACTTTTATTCAAGGCAGTACAGAGAAAAGATTCCATTTTTGAGGTAAAAATATATGACTGTCTGTGTATCAAATAGATGGAAAAAGAAATATATTTCTAATGATAAGTTATATTTGTTGTTAATTTAAGTTAGGTTACTGATTTGTTATAAAGTTAGGTTTACCGTGATTGGTGCAGTTTTCAGTAACATTATTTGCAGTTTGTAGCTAAAAGCACTTTAAGTGGAACAGACTTACTGAATTTGCTATTATTTATAGGTTACATGTATGAACACTTCAATGGAAGTGGAGAGAAAAGTTTGCCATGGTTGAAGCTCAAAGAGTTTTTACTTCTCAATCTACATAGTTATTTCCCTTTGTGAAATTCTAATAAAAATTGTCCAAAACTAAAACAAAAAGGTTTTGAGGAGAGGAATGGATGACTATGTCACACATGGCTCCTGTGCAGCTTCTACTTAGCTGACCTTAAGGATTCCATAGATTTCACAGGTCTTACAAATGTTCAGGAAATTAAGTTAAAGGGGAAGGAAATAAGGAATGAATAAAGGTTATAAGTCTACTAATATTGCCTGGTGCTATTCCCTTAAAAGGCCTTATTTCCTGCTGGAAAACATCCTAGCTATTTTGAATTGTAGCTCACAGTTTATTGCCACAAACATTTACCCCGGTAAATGAACATAAGAAATTTATAAGACTGAGTTAACATTCTTGTGTCTCGGTTTCATGCATTGAAAAGTAACCATGAAATACCAGGACATTTTCAAAAATAACTTTTTCAGACTTTACTTCCTGCAGTTTTATTTTACAAGATTTAATTTTAATTTGCTATGTTGGACTGGGTTTTGTTTGTTTGAAAATATGTAATATTAATTAAATGTTCTTTTTCAATAATCAGCTGCATGTTGACTTATAATGTCAGTATGTGCTCCAAATGTTTTGTCATATATAATATTATATATATAGCTATTTCATTAAATGTTATGCATTTTTGATGAAATTTATGCATTTCAGTTAATTTGACATATATTTTATATTTAGTTTAGTATCTATTGTTGAATATGATTTTTAAGTAGGGAACCTGTTTCAGACAGGCAGTATGTACAGCAAGTAGTCACAGGGTGTGGACATGTTTTTGTTAAGAAGTTTTCTAAGAAGTTTTTTCAGGATTTAACATGCTAATGGAATCAACAAACATTGCCAATTTCCATGCTTTTCCATTTTTTTATTTACATAAATGTCGGCATCAGTCACATTAATTTAAAATAGGAAGTTGTGTCTTTTTTAATAAAAAAGATGTGTTTTGATGTAAAATGTCAGTGACAATATATTGTTACATATTTTGTCTTATATGTACATTTATCTGTAAGATGTTGTTAAAAGCATACATAATAAGTCTGCCATATAACTGTTAATAAATATATATTATAATTTCTATGCTTCCCAAAGGGTGAGCAGATAAACACTGCTTTATTTGTCTGTCCCTTGTCCATCTGTACTTCTGTCGTGCTTTCTTGTCTCGACCATTACTCCAAGACCCTTCCAGATACAGACTTGCCATTCAAGATACAAACTTGCCCTTGAAAATTCATAAATTGATAAATCTTAAAATGAAGCAGTGCAGTGCAAGGACTGTAACACTGCATTGTTTATTTTAGTAGTTACTGTCTTTATTTTCATTTTAAATTTTCACCCTGATGTTAAGTAGTAATGCAGTGCACAAGAACCATAACTCTTCATCATTTAATTATGCCCCCTCTTCAAAGAAGTGGGGGTATATTGCTTTGCATTTGTCTGTCTGTCGGTCGGTCTGTCGGTCCGTAGACCAAACGGTTTCCGACCAATAACTAAAGAACGCTTAGGTCTAGGAACTTCAAACTTGGTAGGATGATTGTCCATCACCAGTAGATGACCCCTATTGATTTTAGGGTCATTAGGTCAAAGGTCAAGGTCACATTGACCTTGTAGGTAGAAACGGTTTCCGACCAATAACTAAAGAACGCTCAGGCCTAGGAACTTCAAACTTGGTAGGATGATTGTCCATCACCAGTAGATGACCCCTATTGATTTTGGGGTCAAAGGTCAAGGTCACAGGGACCTTCATCCTAAAAATGGTTTCCGATCAATAACTAGAGAACGCTTTGACCTAGGGTCACCAAACTTGGTATGCTGGTTGATCATCACCAGTAGATGACCCCTATTGACTTTGAGGTCATTAGGTCAAAGGTCAAGATCACAGAGACTTTCATCCTTAAAACGGTTTCCGATCAATAACTAGAGAACGCTTTGACCTAGGTTCACCAAACTTGGTATGCTGGTTGGTCATCACCAGTAGATGACCCCTATTGATTTTGGGGTCAAGGGGTCAAAGGTCAAGGTCACAGGGACCTTCATCCTAAAAATGGTTTCCGATCAATAACTAGAGAACGCTTTGACCTAGGGTCACCAAACTTGGTATGCTGGTTGATCATCACCAGTAGATGACCCCTATTGACTTTGAGGTCATTAGGTCAAAGGTCAAGATCACAGAGACTTTCATCCTTAAAACGGTTTCTGATCAATAACTAGAGAACGCTATGACCTAGGTTCACCAAACTTGGTATGCTGGTTGGTCATCACCAGTAGATGACCCCTATTGATTTTGAGGTCATTAGGTCAGAGGTCAAGATCACAGGGACCTTGATCCTAAAAACGGTTTCTGATCAATAAATAGAGAACGCTTTGGCCCAACCACAAGCAATTAAGCGCTGCCAGGGGGCATTTATGTTTTACAAACATTTCTTGTTATTTTTTAGTTTTTTCATTTTGTTCATTTCTATATTTCACTATGGTCCTACCTTGAATACCATAAGAGGTGACTAATTTGCAACTTCAGGTATGTACAGATCCTTTTAGGAGATATGCAGTAGATAGTTACTACAACTTTTCTTTTGTTATTTTAGGGAATTGCCCTGTGTTAATTTTCTTACTTAAAATGAATAGTTATGACATTTTATACTTGGAATGTTAATTTTGAATCAGTCATAATACATTGCAAAACACTCCATCCCCTAACTTATAATTCTCCTTAACTTTAGATTTTCATATTGCATTTCTACTTTCTACAACTTGTAAATTGCTGTCAGCTGTGTCTGTTACTAAAATTAGACTTGATATGATGTCTGTATGAAGACTGGTTCTTATTATTTGCTGATGTGAACTGTTGTCTGCTGAATATGAAGACATATGTGCTTATACACACAAATAAGTTTGAAGTATTGATTTGTCTCTATACAAAGTTCTAGTCAGATTTAGCTACAAAGCATTAAAGACAATCTTTAAGTTAATCAAGTAATTAGAACAAACTGTTGCTTGTCATGCAAATGTTGAAAGTTGTTTTCTTCTGAAACTTTTATGATCTGTTTGTTTAAGAGTGCAATGTTGATAGGATGCTTGATATTGTGATGTTTACTTCGTTTCAAAAGGTCACACCCTGAATTTATATTCTGCATATACATGTTATTGAGTCATCCTCTATTAATGAAAAAATAATTGATTATGTAAGGAAGAACATGTTTTCAAATATGTCTCCTTAGAACATAATAAGACACTAAGAAAGTGTTTATCACTATCCACTCAATAAATTGTACAACAACAACACTCTACATGAAGACTATTAATGCAATAGTTTTACCTTTTGTACTGTGGTGCCTTTGCAAAGGGTAATGATTCATTCAACATGATTCTTATTGAAATATTTTTTTTCTGGAAATAATATGTCCAAATTTTAGGCATTTGCCACTGTAAGGAACATTTTAGTTTATATACTGAATATTGTTATTGTTATTATTTTATTATTTTGACAATTGTGATAAGAAAAATCCTGGATTTGTTGAGATTTTGATTTATGTTATCTGTATTATATTATGATTATTTTCATGTTAACACAAAGTTTGAAAATATTTGAAATTTCTTCTATTTTTCCAATGTGTTTATAATACCTTCTCCTTGTGACCAGTTTTGCCATTCAAATTTGCTTAACAGGAAACGTTCTTCACTGTTACATACAAAAAAGGTTTGTCTTTAATTCACCTCTGTTTTGAAGATGTTATTAAGTAATTGCATCAAGCCATATTTCTATGTCACTTAACCCTTAACTTGCTGAAACCAAAAGTGATTAGCCTTTGCCACCAGTATAGAGCCAGGCCAGCCTGCACATCCGTGCAGTCTGACCAGGCTCTCTACTGTTGGTAGCTCAATTTTTTGTATTTTGATACTGAAATCCCTTAAACTTTGAATGGACTGTTCCAAAGTCAAAGCTGGGCAAATCCATCACAAAAATTCAGCAGGTTAAGGGTTAACTGTTGAATGGGCAAAACTGCATTTCTGAAACATCCTGTAGAGCAATAAAATGGCACTGGCTTACCAGAAAATACTCAAAATTATTAAAGAAATAAGTGAAGTTTTAAACTAATTGTAGAACTGATGCTGAAAACCTGGAGAAAAAGTTAGAGCAAGATTAATATAGCTTCAGTAATATTTGAATCAGTTTTTTTATCATTAATGATCAGTTATTTCACTGATCATCCTTCAAATCAGTCATTATTTGATATATTTTTGTCAGAAGAATTTGGCTGAGTATTTTGCTTTATGTCATTTTCTGTGATTCAGTACAAAGAATGTTGTGAGCTTCAGCCTCTTAACCCTGACTTAGCTAAATACCTAAATGGACTTGTCCATCTTACAGTGTGAACAGATTCATTAATTGTTTATGGGGGTGCTTTTTGAAAATTTGCTGACAGAATGGTGACTATTACAGACCATGATCAGATGTGAAGGTTGATTCGGTCTGCACTGGTCACAAAGGCAAAGTCAACTGCCTCCAGAAGAGTAAAGGTTAAAAAAGTTCAATGTTGACAGCATTGTCTAAGAGTACATTTATGTGCATAATATAAAACAGATGTTGTTTAACTTTTTTTATTACAAGTATATTCATATATGAGTTACATTGTTTAAAAGATATACACTGTAGCTCATTATAATTCATAACCAGACTATCTTACTTATTTCATATGTATTCAGAGGTTTTTTTTTCATCATTTCATACTTAAAATCCAAAATAGATGTCTCTTACAATTTGTTCAAATGTTGTATTTTTGTTTTTGTTTCTTACCAGTATGAATCAGTGGAGATAAATGTTATTGTAATTTTCAGGTGCAGTGTATTGATACAGGCATAACTTGGTGCAGATCTATAGTACTAACAGATTCTGTGTATGCTCTTTGCTTAAAAGAAAAATTCCAGGTATTTTAGGAGGCCAGAGAGCCTGAAAACAACTGTGAAATATCACATGCAGTAATGATTGGAAGTGCTTTTAAAATCATGTATAATTTATAGCTTTACAAATGGATTAAATCTAGTTTTTGAGAAAAAAAAAATGTTGCCTTTTAATACAAGATCTTTATTTGCTTTGAATGGCAATCGTTTTTGCTGTTGCAAACAGTATAGACCAGCAGTCTTCATGTTTAAGTGTGATCAAAGATAATTGACAAAAATTATTAGAAGTTGGAACTGGTCTCTATTTCCAGGATTTCAAGAATTCTTTTTTTTTTTTTTCAAAGGAATGCTACCTCTGGGAAAGTTTTGCAGTGAATATTGTTAAGATATTATGTATACATGTAGGCAGAGTTAAAATAACTTGTTGATTTGTTTTTCTTTGTTATTATGCCCCCCGAAGAGAGGTATATAGTTTTTGAACTGTCTGTCAGTCCATCCATCATTCCGTCTGAAAATTTTAACGTTGGATAGAATTTTTTTATTAGTAAGTGGATTTATTTCATAATTGGACACAACACCCCTTTTGACAAGACCTTCCCACTGATCTATATTTATGTGACCTTGACCCTTGAATGACCTTCACCTTGAAGATCCAGTTGTCCAAAAAATTTAAAAAAGGCCTAAGCACCACTTTGGGGGCATTGTCAGCTTACAATGACAGTTCTAGTTTTTAGTTAAATGATTGGTTTATTATAATAATGTTGTTCTGTTTTGGACTTTTTTTGAATGTTTGATGCAATTTGTTTTCAAAAGAGGAAGTTATATGAATCGATATACCATGTTTATTTTACTCTTTTAGTTTCATTGGGATAGAAAAACTACTTTGTTCATTGCTTTTAAGCAATATACAGGCACTAACTGTTTTTTTTGCCTGTGTTGTTTGAAATCTGCCTTGGTAAGGGTACATTTTAAAAGCTTCCAGTTTTGTGAAAATTTCAAATAAAAAAATGACAAAAAGATGTTGTTATTTTGTATCATTGGGTTATACTTTCACAATAATTCACAATAATTTTGATAATGAAAATAAAAGTGAACCTCATTGGCAACTCTGTAACAGGAATTGATTGGTCACACATAAGATGCTCGAAGTGAAAAGACATCCTTGTCTTCAGGTGTGTAGGAAATTACTATATGTATTTATCTCATGACAAATGTTGCTTGTAATACAACATACGGTAACTGTTACATATTTTGCTATAGTAGCACATATAATATGTGTGTAATATAAGGGCTATCAAAACATTACGCATTTACTTCTTGCTTCAAATTAATTTTTTAGCTCTATTAGGATCGATAAATGTCCGTCGTCTGTCCACACGGTTTGTTAACACTCTAGTGGTCACATTTTTGCCTCAATTGTCATGAAACTCAGTCAGGATGTCTGTCCCAGTAATTACTCGGACGAGTTCAAATATCGGTCATCTGGGATGAAAAACTAGGTCACATGGCCCAAAAATAGAAAAATCTTGTCAACAATCTAGAGGCTACATTTTCAGTCCAGATATCCTTGATTTTTTCAGAGGTTTTTCCAAGATTTCTAGCTCAAATTCAAATATGGGTCTTCTTGGGTCAAAAACTAGGTCACAGAGCCCAAATATGGAAAAACCTTGTTAACATTCTAGAGGTTTTTTTTCAGTCCAAATATCCTGGAAGTTTGTCAGAAAGGTTGTTTTGATGATTTCCAGCTCAAGTTTGAATATGGGTCATCTGGGGTCAAAAACTAGGTCACAGTGCCAACAAACAAATTTTAATATTATTATTTGACCTTTGACCTCTTGTGACCTTGACCTTTATTTTGCGCCAGACAACTCAACTCAACATGGAGAACATTTGTGCTAGGTAATATTGAAATCAATCTATGTATATAGAAGTTATACTTGCAAATGAATGTTTTATTTTGTTATTTGACCTTTGACCCCTAAGTGTGACCTTGACCTTTGTCACAGACACCTGAATTTTTCGCGCGACACTCCACCTCACTATGGAGAATATTTGTCCCAAGTAATATTAAAATCCCTTTATGCATGTAGAAGTTGCTCCGGACAAGGGTTTTGCACTGACCCCCAAGTGTGACCTTGACCTTTGAGCGGCAGACCTGGGTTTTGTGTGCGACACATCACCCCATCATGGTGAACATTTGTACCAAATCATTTTGTAATCCTTCAAAGAATGAGCAAGATATAGACTGGACAAATCTGGACAGATGCACGGACGCACATACACAGAACTATATGCCAAAAGTGGCGACTAGTCAAGCTCAATGCCAGCGGGCTCGACAAAAATCATTGTAAATCTGCACTGAAAAAGTCAGAGTTCTATGGCTGATAACTCTGAAATGCCTTGGGAGGATGCAATCAATGTGAAAAATATGTCTCACTTTTTTATTAATAATATGTGCCAAGTTTTAATGTAGTGACTGAAAACTTGAAGAACAGTTTGCAACATAACTTCGTAAAAAAAGCAAATCTGCACTGAAAAAAGTTGGACTTAAATAGAGATCACTTTTTTCTTGGGCTTCTTGGAATAATGGTATAAACACTCCCTTTTGAAGTGGCCAGTTTACAAGCAACTTCAAGCACCATACATGGTTGATCCATGGTTTCCTCACAGCAGCCTGTTGTGTAACTGCTTATTACATGTATCAAGGGATGCAACACTATATATCATGAGCTGTATATGATCTAAGGGTTATTGTTCCATTACTATATATCATGAATGTTCTGTTGTAAACAGTTAGTTTGAGTTGTGTCAATGCTCTTGTATGATGTACAATAAAGCATTAAACCATTCTACAATGTTAACATATATTGATAACATAATACAGCCAAGTAGTTATAAGTTGCAGAAAAACTGAACTATCCCACATTAACTGTTCTAAAATAGTTATCAGAATTTCTACTCCACATACAAACTAACACACAAAAACATAGAAATGCCACAAAAAAAAAGAAAAAAAAGAAATTTCTTCTGGGCAAGAAATTGGTTGTTCAATGCAAATCAAAGGAAAACATTTAATATTACCTCAGTCCTAGTGAAACTTGACCAAACAATTTGTCTCCATTAAAATTTAAAAATATGAAACTAAGTCACACTGGATGAAAAAACTATTATTGTCTTTTAAAAAGATTAATGGATTGCACTGGATTTACTTTAATAGACTCCACCACCTAGTTACAAATTCACCTAATTGGTAAAAATATACCTGAAACAAATCCTGTTAAATGATTTACAGATAATTACTTCCAATAAAACACAATAAAGTACATATACCAAGACTGACCCCTTACAGATATTAACTATCTCTACCTGTTAATTATACTTTGTCTAGTCAAAAGTGATTTTGTTGCTCTTTGAATTTCAAATGGACAGGAATTTGGAACTTTCATTATATATCTCGTAACATGTAAATTACCAGCTAGAGAATGCAGATGTTAACCCTGAACATGCTGAAATTTTGTAATGGATTTGCCCGGCTTTGAATTTGGAACAGTCCATTCAAAGTTTAAGGGATTTCAATATCAAAATACAACAATGGAGCTACCAACAGTATAGAGCTAGGTCAGACTGCACGGATGTGCAGGCTGGCCTGGCTCTATACTGGTGGCAAAGGCTAACCACTTTCGGTTCCAGCAGGTTAAGGGTTAAACAACTCCTGTTAAAAATTCACAACTAGTTCTGAGATTGCTATTTAATAATCCCCTGAATATAGGTGATTAGAAGTGCAGGCTGGATCAGGTTTGCAATGGATTTTGGACCTCTAGAATTCTACAAGAGGCTTTCTTCTGAAATGCTTACCTAAATGTATGAAAATAGTCTACTGTTGGTACACTTCATTTGCTACAAAAGATCCTTTACATATCAAGAAGAGATGTTGTTAAAATTCCAAGGAAACTCAGGATACTAACAAATACTAACATCTTACAGTCAAACAGGTCTGGTTTTAATAAGGTAAGAGTAAATGAATCGAGCTTGTTGTTCATGTAGCAACTTTCAAGAGTGCTTAAAATCTAGAACATCTTTTTTTGCTGTGAAGCCCTGGATGGATTAGGTCATTGTGTTAGTTTAAACTTGGAATTATGCAATAAATCATGTATTGAATAATTCCATGGTTAAAACTAATTTATCACCTATTTTTTGACCAGTGATGTGAACCTTATAAGCTGATTACAAGATTCTATGATATACTTTCCTGGTGAAAATTATCCATTTAAACAAGCTTTGAATGTTAAAATTTTATGTTCAATGCTATCTGCATCTTATACATTGTGAGTCACTGAAGGCTTCAAAGTATTGAGTGCTAAGCAGTCATAGAAGTAGTCTTATTATTTCGCCAGAAGGTGAACCTATTTTACAGGCTGATATTTTATGCAAATTGTTCACATTCTAAGGTGGAAAGTTTACTAGTTGCAATAAAGTTATAGTTTCTCTACCTTCAAAAATGAGGTTTTATTACAAGACTTATTGTTAAAAAAAATGTTCAAAACTTCAATGTTAAAATAAAGTTATTTCGCATGGATAAACTCCTCCACAATGGGTCACTTTTGTATTAATTAACTTCTCTCCACTCCTGTACGTTTATAGAAACTTTCTTCCCGAACAAAGTCTTTCCGCTATTTGAAGTGTAACTATCACGACTTACAGACACTTCACCCCCCAGACACTTCACCCCTCAATATACCCCCACCACAAAATGTGGGGTGGGGCTATAATGGATTTGCTTTGTTGCGTCCATCGGTCGGTCTGTCCGTCCGTCCGTCTCCATTATCGTGTCCGCTCTATTAATCCTATACCAATTGAAGGATTTTCTTCAAACTTGGCTGAAATGTTCACCTCAACAAGGGGATGTGCAGAACCCATGTTGCCAATGTGTCAGCTCAAGGTCAAGGTCACAATTGAAGGTCAAATATCAAACAATCAAATATTAGACATTATGTCGTGTCCGCTCTGTAAGTCCTACACTAATTGAAAGATTTTCTTTAATCTTGGCTAAAATGTTCACCTCAACAAGGGGATGTGCAGAACCCATGTTACCTTTTTGCCGGCTTAAGGTCAAGGTCACACTTGAAGGTCAAAATTGACTTAGAAAATATTCTTAAATTTTAACATGTATTTGAATATTTCTGAAACTAGAAAACGTATTTGCTTGAAACCTAAAATATATATGAAGTGTCACAATAAGGATATGCAGGTCAAGTTTCATAACTCTGTATTGCATTTTGACATAGTTATGCCCCCTTTTAAGTCTTCAAATTTACATACAATCAAATATTAGACAATATGTCGTGTCCGCTCTATAAATCCTATACTAATGGAAGAAATTTCTTCAAACTTTACTCAAATGTTCAACTCAACAAAGTTATGTGCAGAACCCATGTTACCTTTGTGCCGGCTTAAGGTCAAGGTCACACTTGAAGGTCAAAATTGACTTAGAAAATCTTCTTAAATTTTAACATGTACTTGAATATTTCTGAAACTAGCACAGGTATTTGCTTAAAACTTAAAAGATATATGAGGTATCACAAGTAAGATATGCAGGTCAAGTTTCATAACCCTGTATTGCATTTTGACAAAGTTATGGCCCTTTTTAAGTCTTTTAATTTACTTACAATCAATACTAGACAATATGTCATGTCCGCTCTATAAATTCTATACTAATGGAAAGATTTTCTTCAAACTTTACTCAAATGTTCACCCCATTTGGGCAATGTGCAGAACCCATCTTACCCTTGTGCCAGGTTAAGGTCAAGGCCACACTTGAAGGTCAAAAATTGACTTAGAAAATGTTCTGAAATTTTAACATGTACTTGAATATTTCTAAAACTAGAACAAGTAAGCTCAGTATGCAAAGTTTTTCCACTCTTAATTACATTTTGACATAATTATGCTATTTTCTTAACTTCACTGCTTTTGTTTGTTTTAGTACATTGGGAAAATGAAAGGTTATTTGTAACTCTTTCGAACATGATTTGACAATATATATTTATACTATTACCTGTACATTTTGTTTGTTTTCTTCACCAGAGATAATTTCTTTTTATGTATATGTATTTATGCCACTAAAGTTATTCCCTAAACCACCTTTCCATGTCGTCTTCTGTCAAGGGCATTGGTGGGGGTATGATTCGCATTCAGTGATAGTTCTAGTTTCATGAAAAATGACTCAGACACTTCACCCCCCCATTTTATTTTTTGTTACTTATAGACCATTAATGGTGTTATGGTGATATGTTTTTGTGTCTTTTGAATCATATAGCATTTTTTTTGGTTTTGTTGTCCAGGCACATAGTGAAATTGGTGTTTGGCTTGGAAAAGATTCATTGTATAAATGCCTGTAAATATTATATTATTAGTTAATAATAATAAATATTATTTATTATATCAGAATAGTTAAGGTATGTTATATTCAATACAGCAAATGTAATCCCTTTCACACCTCCTTTCATCTCTAATTAATGACACATTAACTATACAGGATGAAGACTAATACCATTATGTATGCATTTAATAGCCATAAATTAAAATTGTTAAATCAAATTAAATATTGATTTAAAAAAAAATCTGTTTTAATTCAGAGGTGTCTGTGAAAAACTATATTGTGTATATTACAGCATCAATGAATAAATAGTCTTTGTACTTGATATATATTTGGAGTAATTTATAATGACAGCTACTGGCCCATAACAAGTAATTATAAGATTAGAAAGATATGTAAGTATTCATTGGCTTTTCAATTTTGAGCATATTTTAATTATCTTGATAATTTATTATATAAGTCTGTTTGGTATAATTATCAGTATCATTTAATTAGCTTTTTCAAAGTAAATCTGATCTGTCCTATTTAATATATATCTAAAAGTGCTTTTGATAAACTGATTATTTAGTGGGTTGTGCGTTTGATTTTTTGTGTGAAAATGGATGATTTGTGTATTAATGTAGTATTATTGTGACTGATCATGATGATGCAGTTGATTGTGACAAATGTGGTTTTTGGCAGCGCATAGCATGTGGTACAGGTTGGTGCAAATAATAATTAATATTAAATTAATAAATTAAATAAAATAAAAAAAAATTTTTTGTCGTTGGTCAAATCTTAATAAATTTAAATATATTATATCAACTTATTCCAGGAAGATGTTAAATAATTTAGCTAAGTACTTGTATTTTGCTTTTTAAAGACAATGTATCTAGTTATATACCTGAACAATTTTAAACTTAAACACCTGTTATTACATCAATTAATTTATGCAATAAAATGATATTTCATATTGTGACAATATTCAACTGTCTGATGAGAATATCCACGACGTTTTAGATAGAGTCTTTTAATTTTATTAGAAATAGGTAAAATGATTTGGGGGGGGGGGGGGGGGGGGGGGGGGGGGGGAAGGTGAAGTGTCTTACCAATTTTGCGGGATGAAGTTTCTTGGGGGTGAAGTGTCTGCAAAATTTGAGGGGCGAAGTGTCTGGGGGTGAAGTGTCTTGCTAGCACTTGAAAGTCACGATAAGTTAAAAAAACGACAGCGCTAAACCTCATGGTCCTCCACGTGCGATTGATTAATTTGTGTAGAATTCAAGGAGTAAGATTGTTTTCAACGATGGCCAACCCTCAGTGCTTTTTTGATATTACTATTGGCAATCAGCCTGCCGGAAGAATCGTCATGGAGGTTTGAATTATCATTATTGTCATAGCGAACTTTATAAATTATGCACAGGAGCCATAGGTACCTGAAACAAACTATTTTTAATGTTCTATAAAGGCTATATACTATAATAAGACTAAAGTATATAGCCTAAATAGAACATTAAAAATAGTTTGTTTCAAGTATCTGTGACATGAGCCTGAAATTCTATCAACAATTAACTTAAAAGCCAAAACAAAAAAATCCCCACTAGATCTATGTTATATAATTTTTTTTTTGGCAGTGGCTACGGTTACGGAACCATAATCCTAGCCTCCGAGTCTAGGATTATGCAAGTTCCGTAATCCTAGACAAAATCACTGGAAAAGGCTACGGTTATGGAAGTTTTTTAAAGAAGCGTATTTTCAACATTTAATTATCAAATAGCATGCCAAATAGAATTTTTATTCATTAAACAAACCAAATACCAAATTTGCTTTATCAAACTGTCATTTTGTACGCCATTTCGATTGTTGTTTCAGCAATTAACTAACGTTAAATATCGTCATCTTTACACTGTCACGTACTTGAGCTCTCATTTGTAGCTGGACAAGTAATATATATATTTTTTAAATAAAATGCTGTAATGTAAAATCATGTAAATTACTTTTACTTGTCCATCTATATCCAGGCCACACCATGGCCCGCCAAAATTTGTATTTTACATTTTTTTTTTTTGTAGCAGACATGTTACAGATATGTTATTTCATTTTTTTTACTTTGTTCTTTTCCTTTCTTTCTGTCATTGTTTTGTGAATTTAATATTGATTTTGAAAAGACATTTTTAAGAATGGAATTAGTGTTGTTAAAAGACTATTGCATTATAATTTGCAATGTGTTATGTTTTGTTGTCATTTTCTTTTAATTGCCATACATTCTCATTGGATCATTCATCTCTACCCCCTCCCCCCCCCCCCCCCCCCCCCCACTTTTTTATTTTTATTAATCTGACTACAGGTTGTAAACAGTCTTTGTCATTACAATTCACAAAATTAGTAGCGTTACATGATAAATTATTTCATTAATTGCTTACTTGTAACTCTTCTTTAAAAATACTTCTGTAACCGCAACCTATTCCAGTGGTTTTGTATAGGATTACGGAACTTCCACTGCCTTTTTTTTTTTGGGTGGGGGGGGGGGTTTAAGTTAATTATTGATAGAATTTCAGGCTCCTGTGATTAATGATACAGTATTAGCACACACACTTGGGGGTAAAGAAAATTTACTGAATTACGGACAAAACGGACCGGACACAACGGATCATATTTTGAGACAAAACGGACCATCTTAAAAATAATTGTTACTCCACAATTGCTGTGCTTGAGGAGAATTTTAATCAAACAGAACATATTCTGTGAGGAAACTGTCAAATGTGCAAAGTTAAAAACACTTAAAACATGATCTGAACTTTTGGAAAATAAAAAGATAATACTGTTTTTTACAAGTCAAAGTTAGTGTTTATTGGTGAATTTTTTTTTTAGATTTTGAATTGTCAGTTGAAGAAAAAAAAGAATTGATTTACATAGACTGGTAACTGCATGGTTTCTTCTAGTTCCTAAATTAGTCTCATTTGTGTTCGGGCACCCGTTTTTCATTTGGATATTTATAATGTGCCCTAAATATATTAGAGGGTATTGCCAGCCAGAAAATACATCAATATCCTACTGCGGCAAGGTTCCCTGGACTAGTTCCTAAGTGTACTGTGCTCCGTGTATCAACAAGTTAGGGAACTAGCAGTCAGAGTACCTGCCGAAAGAGAGGTACTGAGTAAGATTACATCCCCCAACCCCTTAGCAGTATTCAGTCCTCAACACTGACAATATAAAAATAAAAGTAACACTATTGAGATCAAATTCTTAAGACAGTGCTGTAAATTTATACTGAACAAAAAAAAGAAACTTTCACTTTGTTTAAGTGCAGATATACATAAATATGGAAAGAATGGTTGAATTATTAGGTCACCTGAGCACGTAGTGCTCATGTTACGTGCTCATTTGAGCTTTTAGGAAATGTGGTTGTCCATGGTCCGTCCGTCTGTCATCCACAATTCATTCAAACGACATCTCCTCTGAAATCACTGGGCCAAATTTGATGAAACTTGCCTGGGATGTTACTTGCATGAAGCTCTACCAAGTTTGTTCAAATGGTTCCAGTCCATTGCATTTCTGGGTCACAGGAGCTAAAAACAGATTTTAAAAGTTGGATCTTTAAAAATCTTCTTCTCCGAAACCACAAGGCCTGGAGCTTAGATATTTGGTATGAAGCATCATCTAGTGGACCTCTACCAAATTTGTTCAAATTATGACCCTGGTATCAAAACTGACCCCACCCCAGGGGTCAGTTGATTTTACATAGATTTATATAGGAAAAACTTAAAAATCTTCTGGTCAGAAACCACAAGGCCTAGAGTTAAGATATTTGGTATGTAGCATTGTGCAGTGGACCTCTACCAAGTTTGTTCAAATCATGGCCTCTGGGTCACTATTGGCCCCGCCCCAGGGGTCACTTGTTTTACATAGAGTTATATAAGAAAAACTTTAAAAATCTTCTTGTCAGAAACCCTAAGGCATAGAGCTTAGATATATTGTGTGTAGCATTGTCTAGTGGACCTCTACCAAGCTTGTTCAAATCATGACCTCTTGGTCAAAAATGGCCCCGCCCCAGGGGTCACTTGTTTACATAGAGTTATATAGGAAAAACTTCAAAAATCTTCTTGTCAGAAACCGTAAGGCATAGAGCTTAGATATTTGGTGTGTAGCATTGTCTGCTGGACCTCTGCTAAGTTAGTTCAAATCACAGCCACTGGGTCAAAATAGGCCCAGCCCTGGGGGTCACTTGTTTACATAGAGTTATATGGGAAAGGTTTTAAGAATCATCACATAAGAAACCATAAGGCTTAGAGTTAAGATATTTTGTATGTAGCATTGTCTAGAGGAATTCTACCAAGTTTGTTCAAGTCATGGACCCTAGATCAAAAATGGCCCCACCACAGGGGTCACATGTTTTACAGAGAGTTAAATAGGAAAAACCTTAAAAATCTTTTTGTCATAAACAACAAGACCTAGAGTTAAGATATTTGGTGTGCAGCATTATCTAATGGACCTCTATCAGATTTGTTCAAATCATGGTCCCTTGGTCAAAATAGACCCCGCCCTAGGGGTCACATGTTTTACATAGAATTATATAGGAAAAACTTGAAAAATCTTCTTGTCAGAAACTACAAGGCCTAGAGTTAAGATATTTGGTATGCAGCATTGTCTACCTCTACCAAGTTTGTTAGAAAAATGTCCCTTGGCCGCGCCCAAGGGTCACAAGTTTTAAATAGCAGTAAAGAAGAAAATTTTTAAAAATCTTCTTGTCTGAAACCACAAGGCCTAGAATTTTAAAATTTGGCATGAAGCAAGCTTTATCAAGCTTTTTCAAATTATTATATTAGGTTAAAGGTCACGGAGGCTAAAAATAGATTCATCTACTGTACCTCATAGAGCCTTCATTTATAGACCAATATCTTTGATATTCACTATATAGGTATACATCTTTCTCCTTGATCTGAAGCTTATAAGTTCAGGTTTGAATTAAGACGAGTGGGCTCGACATTCTGCCCGTGGTGGGCATGTCTTGTTTCAAAAACTATCACAAGTTTCAGCATGACCTTGCTGATAACTGTACCTCTTGCTCTAACAGTTGCCACTAACAGTTGCCCATAAGACTGGCCTCCATAGATGAACAGTTATTTTTTGATTGTAGGGGAAAAGTCCAAGATACAGAGAGCACTCTTTTCCAGAGATACCTCTGGTTCTTTACATGCTTTGGCATAACCAGTACCTTGGTTTAATATCTCATTCAAAAGACATTTAGTTGTGTTAATGGAGGAGTTGGGGACTGATCTGCTGTGATCTTTGTGCATATAAGGTTTCATTTGATGCTAAAATAGTCAGTTATTAACCAGGTTTTCAATTTTGAAAATCCTGGTTATTAGATTGGGGTATGGCGGGCGGATGGGCGGGCGTCAAACGAAATTGTGTCCGCTCTGTAACTCTTCAACCCTTTGAAGAATTTTGATGAAACTTCAGACAAATGTTTACCACATCAAGATGACGTGCAGAACGCATGTTCCGCATGGCTGGCTCCAAGGTCAAGGTCACAGTGACATTAACATTGAAAATCCTGTCCGCTCTGTAACTCTTCAACCCTTTGAAGAATTTTGATGAAACTTCAGACAAATGTTTACCACATCAAGATGACGTGCAGAACGCATGTTCCGCATGGCTGGCTCCAAGGTCAAGGTCACAGTGACATTAACATTGAAAATCCTGTCCGCTCTGTAACTCTTCAACCCTTTGAAGAATTTTGATGGCTCCAAGGTCAAGGTCACAGTGACATTAACATTGAAAATCCTGTCCGCTCTGTAACTCTTCAACCCTTTGAAGAATTTTGATGAAACTTCAGACAAATGTTTACCACATCAAGATGACGTGCAGAAATTGTTGTCTCATTATTAAGTATACTCCTTGCAGACAGTATTGTTAGCCGAAATTTACATCCTACTCATTATCATGTATTCTCATGAATATTATCTTTTCCTTCATGTCATGTTATAATCTTTTGAATATTCATAGCAATCTTCATTCCAAAATTCATACTATAGTATAGAATCAGAACAACATTTTTGAAAACCTGGTTTCGTGGCATTGCCATGTTTCTTGTTATATTTCAGTTGAAGGCAGATGTTGTTCCAAAGACAGCTGGTAAGTTTTTTTAAATACAACTGGTATGTTTCAACCATTTGTCAGCATTTTCTGAAATAAAGAATATAAGCATTGTTATGTAAAATTTGCAAAGCACAATAAATTGTAGAACCAAAAATTCTGATCCAAATGTTAGGATTCTAAAATTGATACTGCAGTAATCAGTTTATTATCCAATTGACAACAACAGCTGTATGAAGAATTGTATCAAAAGACAACAGACAGACACTTCACTCCTGTCCAAATGTTTTGTAAGGATCAACTGATAGAAATTTTTTTTTCATTTTTTAGAAAACTTTCGTGCCCTTTGCACCGGAGAAAAGGGATTTGGGTTTGAGGGATCTAAATTCCATCGTGTCATTCCTGGCTTCATGTGCCAAGGTGGTGATTTCACACGGGGCAATGGTACAGGAGGAAAAAGTATTTATGGTGCCAAATTCCAAGATGAGAACTTCCAGCTGAAACACACAGGACCAGGTATTCTTTTCTCAGATCTCAAGATCAGTTTTATCCTAAACTTACATGATCCAAATGTTCCTCACAGTTAAAGAATATCATTGAAAGCAATGTTTATTATGTACTGTTTCAGAAAAAAATCTCAGAATTATTGGCTACTTGGCCTGCTATGTTATTATTATTGTGTTTTTTTTGTTTTGTTTTGTTTTTTGATGAGTCTAAGATTCTGTAAAGGGAATGCTTAGCTTGGCTATCTGTAGGGTTTTGCACAAGTTGATTTAACTATTAGATTCTTCAGTTAATTTGAACAGTGATTTCTTTTTATTCTGACAATGCAAATTACACCAAGTATTCTCAAGCGCCAAGATAGATATCTGTTTGATAACTTGCATTCATTTATTTTCAGGTATTTTGTCCATGGCAAATGCAGGTCCCAACACAAATGGCTCACAGTTCTTCTTGTGTACAGCTAAAACTGCTTGGTATGTATTCTTTGAAAGTTAGCAATTAACAGCTTATATGAGCTTAAAGTAAATGCAGTTGATCATAGTCTGTCCTCAAAATATAGTTGGTTTGTGCAAAGAATTAATGTTTCTTCTAGGTCTTCAGTATAGAAGACAGATTAGGTCATTTTCTGAGGAATAAATATTTAAGTATTGCTTAAACTCAATTATATGGTGAAAGATACATTAAGTCAGCAATTGCAATTAGTACTGGTGAATTGGTTTTTCAACTCGCTTTCTTACAGAAGATGAAGGTTTGATTCAGCATGTTGGGGGTGGGGGTGCAGGTAGCACTAAAGATTTACACATGTCTGTGCATTTGTGTGTTCTTTGGTCCATCCTAAAAGTTTATGTTGTGCATAGCTCCTCAAATATTTGAAATGGAATCGCAAAACCTTCCTAGAATGTTCATTATGAGTTGATATGCTCCTAAGGTTTTGTTTGCAGCTTGATAAAAAAAAATGGGCATTTTTTCAGTTTGTTTTTAATACATGACTCCAAAAGTATTTGAAACGTGTTGCAATATATGAAGATAACTAATCTGTTGCAGATCATGTCCATTTTTGACAAAGGCACAAGGTGGGGGCACCTGTGTCCTGTGGACACCCTATAGTTGAAACTTTGTCTTGCAAGAAGTGCAGACAAAAATGCTCCTGAACAAAAGCTTTCCATGTGATTTTCACCTAGAAGGACTTATCCCTTCCCAATACCAATTGTTTTTCAGATAAGAAAAGACCTGGCCATTTTTATACCCCCACCACAAAATGTGGGGGGGGGGCTATAATGGATTCGCTTTGTCGCGTCAGTCCGTCCGTCCGTCCGTCTCCATTATCGTGTCCGCTCTATAAATCCTATACCAACTGAAGGATTTTCTTCAAACTTGGCTGAAATGTTCACCTCAACAAGGGGATGTGCAGAACCCATGTTGCCCATGTGTCAGCTCAAGGTCAAGGTCACAATTGAAGGTCAAATATCAAACAATCAAATATTAGACATTATGTCCTGTCCGCTCTGCAAGTCCTACACTAATTGAAAGTTTTTCTTTAATCTTGGCTCAAATGTTCAACTCAACAAGGGGACGTGCAGAACCCATGTTGCCCATGTGTCAGCTCAAGGTCAAGGTCACAATTGAAGGTCAAATATCAAACAATCAAATATTAGACATTATGTCGTGTCCGCTCTGTAAGTCCTACACTAATTGAAAGATTTTCTTTAATCTTGGCTCAAATGTTCACCTCAACAAGGGGATGTGCAGAACCCATGTTACCCTTTTGCCGGCTTAAGGTCAAGGTCACACTTGAAGGTCAAAAATTGACTTAGAAAATATTCTTAAATTTTAACATGTATTTGAATATTTCTGAAACTAGAAAACGTATTTGCTTGAAACTTAAAATATATACGAAGTGTCACAATTAGGATATGCAGGTCAAGTTTCATAACTGTGTATTGCATTTTCACAAAGTTATGCCCCTTTTTAAGTCTTAATTTACTTACAATCAATACTAGACAATATGTCATGCCGCTCTATAAATTCTATACTAATGGAAGGATTTTCTTCAAACTTGACTCAAATGTTCAACTCAACAAGGTTATATGCAGAACCCATGTTACCTTTGTGCCGGCTTAAGGTCAAGGTCACACTTGAAGGTCAAAAATTGACTTAGAAAATGTTCTGAAATTTTAACATGTACTTAAATATTTCTGAAACTAGCACAAGTATTTGCTTGAAACTTAAAAGATATATGAGGTATCACAAGTAAGATATGCAGGTCAAGTTTCATAACTCTGTATTGCATTTTGACAAAGTTATACCCCTTTTTATCCCCCCGCCAAAGGCGGAGGGGATATTAGGAATGCCCTTCATGCGTCCGTGCATCCGTGCGTCCGTCCGAAACAATTTTGTCCGGAGCATAACTCCAAAACTACTTGAGGGATTTTATTCAAACTTCATACACTGACAGAGCACATTGGTAGGTAGTGCAGTGTGCAAATCCAATAACTCTACCTTGCCTTTTCTTAGAGTAATTCCACTTTATCAAATTTACTTGAAAAATTTTGTCCGGAGCATAACTCCAAAACTGCTAGAGGGATTTTATTCAAACTTCATACACTGACAGAGCACATTGGTAGGTAGTGCAGTGTGCAAGAATAATAACTCTACCTTGCCTATTTTTAGAGTTATTCCTTTTTATCAGAATTACTTGATAAATTTTGTCCAGAGCATAACTCCAAAACTACTTGAGGGATTTTATTCAAACTCAGTACACTGACAGAGCACATTGGTAGGTAGTGCAGTATGCAAGTCCAATAACTCTACCTTGCCTATTTTTAGAGTTATTCCCCTTTATCAGAATTACTTGATAAATTTTGTCCAGAGCATAACTCTAAAACTACTTGAGGGATTTTATTCAAACTTCATACACTGACAGAGCACATTGGTAG
Organism: Cyclina sinensis; assembly: GCA_012932295.1. Lineage (NCBI taxonomy): Eukaryota > Metazoa > Mollusca > Bivalvia > Venerida > Veneridae > Cyclina > Cyclina sinensis. The sequence goes on along the minus strand of JAAONU010000001.1, from coordinate 34,059,552 downwards.
GTAGTGCAATGTGCAAGAACAATAACTCTACCTTGCCTGTTTTTAGAGTTATTCCCCTTTATCAGAATTACTTAATAAATTTTGTCCGGAGCATAACTCCAAAACTACTTGAGGGATTTTATTCAAATTTCATACACTGACAGAGCACATTGGTAGGTAGTGCAGTGTGCATGTCCAATAACTCTACCTTGCCTATTTTTAGAGTTATTCCCCTTTATCAGATTTACTTGTTTACATTTTAAAAATCCCAGCATATACATGTTTATCTAATTCTTGAATTCTTGAACTTATTATCCCTGCGAAAGGAGGAGGGGGTATTAGAAATGGTCTCTGTCCGTCCATGCGTGCGTCCATTCCAGTTTTGTCGGGAGCATAACTCCAAAAGTACTTGAGTGATTTTCTTCAAACTTCATATACTGAAAGAGCACATTTGGAGGAGGTGCAGTGTGTAAGAATAATAACTCTACCTTGCCTACTTTTAGAATTATTCCCCTTTATCAGATTTAATTGAAAAACTTTGTCCGAAGCATAACTCAAAAAGTGCTTGAGCGATTTTCTTCAAACTTAATACACTGACATAGCACATTGGTAGGAAGTGCAGTTTGCAAGAACAATAACTCTACCTTGCCTATTTTTTGTGGGATTTTCTTCAAACATTATTACATTGAGTGTTTGAAAGTACAACCTTCAGGTAGCTTCTTCCCGGCGGGGGGATTAACCATGTGTAACATGGCTCTTGTTAAGTCTTAATTTACTTACAATCAATACTAGACAATATGTCATGTCCGCTCTATAAATTCTATACTAATGGAAGGATTTTCTTCAAACTTGACTCAAATGTTCACCCCAACTGGGCAATATGCAGAACCCATCTTACCCTTGTGCCAGCTTAAGGTCAAGGCCACACTTGAAGGTAAAAAAATTGACTTAGAAATGTTCTGAAATTTTAACATGTACTTGAATATTTCTGAAACTAGAACAGATAATCATTTGAAACTTCAAATATATAGGAGGTGTCGCAAGTAAGATATGCAGGTCAAGTTTCATAACTAAAAAAAGTGTGGGGGGGGGGATAACTTTGTATTGTATTTTGACAAAGTTATGTCCATTTTTATGTCTTTAAATTTATTTACTATAATATTTCTTAAACCAGAACAGATATTTACTTGAAACTTAAAATTTATATGAATGGTTACAAGCAGGCTCAGATGACGAAAATTCTACAATTCCGTTGAATTATGACACAAGTTATGCCCCTTTTAGGCTTAGAAAATGTTCTGATATAACCATGAATACTTAAATGTTTCTGAAACTAGAACAGATATTCATGAAAATGAAAGGTTATTTGTAACTGTTTCGAACATGATTTGACAATATATATTTATACTATTACCTGTACAATTTGTTTTTTTCACCGGAGATAATTTCTTTTTATGTATATGTATTTGTGCCTCTAAAGTGATTCCCTTAACCACCTTTCCATGTCGTCTTCTGTCAAGGACATTGGTGGGGGTATGAATCGCATTCAGCGATAGTTCTAGTTTGCTTGACTTTTTCGAAGAAAAAATCGAGCCATTGCTAAAGTCATGGTGTGGTTGCCTTTCCCGTCCAAAAACTTTTAACTTTTAACTTTTTATGCCCCCAAATGGAGGCATATAGTAATTGCACTGTCTGTCTGTCCATCTGTCTGTACGGTAAAATCTTGTCCTCACTTCATCTCCAAAACCGCTTGAGGGATGTCATTGAAACTAAATAGGAGTGTTTGTCACCAAGCCTAGTTGAGCATATTGTCAGGAGATTCTGGTCAGATTATTTTTGGCATAGTTATGGGCACTTAGTCATGTTTATGCTCCCCGAAGGGCGAGCATATAGTTGCCACTTTGTCCGTCAGTCCGTCCTTCATAATTTTGTCTGGAGCATAACACAAAAACTATGAGAGATATCAAGACCAAACTTCATAGGTAGTTAGATCTCATTAAGGGACAGTGCAGTGCACAAGAACCAAAACTCTTGCTTTATTAATTTTTGAGTTATTGCCCTTTGAAATTTCTCATACTTATTTTTTTGTCCAGGGCATATCTCACAAAGTATAAGAGTTATCAACTTGAAACTTTATAAGTAGATAGATCTCATTGATGAGCAGTGCATTGCACAAGAACCATAACTCTTGCTTTATTAATTTTTTAGTTATTGCCTTTTGAAATTTCTCATACTTATTTTTTGTCTGGGGCATATCCCACAAAGTATAAGAGATATTAACATGAAACTTTTTTGGTAGATCTCTATGAGGAGAAGAGCAGCGTGCAAGAACCATAACTCTATTTTGCATAATTTAGGAGTTATTGCCCTTAGTTATTTTTCATACTTTAAAAAAAATACATATTAAACAATAGCCCTTTTGGAATTGGCATTTATTCGGGGAGCATCCATCGGTTCTACAGATTTCTTGTTTTACTCTAACTTCTATATTAAAATCTTGTCCATGCTTCATCTCCAAAACCACTGGAGGATTTAATTGAAACTACACAGGAATGTTTGTCACCAAACCTAGCTGTGCATATCATCAGGAGTTTCTGGTCAGATTGTTTTTGGCTGTGTTATGGGCCCCTAATAATTTTTTACTGTAACTTCTATATTAAAATCTTGTCCAAGCTACATCTCCAAAACCGCTTTGGGGATTTTATTATAAACATCAGTAGGGGTTGGGAATAAAACAATATTGTTCGTATTCAAGGCCAAACACAGCTTTCTATTTCATTGAATAATTATGTCTTCAACCTTCTGAAGCAGAAAAACATTACTTTACCATTTACCTTCAGTTCATGCTGTATTTTTGTCTGATCTCTTTTCCACAGGCATATTCAATTCTATATTTACACCAGTTTCATTTCAAAGCTACATTTTGGTGACATATGTCAATTTCCAGTGACAGCTCTTGTTTATTTCTAAATGGATTGTCTTCATACTTTGACACAACAACCGTTTGGACAAGACATTCAAGCATACATGTACATGTGAACCTTTTCCAGTGCCAAGTAGTGATGTTTGTCTGTGAAACTTGAGAGATTGGGTCCTCTGTGGGAGATTGCTGACATGCCCTAAATTCTTTACCGTTTAACGCTGAGAAACTAAAAATGCGGAACTTATTAAACTCACACTGTAAAAGCTTTAATATATTTAATATATACATTTCTATCATCAACAATGTCAAGTATATTTTGCATTCCATGGTAAAACATTTGATTGTGATATGTCATAAAACACTTGTTAAACTTTAATATATTTCATATTTGGTAAATTAAACAACCATTTAAACCCCATTTCATTCACATTTTCTATCATGAACAATATCAAGACTTGTGAACACTACTGAGTTTAGGACAATAGCTCACTGGACAATAGCCCACTAGGACAATAGCCCACTTGGACAATAACCCTCTAGGACAATAGCCCACTTATATGCATAATCATGCATTTGATTAAGAAATTGAGTATGTAATGAGTTTAAAATAAAAGTATTCATAAGTCAACAGGCTATTTTTTTATACCCCCTGCATAACCTGCCCGTTTACTTGAATATTTTGGTCGCCATGCTAAATACTCTAGATATAAAGTTTTTTGGCAAATTTGATTCATGCAGGGGCAAAACAACACTGGGAATAAAATGAACATGTTGAATAATTCAAGCATTACATTTGACTTTTAAATTACCTTGACATTGCTGAAATTCCCAATATCTTTGTTATACCCCCACCACAAAAATAGGGGTGGTAAACTGGAATCGCTTTGTTGCATCGGTCGGTCGGTCTGTCTCCACCTTGTCCGCTCAATAAATCCTGTACTAATGTAAGGATTTTCTTCGAACTTGGCTTTGATGTTAACCTCAACATGGGAATGTGCAGAACATGCACATAGCTCTAGTTGGATATTGCTATTATGGGCCATAACTTTGTTATTTATAGATGAATTTGATAATTGTATTTCCAAATGATGTTGCCTTTGAAAACCCTTCACCACAGTTTGCTTCCTCTGTCTGATGCGTTTGCTTTTGGAAATAGGAAGCAGTCGAGTATGGCCCCTGTTTGCTCTTGTTGTTTTTTTTTTCAAGAAGGAAAAATGCTCCTGATGTTCTTTCCTAAGAAGAAAGAAAGATTATAAAAAGAAACCAAACATTTGTAAAAGATTTGAGTTTTAACAGACTGCTGTGCATTTATCAATTGCTGCTTTTAATTTCAATTAATTAGTTTAATCATTCGATTCCTTCCCAAACATACTTGTCCCTTGACAATGTTTTCATTAATAAGTTAACCATAATCAGACGGTGTGCAGACTGCAGGCTCCGACTTTCTCAAGTCAAGGTCATACTCAGTCGAGGTTTGATGTGACAAATTAAAGGGACATCTTATGTATGCCGTGGTCATCTGTCTGTCTATCTGTCTGTCTGTTAGAACTTTGTGCACTACCAAAAATAAATAGGAACCATCTAACTGTAAACATAACAAAAGTGAACAATAGTTTACTCCGTAACAATAGAATAAAGGACCAATGGCCCTCTGTTAAACAAAAGAAAATAACAGATTTAATTAAATTGAAACTACTAGGCAGAAATGTTAGCCATACTGAGAACATGTGCAGAGCGTAGGTTACCACTTCCTTGGATCAAGGTCACACTTAGTCATTATGATTCAATGTGTCAAATTTTCTGTCTGCTCTGTATCTCTTGAACCGATTTTGTATATTTCCAAAAGCACAATGTTAAATCTGATTGATGCGTAAAGATAATATTGAAATATATTGCTGGAATAGTGCAGTTCTAGCTATCATAACCATCAAAATCGAGGAGCTTCAGGGGTCTTAACCCTCTTGGCCCACAGCCATTATTTTGGGTTATTCTGTTTAAGTAACTTTCCCCATGTAATCATAATCAGACTTTGAGAGAGCCCAGGTTCCAGCTTTCTCAGATCTAGGTCAAGGTCACTTTTAGTCATTATTATTTTACAAAATATACATCAGGTAGTTCATGAAAATTTAGTTCTTTTTTCTTCCCAGGTTGGATGGAAAGCATGTGGTTTTTGGTAGTGTTGTCAGTGGGATGGATGTCGTGAAAGCCATTGAAAAAGTAGGGTCAGAAAGTGGAGCCACCAGCAAACCTGTCCTCATAGCGAAGAGCGGCCAACTGTAGATTTAGAAAGTAATTTGGACAGATGTTCCTCTGTATGTGTTGTCTTGATCAAATTGTTTTGATATCTGAGGGAACTGTTTTTCCTCATTCAGAAGAAATTAACTGATAGTTACAGGATTAACTTTAGGGTTAGCTCTAATTCTACAATTTCAGGATTAAGAAATTACATGTAATTATGTTCAGAAAAAAGTAATTTAGTGATTTGTTTTGATACACAGTCGTAAAATTTAGTGTTATCATACCAAGTGAAGGTTGCTTTTTGTTGAATGTTTTCTGTAGTTAAAGACCTGATGTGTTCTCTCTTTTAAACTTTTGATAAATTTTTTCTTGCTTTTTGTATTTTCTTTGGCAGAGAACTTTCTTGTTTAAGTATATATATTTAATACTGTTAAATATTATGTTTCATACATGACCTGCAGTTGATAGGTACTTTGGATAATACTTGAACCATTCAACAGACTTGTAGAATAAAAGACTATAAATGGATATTAGGTATTCATTATTGACTATTTTGTCCTGAGTTTCACACAAGACTGTTGGTAATTAAACTTTCGGTTTAATCAGTAAATTTACTTTCTTGGCTGACTGACTGTCCACCCACCACGAGAGAAAGGACGAGATCCAGGTCTGTCTGTCCACGTTAGTGTCCACTCCATAACTTCTATATAAATCTCTATGAATTCAAGTGACCCCCCCAGGTAGCCAGTTTTTAGTCAAGGGGCATAATTTGAACAAACTTGGTAGATGACCTCTAGCTGATGCTCCATTAATTATATCTAAGTTCTAGGCTTTGTGGTTTCAGACAAGGTTTTTAAATTTTGCCTATATAAGCCTATGTAAAATCAATTGACCTCTGGGGCAGGGCAAAAATTGAACAAACTTGGTAGAGGTCCAGTAGACAATGCTACATGCCAAATGTTTAGGCTTAGGGCCTCATGGTTTAAGACAAGAAGATTTTCTAAGTTTTCCCTATATATAATCCTTTGTAAAATCAATTGACTCATGGGGTAGGGCCAGATTTGACCCCAGAGGTATAATTTGAACAAACTTGGTAGAGGTCCACTAGACAATGCTACATACCAAATCTTAAGGCTCAGGGCCTTGTTGTTTGTTCTTGATGGAATTGAATTCTTTGAACAACTTTTGTAGAGCTTCATGCAAGGAATATTCCAGACACGTTTCGTCAAGTTGACATAGTTGTTTTGGAGGAGAAGTTGTTAAGTCAAATTGTTGATGACGCATGCAGATGCACGCCAGACAGTGATCCCAATAGCTCACCCTTGAGCACTTTGTGCTCAGGTGAGCTTAAAAGCTGATTTTGCTCAACAGCAGACCCAAAAGCAAAGTATTCAGGTGAGCAACCTGGGGCCATCATGGCCCTCCTGTATTTTTTAGGGAAATAATGAAATACAAACTTTAAGCCCCAGAACTTAGATATTTGGTATGTTACATTCTATAGTATACTTTAACCCATAAAATCATGCTCCTGATATCAAAATTGACCAAAACCAATGCTCGCTAGTAGATAAACTTGAATCTTTACTGAAAGGGAAGTAACAGCTGCATGGACTTTGGTCCAGAAGCAGTGAAAACTAATTATGAGCTATTCAAACATTCAAGTGTTTGAATGCAAAATAATCCTAACATTTGACTGCAACAACTAGTTGGCAGAGAATAGCACTCTAAATATCCTTGCACAGTTAATTAACCTTTAACTGTGATTAAAATAGATGACTTCTGAAGGAAATGGTTGAATGATGTTGATTAATAAAGATGTGAATGATCACAAAGGCTTACCATATTAACAAAACTGACAGATATATACATGAATAACTGATAGTTATGTTTTTCTTTTAATTTTCAACATCTTTCATAGTATTTCCACAACAGCTATTTTTCAAAGCTATATCTTGTAACAAAAAAGTATATAAAAGTATTAAATGATGAATACAATCTAAAACTTCTAGTTAGGTTCTGTATTTAAGTAGACGAAGATAGCCATTATGCATAGCCACATATCTCTTCAGGTTTAAACGACCACAAGAAAGCCTGAATACTGAATTTCTAGTTTTATTCAGATGTTTAAGGTAAACTGCCAGCATGGTGACTTGGACTGTTCCGAGAGCATTAAACTAAATTATACTTAGCACAAATACTGATGTTAGAACTGGAATGAAATTAAGATGTTTAGGTAAACTGCTCTCCAAATATGACTTGGACGGTAAAATGCCTTAAACTCAATTAAACCAAACCTACTTTGATGGATCAAGTTATCCTACTTAGATCCTTGAACTAAAATAGTTTCCTAATTTTGACCATGATCAAAAGTTTCATGAAAACAAACATGCTTTCTAATTTTCTTACAGAATTCATGTCATAGATGGCTCCACAGCTGAGATGTAACCCTTTTGCCCAGCTAATCTATTTTAAAACATGTTTTTAACATAGAGTGCTTTTACATTTTTTACATTTTTATTGTATATTGACTTTTACTACTTTGTAATTAAGATTCACCCATTAAAGACTAGTGTCAACAAAATTAGACATAGGCAAACAGTGCAGACCCAGAACTGCAATATGTGGTGTCTGATCAGGGTCTACACTGTTTGCATTAAGGATTTCCCTAAATAGAATGAAATTGAAAATTTATACCAGAAACCCTTTCAATTGAAAATGGACTGTTCAACTAACAAGGATACCGTAGTTCATATGGCATAAATGGGTTAACAGTGGGTTAACAATATTCTGATTAGTTGTAATAATCATTCTAATCAACTACATTTTTCTAACTACAATAATTCTTACTTCGTGCATAAAAGCATGTGGAAATACTGTTACAAATTTACTACAAAAATATTCAAGTGTCATAAAATATCACTATATACTGCTTCCTCAAACAATTACGGACCCGGGTGTTTTTTCACAATAAATTCAGATCTCGACACACATTATTATTTTGAGAGCTTCAGTAATAGAAAAAAGGGACCCAATTTATATATTAACTAGTTATCCCATAGTGACATGCATGTAAAAAAAAAAATGAACCAATTTGTATGTTAAAGGCCAATTAAGCCCCCAAAATGCTACTTTTAAATTTCTCAAAAGATTTTTATTTTTAGTGTCCTGTTACAATTTCCAAAATGGTACTCATTAGCCATATAGTTGAACCATGTTTTGTTTCTTTTGCTTTTTGGCCACTAGTAAAGCCATAGTGACTTAGTATTTTGTATAGATGTCAAAATACAACTTTATTTACATTTTGCTACATTTATAACAAATTATTTCACATTCAGTGCAACTATCTTCAAGTGATAAGAATTTAACATGCTCTAAATCAATCATTAAAATATTGTAAAACATATTTTACTTTTCTTTGATGAAAAATTGGAGTCATTCTTGAGGCTTAATGTGCCTTTTAATTATCCTATTGTGACATGCATGTAGAAAAAAGGGAACCAATTTATATATTAATTTATTATCCCATAGTGACATGCATGTAGAAAAAAGGGAACCAATTTATATATTAATTTATTATCCCATAGTGACATGCATGTAGAAAAATAACAAATGCTAACAATACTATGCCATACTATGTTAATAATACATCTGGTAACAGACACAGCACAAATGTTGAACATGTGTCAGTGCAATAATTAAATTTAAATTGTTACAGAAAACTTGTACAAAAGGTAGTAAAAAGTAATATAGAAATTAAGAGCAGGTAAATGTTAAAATGAGCACTGTATTTCATGTGATAAGAAGCATTGGCCCTTTCCATATTTTGGAAGTTTGTAACTTCGAAGCTACTGAAAATCAGGAGAACAGTTTTAACTGAAATGATTTAACATGGGTGAATAATTCAAAAACAATGCACAACACTAAAGCATACCCTCACCTGCTGCAACACAAGATGCTAAAATGATTTTCAGGCAAAATCAGTGAAAGAAGGAAATGTACTACCGTGACAAACAACAAATGTAGGTATATTTTCTTGTAGTGTGTATTGATTTCATTACTGTTATATCTTAATACTGCTGTCATGTTCTGTACAGCGATTTGATAAAAACATTTCAAGAAATTTGTAAAGATAAATTAGATCCATGAAATACTGAAGAAATTCAGGAATGTTTTGTAGTCTAATAAATAGAAAAATCTCATATCAGAGCTACATAATTCTTAAAAATAACCTATCATTATCAAAATAATGCTACATTTCATTGGGATTTTTCGTGATATGCTATGACCTAGTTTTATTTACTGAATAAATATCAAAGTATATGCTGTTTATACAGACACAAAGGCCATAGGCCCGAGAGAGCAGTAGAATGAAAAATATTGCTGTATATTATATTCTTTACCATTATGTAAAGTAGTAATAAACGTTTACCCGGCACAAAGTTCAGGGAGTACATGCAGTGCAATAACTGACAAATCCTGCAGTTAAGTATGTTAGGACATATCTGCATGGTGTATCAAAAATATACAAAGTACAAAGATGAATGATGTTCACTATGATATATAATGGAGATTAGGCATAAAGTAATTTAAAAAATATCCATGCTGATTTTCATGAATGACTGAAAGACAAACAGGACAACTTACAATAAACTATCACCAAACTACATTACTTTGTACTAGTCCAGTATGGGGGATCGATAAAATATATGAAAACACATTCTATTAATATCAAAATCTACTTATTGCAGTAATAACAGAAACACAGTGGAACAAGATCAACAACAGAAGCACCACACTGTCCATGTGTTTTTCCTTCTAAACAGGTAGTTTTTTCCCTAAAAATTGTGTATGTTTTCTCTGGAATGCTTAACTTCTTTGGAATTTCTGTTCTTTTCTTTGCACTTATCTTCTTGCCACCCCTGAATCAGTGCTTACATGCATACCGGTAGGTCCATAGTTAAAAATGTCTGATTCTGACTGCATTATGTATTCTCCATAAGTGCCATATGTGGGCTGAACATGAGGATGAGTCACACTTTTTGTCTGATAATGTGTTTAGAAAGGCGAGTTCATTCCAAGCTTTGTGCCAAAGTCTAAACGAGCTCTTTTCTGGGAACGCACAGCCAATCTGAAAGGATAAGACAATGTCAGTACTCAAAGATTCTATTTTAGATAACTTAATTACCCTTTCTTGATTGGTTAAGGAATAAATTAAGAGCAGGAAAGGTCATTTCTTTTATCACAAGTAGACTGTATTGAAAACTGAATACTTGTAATTTTAAACCCAAAACTACTACTTTTCAATATTAAGATTTTGTATACTGAAAGCTATGTTTCATTCCCTAAATCTTCATCTTACTGATTTCAACAAACCTGAGGTCATTTTTTTCAGGTGAAATAACTTGATAGACAATGTCTGCAGTAAGAAGCTTTGACTGCAGCATTTATTGACCCCAACTAGTAGTTGGCTTTTTCTTCTCATAGTTCAAAATGAGTTTAAGCTGAAATATCAGAACTTACTAATGAAGCAATTTATCAAATCTAATTAGTAATATTGATTAGCAGAAGTGGTGTCAGTAACTGATGAAGGAAGAGTCACCAACTGCCATAACTTGTACCCATTCAAACCTGGAGAGACATAGCCAACTATACTAATCATCTGCTCCTAAGAACAAAACAGGAGTGTCCAGAATTGGGACACTGGCCAACTTGACTAAATGTGCACTTCGCACAATTAATACTTACTTGATTTCTCTGTGTTTGACTAGTTCATTTATGATCACCATGACAACTGGGAAGGCCAAGCCCAATGCCCATACTGCTGGGTGGACCTGAGATAATGGCAGTGTCCTGCTGGCTTCATTGCTACGTATATATGTATCACAGATGCTGAATACTATCTGACATACTAACCTAAAAATACCACAGAGCATAATATCAACATTATTTTTATAAAGATACATTTATTCCAAATTCAGAGAATTTTCAAAATACCTGACAAATTTGAATAACCTATTACCAGTACTTGGATTTGAATTTCCAGCCGTAGAGACTAACAGAAAGGTAATGATGGAGGCATGTTTGGAAAATTACACATAAGAATTCATTGAACTGGACTTTTCCATCATTCAATTTGGACAGATCCATTAATTATGGGTGTACTGATTTAAAAATTACTGACTGAATGGTGAATAGTGCAGACCATGATTAGTCTCAATATTTCGACTGCAAGACCAACCGATTTACAAACTGATATTACATAGATGTTGGCCTTAACGTCTCAACCAGTTAGATTCAAAACTGTGTCGGAAATCAAGGTTTAAAAATATAACCGATCGATAAACTGCCATCAGGTAGAGTTTTAGTGGTGTCCAAAAACATGTTGACCTGTGTAGAGTTTGTAAGTGTAATGCATAAAAAACATAAAATTTTCTTATCTATTTTCTCTTATACTGATTCAGTTTGGAATAAGCTTTACAGGTATGTATTTTTTTCAAGAAATATTGAGTGTAAATATATAGTCAAAGTTAGTGACGAGATTCTGGTCACTGGCATATACACATAGAAGAAAAACTTTCCGCACTGTTTGGAATCGTAAGTGGGTTGTGCACAAAGGGCAACCATCGTCTATATAATAAAAATCCCTGGCGTACAAATTGTTGGGCTAGACCACGATCAGACTGCACATATGTGAGTTACTAGTAACTGCCTCCAGCACGGTAAAGGTTAATAAATACAGAACTGATGATCATAAAAGTAAGTAATTTTTGACTGCAGAACCTTTGCTTATCAAAGATAAACATGACATAATGATAAGATTATAAAAATAACACGTCTCTCAGGGTAATAGTGCATATTAGCAACCCGAAGAACTGAAAAAAAAAAAAACCAAGGTGGATACCCTGAGAGACGTGTTATTTTTTTATTATACCAAACCAATATCTTCATCATTTATTTTTGCAAATTTGGTTGCTGGCGAAGAATTTGCCATTTTATCATCAGGAGGAGGTGTTATTTTTTTATTATACCGAACCAACATATTATGTAATTTTTCACCGCCATTTTATCGTCAATTGTCGTTTGGTAAGTCTGTGTTATCAAGACGTTTGGTCAGCTAGTCTGTATTGCAAGACGCTTTATACACTGTAGTGCACATTGCAAGTGTCTGAGGCACGCAGAGCAGAGCAGCCAGGGGAGAGAACTAGAACATTAAGTTTTCTTAAGTCTATATAGGTTACTCGTCCATCGGGAATATTGCAAAAAATATTCACTGGGTGATATTCATTTCCAGGATGATAGATTGAAATAACACCATGTGACGTCACATTAGCCTATATAGTAAAAAGTTTACATGAGGTATAATAATGCAAAATTTTATTGACCGGGTGATATTCATTTCCAGGATGGTAGATCTAAATAACACCATGTGACGTCACATTAGGCTATAAAGGAAAAAGTTTTCTTGAGGTATAATAAAAGATCATAAATTAACTTTCATACTTACAAAAATGGAATAATGATTAACCACAGTTTGTTTGTAGCTGGAAACTGCTGCCAGATATGGTCATTCCAGTGAACAAAACTCAAAGAAATAAATTCTGAAACAATTAAGATTTTGGATTTAATCTAATGCACTCAAATTTACTGATACAAGTCACAAACTAATTCTCAAATATACTATTCAGAGTGAATTAATTCCATTTTTTTTTCAGTGGTTAACAAAAACTTCCAACACCTAAAGTTGTTATCATATCATTAGTTATCTTACCTAATCACTCAAATTTCATATTAACTGGCTTGGTTTAGCTTAGTTTAACACCTCAAAACTGTTTAAGTCATATCAGGCATGCAGTTAACCTAAACTTCATAACTAGAAGGACCAGTACTAGACTCCCATCTTCTGTAAGCAACTGCAACCTCTATTACATAACTGGACTCGAACCCATGACCATCAATCAATGAGAGGTTAAATGATTTGAAGTAGGCAGGCTTAACCATTTAATCATGGAGACCAGTCTTTTTTAATTACAACTAGTCCTGGAGCTCAAATTATTTCTTACTATCATCACTAAGAATGACTTACAAAATTAAACACTACGGTTACCCATTATTTTGTGCCAATGTTTGGTTTCCATGTATCGCATCTCTAGGCAAATCAAAACACTGTTGAAGAGAGAGCATTAAATATGCTCTCAATAATTCTAAACAAAAAAGTCTTCAGAAAGGAGACATAGTCATGCATTGAAGCTTACCTAACCTTTTTTTTGTTTCTCAAGAAGATCCAGGGGCATACGGCTGTCCTTGCATGACAACCTGCCAAATTTCTAAAGAGCTAGTGACTGGGTTTATGGGGTAAAGCCTCCTTTCATGAAGGCTGGAAGTATATATTTTTTTCTTACCAAAGTAAAGGACAAGTAGGAACACAAATATATTCTGAGCAAGAACTAGCCCACCAGAGAACTTCTGTGTCCAGGTCCTGTTTGCGTCAGGTGAGGTGTAACTGAAAACAGAAACAATATCTGATATGGTTATAGTCCTTTCAGCTACTGCAAGATCTTATTCCAACATAACTTTCACCATTATCATAAAGCATTCGTTCATTATAGTTAACATGTTGCTATAATGTCTGCAAAATGTCAACAACACCTTATACGGTTATCAATAAACTACTAGTAAGCAAAGTTTTAATACAGAGTTTCTTTATAAAAGGCATTAAAGTAATGACCAACACATATAACACCCACTGATTCAGGTACTGAAAACAGTCTTCAAATTATCAATATTAACAAACTTTGCTATCAGCACAACTCATTTTGTAGAATTCAGTGCCTAAATAGTTACTTGTACAAAAGATTTTATTCATGCAATTAAAGTACATCCAATCTGTCTGAAATTTCCAAAATAAATGAAAATACTTACAAGAAATCGTATATTGCACATGTGGTAGTTGTGTTGTCTTGTATGACAGACTGACAATAGGAGTGTAGTGTAAAACAGTAACAAATGAGTGCCACCAGAACTGGGGGTAGAAATCTCATCAGGTAATATACTATAAACTGTATGATCATCTGAAAATACACAACACTTACTGGAAGTCTGTAGCCATGTGACACAAATGTAAAATGTACTGATACGTATGTTTGCAATGAATTATTTACAACTCTTGCATAAAAATATCATAATACATGCAAATAAACCAAAACTTCAGCTGTTGTAGCCTAGCGTTTATAAAAAGCCAAAGTCCACAGCATAGATGTTTAGTACTTTGAACACAAAAATATAAGTTTCTAACTCAGATACTAAGAAAAACTGAATATCAACTTGGTAATATGTCCATTTTATTATATACTTATAAATGAAATATTGAGAAATATTGATGAAATAAAATGCGTATTTTCATTTTGCATATTTTCACTTTAAAAATTTATTTTTCACTACAGTGAAACATATTTTCCATATTTTCACTGGTGTCTTGCTAGACTACTTTCTTCTAAATTCAGCCAATACACAAAATTAAAGGGGAATTCTTTCGAATCGTAAGGTCAAAAAAGAGAGAAAGTATATAATAAACAGAAAATTCAAGTTTCTTCTATAAATGGGCTTTAGTTTCATCTCGTGGTATGAAAATTATCATATTTCACTTGTGGCCATCACCACTCGTGAAATATTTATTTTCATAACACTCGATGAAAATAAATCCCATAATTATTTAAAAAAAATTGAATATCTTCTATATTCTTATAGTAATCTTGATTTAAGATCTAATATATTTTTGACTACAACAAACTTTAGTTAATGCAACACCAAAAACCTACAAGAATATTTGTGGCACTGAGGAATGCACCTTGACTGCGCTTTGTGTATATTTGGGTTATTTTGGTAGAAAACAATTCTCTGTCCCGGAACACCATGAAAATATACACATATCTTGCTATCTCTTCTGCTAGTATGGCATCATACTGTCTGAATGAATTCAAGCCACTGGTTCCTTGAAACCAAAGTGCATTAGATGGACAGACAGACCAGTAACTATATGCAAACCCCCTTCAGGATGCATAAAATTTTAAGCTAACAAACCTCTGAGGTAATATGATTAGCATTCTTCCTTGTAGCAAGGGACATCACTCTAGCATCAACAGGGTTACCCATCATGGTGAGGCCCAGCAAGGGAACTACAACCAGTGTAAGCCAGAGTAAATGCTGGGCTGGTAGTATAGGTGGTAACAGAAGAATGCTAGCAAGGAACTGGGCAATGGTAATAGACAAACTACAGCACAGCATCAAGTAGAAACAGTTTCTCATTGACATCAACTGAGAACGGGCCTGAAAAAATGAAGAAATTCATGTGATGTTAAAAGAATTATAACAAAATCATGCAAGGTTAATAATAAAGAAAATCATCACTAAATGTAAAATATGAGATTAATAGAATTCTTAATAAGTGCCACAGTATTCACTGTATATGAAAGCTGCTGGAAGTGTTTGCCCATTGGGTCCTGGATCATGTTGTCTCACAAATATTGGTTTTGTTGGCAGACGTATCATATGTATCACCAGTTTCCTAAACAAATTTCTAGAATGCAGCCTATCAGTGTTTTTAAGACTGAACTTTTCTTTCTTTGAGAAAACAGTAACAACAGCAATAGACGAGAAAATACCTCTGCAATCAGATGTACGAGGCTGATATTTTCATCTTTGCTGATCAATATAGGGCACATAACACTGAGAAGAGAGCTTGCCAGCTGCAGTGGGGTTGGTACATCCTTGTCCCACAACAGGCTGGTTGTTGGCTGCTGAACACATAGCTGTGGACATAATGGCTCCAAAGCTAGACTACAAAAAAAAAAAGGGTTTTAATTTTCTAAATTCAAAAACTTCAGTCTTCTTAGACCTTCGGAGTTTTTGTGTTCGAAAAATATTTACTACCTAGCAACTTCTGAGTTCTGAAACAGATTCAAAAGTGCCATAACACTGTGATGTGGTAATTTGTTCTGTAACCTCTCATTCAGGTAAATTGTTCTAAATGAACTGACAGTGTAACTCTTTCAAAATAATTTGAGGTTCAACTAATCTTTTCACCCTGGTTCCTACAATAACTTCACCCACAATGTATTCTAAAAACTTCCAACAGAAAATGGGATGTACTACATCTTCCTACAGAGACTAATAAAACAAAAGACATTGTATTGTATTACAAGGATTTACCTGCAATCTGCCTGTAGAAACAAGGGTACATTTTGTGTGTTAATGGAGCTGCCAACACAAAGAACTACCTCCCCATGTTCCTGCATTATTTGTATCATCTCACATGTAGCTAGAATTGTAACAAATTTTACCTTTTTCAGTTTTTGTGCTATTTTTTGTGATATTTTGAGTGATATAACAAAAACATCCAAAATTGCATCATATTAAATAGTTTGTTTAAGGTGAAAACAATAAACACTGTTAGCTGTAGAGGGAATTAAGGGAATATACACTTCTGCACCAATATTTATCATAAAAGTTGCATAATACATGTAATCTACAGTTTGTGCTAATAATTCTGATGACAAGTACAATGCAACAATTAACCAAGGGTCATTCCATTAAGACATATATCCCACCTCAGGCATGCAACTCTAAAATGATGATACAGAAACCAACCTGCATTTATGAGCCATAATTTCAAATTTAAGAAAAGTTTTAATGTATCGTTTGTGAAAGATATAAAAATATTGCCTTCGAAATTATTTTTCAGCTTGAATATGATCTCCTGTTACAGTCTGCACTTACATAACCTCTTGATATGCACCTATCAATGTTTTGCCAAAGGGAGAGGGCAGCAGGCTGACCTACGGGAATTTGACGATTTTCCTCTTTCGGGGTCAAAATCTTCACCCTAGATCAATGGCAATTTGTCAAAATCAACATAGCTAGAGATGCAGTACAAATCAAAATGACCTGGTATCTAAAATTAAGCAAAAGTCTATTTCCCGGCACTCAGAATTGTTGAATTCCCACCTGCCCGGAATGGTCTTCAGTCAACAGTCCAGTTTATGCCTGCTGCCCCTTCACTGGGGCAAAATACTGATAGGTGCATTACACTTTGCACTTACTTTCTGGTGTACAGTCTGTGAACAGATTCACTAGTAAGGGGACATTATCAACACTTGCTAAGTGGGGACGGATGTTCTCAATTCCACGAGGTAACTTGGCCTGTAACACAATCATAAAAAGAAAATTCATATATTGTATAATACACTTACTCAAGTGCTCTTTTTTTTTTATACCAGTCATCTTTTGGAGGTTAACATGGAAGTCGGGGAAACAAAACATCTAGCCTTGTTAAAATGTTTGACTACTTATATGTACTTATGACAACACTTACTTGCTTGGTCTAACATAATTTCTAATTAAATCTCCTACAGACCATTTCTAAGTACACTGACTTGACAGACTCTTAATTACAATGATAAGATTTATCAGTGTTATCTAAATGTACTTCATTTCAAAGACATACATTTGTTAATTCTGTATATTTATTTTTAACTGAATGATTTTTTTGTAAATTAGGACAGCAAAGTCATTTGCACAGCATATACTAATAGTATTGCATTGTAAATAATGAAACAACATTTTGTAAAAATAACGAAAAAAAAACAACAAAAAAACAAAAAGAACTTCTGTGTCGTCAAAATTTAAAAAATACTTGAAAGTCTTATATGAAAGTTATGTTATTCTGAGATTTTCATTTGTACCAAGGATAGCAACTGTAGAAAGTATTTAAAAATTTGTGTGCATGTGCTTCCCATGAATTCAAGTATTGACATTTTTGGAAACATATATGTGCATATGATGCATGTTTGGTTACTATGCAATATACATGTGTGAAGGCATTGTGTGCAATAATAATTTGGACTGGTCTCTTTTTTAAACATGCACACAGGTATAAAAAGAACATTGCCTTTTCCTTAGGAATTCCTATGAAGTCATAATTTGGAGAGATATAGAACTTGTCTATCTGAAAGAAATATACGAAACAGTTTTACTTATTACATATTATTTATAATAATTAACATAAAGTTACTTATAATCTGGAAGTACCACAAGATTGAATCTCTTGATGAAAGTGATCAATATAAGACAACAGTTCTAAGCAGTAAACAAATATATGTATAATTATTCCCTTGGAGACCACGAAAATATGTCTTTTTAAAGATTTCACAGTGATTTTACAAAATACTGACAAAAGACAATGTCTTACTCTGTTATCAAAAGCCAGGCTATCTTCTGTATTCTCTGTCACATAGCTAGAGGTCTGTCGACTCAGATCCTCATCACTTAACCAGGCTGGCTGGTCCTCTCCATCTATCTCGATATCACAGACGTCAACAGGACTATGCCCCTGTAATGTATCATCATAGTTGCTGAAATATATCTTGTATGTCATTTCATGAAAATACAGTATTTCTCTGGGTGCTTCTCCCCAGTCTCACATACAGGTAAGCAGTTTGGGTAAGAATCAAAGCACTGAAGGCAGTGGGGATTGAGATATAAATGATATTTTTTAAGATCATAAGCCCCTGTTATGAAAATGTGAGATATATAAATACAGGTGTTCTCTTACTCTTCACAGCAATTAAAGTAAAATGAAAGTCCTTGTTAAAATGAAATTATTTTTAAGTTAATTTTTGAAAACGGTATGAAAATTAATGCAATACTGACTTAGTAACAGTAAGTTAAAAGTCCAGATTTTCTGGCAACTGCTTTTGTCAAATGCTGAAAGATATAATGTGCCAAGTTGTCCTAATTTATTCATGTGGCCATTCAATGTGTAATGTAAAACAGTAACAACTTCAACAATTATTATTATTGGATTATGCCTGGTAACTGCATTTATTTTAAATGAATACAATCATGTAAATTGCCTTCATTAACCTAAGTTTTCATTTTCCATCAGCAAAAAGCACAGAGTATTACAAAAATTTCAACTGGAAAATCATTGTGTTACTGAACCACATTTAACTTGAGTTACATACCTGTAAATCCTCATACTCCAGAAGCAGCACTTCCTCCCTGGCCAGTGCTTCAATATCTGCATAATTTACATCTCTCTTCACCTTCCTTGGGCTCACTATTGCTGTTCTCACCTGGGTTTCGAACTTGACCTGTGATGACCCAAGGTTTACGATACTGGGAGCACTAAGGCTTCTTGTTTTCCTCTGTTGAAATATTTTCCTAGACAACCTGGCTAGTACTGGCGGGTCACCCTTAGGATGGCTGATAGTTGAATGTCTACTAGAAAATCTGCAAAGAAGGAATTCTACAACTTTGTACATAGCTTGGTGTGAAATTGCTGCCAAATGAATGCCTACAACAAAAGATGAAAATATCTCAACTCTGCTAAGGACATAGATCCTAAGCTGGATAGAATAAACATGAATGTCATATGCATCTACATTGTACACTGTTTCGAAAGAGTGTGTAATAGCTCCATGTCTCTTCATGTGAAACGTTGAAAGAGAGGGCCTATTTTGTAACTCATTATTCTTTTACTCAGGCTCAAGATATGCACAAAGCCAAGCTCCCATATTACATTTAGTTTTAAAATCAGAGTCATTTCAGGCAGGCATTCAACCTCACAATTGTCCCTTTGAAAGGACCAGTGGTAACCCCTATGCCTAAAAGGAAATAGCCAGCTTTCTAATATGTAAGGTAATGGTTAGTGGCAGGCTCAAACCAATGACCTTCCATCAGTGAGAGGTACACTGATTATAATTCAATGCTTTCAACTTCTAGACCACAGAGGAAGTTGCCAAATCATGACAACAGTAAAGTAAATAATCTGTTTAACCTTAATATGTGCTATATACAAATATAGATCATGTACCAATTACCACAAAATTTTGATTCCATGTATACATGCACAATAAACTACCTTGAACTTCTACTTGTAAGGTTTCAGGACCAACTGAACTTTTTAACCACTAACTGCGGTGGTAAGTATAAATATTATTGCTTTACGTGCTGTAACAGAATCTTTAACTCTACAAAATAAGTACCTGGAAGTTCTATTTGTTAGATCACATTGTGAGGTCTCTGGCCCTCCTGTATTGGCAGATAGTGCAGACAGGTACTGTTCCTCTGATCTCAGGGATATGTGACAGTTCCAGCCTGCCTCTAGTCCCATCTTCTCTGCAAATACCCTGCTCCGTACTTCATTCTCTTGGGAGAAATGCACAAAACGTATACATGCACCCTCAAGCTTCTCTATTAGCTGTATGAAATCCTTAAAATCAAATTATAACAGTTTTAAAATCAGTAAACCCTTAAAAACAATTGTAGATTTGAAATTTTTGTACGAATATTTTTTACTCTTTAATACTTCAATTTGTTTTGGAGGTTTTTAATTGTTACCAGTATAAAATTAGACTTAAAATAATCTTTTTTCATTTGTTAAAGCACTATAATTTGATTCATGATTCATATCAACTAATGGCCAATAAATATTTTGACTTGGCTTGAGTCTTAATACTTTCTAAATGCCCCTTGTGTATATGGTGAACTGACAATTCAATACATTTCTCCTTTTTAAAATCATGCATGCTTCATGTAGCAGTTGTGAGCCTGTAATTATGACCTTTGTTACAGCTAACAATTACTATGACCTACCTGGCTAGTCTGATATTGTATGGTAACCGTGAATGCTCCATATAGCAAAAGTGAGCCTGAAACTATGACCTTTGTTACAGCTAATGTAACTATGACTTGCCTGGCTAGCCTGATATTGCATGGTAACCATGCATGCTCCATGTAGCAGTAGAGAGTCTTAAACTATGACCTTTGTTACAGAACATAGCTGGCTAGCACGATATTGCATGGTAACCATAGCAGTAGTTAGCCTGAAACTATGACTTTTGTTACAGCTAACATAACTATGACTTACCTGCCTCGCCTGATATTGCATGGTAACCATGCCTATAAAAATCTGGTTGCACTGGGTTTGTAGGACACCTTTATGAGTTTCATCATTGGATCTGATACTCATTGAATCTATCAAAGAATCGGCACTGACAGATCGTGGAATTTCCCATGGGCCATAAATATCTGACATCAATTCTAGATCCATGTCACTGAAAATAGCATATAAATTTTGATTATTAACAGTTCCTTTAGATGATACAGGGGAAAAAATGATTGCTTAAAGATATCTTTTGCCAAGGGACACATCTCATGCTGTGGCTAAGATTTAAACCACAGACTCTTGGAATCAGTGGCAAAAGCTAAAACCACTGAGCTATCAAGGCAGAAACAATTTGATTACATATTTATACAAAAAGAACATGCAGCCACATGGGTATTTTCTTGACAAATTAACTTCTAAAGGTGTTTTTTCAGGTACCTTCCTAGGGAGGGATATAGGTATATATGTTTTATTGAACTGCAACTAAGATGACAGTACAGAGAAGAATGCCCTTTCTATACTTCTGTACATTAAAAGAGCACCATAGAAGTCTCGCTGCAATCTTAAATGAAACAGGCAAATTTGCTGAACTGATATCTCCCAAATGATACAAATCATTGGACAGGCCAGTTCTAAGACATGACTCCAGACAGAAATTTTCCTATACAAGATGTCTAATTAGAAATAACAAAAGGCCAAAACTCTGAAAACACATGGGTTGATTTTGATGGCATTTCACATGTTTCATACCCTTATTCATATATATATTCATGTCAAATTTTATCAAAGTGTAACCAACCAGTTCTAACATAAGGATCTTGACAGAAAAATTTTCCTTTAAAACAAGGGCGATCAGTGATCACATGTGTCACTTGATAATAGCCAATTAATAGTTGTATTGAGAGGTGATTGGACAGTTTGTTGGCTAAAACGCTTTTTTTTATTCAAGGGCCATAACTCAGCCAAAAATCATTCAACCAAAAAACCTGTTAAATATGCGCAAGTACTTCAGGTACCGATCAATCCTGTAATATTTCATTCAAATTGCTTTAGTAGTATAAGAGAAGTAGTCCGGACAAACTTTAAAAATAAAAATCATTAAAGGGCCATAACTCTAACAAAAAATCACTGAACTGGAAAAAGCCAACAATATGCACAACTAGACTTGGTACTGATCATTCTTGTAAAGTTTGGATGAAATCGCACCAGTTGTTTCTGAGGAGTAGTCCTGACAAGTTTTGTGATGGATGGACAGATGGACAACGGAAAAGTGATCCCTAAATGTTGCGCTACTTTGTAGCAGGCGACACAAAAATGCCTATTTTTAAGTTACGAAAGGTCATAACTCAATAACGCACAAGTGGATTTTGAAGGTATTTCACGCACATTATGCCCTGTTCCAATTATACATTCAAACCAAGTTTTATTAAAATCTAACCAGTCATTTCTAAGATAAGGATTTGGACTGAAATTTTCCTGTAAAAAATTCTTTTTTTTTAAGTAATAAAGTACCATACTTCAATAACACAAAGGTGGATTCTGACGGCTTTTGACATGCATCATTTCCTTATTAATATATACATGTAACCTTAGTTTCATTACAATCTAACCAACCAGTTCTAAGATATGGATCTGGATGGAAGGACATAGACATACAGATGGATGGATGGATGGATAGGCAATGCCATTTCAATATCCCCCTTCTGATTTCATTGATGGGGGTTAATCAGGTTAAAACAATATTTCTGTGACTTCTATCACATGAAAACTTACAGTGAAGCCATGCTGCCTGCCAAGTTCATCAAATGTGTGTCATCAGGGAGTTCTATATATAGATCAACTGAACTACCCACCAAACCTTGCCGTACTGGACTATAGGAGAATGCTGTACAGTAGGATCCAATACTGGTGCGGTGATAAAAATCTAAGATCTTTTTCCTGAAAAATAATCATATGGTTTATCCAGTGCATATACAGCAAAAATTTCTAGACAGTCCACTATGAAAATTCAAACTTCACCTTCTAAAAGGGTCTTAGTTTCAGTGTCCTTTATATGGTGTTAATTTCGTGCATAATGCATCAATATCTGCCAAACAAGTAAAAAGTATATAGAAGTTTCATACATGTTTCATTATATACCATAGATATGACTCGCAAGATTGCAAGTTCTGATGAAATCATTTGCATCTAATCTATCCATTTTGTAACAAACAATGTCATAACTGCATAATTACGGAATATGTATCTTGATTGGGTATAGCATACAGGTGACGTTTACATCTATTTGTATTTCTAAAAGTGTTTATAACTGTATATAACAAAAAGAATATTACAAAAGTGTGTTCTTGCTGATTGTATTCCAGGGTCCTGCATCTCAGTGAATACACAAACCACTCAAACAGATTGAGCCCCAGACATTTTAATATTCAAAAATTGATAATATTCCTTTTAAAATATTCTAGCTCCTGTTATTATAAAACATAAACACAAATTTACCTTTCAGTTGGTGTAAGTGGAGTAAGATCTTGACCATCCCAAAAATCTGTGCAGCACGAGAGCAGGATATCGGCTGTTCCTTGGGAAAGCAGCTGACATGACCCTAAGTGAAAGAAAATATTAAGTAAACAGAAGTTTTAGCCTGATTCTCAAAAAGTATTGGTATAAAATTATTTTTTTCCCATTCTTACATGACCAAACTTAAACAGTTCAAATTTTGTACAGCTGGATAATGTTCTTTCCCTAAGTAAGAACTGTGATTAACCTGTTCACATACTCAAAACTAATTTATGCCATTAGTTTCTGATATAAGTTAGGCTGTACAATCAATAAGAAATGTTTTATGAGCAGTTTGACAGAGATCCTTATATATATATACTCAGCCTTACCAGATATTTTTTCTTTCAGTATGACACTGACCATGTTAGGCATAGGTATCTTATGCTGTATGAAAGACTTGGCTCTTTGAAGCCTCTCTTTTGTTGTCATCTCTGCTGACTGCAAAATATGAGTACCACACTGGATGCTTACCTTCTCAAAATCATTCAATACTGACAATTCTTCACACAGTCATAATGCAATCAAATATATTTGGATAGAACAAATTCACTATGAAAACATTCTCTGGTGTCTGGTCTATTGCCAATTCAAAAATAAAGTTTTAACTGTATATCAATAAAACATAATGTAAGCATAGTGGCTTGTCCAGAAAATATCCTTATCAACTACTTCTTGATAATATAATTCTTTTTCTAAAGAGTATTAAATGTTGCAAAATCCACCCATCCTATGGTCATGGCATCAGACAGAGACTGGAAATGAGTGAACAAATGGTTTTAGTTTGAATCTATTTAAACCTTCATGTAAAAACAATTAACAGAAATGAATAATTTCAAGTTCTGATGAAAACTCTGCTACTTTAAAAAGCAGACAAAGCTTATTTGGCATTCTGTACTATTCAAGGGCCATAACTCTAGAGTGCCAGAAGAGATTCGACTAGTTATCAATACTGGCCAAGACATTATGCCCTCAAGTTTACTGAAGATCGGATGAAAACTGACTTAGAGAGCAAACTAGGCTAATTTTGAATAATTAAGGGGCAATTATTATACAGTACCTGGCCAGATTTGACTGGCTATCGACCTTGGCAGAGATATTATATCCAAACACATGCTGACAAAGTTTGACTAATATCAGATGAAAACTCTTAAATTCAGAGAACAGACATAGCTTATTCAGCCTATTTTTGATAATTCAAGGGCCACAACTCTAGACTGCCTGAAGGGATTTGATTGGTTATTGAACTGATGTTATTATGCCTCAAACATTAATCCCAAGTTTAGTGAGGATTGGATAAAAAAATTCTTCAACCCTGAGAGCTGATACTGCTTATTTGGCTAATTATGGACTAAAAGAGCAGAAAATTTACTGATGCTGCCTGACTGTCTGCCAACCCAACCTCCCCATGGGCAGGCATATAAGGAGACTGGATTATTTGCTTTACAATTTAGATAAAATGAAAGCATCAAACAATAAAGTAGACAAAACTGGCAAAGTTTCTTACAAACTCCACGAGCATCTAATTCTTTGAAACAGTTAACAGTCTTTCCAATCCTTAAGGAAAACTAGAGGATTGTTCAATGAAATATCTACTGGTTATTGAGATTTGCTGATGTTATTTACACAATACCTCAGCAGTGTTGCAAATGTTGTCTGATTTTATATCACAAAAAATGTCAATTCATTTCATTTAACAGGCTTTGATTGACATTGTTGCAAGGAATAACCACTGACAAGCCCTTCTGACAATGACTCTTTATAATAGCAATAATCATTGAGGTGAGAAGTAGGAAGCAAGATTTAGTGCAGAAGATTCTGAGAAAATTATGCCATTGTTAGGAACTGTACAATCAATAAAGTTACCACTTGTCTATACATTCCCAATGTTTTCTCAAGACTGAATATGTCCATAGCATTTTCTGAGAAGCCAATCTCTCTTGCCAAGGCACACAAACATCTGAAAACAAATGAATCATCAGTAGAACATATCTTCCAAAACTGAAGCATAAGCAGTGTAACAGATACATCTGATCATAAGCTTTTCACAATATCTATGGTGTAAGCAAAGCATGGGAAACCTTCACAAAGCAATTATAAAATGATAACACTGAAAATTATAAGAAAAATTATAGATTTTAGAATATGAATAAGGAGACATAAAAGATGTATTATTGTCAATATGTTTGTTACCTTCTGTTGACAACTGCTACAGTTTCTTCATTCTGTAGTCCAGCACAAGCAACATGGTCTGTAAACTGTGTGTACCAAGGGGTAGTCTCTAGATTACATGTGTTTGCCAATATGGACAGACCCTAAAAATAATGCCACCAGTGGAAATCATTTTTGTCAATGTGCTTTTTAACAGTCTTATTTTCATGCCTCAACATTTCACCTCTGCCCAAAAGGTGCCATAAGATTTCACAGATTAACACAAATATCAGTGCAGCCTTGGTAACATTTTTTTGTGACAGATCTGTTTTTAAAATCATGTAAATAAAAACAGGGTTGCCACAAACCAGAGGAAACAAAATGCCCCCGACATTTCCCCCAGACAATTTCAAATTTCCCCAACTGGTTACAATGGGATATTTGGTCTTTCTGTCATAAAATATCTACATAATTGAGGGCCATATTTTGACACCGCCTTCAATTAATTAGATGGTGATGTTGCATTCATTAAATATAAGGCCTTAAATCTCATTTTTTTCACAATTCCCTAACCTTGAAAAAATTTCAATTTCCCTGACACATGGCAACCCTGAAAAACACTTTTGTATTATCCGAGTTCCTAACAAGCCACTATTTAAACATAGTATTACTGGATGGTTAAGTAAAGAATACTAGAATCCCAGAAGACAACTCTGTTCTGAATTCAACAACCATAAGTGCACCAACTGGCAAAGCTAGTTCTTCCATTAAAAATTTGAGTGAGTTACATATATATTTATTTACTTATCATTCATAATAAATTATTTTGATTTCTAGGAAGGAAACTGTGTATTGAAACTTGTTTCTATGAAATTTCCTGCATTTAACAAGAGAGCTATATGAGAGAATACAACTACAGATTAAAACTAGAACTATCGCTGAATGCAATTCATACCCCAACCAATTTCCTTGACAGAAGACGACACGGAAAGGTGGTTAAGGGAATAACTTTAGTGGCACAAATACATATACATAAAAAGAAATTATCTCTGGTAAAAAAAAACTAGATGGGTGTTCAGTGGAACACTTGTGTCGCCCTTGGGTACTCTGTTAGAATAACTAAAAAGGTAAACAAGAGCCTGCTGGGGTTGAGGGTGGATTGGGAGTCAAGTACCTATGTATTAAAATTAAAAAAAAACAAAAAAAGTGGGCCCGGGTGGGGGGGGTGGGGGGAGTAAAGTACCTATGTTTAAAAAAAAAAAAAAAAAAAAAAAAAAGGCGCGGGGGTGGGGGGGGGGAGTAAAAAAAAAAAAATGGGGGGGGGGGGGGGTGACTGGTTGGGGGTTGGGGGGGGTTTGAGGTTGAATGGGGAGTCAAGAACCTATATATTAAAATTTAAAAAAAAAGGGGGGGGGGGGGTAAAAAAAATGGGGGGGGGGGGGGGGGTTTGAGGGTGGATGGGGAGTCACGTACCTATGTATTAAAAAAAAAAATATTTGGCCAGGGTGGGGGGGGGGGGGACTGGTTGGGAGGGGGGGGGGGTGAGGTGGGGGGGAATAAAGTGCATATGTTTAAAAATTAAAAAAAAAAAAAAAAAATTGGGCCCCGGGGGGGGGGGGGGGAAATAAAGTGCATATGATTTAAAATTAAAAAAAAAAAATGGGCCCGGGGTGGGGGGGGTACTGGTTGGGGGGGGGGGGGGGGGCAGATTTCCATGCAGAGGGGACAGTGGGGGGGGGGGGCGGGAGGGGGGGGGGAGTACTTACCCATCTCATGTCAGTTAATATTTTATTTCTAGGTTTAAGAAGTTTTTTTCCTATATATAAGTTTAAGCAAAATCAAGTGACCCCGGGGGTGGGGCTAACTGTGACCCCAGGGACATGGGTACCAACAATCTCAGGGGTCTTGCTGGTGATCAAGTATTCCAAGTTTGAATGGAATATCCTTGACACTTTTTGAGACATGGACATAAAGAAAAAGGTTAACCAAGAAATTTCAACTTGAAAAAGGGGCATAACATTGCAAAAAAAAATTTGAGGGTTATCTGCCCTTGAGAAATGGTGTTGTCTTAAGTGATACATTAATGTAAGCATTAAAACTGGAAAGTTTGATGAAGAAACATTAAGAAATGGCATAGTTATAGCCAATGTTAAGTTTTCATGACAAAATCTAAGTACAAAAAGGGGCATAACTCTGTCAATTGTGACCTTGACCTATACATTTTGGCATCATCACGACCCTGTTGTCGTAAGCAATATAATTTGGAAGTTTGATGTTGAAATGTTAAAAAATGGCAAAGTTATTCCCAACGTTAAGTTTTCATGACAAAATCCATGTATACGAAGGGGCATAACTCTGTCCAATGTGACCTTGACCTAGAAGTTTTGGCATCAACCTGACCCTGTTGTCATAAGCAATACAATTTGAAAGTTTGATAAGATAATGTTTAGAAATGGCAAAGTTATAGCCAACGTTAAGTTTTCGTGACGGACCGACGGACCGCCGGACAAAGCGATCCCTATGTATCACCTTTTCTTCGAAAGGGCGACACAAAAAAACAAATTGTACAGGTAATAGTTTAAATATATATTGTCAAATCATGTTCGAAACAGTTACAAATAACCTTTCATTTTCCCAATCTACTAAAACAAACAAAAGCAGTGAAGTTAAGAAAATAGCATAATTATGTTAAAATGTAATTAAGAGTGGAAAAACTTTGCATACTGAGCTTACTTGTTCTAGTTTTAGAAATATTCAAATACATGTTAAAATTTCAGAACATTTTCTAAGTCAATTTTTGACCTTCAAGTGTGGCCTTGACCTTAAGCTGGCACAAGGGTAAGATGGGTTCTGCACATTGTTCAGTTGGGGTGAACATTTGAGTCAAGTTTGAAGAAAATCCTTCCATTAGTATATGATTTATAGAGCAGACACGATATATTGTCTATTGATTGTAAGTAAATTAAAAGACTTAAAAAGGGGCATAACTTTGTCAAATGCAATACAGAGTTATGAAACTTGACCTGCATATCTTACTTGTGATACCTCATATATCTTTTAAGTTTTAAGCAAATACCTGTGCTAGTTTCAGAAATATTCAAGTACATGTTAAAATTTAAGAATATTTTCTAAATCAATTTTGACCTTCAAGTGTGACCTTGACCATGAGCCGGCACAAAGGTAACATGGGTTCTGCACATAACTTTGTTGAGTTGAACATTTGAGTAAAGTTTGAAGAAATTTCTTCCATTAGTACAGGATTTATAGAGCGGACACGACATATTGTCTAATATTTGATTGTATGTAAATTTGAAGACTTAAAAAGGGTCATAACTTTGTCAAAATGCAATATAGAGTTATGAAACTTGACTTGCATATCCTAATTGTGACACTAAATATATATTTTAAGTTTCAAGCAAATACGTTTTCTAGTTTCAGAAATATTCAAATACATGTTAAAATTTAAGAATATTTTCTTAGTCAATTTTTGACCTTCAAGTGTGACCTTGACCTTAAGCCAGCAAAAGGGTAACATGGGTTCTACACATCCCCTTGTTGAGGTGAACATTTGAGCCAAGATTAAAGAAAATCTTTCAATTAGTGTAGGACTTACAGAGCGGACACAACATAATGTCTAATATTTGATTGTTTGATATTTGACCTTCAATTGTGACCTTGACCTTGAGCTGACACATGGGCAACATGGGTTCTGCACATCCCCTTGTTGAGGTGAACATTTCAGCCATGTTTGAAGAAAATCCTTCAATTGGTATAGGATTTATAGAGCGGACACGATAATGGAGACGGACGGACAAAGCGAATCCATTATAGCCCCCCCCCCCCCCTCCCCCACTTTTGTGGTGGGGGTATAAAGAAAAGTTGTCAACAAAAATGAAAATTCTTCCATCTATACCTGTCTTAGTTATCTACCCTCTACAAACCAAGATCACCCCTGTGTACTAAGAGTTATGTCATGTACCATAATGTTTCTTATTAGCGCCCCTCCCTCTGTTGCCCCCCACCCAGGGTATTTTACAGAAGAAAATTTTACCCCTACATATTTAATATCTAGCAAAAACAAATAAGAAAATCCATAAAATTGAAATCACATTTTAAATGTACACAGCAGTCCTGAAACACAACTTTGACATGTGACCTTATTTGTGACTGCAAAGGAAAATTCAATAATCCAACAAGGTCCTGTCATAAAAATTTGGTGACAGGTAACTACCATATGATCTTCAATGATTGTGGGTGCTGTTTAAAATGCGTTTGAATTATTTATTATAAAACTTTTATCGGAATAAAGACTACTAGACAGGTCCTGGGAAATAAAATTTGAATTTTTGTTTTGTTTTTTAGTAACGCAATAACAGCATATTTATTGGTTCTATTTAGTGCCCCCTTTGGAAAAAAAGCACACCCCCTGGGGTGCTAATAAGAAACAATATGGTAACTGTCTTTTAAGTACTTAACAGTAAACACTGCACACAAATGAGCACACATTACATCTGTGGTAATTATTTCCTGAATTTTAATAATTTCACAACCATGCCAGTTTTTGCTAGCTTAACATAAAAACAGTAGTCTCTCATATTACTACAGAACTCAGAATTTTGTTATTTAAAAAAACAAACAAACGCAGACTCTGATTGCTGTTAACGGCAGACAAAAATCAATTATCTCTGACGTCTCCTGCACTTCTCTATTGCACTGCCTGGGACAGGGCAGAAAGGCTTCTATCTATATATACCAAGCTACTGACATTATTTCTCCCGTCAATGTACCAGAGTTTCACTGATGTGTACTTATTTGACCTCAGGAGACCTATATAGTATAACTTATTGTACTCCAGCAGGCAAGTGCACTTAACTATCAGTGCACATCAAATTATCTGAACATTCAGCTGAAGTAAAGTGCACAGAGTGATAAGGAATGTTTCATTTAAAGATCTAGGGGTGTACAAAATGAGAGGGGTGAAATTTGTTCAATTTATGCTGCCTATTTCTAAAACTGTCAAATTTAAAAGCTTTTTTTTATATGAAGCTTTTCCTCTGATTTCAATCTGCTGGAAGTTAATATTTACTGCACCTGTCGCTCGGAAATAATGGTGTATTTTTAGACTAGGTGCACAAGTTAACCTAAAATAAAGTTCAATGACAAATTACATTTTCTCCAATGTCCCTTATAATTAATTATAATTGGTATAATTAAGTGCATATTTATTTTAAGCTCCAGAAAAAGATGAATTTTAAATAAAAAGTTATTTGAGACTTCAAGAACAAAATATTTTGTCTAATTCAAATATCATCATATATATATATATATAATATATATCATCATTCACACACTGTTCAACAAAAACATTATTTTAAAACAATCAAATGTTACCGATACAAGTATATTTTTTCTATAAATATATACCAGTTTTAAGTTCTCTTATATGCTGCATATCATTAAAATAGAGGACCAAGATTGTCCTGTGTAGTTCACCTGAAACAACCTGCTTCAAGAAATATGCACAGAGATTTTATAGCAACAGCACTTATTTCAGCTAAATTAAAATTTAACCTTTTACCTGCTGGAACCGAAAGTGATAAGCCTTTGCCACCAGTATAGAGCCAGGCCAGCCTGCACATCCGTGCAGTCTGACCAGGCTCTATACTGTTGGCAGCTCCATTTTTGTATTTTGATATTGAAATCCCTTATACTTTGAATGGACTGTTCCAAATTCAAAGCTGGGCAAATCCATTACAAAATTTCAGCATGTTCAGGGTTAAATCCATACATTTTTATTAAAAACTCTCTTTATAAACAGTGACCTTGAAAATTCTGATGAAAACAAGACCTGTCGTTGTGAACGGATATATGCCCCCGAAACCATACAAGAACATGTTTTTCACTGGAAATGAAGGCCAGATAGTACAGGAAAGTGTGAAAGAAGAAGTGTGAAAGGAGACAAGAATATTAACAAGAGGGCCATGATGGCCCTGGATCGCTCACCTCAGTACTTTGGCTGAGGGTCTACTGTTAAGCAAACATCAGATGCCACATTACATTTCCAAGATTTTCAAAGATCTCAATGTATTATTCATTTTCAACTTGTATCATTTTTATGAGCATAGGAAGTAGATGCGTTTACACGCTGTTAAATTTGTAATCCCATTAATAATTATACTGATAGTAATTTTCATAAATGACAATGAACAACAAAAGAATT
This sequence comes from Cyclina sinensis, assembly GCA_012932295.1. Classification (NCBI taxonomy): domain Eukaryota; kingdom Metazoa; phylum Mollusca; class Bivalvia; order Venerida; family Veneridae; genus Cyclina; species Cyclina sinensis. The sequence continues at coordinate 34,027,545 of JAAONU010000001.1, read as the reverse complement.
AAACATATATGTTGTTTGTCAGTTGAGATAAATGCTCAATGATAATGATAAATTATATTTAAAATAGCTAATAAATTCTTTTAGAACAAAATATTATTATTCATCATATAAAAGTTGATATCAAATAACTTAAAACTGTAAAAGCATATTTTTTCAAGAAATATTTCATGAGAACATCCAAACTAGGCATTCATGAATAACAAAATTGTTGACCTGAACAACCATCAATGTATTTTTACGAAAAAATTTCTTTTCCAATTAAATGTGACATTAACCTTTAAGCTACAAATCTAGGATTGTCTCAATTTTCAACACATTTACCCATAATTATTTCAAAATCCATCTATGAATAGCAAAAGTTATGCACAAAACATGACCATCTGTTCACAACCATATCACTACTTTTGACATACAAGTGTGACCTTGACCTTTGAGGTGGAGGCCTGATTCTTGCGTGGGACACATAATCATCATGTCTAAGACATTAATGCCGAGTCATTTTAAAATCCATCCAGGGATGTCAGAATTGCTGACCGGACACAACCATCAATGCACTTTTATTAATATTCATATAATGACTTTGGACGTACAAGTGTGACCTTTACTTCTAGCTGAACACCTGATTCTTGCGTGCAACACATCGTCATCATGTCCAACACATTTATGCCAAGTCATTTTAAAATATATCCGGGAATGACAGAATTTTTGAATGGACACGACCATCAATGCACTTTTATGAAGATTTCCTTTCAAGTCCAAGTGTGACTTTGACCTTTGATCTACAAACCTGGGTCTTGCATGTGACACATTGTCTCCATGTGCCACACATTTATGCAAAATTATTTCTAAATCCATCCAAGACTGACAAAGTTATGGACGAAACAAAAAGTGGACAGATGGGTGGACAGACAACTATTTGCCTCCCTTTGGGGGCATAAAAAATTGCAGTAAGTACATCTTTATGCTAGCCCCATATGAACACGATTTTGAACTTGTTAGCCAAAAAACAAAAGCGTTCATCTAGACATCATGCTCCAAAATCTTATAAAGTCTGAGGATTGTTAGTTCAGCTGTTCTTGATTTATTGATCAGAAACTAATTTTGAAGTACTATAGCCTCTGTGAGCTTAATTTTGACCCAGTCATCCAAAATTCAATATCATCATCTATTCATCAAGCCTGATCATCCTTTAAAAGAACTGTGTTCAGTTTTCTTCAGTCACTGATTAGAAACCTTTTACTTATTACAAGCCCCTGAGAGCTTCACCTTTGACCTTGTGAACCTAAGCTCAATAACCTTCATCTACACATCATGCTTTATCATCCTATAAATATTGAGGGTCTTAAGCTCATTTCCTCTTGAGTCATAAATTAAAACTGTTTTCAAACTGTAAGCCTCTGTGAGGTTGACCTTTGACCCTGTGGGCTCAAGAACAAATGGGAACATTTTCTCATCCTGAATTCCTGAATAGTTGAGAGTCCGAGTTCAGTCATTAATGAGTTATGGCCTTGTGAGCATGACCTTATTTCTAGTGAACTCAAAAGAAGCCAGGATTTTCTACTCAAAGTGCCCAACCTCTCTACCAAGTATAAAGTGTCCAAGCTTATGCTTTCTTAAGTTATTGAATTACAGAAGAATTTACTTAAGCTTTAAGTAATGCTACATGCAAGAAGTCTAAAAACTTTAAAACACTGTTGTCTAACAATGGTCACTTGCTGAGACAGAGCTAAAAAGTGTTTCTTTACAGTTTAAGGCATGAAGCACTTCTAAGTCTTAAGACAACTATTGATTTCTACAGACCTCTGGGGTCTGCTTTCTTGACATTTCTCACAAGGAGGGCTGCTTTCAAGACAAATGTAAATTAAAGCTCATGAGAAAATACTGACAATAACACATGAAACTATGATCTTTTAGTTCTCTTTTATTTTTCCATTTTTTTTTTTGTGCATTGTAAGGACTTCGTTGACCACCAGGAAGGCAGACTGTGGTTTTGTTTTGTCTCAACTTTTTCCACTTATCAGTAAAATAATTTGACAGGTTTTGTCAGTGGGCAGTCTACTCTTTTTCGGTAATAATAACAGAGCAAAGCCAAGCTTCACCTTTTCCTACAATTCAAGCACTCAGTGCACTATTTCCTTAAACCTGTCTGTAATAATTAATATTTCAGCAACCTTCACACTTCACTCTGCTTAACTGCTTCAGTGGATGTGTCCATCACAGAAAATAGACGAAACCATTTACTATTAGAGGGGTAAAATAGAAATACAACCGGTCAAACTGCAAACTTATTCAGACCATGATCAGACTATGTGAGAGAATTATAACAGTAAAAGCAATTGTTGCTTGCAGTGTGAAGGTTAAATCTTTTTTCTAAGTTACTGTTCAAGTATATTGTTTATATATAAATAATACTTATTTTCCTACTCAAAACAAAACTTACCAGTGGTTTAAGGGATGTGATATGCTGCTCCCAAGAGGGGTCATCAAAATGTACACTGAAAGATGTCTGAAAGTAGATAATAGGATAATTGTTTATATCACTTATATATTAAATCTTTTGTTTCAAGGTTTGAATTATTTACACAACAGTAAATACATTTAAAAGCATGTTGTGAAATGTGGTATATGGACAACTTTTTGACAGCTTGCTTAAAGCATGACATATTAATCAAAACATGCTATGCCTTTTTATAGTGTTGGTGTTGAAACAGGTTGTATTGTATGATACACTACTAAAAAAAAGATATGGCTCAACTTCATAACAAAGGTGCCTGAATCAGGACTGAAAGACACAGACTGATTCAAATGTTACATTACTTACATCTCTACGAAGAATGTCAACGTGATCTAAAACAGATAACCATTTAATAAAATATATACACAATGTTCTACATCAATACTTCACAATACATAAAAAAAATGTCAATGACTTATAAAGATGTAGATGACCTGAAGTGACCTGTTGTCCTGAAACAGTTACTCCTTATCATACTTTTGTCCAGTATTTAAGCCACACTGAAAGGTTGTTCTTAGTTCTAGAGCAGTTTGCGACATGTTCTTGACCTTAGATAAATTTGTGTTTAGAAATATAGATGTTATTGCAAGGCATCTCCATAAATTTTTGTATATGGACTGATCAGTGAACCATGTGCAAGCAAACCAATCAGTTCATTGGACTTAAATGCAATATGAAAGTACTCATGTCCATATTTATGAGTATGTCACCACATGGTTATACAAGTTTGTGTTCACAAAATGGCACAAAAACAACCACAAAATTAATCTGAAATGAGATCTGTCAGTGAAGATGACAAATGCCCCTAAAGATTGATATAGAGGATATTTGTTTGTTTTTGTGGAAGATGAGAATTTATTTCATCGAGTGAACACCATATGTGATATTTTCACGAGTGGCGCAGCCATGAGTGAAAATATCAACATATGGTGTTCACGAGATGAAACAAATTCCCATCTTCCACTAAAAAACAAACAAATTTTCTTTTTATTTTATGCCAACACGTCAAAAATGGGTTTTTTTTATGACATTTTTAATCAGGGCCTTCAATAAATTCCCCATGGTGAGCCCCAAATCAGTTAATGCGTACTTTGGTTACTCCGCACAAAAAAAGTGCAGACAATCTCCAATACATATGATACCTTTACTTCTGCTGAAATAAACTGAATACACTTTCATCAAATAATATTTATTTTTGTCTACACAGTTTATCAATATTTATTGAATTTTGCCATACATACTTTAATTATAAAAGCGGATTAATACTCAATATTCAATAGTTCGGGCACAAACATGTATTATCAAAATGGTAATTAACTGATTCAAAACAGTGTATTATCACTTTTATCTCACTGATATTTCCCTATATTTCATTGGTAGGCATAAAATAAAAGTTCTATAATGCTTGTGATTAGCAGCAAAATAACAAATTCTTACTACTGCTTGCAAAACTGATTAGAGTTTACACTGTTAGATAAAGAATGAGACTCGTCGGTACACCTGTCAAAAATCAATTAAAGCGCTGCCCAATGTGTTTCTTTCAAACTCCACCTTTTTCCTGTCAAAAGTGTCATTTTAGTGTCATTCTGTGTATAAAATGGAAAAGAGATTAGGAAAAAAAATCATATTGAATCAAGATTTCCGGTAGCAACACAGCAACAATTATGACACAGCAACTTTGGTGCCGCCCAGGCACATTTTTTCTGGCTGCGGGTAGATTGCAAGACGCAGTTTTATTGACAGGTATACCTGAGAAAACTGCCTTGCTGTGACTGGATGATCAGTAAAGTGACAGTTTAAGCTACTGAAATAAAACATCAAAACGTCACTCTTTATCGCTTTCTGAATACGTGAAACTCTAATCAGTTTGCAAGCGGTAGTGTTTGCTGTTTAACACAGGATTTGACAGTCTTGCTACATGGAAAGATAAACTTGTCAACATAAATAACTGCATAGCAAGGTTCTTCTTTTTCTTCATCTACATCATCATTGTATACGTGTGCCGGCACAGATTTTCCATGATCCAACAAAGACACACAAAGATGGCAGATGAAAACAGTAAGAGGGGGTAAGGCTTCATTTGCATGGTGTTTTACTTAGAGAATTTCTTTTTATTCTCAAATCAAGTAATAGCTTTAACATAAAACCAATCTCCACATGCTCATATGTGCAATTCTGTCAGATTTCCTTTATTTTGGTGAAAAATCCTGTCATCATAGCATTTGAAAACTATCAAAACATGAAGCAAGACTAGGATCTTCTCCAAGCCATAGTCACATCAATAATTAGACTTAAATATTGTAATCTATGATGTAAAAAATGATAGTCTTCATCCTGACTCTCTCACTCTTTCACTCCCTGAAATCAAAAGTAACCCATTTTCTTGGAAGACTGGCCTGGCATGAACAAAAGGCTATCTCCCAATCCTCTGACGAACCAGAGCTGCAGAGCAGAAATGATCCTCAAAATGTTTTAGACAAGCTACCTCCATGTTATATTTTTTCAGCTATTTCAAAATCCTCTGATGTTCCCACTCAGCTGCACAGCAGACATAACATAAAACAGATGGACAGTGGACTTGACTCTCAGGATCCTTTGTCTTGTACATGGCCTGCCATATACACATAATTAACATTATGTGCCAAGCTATCTAAAAATGCTGTCACATATTACAAATATAGAGTGGACACTGAACAAACTGCATTATTCTATATTGTTTGTTTCATGAAGTTTCACCTTAACCTTAAGACCCAGAATCATGTTCCCTACACTTCATTTCAATGTTATGAAATAAGGCTTAGTAAAAGAGGGAATGAGAATGGTTCAGTCTAGACTGTGCACCCAACCTTGACCTTAACCTCAAGATGCTGAGGGTTGTTAATAACAATCCCTAAACCTGTGTTTAGGTTAGTCAAAATCCTGCCATGTACAACTGAAATAAACTAGAATAGACATTGAAGACAAATACCCCCAGCAACTGCGCATTGACTCAACAGCAGAAGCAAATCTAAACTCTTATAAAGCTATGATGCCAGTATACAAAGAAAACTGAAAGACAAGCTTGGCCCACAAGCTACAAGTTGACTTAAATCTGCATGTAAAAATGATTTAAGTTCAATGGGAGATAACTCTGGGATGTCTTGATGGATATGAATCAAATATTATATCTTGCACATCTACACTGTGTAGTGACTGTGCCTGGCAAGTTTCAGTTCAATCTGTTGAAAACTGATGGAAGAAATTTTGCCACAAGGTATGTCAAAAGTGACAAAAATTCTAAGGTTCAAAGGCAATAATTTTGCTTGGCTAGGTATGCATCAGAAATGTGTCTTTCACATCTTCATTGCCTAATTACTATCTCTGTCAAGTGTCATTCCATCAGTTGAAAAAGGAAGGAGTAGTTTGTGCTGCAAGGTATATATTAGTCAAAAATGGGGAAGAGTATAAGTTCAAGGGGCAATAACTCTGCATTCCCTGCATGGATTTGCATTAGAAAAATGGCATGCACATCTACATTGCCTGGTGACCATTTCAGCCAAGTTTCATTTCAACTGGTTGAAAACTGAAGGAGGACTTCGCGACACAAGGTCTATAATTTACAGACATGGGAAAAAGTATAAGTTCAAGGGGCAATAAGGCTGCACTGCCTGTATGGATATGCATCAAAAATATGTCTTCCACATCTACATTACCTAGTGACCATTCCTGAAAAGTTTCATTTCAATCAGTTGAAAACTGAAGGAGTTTGTCTGCAGGGGTATAAACTGCACAATTTGTTTGCGTGGGTATAAAGATACTGTTGGTAGTTTCTATAATTTATTGCCAATGAAGCAGAATCTTAATATGCAGGATACTACAAATCCGGTGAAAGAAGGGCTATTACTAAATGTGATGAATACCCTCAAATACTGCCTTGAAACAGTAATCATTTTAGGTAGGAGCATATGTTCCAAAGATTTGGAACAATAATGAAGTAAGAATTAACTTTGTGCAGAAGACATAATTTACTACCTCCTATAATAAACATATAACAAAACAGTGACTTGGTTTTTTTACTGTAAGTTGAGATACTGAATCATTAGAATTTCTTTAATAAATGGACATTCAAATATGTTTGCTTGTTAAGTTTGCATGATGTTTTAAGCCCATTTCCAGCTCTTAATACAAATTAAGGCTATCCTATAATATAACTGACAGCTGGTCAATTTATCTAATTAGCTTACGATTCTTGCAAAGTATTATTAAAGGAACTGACCCACAGATGGACCAATGATGAAAAAAGAAATTGTTCATACATCTAGAAATTCCAGCTGTAATTGTGAAGAACATATTTAAACTAAGTTACTGACTCATGTTTTGGTACAGAAAAACATCAAAATACAAAGTTTTACACACTAATATCAGTAAAGAATTTACCCCTTTAGTCATGGGGTAGATACTTCCATTATATCATTAATTTTGACAAATATTGATAACTAGTCTCTATGGATCAGTGGTGTAGATTGTTGCCCTATATTTTACTGACCAAAAGGTCGTGGGTTTGAATCCTGATAAAATCAAAACTTTTTTTTTCAGTTTTCATGGTGTATAGAAACATAGTATTATGTTTTTTCCATAGTATATTTATTTCTCTTAAATTTTAAAGAAAAAAAAATTCAGCTAAATTCTGTGAGTCAGTCACTTTAAAACCTGAATAACAGTTGATGAGAAACAGTTTGGGCGAACTGATGTGTAAAACAAATCAAAGGGCCATAACTCAGTGAAAAATCTAGGAGTGGAATGGTGACAATAAGTGATATGCACAATAAGACTTGGTACTTATAACACTCCTTCCCAGGTATGTTTCCATTGTGGTCTAATGTATAACTGTAATGAGACAGTTGCCAACAAAACTTAACCCAGTTCAGCCTGACAGTTCAGACAGAGGACAATTGTTACAGTATAAGATTAAACCTAAGTTCAATTAATTTCTATAACAAAAGGGCCATGATGGCCCTGGATCGCTCACCTGAGTACTTTGGCTGTAGGTTTGCTGTTAAGCAGTATTTCATTTTTTAATTGAAAATATTTAAGTGCCTACAAACCAAATTTTGACACAGGGGCCAACATATATATATAATACTGGTAAAGGTTCTCTACACAATACTCCACACCAAATATCTACGGTCTAGTCCTATTAGTTTGGAAGAAAAATGATTTTCATGTTTTTCCTATATAACTATATGTAAACCAAGAGAACCCTGGGGCATGGCCAATTTTGACCCAGGGGAAATAATATGAACAAACTTGGTAGACATCCACTAGACAATGCTGCATACCAAATATATAAGCTGTAGGAATTAAGGTTTCCAGTAAGAAGATTTTTAAAGATTGTCTTTTTTACATATCAAGGGCCCCCGGGGCGGGGCCAATTTTGACACAGGGGCCAACATATATATAATACTGGTAATGGTTCTCTACACAATACTCCACACCAAATATCTAAGGTCTAGTCCTATTAGTTTGGAAGAAAAATGATTTATCATGTTTTTCCTATTTAACTATATGTAAACCAAGAGAACCCTGGGGCGTGGCCTATTTTGACCCAGGGGATATAATTTGAACAAACTTGGTAGACATCCACTAGACAATGCTGCATTCCAAATATCTAAGCTGTAGGCATTGAGGTTTCCAGTAAGAAGATTTTTAAAGATTGCCTTTTTAACATATTAAGGGCCCCCGGGGTGGGGCCAATTTTGACACAGGGGCCAACATATAAACAATACTGGTAAAGGTTCTCAACACAATACTCCACACCAAATATCTAAGGTCTAGTCCTATTAGTTTCGGAGAAAAATGATTTTTCATGTTTTTCCTATATAACTATATGTAAACCAAGAGAACCCTGGGGCGTGGCCAATTTTGACCCAGGGGACATAATTTGAACAAACTTGATAGAGGTCTACTAGACAATGCTACATACCAAATATCTAAGCTGTAGGCATTGTGGTTTCTGAGAAGAAGATTTTTAAAGATTTCCTATATAAGCCTATGTAAAATCAATTGACCCCCAGGGTGGGGCCAAATTTCACCCCAGGGGCATAATTTGAACAAACTTGATAGAGGTCCACTAGACAATGCTACATACCAAATCTTAAGGCTCAGGGCCTTGTGGTTTCAGACAAGAAGATTTTCAAAGTTTTTCCTTTAAGTTGCCATAGCAACCAGAGTTCTTGATGGAATTGAATTCTTTGAACAACTTTGGTAGAGCTTCATGCAAGGAACATTCCAGGCAAGTTTCATTAAATTTGGCCCATTGGTTTCAGAGGAGATGTTGTTTGAATGAAAAGTTGACGATGGACGGACGGACGGACGACCGACGGACGACGGACAAAGACCGATCAGAAAAGCTCACTCTGAGCACTTTGTGCTCAGGTGAGCTAAAAACAGATTCATCAGGTGAAAAAAAATGGTTAGAGTAATCTGAAACCATCTTAGTATTTATAAATACATCAGGATATGCTGAAGCCTAGATAATAATGGTCTGATACTGTTGAAAATAAATCTGTCAAAAATATAGGACATATACTACACAGAAAAAATTAAGGATCACTATTAGTCTATTAGTGATATTTAACTACTGTGAACCAAGAAACTTTGCGAATACAAAATTTCCTGTTTTTCATACAGGTGATGATTTTCGCATGACATACTTTCGCAGAAAAAACTATCTGCTAATTAAACGAAACTGAAGTCGTAACATCAAAAACACAAACCTGCCAATGTAATCGCAAGAACTGATCTTTAAATTTTCTTTTGATATAATACACCAATTTTTTTCAGACATTCATTAGAACAGAAATCACAGACTAACATGACGAATAATGTTTGCTAAATTATTACAAACATCTCAGACTTAATTACATTAAAACATTGAAAGCATATTAATGCTATATCTAAATTTTACAGTCATTCACAACTGCTAATAGACAACTGTATAAGCCAGTACCAGTAAGTAACAGTTTGCTGTTTAAACACACAGTGTGTCAAAATAGGTATTAATCGAAAGAATATAAAAATAAAGGCAGAACAATTGTAATGTGTCACTTAATAAATTTGTGCGAAATTGTACTCTTCTATACAAATGTTCTTGTATATTTAAAGTAGATTATTCTATGATAATAACAATATAAACTAGAACAGTCATTGATGATGACAAATACCCCTGCAACTGCACATTGACTCAACAGCAGAAGCAATCTGAACTCTCATAAAGCTAGCCTATGATGCCAGTATACAAAGAAAACTGAAAGACTAGCTTGGCCTACAAGCTACAAGTTGACTTAAATCTGCATGTAAAAATGACATAAGTTCAATGGGAGATAACTCTGGCATGTCTTGATGGATATGTATCAAATATTATGTCTTGCACATCTACACTGTGTAGTAATTATGCCTGGCTAGTTTCAGTTCAATCTGTTGAAAACTGATGGAGGAGTCTGTGGCACAAGGTATGTCAAATGTGACAAAAATTCTAAGTTCATGGGCAATAATTGTGCCAGGCTAGGTATGCATCAAAAATATGTCTTTCACATCTTCATTGCCTAATTACTATCTCTGCAAAGTTTGTGCTACAAGGTATATATAAGTCAAAAATGGGGAAGATTATAAGTTCACGGGACAATAACTATGCACTGCGCCTGAATGGATTTGCATCAAAAAAATGTCATGCACATCTACATTGCCTGGTGACCATTTCTGCCAAGTTTCATTTCAATTGGTTGAAAGGAGGAGTTCTAAACATAAAGTAAATAATTTACAAACATGGGAAAAAAGTGTAAGTCCAATTGGCAATAACTCTGCAATGCCTGTATGGATATGTATCATAAATATGTCTTGCAAATCTACATTGCCTAGTGACCATTCCTGAAAAGTTTCATTTCAATCAGTTGAAAACTGAAGGAGGGGTTCACGACGCAAGATTAAGATGTCAAATGTGACAGACTGACTGATTGACCAACCAACTGACTGACCGACCGCCAAGGTAATTCCAGTATACCCTACTGCAAACTTCATTGACTGGGGTTTAATGAAATCAATAATCAATATGGCTTTATATATGTAGCTGATTGCAAATAAAATAATATTCAACAGGAAATTTATTTCATTTTCAACCATATGCGTTATTGGTCAGCTTAGGTTATTAAGCTAACCAAACTTATATCAAATGAACCAGACTCTTCCCTCACTTCCTCACTTCCTCCTTTAAAAGCCAGCCAACATCATAATCAGCTAAAATTCTCAATGTTTCTTCATGCAAAATATGATTATTTGATATTACTTAAATTTTGGTCCATAATTTATGTTGATAATTTTCATCTGAAGTAAGGGTAGTATAGTTTTACAACGTGTATATGCATGTATAGTATATAATATAATAATAAATATATAGAGAATAATAGGTTAGTGTCTTAATATGAGAAAGTTTATCTGGCAAGGCGTAGGAATTTATCGGGTGAGCCGAAGGCGAACCTGATAAATACCGCAGCCGAGCCGGATAAACTTTCTCATTTAAGACACTAACCTATTATTCTATTTATCCTGTCACATCTGGCATTTGTCAATAAATTACTAGGATATTGAAAACCTATCTTTAAAGTGTTTCAAATGTCAAGGTTATCCGTCAGGTGAACATATACACAAAAAATAGTTCCAAAACTTCGATATTTTTTTCCTTAAATGACCATGCTATATTATAAGATCTAGATATTGAAATATTTAATTTTTATTCAAGTAGTCTCTGTTTGTAATAACAACCATTTAATCACTTCCTTCTGATTATTTATAATATTGTTTATAAACACAAAACTAGTCCATGACGTCACCAGTGATGACGTAGCATGTGCCGTATAAAGCAAAATTTATACGACCCCCCTTTATCGGGTCGGATATGAAATAATTGACAGGATAAATTATATAATAAAGGTTCTTAGAAATATTTTGCAAGAACTTACAAATGCTTCCCTGTTGTAACAATACAATTTTACTGTGATTGCTTATTAACATAAACCTTTACTTATTGCATGAAAAAAAAACAGGAAAAAGAACATAGCAGAACAGATGCAATATATGCCCATCAGCCTAGGCTGAGAACTGATGATGCTTGACATTTCACATGGCACTGCACAAATATTTGGAAATCATCAAAATAGCAAGAATATTTTTACAGCTCTATTGAAATGGCACTAAAAGATTCTTATCAATATACCATAAAATATCTATGTACCAAAAATGGTTTAACAGGGGAGATAATTAAAAAATGAGACCTGACCGCGATATATATTTCTTGCACACTGCACTTCTACTTTTAACCACATGTGTTTATTTATGGTTCAAGTCTATCCCTTTCATAATGATTAAGTTATGCTCCAGACAAAAAATCATTATAAAACCAAAGAAATGAAGATAACTAAAAACTGGATATGGTAGAGTTATGCTCCTTGGGCAATGCACTTCTCCTTGTCACCAGCTATCTATATCTTAAGTTTCACATAAATTCACTTCATAGTTTTAAAGCTATGGTCTGGACAAACATTTATAAAGAACTGAGATAATTAAAAAATTGGAACAGGAAGAATTATTCATTAGATAAAAGTTAGACAAAAATTCATTACTGAAATTATTGAAGGGAAACTTACTCAAAACCTGGATAAGGAAGAGCTATGATTCTAGGGCACTACATTTCTCCTTGTCCTCAGCTATTCAAATTCAGTTTCACATAAATTCACTTCACATTTATAAAGTTATGCTCCGGTCAAAACATTTTTAAGACAGGAGATAATTCAAAATTTGGACTTGGTAGAGTTATGGTTTTTATGTAATGCATTTCTACTTCTTATCATCTATCATTGTTTTAAATTTCAGTCTATCCCTTTCACAATCTGAAGTTATGATCATGACAAAAATGTGTTATAAAATTAGAAAAAGGGAAATAACTCAAAAACAGGAAAAGGTAGAGTTATGCTTATTGGGGACTGCACTTCCCCTTGTCATCATCTATCTATATTTTAGGTTTCACATTTATTCACTTCATAGTTTTAAAGTTATGCTCCGGACAAAATAATTTAAGAATGGAGATGACAAAATAATTTAAGAAAGGAGATAATTAAAAAAAGTGACCAAGTAGAGTTATAGTTCTTGAGCAGTGCACTTCTACTTAAGTTTCAAGACCATGTCTTTTAAGTGTTCAAGTTTTGCTCCTGAAAAAAAATTCATTTCAGAAATTAAAAAAGGGGAGTTAACTAAAAACTGAAAAAGAAGGAGTTATGCTTCTTTAGCAATACAGTTCTCTTTGTCACCATCTGTCTATGTTTTAAGTTTCACACCAATTCACTTCATAGTTTTTAAGTTATGCTCTGCACAAAAATTTTTTAAGAGGTGTTTGTAATTCCATAATGAGAATAAGAAGAGTTATGATTCTTTTGCAATGCACTTTTACTTCTTACCATCTTTCTTTGTCTTAAATTTCAAGACAATCCCTTTCATAGTGTTCAAGTTATGCTCTGGACAAATATTCATTAAAGAAATTAAAAAAGGGACAATTATACAACATCTGGATAAAGTAGAGGTATGCTTCTTGGGCACTGCATTTTTCCTTGTCGTCAGCTATATATATTTTACGTTTCACATCAATTCATTTCATATTTTGAAAGTTATGCTCTGGTGAATTTTTTTTAAGAAGGTTAAAGAAAGGGAGATTACTAAAAAACTGAATAAGGTAGAGTTCTCCAGTTTTCCTTGTTGACAGGTATCTATATTTTTAATTTTACATCAATTCACTTCACATTTATCAAATTATGCTTCAAACAAAAAAAAATCAAGAGGGGAGATAATTTAAAAATGAGATCTTGTGCACTGCACTTGCAAGAAAGCTGCACAGTAAGTTTGAAGTCAGTCAGCCAATTAGCAACAGAGCTATGGTCTGAACCAAGACTCCGGAAAACCAAAACTTTGTTGTTTTTTACCAAATTTCAGCTTCTTGGTTTGAATTTTATGTCCAAAAATTCAGTCCATATATTTTCAAAAAAAATCAAAATTAAGTAACACTTATCATTAAAACGCCCAAATTTCACACCTAAATCCCTATCGGTCCCTAATGCGGTCCTTCACACCTATCATAAGCACATAAAATTGCCACTGTGACCAGAGATCAGAGGCAAATATCACCAATTAACTGTTTAACTCATCAATAAGTGTGATTAATTGGCAGCTAGTCAATCTATTATGTTTACTGGTGTTGAAAAATTACAACCTTGTGAAATTTGCACTATTTCATTTTTTTACTTTCACTCGGAAAAATAGGGTTTTTTTTGGCATTGTCAACAAACCAATTAACATAAGTATTATATTTCAATTTAAGTTGTCCGTGATGATAAATTGTTAATATTTTTTCCTTGGAAGCATATATTAGGCATACTTCCATTAAACATTGTTTTTTGGATGATTTATTTCATATTTTTCAAAGAGGTTGGGGGGAAGTCTTGGACCGATTGGGATTTGAAAAGTTCCGGAGACCTGGTCCGAACAAAGTCTGGCTGCAGACCACCTGCCCACCAAGGGGTTTCCCATAATATAGCAGTTTTTCTATGGGCATATAAAAATGAATAAATGTCCCAAAGAAATAAGTGAAAAATATAATTTGAGGAAATTTTCCATTCAAGTGTCTTTGTATATAGCTCTGATAACCTACATCATTATTCTGACAGACATTGCAGTGTATGTAAGTAAACACACAACAAACAGAAAACTCACCTTTGGATCTGATGTAACATCAAGTACTTCTACCAAAGTTGTCAGACTAGCTGTAATGAAAACAATAAAATAATTCATCCCTTTTCAAAAATCAGTTAAAATAGGTTTTAGTACAATATATCAAATAGGAAATACTTTTCTCAAGAAATCATACATGGTAAAACCAGTCACTCATTAGAGAAAAGCAGTCAGTTTATATCACTAGTGCTCACTTTTGAAACTTAAACTACGCAAACTCTCGGACACTGCAAAAATGTTTTCACATTTGAAATGATTTGTGAGATCATGACTTTCCAGTGTATGTGATGCCTTGTATATCATAGACAATTAAATTTTCAGATAATAAATCTGGGCCAATTATCATACATATTTATCACTCATTTGTCTCTAAATGTGACATAACCAGTACATATTTTTGTAATATAACTGCAAAAGTAGCTGAGCAAATTCACTTCTTATTACAAAATGCTTATATTTTCTGTAACTTTCTAAGTTTGTTTTGTTTTTTTGCTGTTGTTGCTGTTGTTTACATACAGATGTTTCCAATTTATGTTTTTAAATTTTGACACTTGACTGGAACTATTTTCTTTGTGCATGTTTTTTTCAAAGCTGCTTTAAAATTTACTTAAACAGAAATATTTTAGTTGAAATAATTACAGACACGGTCAAACCCATTTCAATGATGTTTTGTCAAGTGAATAAAAAAATCTGACACTAATTTACATATCATTAGACTCACTTTAGTCAGTAGATTTATTCTCTTTATAAAAAAGTAACAGTAATTCTAACATGCTAAAAAAGCAACTGAGTTACCTGTTTTTCCTTGCAAAAATCTAGCATCGTTAATGTACACTTACATCTATGAGATACCTACTATTTTCGGAATATTTAGTGCCAGATTCTACCTCCAGCTCAGCCTCAGATACAACAGTTGTGTCAGTTGTGGTCCTTGAAGTCTGATGTTTCAGGTCCCTATGGCCCTTTCTGAGAAAGAATATCTTCTCTGGTGTGGGATTTGGGTATGACAGAATACCCTTCTTGTCTACACAACACAGTGACTGAAAAAGTGTAGGACTTATTAAATAAACTAGTCTGTTAAGCTATTTGTGTCTCGGTTTTTAGAAAGGTACAATGTAACTAAATCATTTCCATTGGGAAAAAATGGTTGATTTACAACTGTTTCCCCTAAATTAGACACTAAGACAAAATAGCATAAACCTTTGCATCACATATTACAAATGTCTTCCCCATTTCAATGATAGTCACAAACTTATTTTTATAAAGACAATATAAAGACCATCTTGACAACTGAAATAAAGGCATTTCCTAACTCTCAACTAGAAATACTTAATTTTCTAAGACATTTCAAAATAACTTGACTGTGGTAAAGGGTGTGACAGACATCTTGACTGTGGTAAAGGGTGTGACAGACATTTTGACTGTGGTAAAGGGTGTGACAGATCATTTTGACTGTGGTAAAGGATGTGACAGATCATGTTTACTGTGGTAAAGGGTGTGACAGATCATGTTTACTGTGGTAAAGGGTGTGACAGATCATCTTTACTGTGGTAAAGGGTGTGACAGATCATGTTTACTGTGGTAAAGGGTGTGACAGATCATCTTTACTGTGGTAAAGGGTGTGACAGATCATGTTCAACTTTCATTGTGTACTGTTTCATTGATTTAAATCAGAGAAAGAATGTTTAAAAAATAAAATACTTGGTTTTCTTCTGAGTAACACTATATTTCTAAAACTAAAACTAACTTACAGTGACAGAGCCAAATATATGGGTTATATTGATTCTTCTAGAAATCACTTGGACATGGCCCATCAGTATACTTTTAAACCAGTCTAAAACATGTCTCCAGTAAAGATCAACTCGAGCCTCATCTGCTGAGATAGAACTGTCTGTGTCAAAGCTATGATCTCCCAGGGACTGTAAAAATATTTGTATAACTAAATTGCATGTATTCTATTTCTTCTATTCTGTATTGATATAGATGTTTGGTATAACTGTTTGATATTCAAATGTGTATTCACTCCTGTTAACAAGGTATATCTAAATGACATGTCAAAAATTAAAAACACTATTTAAAACTACAACAAAAATTAACTTTACTGTTTTTCAGCAACAGAATTATTGCTTCCCAGGTAAATCTACCAGCTGAATTAAGTTTAGTCACTGGCTATATGAAATTTTGAACTGGCAAGATAACTTCAGCTCAAACTGTTCTACGGCATTACACAAACAGCACTATACAAGTATTCCAACTAAAATAAAGCCTGAATACTGTATCTATTTCCCTACATTCATACTTAAACTCTTTATCGTCCACAATATTTTCAAAACAAATCCTTCAAATCTTGTTAAAGCAAAAAAGAGATATTTTCATGGTAACGTCACAGGGTCAAACCATCAAAGGTAAACTGCCCTGACGTAAAAACTGTCTAATCAGTTATCCAGAACTTGTTGATTTTTGGTTTTAATGATGTTTTCATCTGGTCATGAAAATACACTGCCTTGGGCAAAAATAGCTTGGCTCTAATTCTGGAAAAGTGTTTAATAAAGATGATTTTTATTCATAACATAGAATCTTCATCATAGATCATCCAAGGTTAAAATTTATTAGCTTCATTGGTCGATTAGATGCTGATAACTCTTTTCTTTCTGGTTTTAACGCAGGATTTTTTTACATGAAGGATCTTTATTGACTTTTAAACAATTAGCAAATATTAACAATGATGACTAACACCTTTTTGTAAATAAAAACAACTTACTTATTGATAAATCAATACATTTGCCAGTCATGTACATTTGTGTCTAAGTGTGACTGTGTGTTTGTATGTGTGTGTGTGCTTATGTATCTGTGAGAATGAGAGGGAATAAGAAAGCCTTCAATCCATGCACAAGTCTATCTAGCATAATGAACCTGAATTTGTAGAGTATCCAAATAACTGATGTTCCGATTAATGGATAGGATGCCAGTAAACTGAGATGTTCATGAATTTCATCATAAGGGCAAAATACAATTAATGAATAATCACTTTTTATCTGAAACTTCCTTAAATAACAGCAAAACACAGTAAACTCTCAAAGCCATTTATACAGTATTATTAAAATCATAAATAATTCGAAAGTTAAAACAACTGGCAAACCTTAGATCCTTTGCCTGCCTCAAATGCTGTGAATACACGTGCCTGTCCATAGAAGTTGATCAGAAGATACATGGCTGGTATAATCAAAGGTACTAGAGGAAATATTGACTGCACCTGAGAAATACATATATGTAAAACTGTATCCTTAAATACTATATTCTACATAACCAAACAATAAAGCCTGAGCTGCTTGTAATAACAAATGCAAACACTTCAACAAGGGTTTATTGAGTTAATGAGTTAATTTTTGGTACAATTTACATGACGATAGGGTGAATAAAATGAAATTACAGGTATTTCCTGAAAAAAAATCATTAAAACACTACATCTGAACAATTTCTGACCCAAAAACTACTGTTTAAGTGGAGGGCAAAAAGTTCATCATTTAGAACTTGCAATTAAATCCTGTTAGTAAAATATGAACCCATCTTCATTTTTTTCATTAGTCGTAAACAATAGTCATAGCCTCGGCAGCAAGTCATTAAAAATATTCCAGGTAATTTACATGAACTTGTCTCTGCTACAGAAAAATAAAATGTTTTAACAAATACAATTTCTGATGAAAGTTAGAACAACACAGCTCCATCTAACAAACACAGATAACTAATTTTCCAAATTAAAGCTGCAAAAAACAACAACAACACAGAACAGTGTCTCCTCACCTGCAAAGTGACAACCATTTCAGTCCAGTGTCCAATGTGACCCTTCATATGGAACATTCTCACTATGTTGACTATTAACATCAAAACCTGAAAGTTGAAGTCAACAGTATCCACTGGAGTTATCACAATTTAAAGTATAATACATGTTTTTATGTAAAATAATACAAAAGAAACAAGAGGGCCATTATGGCCCTATATCGCTCACCTGAGAATCATTGCACAGAAACATCAAAAATCAGGATGTAAGAAAGTAGGTCAAGGCCAAGATCATCCACGGTCAAAGATTTAATCTGCATGCAAAATAATCTAATGTTTCATTGTTGTAGCTGAAAAGAAGGTCTTCTAAGAATTGGCCTTGTGACCTATTTTTTGAACCTGGATGACCCATATACAATCCCATCCTAGATTTTATCAAGATAAACATTCTGACTAAATTTTAGGAAAATCAGAAGAAAAATACAGCTTCTATCGCATACACAAGCTTTTTCTAAGATTTGACCCCGTGACCTAGTTTTTGACCCCAGATGATCCTTATACAACCTCAGGTTAGATACCATAGAGACAAACATTCTGACCAAGTTTCATAAAGATCCAATGAAAAATACAGCCTCTATCGCATACACAAGGTTTTTCTAAGATTTGACCCTGTGACCTAATTTTTGACCCCAGATGACCCATATTCAATCCCAAGCTAGATCTCATCAAGACAAACATTCTCACAAAATATTAGGAAAATCAAAAGGAAAATGCAGCTTCTATTGCATACACAAAGTTTTTCTAAGATTTAACCCCATGACCTAGTTTTTGACCCCAGATGACCCATATACAATCCCATCTTAGATACCATAGAGATAAACATTCTGACCAAATATTAGGAAAATCGAATGAAAAATACAGTTTCTATCGCATACAAAAGCTTTTTCTAAGATTTGACCCCATGACCTAGTTTTTGACCCCAGATGACCCATATACAATATCAACCTAGATTTCATCAAGACAAAAATTCTGACTTAATACTAGGAAAATCCAATGGAAAATACAGCCTCTATTGCATACACAAGGTTTTTTTTAAGATTTGACCCCGTGACCTAGTTTTTTACCCCAGACGACCCATATACAATCCCAACCTAGATACCATAGAGGCAAACATTCTGACCAAATATTAGAAAAATCGGATGAAAAATACAGCTTATATCGCATACACAAGGTTTTTCTAAGATTTGACTCTGTGACCTAATTCTTGACCCCAATTGACCCATATACAATCCCATCCTAGATTTTATCAAGACAAACATTCTGACCAAATATTAGGAAAATCGGATGAAAAATACAGCTTCTATCGCATACACAAGGTTTTTCTTAAATTAGACTCCGTGACCTAGATTTTGACCCCAGATGACCTATATACAATCCAAACCTAGATTTCATCAAGACAAACATTCTGACCAAGTTTCATAAAGATCCAATGAAAAATACAGCCTTTATCGCATACACAAGGCAAATGTGAACAGACAGACGACGGACAGACATACAGACAACAGACGACAGACATCCAGCGATCACAATAGCTCACCCTGAGCATTCGCTCAGATGAGCTAAAAAAGCAATGAATATCCTGTTTATTTCTGTTATCGAAGTTCAACTCCAACATACCTATCTTGGTGGTATGAAGCTCGGCTTTTGCCACTGTTTCATATAAGATCAAAGGTTTGAATCTCAAGGAGAACACAAGACAAAATTCTATGGTTCAACAAATCCATCAAGCCTTTTGTGAATATCATATCTTATTTATTACATAGTTAAACATAAAGAAATCTTGAAATAACTTCATACAGTAGTTAAACATTTGGGAAGGTTCTATCAGAGGCTCAAATATCATTGTTATACATATCAGGAGAATAATGTAACCCTGCATTATAAGAAAACATACCAGTACAACAGGAACAATCCTACGCTCTACCCACTGGGTCATCACAGTGAATTTCTCATGTTCTACTATACTGGGTGGACGGTGTGTATCTTCAAATATTCGCCTTAAATAGACAAAATGATGCTTAGTAAAAACATCTGAGGCTGATTTTATATACTGCTCTTAAAATCATATAAACTTCTAAAATTCACTGTGAAAAAATTACCAAGTCAGCAGACATCAGCTTTATAACCAATGTTATGTCAAATCTTAAAACTGTTAGTCTTTATCAATATCTACCACATGCTATGTCACATAATAACAACACAGTAGTTCCTTGAATGAGTTCAGAGCTTGTAAAAGTTCCTTGTTCTAGTTAATTTCAAACTGTAAGGCTAAAGGACTGGACACTGATTCCTTCTAATTCGTCCCAACAATCTTGTCTTGTTGATGCAAATATACATACAAACTATAATAAAATACCTCAAGCACTTCACATATGGTGTTTCTAGCAGCATAAACTTCTCTGACTGCTTGGGTTCTCTCCCTTTAGGTGTATTATTCACTTCGTCACTGACAAATTCTGGGTCAGGTGAGAAAACCTCGCCTTCCTCCAATATCTCTGTTTGAAGGCCTACTCCAAGTTTCTACAAAAATCATTTAAATTTATTTCTGTTCATTTAAGTGTTAACAATCATTTCAAGTTGAATTATTATTAACATAATGAGATGGAATGTCCACATCAAATCTTAAAAATGGTATTCACTACAGACTTTAATCATGTTGAGTACCACACAATGCAAAATATACAATGTGTATTCATATTAACTGACAATATACTGTAACTGTAATAGAATGACCTGATACTATCATCATCATCAGTTAAAACCAAATTTCAAAAACAGTTCTTTTTTTACGTATTTTTTGTTGTCATCTAATGAAGTCATATTGTCATATTGTCTAAGATGACACACTTATCTTTGATAACATTTTCAACATCTTAATGAAACATGAGATGTTTCATCTCACTAAAAATCCAAATGATGGCCATTCAATATTTATTGGTGTGCTGAAATTAGCTACCATTCTGCTACAGCAATAACTTGTTAATTGTAATGGACAATTTTATCAATAATTTCTATAACTCTACCTGCAATTGTTTACATCTGGCAGGAGCTGAATGTCCAGGCCTCAGCAAGATAACATCTCCTTTAACCAGCAATGGTGTGGGCATGTTATAGATGTATCCTTCGCGCAAGGTCCATACAAGAGTGCAACATGGAGAGAGGGGAGAGTCGATTCCAGGGAAATATGTTTTGTTCCATGTGTTATACTTCATACAAGCTACAAGAACAGTTAATTCAGCACAATTACCCATCTGTAGTATACAACTAGGTAACATGGCAGCGAGTCTATTACATTTACAATAAAGAGGATATATCACTTATCATTCTGCTTTAAAATCACAAACTTGGTTGTGTCTAGGACTGGCAAAACAAAAAAAGCAAAATGTTCAACAGTGTAGCACGCCTTTTTCATTCATACTGACTTACAATGGTACTACACTAGCCATGGATAATACATTCATGAACTCCACTGCCACTTTCTAAGCCTCACCAGATAATTTTTTCCATCTCGGCACCAACCATGTAATCACAATATTGCTATATGCCATGACAGTTCCTACACAGACATATAGCAATATTGAGAATACATGCTTGGTGCTGATGAAGAAAATTTATCATGTGAGGCTTAGAAAGCTGAAATTGGTAAGCCTTGACTCACAGAGAAATTCCTTAGTTACGTGTACAGACAGAAATGCAACTGTTGGGTGCATGGTGTCAGTGCTTATATTAAAGTTGTTGTAGGTAATGACACACGTGCAAGGGTATGACTACGTATTGTCTGGATAAAGCTACCTACATGATGTACAGTCTGATATCAATAAGTTTATTCAGCACTCTTTCATAAGGTAAGTGATCATATTAGAAACAGGACAAATAACAAGAACTTCATACAATAAAATTCACAGGACAGTATGTACTCCTTTCTATTGTGATGAAGAGATCACATGTTACAAAGCTGAATTACACTTTAACACAATTAAAACTTGCACACTGAATTTGATATGATGTGAATGTTTCCACATTTAGGTTATTATTAGGAATTTAACCTACCAGCCAATCTCTTCAGTATTTCTTGCAAAAGTTGACAGAACTCATATCTTTCGTGTGATGCATTGTGTAAAGCCAAACAAATATTACACACAACAGATGCCAGGATAATACAGGATTCTATTACGATCCATACACTATCATTGCTGCTCCTATATACAGGAAAAATAGCATATAATTATTATGTAAACTGTTATTGTTTGTACTCTCAGTTCAAAAGCGGTAAGTATTCTGGTGCAAATACTGACACAGATCTATTCTAAATACGTAACTTTCAAGCTCACATATTATGCTGATTACGTGATATATATTTCTACAAAAGAATGAGAGCTGCCTAAAAAACTGAATCCTGTTGACCAATTATTATTTCTATAGTCTATCTTTTAAACACTGCCTTAAAATATGAGTTGTTGCTTCCAATATTCTTTCTCTATTCACTATACGGATTGAAACTCTACAGATTCATCATCAAAAGAAGTTTATAACAGCAAAGATCTTATCTGATAAACTAGATTAATTTGAAAATGAGCTAGGTAACTACAACCATGGACATTGATAACAGGAAGGTGCAGAAATTAAAAAAATGTTTACTTGGTTTCACAGAAGCCGTAAGCAACAAGCAGGGCAACAGCTAAGAAAAGAGCCAGTACTGCGGTGGTCCAGTGATACAAAGTTCGTACAATATTGTGATGAAACACAGCGAGCCATCTCTTGACACTTCTAGTTTGTTTCTGACTTGATATGTATGTTTCAAGCTCAACTGTCAGTTCCTCATGCAGTAATTCAAGTGCATGTGACATCGAATATGACCCCATCTCCTCCTCCTGCAAAAAAATTATCGTTTCATATGAAAATTCCCAGATTATATTGCTCTAATTAATGACATCATCAAAACAAAAGGGCAAACTCTAAAGAGAGCTTGAACCTGATGTAACATAAAACATTTGAATGTAGAAAAGATTTATGATAATTTTCTTGATGAGTAAATTCTTTTCTTGTTTTAACAAATTATGTTTATAGATAGTCTAAAATGTTACTTATCATTACAAATCATTTGGAGGAAATTAAACAGGCATACACTAAAATTGAGATTTTTCCATTTACTTCAAAATCATATAAATGTATGTGTAGCTGAATAAATCATTACCCTATGTCAAGGTGTAAGTCAAAAATTCTAGTTACAGTGTTGGATCCATAAATTCACAACAGGGAGGACAAAAAGGTTAGTGTTGTTTTATTGAGCTGTTATATTCTTAACATTATTACAAGCATGTGATATTATTTTTATTATAAACATTTAACTAAAGACTCAAAATGACAACATATTAACATAAAAGGCATTTGCTATGCAGTTCTGGAGTTGTAGATGTAGCAGAGACACTTCTACTCCAATGCCAATCAGCTAGCTTTTATGGCGACGTGGTAGAGTGTCCGCTTAGATAGCGAAGTCACCCGAGTTCAAACCCAGCTCGGGACATGTGGATTTTTCCGGGTTACATTTGGCGCCCAACGTAAATAACTCACAAGTTTCAGTGTGATGGCACCCTTAGAAAGTCCCATAGACATTCAGTACTACAAGAATCTGAGGACAAATTCTAAGAAGGAGGGGGTGTATGTAGCAGAGGCATAATATGGCACTTCTACTCCCTTGCCTATCAGCTAGCTTTTATGGCGACGTGGTCGAGTGTCCACTTTGCAATCAAAGGTCCCCGAGTTCAAACCCAGCTTGGGGGAGGTGGATTTGTCTGGGTTACATAGATTTATCTACTAGGATGTTGTGGGAGCACTTATATTTCTTAATATAAAATGGTGCATTACCACATTCATGTGTCTAGAGCAATCTGCCCCTCCCCTGTAAACACCACTGGAACTGCAGATAACCTGAATGCTATACTCTGACTCTTTAATTTGATTTTGTTTTTTGGACAACAGCCATTTATTCTTTACATTGTAGTAGAGGCCTGAACATCCATCTCCTCTGGACACTAAGCTATTGCTTCTTTGGCCCTTTTGACATTATTTTCCCTTAGATATATCTTCCACATTACATGATAGCTTTTATAAAAATATCATTTATATAGTAAAAATAATATACATCACAGTTAAAATTTAAGACCACCAGTTCCACAGTCTCTTTTGCACTTATGATTAATTGAAGAAATTTTGTACACTCACACTTACTAATAAAGTTGATCAAGGTTAGGACTAGTAGGGACTGTAGCATGTAGCTTTGAATTTAATGTCACCTGTCCAGTGTCTATTTAACTTAGCTTCTTAGACTTAACACATTCTTATTGTCTAAATGCTTTATGTAAAAAAGAACATATCGTATTCTTTACATCATAAATTATTTTTTACTAAATTGACAAAGGTCTGCATAAATTTATATGCAGTATATCGTAAAATAATTAAATGGTAACACTCAATAAATACTGAAAACTGATACATGGGTCGAAAACTTAGAGGGACGAATTTAATTAGTTTCAACGTGAGATTCAGAGCACACGGAAAGTATATAAGTGTGGTTATTACCATTTTTGACAATGCCCTCCTATTGTCTCATATCTGTGGATGCCTTTTAATCTAGAATTAAAACACCAAACTGGCAAACTCTGATTTCTGCAGTTGAAAAGGGAAGTAACTATCACCCAATTTCTTTGCAAATGAGCCAACGGAATTTTAAAAGCCTCAAAGAAAAGAAAGTGACTGAGGGTTCGTTTATAGACTGTTTATTTTAAACCAATCTTAGATCTGATACCTTTTTTAGAGTTTGGAGAAATTTTGACATAGCTGCCTTCAGTTAAATGTAGTTCCTAGCCTATATTGATATATCCTTTCTGATTCACATTTTCCTGTGCCCAGAATATATATATAAATATATATATATATCTGATTCTATTTTTCTTGAGCCCGTGTGCAGATAGCTCAACATAGTCATCACTTTTGGCACTGTGTTTGTACGTCTGTGCATGCGTTAGTGAGTGCATCCAGATTGCCTTGTCCGGGCCATAACTTCTCTGTGCATGGAAGGATTTTGGAAATACCTTGGCGCATTTGTTCACCTTGACGAGACGGTGTGTTTAGTGCAAGACCCAAGTTCCCAGCTCAAAGGTTAAAGTCACAGTGCCAAGTCAAATGTCCAAACTTTTGATGATAGACCTTGCATGGAAGGATTTTAAAATACCCTGGCACATTAAATTTGTTCACCTTGATGAAATGGTGTGTCATGTGCAAGACCCAGGTTCCTAGCTCAGAGGTCAAGCTCAAAGGTCCAAAATGTTAATGATAGACCTTGTCCGGGCCATTACTTTTCCATGCAAGGAAGAATTTGAAAATACTGTGATACATTTATTATGCTCCCTTAAAGTGACATCATATTGGTCTGCCTTATCCTTCCATCATATGTCATTCTGTCTAGTGTGGGGAAGAACTCCATAACTAAAGAAGGTAAGTTTTCCCATGTCCATTATATAGTCCCATTCTATCACGGACAGTCCACTAGTTGTAATAACTTCCCACAGTTTCCATTTCACTGTCCCATCCCCATAGGCAGCTTTCCATTGGCAGGATTGACATGCTGCCCATGGGCATTCTAGTTTTGTCATTGTTATGTTTGAAACACGAAGTTGGTGAAAACAACATGCTTGCACTAATGTTCAGTAATTGTTTTCTTAAAAAAAAAAAAAAAAAGTTTAGTCTATCTCTTCTGTATAAGCTAATAAACACGTTTTGTTGGATGCTTTTTTCACTGTTCTAGCCCTTGCATGAATATTGGGACGTTGTTAAAGAAGATACTGGAATGCACTTGAATCTTGTTTTTGTATTAAGGATTTCTTTTTTCTTGCAAAGTGGACTTTTTCTGGCCAACATGAGTGTGTTAAGCTGTTTTTAAAACTCAGAGACATTAGTATCAAGTACTTTATTAGACAAATATTTCCTTTTCAACAAGAAAACATTGTTTAACAGTATGGCATATAACAATTGTAAACAGTAAACACAAACCAATCATTTTTGCTAATTTTAAACATAGAGAAATGAAAATAAAGTAGGAGGAAGTACTGCATAAAGTTCCTAATATTTGCTCCTACCGAGAATATACACTACAACTTAATAAAATGTTAAAGCCAATTTCTACTTAATTCAACTTTAAAAATGACACTAAACTTTGCATTTGAATTTCAAAAATTGAATTTTTGTCTTGAACTTGTGTATTTTGTATAAAACACAACGAAACAGAACAGCAGTTTACTGCGCGAACATTCTGAAGTCACTTCCAATGAATTTAACATCAACTTAATTAGATTCAATAAGAACAGGTAAGTTAAAATAAATAGTTTATCGATACCTCCCACAGTGAATTTGGAGTAATAATTTTTTATAACAAAGTGAAAATACAAGTACCTTTCATTATAATTCTGGGAAAATTCATCAATTTCTTGCAGAAAACAGTAAAAGCAAGTTGGGATACACCAGTACAATAAGTTCATCTATTCTATGATTGGTAGCACACACTAATGAACATGGAGATGATAATGACAGAAAAGCTAGAAGCTAGTTTAAATTTTAGTAAAACAGACTATACAGTAGCCAAAATTGATTCTCCTGCTGAAGTCACCATTTCATATTTCATTAGTGAAACAGACTATAGCCCAGACTGTTTTATTTTTCTCCAAATGAGATACATGTATGCCTGCATGATCTCATAAACGACATCAC
The DNA here is from genome assembly GCA_012932295.1 of Cyclina sinensis. Classification (NCBI taxonomy): domain Eukaryota; kingdom Metazoa; phylum Mollusca; class Bivalvia; order Venerida; family Veneridae; genus Cyclina; species Cyclina sinensis. The sequence continues at coordinate 34,000,622 of JAAONU010000001.1, read as the reverse complement.
CATCATAAATGCTTGATATGCTTAATTCTCTGATATACTTTAAACAGATAACTTTAAAACAGACTATAGCCATTTATTTTTTTGTTGCAGAAAGGGGTTAGGGATCTGACATCATTTAACTACAGTGTACTTAATATATATGGCCCCATTACAAATGATACATGACTAGAAAATACATCTCAGATACCGGTATTAGCTGAACAGAAACATATAGATGCAAAAAATTACAAAGAAGAAAAAATATGAAAAAAGCAACATAAAAAATATAGTCCAGATAAAAAAATTAAAATGACACAGTTTGATTACATAATGAGTACATCACTGTATTGAGCCTATATGTGCTAAAAATAGTTACAATGTACTTTATACATGTACTTATCTCGATGCATGCATATATTTATTCAAGATGATATGTATAGATATATAAACAAGTAAGTGCACTTAATGAAAAAACTGTCATAAAGTTAAATGTATACACACCTGTGTTTTTTACATTTAACTTCTCATGCCCATTTAATAAACCTCAACCAGAAAATGAAGTGTTGTTTTCATCTGTAAAAGCTAAATGTGGTCATCATAAAAAATGATTCAACTATACATCTTTATATTTGAACAGAACTGTTATTATTATAAAGAAACATCTACTGTATAATCTTAAAGACTGTAAAATTTTGAGTTAGATTCTGACCTGTCATGATCAGAATCTTTTTTACTAATAGTTTTGAATTGGATGTCTACACCTACCTATGTAAAAAAGAGAATCCACTATTAGAAGGTAATAAAAAATCCTAAAATGCTAATCTTTTAAATAACTTTTTTCTGAAGCATCCTCACCTACAGACTATTAAAAACAAAACTTACAAAAGATGGAAGGACTTTCTGATACTAAAAATGAAGAATACATCACAAAGTCATTAGAATACATCACAAAGTCATTATGCATAATTTCTTTTCATCTCACATTTTCTCATAAGAGACTGGTGAAAAGGCAAGAAACATTAATAAAACAATGAAATTAGTTTTTACATTTTTTTTAATAAACTTTAAGCCTTTAAAAAATGTATATACAAGGATTTCATAGTGGTATATGCTGCAACTCTGGTAACAGTTACCTTTAAACCATAAACATCATTATAAGCTTACCATTGTCTATAAAAGTATGTTAATGGAAAATACACAATTCACAACCTTTCATGCATCAATCCAATACAACTTGTCCCCTTTTTACTGCTGAGAATAACATATCACAGTTAAATCTATTCAGCTGGCATACTAACATTGCCACATATTATAAACTATAAAAAATTATACCACTTGACTAAAAATAACGGTAATGCAATCTTCTTTTGAACTTGCTGAACCAAGAAAAAGTATACATGGGTTAAGAATGTTTACAAAATTAGAATTTCACCTTAAGTCTAAAAATATGTAATTTCTGGAATAACCGATATATACCACACAGAAGTAAGAAAAAGAACTACAATCATACAATGTATATATACAAAATATCAAAATCAGAACAGATCTTTTGTAATTCTACAATATTTCTGAAATGAATTACATACATCCATGTCGTTTTCTCATAATTATAAAGCCATCAGTAAAAACACTATCAAATAAAATTATCCTTTTCTATCTGATAAAAAGGTAACCTTTTTAAAATGTAGCTGACCTTAGGTGACAGGAGATACAATGAAAATGTCATTTTACACAATACCATAAGAAAAATATTAACAGCACATTTCATCATGAGAAACTGCTTATAAAAAGTAATCATGCATTGATATATGTTTCCTTTATTTTTATTGAACAGTATCATCAAATTATGTTTGATTACCTTACAATAAGAATGCAGATATCTGATCTGGCAGAGGCCAGAACAATTATGGCTACGTTGTAATTTCAACAACCACAGAAAATTTTATCGGTGTGACTAGTTCTTAACAACGCAGATAAAAAGTTCCTGCTACTTTATGACACCTTCAAAATACAACCAGAAATCAATAAAATATTGAATAAATAAGCTTATAATGATGTTATTTTGTAAATCATCTATTTTGTTGACACCGCTTTTTTTCTAATCTTACAGATATACAGAAGTCTGAACACCACTAAAAACACTTATTATTAAGTGACCCAAACTGTGCACATGTAATGCTTTTCTGCTTAACAAGGGCCCTAGGGCCAAGCACACAATTAACTTCAATTTTGAGGGGATGACTTAAAGATTTTGTCGAGAGACACAAACTTTTTTGTTTTGCTCTGAAAAAAAAATTAAATACAGCCTAGAAAAATTATAATGATTATTAAATGCCTGAAGACAATGAATAATGCCTAGCAATAAAAACTAAAGCATGACTGTTAAATAGCACGGACATTTTAATGGTCAAATGCAATACTATTGGAAGTGAACTTAAATAAAGAATATTATAAAGAACTGTTCTGGGTCATTGATTTGTTTACAGCTGACCTAAATCTGATGGTTAAGCATTTAATGCCAATACATGTACTTCCATAGTTGACAGAAGTAAATACATGGAAACAAATAGAAATTTTGAAAATGAAAGAATTTCTGCTTTCATCAACAATATTCTTGCAATTCTTCAATCCCATTATATCAAACATATAGATCTAGTAAATTCCATGCAGAAAGAACAACCACATCAAGCCCATGTATATTACATGCAAACTGAAGGTTTAACTTGCTTCTTATTTACTCTTTGACTGTCTTTTTTTACAAGATATGGGATAAAACAAATGACAGCAAATGAGGTGTACAAGACAGACTGCAAGTGTTCGCTAGAAATGTAACAATCAAAAATTGAAATAGTAAAGTTCCACTACTGAATAAAACCTGTTAAGCAGTCGTATTAATCTACCGATCCTGATAATGAACCTTATTTATCTTAAATTTAAGACTTTGGTTCTCTCTAACTGGTAATTTTTGCATGATTTTAAATAACAAAGTTGGTCATATAAGTGGGTCTTTATGATCGATCAAAAATGTAATCAAACGTGAACCGACTTACACATCATTAACAAGAAATGCTGTAAATGCACCAATCAACTCACTATGACAGAAAACGTATTATGAACATTCAACCCATGAACACATGATTGAGAGAAAAAAAGCAAATAAACAGTTACTGAAAAATCATTATAAACTTTAATCTATAAAATGCTTCATTATAAATACTACCTTTAAAGTCTAATTAAAGAGACTAAAGATAAAGTAACATACTGACACAATATACTGTAAAACATTAAATACAAAATAATAAAAACAAACAGTAGATTATAAAAATAGCAAAGTTCTGTGGATTTTGATTTCTTGTTTTAAATAAGCAGCCTTTCTACATTTAGATCGAGCAGTTAGACAGATATCTTTTCTTCCTCTAACAGGAGAGCATTTGTACAAATATTGTTTACAAACACATGTACTTAAATATATATAAAAGCGCTGTTATTGTTCATGGTTATAAGCTAGATTTTTGATACATATTTTAAAATCCTAAAATAGAAAATTCATGCTGTAACATGCTACCTACTTTCATAAAAAAATATATATACATATATAAAGTAAGAAACATACACATGTTTATCTACTTCAGCTGTTTTTTTTTTACACTGAAAATAAAACCAATGTTGCCTCTATACCTACATCTATTTTACATTAAAAATAAAACCAATGTTGCCTCTATACCTACAATAGAACTTTGACGCTGTTGTATGTTTATCCCTTCATGATTATAAAACAAAAATATTCTAATAAAAAGCTAGCATCCTTTTACTAAAACATATCCTTCAGTCAAAACAGAACTGAAAAATCAGAACTAGCGCCAAGACAATGATAAAAAGTTCACATACCCTTTACTTCTAGTAATATCAAAAACCCTTTTTCTTATCAGATCAACATGTTTTACAAATAATACTAACACATCCAAATTTCAACCAATACAACCAACAATCTAAACATCTTTGAACAACCTAAGTTTTATCTCTAAAATTGAAATTACTGGCATTTTTCACCCATCTATTGAAAACTATTAACTGCTAAATTGCAAGTGCCTGCTGCTGTTTTTGTTCCATGTACATCAAACTGTCACACACTGACTTATAGCCTTTCTTTTCACACCAAATACATGCACATAAAAACCTGAACCCATATGGCAGTACATCCTGGCACCTGTTCATTTGAAATGTAAAAATAGGTCAGTTGTTAAAACAAGTGGATTTCCCTGTTTCCTCCCCTCTTGCCATGTTATTCATTTATTTCCTAGCTAAACCACAATAGTATTCTATCTCATTTGCTCCATTATTCCATTCAAAAAGTGCTGATTTTCTTAATTTAAAACATAATACTTAAAGAAAGGATCCCTTCATTTTCATTAAACATATACTATGCAAAGTTGAAACTCTAAAATAAAAAATATAGTTGGCTACAATGATGTGCTTTCTGTCCGTCTATTCTGAAACAGTTCCCAGTAATCTGGAGGATCACATGTTTGACCACATGGATGTAATAATTTCTCCCCACCTACCACTGTGATTGGCTTTTCCTGGAAATATACAGAATTTAATTATATTAAAAGTTAATAGTAAACAATGCAGTCTGATTGTATTTCACATGTATGTCAGATGTACACTGAGTTTACTTACAATATGAAACAAGCTGGAACTCTTACAGGAAGTAAAAAAGAATGTTTCTGTCTTCAAAACACTGAGCAAAATCAAAACTTTACCAGCCAATCATTTTGAATGATTATGTGAAACTCCGATTAAACAAGAGCTATCACTAAAGGTGATGAATACCACTAGATACTGTCTTGACACAGCAGTTTCTACATTTATAGTTTGTCTGCCATAATACAAAAAAGAAAATTTCTGTGGAAAGTTTACTCAGCAGTATAAGTCAATCATATGGATAAACACAGCAACAACATGCACAACAACCCTTGGTATTCATCATTCTTGCAAAGTATTACTAAAATCTGGCAAATAGTTGCTGAGAAATAGCACAGACCAATTTAAGTATTAAAAAAGAATCAAAGGTTCTAACTCAGTGAAAAATCATCAGAGTGTGACATGACAATGATATGCACAACTAGGCTTGGTACTTATGACTCTTGCAAAGTATTATTAAAATCTGACAAATTTTGTCTACGGACAGCTGGACGGACCGAACAAAGCACATGAATCCAATATAGCCTCAAGATTTTCTATTGGGGGTATAATAACCACAAAAATCATCTCTCATTTGGAAACAGAGATCTGTCAACACTACAAAAAACAAAAAGTTTGGTTATCTTTTTGTCATTGATAGGAGAAGTCACTCGTATGAACATTTATACTTCATAGATTATCTATACAAAGCTCTTTTTATCCTTTACTGAAAGCAGAGAAATGTAGCTGTTTCAGTACAAAAAGTAAATTACCGGTAAATTTTATTTCTAAAATAGGCTGTGTTGTAGCAGAACAGAATAGGACTCAGAACTAGGATGTTGCTGATGTGAAACTGTCAGTGGTGTTTAACCAGAAAAGCAAAGACAGCGTTTTTTCCTTTACTGATGCAAGTACTCGTCTTCACTTCAGTATTTGACATAGAAAACTTTCTCTTTAAATAATGTAAGAAAAATAACTTCTAGCAAACTGTAATTTTACCTTATGATAGTTGACCAGATCTGTAATACTGTTATGATTTAATTGATTTGGACCAAAGAAATGGTACTGTTCCTCTGAAGCATCTATCAGAAAGTGTTTACATCTGTCACTTGCACGATATGAGATTGTGTACCCCCAAACCTTCTCACTGACTCGTACCAAGTATGTGCCAAGAGGCTTATCTATTAACAACTTCTCTGCATCAAATCGAGATATCACACCTAAAGGAAATGTCAGAAACTTTCAAATTTAAACCTTACAATCTTTAGTTAGACTTAGCTATAAATTCTTCAGAATACCAGAAACCATTATATCAGGCAGTATTTTTCATCAAAGGGATAATAATTCAATTTAAGTCACATATTAATTGTCTGCAAAAATAGAAACAATAAAGTAAAATATGCTAATAAGGCCACTTTGATAATTATGAAAGTTTTAGCAATCTGAAATAACATAATTATGAAGTACATTCTTTTATTGACATCATCTACATCACTGAAATTAAGCATAAATCAACTCTGGGAAAGATTTTTGTTTTTGAAGAAGTAAATTTGTACCATGGAACCAAACATATGGCTTCCCAGTTGAGCTATCGGCAACAGTCTTTCTACTTTTCTCTTCTTCATGGAACCACGATATGACAGCATCACGATTAGGTGGTCTTGGTGGACGTGACTTTCTACGCTGTTCACGTAACTGCTTAGTTTTATCTAAGACAGCACTTGTCCTGAAAATGAATTTAATAATTTTTTTAAAAATTATTAAAAATACATGATTTTTGTTTTGTTTTGATTTTCAAAGGTGAAAGTGTCTTTGAATGAACTTCCAACAAAAACTACATAACATGTAAGTGTGTTCTTGATAAAAACATCTTGTTTATAAACCATACCAGTAGCCTAACATCAAGTATGAGAATCGTGGCTGTAAAGGTCCAAAAGTTTCCAGCATGTCACCTGCAAGCTGCTAAGGATACAGCAGTATACTGGGTGTAACAATTTAACAAAAACATCAGCCATAGATTGTCAATAAATCATGTCAATTTAACTGTGATACGAATATATCTAAATCTGTTATACAAGCAGAGGAAACCATATTCAGTTGATCAGTTTAATTCTTTAAAATGGATCAATTATCATTTCAAACACTTAGTCTATTAGATGGAACTTCAGAAGCAAAGTATTAAATACAATGAGCAGGCATTAATTTGAAAATAAAACAAAAAATACAATATCTTATAATGTTAAAGAAGCATTTTTTAAAAATTTAGTATGCTATGATTCACTACAAAAGAAGATCTTGGTAACTGGAATTCTAGAAGGAATACTGTGGTAAAACAATACTATCCAACCAATACTAACTAATACTAACTACTTGACTTTATTCTGATTTCTCTTTTTCCTGTTAACACTATGCCACTTCTATAACAACACTGGACAATCTGAGTTTATTTCAATGATGAAAATAAATTGTACTTAAGCAATGTGTAAGATGTGACTGAATCTCTCACTAAGATAACCTTTGTAATTTACCCCGGTAATCTAGGGAAATATTCAAGCATTTTGTTCTATTTAAAAGCTTGTATTACAATTTAGCTTCACAATGTAAAAGAAGCCAAAGAAAAACTTACTTATATTCACATCTTTGTCCATTAACAGAAAAAAAAAATCACTTTACATTTTGGAAAGACATTAGCTAGACTAATGATAAGAAATTCAAATGTTCAACAGAAAATCTTGTTGCAAAAATTTCCTGACTCACAAAACTACATGTCTCCTTAAAACACTTGGAATAAGCCACAATACTTAAAACAGATCAAACACTAGGGTCTAACAGTACCTACCCTTTCATTCTTTGGAGTAGAAGCTGTCAGAAGAATAGATATAGTTATACAATATAGTGGGGGGGGGGGAGGGTGCAAAGATTTCTGAATACATACTACAGTCCATTATAGTTTACACATCAGTCAAGTTTTACAAGCAGTAAGGGATGCAAGAAGCTGTGAGGCAATGAAAGAACTGCTGCCAACTGAGATATCAAATATAATAAGGTGAAGTAAGGAGTAGTTTTACAACTATTAACTCATTTAAGTCTAAGATATGCTATTTTCACTATGTAGTATACCTGTTATCGGTACATTTTGCTATTTTCTACTTAAAGGTATTTGGTACAGTTTCGTCTCAATGACCAAACTGTAACTTGATTCTGATTGGTTGATATATTCATGAATCATCCATGATGATATTAAATGCAGTGTTTAGGTGCCATGAAAAAAGAATGTTACCAGTAATCAGAGGATATTTCGATCAGACAGAGGCTAATGACATGCTATAATGTGACAAAAAAGGGCACTGATCGAAAAGGTTTTGTTAGGATTTTTTTTAATTTTTCCCCTCAACATCCTCAAAATATCACAAGTTACAAGTCAATTAAGCTGTTTTGTATCCCTTCACTCAACATGAAATACCAGTTGGCACTCAGTTACAGGATTACTTCAGAGGTGAAATTACTTCCACTATAACTATTGTTAATTAAAGGCCAGAATTTTCCTTACAAAGAATCATGCAATTTATCCTGTCTACATACCTATCACGTTCCCTGAATAGGGATGCAAAAAGCATCATTGTAAATCATGAAGCCGACTTCGTTTCAAAGATAGAATCTAAGCTCATCTATTTAAAAGCAAATACTGTAAAGATTGATGCAAAAGCTTTCCATGCAAAAATTCTAACTAGTGTATAAACTTCACAGAGTATCCAGTTTTTATCTTCAGAAAATAGAAATAAGCTAGTATAGACTTTTTTAGCAGTAAATGAAATGAGAAACTTTGAAAAAATTATCTTATGATAACTGTTTATAGGAGCTGTATCTTACAAGTTGTTAATATGAAGAAACCAGCAGTAAATATGTTTTGATAGTCGTAAAATTTTGAACTAGGATGCAAGAAAATTTCAAGGAAACACCTTTCCAAAAATTATGACAGAAATCTTACTGTGAAAAATAGGAGGGTCTGCCTTTTAAAAAATATCTCTGCTAGCACCAAGATTCTGGCTACAATTTTAACATATATATATATTTCTATTTATATTCCTTTACAATAAAGCACAGACTTAAAGAACCATCTTAACATAAACTGTTCCTTACTTTGGAGGTAGTGGTGGTTTTATTCCCTGTGAGAAACGATTTGCATTCATAATCAACTGAGCAGCCCGGTCAAGTGAATGACGGTTCTCCTCGCGAGCACGCTGAGCTATCAACTTCATCTCCTGCTCTGCTTCTTTTGCTTTCTTCTCTGTAAAAGTCAAATTAAATATATCGGGAATTCAATTAGTTCAAAGCCAGAGTTAAAAGTTTCAATATATTTTTCTTAAGTACCCTACTGCCTGTGTTGTTTTTTTACATTTCTGTTTTTATGAATATACAAAATTTACTGGTAAAAATTTAGAAGAAATTGTCATCCTTTTTTAAAATATAGTAATCTTATTATCATTTTATTCTTAAATTGAATGAATTTTTTCTTAGAAAATTCTGGCAAGCTCATAACTCTTATTCCTTTCAATATCATGCACCTAGAATAATTTACAATGCAATCCTAAACATTTATCCAACCAACCACCTCTTCTTAATTTACTTGCATTTTTAAAAACTGGCCATCACATGACAGTTGAAACTCTGACAGTAGGTTTAATAACACAAAAAACTTGAAACATTTAGGTGTGATACAGCATAGTGTTAACTTTTTCCAAAAGGTAAAAATGTACTGTATTGCAAGTACTTGACAGAAATGTCAGAGACCTCCTATGAGATTTAAACGAGACCATTATGCCAGTTATAACTGGTAGTTCAAATTGGATTGGCCAATCAAAGCTATCAAGTAACAAACCACTCTGTATGATTTTCTGCCAGCCATTAAGCTTTTTTATTCAAAAGGTGAAGATGACAGTTATTTTTATTATCAGCCAAGAAAAATTTAGAGACAAGGTTTGGCAAAGTGTGGCTCCAGACCAATTGTACATACCTTGTTCTAACCAATTCTTCTCCACCTCTTTACTTGCTTCCTCAGCAACCCTATCTAACTGACGACGCATCTCTTTCCATTTAATGTATATTTCATTGCTACGGCGTTTCTGTTTCTCATTTATCTTGGAGTATGATCGTCGTCTCTCCACAGCTGCTACCTCCTGCAGAGGAATAAAAGTGTTAAAACAGTTCTTCTGTAACAAGATAAAAGATGAAATCTGGACTAAGCTGGATAAGAAATATTAGGATTCATCTTTGTAATCAGTCTCCTCGCAGTGATCTCCCCTTCTTTTGATGGAAAGATTTCTGCAGACACGGGTTAACCTTAGCTGGATTTCAGCTATATATACATGAATGAACTTTTTTAAAGAATTATTTGTTTTTGTTTAGTTAAAATTGGAATTGCTTCGATTAAACACGCCTTGATGAAATGATATTTAAAAAATGTAATTTGAAAATAAGTTTAAAATTTTGTTTATTCACGTGACATGCCTGTTGGCAGTGATTACTGTACTGCAAGTATGAAAGGGAAGTAACCGCTGTGTGGAGTTTGCTTTGAAATAGTTTGATTTCCACAGAAAAAGTAACAACTTAGAACATTGAAAAAGCAAAATGACTTTCAACATTTTCATTAATGTAGAGTCTAATCAAATGACTATTATGTTTGATCTAATGAGATTTTTTTTCTATTTCAAGTTGATAATCATGTATTTTAAGCACAGTTATATAAGAAATTAGATCTGAAATCAAAGTAGTACTTATCTGTTATCTAGTGGAAAACCTGAATTACTTTGTGTTTTGTTAGGGTTTTGGGAGGAGAAAACTACAAAACAACAAAAGACATTCTTAGGTATTTGTTTGTACATGTAAAAAAGGTTTGTATATTTGTAACCTGAAGTTCCTTCAGTCTTTTTTGTTCTTCTTCCTCCCTTTTTCTTTTTTCCTCTTCTGCTTTCTGAGCCAAGAGACGAGCCTCCTTGATTGACTGGTACAAGGCTTCTTCTTCTAAGCGTCTGAAAATAATACAGAAATGTATGACTGAAAATGAGACATGTCTACTCGCACTAGAGAACTGAGCACCACAATATCCACAATGTCAAAGTTGCATCAATATGGAAGCACTGTTGATTTACCTTTTAAATGTCAGAGAAGTTGCAGATTTTTTAATCAACGGTAATTAGTTGAATTTTAAGGTAAGCCTGACAGTGACCTGAGAGGGAAATTATATCCTATTGTTGAATATTTATTTACTAGTACCTATAACAAAGATAAAGGACTCAAGTTGACCTTTGATATCCCAAGGCTAATCCAGTTATCAGTGCATGAAAAATATTTGAATTGATTGATTTTAACATGAGGATATGAATACAACTTGATTTTTCTGACAATCAACTTTTTCTGAAATTAAGTTGTGAGACAAAACTTACTTTCTTTCTTTTTCTTTCTCTTCTTCAAGCTTTCTCTTCTCTTCTTCCATTTTTCTTTTGATTTCTTCTTCTTCCTTTTTTCTGAATGAAAAAAAGCACAAAACAGATGAAAAATGTCGTAATAAAATTTCCTTAATTTTGGACATCATACATGAAAATATGCAATACTTTAAAGAAGAATTAGTGTCTTAAAACTCTAACACTAGCAAAACTTTTTTCCCAGAAACAATTTGATGCCTTAGCTGATAAAATGTAGAAATGCAACAAACCTAGTAATAAGAGCTACCCATATAAAAATGTAAATCAGTTTAGTCAATATAATCATACAAATATTAATATATCTTAATAGTATTTTTTACCAGAAGTTATCATTATGATACCACTTTTACCTTATATGCAGTAACTCTGATAGACACTGGCTTGGTTATGCTTAGCAAGGATGTCACATAAATAATGTGGTGGGACAGCATAATATTCAATATAAATACTCAGTCAATTTCTTCAACTTTAACTTTCTCTTGGGGATTATCTTTTAAACAAACCAGCAAATTTTCTGTTCATTTTTAACCCTGGTTACAAACCCTTCCCTCTAACATTTTCCAGAGCTTTCCATTGTGTCTTGAACATCCTAGCTTACCTAATCTCAACTCATACCTGAGATTCTCAGCTCCTCTTCAGCCTGGTCAACCCCTACCTAAACTACTTTTCTACCTGTTCAACCTCTACCTGAGCTTCTTGGCTTCTCTTTCTACTGGTTCAACCTCTACCTGAGCTTCTTGGCTTCTCTTTCTACCTGTTCAACCTCTAACTGAGCTCCTTGGCTTCTCTTTCTACCTGTTCAACCTCTACCTGAGCTCCTTGGCTTCTCTTTCTACCTGTTCAACCTCTACCTGAGCTTCTTGGTTTCTCTTCCTACTGGTTCAACACCTATCTGAGCTTCTTGGCTTCTCTTCCAACTGGTTCAACCCCTATCTGAGCTTCTTGGCTTCTCTTCCTACTGGTTCAACCCCTATCTGAGCTTCTTGGTTTCTCTTCCTACTGGTTCAACCCCTATCTGAGCTTCTTGGCTTCTCTTCCAACTGGTTCAACCCCTATCTAAGCTTCTTGGCTTCTCTTCCTACTGGTTCAACCCCTATCTGAGCTTCTTGGTTTCTCTTCCTACTGGCTCAACCCCTATCTGAGCTTCTTGGCTTCTCTTCCTACTGGTTCAACCCCTATCTGAGCTTCTTGGCTTCTCTTACTACTGGTTCAACCCCTATCTGAGCTTCTTGGTTTCTCTTCTTATCTGTCAGACCACTACCTAAGCTCCTTGGCTTCTCTTCCTGTCTGTACAACCTCTACCTGAGCTCCTTTGCTTCTCTTCCTGTATGTTCAATCCCTACCTGAGCTCTTTGGCTTCTCTTTCATACTGTTCCACTCCTACCTGAGCTCCTTGGCTTTTCTTTCTACCTGTTCAACCTCTACAAGAAATTCTTGGCTTCTCTTTCAGCCTGTTCAACCCCTATCTGAGCTCCTTTGCTTTTCTTCCTACCTTTCCAAACCCAACCTGAGCTCCTTGGCCTTTCTTCCTACCTGTTCAACTGCTACCTGAGCTCACTGGCTTCTCTGTCTACCTGTTCAACCCCTGAGCTCCATGGCTTCTCTTTCTACCCGTTCAACCCTTACCTGAGCTCCTTGGCTTCTCTTCATACCTGGTCAACCCCTGAGCTTCTTGGCTTCTCTTTCTAGCTGTTTAAGCCCTACCTTAGTTTCTCTGCTTTTAAGCCTGTTCAACCCCTACCTGAGCTCACTGGCTTCTCTTTCACACTGTTCAAGCTGGCCTAGCTAGCTCAATCGGTAGAGCATCGAATTGTTCCAGGTTCGATCCAGAACAATTTCTCTGTGATAATTGATCTCAGACAATGCATCTATAGGTCATTTGTCCCTCACCTCTGAAGCAAGTGAGGAAGTAGTTAGTCACTTGCAGAAAAATTTAGTAAACTTGTTGGATACCCAAGAACATTTGTTAGGTGCACTGACCACTGGGAAAAGACCACAGCTGTTAAAATTGGCGTTAAACCCCACTTACACTAAACTAAACTAAATTCACTGTGTTCAACCCCTACCTGAGCTCCTTGGTTGCTCCTTCAGCCTGTTCAACTTCTACCTGAGCTCATTAGATTCCCTCTCTGCCTGTTCAACATCTACCTAAGTCTCTTGACTTTTCTTTCTACCTGTTAAACCCCTTCCAGAGCTCTTTGCCTTCTCTTTCTATCTGTTCAATCCCTTCCTGAGCTCCTAAGCTTCTCTTCCTACCTGTTAAACCCCTACTTGAGCTCCTAAGCTTCTCTTTATACCTGTTAAACTGCTGCCTGAGCTTTTTGGCTTATCTTTCTACCTGTTATACCCCTACCTGAGCTCCTTTGCTTTTCTTCCAACCTGTTCAACCCCTTACTGAGCTAACCTGGGCTTGAAGCCTTCTTAGCTTCTCTTTCTACCTGTTCAACACTTACCTAAGCTTCTTGGCTTGTCTTCCTACCTGTTCAAACCCTAACTGAGCTTCTTGACTTCTCTTTCTACCTGTTCCAGCCCAACCTGAGCTTCTTGGCTATTAAGCCTGTTCAACCCCTACCTGAGCTTCTTGGCTATTTAGCCTGTTCAATCCCTACCTGAGCTTCTTGGCTTCTCTTTCGTCCTGTTCAACCCCTACCTAAGCTTCTTGGCTATTAAGCCTGTTCAACCCCTACCCGAGCTCCTTGGCTATTAAGCCTGTGCAGTGTTCATCCTCCACCAGAACTTCTTGACTTCTCTTTCTATCTGTTCAACCCCTACAGAAGCTTCCTGGCTTCTTTTTCTTCCTGTTCAACCCTTACCTGAGCTCATTGGCTTCTGTTCCTACCTATGCAGCCCCTACCTGAGCTTCCTGGCTTCTCTTTCTTCCCAGTCAAGCCCAACCTGAGCTTCTGAGCTATAGAGCCTGTTCAACCCCTACCTGAGCTCCTTGGCTTCTGTTCCTACCTGTCAAACCCCTACCTGAGCTTTTGGGCTATCAAGCCTGTTCAACCCTTACAAGAGCTTTGTGTCATCTCTTTCTTCCAGTCCAATCCCTACCTGAGCATCTCGGCTATTAAACCTGTTCAACCCTTACCTGAGCATCTCGGCTATTAAGCCTGTTCAACCCCTACCTGAGCTCCTTGGCTTCTCTTTCTACCTCTTCAACCCCTATCTCAGCCTTTTGGCTATTAAACCTGGTCAACCCTTGCCTGAGCCCTTTCTTCTCTTTCAGCCTATTCTACTCCTATCTGAGCCTCTCAGTTTCATTCTACCTGTTCAGGCCCCTACCTGAGCTCCTTGGCTTTTCTTTAAGCCTGTTCAAACCCTGCCTGAGCTCCTTCGCTTCTCTTTCTACCTTTTCAAACCCTACCTGAGCTTTTTAGCTATTAAGCCTGATCAACCCTTGCCTGAGTACTTCCTTCTCTTTCAGCCTATTCTACCCCTACCTGAGCCTCTCGGTTTCTATTTCTACCTGTTCAAGCCCCTACCTGAGCTCTTCTGCTTCTCTTTCAGCCTGTTCTAGAGCTTTTTTCTGAGCTTCTTCTTCCATTATCTCTTCTATAGACTTATCATCTTTGTGGTCCCCCATCACCCACACCCAGTCATTACCATCTGCACCTTTCATGAAATTAACTTTCTTGCCCCCTAAAAAATAAGAATTCTTTCATTTATTCATGACAGGGCAGGAAGAAAATACGAGATAACAAGAGGAAGAAAATACGAGATAACAAGCATCATAAATCTTAGTGTTTATTTTCACAACAATCAAACCTACATGTTATTACAAAGTATGTATAAATCAGTTTCAAAGACTAGTTTAAGACCTGTGGAAGTAGATTTTACTCATGACAATACTTATGTGTTGTAACAGTATTTACACTGCTGTTTCTGATATGAGATTTATTACAGAAAAACAGCCACTTCACAAAAGCAGCTTTTTCTTAACAGATCATTTTTTAAAAAATAACCTCTTCTTTATGAAACATTAAATTACCAGGTTTTCTTGGTTTCTTTGGCTTCTTCTTCTCATCTTTGTCCATTTCCTCGTCTTTTTCTTTCCATCTTCGTACTTGCTCCTGTTGTGGAACAAGCAACATAGAGACTTATATAATCACTTAAACCAGCATACCTGTCACAGTTTAAATGAAAATATACAATATTAATGACATGTTTTTGTTGCTCAGACAAAAATCTACATTGGCAGAGCTTTTATAACCAAGGGCTTTTTTCTATATTTTTTGGCACCATTAATAGAATGCTAAATTAAACTATTATATACATTCTCTTTCATCATTTAAAAACATCTGCCTATATGACTAAGGTCTGAATATTGAACCACTAACAGTACAACATGAAACTATCTCCTTATTTAAATAGCAATTCTTTTAAAACTGTATTTCCCCTTTTTTCTATATTTATTGTAAATGGATTCTTCTTAAAAAAAAAAAATATTTATGAAAGTCATTTAAGAAAATGAATGAAGTAAAGGCATACTTTTAGAGTGCACTCAACAGAAGCTCTGGTGTTACTTAAAACAATATCTTCACACATTGCTTGAAATTACCATAAACTGAACAACTGTAGAAAATTCGGTGGTTTTAGGAGACCCTCTAGTTTGTCTTATATGTTTTATTTTGAATTTTATACAAATAAATTACCAGGACACCGACATGAATTTCTGCCTTGAGTTTGTGGTTCAAATAACCTGAGGTTTCAACTGCTTCTTGTCAAGAATACCTTACATGTTTAAACTTACAAATATATTTACATAACTTTAACTTACTGAGCTAATAAAGACATCCTTTATTATGCTAGATATAGATGCAAAAAGTGGGCATAAAAGCATTAAACATACTTAAAGAAACGACTGAGTCCGATTTTTTTTTTTTTTGCCTTCACATTTAATGTAAAACCACAGTCATTGTCTGTGTTGATAAAAGTTCAAGTTGACAATATTTTATTTTTATTTAGATAAAATGACAAAAAACTACAGTCTTTAAAACTGTAGGTGACCTTTGTACTTTAATAGTCAAACTTGACCTGTGGACCAAGTAAAGGCCTCATAACTGAAGGAGTAAAAGAGTCAAAGGGTAGATAATTCTTGAAGATATATTCATTGTCATTTTTCAACATGTAAAACCAGTCTTGTTTGTTTTTTCATTTATTTGATATCTTCTTTTACTGTCTTGATATTTAAAGTGAGTTAGACAAAATCCCAAAAATAAAACTAACAAGATAAGGCAATTAAAAACCAATTCTAATGAAGAGCAACTGTCATTGTTTCATTTCAATCTTTTTTTTTTTTTTACTGAATGGTGGTAGGGGGAGGGGTTTGAGGTGAATGTTTGGTATTTCCATGTTTATCCAGATATTGACAAAGTTGTTAACAAGGAGAATAACAAAATAACTCCTAATCCAAAAGTTTTGTCTTTTGTACCCTTCACTCATCAATACTTTACATCACATATGAATCCCTTTAAATTGCCTAATAAAATTTAAGAATGATATAAAGTCTATCACTTAAAGAATGACAAAGATACTAGTGTCTTGTCACTTTTTTGTCTTATTTTATAATACATGTAGTGCAAACTAAATTATAATTCCTTATACTATGTAAATTATTTCTATATTATTATGATTATTACATTGAAAGCAAACTCACAAAAACAAATATAAATTTTATTTGGCCTTCAAATGAGTATGATGCAGTGACATGGGTCATTCCTGTGTTTCTGGGTTAAATAGGAAAGTTTTCTTGCATTCATTTAGATTAGAATGTTTAAACAACCCCATAAAACAAGGATCAATGTCTATTACAGTGTGAATCACTCAGTATCCAACAGCATACTAACTTCATATCAAAAACCAGATCATAGTATCTAGATGATGAAAAATGAAGGGTTATTTTTCAATTAATGAACTTGAAGTGAGGGAATACTTTAGTCATGTCATTTATTTTCATTAGACAATCTAGTTATATTTGAATCTATGCATTCTATCTTAAAATTAAAAAAGGGGTATTTAATGTCTTTTGTTCCCTAATGAACAGATGGTAACTTTTTTAATAGTCAACATTCAAATATACCTACATAATTATATTTTGCAGTAAAATTTAGTTGCTATTCAAACTGGACAGGCTTTTTAATAATTAGTAACTTTATTTCTAGCTTTATATTAATAAACTTCAGTAAGTTATCAATACTGTTTCTATTTCACAGCACATAATTAGGAAAATTTCCGTAATAATTTTGCAAAACTTAAAGCTGAAAAATGATTTTGGTTAAATTTCTAGCATATTAAACATGTGACTAAAATTTACAACATGCAAATGAATGGACAGGCCATGTTGATATGAAATTCCAGTTATTCTAACTAGGAACTCGTCAAACAAGATAACTGCAATGTGTTTGTAGTTTGCTATTTGAAAAGGAAAAAAATATTTAATACCATTTTTCAGGAAACTATCTTAAAGAAAGAGTTTATGCAAAATTTACTTTTCAAACAATGAATTATGAAGGGAACTTAATCACAGCTGGTTTGTGTAGCTTCAATTTCTTTTTATATTGCCTGAAGACTATATGAGCAGGGAATTTATAAGATCATGATCAAGATCAGCTTGCACCATTCAATTTGGTTACTTCCTGGTTATAAATTTGCTCTGCCCCTACATCATTTGCAAGCAGTGTTTAGTATTCTGTTGGCAAACTCAACATTTTAACACAAATTCTAATAAAATTGTACATACACACCCTCAAGAAACATGAAAACTCATGACAATGATTCAATGAACTCAAACAATCAGACACACGTGAAAGTTAAAACTGTCCAACCAAACTATAGTTACAACTGAAAACAAACCGAATGATTTTTGTTTAAAAGCGAAAAATCATTCAGTAATACTGTATTTGATCCCATAAGCAAAAACTTCCAACTATTCATGACATAAAACACAAAAAATATCATATCAAAGATAAACATCAAAGAGTCTGACCTCTCTCATCTTCAAGAAGAGTATTTGTTTCTGTTCATCCGAGAGCTCTAACAAAAGCTCTGGCTCTATGTACATATCTTTCAAAATCTGCTGTAACATCTTGGCTTAACTCTGTCACAGCCTGAAAGCATTAGCAAAGAAAACAAAAATAATCACAAGTGTAAAGCTTGACTAGAGGCTGATATTTTTACAACAATAAGAAATTACAAGTTAACCCTGAACATGCTGAATCTTTGTAATGGATTTGCCCAGCTTTGAATTTGGAACAGTCCATTCAAAGTTTAAAGGATTTCAATATCAAAATACAAAAAAAAAAAGCTACCAACAGTATAGAGCCTGGTCAGACTGCACGGATGTGCAGGCTGGCCTGGCTCTACACTGGTGGCAAAGGCTAATCCCTTTTGGTTCCAGCACATTAAGGGTTAATCAGCCTTT
Source organism: Cyclina sinensis (assembly GCA_012932295.1). Lineage (NCBI taxonomy): Eukaryota > Metazoa > Mollusca > Bivalvia > Venerida > Veneridae > Cyclina > Cyclina sinensis. The sequence goes on along the minus strand of JAAONU010000001.1, from coordinate 33,982,058 downwards.
TCTTGTGCAAGATAGATTTTAGATGATTATTCATGCTTCACTTTAATGAAATTAACATTTAATTTAGTAAGAATCATCAATATCTCTTTCTCTCATTGGAATCTTCTTTCAATCTCTGATTTAGTTAAAGATGTATTTACATTTGCTGGAACTTTTGAAGCTTCTGCTCCAGATGAAATAATACATGTATGAAACAATGAATTTCCTATTTAATGAATGTAGAAAACCACATGTCAGTTGACCTATGAAATTTAACAGTAAACTCACAATAGTCTACATGGTTATATATTAAACACAAACTAAGGCCAACTGATACATAGCTAAAGAAACCAAAAAAGAAAAAAAAAAGTTTATATAAGAAAACCTTACAGGAAGATACTGAGCTACATGATTGTTTTCAGTGAATAGACCATTTCCTCTTTAAAAGGAAATGATAATATATTTTACCAAATACAAACTCAAGTATCAACAGTCAAGTAAGAGTAAAAATGTATAGACCTCCTATAATTTGCTTGCTGCCTGTCTTCTACAAAGCCACTTTACTAAATATAGTTTAGTTGTGTCAACATGAGTATTTCTTTCAAAAGCTTTTTATTATATATAAAACTAGCAAAAACTCAGAAGTTTTAGTTTTAGCAAAAATTGCGACTGTCTGACATCTCAGCAGATTTTCCCGAGAGCAGTGAATTGTCCTACACCATCATGATTTCACTCATTCATTAACCTTTCCAACTTAAGAACATGACAGCCGTTTAGCATCTTAAAAGTTAAATAGCACTGCAGTAGTAACTGAAACATTCCAACAAACACAAATTTTGACAAAAAGTATTGATTCTTGTAAAAGCTTTTGCTAGAGAAAAAATCAGAACAATGCAGAAATAAACTGCAAGGAGTTTTAAAGTTTTCTTTGATTCTGCATGAGAAGTTAGAGCACACATTTACATCTACTAAAATGTTTATTTGTTCTACTGAAGAGTCTAAGGACTTCATATCATTAATATTAATTTGACTGTGATAGCTTAAGATGTGATGTCGTAGAGCATACTTAAATTTCTTTTTTCAACCTAAGTCTTGATCAAAATCTTAGTCTCTTTCCTGTTTTTTTGTTTTTAATTCTCCCTTGTTTAACACATCATTTTTTATGCTATGGACCTCATTAGAACTTCAACTTATTACTGCCAAAAGTCAATACTGACTATACTACTAGGCAGGCGCGTGTCAGGAACATTAAAATTATAAAACATAATAACAAAGATAACAAGATTAAGAAATAAGCTTTCAGCTTAATGGGCTATCCATAGGTACCTAAACCTGTTTAGTTATTTTATGATAAAAGTTTGCTCTCCTTATTAGATAGTACATGACATTATATAGTATGATTTATTTTTATTTAGTATGTGGTACTGTTTTATATGTGTTATGTCCTTAAACTTTAAAGAACAAATAAATAAAACACGAAAAGTACCAAATAATCAGAAAACTTATTATTTTGAATATCTGCAATAGATCTTTCCTTATTTTTTATATGTCCTATGTAATCTTATTTAAGTTATTAGTGCTGGCTCAGTAGTTTTCACGATTTACCGACAAATCGGTAACACAACAAATCGGTAACATGATTTTATATAGTGAAAAATCAGAGAATCGGTAACAATAGAAATATTGCACATACCAAAAACGGTGATTAGGTAGGTGTGAAAAGGCATATGGGGGTTAGATATGATGTTCCGACAGTTTTTATTTAAAAATCTGTCTTTGATGAAGACGACTGAAAAACAAACTTCTTTTAATTTAAAACATAAAAGCGCTATCAAAAAGCTTTTTCTCCTTTCATCTTAAAGTAACTATGATTATAATATTATGGAATCAACTTTAATAATTTAAACAATGATAATACACCGATTGACACTTTTGCACTGTTCTATTTTTAGCCACAAATAGCGCCACCTACTTCGAGTAAAAGTCAAGCGCAATACATACAGAGCGTACACAACCAATTTTAAATTGACGAGAAAAGTTTGAAAAAATGTTTTTGAGAGTAAATTATTGATTGAGAAAATACATTCAAACATCAAACTGTATTTTTATGACGTTTTTTCCAAACCTTTAATCTTAAAACCAAAGAAAATTGACATTTTACAGACTTGCTTTCCGATCACAATTTTCGGCATTTTAAAACTCATTTTAACCGTTGTTTAAAAATATATAATTTTTTATAATCAAACGAATTCAATAAAGCAATGTTTCCTGAAAAAAATGAAATATTTTTCAAGAAGATTGCTTGACATTTAGCGAAGAAAAAGCAATTCAAATGAAGCAAGTAACGATGGCGTATAGGCGATTCCATGTTTTTACTCGAAATTTTTATTGGTGATGTCACAGGAACTTTCCTAATGGCGTGCGCTGATTGGTTTAACTCCAAAGTGTCAATCGGTGTATTGCATGACAAACACAAATTATATAATTACCTGCTGAGACAAACTAACAGGCCTAACTTCTTTAACGACCGACACGTGTTATATGCAATATTTCTATTGTTACCGATTTCTCCGATTTTTTACTATATAAATTCATGTTACCGATTTGTTGTGTTACCGATTTGTTCGGTAACGGTTTTCACATTATAATCCCTGTTAAAATGTAGGAATAAAAGTCCTCCACTTCTTCCATCTTTCCAATTGTGTTTGCAGGCTGTTGCCATTTGCATCTAGAATGTTATTAATTACATTATCAATATGAAATTTACTAACTGAAACCAAGTGGTATTAACACTAACTCAGCAGCTCAGTGGCACTTGTTCCCACAAGTTTGAAAAGGGAAGGGTCCACCTCAGGCTCAGGAACCTGACACAATATTATTACTTTCAGAACAAGTAGCACAGATTCAGTACTGCAAATATCAACCCTTGTAAACAAATAATCACATACCAATGATAAGCAATTAAAATCACTCGATGTATTTCATACTCAAACAGTTATCAAACTGGCAAATTTACCCGGAAGTAAAAGATAAATAAAACGGTGTAAACATAATTTAATATGCCTGCCTGTTCGTCCTACAAGCGTTTTATGTGATACAGAACATTGTTTACAAAATGCAACGTGACACGCAAACAGTGGCAATTTTTGATGTTGATGGAACTTTGACGGCTCCTCGAAAGGTAAGCCTATAGGCTTTTAATGTTTATACTCAATTAATTTATGTTTATTTCTTTCTTATGCGCAGAAAAAAGGAAAATGTCAAATTGCATCATCTCTAGTTGCAATGACCCACAGATTAGTTGAAATATCTCAACGTACACAATATAGTAGCCTGGCCTTTGAATCCCAAACGGACATCCGTCCAGCCATTAACTAGGGATATCCGATGTCCACTTTACTTTTTCCCTCTTTAACCTACTGTAGCCAGGAATCAAATGCACAGCTTCCTACAGAGTATACAGCGAACAGCAAAAGAGGGTTTTTAAAATACGTATTAAAATCATTGTGATAATAACTTTGCTTATGAACATAAATGTATTTTACAATCTAACCTGCCCTTATGGTCACCTTGTGTCAACAGTCGTTTCATGACGTGCCTGTCAAAAATCCTTCCTAGTAACATTTTAATTCAATGGTCACTTTACGTCTGTGACCAGCGACCGCACTAATTGCATTTAATTTGGCAAAAATCAACCAGATTCAGCAGTCACGTATCATCTGCTCAAGGTGTGAATATATTTTGACAAGCCCAAGAATAAACCCTGGAAGGCAAACACGTGACCATACACAGTGCTTTGATGTACAAGTGAATCAGTGTGTAAATTTGGTGACTACTTGTTATGCATGTATTTCAATTTTAATTACAAACAGTAACAATAGACTCTCAAAGTAAATGGTCGATTTAGCCTTTGATCTCATTAGGTGTTGAGAAGTTTATTTTTTAATTACAAAAGGTATTGATTTCAGCGATAAGTAGAAATTAAAATAAATATAAGCACCTAAGAAACACGCTTTTTAACTTAAATATGTTATGGGAGTAAAAGAAAAGGAAGCTGAAGAATAACTATGCCTTTTCTTTAGAGAGGAGAACACCTTTTATGAATTATTTTAGATTACATGAAGGGAAAGGCAATTGGCCTTAAAAATCAAAACAATATTAATCTTAATCATTTAAGAATGTTTTGTTACTTTCAAAGATAAAATGTAAACTTAGAATAAAGAAATTTTTAAATACATGTATGCCATTACTTCAGATAGCACTCAAGAAACAAATGATTTTACTTTTTAGGACAAAATACTGAGACAGCTCATGTAGTGATAAGGAAGTTAGTAATGATAGTGATAATATGTAAAAGACTTTAAATGATTGTAAGATAACAATCATGTGTATTGTATTTTGAACTTCAATTATCACATTAACAAATTACCGTATATACTCGGCCATAAGTCGAGTTTTTAATCCCCAGAAAATGGCCTTAAAGTCATTGCTCGACGTATGGGCGAGTCAGGTAAAGAAAATGAAAAAAATTATCAAACGTACTTGCCCATATGACAGTCATATTTTTTACACTACACGGAGGTAACCCCGTAGCATAATTACATCATTATTATTCAGCAGGCTTCTCTAATCAATAAAGAACTTATAAAAGGGACTACCTTTGTTTTGTTTTATTAGTCTGCTTGGCAGTATGACAAAGATATTTTCACACATCTGATTGACATGTAATAAACAAATGACCATGTCGCGGTTGTTGTAGAGTGACTTCCCTTGTTTATTGATAAAGTCTGTCCAGTGTCAGGGCTTTTCCAGTTGATAATCGTATATCATACAGGTCCTTATTGCTATGTAAACATAACAGCATTATGCTTTATTCAGAAATCAAAGGCGTGAACAATTACTGGCATTAATTTTTTTCATAATAACTCGTATAATTTCAGTGTGATAATTCCTGTTTGAAATTATTCATGTGCTTTGGTATTACATTTCTGTGTTTGTTTTATTTGTGCATTTTGAACGACCTGCAAGTTAAATTAATTATTAATTGAACGAATAATATTGACAGCAAACAACTGTGTCACTTTCAAATTATCCTTAAAACATACTGCCCATATGTCTTCGGTATAATAAAACTACCGCACACCACTCTATCGACGTAGTTGCTTCTCTTTACTGTAGATACGCAATTTGTACGATTGCATAAAATCTAAAAAATCCAACTCGACATATGAAAGGGTCTAAGTAAAAATCATCAATTTTAACCTCAAAAACCCCTTCTCGACTAATGGTTGAGTCGACTTTTGGCTGAGTATATACAGTAATAAAGATACATTTGTAAACAACAATTGATTAAGTGTTATAATTGTGTTCAAAGTAACCACATGCCTAGTAGTACTAAAGAAAGCAAGCCAACATTAATTACCCCCTTATCGGCGGTCACCATGCTTAAGCAGCCAAAATTACCATTTCCCTTGGCTAGCTGCTTAAGTAAAGTTGGACTGTATATAAATTTTCTTATTTTGTTCATTATTCATTTGATTATATGGTGCCGACAAATAATTTTTTCATACCCTTTATAGTAACCTGGCCATTGACATTAGCTTTGGACACCCATCCAAGTACTAATCATAGATAATATTCCCTAACTTAGCAAGTGTTCCAGACACGCTAACCATGTTGCTAAAGAGCTAGCCCAGCAGTGAGGCTGTTGGAAGTGCCTTTATCAAATCCGTGTCAACTAAACTCCTCCCCTCTTTAACCTTCAGGAGCCAGGCATCTTTTGTATAACTTCCTACAGAACCTGTTTCTGCTCCAACCATGCAACCAGACTTAATCCTTGCACTTTCAGTGCACACAGGCACTAACCAAGGTATTACCACTGCGACCATTATAGAAATCTGGCTTTGATGACATCAGCTTTGGACACCCATCCAGGTACTAACCACAGATAACGTTGCTTAACTTAGCAAAAGTTCCAGACAATCTAACTATGTCGCTAAAGAGCTAGCCCAACAGCAAGGCTGTTGGAAGTGCGTTTATTGATTTGGTGTCCATTACACCTTTATCTGAGCTTCAATCACAGAATAAAAATGATCCAAAGGTCAGCCACTAGGTATGTTCAAAATGAGCAGCATAGCAAGCATGATAAAGAAATTAAAATGGTCAACACTCTAGCAAAGGCGAAACCAAGTCAGCTTTGTCATGTTATACAAAAAAAACAACAAAAACAGGTCAGTGTGACTGTGTCAATCACGATCATCTCACAAACAAGAAGCAACAAATACCTTATCTTGCAGTAAAAACACAGCATCACATAAAGTCATTCTTTCCATGGGCTATATGACTCTGGAACAAATTACTGCCTGAGGTCACCCCAACTGTATCAGCTTTGAAAAGTGGACTAAATAAGTTTTATGGCTCTTTGACACATCGTTTATAAATGAATAAGAACAGCGTTATGATCTCCCACGCCTCTGTATAATCAAACACCGTAATATATTAAAAGAATGTAATGTCATAATCCAGTTACTGGTGTGTCATAAATTATTATTATAATTGAAAAAATGGGTGGGATTTAATTTGTTAATATTCTATCATATTTAAAAAATGTAGTTTTTTTCCAAATAATAGACTCCAAGAAGAAGGTTATACTGTTCAAGGGTAAAAATCAACAGGAGCTTGCTATTTGAAAAAATCTCAGTTTTGTTTATTTTTGTTATAGGATTGCTATCCCTGACCACTTTAACAGAGTTTCTCTCGCAACATCCCTTTTCAGAAAATAAAAATTGCAGATGAAGATATACATATGATAACACTTAGCAATAATTGTTCTAATACAAATGTTCCTACAAAGCTGTGAATGGTGAACAGTGTATAGGATATTGTTTATTAATGTAAGTAAAGATTCCTTTTGAAGAAGTAGTAAAATCTGTTTTAAAGAGTCAACTCAGAAATATCTAGCAAAAACATCTTTTAGTATGGGTAGCTGCTTAAACCAGATGATCTAGAAAGAAAATACTGGTATATACTTTCTATTTAATGTGTCTGCATTTTGACCTTTTTGTACCTTCTGTAGACTGCAGATAGTTGTGATGTATTTGTTACCATCTAGAGATTATAGGTAGCGACCAGGATTGTGTCTTCAGCTGGTTTTGAATATCCACTAAAAGGGAATGAATATAGGTCATTATCATGGTGATTAAAATTGGGAATAGTTGTACATTTGTATGTGTTGTTCATGTCTTTAAATGGAAAGTTATGGAATTAAGAAATATGGTAGTTATTTTTGATGTTGATACTACTTTAACTCCGCATAGAAAGGTAAGTAAGTTGTTATGGATAATCCATTATGCTGAGAGGAAATGAGCCTTATAGGTCAGAAGTTAAGACTTTTCCTACAGGTCCTTGGTTTCAATACCAGCTAGAGCTCAGGTAGTGTTAAAGTTTGTAACCTTTGACCTTTTGATATTTAACTCTGAGAACATGCTCTGTGCTAACACTATGTTCCATGTTTAGACTAAACATGTTTATTCTGTTTGTCCATTCCAAAACTTGTCCGGACTACTCCTCAAAAACTACTGGTGCGATTTCATCCAAACTTTACAGGAATGATCAGTACCAAGTCTTGTTGTGCATATTGTCGGCATTTTCCAGTTCAATGATTTTTGTCAGAGTTATTGCCCTTTAATGATTTTTTTAGGTTTGTCCAGACTACTTCTCTTCTGCTACTAATGCAATTTGAATGAAATTTACAGGATTGATCGGTACCTCAAGTACTTGCTCATATCTAACAGGTTTTTAGGTTGAATGATTTTTGGCTGAGTTATGGCCCTTGAATAAAAAAAAGGCGTTTTGGCCAACAAACTGTCCAGTCGCCTCTCAATACAACTGTTTAATTGGCTGTCATCAGGCGACACGTGATCACTGATTGCCCTTGTTTTATTTCTTATGCTAACAAGTGAAACAATTCCAATGTTGAAATTAATGAAGCAGGAAAAAAGTTTGATAATCACAGGTCTGTTACCTGAAGTAACTCAGTCCACCAAGCACTGAAAATTTCACTCCTCATCATGTTTTACAGAGGGTGGAGCCAGAAATGGAAGAGTTCTTGCAGAAACTACGGAACAAAGTGAAGGTGGCACTGGTAGGGGGCTCAGATCTGGTTAAAATAAAGGAACAAATGGGTGAAGAAGATGGTAAAGTATAAATATTTTTTGTACTTATGAACTGTGACATAAGACAGAAATATTTGATTTTAATATTTGTTTTATATACTGCTTAAAAGTTTGCCTTCAGGAAATGTTAAAATAGTTAATTGGCCCAAGGCATAGTGATACACATACACAACAAATTAAGTCCATGATAATATTACATACATAATTACAGTATTTTATGAATTGATAAAAAAATATATATATCTGAGATCGATAGATTAGTTTGGGTATGATAATGGTATGTAATAAACTGCATGTAGAAAGAACTGTTATGTAGTTTTTAGCTCACTTGTAAAGAGTTCACCCTCCCACCTCTCTAAGGTGACATGTGAGAAATAATCTCCTGTTTTATGTGCACAAAAGATGGACATGACTTTATTTTTCCCAGTTTCTTGAATTACTAAATGTAATTATGAAATTTCCCCCATTCCCCCCCCCCCCCACCTCTCAAAAAAAAATGTAAATCTGCCTTTCAGCAAGTTGTTTCAGTGTAGAATCTTAATGCAAATAAGGAAGACTTATTCACTTGAGCTGATAAAGTGGTTTGTTAAGTTATTCTGTTTTTCTTTTCAGTGGTAGAGAGGTTTGACTATGTATTTGCTGAGAATGGTCTGGTTGCATACAAGGACGGGGTGCAGATTGGCCAGCAGGTTGGTTCTTACACATTGTGTGTTATTAATTTGAGGATAAATGTAGGAAACATTGTAATAAAAGGCTTATGTGGAATATATTGTTTAAATAAGACAGCATTTTAAAAAATGCTTTTTAACTATGCTTCAAGTATGTGTTTTCATGTTCCGTTTAAAGCTTAATTAATGAGCATAACTATTACTATGCTGTATATATATACACACACACAGTAGAACACCACTAGTTCAAAGTTACTGGGATCGAAAAAAAACTGGATTGCTAAAAGATCGGATTTGAAATGAGTTCTGGTCCTGTCTTAAAAATGATATCCTGTGTAAATCGCAGTCGGGCGAAACTTAAGAATGCTATTCTTTTTAAATTTTATTTTCTTTTTAAATTAAACCAACTGCATTCATGTAATAACTATGAATAAAACTTAAATGCAACATAAACATTCTAAACAATTTTCATAATATAATAATTATATATACATGGAGACATTTGATCAAAGGAAATAGCACTTAGCACTTACGAAAAATATATACATGTAATGCATTTACGGTGTGCATTTGACTGTTACTAGAACATTAATATTTATTGATGTAATCACTTATTATTTCTCAGATTGCTTGGCAATGTTCTGTATGAAAATGAATATTTCTGATTACCATGTATTACTTTTCGAAAAAAAGCAACTGAGTCAAATTGAAATTTACAAGAGAGCAGCAGTTCTTATTAACAATAGCAAAATTAAATGTATAGGCAACTTGTTTGGAGCACTTACACACGTGCTATTAGTTAGTGAAATTTTCAGTTTAATTGTGGCACGGCCAGTTTAACTGTTTTTTATTCAACCCTGCTGAGAAGATGCTGAAAGGTGTGGAAAAAAAACAAGACATTGGCGACAGCTAACAATAATTACCAATTTCGGATTACTGACTGAAATTAATGAGGAAACTGTTATGTAGGGACCAACAATTTAGCATCTTACTACTGATATTTTGGATTTTAACACTTGAAATTTCACCATGTTTATTAAAAAGATGCTTGTTTAAGTATTCACTGTTATAACCTGAGTACTTTAAAGTGGTAGGTTTACAAGTATTAACAGTTATGATTCATGTAGCATTAGAGAAACAAAATTTAGGGTTTGTGTTGTGAAGAATGTAATTTAAAGAATAAGTGTTTTTGGTGTGTACTGATTTATATAATCATCTTACTTCATATTTAGAATTTGCTCAAAAAGATGGGAGAAGAGACATTACAAAAAGTGATCAACTTTTGCTTGCAATATATGTCACAGTTAAAACTTCCAGCTAAAAGGTAATATCTGTAATGTTTGCTTATGTGTGGCAGGCAATGTATTTATGTTTATGCTTGAAATATGATCTGAAAAAATATAATGTATTTGTTTGGAGTTCCTTCTCCTTTCACTATGATATCACTTTGGTTCTTAGGAAAGCAGATTCGATAAATGTCTGAAGTACTTTATTACCATGCTGTTAATTTCACAAAATAAATGTTTTAAAATTCCATCTTCTTAAAATTAAATATAGGGTTGGCATTGTTCAGGTATTGAAACTTGCTATTTGCATTTATTTTCTTGATGACAAATATATTCTATGTTGTAAATTACTGAACTAAATGATCATTTTCAACATGTATTTATAATTTCATATGCATTTAGGATGTAATGTTTCTAATACATGATTATTATACATAATGAAGTTCATACAAGTTTGCCATTTTGATATATATATGTGCATGTGATATATACATGTGATAAGTACAAATACTCTATGGGAATGTATTTTAGGGGTACCTTTGTGGAGTTCCGTAGCAGTATGCTGAATATTTGTCCTGTGGGTCGTAGTTGTTCTCAGGAAGAGAGAGATGAGTTTGCTGCTTTTGACAAGGTAATTGCTTCATTCTTCCTTCAGTAAATATTTTCAAGTAATTATTAGGTAACAGTTTTCAGTATTTCGCTAATTGATTGTCTGTTTATGGAAAAAAACAAAAAACAAAAAAACCCTGTAAAATTGTAAATATGCACCGCTCACAGCATGGTGTCAGTGAAATCTCTATGATATATTTCGTTTTAAATCCACCTCATTGAGATAACATTTAGTCACTGACTCGTAAACCTTCTACTTTAAGAGAGTTGATGGCCACAGAGTGAAGCCCAACTACTGTAGTTACTTGGTATTCCTGTCGGGAGGATAGGGTCAGGTTTATCCTAACTCACAGTGACCATGTATTTATATACTTAACTGCATATTTTACAATGTAGATTTCTTACATTTTTAAGCAAGGGTCAGAAAAGAAGGAGAAAATGTATGCCTCTATATCACAAGTAGTGTGGTAAAAAAATACAACACTTCATTATTTCAGGTGCACAACATTCGTCAGAAGTTTAAAGAAGCATTAGAGAAGGAATTTGCTCACTGTGGTTTACAGTTTGCTATTGGTGGACAGATTAGCCTTGACATATTCCCAGTTGGCTGGAACAAAACATATTGTCTACAGTTTCTAGAAAAAGATGGATTTAAAACTATGCATTTTTTCGGGGACAAAACTGCAGAGGTAAGTTTGTTTGCATGTGTAGATGCACAACTTTGTGTCTTTTATTCAGAGTTTATATACAAGACTTGTACCCAGAAATTTTATCATTTACATGTATTAAGAAACTACAGTCTGAAATTCCCAATGCAAAAATTTGTAATTAAATTATGTTTTATAAAATGAAAAATGGCTTTAATTTCTTGAATTTAAATACTTTATAGTACTAAATACTTTTAGTATTTACTCAACTGAGTTTATAATTTTAAGAGCAAATATTCCATTCACACCAAAGAAAAATTGATCTCTTTCCACACATCTGCATAGGAGGTCTCTAGTATTTAACATAAAAAAATTAAGTGTTTAATAGTAGTTTTCAGCAGTTTAAGCAGAAAAATGTAAATGAGTAATAGGTATTTGATAAGTAATCTAAAAATATTTCATGTTATGAGATACTATTTTGTAAAGAAATGGAATAGCTTTTTAAAAGAATGCATTGATTAGCTGATTCTAACTCTGTGACTTGACAGAGTCACAATTTGAATGACCTTTAACTAGTTAAACTGAAAAATATGAAACTAGATGAGTTAATTACTGAGTCTGTACTTACGTACATATATAATCAAGAAACTGGGGCCAGGATGTAACTTATCTCTGTAAGACCACAACGTTAACAGGCTTTTTTAAGATAGAAATTATGAGAAAAACTAATAGGGAATTTACTGGTCAGATTCCAGCTCTGATTGGCTAAAATAAGCCAGACTTACCAACCACAAGGGATTTGACATGTTTCTGTTGCAAATCTTTAAGTCTGAGAGAAGTCAAAATAGATGTCTAGGAAAAACCAGTTTAAGAAGGGTAAGAAGATGTCACATGTCAATGGGATTAGGGTAATATGATTACAGGTTTCAGTCAATGCCATTGTTTTCGGCATTTGTCTGTTGTTGTTTTGTTTTTTTCTTACAGAGTATTTTATTTTGAAATATTTTGTCTTTCAGGGTGGAAATGACTATGAAATCTTTGAAGATCCAAGAACAATAGGGCACACAGTAACCAGTCCAGCTGACACAATTAAACAAGTCACAGATGTCATTCTTAATGGACTTTAACAAATGAAGGCATTAGGATTTTATATTTAATTTATTACATAATCTCATGCCACTATACATTTATTCAGCTGGTTTTGAAATTTGAGTGTTCTAATGATTTTATCGAATAATAATGCAGCTATGGTACCAGTTACCTAAATTGTGGGAAATCAAAAACAGTATATTTATGGTGTTAATGTTTTAACATAATATTTACATTAGGGATGGGAACGAATACTAAAATCAATATTCGAATATTCGCTTTGCCATATTCGAATATATTCGAATATTTGTTTTTCAGTTCAGTCAGTTACCTGCATTTTGGTATCCGAACATTGGTACAGTTTTATCACCTGTACGTTGTCGGGGAAACAGCTATGTGTTATCTAGAAATGGCGTAGAAATATGAAAATTTTATGGAAATTTTAAATACTTATGAAGTGATTGGCAATACATAATATATTCCGTTCATCAAAACCGCGTGAAATAAGTCCAAACACGAGAGGTGTGCATGTTTTTTTTTTTCTTTTTTTGTTTGTTTGTTTTCTTTTCCCTGTATAGCTTATTTCAACATTGTTAAGCGATGATCAAACATAATGCGAGGATGATATTTTTTAAAATAAACTTATAAGAGAAAAATATTTAAGTTATTCTACTGATTGGGCAACTAAAAAGTAATATCAATAGAGATAAATGTGACTGGTTGTTCGTTTTCGTAAAACATGACATTAATCCTTGAATATTGTGAGGCAAACAACTTCTAAAATTTGTGAAATAAACAAGCGCCAATTAAAATGAACAAAAGATTAACAGGTATCACAATTACGCCTGTGGCAAACTGTTAATCCGTAACGATTGCCCCTGCCAGTTATGCATTGCAATTTCATTGTTAATTGGATCATTTTTGACACGCGATGAAGAAACACTATACCAAACTGGTTTCTTTTTTTGCATAATCAGAATGCTTACATTTATAAAAATCAACAAAATTTTATTTGAAAAAAAAATCATTTTAGAATATTCGAATTTGATTTTCAGATTCGAATATTCGGTCGATTTTCGAATATTCGAACATTCGTTCCCATCCCTAATTTACATGTATGTGTAACCAGATGTTGGGAAATATAAATGGGAAATCAAAGTGTAAACTTCAACTTCAACTTAATACTGCCAAAAGTCAGTACTGACTATACTAGGCAGGCGCGTAGGTGTTATATATATAATATATCAAAGGGGTTCCTATTAAAAAAGTAATACGATATATGCTTACACATTGTGGATAGTAATAGAAGTAAAGTAACAGAAACAGTGGTGGCGTGGCCGAGTGGTTAACGCATCAGACTAATAGTCAAAGGATTGCTTGCCGCACGGGTTCAAACCCAGTCGGGCAAGCCGTTGTTTCCTTGAGCAAGAAACTTTACACTCATTGCTTAGTACTGGTTAGTTCCAGGAATGGATTCGAGAGTGTGTCTATAAGCTAAAAAGCTTCCTACACAATCAAACTAAAATAAATTAAATTAAATTGGTATAGATAAAGTAACAGAAATAAAGTGACATACAAAAAATGCATTGGCTACTTGATGTAAAATGTTTGGTCAAAACTTTCAGGGAATGTAAATGTAATTTTATTTATTGTCTTCATAATTTACCTGGTTGTCTATGTTCTAGAATATTTCATTAAATAATTTGAAAAGAAATTTGTGTGTCAACACATAACACATATTTGAAATTCATGCTGGAATGCATATCTGGTATTATTGATTGTTTTGGGTTAGAGTATGAAACAGAAAGTTCCAAAGTTAGAGGGAGTGGCTCAGTACTGTGAACTGTTCAAGGGAGAAGTACATGTAATAGGGAACCATATTGTTGCAATAGTACCAATGGTCCAAGGGGCACACTGCAGTTGTCTTCTGTTACAACAATCTTCTTAATCACAGGTGTCTGATGTGTAGTAGGAAGAATATTTATGGTAATTTGAACTTATCTGAGCTAACTTCACATTGAAGGTTAAAAGAATTATTACAGCGCAGTGTGTTTATTAAAAATGTTAATTTATGTGATGTCACAATTTTATGTTATGCCATGATAGGGCCAATATTTCTTGTTAAAGTTTAGTTAAGAGTAAGTTTCATAAGATGTTTATACACCCTTTGTACATTTGATGAAAATTTATTTGTTTAGAAGTTTTTTTTGTTTACTTTTTACAAAGGCTGTGGGTATTCTTTCCATATTGCATGAACAATTCATTTTTGTGAAATCTGTGATTAGGGCAGGTGAAAATCTTTTCAACAGAGGTAGTTGGCTTAAAAATACACAAAGCATACCGGTAACTCTTTTGTTTGAAATTCAGAAATCAAGGAAAAACCTGAAAGGAATGCTAGATATTTCTTGCATTTCTGTTAAGATAAAGTTCCTCATTAAAATACATGTATACTGTGGGATGACATGCAGATAAAGAATACAGAAGTAATCATTTTATACAGCACAAACCTATTCCACTGCATTGTTAACCCTCTTACATTTGGAATAGAAATGTTTTTTTTATGTAATACTCATTTTGATGCTGAGCATATAAAATTATATGAAAATAATAGATTAGCTTCACTGTTAACATCTAAAAGACTGGTCTCAGTTTCTCTCATACTGTGTATGATAGAAACTTTATTAAACTTTTCAGCAATAGATTTGTCGATTGGGGCATCTTGAGGGAACTGTTGTTTTTTTTTAACAAATGATTGACATCAAAAGTGTCTGCTTTGGGCAACAGCAAGGCTTTTAGTCATTCTATGGTTGCGCAGTCATTGTCAGTGTCTTAACAACTTAACTGTATCAAGGTCTTTCCAGGAGTTTACAATGTTTGTTGATACTCATTCATTACACATGCTTGTAGAACTTAATGATTTACATGTATAACTGAATATTTCCTGTAGGGAATATGGCTATACTGCTGTGAATCAAGCAGGTTGAAGGTATTCATATAAATTGCAAAATTAATGATTTCAGTAACATTGTAAAGTTGAAACTAATGTTTGTGTCTACTCCTTTTTGGTTTGACTTTGTACTTGGAACATTCCATATCATTTTTCATTGTTCTGTGCAGAAATCCATTTGCTCTAGTTAACATGGAAACTTGTGGGTTGTATGTCTTGAAGATGTAATAAAATGTATGGAAAAATGAAATGTTTTATTCTTCTCAGTGCTGATGGCAAGTAGAAACATTTAAAGTATGTTAGAAGTGTCTGTATGTTACACACAGTTGACACTTGTTTAATGAGTCTTAATACTTAATTTGGACACCTGCCTTACAGCAGAAGCCAAAGGCCAAAAAATTTTATTTAGAAAGATAGGTGTTATAAATACATGTAGTCAGATTTGAAGTACTAACAGTCTCAAATCGAAAAATTCAGTCACTACATGGCTGAGTAGACTCATAAGCTGTCAAAAATGACCACATAGCTGCCAACCCTCAAAGTTTAAAAAAAGCTTTCCTAGACATTACTGGAAAAAAATAGAAGTGTTCCATAAAACAGAGCTTTGATACTAAATACATGTAGTTCAGCTTTCCTGAGCACAAGATGCTCTAGACTGAGCCTTTGTGTGAGGTGGCTATCTTTTACCAGAATACCAAACTTGCATGTGGAAGGAGTGAGTTTTCCATTTTTATGCCCCACCTCTTTTGGGGGGTATATAGATTTGCCCTTGCCCAGCTGTCACAGTTTCCTTACGTAGACTGGTTTGTGTGGCATGTAACTCCAAATGTATAACTGCTAGAGCCATGAAACTTTATAAGAATAGTTGTCGGCACCTGGGTATTTTGATGCAAATTTATTGGAGATCGACAGAGTTATGCCCCCTGATAAAGCAAAAAAATAGCATTTTTAGACTCTTTTAATGTTAAAGACAATGTTTATACACACCTGTAATTGTACAGGATTTTTTGTGACAGTACAGCAGAATGTCGGGGCATTAGTGTCCTATGGACACATCTCTAGTTTTTTGTTTTGATAATCTGGTCAATTGTTTTTTTTCTAATTATCCAAAATTCCCTTTTCAACTCTGAAAAAAATTTCAGAAAAACTCCTGTATGTGCATATGATGTATTAAAGGTTATTAAATCAAAGCGACCCTGAATGTTTAAAATACATCAATTTACACTGATGGGTACCCTTAACCAATCAAACATTGCCAGTATTTTATCTTAAATATATTCTCAGAGAAAACAGTTTTACTCTGAAAAGAGCTGATTATTGTGTTTTATTACTGGCTCAATGTGTTTAAATTCACAATGATTAGAGGAGGTATGTTTTTTGCATTTATGTCTCTTAGAAGAGAAAGAACTCTTTGTTGCTTTTTATCTACTTGATTCCTAAACATGCACTGTGTTTTCAGCATTTGTCTTAACTCAGTATAAATGGTTTAAGGTTAAAGTTATTTAACTCGGCATAAAAAATCAACAGAAATGTATTTTCAAGTCATAATGAAAATTTCTTCCACTTAGAGAATGGACAAAGTCATGAATGCCATGAATGTTTATCAAACTTGGCCAAGATATTATCATCAAGTTGAGTGAGGAATGTACAAGAACTCTGACTTAAGAGACTTGACAAGGCTGTTTTTGCCATATTTGGATAATTCAAGGGTCATAACTTTATAGTGCCTGGAGGGTTTCAACTTGTTTTTCAACTTCAACTTAATACTGCCAAAAGTCAATACTGACTATACTAGGCAGGCGCGTGTCAGGAACATTTAAAATTATAAAAGTTAATAACAAAGAAAACAAGATTTAACTGAAGATCTTACTTACACATTTATTTTAAGTACTTTAAAATCTGTAAAACTTGTTTAGTCCACTGATAAAAGCTGGCACAGTTGGGGTAGCCTTAATCTCGGTCGGTAATTCGTTCCAGAGTCATATAGTCCTTGGGAAGAATGAGTTCATGGATACCATGCCATATGATTTTATGAAGATTTAATGAAATCTCTATGTCTTAGAGAGCAGACAACTTGTGTTGTGAGCATTCTCATATACATCCCCTCTTTGACAGACATACAATAAATCATTTTAAAGTCTGTAACTTGATGGGTGTTCAGTTGAACACTTCTGTTGCCCTTGGATACTTTGTTAGAATAACTAAAAAGGTAAACAAAACCCTGCTGAAAAGACAGCATGCTAGTCCAAGTACAAAAAGAGGCATAACTCGACTAAATGTGATCTTGACCTAAAGATTTTTGCATCATCAAGACCCTGTTGTCATAAGTAATATAATTTGAAAGTTTGATGAAGAAATGTTAAGAAATGGAAAAGTTACATGTATAGCAAATGTTAAGTTTTCGTGACAGATGGACAATGTGATCTCCATGTTGTAAGGGATACTATTGTAAGCATTACAATTGGAAAGTTTGATGAAGAAATTTCAAGAAATGGCATAGTTATAGCCCATGTTAAGTTTTTGTGACAAAGTCCAAGTACGAAAAGGGGCATCACATGTGACCTTGACCTGAAGATTTTGGCACCGTCATGACCCTGTTGTTGTAAGCAATATAATTTGAAAGTTTGATGAGGAAATGGCCAAGTTATAGCCAACGTTAAGTTTTCGTGACGGACTGATGGACAAAGCGATCCCTATGTATCGCTGTTTCTTCAAAAGGGCGACACAAAAACCAACACTGAAATCCGTTTCTCAATCTTTTATTTCACAGTATCTCATTCTTTATTTTAGTTAACATCCAAAGAATAAAATGTTTAACAACGACAATATAATCACATTTCAAACAAATAAAATATCATTTTACATACTAGTTTACCAACTAAACATCAGTATACAATGTACATACACACTTAAACTTCAAACGGCTATTTTAATTGTAAGAGGAGCTAAATATATCAGTTCCAGCTAAATCTAGTGCCATCTGCCTGATAACTTATAGTGTGCATATATATTTCAATCTCCTTTCATTTTTTAAAAATAATCTAACAAAGTTTTCTTTAAAAAAAAAATAGCCTTGAATTTTGGAAAACTTCATTCAATGTATAATGACCTACTCTAAATATTTCAACAAAACTATCATTTACTTCTGTACATCTTCTGCAGTAAAGGTCTAAGCAATGGAAACCCAACTGTCTTCTAAGATGAAACAACAGCAAGTAAATACAAAATATAAATTCAAGACAATATGGTCTAGACAAGAGAAAACTACTCAGACACAAACTACTCAATCATAGCAGTTTAGAAAAATGCTGAAAATTCAGACAAAATAACTCTGTTGTCATAGAACATCTTAGTGCAAACTCCAGCCTTATTTTAAATAACTTTTTCATTTTTCTTAAGTACCTCCTTGCAAGTGAGAACAAAACATTTTGTATTTCTTTCTACACATTCGATTTTCGTTTTTCCTTTTTTTCTCCTCATACTTCAACTATCACTGTTTAAACATTTCACAATTCTGGGAAAACAATCAAGCTGCTAATTAATTCACAAAATTTTGACTGAAGACATATTTCGCAGAAAGAAACTTAGTATTCTGTACTACTATAATTCACAATTACAGACTGAAAAGAAAAGGCTCAAATATACCCTGTACAAAGCAAACCTCTTCAGGAATATGCAAAAACAATGAATTTTGAAGTTTTCTAGCTTCACACCTCAGGAGAAATTACAAGTAAAAAAGAGACTTATTTTGGCTGTTCATCTTACTCTTTTATGTTTTATTTTTGCTGTTTTGAAACTAATCTTGGTATCCATAAACTTTTCTTAAAATTCTAGCCTTTAAGAAAAAAACTTAATTGCATTTATGTATTATTGCTATATTAATAGTTTTTAAGTGCTCACATTATGTTATTTTGTCTGTCAAGTAAGATGAAATATACATAATCTATTTCTAGCATTAACATGTACATTTTATAGTCCTCCTAAAAACAGGAATAGTAACGTATTTTATTATTTCAAACATAAGCATAAACAGCGGACCAGTTCAAGTCCTCGTTACAATTACAAGTTTCAAAACCAGCTACTGTAAAGATATCATTCCAACTTCATACCAACCTTACAAAAAAAATACAAAAATGTTCGCACAGATACTATGTTCACATCCATTATAGAGTGCTTTACATGTATATACAAAATATATTATTGCACAAATAAATAAAATCAGGAAACAAATATCACAACTAAATCACCTTTACAACAAGGTTAGATGAAGCATATTCTAATCAATACCATGTGAATGTTTATTATACATGTATTCTTAACAAAGGATAAAAGCTGTATAAATCAATATATTGTCTCTAGGATAAGTGGCAAAGGAACCCAACATGAACAAAATATAAGGAAAAGGACTACAAGTGACAGTGCTTAAACTGATGCAAAAAATGCTATGTATACTCAAGTTATGTTATGATCTTACAACTGGCCACATTTTCTTGATAACTATATATCTCAAAATATGATAGATGACAATTCCTTTTTTCATTTTTTAAAATAAAAAATCTAAATGTGAGTCCAAATGTAATTTGTATGTGGAATGGAACTTAGCTTAAACTAATGTTTACAAAGTGATAAAAAAATATTAATATACAAGAGCCAAAAACAAAAATATAAGACTGGCATGGAAATGTGACTGTAATCCTCCTGTTAGAAATAGATGTCAAACAGTGATGAATTTCTTCTGTAAAAATTAGTTTACACAATCACTGAAGTAAATACTATATCAACAGTTGCCAAGTAAGGTAAGGTAACTGTTCTAAAAAATGCAACACTTCCCTTTTCTTTGTGACTTTTCTTGTCCTGCAATGTCATTTGGCATGATGAAATATTCTTCTATACAGTGGTTATATGTACTGATAGATTAAATCTGGTGAATTCTGTTCATTGGGTAGTTTGTTAGTGCCGGATCACGTGGAACTGAACTCCCATGACTGCTAGTGTTAGCCTGACTGGTATGACTGTGAGCCATGTGGACTGGACTTATATGACCTGGAACTCCATGAGTTGAACCAGTGTGACCTGGAACCATGTGAACTGAACTGATGTGACTCGGAGCCCCATGAACTGGATCTGTGTGACCTGGAACCATATGAACTGGACTGGTGTGATCTGGAACCATATGAACCGGACTGGTGTGTCCTGAAGCTGCATGGTTTGGACTACCACTAGCACTGTTCAGTATGACTGGCCCTCTGTTATCAGACTGGATGACTGGTTGGCCTCCGACGATTTGGGCCCCGTCTGAAACAAATTCAAAACTGACATTTTTAGTAGAGTTTATATTCTACAGTAATATGAACCATCTTCCCAACAGCCAGTGCATTACTCACTTCCTGCAAAAACAATAAACTTGTGAATAAGAGGGTAGTAACTGAACTTTATAGCTGATGAAAATGTTGAATTAATGCAAGTATATAGCAGGCTTTTTGTAAAAGCTAGATGCAAAAAGAAAAAAGTTAATATTACACTAGCATTTCTTTTACTTTTCAAAGCATCATTAAATATTAAAATAATCTAAAAGGGGGCACTGGTTTTCATACACTACTCACATTACAGAAAGGTGCAAATATGTAATCGTAGATTTTATTTCAGTAATCCCTCACATGCAAACCCTTCCAAGCTATGCTGTGTGAAACCAGTCTCTTACTTTTTATCCAGAATAACACCCATATCATTTTACTTGGGTCTGAAACTTTTCTACAGAATGTAAAATGTTTAAATATAGCAGTTTTATATGTAAAGAGATGGATTTTTTTCCACAACAGTGCTTATCTCCACAATAAAGCCCCCTGTTTCACCCTATCTTATAAAAAACCCAAAACAAAACAAAAAAACTCAAGTGTTTCATAGAATTGAGCCAGCTTGAACTTGCAATGCTGCAATGATTTTGCCAAACTGCAACAACCATAGGATGCTATCACAGCATAACATACTACTTGTTCTTGAAGGCCACCAAATCAAGTTACATGTACATGAGATTTAGAGACGTTGAGATGACAATTTGCACTGTCTTCAAAATGTAGCACATTCTGATAAATGGGTTTAGTAAATCAATCCCCCATCACTGATAAGTTTTCCTTAGCATTTTAAGTGCTCCATTGTAAATCTCTACACTTAAATTTTAGTAAGGTCTGCACATGCTTGTGTAAGTCTGGGGCATGCTTCTGAATGTAAGGAACACAAAGACACTTAAGTTATGTCTAGCTCTGTTGAGAAACTGAATAAAGAAAATCAAAAATTATTATTCCCATTTCCTCTTCAAACTAAACACTATGTTCAAATTTCTATTCATCAACCAAAAGATGAAAAAAAATCCAAAGCAAAAGAATATTATTACTGGTAATACTATTTAACATTTCAATTAAAAGTTTAATAATTACCATCCCCTAGACAGTAGGAAATGATCACCCAAAATTTGGAGAGCAAGAAGAGGTATCCCATAAATGAAGCAAAAAAATGTACCTTATAATGTTTGTACAAGTAAAAGTTTAAAGATAGACTGAATTTATGGTTGTATTATGTCTGTTCTACAATTCTCACTTCATTAACACTTTCTTTTAAGGTGTCTGAAAAGCTGTGCTGGCATCATATCAATTAACTACATAGTCAATTTTCAGGACACTTTACAAATAAACTTTAATCATTTTCTTGCGATCTGGATTTGAAATGTTTACAACTGTAGCTGCCAGGCTTTCTCCATTTTAAGACTACTAAAATCTATCTTTAAAATAAATAATAAGGCCTTTACTGTTTCATCATGTCTGTTGTTTACAAAAACGGAACAGTCCCAGGCATTACTTTGTTACGGTACATGCCAGTTAGATAAAAACAGATGACTATGGGGTTTCCAGGAAAACAAATTAACCACTTACATCATGAAGAAACATACAGTTATAAAAAAAATCCAATACAGAAGCAAAATTTTCAGCACAAATATACCAATATCCAGTTAACTGATTGGATGATGTTTTACACAGGAGGTTTACTACAGATGTTTTGACCCCATTTTCATTGATAACAGGGGAAGTTAAGTATTTATCATAGAACTAAAAATTATTCTGTAAATATTTCATTTTCATACTTTTTACAATAACAAAATTATCATGAAAAGATACCACTATCTTCCCAGTTATATGAAGGAGTTAAGTGTATGTAAGATAAAACCAGGAAAATGTCTTACAGTAAAAGTCTTTCCTGTAACATAAATTTCTACAAAATATAAAGTTGCAACACTGCTGACCTGTACTGTCAGAGATTCAAAAGCCTGTTTGACTATTCTTCCACTATAAGTTCATCTTACTCTGCTAAGATTCAAACCTTCTGCTGGCAGAGGGGAAACTTGTGGAATTGGAGACATACAATATGCTTTAAGTATTGTCAGAAACATGTTCTTTATATCATTACTGATCTTATATTATTTTAAGAGATTAAGAAAGTTTGAGTAGGTCATATGTTGTAAATCAAAAACAGTATATTGCATATTACAGTACTATTTAAACCTTAAGTTAAAGTTTGAACTTTGTTTAAAATGTTTAAACACATATACTGTACTTTCATACGAATGAAATATCACAGCCAAGACAGACCCTTTTCTAACTGCTTCTCAGTGTTAATGTTAAGACTTGAACTGCATGTTAGATGAAATAAGTGTAAGTTTGAATAGTGCAGTCTTCTGCTAAAAGTAAATGTAACCTACATCTGTGGAAGAAATCCCTCATATCTGTTAGTCCAATTTGTCTAATGGATAAATATTTTGGTTAATATTTAACCAACTGTTATGCCTAAAGACCTCATGCAGGTAAGCAAGCAAGCAGGCAGGCAGGTATCCATTCACCTCGAGGCATTAGGGGATACTACATAGCTTATACTTACATGAACCTGAGGGGACACTATATGTATGCCAGTACCTTTCATAAGCTCAGGATTAAGCAGCAGAGGCACACTCGGGTTCAAGACTGGCTCGCTCATACTTTTTGAAAGACATGGACCCCTTCTGTCAGAAAGGGCAGATTTTGAAGAGCTAGAAGTCTCATGAGTTGTAGTGGTAATGTGAGAGCTTGGAACTGTGGGTAATGGCGTATGTAAGAAGTATGAAGAAACAGATGGCATGTTTTCTTCTGTTGCTAGGCAACTACTCTTCCCACCTGGTGAACCAGGTCTCCCATTCTCAGCTGATAACTGACCTTCCTCAACTGTAGCTTTTGTGATTAATAAACAGACAGTGTGAAAGTTAAAAAAGTTCAGTTAAAAAAAAAAATATAGAAGAAAATTGTGACATTGATGAGAAAGCATGAAAATATTTGAGTAAACATGTTATTAGTTTCCCACTCCAGAGATATTATTATTCAAAGTGTAAGATTTAAATACTTTTTTTTAAGCAGTCTAAATCATCTGGCTGCTGACTGGTCAATTTTGAAATTCCACTTTCATGGTAACCAATCAGAAACTAGAAAAAAAAGACTAGTTTTAGGAAAAAGTAGTAACTTCTAGTTCTTGATTACATTTTGGTAGACTAGTACACACTTTTAGTACACTTCTTAGAAGTACTGTAAAATCACTTCTCTGGAAAATATCAAAATACACTATATATTTGCAATGATTCACAATTTCCAAAGGTTAAGCATAATTCTGAAATCATCAGAAATCTATCTAATAGCTTTTCGAAATGTGATTTTCCAGTACTTTTTACACATGTATATAATTACTTCTGTTACTATTCAACTATTGTTATATGTTAATTTGTGTATCACTATACCTTTGCCATCTGCTGAAGCAGAAGTTGCTGCTTGGTCAGTTGTTGCCCCTGGCAACAGTGGAGATGACTCAGCCTCAGGTGTTGGTGTCTCTTCACGATCCATCGCTAGCTTGCCAGGTTCTACAAGGTATCAGATTCTGCCTTATTTTTTTCATTTATCATTTTAACAAGAACAGAGTTCAAGCAATTATATAAAAGCATTATGATATGTTTGCATCATTAACTGAAGGCATTTCCTCATATAACTGCATCACTATGCAAGAAGCCTTTATTTCAATGTTACAAATACAATGTTAGATATGTTTTAGGTTCAACATATACTTTTCAACAGTGTATCACTAATGCCTTGCATGTACTTCACCTATCTTTCCCAAGAGAGACCACTTAATTTTCCTCTGTAAAAGAAATACCCTTTTTTCAAATGAAGAGTCTGTCAGGATACAGTGCTCCAACCCACAAAACAAGTCAGCTTAAATACAAGTCAACAATTATAACAGTTTGACAAATGAAGCCATCTCCTTCAGATTCAAAAACTATTACTGCAGTTTTATCTAAATCTATTGGTTCAACAATTACCATGATCAGCAGGTTTGAATAGTTCATCTTTGAGGTGAGGTAGGAAGGTATCAATTCTATCCCATGTAAGTCGCCACAACTGTGAGTCAATATCATCACCAGTCTGGAATATGCCAGCTGTATCCATCACCAGTAACATGTTCTTTAGTGACTCTGGGATGGCTTCAGCCTACAGGAACAAAACAGAGAAAATGTTCAGTCATTACCAGCGCTTGGTATTCACAGCTAGTATCAAATCATATTTATATCCTGTCAAGTTTGCTTGGACTACTTTACTTTATTTTCTTCTTTCTAAATTCATTTTCATATTAATCAAGTCTTTTTTAAAGATCAAACTATCATAACATCAAGGTCTTGTTCAGGTATCACTTAGTGAAGAGTGCCACAACTTTAATTGTAGGTTTGAATTCAAAAGTATAAATAGAATTTGATTGTGATTTCATTTAGTGTTTCAATATGTATACTTACATGTATAACTGACCATGACATTTCAAACAAGAGGGCCATGATGGCCCTATATCGCTCACCTGAATATGACTGTTTTTAACAAAGTTGCTATGGACCTGGTTAATTGACCCCAGATGACACATATTCGAACTTGACCTAGAAATTATTGAAACAATCTTTCTGACAAATTTCAAGGTTATTTGGACTGAAAGTGTAGCCTCTAGAGTGTTAACAAGGTTTTTCCATATTTGGGCTCTGTGACCTAGTTTTTGACCCCAGATGATCCATATCCAAACCTGACCACCAAAACAATCATCGAAACAACCTTTCTGACAAATTTCCAGGACATTTGGACTGAAAAGAGTGTTTACAAAGTTTTTCGATATTTAGGCTCTGTGACCTAGTTTTTTAATCCAGATGACCCATATTCAAAGTTGATCAGGAAATCACAGAAGCAACCTTTCTGACAAATTTTCATGTTATTTGGAATTAAAATCTTAACTCTAGAGTGTAAACAAGGTTTTTCCATATTTGGGCTCTGTGACCTAGTTTTTGATAAAAGATGACCCATATTAGTACTTGAGCTACAAATCATCAAAACAACCTGTCTGACAAATTTCCAGGATATTTGGACTGAAAATGTAACCTCTGGAGTGTTAAAATGGTTTTAACATTTTAGGGCTCTTTGACCTAGTTTTTGATCCCAGATGACCCATATCCTAATCTGGGCTAGAAATCACTGAAACAACCTTTCTGACAAATTTCAAGGACATTTGGACTGAAAATGTAACCTCTAGAGCATTAACAAGGATTTCTACTTTTTGGCCCTGTGTCCTAGTTTTTGACCCCAGATAACCCATATTCAAAACTGAGCTAGAAATCATTAAAACAATCTTTCTGACAAATTTCAAGGTTATTTGAACTGAAAATGTTACCTCAATGCGTGTTAACAAGGTTTTTCCATATTTGGGGTCTGTGACCTAGTTTTTGACCCCAGATGACCTTTATTCAAATCTGAGCTAGAAATCATTAAAACATCCTTACTGACAAATTTCTAGAATATTTGGACTGAAAAAAACTTCCAGAGTGTTAACAAGTTTTTTCTTTCTATTTTTGGGCTCTGTGACCTAGTTTTTGATTTCAGATGACCCATATTCAAATTTAACTTAGAAATCATTGAAACAACCTTTGTGAAAGATTCCAGGTTATTTGGACTGAAAATGTTACCTCTAGAGTGTTAACAAGGTTTTTCCATATTTGGGCTCTGTGACCTAGTTTTTGACTCCAGATGACCCAATTTTGAACTTGAGCTAAAAATCATCAAAACAACCTTTCTGACAAATTTCTGGGATATCTTGACTGAAAATGTAGCCTCTAGAGTGTTAACAAGGTTTTTCTATTTCTGGGCTCTGTGACCTAGTTTTTGAACCCAGATGACCCATATTCGAACTTGAGCTAGAAATCATAGAAACAACCTGTCTGACAAATATC
Source organism: Cyclina sinensis (assembly GCA_012932295.1). NCBI lineage: Eukaryota > Metazoa > Mollusca > Bivalvia > Venerida > Veneridae > Cyclina > Cyclina sinensis. The sequence continues at coordinate 33,955,336 of JAAONU010000001.1, read as the reverse complement.
CATATTATTTGGACTGAAAATGTTACTTCTCCTTCTACAAGAAGATTTTCAAAGTTTTCGCTATATAAGCCTATGTAAAACCAATGACCCCGGGGTGGGGCCAAATTTGACCCCAGGGGTATAATTTGAACAAACTTGGTAGAGGTCCACTAGACAATGCTACATACCAAATCTTAAGGCTCAGGGCCTTGTGGTTTCAGACAAGAAGATTTTCGAAGTTTTTCCTATATAAGCCTATGTAATACCAATGACCACAGGGTGGGGCCAAATTTGACCACAGAGGTATAATTTTAACAAATTTGGTAGAGGTTCACTGGACAATGCTACATACTAAATATCTTAGCTCTATGCCTTACAGTTTCTGACAAGAAGATTTTTAAAGTTTTTCCTATATAACTCTATGTAAAACAAGTTACCCCTGGGGCGGGGCCATTTTTGACCCAGAGGCCATGATTTAAACAAACTTGGTAGAGGTCCACTAGACAATGGTACACACCAAATATCTTAGCTCTATGCCTTACGGTTTCTGACAAGAAGATTGTTAAAGTTTTTCCTATGTAACTCTATGTAAAACAAGTTACCCCTAGGGCGGGGCCATTTTTGACCTCAGGATCATAATTTGAACAAACTTGGTAGAGGTCCACTAGATGATGCTTTATACCAAATATCAAAGCTCCAGGCCTTGTGGTTTCTGACAAGAAGATTTTTAAAGATCCAACTTTTAAAATCTGTTTTTAGCTCCTGTGACCCAGAAATGCAATGAACTGGAACCATTTGAACAAACTTGGTAGAGCTTCATGCAAGGAACATTCTATGCAAGTTTCATTACATTTTGCCCAGTGGTTTCAGAGGAGATGTCGTTTGAATGAATTGTGGACGACAGACGGATGCCGGACAATCAAGGATCCTAAAAGCTCACATGAGCATGCTCAGGTGAGCTAAAAACAATTATGCTAACATTTTTAAACATTTCGATATTGTCAGAAAATTAAAGTTGTATAAATTACCAGTAGATCACTCCTATCTGCATGCATGTATTTATCCATGAAGTCCAGAATAGTCAGCCAAAGTGCAGTAAATGTACTCAAAGATAACAATGGACTCAAATGTTGCAGAAATACCTGAAATATACACAAATGTGACAACTTATGAAAGCAATCAGTTATTCATTCAAGAAAAGTCACCCTACAGTGGACCTATGAACAAATGTGTGATTTTTATTTCAACATCTACAAATATATCAAACTGACAGACCTTATTTTTATAACTTGTAAAACAGTTTCATATGATCTTCTAAGTGCTATTGACACAAAATCTCTATTTTTCATTATATAGTTTAGTAAAAACGAACCAGAAACAGCCCACATTTTATCCTTTCTATAATTAGACAGATGAGACAGTTAATTCACTTACTTTACAAGAGATAGTCAGTTAATTCACTTACTTTACAAGAGATAGTCAGTTAATTCACTTACTTTACACAGAAGTGTAGATGCTCTCATTCTTGTTTCTTCCATTCCTGAAGGATCTGTCATGCTGTTGTTTTCCAACAACTTGGTCAGCAGTGGAAATAATATCTGTAACACAAGTACAGATTTATATTGCTCTGAATTCTGACAAGAGACAAGGTTTAACAACTAGACCTAGAAAGTGTAGAGAACTTGTGGCATACATTTCACATCTGCTTTCAAGTAAGACTGACTATTTCATAGCACAACAAGCAAGCCTTTAAAGTCACTTTAATAAAGGCTAGAATAGATCACTTTTCTCTTATAATTTTTTTATCATCTTTATAATGATAAGAGGTGATTACGATTATTATCAGCTGTACTGACCTACTTTTTATAGTACTACATGTAAATAGCATTGCAGAAATTACTAGAAAAGATAGAGAGAGAGACAGAGAGAAAGAAATTCAACTGTATATATGGAAACAATGAGCTATCACTCTACCTTATTAAAGCAGGCCTCCCATTCCACAGCAGACAGTGTCTGAAGGTCATGGACAAGCAATGCTCTCTGTAAATAGGTCAAAGCCTGACCTCTCACATGTTTCCTTGCATCACAGCATAGTCTGGCAATACCTGCAAATATTAAAACAATCAACACATAACAACTCTAATATACAGTTAAGATCTGCTAATAAGTCTAGTCAAAATGTGGTCTTAATAATAATAACTGGGTCTCTAATAGACTTTTTTGTTTTGAATTTTAGACTTCCTGTACCTATCATTGCCAATTTTCATGTGATTCTGAAATAAGTGAAGCATTCTAAACAGCTGAACTTCACTGTATACTGAGTTTGTAAAATGTTCTATTAAATCAGTGCTTGAGGAGTAATGCTGAACCTTCTAAACACAAACTATATGAAATTAAAACTAGCCTACACTGCAGCTGTGAAAGGATACTGTTCCAAACCGTATACGTTTAACGCTCAATAACCTACATGACTGACAACAATAAGTACATCTGTTTTACAAGCAGACTAAACATCATCTGTCTTGAAGTATCGTCAATAATTTATCTATTTTATGTCATCAGCCACAGGTTTCTTCAGCTTAATTCAAAACAACACATCCACATGTGCATAGTACAAGCTATAACAACTGATTGTAATTAAGATTCTAACTTATTTTTAGGCCATAAAATTCGACATACACATTATATAAGATAATTATTATTATACACTGACCTTGTAGAAGTGGGCACCAACATCTGACCCATAATGACCCTGACCCTGCATCAACAACTGGTTCATTTTCAGCATGTTCATGACTTTCTTCTGCCCATGAGGAATATATGCTGTTAGCCCGAGTATGTAATGTGTGCATCAGATCCAACAACTGAAAAGAAATGACAATCAATTTATGGAACATAAAAATGAAACAATGCTTTCTCTATATAAACATTTAATTGCATCAGCAGTAGTCTTTTATAGCTAAATTTATGACGAAAGACAGACATGCAACTGTAGTTGTGATGTGAAGCACTAATTTTAAGAAAGAGTATCAGTAATACAGAATGCAACATTATCGCAGAAGGGGTAAATAGATTTTTCTTCTCTCTCCTGGTACTATTCCATAATTACAATATTCAAGTTTCATATCTTGTGCATTTTTAGAATCCTGGAGAGGAATCCATTAATTTTTCATTACCAATAACTAGAACAACTTTGTTTTGTTTGACGATTTTCTTTTTTTTAATATCTTCATCATTAGCGTAAGTGTGCACCAACTTGTATAGAGAGAGAGTGGAGCTCAGCATCCATTCCCTCAGCCTCGTTCTCCTCGTCAGAACTTGTAGTGATCTGTATGTGGCTCGGGGAAGAGTGAGACTTTTTCATCCGTGACTGCTTCTTTTGTTTGAACTTTGACCTGTCCTTCCTATCTTTTGAGTGCTTTGGTGAGACAGCAACTTTTTTCTGACCTACAGAAAAAAAAATGCAAGTAGATAAAAAAGTAGGGAAGTTTTTGCATGCAAAATTTAAAAATATTAAGTGAACTTTCCATATGAGAACTCTACTGTAATTTTATAGTACAACAGTGAGGAATGATTAGCTGTCAGAAAATAACAACAAGGGCAAATCCAGCCTTTTGTGTTTGATATGAAGCCAAATTAAAAAAAAAGATTATAATTGAGTTGAATTCTGTACCTAGTTTACATCTACTTTTATGACACACACATCCAATTTGCCTTTTAATCCACATGAAGAAATTAAACTTAGTTTTCACTCTACAGTTGAACTTTTCCAAAGAAAGGTTATACTTGATGGTAAACCAAGTAAAAGTATCATACTGTTTCTGTTAACATCTTTAAACATGATCTTTTTTAAACTTCATAGAAATTATATCAAGAAAATCTTTAAAATCTAATATCAATATTATCTATGACCCTAGAAATAACATGCAAAAAATCTTATTGCTGAAACCAATACAACCTTTCTAAAATTAAAAAAAAAAATCACAAATCTTTTAACAACATTTTTCTAAACTTGTTCCACTCAGCAGAACAAATGTCCTTTTAAAGAATATTCACATCCTCACCAGAAATAAAAACAAGAACAAAACACACCTCCATTTAAGGATGCCTCAGCAAATGCTCTTATAGCATGAACACAGCTTTCAAAGTTAAGTGGAGTGATATGAGCTGCATCTCGCACTAGGAATGACAAGGTTTCGGAGGATTTCAACAAAGATTTACTATCACAGATTTGCACATGCTCATTCAATTCTATACTGTATTGATTAACTGGGGCCAGTTTCTTGTAGGGTTCATCTTTATTTACCTGAAAAACAATTATAGTATACTTTTAAACAAACAAGCAGAAACAGGATAAGAATTTATTTTCAAAAATCTTAGTAGTCTAAGCTAATTATTACAAAGAACCAGAAAAAAGTGCAATCCAATTTCAAATAATTCAAACATTTTCTGAAAGTCTTTGGAAAACTTACCAGCATCCAACTACCATTTTCTGGAACTGCCCTCACTTCAAATTCAGCAGGTGTAGCTCGATTTCGTGACTGTGTCTCTAACTCACTGTCAGATGTGTAACCTCTATCAGACCGTGCAGATGTAACACTGCCGTAACTATGTAACTCACAGTCTATGCCTCCACTGCCATAGCTAGGTAACTCACTGTCACTCTGAGCACCTATGGAATATACATTCACCTATATGCATAGAATATTTCTCAAAGATGCATTATTTTTACATATATCTTACTGTGTTACCAATCATATCTGACAGAAGTGTTTCTGAGGTTTTCATTTTAGAAATACTACATTACCAACACCAAATACTGCATACATGTTTGACTGTCAGAATGAGTAATAAAATATTGTATTATATTTCTAGAAATACTAGTTTTCATCTTAAAACAGAAAACCAATCATACCAAGAAATCTTTGTCCAACTTACCAGCATCAATGAGACCCTCAGTGACATTAACTCCACTATTCACTTGTAACACTGGTGGGGGATTAACTCCTGCCCCTACAACCTCTAGAAGCACAAACAGTGTGTACCAGTCATGACTCGAATGAATGTTTGCTGCATTAGTCCGCAACATTTCGTGTAATCCATAAGAAATCTGTTCACACACGCGAAAGTCGTGTATCACTTGCGGTTTCATCATCAACAGAATCTGAATAGATGAAAGCACTTGAGGGGCTATTTCTTCTCGTCTCAATAATCGAATAGATATACGTAAGAGTCCAACAACTGCCCTTTCTATCATGAACGTATGTTCTGTAGAATTCACGATCAAACTGTAAATATGTTCACGTACTGACTGCCATATGGGCGTCACTCTGTCCCTGAAAGCAAAGAATGGCAAAATCGTTTTTTTTTTCCTTTCAATTCTGTCATACTTTTAAAGCATATAAACACACATTTTCCTTTTCATTTTTGCAGTTATATCATAAGTGCAAGATTGGAACATGCAACTTACATGTTTCTATCAAAGTCAAACAAATCAATAATGGAAACTTACCCATTCACCATTCCTGAAAAAAAAAATCTTCCGCAATCTGGAGGAAAATTAACACTTTGTTAAAATTCTTTTTTATACACATGTAAATACATTAGCTTGTAAACAAATGCATAATTTCCAAATCCTATTCTAAAAAGAAGTGGCTCTTCTTTATTAAATTTTACAGTACTACTAACCTGTTTTGAAGTATGCAAGTAATAAACTGTTCAAAGAAGAACACAGCCGCATCCTCGTCATACATTGTTCCCATTGAATCATGAGCCTCCGGTCCTTGTGACGTAAGTATCAAAGCCTGAAAACATTAAACAGACCAGGTAAGGCAATATATATAAATATATATATATATATTACAAAAAGTTCTTTGGCATTAAATGTGAGAAAAGAAATACATGTACATGGTAAGATTTTTATTTTCACATAAAAAAAATTACTGAGCTAATTCTTCCTATTTGTTTCAAGTTGAATAAATCAATTCCTATGTTTATCAGATGGTCTTTCTTCTTTTCAAGACCAAAACTATTGTAAAATATAACATATAAAATAAGGAGTGATAATTGTTTTGCACTGAGAACCCTCCATCTGTAATCAGGCTTCCCCTATTATATGCATAAATAATTATTAGTTGTAATATATAGTTAATTAAAAGCAATTTGTTATCTATACCTTTATAAGTTCATGCAAGGATTCCTCTCTCAGGAACTTGCTGTCTATAATCAGCTGTTCAAGCTGACAATCTCGTATACATTTTGTTGCATGCTTTGTTGCCTCTTCTTCCTCAGGGGTCGGCCCCTTACTGGCAGCCGTCTCAGGGGCAAAGTAAGATGAAACAATCCCAAAGAACCCAGACTCCGACTTCTGGTTTGATTGACTCTCTTCCTTTATCAAACATATTTTACCAGTAGGATCCAGGAAATCTTCAACCTGTAATAACACTGGTGTTTATACTATATGGTTATAAGCTCTCTTTTTGACATAAATACAGTTCCAATACTGAATTCTGTAGCATTATTTTCTTAGGTTCACACAGGATTACTACAGGGAGGCTAAGTAAAGCTGACATACTATACAATAGGCAGATGAGGCTTCTCTGTCACATACAGTAACTAGTAGTAACCTGAAAACATCAACTATTTCATTGAATACCAAACGAAGTGCCCCTTAGATTATGTATTCATTTAGTTATTTCTACTACAGCAGCTAGAAATTTAACCTGTCTTTACATCTGTTAACCCCCCACAGGAGTATTTTTTCTTAATTTCAGTTCTACGTGCATAATTTTATGACACAGAAAAGACTGAAAGGAAATAAATTATCAAATTAAAAACCACAAACCTACCTCTATCATACTTTTGGGTAAGAGTTTAGCCCTGTACAACTGCAGCATACAGTCAAGTATATTTTTCCAGCCCTCTCGGAGGATATCTCCATGTCTCTGGGCCAAACTGAACACAGTCCTGGCTGCAAGCTGAGCCTTCTTGTTTATTCCAAATGATACAGGAATATTCTCAGGGGACTAGAATGAAATACATAATCTGTGCTACTACATGGTACATAAACCATCTATCATAAATCTAAATACACTAATCATGTTTCCTACTTGTAAAGCATGTGTAATGTTAATAAAATATGGAGTAACATTTTTGTTCTTGTAATATCCAGTCTGTGTATCAAATCTTACCTCAACAGAACTAAGCAGTGTGGTAAACTTGCACAGTGAAATGACTAGATTATCAAACACGTCACTCATCCCATAGTGAGCCGATATCATAGCACACTTCCTGTAGAGAAAGAGAAAAAATATATTTTCATGAAATAAGTTTATGTGTATATTTTAAATGACAGATATATTTCAGCATCTTTTTTTCTCATTTTCATATATTATAAGGACATATTTATAAAAAGATCATTAACATACTATTTCCAACAATTCTGAGGCATTAACTTTATATTTTTCATTATCCTTTTTATTTCCAAAATTGTCTGTTTTTGTTGTTGTTTTTTTCGCACTGAATTATATTTGCAGGTAGAGCGAAATACACCTAACTATCAAACAATCTTTTCACAAACAAATCCATAGTCATTCTATAACATATAATATCAAAACTAATGTCAGTAAAATCCATTAGACTCAAACATGTTACACATACCTGAAACCTGATATGGCCTTTGCAATAATGGACTCATCTGAAGAAGACTTGTCAAACACAAATGACAGTGCAGCAACAGTCGGTCCCCAGATAAGTGTGAACAGATCATGGTCAAAAGCACCTGTCGGGGCATGAGTAAACAAGCCCTCTTTTGTACTGCCTCTCTTTAGCAATACCTGTAACAGATTGGTAACTTCATGTGACAAGTTGCAATCATGATGATCAATTTAGATTTTTTTCTGGAATTTTTTTGTGTTTGTGTGTGGGGGTGGGGGGAAACTACAAGAATATAAAAATCATATTCATGTGTGATTACAGTTGTTAGGAATAAATTTATTGTAATCTGTATCAATTATAATGTGAAATACTACACCTATCTCAGTTTTCACAAGCAAGATGGCCAATAATGCTTCAATGTTTTTGTATTATTAACAAACTGAGGAGTCCTTGAAAATTATGCAAACGTTCGCTTTAAAGTTTTTTCTTAATCAGTACAATAATAAAAGAAGTGGTGCAAAAATACAATGCTTTCATGTCACTAAGAGATCAAACATTATTCACTATAAAAACACAATTCAACAGTTATAAGGCTGAATATGATTATTTACCTTCCAAAGGTAGTTTTCTCTGACCAGACCTGTATGTTCTGATGGCATTACTATTTCTTCAGTTCTAAAACAAAATCAGAATATCTAGATGTTCTATGAAAGGACAATTTGTTCTAACATACCATATCTTAGCTATATCACAAATACGCAGACAAACATTTTCACTTACTAGATTCCTTATGCATTTTCTCAGAGAAAGTTTGAAATTATTCAATGATTTTTTCAATTTTTAATGATTGTATACATGTATTTACTTCTTTCAAATATCTTTTATCATTTCAATTTTTTTCATATCCTAATGAATTCATAGGCTACATCAACATTACGAATACAGAGCAGCAGTAAAAATTTATAAACGTACTTTATGGCATTATAAATTTCCACAAGCATTTCACTCTCAAAATCTTCCCCACCATTTGTCCTGGTAAGGTTCTTCTTGAATTGCTAAAACAGATTTATATCAATAAATTTTCTTTATCTAAATGAAAATTCTCGATTCCAATTAAAAAAAAAAATCCATTAAAACATTTATCGCACCCCAGGAAGGAAAAATTCTGCAAGTGCCTTCCTGCGATGTGATATATGTTTCACTGGAATGACTCTCATTTTCTTTATGTAGTGCACTTTGTGATTTGCCAAGATGATTTTCTTTTATGGTAACATTTTCTCTTAGAAACCCTAAGTCTACAATGCTTAATCATAATTATGAGGATACTACAAACTTAAGAGGGAAAATTTTTTAACAGTACATGCTATATAAACATGACAGAAGATAGTGAGCATTGCCTCGTACAGTAGACATGGAATTTATATGAATTTATACCCTGAAAACAGACAAATAATTATTTCTAATGAAATATGTATAACTAAATTACCTCAACAGTCATTGGTATATTTTGTTTCTTGACATTATGATTGTGTTGATCCACATTCAGCATAATAATGGCATAGGCCAAGGTGAATGCTGCATCAGCATTAAAGAAAGGTTCTCCATTCGATTTCTGAAATAGAAATGAACATGTATGTAGCTACCATTCCGAAAATATCATCCTAACAGGACCTAGTTTGTCTACTGTTACCGTTGGATTCAAATCTACTTGTGTTTGTATAACATAACTGCTTGACTTAATCAGGGAATCAATTCTTTGGTTCAGTGGTCTAGCGCAGTGGTTTTACATGCCAGATTGCCTTACCAGGCTTGAGTTTGCACACTCTGGGTACAGCTATCTTTTTTATAAATTGTATCTTTGTTACATACAGAAGTTTGAATGACCAAAGAGTAAAAAAGAAAGTTCCAAATGTCAGTTGTTTAAACATTGATGATACCCTGGATATGTAAAAATTACAACTTTGATTCACCAACACCATATTAAGCTATTGCTACAAAAACACAAAACAAAATATAACCCTACCATCCTCCATGGCATAATTTACTTCCTACTACATCTGTCTGTCTTTTTTTTTCTAGTTGTTTAGAAACAAGTAACATCATCATCAGTTTTCTAAACAGTGGTGATGCAATTTCATTCTGTACCCCTTTTCATGCAATAGTCCATGCTGATATATGGCTAATTATTAATTTTTTTTGTAAATGCCAGGAAACTAACAAACCTCTGACCACACTTGCTATGTATTCTCTAAGTTCTCACTATGATCTAAGCCAGTAGACTACAAACAGTGTCAATTCATTTTTAAATATATTCCTTACAGGTTAAACACCCTACAACTTTTGGTAAACATTACATACATGCCAATGATCAGCAAAATGCTCAAGCACCAGTGATATAATTGGAGCCTCCCCTGGCAATCTGAAAGCTTCTAAATACTGACGCAGAGCTTCATCTATACGCAGATCTTCAAAGTGGAATGACCTAAAAAGAGATATAATTCTGTTCAAACTATTGCTTGCAGTATAGTATAATTTATAACTTATACAAAGGCAAGAACATACACAAAAGAATGTTTTTAGTGGCCTAGCTTTCAGACTGTACTTAAATGAAACTAAGCTTTTTGCAAAATGTATACAGTAACCAATTTTTAGGGTATATCATGTCTCTACTCTGAGTTTAATTTTCACTGATGCCAGTTTCCCACATGACTAATACGCTCTGCTGAGTGTAGTTAATCACCATCTTCTTGCAGGCAGACTCCTGGTTCTTTTACAAGGGCAATGTATACCACCAATACATCGGCCACCAGTTTTACATCACACCCAAACAACAATTAGAAGAGTAAGTTGAGGAGCTTAAATCAAGCTAACTACACCTGTGCTACTAGTCCTATGCATTTCCACTAGATCAACTCTCACTGGTATTTATGATAGGATTTTCATAAAGTAAGATCACCATTCAGTCGAAGATAAGGAATAGACTTGGTAAACTGGAAGGCTAAGAATGTGTTAATCTGTGGTAACCAAAGTTGTTATATCATTCAAGAGAAATGCAAAGCAGACTTACTTTACAAATACTTCCAGTAGCTTGCTATTGTTTCTTTTAGTAATATATTCTCCAAGCACCTTCTTGTCAATCTTAGGGTTCTCCTTTATGAAAGTGACCACTTCCTCTGGGTCCAAGGGATCAGATAACAGCCCCTGTTCCTGCAGGTAAGCTATTCCCTTTGCTGGCTTCTGGTTGAAATATTCAGTACCAGTATGGTAAACCTATAAAGTAAGTTTATATCACAATATAAACTCAAGTCACCACAAATTAATGACAATCTTAGTTGCAACTGTGTCTTCAAAAACAAAAATACTCCACCAATCTAAATGTACCCGGTAACTAACGTGTCTAAAACATATGATTCCGAACTCAAGTCTCTGTACAGAACTGATGTTGTTTTCATGCAACAATCTTATATTTCACATAACTCAAATATCAAACAGAGCAGGGAAGTATCTATACAAAATAAAATCTAGACATCGTATAAAAACCCATGAAATGAGGTGACACATAACCCAAAAGACTTCTGATAGGTGTAACATCACCTCATAGATTTTCATCCAACAAACACATGTCAGGTAATTAGCAACTGCATAGCATTCTTTTCTGAGGTGGTGACTTACATCTATAAACCTGTGATGTCAGATTAATATCCTGATTCACAGATGGACACCTAACCATTTTGTCATTAACTTAATAACACATGCAGAGCTTGTTAAGCAACCTCCCTATACAGAAACTTCAAGAGAGAATGAAAAACTCTCACAGCTTCTGAAAGAATGACATACCCAAAATACATCCCAGATTGTCAAGTATCAGGTAAAGGTACTCACCCTTTTTCTCTGTTTAAGTGCAACAAGCTCCTCCTCTGTGGGAAGGTCACCTGTGATCTTCATTCTGTTAGGTTTAATGTAGGGACCTTTTCTAGCCTCTTTGGGTTTGCTTGTCACTTTGTTATCAAAAAATGAAATTTAGTAAATTCATCAAATATGGTATAAACAATAAATAGTCATTTCTATTATATGGGAGAAATAATGAATAACCATTACTATTTTACAAGTATCACTTCAAGGTCCTCTAATTCATACTCAAAACTGTTACAGCTGACTCAATGAAATATGAAACAATTCACTTGCATAATGTACCCTTAAAACATTTTTCATGGTTTTAAAGATATATTTTGATTTTTAAACCTAGAAGGCTGTGTTTTTTCTGAACCTTATAAAGTAATACAAGCCCCTACCTGTAGCTGCATCTTTACCATGTGTCAACTTCTGTCCTACAACTGGACCAGCTGTAGGGGGACCTGGGGCTCCTATCTCTACTTTTTCTTTCCCGTTCCCTACTGGGGGCCCCTGACCATCTGTATCTGCATGTTTCTTTGTTTGGTCTACATGGCTGGTAGAGGTAGATTTGAGGATGCGGCTGTGACAGTGTTGCTCTATAGTGTCTACCACAGTCAACAGGGCATCAAGAGACAACAAATGGGTTGAGAATAAACCAGATACTGGAAATGCATTCTGGAAATACAACAATATAAGTAATTAATGTCAGATTATAATTTTCTAAAAGCATAATTCCTAACACTGAAGGGTGAATCATGTTCAAAAAGAAAGTTGAGTTTAAGGTTTTAGCAGACACAAGCACTGTAATGTTTTCAGCTGTTCCTACCTGTAGCATTGCCAAAAACTAAACTAGAAATGGTTTTTGATTGAACAAAAACATATGTCTCCCCCCAGCCAGTTGCTGCAGGCAGTACTGAATCAGACGATTGTAAAATTTGACACTTAACCTCCAAGTGTCACCTTGACCTTGAGACACCACACCCGCAAAGTGGGTTCTGCATGTCGCCTTGATGAGGTGAACATCTGACCCAAGTTTCATAAAAATCCCTCAAGGGCTTTTGAAGATACAGAGCGGACACGATTTTGTGGCATTTGACATTTAACCTCCAAGTGTGACCTTGACCTTGAGACACCACACCTGCAAAGTGGGTTCTTCACGTCACCTTGATGAGGTGAACATCTGACCCAAACTTCATAAAAATCCTTCAAGGGCTATTGAAGATACAGAGCGGACACGATTTTGTGACGGACAGATGGACGGACAGACAACCGGGGGAAAAACAATATGTCTCCCCCGATGAGGTAAACATCTGACCCAAGTTTCATAAAAATCCTTCAAGGGCTTTTGAAGATACAGAGCGGACACGATTTTGTGGCATTTGACATTTAACCTCCAAGTGTGACCTTGACCTTGAGACACCACACCCGCAAAGTGGGTTCTGCACGTCGCCTTGATGAGGTGAACATCTGACCCAAGTTTCATAAAAATCCTTCAAGGGCTTTTGAAGATACAGAGCGGACACAATTTTGTGGCATTTGACACTTAACCTCCAAGTGTGACCTTGACCTTGAGACACCACACCCGCAAAGTGGGTTCTGCACGTCGCCTTGATGAAGTGAACATCTGACCCAAGTTTCATAAAAATCCTTCAAGGGCTTTGGAAGATACAGAGCGGACACGATTTTGTGACGGACAGACAGACAGACGGACGGACGGACAACCAGGGGAAAAACAATATGTCTCCCCCATTTTTGGGGGGAGACATAATAAAGCAGTCCTCTGCATGTAAAAGCCTTAAATACATTTGCTGGTCACTAAATTTTTACAAGGATAAGAGTAGTTAAATGTGTATTACACATGCCAGACTAGTTTACAGTATTCACTGCTTTTTAGAATAGTTTACTTTCTTAAACATTATGTTACACAGGTTTACTGAATTTAACACAGGTATGTTTGGTTCCTTATATTCTCCCTGAGGAAGAATGGTTTACAGCTAAGTATATATGCAAGATCACTTTATTTCATATAGATGAGTCTAGTTCATTATTTACCTTTGACAGAAGCTTTGTAAGATCCTCAAACAGGTTTGTGCAGTAGAGGTCACAGTCATAGTTGAGATATAACTCTGTAACCAGTCCAGGAATTCTCCACAACTGGACTATAGATTCCAGTGCAAGTTCTCTCACTTCATAAGTTATTCTTGGATGGTCAGATGTAATCACATCACTCAGTTTTGTGAGGTACATCTACAAACAGAAAACCACAGCATAACCATTACTATATTACCACAAAAGGCAAAGAATTGTTATGGAAGACAAGTGATATTCTACATAGACCCTAATTCTAGATACTGCTATGTCATAATTTATGAACGTGTGTGATAACTGGAGAAACGGGGATTGTTGTAAGTTAAATGAATGCTAAACAGATTATAATCACAGTAAAATGAAACTAATTAGATGACAGAGAATGATGATGACTGTAAATGATGAATATCATTTACTTCAACAAAGCATCTCTGACCTAGTTTTAATGCATTAAAAGATTATAGAAGAAACTTTTACACCAATGCAAACAGTAAGTACATGTATTACCTCTAGCTGCAGTTTGAGATGACTCCTCATAGACTCAAACAACAAGAAACACACCCTCAGTGCTGCAGCTGACAGAGACAATCTCTCCGACTGCACAAGCTGAAAATATAGAGTAAACTGCTTCATGTTACCCATGTCCCCATCTAATAAAGTCTGGCTAAATCTTGAACTGAGAGTTCTCTTCAAACAACATTCATGATAAAATAAACAATTAAAGTCAGTAACATTCATTTCTGATACTTATCTTATGACCTCTGATAAAAGTTTGCATAAAAGACTTTATAAGATATGGTTTCATGAACTTTTCCCCTCAAATTTTAGTATAAAGTTAATGATCAAATTTTGATTAAAGTCATAACAGCAGTCAGACCAGAATCCAACATTACAGAATATAAAATTAAACTTTTTCAAAATCTTTTAAGTAGTCACCTGATTACACAATTTACTATAACAATACAAAACACAAGTAGATGCCAAATCCTTGCCCCAACAAAAATTCTATTTAAATTCTTACCATAAACAGATATCTGCACATATCATCTTTGACTAGATAGACAAGCGAAGAGAACTGTCCTATATGGTCGGCCCCTGTCTCCAGGGCAACAGTGAGTAGACTCAGTCCCATGTGTATCATCACGTCTGTGTTGTGTCTGTCCAGGGGGTTGGTAAGAGAGATGAGGAACCGAAACAGTTCTCTCACACACGGCAGACCATATGGTATCAGAGGTGCAGAGCCTGGAAATTCAACAAATGTCATGAAAATTCCTCAAATATCTTTATACTAAGTAAGTAACTTATTAAAATCATGTATAATTCAGTTCTGTTTGTTTTCTCTTTTATTTCATGATGGATACTTCAAAGTTTCATAACAGGCAGATCTAATGAAACTTTAAACTTAGTTTCTGGTCTGTTTGGTGACCCACTTTATTTTACTGCAAGTCAAAAGCATATATGTCAAAAGCATATACATGTATGCCAATATTTGAAAATGAAGATGTCAGTTTTGATAATGTCTTTACACTGAACATTTTAACACTTTTCATCAATCATTTCAATGTACATTTATAACAACATAATCGGATAAATTGTCTCTGTATGTACCTACCCTCATGTCCATGATGATGGTGTGGTATAAACCTTACACCTTTCGGATTTACAAAATCATCTTTAACATTTGTGCCATCTACAGTATCAGCTGCTGTTGTAGCTGATGTGTCTGCCATTGTCCCTAAAGTGTCTGACGCTGTCACTGATGTATCTGCCATTGATGGTACAGACATCTCTGTTGTTGACGGTAAAGAATTGACAGAATCTTCTTCCCATGTCTCAGACTGAGGTAAACTCATTTCACTAGCTGATCTTACTAAATTGTCCTCACTTGGAATGGTCAGACATATATGATCCTAGAAATTAGACAAAAGGGCTATAATGGTCTTTAAATACTCACCTGACTACAACTGTTAAGAAATACCAACTGTTAAGAAATACAAGTGCCATGTAATGTATAAATCATCAAAATAAAAAATAAAAAACTAAACAAAGGGCATTATTTGAACAATATAAGGAGTCGTCCACTAGACGATGCTTCAAACCAAAGTTCAGAAGTCTCAGCCTTAGGGCTTCTGACAAGAAAATTTTTCAAGAGTTTGTCTAAGTCTATGTAAAACATCTGGCCCATGCAGTGGAGCAAAAAATGACTCCAGGGCCAAAGTTTGAATAATCTTGGTAGAGGTGCACTAGACAATGCTTTATGCTGAATTTCATTCCTTGTGGTTTCATACATGAAGTTTTAAGACTTTCCTATATTTTTCTATATCAAACATGTGATCCCTTTGGGAGTGGGGTGGGAGGTATCAATTGATGTAATCTAAACAAACCTGACAAAATACCACTAGATAGTTATAACGAATTCACTGACTAAATTTAAGAAGTCTCAGTTTTGCTGTTTCTGATAAGAAGATTTTTAAAGAGTTTTCTCATATACATGTAAGTCTATGTAAAACATCTTACCCTCGGAGGTGGAGCTGAAAATGACCCCAGGGCCAAAGTCTGAACAATCTTGGTACAAGTCCTATAGGCTGACAATGATTTGTGCAAAATTAAAAAGATCTGACCCTTGTGGTTTTATACAAGAAGAATTTTAAAGCTTTTCCTCAATATTTATTTGAAAAAACAAGTCATCCCTCAGGAGGGGCCAAGAGTGACTCCAGAGACATGATTTGAACTAACTTGATACAGTTTCACTTGACAAAGCTATGCATAACAGATTTCAAAAGTCTCAGCCTTGCCATTTCTGACAAGATGATTTTTAAAGAGATTGCCTATATAAGTCAGTGTAAAACATCTAGCCCATTGGCAGAGCCAAAAACCCCAAGAACGAAGTTTGAACAATTTTGGTAGACAAAGCTTCATGTCAAGTTCCAGAAATCTGGGTCTTGTGGTTTCATACAAGAAGAATTTTTAAGGGTTTCTCAATATTCTATGTAAAACATGAAACCCTTCTGGCAGGGCCACAAAATACCCCTGGGACATAATTTGAAAAAACTTGGTAGAGGTCTACTAGACAATGCTATTTTTAAAGGTTTTTTTTATTCTTGTTTGCCATAGCAACCTGAGCTCTGTATGGAATGAAATTCTTTGAACAACCTTGGTAGAGTTTCAAGCAAAGAAGATTCCTGCCAAGTTTTATCAACTTTTACCTTGTTGTTTAGGGGAGAAGATGTTATTTTAAGTAAAAAGTTGATAGTGCATGATGCACAATTCATGACATACACTGGACACAAGGCAATCACAAATGCTCAGCCTTAGTATATTCTCAGGAGAGCTAAAAAATGTTTGTATCTGATCTCTGTTAGGAGCAATTTTTGTTTCTGAAGTAGATGTTTTACTCTCAATGAAATTATTTCTGTTTGCTTTAAATCAATACTGCATTATGTTCAACTGTTTTCCCCTGTTTCTGTCTCACATTAATATATATATCAGCAAAAGCACTACAAAAAGAATAGATTAATCTTTGTCAAATCATTTAAACATATGCTGATGACATTTGTTTACAATAATAAAGTCAAATTGTACTAATCATATTTTAAACCATATGAACTGAAAACTCAGGCAGTTTTGAAATCTTACCTTTAAATCTGTATTGGATCCAGATCTTTGGAGTTGTCCCCCTTCAGTGAGTTCCCCAGTTTGGGAAGAGCCAATTACTTCAATATCATCTGGTTGGCCTGCACCCTGTGGCAGACAAAACAAAAGGTTTCCTTTTGCTAAGTTCTTGTCACTTGAGAAAACATCATTTAAATATATACATACTAAATACTATCGCATTTCAACAAGAGTGTTGTAACTTACTATCACAGTTTATTTATTGTCAGTACAGGTTTCTTATGACCAGCACCCCCTGAAGAGTTTATTTATTTTAGGCTGTTGGGTAGAGTGAAAGACACAGAAAACATCCTATTCCAGAGACACTCCTGATTTAATTACATGCTCAGTACACAGCACGGGGCACAAATGGGATCTCATTCTGTCTCATCTGAAAAGGCAGTTTTGTCAGTAGATGAGTGGGAGATCAAACTTGTTACCCCAGGATTACCAGTCCAGCATGTAACTACTGGACCACTGATTCACCTCTCATGAATGTTAACATAAATATTTTCTTTCAATTCAAGCTAATTTTTTTCTCTGATGACATTAACTAACTGGTTAAAATCAGCAATAGATAGATTAATGTAGTATATTAAATGGATTTTGTTAGCAGGGAATGTGTAAAGACCATCCCCTTTTTTTAATGTAATCTTGACTGGTTTGTATCTAACCTGGAATCCTTTATTAATATCTATAATGTTTGTTCCTTCCACTGGCGTAGTGGCTATACTTTCTCTTGTTGCTTTAACATAAGCTATCCCAGGATCTACGCTACTATCACTTTCCTGACCTGTGTTTTCTCCAGGATGAACAGCTTCCACTATACTGAGATCCTTAGGTACCTAAAACAAGCAAACATTTCTTAATATTTAGCCAGCCATTATCTTTTCCCATCTTGTAAAACATCCCTTTGAGGAGAAACTGGTATGGCTTCTCGATAATTTTCTTGTTAGGACAGTACATATTTTCTCCAATATACATGTATATGACTATTACTTTCAGACTTTATCATTTCGAGTTGTAATTTATCCACAATAGTAAGATGCCTATTGGTACATCTGCCTTCAGTTATGTTGAATTATCTTGGGTAAAAAACACACACAGCCAATTCAAAAATAAATTAAATTTGGAGTTATGTAATGTCCTTACCTCTTTAACTATGCTATCAGTGGATTTATCTAATTCTTCAGTAATTGCTTGTTCGATCTCTGCTACCTTCTGCCCTTTAGTGCCATCTACTGCATCTAGGTGAGACTCGGAACCAGGCCCTTGTGCTGTTGGTTCCCCTGTTGAAGCAGCACCTCCTGCTGAACTAGTGTGTGAAGAAGCCTGATGGCCAGATTTGACCTTTTTCGGTTTGGGTTTTGGGGATCTTTTTCTTCTGCCCATCCTGGCCTGGTCTACTCCACCAGTTCTCATCTTCAACTGAAACAAGTATGAAAGTGAAATGAAATTTCCATGCCATCTAACCATTAAATAAATACCATTTTCTTCCATACTTCATTTTTTTAGTTTAGGAGTGTCAAATTTTGTACAACACTTGTTGGTCTAAAATTTAAAAAAAAAATATATAAACACTACTTTATCAAAACAACCCTTTGTGAATGAACACATTTATATTACTAAACAGCTATAATCAAGATTTCAATCAACATATCATTCAGTGTCCATTTCCTAATGTCAGACATTAAATCAAATAAATGTCACAGCTGTCTTTAAAAGAAATCACAAGGGAAGTTGAATCAAGTCACCTTTTTCATGTTTGCTGTCCATTTTGGATCTTCCTTGAATTCTGGTAGTCTAGTGAACAATAACTGAACCATGTCCATCAAGGTGTGCTCTGCAGACTTTCTCAATAATTCTGAAACACAGAAATCACAATATATTGCATCTCAAGGTAAAAACAATCTCTAAAAGATATTCTCATGTATATTATATAAACCAGACTACTACAGAATACATAGTTTCCTTCCTTGTTACAAACTTTTTCAGAGCAAATATTAGAAACAATCCCATTTTTATTTCTCACCTTCTACATTCTTCCCCCCCTCCTCTCCCATGTCAGACTGTTAATCTACTTATAACATTTATCTGTTACTAACATCTTCATTTTCTTCTGTACTTTGATTTGCTATGTTCTACAAATGCCTGACATCTGGTGATAAAAATATGTTTTGTACAGAAATCATTTTAGAAACTCTGCAGTGGATATGCTGCAGGTGTTCTAGAGTTGCAGAAGACAAAACAAGTTAAACAGGTATTTCTTCCTACGCTTCTGAAGTGTTATTATAAATAGTATCAACATTTCAACTCACCACTAAGTCTCATCTCAAAGCATATTCTGAAACATGACTGCATTATCTCACAGACCGACTCATTTGTAAGTAGTACCCCAGCAGCACATAACAGTAGTGTGCGCAAAACCTGAAGAAAAAAGTGTACACATGAATTCATTGGTGAGAAGTACCACAGCCACATGTATCAGTAGCATGAAGGAAAAAGTGTAGACATGAATTCATTGGTAAGAAGTACTACAGCCACATGTATCAGTAGCATGAAGGAAAAAGTGTAGACATGAATTCATTGGTAAGAAGTACTACAGCTACATGTATCAGTAGCATGAAGGAAAAAGTGTAGACATGAATTCATTGGTAAGAAGTACTACAGCTACATGTATCAGTAGCATGAAGGAAAAAGTGTAGACATGAATTCATTGGTAAGAAGTACTACAGCTAACAAGTAAAAATCACTTTTAAATGATTAAAGGCAACAGAAGATGCATGGATTCTTCAATCAGTTTTTAAAGCTACTTAGTTTAATTCTGCAAACAAATTAATCAAGAAAGGCATTCAAACAAATTACATATTTTATACATAATAGTAAGTGATTCATATAAATAGTGTTTTAAAAGCTAATTTTGTCTAGCTTCACACACCTGCATAAAGTAGAGCTCCACTAATACAATGCAATAACTTTTACTCTTTATATAAATTGGTAAGTATATGTCAAGTTTAACATGCTATTACAAGTTTATTTTAATTTCCAATAATATACTTGAACTTGATTTTCTTGTCAAGGTTTGAAGCTTACATGCAGTATTTTCATCAGAACCACCTCGTCTGAGCCTGGGTCTGTACCAACAAATCTGGCATGTGTCACAGCATCAGCTATATTCTCAATGGCTGGCCCAGCAGCTTCACAATTAGGATCTGAAATACAAACAGAGCTTCAGTTATCAACACTCACACTGTCTCATTTGCTGCTGTATTGTTCTGTTTGATACCCAGTATTACAGACAGTGTATATCAGTTCTGTAGTTGGACAGTTTACATATATACCATCAAACCTGGGGAGTATGAGACTGAAATTCTGCATGAGAAGCTAACTACTGTCGTTTATGTCAGTTAAGAGGCTCTACAGAAGACCTCAAGCTAAACCAGAGTGGGATTATTTACTTATTCATTTACCAGTCAGAGACCTTAATACAGGGGGATGAATCACTTTAACACTAAAGTACCAATGATACAGTCAGAGACAATGGAGTTGACTTTCTTTCATAACTTGTTTGTGTATTTTTTTTTAGATATGTTGAATACATAATATGTCAAACTTTCAAATGATAATTAAAATGTACTACAGTAATCGGTAATTCAGTTTGTACAGAAACACTGCTTACAGACTATCCCATTAACAAGTCTGCATTTACCACTGGAGAAAAAGTATGCTAGTCATTACATCTGCATCTATTTACATGCATTTGCATTCTATTTATAAAAGCAATGTTATTTTTCTCTAATTATTCTACACGTGTATACTCTATATTCATAAATTGTGATTTTCTAGGACAGTCTTATCTAAGAAACATGCACTTTTGCCAAGTTTATAACATTGTAATTATTTTGAATATTTTCATCACACAAACACACAATCACATTCCTGAAAACAACAAAAAGGTTTGTACGAGGGTGCATCAATAAATTCGTAAACTAATTCAATAGTGCAAAAACTACTGGTCCGTTTAAAATGAAACTTTAAATGCTGTGAAAACAGATTATTTCAAATTGAATGGTACTATGTACACAACTTTGACGTCATCACTTATGACGTCATAAACCTTAAACGACATCACGTTACAGGCGCCCGTTCGAAAATGGCGTCACACAGCGTCAACGAACAGCGCATTGTTATGAAGTTTTACACAAACTCGGAAAGTCTTTTTCCGATATTCGTGAAGATTTGCAAAAAGTTTACGGAGAGGCTGCTCTGTCAAAAGGTGCCTTTTCAAAGTGGATGAAATGGTTTAAAGACAATAGAGAGGCAACTGAAGACAACAGTCGTGCAGGTAGACAAGTGACTGTAACAGATGAAGAAACAGTGGCTGCCATTCAGGAGTACATACTCCGAGATAGACGAGTAAGTGTGGATCACGTAGCAGATAAGTTCGCTATTTCATATGGTACAGCTCAGGGCATTATGACTGATAGATTAGGAAGGTGCCGCATTTCAGCAAGATGGGTGCCTTGTTTGTTGACATCGGAGCAGATGGGGGTAAGGGTGAAAATGTGTCAGCAGTACGACAAGAGGTATCGTGACGAAGGCGATTACTTTCTAAATCGAGTGATTACATGTGATGAAACGTGGATTCACTTTTTTGAACCGGAAAGCAAACATCAGAGTTCTGTCTGGAAGCATCCTTCCTCGCCTTCCCCTACAAAAGCGATAATTTCCAAGTCAGCCGGGAAGGTTATGGCCATTATATTCTGTGATACATACAGTGTAGTGCTAAACCACTTTGTTCCTCCGAAAACAACAGTCACTGGGAACTATTATGCAACATTACTAAGAACGGAACTCATGGCGGCAATAAGGAGAAAGCGCCCACATCTACTTAGGTCCGGATTCATATTACATCACAACAACGCACTGAGCCATTCAAGCCACGTTGTCATGGATACACTAGAAAAACTCGACGTCGAACAGTTACTGCACCCACCTTACAGCCCGGACCTAGCAATTTGTGACTTCTGGCTGTTTCCAACTTTAAAAAACAGTCTTCGTGGTAAGAAATTTGAGTCAAGAGAGGAACTGAGGTGTGCCGTGGACAGACAGCTGCGGGAGATGTCACGTGACGGGCTACAACACGTGTTCGAGTCATGGGTCGAGAGATGGGACAAGTGCAAATCGTGCATGGAACGTTACTTTGAGAAGGAGTAATCATTTTAGGTACTTGAATTAAATCATATTCCCGCTATTGAATTAGTTTACGAATTTATTGATGCACCCTCGTATATATATGAATATATTACTCTAGATTCATGTATGGCTTATCCTTTTTGTACATAATTCATGAGAAACCTGATAGTTCAACCAAAGAAACTGGTTTACATAAGGAGCAAAGTCATGACAATAGTTTACCAGTATCATTCTACCATTTCAACCATAGTAGCAGAAATTTGCAAGAAAGCCAATTAATGATACTTTGTACACTTTTATACTGACCTACAAGGCCATAGGAGAGGAACTTATTGACAGATGTCAGTGCCAGTCCTGTAATTGGTCCAGTTGTGTCCTCAGATCTTATCACTTCCAGAAATGGTCCCAAGAATGAATTGGGCTCTATTTCATTTAGCTCTGCAAAATACCAAATCTGTACTGTATAATTGTTATCATTTCTTTATTTTACCCTAGCAAATTCAAATAATATAGATTTATATATGATAAAATGCTTAACTTTGTTTAAACAAAGTAAAACTGTTACTGGGCAAAGAGATTGTACATTTATGCTCTTCACATTAAAATTCAGAAGTCAGAATTTAGTCCTCAGTAAAATGACTCAAAACAATTCAATAAAAATGTCAATATCATAATTAATTGAATGAATTTTTAACTATATGTATGAAATCTCAGACTCAATCTCAAAGGTTTCCTACAATGTGTATAACCACAAGCTTGTTAAGGAATTGATTACTAACATTAGCGAAAACATGGTACACTGTTGTAAAGCAAAGTTGCGAAGGAGAAGATACTGAACCTGTAATAGTATTTAGAACATCTTTGAGTTGTGAGAAGCTACTGAACAGTGGATCAGCATCATCATCACGCTGTGAGTGTGTACTCCACCTTGATGTCCTTCTCATAGCAGTTACAACCAGGGAGATCTCTCCCTGGATGATGTAGATTCCATTACTGGGAGATGTCATCTCTCCTATTAAATAGACAACCATAAATAAGACATGCTTTCAGCATCTCAAAACATTTTAGGATTAAGAAAAATATTAACGGTGATTTTCATTCACATTTAACACCATTATAAAATTGCTCATACCTGACAGATGAAGAAAGGCACTGGAAAGTTTGTCTGGCATGCACAAAATACATAGCTGCAATTTCAAATGATAGTAATACCTCAAATTTTGTGCAAGAAGTACCTACCTTGAAGACATACCCAAATCTTAACATCTAAAAGTACCCATCTAGGAAAGCAAAATATAAACATGTCACAAAGTAGCTGCAGAATGTATGACAACTTGATATTAATAATCAATTTTCTTTGTGATAGTTTGATAGTAGTTATGTCCTGCACATACCTACATGTTAAGATCCCATGATGATAATGATACGAAAAAGTAAATTGTGATTTTTTCCTGGATATCAATCAAAAGGATAAAATTGTGAAGTATTTTAATTCTTAAATGTATAAATGAATGCAAGTCAAGATATCTCAAGCAGACAACCCAGTCCATGCCAGCCAAGAGAAAATAATGCCAAAGAAGATGTTTGGCACTACATGTAGTTACACCTATAAATAGCAGAGCAAAATTAAAAAGATCTCTATTACATTAAAGTTAGTGCAAAACAAAACAAAATGGGCTGTGTCATGAGATCATCAACAATGTGGTGAAATTTTACATTTTCAGGGCTTTCACTTTCAGATAA
Source organism: Cyclina sinensis (assembly GCA_012932295.1). Taxonomy (NCBI): domain Eukaryota; kingdom Metazoa; phylum Mollusca; class Bivalvia; order Venerida; family Veneridae; genus Cyclina; species Cyclina sinensis. The sequence continues at coordinate 33,931,129 of JAAONU010000001.1, read as the reverse complement.
TTTACTATTTTGAAATTACTTTTGTATAATTTTAATCACACTCTGACTTCCAGAAGGTACACTAATAGTGGAAATAACAATGGATTTATAACATTTTTATAATCATTTTCACATCATGGACAACTGAGACATCAAACGTAACATGCTATATATAGTATAGTTGCTAGGTTGTTGATTGACCCATTCTAATGTTTCAGAAACCTTTGAAGACAGGCATGTTGCAAAGACAACACTTTATGGTAAATCAGGAGCAGAAAACATCAAGTGTTTGCATTAATCGTTAATTAGTTTATGATGTCAACTTTGACTACATTTTCTTGATGATGTCAAACTGACTAGATTGTTGATTTTATCACGTCACATCACAAATGTTGCATCAAACAAATTACTCCATACTAAGCACTGAAAAGAAAAAGCTAATGTGTATCATTTCAGTAACTCAACTAAGTAAGTTTACTGCCAATAATACACTTACTGTGGAAAACTGACAACATGCTATGAATAAAAAAAATCTGCCTGTCCAGTATTTATTTGTTATTCCAATGGCAATGCCCGTTATCTTATTGGTTACTAGAGTTTTTCTGTAAATGGCAAGTTCAGTTAATTGATTTTATATTGTAAATTTCCTCTAGCTTTTGGTAAAAATGATATAATGTGTCATTCACTCATTATTGGCAATTTTAGGGTGTTAGAAGAGAAAAGTATAAGAATGATATAAGCAGTGTATTTCCAAAATTACCTTTTTTATCTTTTTTTATATTTTAAATATTGTTACTTTTGCTGAACATACAGTGACCAGTAGAGCTCTGAAATCCATTATCACTATTAATACTGAAATTGTATTTTTGTTTTTACAGTACTACACTATATACATGTAACTGGTACATTCTAAAAATCTTAAAATGATTTTCTAAAAGGTTCAAGAATTCAGCTCAAAGAAATAGACACAAATTAAATATTTTTGTTTTCGTACTTTTTTTTTTTCAAGAATAAATAGCGGATATTCTTTGTTTATCTATTTTAATTATAAACATTTATGTTTATATTTTAAACATATTTCATAAAACATAACAAAGTCATTCAAGTAAGCTGTCATATGTATGAATCAAAAGAATTTCACTTATTCACATTATTCTGTTAGTGTATTTTTGAATGCATTTAACAATCATCCAATTATCACTTAAAATCTCTATTAAAATTCTTTTTACTGAAACCTCAAAGCCATTTGCTACATGTATATAAGATCAATTTACCTAGTCGAAATAATTTAAGTGACATCTTGAGCATATTTTGAGATATTATTGTTTTGCATCAGAATCTCACCATAATGCGGAAAAGGAGATACTGACAGGTGCCGGACAATTCGGTAAATGACCAGTTCGGTAAATTGGATTTATATAGTAAACCCTTTGGACGTTTCGGTAAAAAGGCAATTATATAGTAATTATATGGTAAATAATGGACAAAGTTGTCACACATATGAAAAACACATAATAATTACCTAGGTAAATAATGGACAAAGTTGTCACACATATGAAAAACACATAATAATTACCTAGTTTGTTTTCTTTTTGACTCCTCATCCTGTTGGATAGTGTCTAAACTATTTACAGTTTGGACCCAGATTAATCAGTTATACTTTGGTTTCACGACATCACTATGATATGCAGGTAGAGATATATACGTGCGTTTTATTTATTTATTTATTTATTATTTATTTATTTAACACAGTCAGTGCTCTGATATTTTCGGGCACGTGTCTATTATTACTGAATTAGCGGGTTTTAAAGATCGCTAATGTGTTGAGTACAACTAAGAGATTAAAGAAAACCGTTTTACCATGAACCTGATAATAGGTATGAAACCAACAATTCAGTCTACTGGAGCTCAAAAAATGGTACCCGCATAATGGCGGCTAGAAATAGTTCTCAGTTTTCTTGGCTATTTTTAACATTTTTGCCCTAATCTGTGTATTTGTTTTGCTGGAATCATTTTGTTTGACTATTTCTGATAGAGTGGTAGCAATTTTATGCCCATTTTTTTTATGCATTCAGAATAGAATTCACAATGTGAAATTGTTTCACATACCCCAATCTGAAAATTAGCTCAGATTTTTTGTTATTTTTTTTGCTAATTTTTGTTAATTTTTGTTAATTTTCTGTTCACGTGAGCAGAAATATCTTTCTTGTCTGAAACACAACCCCCATTTTTCTTGCTATTTTTCATGAGTACAGATATAGATCTACAAGAATATGTAAGTTAAAGCTATTTAAAGAAGGTTTTGCTATGTTTTACAGCCCTGTGAACTTTATGAATTTTATACAGAATAAAGAAGGAATCTATTTGGTGGTTTCACACCTAATAGCAGCAAAATGAGAGCAGCGGTGAAATATGTGATATATCCCATTGTTACCATATTATTACTGTCAGGGTTCCTTCTGTCGCTCGCCAATTGCGCCAAATGCTCCAAAATACTATTTCTGGCCCATAAAATCTTCCATTGGCAAATTTTACTGGCGCCAATGTAAAAGAAAGCATCCGACAACTAGTACGATTAAAAATCAATAAGCGGCCAACAAAATTACATAAGCGGCCCAGATGTTTAGTACAAGGTCACGCATGACTAGTTTGTTTATCAAACTTTATGACACTTTGGGAATGTGTTGAGATGCAACTGACAATCTGTTAATTGGATTAATTTGCCATTTTTAATCGTCCGTAAATAAGATAATTAACCACGTGTGGTCAGTTAGTGTTTGTAGCAAATTACAGTGATGAAAAGAAAAATCGTCGGTGTTTGCAGATGTTGTTTTCGTGTGTGAGATTAAATAAGTGTAAAAATAAATGGTTCATGCTTAATCTTATAAAGATATTGTTCATATTTTCATGTTATGTATCTTCTAAAAATGATAGGCAAATGTGCTTATTTTTTGTTAATAAACAGTTGTAATAAATATATAAATAGTGTTTGTTGTCACAATGATACTACTACTGTAATATCTTAACAGAGAAAGGCATGTCTCCTTACAAAATCACTGGCTCCAACTTTTGAGCCATTGGCACCAACATTTTCTGAGTGGCCAATTTGCCGGCGCAAACTAAAATTGACCCAGAGGAAACCCTGACTGTATAATTGCCTTTTTACCGAAACGTCCAAAGGGTTTACTATATAAATTCAATTTACCGGACTGGTCATTTACTGAAACGTCTGTAAATCATACTGACCCATACAAAATTTACACAATATATTTTAACTCTAATACAACTTCAAATTATTACTGCCAAGTAAATACAATTAGTTGGACTACAATTTATTGAATTTGTTATTTTCTTGATTTTATCAGTACCAATCGTATTAGTTATAAACATCATATGATACAACATGAAAAGAATGATTTGCCATCCTGGATTAGGTGGTCTTGACCTGACAGTGACACCATAACTTATTCAGAGAAAATTTGGATGACTAGCAAGTTTCATATTTGAATATAAATTACCTGAACTTGTATTAATCCAGAAATCTATACTGAAATAAATATTAATCAAAACAAACACCATACCTAATTCTTAGTTACCAAGATTTATAGCAAATTTCCATGCGTGGGCTGCAAGTACAAACTTTGTTTCGTTGATTTTCGTTTAGGTAATGTCACGTTTCTCGTTAACTATCACATAATCTGATACAACAGATCATTGGAATACACAACAGACATCTGTGTTATTGTTAAAATTGTAAAGATAAGAGCGCACAAGGTAAATAAATTTTGGAAAATTTGTTTGACAGCAGAACCGTTTTTCGCTTTGACAAGTGACGTGGTGGAAGTCTCTTTCTGTCTCAACATCAGAAGATTGTGTAAGGGAGGTAATATGTTAGACATTCGGACCATCAATATTTCGATCCATCAAAACGCCAACTATGGTGCGAAACGAATTGCCTATTCGATCTGATATGAAAGTTAAATTATCAAGTTTTCAAGTTCAGATGACTTTTTACATTTCAAAGTAACACCTGAACGATGTGAATATGATTGTGACAGGAGTGATATTTTTTCTCATGAAGATATCGGCTGCGTAAACATATCATTAATGTAGTATGGCCTAATTTGAACTTCAACTAGATCTTGCAATCTATTTTCAGTGTATCCAAACCAGTTTCAGTGCACCAGTTTCAGTTTATATCTAAAGGGGCATAGCATACGTTGATATGTCTTACTTATATCATTATAAGAATACCTGTTAACTTGTGTATTTTAAGACTGAAGAGTAACGTTGATGATTTATAATTTTATGTTCATTTTATAATCTTTGTATTGCAGTTTTGAATCATTTGAATCACACCTCTAAATTTATGTTCAAGTAGCTTTAAACTTTACAATATTGGACATTCTCATTGCATGAAAATTTCATGCTGCATGTTTTTCAACCCAGTGGTCAGTTCAAGGGTTGGTCAATAATTGCAGTGTTACTTAATACCGCTGATATCCTATATCTTATAAACACAGTTTCTAGAAAATTAGAAGATTTTTTGCGGTACTTTTGTTATATCATTTTTTAGCAGGTAGCTTTCGCATATAAATAGCCTCTCTGCCTGTGCATGAGGTCCAGTCCTCTGGTCGCTGAACTAAAGGTAAAGTGTTCATGCTTTCATTTTCAGTTTTTTCCCTTGGAACCTTATATTTAGAAACTAAAACAAATCGTATCAAGCAATAAAATGTGTGAATCTAGTAGAATGATGAAATTTCTTTCAAAATAAATTCAAAACTATACCAAGAGATCGAACCTGAGTATTTCAGCCAACATTGACTTGGCTCCTATTACATGATAATGAATCAAGCTACTTAGTAAACATCTGAAGCACGGAATTCTAAAACTCTTTTGACTCGTGTCACTTGTATAACACAGCTGAACTCACTTTTAACAACACATTGTACGTCGTGTCCAATCGTTCAGTATAGATCCCAGGAGGAGAAGATCAATTTTCAAAGAGGAAGACAGATGCTGTGGTAGGAAAATCGTCTTGCATTTCTTTGATAATGCATATATCAGACAAAGATATGGCCCGTGCTGATCTCCTATGATAACTTTATTCGATTGTCATCTCACATACGCCAAAATTTCGTTAACTTCTTTGAACATTCTTCACAACTACATTAGAAAATCCCCAAAATTGGTAAGATTCCTCTTTAAGTGTCAATATTTTGACAAGTAAGCAAAGATCGGAGCATTTGTTCTGTTCTTAAGGTTCGTTTAAAACATGATCTAACATGCCAAAAGCCAGCACTATTTCTGGAACATATTTTGGGGTAAATTTTCAATTTGAACGCATGGGTCGAGCGTTTCATGAGTTTTCATCTGTTTGAAAACTGAACGAATGGGCAGGAGGCATTTTTAAAATATCTTTTTTTCTTGGATATCACATATAAAATCGATCATTTGACCGTCAAATTTCTGAATATTAGTTCCAAATGCCTTAAACATTATTTACATTAATCCCTACTTTCGTATCCCCACGACGTATTGCTAATAAGCAATTCTACGAGGGCTGTTCGGAAAGTCCGTGTAAATATTGAAATAAATCTTCATTTTTCAGAATTTTAATCTTATATTTGCATTTGGATGTTATGTTATATGTGTTTCTTCATGACCACCAAGAAAAGTTATAATCTATGAAAGAAAAATACTTTTTAGCACATTTTATCAGCTATATTTGAACAGTACATTTTCTTATTCTACGAGGTTCAAGAGCTGGTCTACGGTCATAGCGCAACCAACAATTATCAATATTGTGCTGTAACTAGCTTATCACCTTTAACCTTGGTGTGAACGATGCAACTATAATAGAACGCCTATTGATCGAACAGTAGAGTTGAAATGAAGACTCTTCGTCAAAGAGTGAGAATTTTTGTAAAACAGTGAATTTAGCTGGATTCAATCATGTACATCTGACATTTGTCCATGGTAGTTGCAAACCCTTTAGATATAACATAACTGATTCATTGTGGAAAGCGTAAAAAAATCTGTCTGTAGCATACATTAATTTAAAATTGATCATGAAAACTATGATATTTAAAATTTATCCTTTCAGTTGTTCCATAGATGTTTATTTTAGATTTGACTGATGACGGAAATTTCAAAAAGGGGTAAAATCGCACTAATTCTTACATAAGTATTCCTTTCAAGCCAAAAATCGTTCTTTGAGTGTCAAAATTAAATGAATGTATTATTTTATATTATATTATTATATATTTTACATCTAAAACGGAGAAATGGCTTCTCAGGGGAAGAATAGCAATTATTCTGAGATGTCAGTAGTTCCGTTTGCATGATGAATGATTACAATAACTGACAAGTTGAAGTTGATTTTACCAAGTAGATATACGAGGGCTGTTTTCGGAAAGTCCGTGTAATTTCGAAATATTTGTAATTCGTTGTTTAAAATTATGAAATTTACATCATAATTTAGATAATTATACCGAGAATCGTTTAGTATACTTTATTAGTATATATTTTACTGAGACATAATATAAAAGTAGTGAACAAATAAGTATACAGAACAACACATATATGCCTAACCGGAGCAAGTCACGACGTCACGGTGGCCGAGGAATCTTCAAATACTAGTCCCACAAAATGAAAGGCGAGTTTTGAATTTTCATCCAGAAGAGTTATCTTTACTTGGCATAACTTGTGGTGCGTTATATGAATAATATATTGATACATGGAATCAGAGACATTGTGATTTCTGACAATTATATTGGCCACAAATGATCCCAATTTACAATCTTAGCACAGTGCCAGGCCTATGCACTTATCTGTTTATGCAGGTCTAACTTCTAGCAATTCAGTTTGTAATTTCAATAAATGATTGTTTGTTACCTAAACATATGCTTTTTGTCTGTATATATTTCTTTTCATACGATAGATCTATTGACGAAAAAAAAACACAACAAAAAAACATCAATCCTCGCAAACTGAAGTTGGTCACCGGCATCCAGTCAATATGAGTACGGTAATTACGGATTTTAGTGTGGTATCTCACCCGGAAGTGGTATGGCTGCATGTGATAGTTTACAAATGTCAAAAGTAATATTAAGGAATTTTCGCCATTCATGTAACAGAAGGAGGTATAATCATACATTTGTGAAAAACCACATTAATTTCATTCAAGTTTTTTTTTGCTTAAAGAGTGTACCTTACCGTTATTTAATTTGCCTTTAAGAGTGCGATCGACTTCTTTCAACTTTTGATCACTGGCACCAGAGTACCTAAAGGGACAGTATAAAACGCTGACGCGAAACGCTGACAATATACAATAAGAGGAAAAACAGCGTTTTCTGAAATTGTTCTTTATCTATATCGTCAGCGTTTTTCCTCTTATTGTATATTGTCAGCGTTTCGCGTCAGCGTTTTATACCGTCCCGTACTTAAATTCATAAAATGAACAAAATAATACTCATTTCACAAAAATCACCCAATATATGATAGTGTGGGCGGGGATGTGTCAGAAAAAAAAATCTTGATAATATTTTGGGTGATTTTTGTGAAAGGAGTATTATTTTGTTCATTTCATGAATTTAAGGACTCTGGTGCCAGTGGTTTTGATTATTTCTTCAGTAAGTCCAAATAATTCAATGTACTCAAAAAATCGTGCTATTTTTTTATTGGTCGATATCCGCCTTCAGAGTGCAAACCAGAAAAGACAAAAAATATGGTGGAAATATTTCCTTCTTTGCGTATGTAATGCCCAACAAAATCTGTTGGGCACTGATTTGCACAAAAACTATGAAACATACAAGCTAAAAATATACATGTTAAATTTTCTGCTTCAGATGATGTATGTTTCAAATAAGTTTGTTGAAAAATATGTCTGTAGTGGTAGATAAGAAATTTACAGATTTAACATGTTAAAATCCATTATAAATGAATCATAATGCCCTCTCTTGATTATTTTCAATTTTCTTCATGTTTACCACAGCACAGAACTGCCAAGGTAATGGGCATTAATTGAAATATATATGAAGAATGAAAGTATGATAGATATAAAGTTTACCTAATTTTCATAGATTTTGACCTATTCTTTAATTTCTTTTTAGTACATTTAGCTGCCTAGATTCTTCTGTTATCTAAACTAATAAAAAAAAAAGTAATATATCATGGGAATAGGATATACATGTATCATTTATTTTCGTTAGTAATTTATGATATACAACCAGAGTAACATTAGTTGGTTTTAATAGCCATTTGGCCCAAACTGATTACTGTGTAACTCTTTGCAGTTTGCACTGTACCCTCAAAACCTGTGAGATAAAATGAGAATGGGCTTATAGCACATCTAAGTTTATGTGACAGTTATTCCGCAATGAATGAACCTGATAAAGCATGGATTGAAGAAGAAAATTGTTTTTTTTAAACAAGGAAAAAATATAAAATCAACATTATTCTTAAATCTTTAAAAAAGCTTTAAATACTTAGAAGACCACTGTGGAACTGATGAATAACTTAAAAAATCAATAAAAAACGTTCAGTTTTACTTTAACTCTTATAAAAGTTGATAATTTTACTTGTTCTTTGTAAACCTGGGACTAGTAGCAGTGAATGATTTTCCACACTGTACCATGATTTGAACACAGGTGATGTCACCAGGACTTACCACTACGGCTGAACTGTGTTTGCACTTCAACTATTTAAAAATTGTTTTTCTGCAACTTTTAAATTTTTTACATCATCAGAAATTATACTTGAAACAAAGGAACAGGTTTAATCTTAAATTTAAGTCATTGCTTATATTTCAACATACTTCCAATTTGTTTATATGAATATATAAAAACAGTGACGGGTTGTGGCCACTCAAGGATATATATTGCAATAATATTTTCAGGAGATTTCAGATATGCTCTAGTATAACTCTGTTCTTGTCAAGAAAACATCATCACTGTTTGGCAGAAGGACCAGTTCCCAAGCAACAGCAAAGTTCTGATTCAAGAATGACTGTGAAGCCAGAAGTATTGAAGAAGAAATTTGGATGGATGAGTGATCATGTTCCATGTTTTGGTGTGAATGGAGATGATATCACTGTGATAAATCATCCATGTGACTTCTACCAAACATTCAAAGTAAATATACTCAACTGTGTTAGCATCTTCTGTACCTTAAAATTATTTAATATAATACTTTTGAACTTTCATCTATAACTGGAAGATACAATGCGTTAGAAAAATCTTGGTTTCCATGGGATTTAGACTCAATTTTAGACCATTTAGCCAAATAATTGATTTGCTTTAAGTAAACAAACCTTGTTCGAATTAATACTAATCAAGGCAGGTGCACGGTCAACTGTAACACACACCCCCTTCAGAAAGTATTCATTTATGATGACATTTTGATTTTTTTTTTTTTAACTATTAGAAGTTGTTTAACATGTCCATGGGCTAGCATCCCAAGCAAGCCCCCATCTTATGAAGTTCAATATTTATCAGAAAGATGCAATGGATCAGAAAGGGACCACCTTTATAATGGATTAAAACTCAAGCTGACTGGGTCATGAATATTACTATACTCCTGAGCAGAGAGCCCAAAAATAGATTCCCTGATGCAGTTGACAGTGGCTGATTTATACAAACTTTAGTAGGTGTGCATTCAACTGTATAACATCTTGTCTCAAGAGGCATTAATTAAGACAAAATATGAAATTTTAAGTCAGATGCCATACAAAATTATTGAAGAAAAGCAAGGTACCAGTTTCCTGGATGAGTTCCCATCGTACAATTTTTTTAACTTTTGTCCATAACAGAAATGCATCAGGAAAAGATCACCGATTTCGTAGTTCTAACGTCGACTCTGAAAAAATTCTCTAGACCACTGAGCCAAAGAATTGATTGAATTTGAATCCCTGACAGTTGTCAGAAGTTGAATTTGTACTAATTTAAATGGGTGTACCGATATACCTTCCTTCACATTTTTATAAAAAAAAAATATTTTGAAACAACACTTCTGACATTTTTAACCATGTTTATGAATAATTTTAACATTTTATAACTTAATTGCCTGGGGGTTTCAAATTTTCATTCATGTCATACAAGTTGTCAAACATTCAATAGTAAATTGACAGAGATTATACGTAGATTTCTAACTAGCACTTTTAATGGTAGTAGGCAGTGTATTTCTAGAATGGTTACTGATCGCTTTACTGTAATGTGTAGACTGCTTGGAAAGATGAATGATGGCTTCTGAAAAGAAAAAGCTGTAGGGCAGAACCAAACTGTGACATTTAGAAAATATTTAGTCTGATGTTTAATCGCTTTTACAGTTTGCTTCTGTAAACCAGATTCTGTGCACATGAAAGTCAGATTATTCTGTAGTACTTTGCATTTAGCTGACTCGTAGTATTTTGTAAACATCACTTGCTATTTGTGTTTTCAGCATATGGCAAGGAATGCAAAAAAGCGTATTTTTATTGCCTCACTGTATCTGGGAACAGATGAGTTAGAATATGAGCTGGTGAGTGTGAAAATTATGTCTTTAGGTATATGAGCAAGTTAAAAGCCAGTTGTAAACAGTTACCTGAAAGACTAAATGATCTGTTTTGTAGTGGTTTAAAAAATCCTAGTCTATGAATTACTGGGACATTTGTCATATTAAAATATTCATCATGTTGTGCAAAGACTTCCCTAACATAAGAGCAGTTTCATTTCATACAATAGATGTACAGAACTTAATTTGAGTAAAAAAAATCTAAAAGAAAATACAGGAGAGTAAGTCTGGTCTTATACCTTGAGTCTGCAAGAAGAAATGAATGAAGGTGTACAAAATTTGATTATGGAACACGTCTTATCCATGTGTTTTACAATGTCAGATTATTTTTGTAAACAGATTAAAAGTATTGAGACAGCCTGTGAAAGAGCTATGCAGAACAACAATGACAATTTTGAAGTTCATGTTCTGCTAGACTATACCAGAGGATCAAGGGGAAGCAAGAAGAGTTCCCGGACAATGTTACTTCCCTTGCTAGAAAAGTACAGGAACAAAGTACAGGTGTACTTGTATCATACTCCAGATTTACGAGGAATTTGGAAGAAACTTTTACCTGAAAGGTTCAATGAGATTGTTGGTTTAAATCATATGAAGATATATCTTGCCGATGATGACTTTATAATAACAGGGTAAGTTGTAATTTATGACATATATTTCCTTTAAAGCAATTGTTGAACATCATTAAGGAAAGGGATTAAAAAAAATGTACTCAGACATAAAATGATGCAATAATTCTCTAAGAGGTACAGACTGTATACTGCCACTGTTTCATAAAAAGGGGAAAGCCTGATTAAAAATATTTAATCATTTCAAATGAGCCAGCTCTGAAGTTCAGTAGTAAAATATCTACAGCTGGTGAAAGATGAAGTGATATTACTTATGTTATATAAAAGTGAAATAATAAGACTTTCATGGCAGACATTTTTTTCTGGATTGTATGAGATGGTTTAAGTAATAGATAAAATGATAGTGTTTATAAATAATGAACTTAACTTGGCATAGCCTAGTTATCATAAACTTTTATTTCTGTACTGGTACTTGTTACCAGATGACCTTGGAGAAATTGTTTAGAATGTGCATAAAAGGCAAGTATACTGAAGTGGTCACTAGAACAATATTATTTTTTTTCAGTGCCAATTTGAGTGATTCTTACTTCACAAATCGTCAGGACAGATACATCCAGTTTCGATCCTGTCCAGAAATGTCCAACTACCTCTGTGATCTCATTTGTGCCGTGTCTAGATTCTCCTTCCATCTACAGTGCAATAATACCACAGTGTATCCTAGTGAAGCACCCCACCCATATGACGGTAGGTACAGTAAAAGAATATATTGGCACAGTTTTGATTTAACAGTTAATACAGGGGACGTTTGGAAAATTTTTGAGACAGCCTTTATTAAGGTAGTTTAAGTGGGAATATTGAAACAAAATTTAAGTATAACTTGTGATTATCTCCTATGCAAAATTTAAGACAAATTACACATCATTTTCATGTTTGAAAATATCATGCATACATAACAATTAACATATAGGTAACACATAGCACTATAATATACTCAAGGGATAAAGAAACGCAGGGTAAACTATAAAGATGATTATAGGTAAGACGTCGAGGATAATGTTCAATATTTTTAAGTAAAAATGAAGATAAATCCATACAGAACTAAAATGCAAAATCAATCATTTGTATCTGGTTAGTGATTTAGGAGTAATTGAAGGGAATTGAAAGAGACCTCTGTAATCTGAAATCGAAATGGACTGATTGTGGGAACTGGTTAGTCAATACTGGGTATGTCCCCCATTCGCTCTCTCCAAAGCCCGATTCTCCTAGGCATGGAGTTCATGAGTGAGTTTATCCTCTTCATTGGGATGTTGGCCCACTCTTCCAAGAGGGCTGCACTCAATTGGCCCAGAGTAACAGGGGGAGGCTGGAATCGTCGAACCTGTCTGTCCAGTTGGTCCAACGAATGCTCAATAGGGGATAGGTCGGGGCTGTATGGCGGCCAATCCAGTGAGTGGATATTGTTGTTAGTGAGAAAATTGTGACAGATCCCTACTACATGGGGTCGAGCATTATCCTGCTGGAATGTGAGGTTGTTTTGCAGCAATGATGGGACAACATGGGGTCAGAGGATCTCATCTCTATACCTTTCTGCAGTTAAATTACCTGCTACCACAACCAGTGGTGATTTAACCCCATGTGAGATTCCTCCCCAAACCATAACTGATCCACCCCCAAACCTATCCCTCTCTACAGTGCAGCAGTCGATACGATGCTGGCAACGAGCAGCTTTATTAGGCAGACCTATGTACAGGTGATGTGCCCACAGACCAACTTCCAGCAAGGGTTTCCTTATAGTTTTAGCATGGATACGATGGTTATGAATACCTATGATATAAAGGCCAGAGTCAGTGGCAGTAAGGTGATGATTTCGCAAATGCACAAGGCGAATAAACCTGTCCTGACGTGACATCATGTGGGGATGCCCAGGCCTAGGTCTGTCAGCGATCCGCCCAGTTTCCCTTAGACGTCTAACAAGACGTTCCATAGTGCAAACATGGACACCGAAATGTCTGGAAGCCTGTATTTGCCTTTGACCTTCGATAATCATTGGAAAGGCCTGACCCCTCTGAACTTCAGTCAGGCGTGCCATTGTTTAATTCTATCAAAAATAATCAAAATATCAGAAAATGATGTGTCTCTGTGAAGACTGCCTAGTGGTATGACGAGCTGTGTAACTCAATGTCACAACACTGCTGTGCACAAGTTTTTCCAGTTTCATGCTTTCCCCCGGAGACATCGTTATGCAGTCCCGTTATGCGACATTCCATACAGGACCATGTGGACTTACTGTTACCTAGAGTTGCTTGACCAATTTTCATTGTTTTTGAACAACACGTTTGCAAGATATTGCAAATAATGTCACCCAGCATTTCTTTATCCCTTGAGTATATAACATAAGATTTGACGTTCAACATTTCAGTGTCACTGTTTCTCGAAATAACGCCCATCATATATAATGCATGTCTTCTGAACTAGCTGGCTGCTGTTCTCTTTATCTGTGGAAGAAGTCCGCCCCACATGAAACTCCTTATGCCAATGGTACACAAGTGCTCTGCTTACATTTTGTCTATGCCCTGCATTTTCCAAAAGTTCCTTTCTTTCCATAGGTGATTTTGTGACCTCAGTATTTTTCATACTTTTTATGTATCAAACTTCATGTGGATGCAGAATCAACTATAAAACTGAAATTTGAATCAATAAATTGCACGTGTCTCAAAACTACCTGAACAGCCCTTGGTTTGAATTAAATTTCGAAGGATATGCTTCAGATTCGTTATGTTATACTGAAGTTCAAATTAAGAAGTCATTAAGGGCAAGGGTCATTAGATAGAACCTTCAGCTCCAAACCGGCACAGTAAAAAGAAAATTTTTTACAGCAGATGCACTAAATATAATATATAGATATGTCCAAGTTTTATGAAAATTGTACAAACAATCCAGTAGAAGGACTCCTAGAAATAAGTTCAAATGAACTAAATGCTTCTGTATTACTGGAAACAGGATAAGTAGAGGCCCAAATGTTTACATACAGCTGACACATAGAACCTTAAATGTATTCAAATAAAGTTAATGTTTTTATTTACAATAGGATCAGAAACAGTAAAAGTGTTCAAAGATTATGCTGAAGAGACAATGACAAAACTGAACAGATTGTGGAAACAGTCACAGTGTTCTACCCAGATCAGCTCAGAAGACAGTAGTGTCGACACATGGCTCTATCCATTAATACAGATGGGCCCATTCAGAATAAGGGATGATGAGAAAGTGACAGAGAGATTGTTTACAAACTCAGAATTCTGTGATAGGATATTGTTAGCTTCAGGATACTTCAATTTGACTAGTCGCTATGTGAATTTTGTAATTAACAAGTCAAGTGCTGTGTTTGATATTCTTACAGCATCGCCAGAGGTAAGAATTTTCATTTGAGAAAAGAAAATGTTGAGAAAGGGGATAGTTCACCAATATTTTGTTATAATAAAATGTTATAATTCATTCACTTCGGTTTCCAATCACCACAAATGGATCACCTTTGATTTTCAGTAGACCTGCTTTTACCTCTTGCTAATTTTATTGTTGTTAGTTCTATATAACTTGCCAAAGTTGGCAGTTTCTTATAAAGAAACAATAATTCCACTTCTCTTGTTGTTTCAAGTAAATGTAAATGTTGTTAAGTAAATGACTGCCTTACATAGGTGATATACAATGGACTTATGTAAGGCACTTGATATATAGAAATACTTTTTTTTACCAGTAACCCCTTTTTTGTCCCCTGAAATGGTTGAATAGACTTTTGGGATCTATCTTCTTCCAACATTACAACTCTGATAAAGTACAAAAGCAAAAAAAAAAAAAAATCATTTCCCATTTGACATATCACACCAATACATTATCGTACATATTGACATGCTCAGTGTATAAATATACTGGGTTTATCAAGTTTTTGATTTCCATTTAACCAAAGTATAATTATTAAGTGTTGAAATTTAGTTGTTAATCTTCTACTTCTAAGCTTCAGTCTACTGAAGACAGTTGTTATTTTTTTGCCTTGCACAGCCAAGTGTTATATGGATTGCTTTCATGACTTTAAAGATGAAATGTTGAGTCCAAAGTCATACATTTAACAGTTGAATTCTCAACAGTTGAACAGTTTTAACAGAAAAAGACACAGAATGACATACATCTGTTTTTGTGTTTTATCAGAAAGTTGAGCAGTTGGAATGAAATTTCTAGTCACATGACAGTCTGCTACTAAATATAATAACAGTATTTTCTCTATTTCTACAGACAAATGGTTTCTTTGGATCGTCAGGGATTTCGGGGTTTGTACCTGATGCATATACACGTATAGCCAAACAATTCTTTGACGAGACATGTAAACAATGCCAGGACAGTCGTATCTCTTTATATGAATATTACAAGCCCCACTGGACATTCCATGTGAAAGGCCTGTGGTACTACATACCAGAGTGTAGTTTACCTGTTCTCACGTTGATAGGATCACCTAACTTTGGTTAGTACATGTGTATAACAAAGAGTTTATTCAATACTGAACCAAGTCCAGTTTAACGGTACAGGTACTTTTGTGTCCAGTTTTGAGCCAAGCCCTTAATTGGTATATTTAATAACAACTGTGCAAGTGATGGAGAAATAAGTATATACAATGTAGATTTGTCCTTGTCC
Organism: Cyclina sinensis; assembly: GCA_012932295.1. Classification (NCBI taxonomy): domain Eukaryota; kingdom Metazoa; phylum Mollusca; class Bivalvia; order Venerida; family Veneridae; genus Cyclina; species Cyclina sinensis. The sequence goes on along the minus strand of JAAONU010000001.1, from coordinate 33,915,353 downwards.
ATCCTTCTGGCTGTCAGGCTTTCACGCTGTCCTTATGTAGACCAGTTTATGTCGTGTGTAACTCCAAACATATAACTCCTAGAGCCATGAAACTTTCTAAAAATACTTGTCACCATATGAAATTACGCACCTGGGTATTTTGACGCAAATTTATTAGAGATTAGCAGAGTTATGCCCCCTTATTAAGGAAACTATAGCATTTTTAGACTTGTATATAACTGCAAATGTATAACTGCTAGAGCCATGACACTTTCGAAGAATAGTTAACAGTATGTTAACTTATGCACATTGGTATTTTGATGCAAATTTATTGGAGATTGGCAGAGTTGTGCTCCCTGATTAAGCAAAAAATAACATTTTTAGAGGTGTGTCCCATGTAACTCCATACATATAACTGCTAGAGCCATGAAATTTTCTAAGAAAAGTTGTCAGCATGTGAAGTTACGCACCTTGGTAATTGATGCAAATTTATTAGAGATCGGCATAGTTATGGCCCCTGATAAAGCTAAAAACAGGATTTTTAGACTTTATATGCACCTGTTATTGTACAGGATTTTTTGTGACAATACAGTGGAATGTGGGGGCCCTCTGTGTCCTATGGTCAGATCTTTAGTTATAAATAAATATTTCTGATATTACAGCTTTTTTTTATATTTTTCTTAATATCTTATCCCTTTTTGAACTTTTTTTCATAAAGTGGGACTTGCATTCTGTTGAGATGATTTTAGAAATTTCTATGGTACAAACTAAAGTTTGATTTCTGAATTCTAGGTTACAGGTCTGTATACAGGGATTTAGAATGTCAAGTTGCTGTAGTAACAACAAATACCTCGTTACAGAAACAGCTTAAACAGGTATGATGGCTTTTAGCAGACACAAGTTTATATGATTTTAAATGGTTTTTGTGTAATGTGAAATAAAAGTTAAAACAAGTTGAGACACAATAAAAAGTTTCAAATATCTTCATTAAAGAACACAGTTCATGGGACAGCTTGCATTCAAAACTTGTACCTAGAGTACATTAATGCACCACCAATTTAGCTATGGGGGCTTGTCTAGAAAACTTTGCATGATTTCTGTGGCCGACATATTACAGTAAACAAGCATTTCATACCAAAATTTTTCCAACCTTAGCCTTGAGTAACTTTTTATTAAGCTCTTTTAAGGTTGAATACTTGCTGCCAATGGAGAGTCTCTGAGGTGTTTAGGCTGAGATAAGGAAGACCATAATAACTATACTGTTATTGTTTTCTCAGGGATAAATGTTTTTGTTTAAAACTTCAGTTACAATGTCATAACTCTATAAAAAAATGAAAAAGTGTCTGCCTCATCAGTGACTTGAAATGTCATTTTCATATATTTTGGGGAAAAAAAATGAAACACAACATGGCAACACAGAATAATTGCTTTATTTACATGTATTTGTGTAAACTTTATAAACGTTAATGTTTATATTTCTGCTTTACATTTCAGGAACATGAACAGCTTTATCACACATCATCAAAGGTTACAGAGAAAACATTTCAGCGACCAGAGAGGTACATTCCACTGTGGGTACGACTGGTTACCAGGATAATCAAGAACTTTTTTTGACAGACATTATTAACAGCATAATTAACTGCTTGCTTATATTTAAGGTTTGGTACTTATTGCATCAGATTATATATTTCGCATATTTGAATTACATGAAACATCTTAAAAAAAGAAAGATATTTTGAATAGAGGATTGCCTAGATAACCGAGGTAAGCTTGGCTTGTTAAATAAGTTGCACCCTGAGAACTTCTGTTTGCAAACAAATCTCCTGTCTCATAATAATTCTGCTTTATTTGTGTACAGTAAATGATGGGACATCCTTAACTAGTAGTTACAGTTTTGTCAGTACTTCCATTTTTCCATCACTCAATATAATAGCCCATCATGTCTGTAATTAATGTTGGCTGTTATATTATTATAGAGAAAAGTAACTTTTTATTCTGGAATGTAAAGTGCCCAGTAATGAGTGCCTCACAATAATCAAATAACTTTTTATTGCCCAGTTAATAATTTATGATGAAATAACTAAATAATTATTCATTGCCTTCCTTTTTGCAATTCACCATTGAATGATCTTTAACCTGGTCATAAGCATTGTAGTATATGTACAACCTTTGTCAACCTACACAGGCAGTGAAACTGCAAAAAGTAATTTTGAAAAAAAAATGTCTGAAGTACGTGCTCTTCAAATGATTGATAATATCAATTAAAATTCAACTTCAAGATGGTTGGTTCATTTTACTGGAAACTGTCTCTTTACATTTATTGCCATTCCTGAAATATTGTTTGATTTAACTTTTTTTAAAGCGACTGACTCACAGACAATGATAAAAAAAAAACGTTTATACATCTTGAAATTCTTGCTGTAATCGTGAAGAACATATTTAAACTAAGTTACTGACTCAGTTTTTGTTACAGAAAAACATCAAAATATAAAGTTTTACACACTTTTATCAGTAAAAAATTTACCCCATTAGTCACGGGGTAGATACTTTAGTTATAATGAGGCAGTCTAATAACTAGATGCCGTGGCTCAGTTAAGTCATCGCTGTATATTTTACTGACCGAAAGGTCGTGGGTTCGAATCCTTGTTAAGTCAATACTTCTTTTTTTCATTTTTCATGGTGTATAGAAGCATAATATTATATTTTTTTCATAGTATATTAAATCCTCTCAAATTTGAAAGAATATAAAATTTCAGCAAAATTTTGTGAGTCAGTCACTTTAAAGGAATTTGGTAGTCTTTCTGAACTGTGTGACATCTTGTCAAGCAGATCTTCATTTTGATTGACTTTTGTCTCACAATGATATACTGAAGGAACATTTAAGCATTTTCACAGTTCCATTATGAGACCATAACAAGATTTAATACAGTTGAATAAATTAAAGTGATTTATGTATCACAGCTGAATCTGAAAATTTTATATTATTATGATAATTATTTTTTTTATTCTTTTAAATTAATACTAAAAATGAAGCATATTATGAACAAATTAGTATTTTCATATTACCTCATGTATATACAATGTATGAAATGTTATATTAACTTTATACTATTTTAGTTCATTTTGAAAATATTTTAAAGATCTTATTGTGATTGGAAATGTGATAGATCTTTTTTTCAGTTTTTATGCTTTTGTTAGTTTCTTTGAACACAATGTTCACAAGGTGAGCTTTAGTATTACCCTGGTGTCCATTGTCTGTCAATAACATGTTTTCCTTTTGATAACTTCTCCCCATAACCCAACAGACCAAATTTGACAAAACTTTATGCAAATGATCCTTTTGTGACACTCCTTCAAAATAAATTATTCAAATTGTTCTTGGCTAGTAAATATTTAAAAAAAAAGAAACTATAAAAATCTTGTCTAAATAGAACTTATTGAACATTATTTTGGATGCCTGACTTTGTTGTATGTAAGTAGAATATCCTTTGGCCTTGCTGCATAGAGCAGCAATACTCAGGTGAGGAATATAGGACCATTGTGGTACTTTAGTTTTTTTTGATGTTAAGGAGTATTGAAGATGATCTAAGATCAAATATATTGTCAAAAAGTAGAAATCCTTAGAGTAGATCATCATTTGTGTTTTATTACCACATGTTTTCACAATCATTAAGTTGGATAACAGTCAAATAAAGGGTCTAGTGTATCCCCTTGTGTATTGTTGTCATTTGGACTAGAAATTATACCCCCGCCAAACTTTCTTTGCAAGGTTATGTAGGAATCGTTTTACAGTCAGTCAGTCCGTTGCAGAAATTTTGTGACACAAACTTCTTCCACATTTCTATGACACTCAGTATGAAACTTTGAGTGCATGTTCACCAGGAAGTGTAGATGTGCGTGACGCATTCTTCAGCCAGCACGGCTAGCTCAATCAGTAGAGCACCAGATCGTCAATCTTGACAATCCAGGTTCAATCCCCATCAGGGCCGGCAAAATTTCTTCATGATAATTGATCTATCAGTCATTTGTCCCTCACCTCTGGAGCAAGTGAGGAAGTAGACAGTCACTTGCGGAGAAATTGGTTAGTAAACTTGTTGGATACCCAGTAACACTGGTTAGGTGGACAGACCGCCGGGATATGACCTTAGCTGTTAAACTGGCATTAAACCCAAATAAAACCAAACCGCATTTTTCATATGCGCCAATGCCAACTGCGAATTTTACGTCAGTCATAGCAAAATTTGTTGACGCAATCTAGCACTATCGATTTGAAACTTGGTGTGCAGTACCACCAATATTGATATGTTTAGATGTGCGTGGCACGTTTTTCATGCATGCCAATGTCTGCTCTAAAGTAGGTACGATGAATGATCGGACAAATGAACGAACGAATACAAACCAACAAATAAATGAGTGAATATCACTACCAGTTCTGTGTAAATGTTACATGTTATAATTCTTTCAGCTGACATCACCTGAACACTTCCTTGATTCTAAGACAAGGCGGATAAAAATGATCATAGCAAAATAATGTCGGCATTAACCTTACCCTCCTAAAAGCCGACAGACTTTGATCAAATTTTCTTACACCTTTCATTGATTCCACCAGAAAACAGCATTATTCCACCGCATTCCAGGTACAGATTTGGGCACAATGTGTCATGATTGTCTACTTTTTATAGACACGCTATTAAGCAGGCAGTATGTGGCCTGTGCATGATTACTTTTATATTTTCAAAGCGATTTGTTTCGTGTACATGAGATATATTTGTACCAGTCAACACAAGAACTTCAGAACTTCCAACGGCTTCGTTTATATATGATATTAAGTAATGAAGAACATGTTAAATATGTGCAATTTCTTTCTCTATAAATGATAAACTTTGTTTTAGGTGTTTTGAAGGTATTATAAAGATTGTCATATTCATTAAGATTGTGTATAATATTTAAGGTACGGGTCATATTCCCGAAATCCTGAAACATTCAGATACAGTGAAAAAAAGGTTGTTTACCCATCAACAGTACATTTTTCACTCCAGTGCCCGAGTCATAAACATATTAATGTAATAAATATAACTTAGAAGAAATCGACGGCATGCAAGTGTCTCATTTAACTCCGGGTATTGAACTGGTGGAAGTATATTGAGTAAAGATTTAAAAAAAAAAGCACTTCTAAGTTTGTATTTTATGTGTACATTTTACCTGGCATTGTATAAATGTTGAAATTTCAACAGGAAGTTGACCCATGACACATGTCGAGGAGGCACCGTGGTCTAGGGGTAGAGCGCAGGACTCCGGATCCGGAGGTCGCGGGTTCGAATCCCGTCAGAGGCGAGATTCTCTCACGCTGCGCGAATACTGGTTTGGAACCCAGGAAGCAGTCATCGAGTGTGATGAATCTAAGTTGTAAGAACTTGTATCGCAATCGATATAAAATAAATGAGTCTAAAATAAACTAAACTTACTCTCTGAGACCGAGCTTTATTATTATTTTTATTATTTATTAAATATTGCAGGCAGCACTCGAGTTAATAAATCTTGAGTCGCATAAGACTGAATATTACACTTGACATAAATACAACCACATATGCGTGGACGATTTCAAGCAGAAACAGATAATTGTCTAACATATCCTTAAGGATTTCTTTTAAATTTTAGTGTTAAAATGAAATGAACTCTAAAGCACATGTTATTTGCTTAAAAAGCCACAGGAGCCTTAGCATGTTTTTGTAATATCTGTGTTACAATTTCAAACGTTTGTGAAGATGATTTGTTGCACTTGATCATTATTACGTGTCTCACACGCAGGATTTCTTTGATAGGTGGGAACATCGTTCGGCATGCCACACCACATTCTTCTCGTGCACTGAAATATACACGTTATCATGTTAAAATCGCAATGCAAATGACCTTCAATAGATTTATCTGTGATCCCGACTGTTTTACAAAATGGACAGAAAAGTGCTTTTCAGTGCAACCACATATTAAAAAAATGAAACCGAAAGTGAGAAAGACTCAGTCCAAGTGATGAAAATTCTCCATAAAGTTTAGTTTGCTAGTGAAGATGTTTTCTAGGTTAAGGGGTAGGTGAATGACTTGTAAATATCAAAGCAAAATTAATGATGTATATCGCCTATAGTATGCTGTAGAATTGATCCTCTATATACCAACCGGATCTATATAACAAACAGTGATTAACGTGTTTACCAATGGTATGCCATCCGGGGAACTTGGTCTACAACTGCACCAGTTACAATAGGTACTTTGGCGGGTTACGCCTGGTGGAATGAATATCTTTCCCACGACACAACCTAAAAGAAATAAATGTCGGCTTACTCTTTCGTTATCTAAGGTTACTACAAAATCTGTTACATTTAAAAAAAATATCATTTTACTTTTGACCATTGCACTTTTACATTGAAGCAAAAAGTAATTAGACTTGTATCAGACAGAAAACACTACATATTTAAGCAGCTGTCGCATCAAACAAATCTACAGTCGTTGCTGAGGTTATCATCGTGTGTTTCACATGATGTAGAATTTCATGACATCAACGATATACTTCAATCGTAAAACTTCGGGTATTTCCGTATGGTTCGTAAAATACACTTGCATAGCATAAAGGCCGAGGTGATCAGATTGCGATATACTTTAGACGAAGACTTTGGTGAACGTGGCTAATTTCCATGTTGGACTAGTTTAAAGCTCCGGCATTGCGACCTACTGTGAAAGAGATAGATACCTACCTGCTAAACAAATACAAGTGCTACTGTGACATAGCCTCAAGTCCATAACATCAACACACTGTTGTCCGCATTCACAGTCGGTCCTTAAATTGAGGAAATAAGGTAAAATACCGACCCGGACCAAACATAAATCAACGTGAGTTATATTATTTATCCAAGCATCAATGACGACAGGTTTTCCCATTCAAGTCATAATATACACATAATATTTGTACTCTGCAGCTTGTTGACAAAATGAATTTAATTTTTGTTAATTTCAAATTCATGATAGTTCTGGGCTACTTTTGACACAAGCGAAGTGAAAATAATACATATGCCCAATAATGGCATCTAAAACAGTTACACGCTGAAAATTTTAAAACTAGAATCACGCTTGGTACAAAAAATATTTACGTCCTATGCTTTTTTTCATAAAAGACAATTCGAATAAAGTAATAAAAAGTCTGAACTTACACATTTCTGCAACTTTTCGTCAACTGCCCTGTTACTACAATCATTCCAACAGAAAACAGAATAAAAAAATTGAAAAACATCATTTTCAGTAAGACTTAAACGTGTTTGAGCTTGAACGCTGTTTTAAAAGACAGTATGTTGTTATATAGATCCAGTTTAGAATAAAATGTCAACATGATTACAGAAACAAACATGTTCATTGAAATAAATAAACAAGAAAAAAATTACATCCGGTATTAAAATCGTTTTTCTCTTGTTGTTTGATGCAGTTGACATTTATTTTTGACATGATAAATCACTTAAATCTATTAAAGCTAGTACTCTCTGCACAAATTGTAATTTATTTACGGTAAGTTATCACGAGAACGACGACAAATTATATCAAATAAGTTACAAAGTCGAATAGAGACAGCTGTATTTAAGTGATATATTTTTATAATTTCATTTGCCCAAATAGACGTATTTTATTACGCCTTTACAGAATCCTGTGAATGTATGTTATCAACATTAAGGACATGACAGATGTTTTTTCGAGAAAAATATGTTGAAAATAGTTGACCAGGTGACAGATAAATGCTCATAACTGTCAATGATTTACTACTCAAAAATTATAAGGGACACTTCAAAATGAATATTGCAAATCAAATCAAATACAGGAGCTCACAAGTTTAATTCCATACCAAAGAAAATTGTGTTTGCCTTATTTACCAACACTGAAATCAGTGACTTTCATGTATAACATGAACGGAGCAAGTGATTGTTACAAGCCTCGAAAAAAAAGTTTTTAGACAAATGTACAGAGACCATACATGTATGATATTTGCGTTCTGGTTATTATGGTGGCTCAAGATATAAAAAGGCGTCTATAAGATCTAATCTGTTATCATGATTTTCTCACACCTTAAAACTCAGAATACTTCAAATTTAGGGGTTAGAGCATCAGGCTCCTGATCCGGTGGTTATCCGATCGTATCCCACCAGGTCTCCAGAGACTTTTTGCATTCCACAATGTCAACCCAGAAAGCAGTCATCGAGCGGAATTGATCTAATTTGCAAGAACTTGTTTCCAAATCAATGCAAAATTAAACTAAATTAACAAAGTAACTTTAACAACCTCACAATAAATAAATACTGGTTTTTATCGGCGCAAACGCAGAAAGAGAATCTTCACTCGGAGAGTACTCAGTTCCATACTGTAAATAAGAAACTTTTCTACAGACTGTCTCGGTTACTCCTTTCGAACTATGTTCCGGTACTTTCGGCATTTTTTGGTTTGGTTTTGACTTTTACCTAAAATAGTGAATTACTTTTAATCATATGTTAATTTTGCCAGAACTGCACGGTAAATCCGACTGATATTTTAACTGATTGTCAGAACAATTCAAGACTAACAGGGGAATTTGAATAAATTTTCCGTCCGCTTGGTTACCTTTCTGGGTGGGTAAAAGTGACACCATTTTGTTACCACATATCAGTGGTATACCATACTTTTAGCTGTACTTTTGGTGGTTTTGTAAGCAGCCATTAGGCCTTAGTTAATGTGAATGATGACAGGGTGTATGGCTGATTGTTTTTATGGCAAGCTTTGAAAAAAAACTGTTTTTAAATGTGTGCTGCTTTTCTTTACAGAACCATTTTGTTATGAGTTTGACATATCGTTTCATTGTTAAAGTGTCTTGTATTGTCAGTATTAGGTCATTCTAAAAACAGACCAGTTTGCCAATTTAAAACAATGTAAGAAGTCTACTATAATCATATTTGAAAATAAGACAAACTTTTCCCATTATGGATACTTAACAGTCGCTTAAGTAAGCCCTCCCCCCCCCCCCCCCCCCCCCCCCCCCCAAATCCCCACTCTCATAAGTTTCATAACAAAGGTGTTAATTTAATTCAAATGTTTCCATCAGACAGTAGAAATGTGTCAATATAATCATTCTAATACATTCTTCTTTACTATGTACCATATAGCAGTCGTTTGAAAAGACCAATTCCATTGGGAGCTCTTACACAATTGTTTTCAAACTTGTTTAACTTCCTTTAATTGGTTAAGAAAAGACGGTAACTGTATTTACCGCAAACTTTATGACAGTCGTTCTAAAAGCCACAGAGAATATCTGTAACACGTGTAAGAAGCAAATAAATCAACCTAAACTAAACGAATCTCCATAAGGACACTGTCATAAAATCTCAGGTTGAATATCTCGATTTTTTTTTTGTATTTGTTTGATGAATATAACTGTGTACATCACAAAGTAATAGAAAATATTGCATGTATAATACTAAATAGGTAACGAAATCATTATTTCCATTATCAGTTCCCGGTTAATAGAGGCAAGATTATAGAAAGAGCACTATAGGATTGTTCTATATTGAACACACGACGAGTTTCATGTGACTGTATTTAGTACCCGTTATTGGAACCAGGATAAACGTATTTTATATAGAAATTTCTACTTATCGTTTCAGCACATTAGAGACTTCAGTCATTACGTTTATACTTATCACAGGAGAAGGAGAAAAAATATTTTTAAGACTTCAAATGGCATTTCATGAAAACTCTTCAGTTCCAAGTGAGGATTTTACGTTTTCTGTCAAAGTGAACAATATGTCGTGGTTTGTGACGTCATCAACTGATAAACACGATGTGTTTGATCGCTATGAATTTTTGGCGTCGAAACCAGTTTTAGCAATCATAAGCCTTGTAGTTCTAGGGTTGGCAACTGTGGTGGGTACGTTTGGAAATATACTAACTCTACTGATGGTGACGAGACTAAAGAATTCATGCAACGTGGATCACATTTTCATCTTTAACCTTGCATTATCTGACAGTATTGTCACAACTATTGCTAATCCTATGAGTATTACTGGTAAGCCTGAAACTTTTCTGTCTTTTGTAAGTGAGTGAGTGAGTGAGTTATTATTGTTATTATTATTATTATTATTATAAGTTGTATTAATTATATAAATTGAAATGTCAGAATATCACTTTTTCGATATTAGAACAAAATACTCCAGAAATACTTCTTAGCCGTGTTGTACTATTGAGCTTTTTAAAATAAGAAACCAATTTTGCATGCAGCAATATAAATATATATTTGAAGCTGTTAAGAAACGAATCAGAACCCTGGTAAATATTCCTGCTCAATGAATTTAATATATGTTAATTATATATATATATATATATATATATATATATATATAATTATGTTTGATTAAAAATAATGTCTTGGCTATATTCGTTTCATTTATATGAAATAATAGCCAAAGACAAGCAATTATCATTGTTTTAACCTTTGCGACAACTGCAAACAAGAATTATCTTGGACATCCTTGTATTCTTATGAGGGCAAGTCCTATCAAATAACCCTAAAAATGATGAAAATGGGCTCTCTTAGAATATTTAGATAGTACAAGCAAAATGCCGATCCGAAGACACTTCCGGTTCTTTAAAGTGGTCATTATTCGGCGGCAATGCGTCTGACTCGTCCCAAAGAAAATTAGTAGTGCTAGTGGACGAGCATGGGATCGAACTTATAACCCCGGATTACAAGTCCAGTGTGTTACCAGATGCGTTACAACTACCACTGGACCATTTTGATATAAATACCCCTATTAATGATATTAAAGGTGTACTGTTAAAATCAAGTGAGTGGGACGTAAACCTTTTGAAACTTGCAAGTTTAGGGTTAGGCCGATCTCGAGACACTTCTTATTCATCATTTGTATATTGTTAACAATCTCCCATCTTTGAGCAAACTTTGTCCGCCTACCACTCACTTAATCAAATGGTTTTATCAACTGAAATAGTTGATGGTTTTAATGTGTATTTTCTTTCCAATCATTTCCATAAATGGTTTTATCTATAAATACGTTCACTGACACTTGCGTGATTTTTTGTTTCGTCTTAAAGTATTTAAAAATAACCATTTTTCATACAGAAATTGATTGGCTGAAAATCCAAAGAGGAAAATTCACCATTTGGGTGCTTAAAAACAGGAGTAAGAAATATCTAATAAGTTCAGATATTAAGCGAAGCTGTTTTCTTCACCTTGGTGGAAAGTTACATTTTTAAACTTCTTATGAAGTTGTCAATTGACAAATAAAGGTTTGATAGATCAGCATACTGTCAAGCCATGTATAAAATCTAACTGGCAATACCAGTTATTTTATTTGTTCAAAGGCCACCGTTTTATACAGAACATATGTACAAAGCAAACATACATCAGCTGACTTGTACACACGTGAATGTGACCTATGTAAAGCATATCTTATACATGAAATAAGAATCTAATAAAATCGTTTCTCTGTTTTTGTTGAATTATACTCCGTAGTTCATTTCTTTTATATCATATATAACGTTGTGGACGTGTTATATTTTTACTCTTACACTATCTGCATTTCGCCGACAATAAACAAAGAAGAAATTGAGCGTGATATATACACGTTATATCACCCAGAACACAAGCACGCGATCGCTGACGACACTTGGAACGTCACTGCTAAATAGTGCACATACTTGCGCCCCTAATAAATATACGTACTTGTTAGAATAGAAAATAGATTTTAAAATTTTCGTGATCTGCCGTCGTATATATCACTGTGTCGTGTTCAGATGCGTAGTAATTTAATCATGAAGGCCGTATCTGTTATCTGACACTAGTGTAATAATATTTTGACGTCAACGTCATTTACAAAGTACTTTTATGACGTTCGCGCGTATACGGATAAACAAACATTTTCTGTGCGTTTCTGTCACCATTCAATTACAGAAGTTCTATGTTATAAATAAGACGTTATATTCGTGGTTATGTAATACGGTGTTTATTACACCCGTTTTTAGAAAACAATAAAAACTCGGCAGAGCCTCGTTTCATTGTTTTCAAATAACTTGTTCAATAAATCCCGTATTACATGACCACTAATTTAATATCTTCTATTCATTAAATGCATGGTGCAAGTAGGTAAGAATTGCTCCTATAACATTTTTGGTGACACCAATATATTAAACTTCTTTTTTGTACTGTTTCCAACAACTTTTTCCTGGAATGTATTTGGAGCGAATATCTCCATATGCTTCAAAAATCCACAGGAAATGAAATTCTTCAACAATATTTGAGTTATAAACTTTTCACAGCCTTCCTTCACGAGCTGATTGCGTTATTATTTACGATGCCTTTCTGAACTTATACTTTGTATTCGCCAGTAAAACAGTTTATCGCAGTACAGAAAGTTATTTCGTCAAATTTATTGTATAACGACATATAGGCTTGAGTGCTTACATAAAAAATATGCTAAATTAGCAACTACTGAACGTCATCAAGCGAGGCAATTGGAAATGGCCATGTCAATCAATTTTTAAATTGCGTAAGGCCTAGTACATTGTGGTCTAGATGAAAGACATACATGTAGAACGCCGCAACTGTCTTGGTGAGGAAAATTATTCCAACTGATCAAAATACATGTAATATAATTACATATAAGTGGAGAACCTATCAACGCCGCGAATATAAGTCCCACCTTCAACTCTATACTTAAACAGGAAAATAAGACAAGTTGTACGAATCAATGTCAGAATATCATTGCGCTAAACGTGCTCCATGATTTTGTGAATTTTCAAAAGAATGATGAAATAAATATCATAAATGACATTTATGACATGATTTGAAAGAACAAAAACAAAAAATAGCACTCGGGTGAATTTTAAAAAAAATCATTCTGTTTTTGCATATAGTGACTCTGATTAATGGATTATTTCGATTTTCAGCAAAGACCGAAGGAATTGAGTTTTTTCCAGCGCTCCCCAGGGTTGTGTAATCCGGTCGGCAGCATATGCACCATATCCTGTGTGACGTCACTGATGACGATAGGACTGATGAGCGCCAACCGCTACGTGTATATATGCGTCCATGAAAAATATGAGAGGATATTCACTAAATCAAAGTGCATTTGTATGTGTTTCTCCTTGTATATTTTCGCTGGTTCCCTTGTTTTACTGAATGCAGCAGGTATTGGTGACCACAGTTTTGACCACAAAAGTATGGATTGTATTTGGAATCGCATGGCCACGTATCCGTTTACTGTTTTCTTCTCCCTAATACTGGTGTGGGTTCCATCTTTCATTATCGGTGCTTGCTACTTAAAGATATTTATGTACGTCTTTGCTCACAACCAACGTCTGAAAAAGAACGGCAAGAAATGCGCTACAACAGCGATACAAAGTACTCGGCTTTTGAAAACAAGCTTTATTATATATGCTGTATTTTTAACATGCTGGGCGCCCTTTGCGTTGCTGATTGTTCTGGACGTGAACGACAATTTTCCACTTGAGGTTCACTTCTTAATCACGTTGTTTGCTCACCTACACCCGTCAATTAACTGGATTATATACTACAGAACTAACAAAAAATTTGCTCAGGCTTACAACCAGCTCCTGTGTTGCTGTCGCTCCTTTGATCGTACCGATGAAGTTAAAAAGCAACCTATGAAAGCATGGGAAATAAAATGAAAAATTATATCGTCGGACAACCGTGCTGAAACTCCTGCTCTGAAAGACAAAATGTTGTTAAATTTAGTAAAACGGACAGATTATTTCGCGGGTATTCGATGAGATAGCTTATATGAAACGTTATTTTCGAGTCTTGAACAAAAGCTGGGCATAAGCGAAATACAACACCGTCTTTAATAAGGAACTCTCAATTTAACTTCGGTGTGTTACGCTAATTCAGGGACTACACTTGGTTTGGTTTAATTAAGGATGATAATTACTGTGCAGAATATTGTGTTTCCGGGGGCGGTGTTCCAGCCAGCACACACCTCTATCAAACATGCCAAATTGTCTGTGTCTATATGCTTCTATTTGAAGTGCAATTTAAACACAGCTGTCAACGCCATCTTGAATGACGTCAGAATTAAAACAGTTTCAACCAAGATAAACTTGGTGGTGGCAATGGTTACTGATACGCTAAGATAAGTGACTCATAATGGAAAAAACTAGTCTGTTTGAAAATTCTAGAGCCCTTTTGGATAAAAAAAATCAATCCTTAAAATCATAGTGTGCAGCAAACGGGTAAATTATTTCTCCTGCTGAATGATTCCAATGTTGAAGCATTTTAAGTTAGTTACTACTAGCAAGGACGCATGCAGACACTCAGGACTCTTCAACATTCTAAGAAAATGTCGCATTAATTTTCTTCGATAAGCCAATCAGAGGAATATAAGTTATCTCTCTTTAGGTAACATGTGATATCAGGTTCGGGGGTTACGGACGAAAGATCCGTGTACAGTTGTATGAACCTCACCTGATATCTAGCATTAGGAGATTATAACAACAGCGCCCTGCACGATGTAAAAAAATCACCGTGATTATAATCAAAATGATCTAGAAGGACAGACTTTCTCGCATAATTTCAACAGCTAATATAACACAAAGCAGTAGAAGATATATTCTGTACATTCAAACACCGTAAATGAAAATAAAATAACTAACAATATGTCAATGATTTATGTCTATTTTTCACCCATTCTGTCATTGAATCTTCAGTTGACATAATATACGCCTACAGCATCTAAGCTGTAATTCTTCTATTTTTGCAAGGTTACTCTTTTCGAGTAATGTTTTGTAATCTGTTTTAAGTGTTGTATATATAAATATCATTGATAAAACTAGTTGTCCACTGAATTTTCTATTTTTTTATTTATCTGCTTTCTCTTCCAAAGAGACATAGTTCATGTGGAAACTACTAGTTTTCTTATATTAATATATCACTCCTATGTGAATGGATGTCTCTTTAAATGCCTAATACAGAATCATCGGAACGTAACCATGTTTTCTCTTGCCCTTTACATTACAATGATATATCTGTATTTCAAACAGGTAGCTTTTAAAACGTAAGGAGTTATAGGATTTTCAAATAATCAACAGAACGAATAATAAAAACAGTCCTTTTAGCGTCATATTCTGTATGGTGGCCATTGACGGTTATTGTCACCTCACAAGTATTTTTTTTTCAGTCAGAATTTTATAAGCTTATTTCCAATTTAAGTATACCATATGTACAACAGATTTTATCGTACATGTCAACTAATTTCTTCTGGGAAACAGATAATCCTAAAAAGCTACTTCTAGGTTCTCTGAGTTTATGACATTTATTTAATACGAGAGAACAGAGCCCTTATCAAAACAATCCTTACATAAAAGGAGATTATTTCAGTTAATTAAGGTTAGCAGGAGATCATTTCGACTGATAATTAAGCTTAAGATTAGATTTTTGTCTGGTTGGTATTGTAAATATTGTGGTTATCCTGTATTCGTTTATTTGATCACAAGATACATTGAAGCCTAGTGCTAGTTTTTAGAGATAGAAATGATTCTTACTCTTGATCAACAAAGAACTTGACATTAGTTTGCAATAAAGTTCGTATGTATTATTCATTCTCGGGATTTACCAAAATAACTGGCTACTGTTTGATAATAATCTGAAATAATGAGCATGCTAGTTTACATGGACAAGACTTACGAAGAGAACTTCAAAGAGGTTACAGCTATCGATTACACGCATCCGTTGCCATGATACTTTAACTGTTGCCACTGTCATTGAAACGAATTTCTTTTCTATCTTAGCTGTTAAGATCATGTCAGAAAGAAGGAATAATCAAAGTGACATTTCAGCCCAACTAGACCTGTAGAACTATTTAGCATGTTAGTTTAGTTTAAACAGTATTTATTCAAGAAAATATATAATAGTACATATACATAGGAAAAAGGATCGAGTAAAAAGCTTAGAGCTTATTTGAACTCTCTCCTCTGTAGCTTGTTGGTCAATAGGTTGTCAGACGGCGGTTGTAGTAGGTCTAACGTTTAAACTCTCTGAAATATAGAAAATGATTAACTAAATTTTGAAATGCTTATTTTTATGTTAATTTGTGTAGCTGCAGTGGAAATACGATATAGAAAAACCAGGGTCTGAGGGCATAAAGCGATCTTAAGTTTAAGTCTTACATAAGCAATTCTGAAATAGTATTATTTGTTATTATTATCAAATAACAGGATTGTTTTTATAGAGAACGTAAAAGTTAATTGTTGTACTAAAGATTCAAGAAAGATTTGTCTAGTTAAAAATAAAATGACCTTTTTAGAATGAGATATGTCGGACGTATGCTTTACGACTGTTTTATGTTTGACAGTATCTCTTTTAGGCGTATAATGTATTGTTGAAAGGAGCTTTATTGAAGAATTATTCAGTTTTTTAGGCATCTCAATGTTACAGTTGTAGAATTCTATGGCGTATCAAGCGTTGCAATATTTACTAAATTTCATTTGTATTCTATAAATTTATTTATATTCCATATTTTCTTATTCATAGGCAATAAAGGTCCATTTATATTCTATATTTTCTTTTTTAAATGCGATATTTTTCATTTATATTCCATATTTACTCATTTATATGCGATATTTTTTTCATTTATATTCTTTTTTTATTATTTATATGCATTAATTTTTCTTATTTATATGCAATAATTTTTCATTTATATGCAATATTTTCTCATTTATATTCAAGAAATGTTTCATTTGTATTCGATATTTTCGTATTCATATGTAATATTTTTCATTCATATTCAATATTTTCTTATTTATATGCAATAATTTTTCATTTATATTCAATATTTTTTTATTTATATGCAAACAATTTTCATTTACATAAAATATTTTTTTCCATTTATATTCAATATTTTGTTATTTATATGCTTTAATATTTCATTTATATTAAATAAAAAGCAAATTCATATGTTATAATTGCATTGTGAGATACAGAATTTTACGTCAGAGGTCAAATTTTGTACTAATGTCTCTCATTGAATGTATGGAATAAAATGGCGGCGCCCATGGAGATGTAAAAATTAGACAGGTGAGCATCTCGTTTAAATGCATTACGCTGACTTTCATTTTATACCACATAAATATTCTTTAGATTCTCTAGCATATAAATATTTGCGTTTCAAAAATAAAAAAAAATATAGAACATAAATAATTTTATGCAATATTAATGCTGAATTTACCATATAAATATTTATTTTTTACAACATAAATGAAAACATTTTGAATATAAATCTATAAAATTATATCACATAAAAATATTTTTTACATCAAAAATGAAAAATTTAAAATATAAATATAAAATTATATCACATTAAAATATTTTTCGAATTTTTCAACGTTCCACACGCCATAGAATTCCAAGTTTTCTAAATTTTATGAAATCACGTTAGATTTTTCATAGGCCATCCAGATCTATTTTTTTCAACATTTATTTTTTGGTGGTAACTACATGCTGTATTGATCTGTAAATTTTTTAAAGAGCGATTTATTCAATTACGACTGTACCAGGTCGAGTAGTGCAGACTTTGGGTTAAAATCCAGAAAAACAGCGAGATACGTCTAGTGGCAACAAATTTTAAAGAGCATTTTATCATTATGGCTCAATCTAATGAACCCATAGAGGAGTACTAATTATAAATCAGAGCAACTGGATAAATTTTCACAACTGACAATTACACAGAAAGGGCAGCACCTTATCAAGCGTAATTCGGACAATTTTTTTCCAGGGTTTGTATCAGGAATGGTATTTCATTTCCAGATATCAATAAACACAGTAAGAGACCACACCAGCCATGAAGGTGACTTTGTTTTTCAAAAAGAAAACTCCAAATACGTGTGTGAAGTTTTGATGTTTATTTACGGTAAGAGCACACAATCATATATTATGAAATACAAATATTAACAAACACATATTAACAAGTTACATTAACACTGAATTATAAGAATACAATTTCAATATATAAAGAAATCTTTGTTGAACTTATAATTACACTGACATGTAAATAGTATACTGAAATCTTTACATCATTCCTAAAAAATGGAACCATATAAGTAGGCTAAAATGCATTTTTCCTCAATTTCCTTACAGCATGGAACTCATGAAATGTTCTGGAATTAAAGAATGATAATGATTTATTGATAACTGATCGTTTTCATTCAGAAAAAAATACAATTATTTCATATAAAATGACACTTATACACAGAATGAATGCTCATAGTCGTGCTAATGCAAAAAAAGAAGAGTTTTTCACTGGCTTTAAGATGAAAAATTATCTGTCTGCCTTATACAAGAAACACATTTAACAAACTGAAATATTGAAACATGACAGTTTAAAACAACAATAAAGTCAAAATGAAAAAGATATATCAAACCAATACTAATACAGAAAATAACAAAAAAGACTTCTCAAAGAAACAAACTGAATTAAATGCATTGTTTGCGAAAAAAAGCAACGGTGTTTTAATAAGAAGGGATAATACAAACCTTTTCTACAAGACAGTAACAAAATAACACATAATCATAAGTAATGTGCGAGAAGGTTTTCTCACAGAAAATGAAAGCTGTATACGTAAAGCTCTCTTTGAAATGAAAATAATAAAAGTCCAGGATCTGAAGGCTTAACAACTGAATTTTATAAACTATTCTAATACAATATAAAACAACATTTCATTAACTCTCAACTTGTCTTTTGAATGATCAGACCTTAAAAAATAAAGTAACACTGCTAACACTGATAAAGACCAACCAATTCAATCTAACTGGCAACCAATAAGTTTTCTAAATGCCGCAACAAGACTGCACCAAAGGCAACAGCAAATCACTTACTGCATGTTTTGCCTTCGATAATTAGTCCAGAACAAACAGGTTTCATGAAAGGACAAAATGTGTTTCATACTGAATATCTAGATTGACCATTTTTTCGATTACAAAAAAGCTTTTGACAGCCTAAACTATGATTTATAGTACAATAACAACACAATTTTAGTTTAGGACAATCTTTTAACAACTGAATAAAAACCTTTCTGTAATCAAATAGTATCATTAGCAATAATGTCTTCTTGTAAAAGTTTCGAAATTAAAAGGAGTTCTGCAAGTTTGTGCGCTCTCATCTTCATTATTTATTATTTGCATTGAAATGTTCACAAATGAAAATAACAAAACAATCAAATAAAAGACATTACCATTCATAATAAATAACATAAACACTATTTGCAGATCATTCACATCACATGAATAAGGCTGAAAATTTGCAGATCATTCACATCACATGAATAAGGCTGAAAAAGAATCTTTCAAGTGTTTACTGAATATTAATCAAGACACTGGAAATATATCATGTCTCAAATCAATAGTTTTAAGGGCAGGCCGGATCATTGAAAAATTAGATTAAGATTTAAGATTTATTTACAAAGGCATAAACATAATACAATGTCCATCGCCCTAAACATAATACAGAAAATGACAGTAACAGTTTACAAATGAGAAAAGTACAAAAACTATAGTGATATGAGTATGTACAAAATATGAGTATACACAAAATACAGAATAAAATGATATATGTTAACTTATTTTCTATTTAATTTCATTTATTATTACTTAAATTGGGGGAAAAAAGTTTATGTTGCTAGTTCTTCGCGAAGTTTATTAGCTAAATGAATAAATTTAGATAAATTAAAGACAACTTTACGCTGTGTGTTTTTCATTAAGCATTTGAATTTTTGTAAATTTGGCCAGGAGCGGTAAAACTTTGGTAAATATTGTAGTCTTAAATGTCTGTAATAAGGACAGACAAGCAAAAAGTGGTACTCTGATTCAACTACATTCATATTGCATTTTAAACATATCCTATCTTCTCTATTAATATTTCTAAATCGACCTTCTTCTACCATAAGTCTGTGAGCTGAACATCTAAAGCGTGAACGGGCTTTTCTATAATTAGAATTCTGCACAAAAGTGAGATATTTTTCGGCTTCAGATTTATCTTTTATAACACAATACGTCTCTAATTTTGTTGAGTTACTGATTTCAGAAAGCCATTGCTGAAAATACTGATCGTGTATTCGCTGAATTATAACATTTAAAGTGATTCTTTCCGGACTGTTAATCGCGTCGGCAAAGCCTAAAGTTTGTAAAAGTGTATTTACCTTAATAAACCATTTATTAGAAAACTGATTACGCGTATCTTTCGTCGTCATTAACTTATATAATAAGGAATTTGGTTGTTTCATGATTTTTATACCAATATTTTATCATTCGTTCTTTACGTAATATTATCATAGGCACTCTTCCGAATTCACCGTAAACTGTTGCATTTGACGTTTGCTGTCTTACTCCAAGAATTTGCTTTAAAAACTTTTTATGTACAAGTTCAATGTCAGGGGAATTATGCATACCCCATACTTCTGAACCATAATTTAAGATAGGCGTTATCATAGAGTCAAACAATTTAACTTTTTCAAAAATATTTAATGATAAATTATCAAAAAGTGAATTGAGCGAGTAAAGAGCTTTTGTAGCTTGTTCGGACAAAGATTTTTGAGCTTGATTAAAACTACCATTTGACGAAATTGTTACTCCTAGATATGTAAATCTATCGACATTTCTTAGAATTTGCTCATTGTAAGTAAAAACTTCATTCATTTGCACATTGCCCTTTTTACGTATCATAATTACTGATTTTTCTGTATTTACGTTAATACCCCAGCTCTGACAATACATGAATAATTTATCTAACAGCACCTGCAAACCATCTTTTTTATATGAAAATAATACTGTGTCATCAGCGAATAATAATAAAAAGACTTTTAGTTCATCAATCGTGAAAACATCATTTGCGTCATCATATAAATAATTATACATATCATTAATAAAAAGGATGAATAACAGAGGAGACAAAGGCTCTCCTTGTTTCACACCCATACTGCTATCAAAATAGTCAGTTAGAGAACTATTCACACGTACACATGATTTGACATTTTCATATATAACTTTTAACATTTTAACAATTTTAGTTGAAGCGCCACTATTTATCAGTTTTAACCAAATACCATCTCTATATACCAAATCAAAGGCTTTTCTAAAATCTATAAAGGCACAATATAATTTCTTTTTTTTTCACTGTTTATAACTTTATCTTTAATAGAATTCAAAGCAAATACACAGTCAATAGTACTTTTGTTTTTTCGAAACCTATATTGGTATTCTGATAGTAAGTTGTTGTTCTCAGCCCATTTACGTAAACGTGTATCTAATAAAACAGAAAATATTTTAGAAAAAACACTTGTTAAAGTAATGCCTCTATAATTATTAACATCGTCAATATTACCTTTTTTGGGTATAGGTACAATAATACCTTTAGTCCATATTTCAGGATAAACACTATTTGCATACATAAAATTAAACAATTTACATAATACAGGAGAAAGACAATTCTTACATTCTAAAAACATTTCACTAAGTAGCATATCTGCGCCAGCACTTTTACCTTTCTTCAATGAACATATTGCGTGTTCAACTTCAGTTTCACTAAATTCCATATCTAACTGTTCAACTACATTTTCATTTAAAATAATATCATTAAGTTCATCTTCAACTTCTGGGTTGTTAAAAAGATTACCTTGTGAGAATAGAGTTTTAAAATGTTCAAAAAATTGTTCTTTAGAAATATTCCCTAATTTCGCTTTTTTATTTTTGATTTTACGGATTTCATTCTAAAATATCTGAGGTTCATGTTTCGCTAAATTTTGTAAATTATTTCTTTGGATTCTATTGTATTCAGCTTTAGCTTTTCTCTTAATCTTTTTATAGAAACGCCGCTTCGACTTTAATAATTCACTAATTTCAGCAGATTTATTTTTTCTAAATAATTTATTAACCGATTTCAATTCACGTCTTGCTATTTCACATTCATTGTTAAACCACGGACTCATGTATTTTCGTGTATTTGGAGTTATTTTTTTACCAAGTACGGATTTACCAAACACCTTTGCGGAATTGTCGCATAAAATTTTGGTTAAGGCATTTATACCAGAATTAATATCAGTTTCTTTTAATACAATATCATTAACAATTTTATCAATTTGCAAAAATTCAGAGGAAATAATATTTCTAAAACGATCCGCTTTATTATTATCCCATACAATCTTGTCATGAACTTGTGAATTTGTAGAGTTTGAAAAGGTATAACAATTATAATCATTGTCATTATGATTAAAAGTATGATAGTTATTATTGTAACTTCTAGTATTTAAAATGTTCACTTTTAAATCTATTTGAATAGGACAATGTGATGAAACTGAATATAAGTCATGTACGGTAAAGTCAGCAATAAAGGGAAATAAATCCTCCGAGCATAACGCATAATCAATTACACTGTTACCGTTAGATGATAAATATGTATAACATCCTATACCGCCATCATTCCCTAATCTGCCGTTAACAATATACAAATTACTACTTTGACATATTTCTAATAATCTATTACCAGATGTATTTATAACTGTGTCCATTGAAAACCTGTGCGGAATGTTATGTTTTTTATATTCATTTTCATTTTTATCAATCACTGTAATAAATTTATCAAAAAACGAGCTGTCTTGAATAAAATCAAGTCTACTACTACATCTAGCATTTAAGTCCCCTATGACTGCTATTTTACCTAACTGAGAATACTTACGTATTCCGCTTTCTAACAATTCAAAAAATCCTTGTTCATGCATGGTAAAGTATATAGAATTACTTGGCGGTATATAACAACAACATAAATAGACATCATTTTCTAAGCTGAAAAAATGTTTACATATTTTAATCCACAAAATTGAAAAATGTACACAAATTATGCATACAATACAAATTTCCTGTGGACTTCAAAAATGCGAAACAATACTTGGAATGACATTTCACACTAATAGGAAATTAAATAATAAATCTCATTTATAACTAAAATTAAATGAATACAAAAACTGTTTTAATTTCATTTCTATTGTTTAAAACTCTCAAACAATGACAACATTCTTTTTGGAAAAGTCACAGTAATTAAAATATTTACTTGTCAAAACTGACTGATCCGTTAAGGGAGTTAACTAATCCATCCAAGAGTTAGTAAATAAAATCAACTCAACTTACAGACATCCAATCATTTTTACATTCCTTAAAAGCTTTTTGGGTAAAATTTATGTAAATGGAGGACAATATTGGCCCGAGGAAACATATCTATCAACATATACTCAAACAACTAGTGGGAACGTAGTTTTTGAATGTAAAATTTCACACACCAAAAAAATTAATGGAATTTTCTCATAATAAGTCCTTTGAATTAACAAATTCAAAATAAGGTTTTGTTCAGATAGTTAAGAATTTCTGCAATTTTATCAAATTGTTGAACATGTTCTCAAAATATATACCAATAATACTAACTTCAAACACATTTCTTTCAGAAAATAAAGGAAAAATAATAAAGAAAAAGTTAGAAAAGTTCAATCTAAAAACATATATATCAAATTCAAGTAAACAATATGGTTACTGAGACAGTCACTGCAGAAAGTGGGATAACAGTTTTGACGACTGTGAAATAAAATGGAAATATATCTACACAATACATTAATTTTCAAAAATTGATAAAAGATTTAAGAGTTTCCAATACAGGTTTATAATGCATGTTTTACCGAGAAAAAAAAACACATATATAAATTAACACCAACTAATTTATGTGGTTTCTGGAACAGGAACATTGAAACAATTAAATTTTTAGAATGTCATAATGTACAAATTCTTTGGAAGGATGAAGCAAACTTCTTAAATTCAAAAAGTACTGATCACAAGTTAACTCTTAGATTTCCAAGGAAATACAAGGAACATCAAAGCAAAACCTGTGTTAAATTATATTATAATCCTAAGTAACTTTTTCAGTATCATGATGAAATACAACAAAAAGCAAATCCTAGTTTTGATACCTTTCTAAATTTTCGATCTGTAAGAATCAAACTCGAAAAAGAAATTACATTTATGCAAAATAAACTTAAATTAACTGGTCAGTATTTCTAAAAGGCTTAATTACCCTTAGAAATAATAAAAATTGTCAAGTGTAATAAAAGCAAAAAAGAATGAAAACAAAATTTCCCATGATTTCATTCGTTTGCTAAATGCTTTGGTTTTGCTTTACTCATGTTTTTCAAAAAGACATCACATCTTTGATATTTTTTCTTTTCATCTATTTCTTTCTCTCTCCTTTTCTTTTTCTTACTTGTTCATACTAAACTGAATACTTTTGTATGTATATATATATATATATATATATATATACTCAAGAAAAAAATAAAATTTCTGTATAACGTTTTTTTTCCTAGATATTTGTAATACTGCAAATTACTACAGTAAAGAAGAATAGTTATCTGTTACTGACAAAATTAAATATTTTTGTATGCAAACATATTTGAATTTACAGGGTTTACCTGCAAAAGGACTCAAAAATAATAATAATAAAAAAAACAATAATGAAAAATTGCATGATAAGGTGTCAAGAATTATGTATAAAAAATTATAAAATCCTGCTATTATCAAATATAATACAAGATGACCCATTTCTAATTAACTTAACACAATTATTACAAACACAGCAATATTTAAATTCAATACAACTAAAATTAAGTATAAAGAAACGTAAATTCTTAAAATACCATTCATTGAAACACCAAAGCTGCACAAGAAAAACACCCATCTAACGGATGAAACCTGTACCCTGACATGCAAAGCTGCTTTTCCAGGTATAGGATGGCGGGGTTTTTTCGTCCAACATGCACAATGAACACATGCTTTATTCTTTCAATACATTAGTTATCTAAGTGACCCTTTCAACACTTGATAACTTACAGTATTCTTTAGTCTCACTAAAATTGTTCTTTAGCCTCACTCACAGTGTTCTTTAGCCTCACTAACAGCTCAGTTTTCACACTTCTCTCCTATATAACGAAATTGTAGTTGTCGCAATCTGTTTTATTTAAACACAATCTTTAATTTATTCACTGTAGCTGATACATAATTCTGAAATTGATAATTTCACTCAAAATAGTTCACACATTGAATTTAGCAGTTTGTTTCTAGAGTTTATTTTAATGTATAGTGGCACTTTGTAAAGTCTCAGGGTGGGGAATGGTCACTCTTGGTCTGGAATCAACTCTTAGCATAGCTCAAGCACTGAAATGATAAAAGATGAAAGTTACAATGTGCTAGAGTAATAATGCGCAGAGAATGAAATTTCACAGGTTTATTATTTATGCATATATTCCTTTCTGTTGAGCAATATTCTGGCTTTTGTCCATAGTTATTATCTGAAATTTGCAAGTTATCAAGAGGATATTTTACTTGCTCCTTTCAAAGACCCCACATATGTGGTACAGTGGTTTAGGTCGCTGTTTGTAATCACTAATCACCTTACTTTTGACAAAAGGCAAGAGGTTAAAGACTTTCCTTCGACAATGACTATGTGAAAAAGCTGCTAGATGTTTTTAGTAGGTGAGGGTTGAGGACTGGTTTTTCCAAAAAGTACTGGCTCAGTGTGGTGCCCATTTGACTGTAAAAATGAGTTCACTTTGGGTAAACTAAGTTCCTCCCAAAACATAACTGTCAATTTTCTTTGATCTTAAACATAGTAATAAGTGTTTCATGTATTACCTGCTTCAACAAGGTATTTTCTCTGGTTTGGAGGTTAAGTTTCGTGTCTTCAAAGGACTTCTGGTAAATCCTCAAGTTCCTGCAATACAGAAACATTGTCAAATATTTGATACAGGCATTCCAAGTATGTATATAATATCCACTTAAATCCTTGTGCCCTACTGAATGCCAGTTTCATTTTTCTCTAAGACAATAAAGTATTTAATAATCATAAAAGTAGGTTTAAAAGGTCCCAAAGTTTGGAATATTTACAATCCTACAGCCTTAAGTTATTAAGCAGATAATAACTTAAGGAATTGTTGACTGGGATTTTTTCAAGATGATCTGGAGTCCTATGATCCACATCAGTGCTGTTGTAGAAATCTCATATTATCTTGTCCTGAATGTTGTGGTTATGTCACTGACAGCAGATATTGTCCTTACAGCCACCATGCTGCATGGCACCTTGCAAAGAGCTCGATTTCATACAGATGTCCATTCATAAGAGAATCTGTATACACAAAATACACTACATGTACATGTCAAATAAAGGCCCATTTTGGTGCCTAAAACTGACTACCTCTTTCTGTTCTAGTATGTAACAAAAATGGGTAATGAAGTATTTGAAAATAATCATTTTGAAGGTATAGTTACCACTTCCGAATATTTAACCTAAGCAGGATAAAACCAGCTTAATTACTTTATCCAGAAGGTCTGGTTTGAAACCTGTAAGACAGGGCTTCAAAAATTATACTGAGTCTAGAAGAATTCATTATATTCCTGACATTTTTTCCCTTTATGAAAGAATCTTTTTTCGCGCAAAATGATTTAAATGCATTCTATAATTTCAACCGTTATGAGATTTTAAACATGCTGTATATGTGTAAAAATTGAAAATAGATGAAAAAAAAAATCTTCCTGACAAAATGTTCCTCTACATTCACATAGGACAGGATATGGATGTGAGTGATGACAAAAGATAGAGGATTTGCTATTCTTTTTTTCCACAATTATCATCTGCGTTGATGCACTTTTATGCTGAAACTTTGAAAACCCTGATCTTTTATAAACTGAAAAAAGAAATTATTTGTTAAAGGCTCCATTATTCTCTGTAAGGAAGGATAAATAAGCATTTCTATGAAGACTATTAACGTTATAAGATGACAAAGTACAGGTTTAATATCTGCATTCACTCTCCATTTCAATTTAAACATTATAAGAAATCTATAATAAACTGTATAAAAACAAAAGTTCGAGTTATCTGCCTTAGAATAGAGAGTATGACAAAAATGGAAGGCTTCAAGTATGCATTCACACTGAAAAACTAAATAATTTTCCGCCTGGTGAAAACAAAATGAATATGAACAAAACTGCCCTTCAAATTTAAAGTCTTTGAATAATTCTAGATTTAATTTTACAGCATCTAAAGAAGGTAACTTCTAGTAGACTTAAGAAAACTAACAAAATAATGATTACTCCACCCAACCAGAATGCAAGCATTTATTAGAACAGGGGATAAACAATTCTTAACACTGGTTTACTAAAACATTTATTTTCTCTTATAAGAACCAGAACTATTAGACTGCAGTGTATCTTCTAACTTAAGCATCAAATATTTCTAATTGTTACAGTTGCCGAATTTTACTAAAATGATGAAGCTGCAGCTTACCTGACAAAGAAACTAAAATTCAGCAACAATTCTCAACACTTCTGAATTCACACTTCCCTGATGTTCTTTGGCTCTCATTCCAAAACCTGAAAAAAAATAAAGAAATGAAAAATGTTTTTCTAATCTGTTGTTAATAAGTCTTGACATTTGTTTTAGAAATAGAAATATTTATTCAGAGCAAGGTTAATAACATTAATTCTTATGCAATAGCCAGATCATATGAAAAAAACTTCATTGTAATTATAGAAGGCAATGTCTGTAAGAAACTCAGTTTGAGTTGCCTCCCCTGTACGAAGAATATTTCCATGCAGCTTTTTAACATGCAATTCCACTATCAGACATGTCACAAAAAATCACTTCACCTTAAAATGGTTGACAAGTTTCAAGAAAACTCACTGGCTGACAACTTTGGCTTTAACTGACAATTCAAATTCACCATCCTGAAATACATTTCCCAGAAGCTTCTAATATTCCTGTTGCATGAAAACAGGAGATTTGTTTTAAAATTGAACATGCTATATCCAGCTCTAAAACACTCTCAAAATGGTTTTCTTTAAGTTAATGACTTTGTTTTATTGTGTTACTTACTTTTCTACACAGAACTTATGCAGATTTTACCAATTCAGCGTTCATCTTGAGTTCAACCAGAAATGGTCACCCTACAAAATGCCAGTACTTTTCTTTCAAAATCAATAACATTTTACCACTAATCTGTAAAAAAATGTGTCAAAATTGTTGGCTGATCAGACTTTTTCTCAAATTATAAAACTAAATTTAAAAAACTAGAACAATCCATCCAGTGTGTATTTAGTTACCTAAGACATGGAGATTTAGCATTAACGAACAAGAAATTCCGTAACTGAAAGATGCAATACATCTTAGAATACACCACCCAGGGTGGGACTCAAACTCCGATCTTACCGCATCGAAGAGCAACACTCTAACCACTGAGCGAAAGAATCGATTCCCAGATGCAGTTGTCAGAGGTTGTATTTATACAATTTATACAATTATAGTAAGGAATGCACTATAGACTGTAACAGTACCATCAAAAAAATGTACCAGTAGATTCCTAGGAAAAAAGTTGTCAGAACAAAAGGCATAATTATCGTTGTTCGTTTAATTACAGAAAAGTGTGTAACTTATTTTGTCCATCCACATTTAACATTTTTTGGAAAATTCATAATTTTAAGCTCATATACATATAACAAACTGTCATCTTCATAAGTAATCAACTGCATAAATACCAGAATCTGGTGAGGCATACCAAGTAGGTTCTCTAATGAACCAATGTTGCAGAACTTCACACTGATCTTCAACATATAGGCCTCTTTAATCAGCAAGCTGTTCAAAGTAGAGTATCAAAAATGGCTTTGCATACATGAAATAAAAGCTTGGAATAAAATGTTGCATCTCAAAAAATTAAATATAGGCAGAAGTTCAGACATGATAATATATAGTGTAATAATAATAGAATCAATGTCATAATGAAGTTATGAAGAATGCTGTCAAATTCAGTTGATGGTTTCTATGTTTCTCTCAATTTACCAAGAACAGTAAACACCTATGGAATTAGTACAAAAGCCATTGGACTTGTTTTATGTGTTAGAAGTTTAAATGGCATTAAATGAGGTCTGAATTAATGGACATTGACACAAATGTATAAATAAGAAACCTTATCAACTGCATACAAGCACAACTTCCATCAAAACAGCATTACTTCTAGGCTTCTATTACTCAAATGTACGTTGAAAATGGTGCTTCTTTAGTGGTTTAAGTTTCTATCAGATCCTGGTGGTTCATTCTCCATGTCTCTCCCCTCACATCAGATCCTGTTGGTTCATTCTCCATGTCTCTCCCCTCACTTAAGATCCTGTTGGTTTATTCTCAAGGTCTCTCTCCTCACTTAAGATCCTGTTGGTTCATCCTTCATGTCTCTTCTTCACATCAGATCCTGTTGGTAAAATCTCCATGTCTCTCCCCTCACATCAGCTCCCGTTGGTTGATTCTCCATGTTTCTCTCCTCACTGAAGATCCTGCTGGTTCATTCTTCATGTCTCTCCCCTCACTGAAGATCCTGTTGGTACATTCTCTATGTCTCTTCTCTCACATCAGATCCTGTTGGTACATTCTCCATGTCTCTCCCCTTCACATCAGATCCTGTTTGTTCATTCTCAATGTCTTTCCCCTTCACATCAGATCCTGTTGGTACATTCTCCATGTCTCTCCCATTCACATCAGATCCTGTTGGTACATTCTCCATGTCTCTCCCTTTCACATCAGATCCTGTTGGTACATTCTCCATGTCTCTCCCCTAACTTAAGATCCTGCTGGTTCATTCTCCATGTCTCTCCCCCCACTTAAGATCATGTTGGTTCATTCTCCATGTCTCTTCCTCTTATCAGATCTTGATGGTACATTCTACTTGTCTCTCCCCTCACATCTGATCCTGTTGGTTTTGTCTCCATGTCTCTCCCCTCACCCACATCAGCTCACGTCTAGACAGTTCAGTATCCACAAAACCAGACAAGTCATTCAACATGACACAGCTTGTGATGACATCAGCACTGTAATATTCAATGATGTCACATTCTGTCTTACTCTCTGTGAGGGACATGTGAATGGACCTGAAAAATGAGAATTTACAGTTAATCCTACAGACCAAAAAGAAAGGCAAACAGTCCTTAGTTTCTTTCACTTGGAATGAACATACAATGGAATTAAATAAAAACACGATTTGAAGATATTCTACCAATACCACTGCCATGACAGAAAAATTACACAATATAATTTGAAAGGAAGCATTATATGTATTTTTGATTGTTACTTTCAGATTAAAGATATATACATGACCTTGTATTATCATACATATATGAAGATACATATAGTCTATTATTTCAAAACAATTTCATGGGTTGATTTCTGTATCCAAGTTGCTTATCTGTTGGATTTATTGTACCCCTAACCTTTTAAATGACCAGGATTAATACTGGAAAATATAAAACCCACACTGTGAACAATCAAACATATCACCAACCTTGTTTCATAGGTTTGCATTCTGTTTCCTGTATCACAATTCTGCTACATTTCTTCCTCTAACCTCTTAAATTCTCAGTAAGGCTCGAAAAAAGAAAAATAGAGATAGAATAAATCATAAGCATTTAATCTGATACATATACAAATTCAATCAAGAAATACATGACTTATAAAAATTCATTAACAAAGACCTATTTCAGGAGTTAATCTAAAAACCATTGTGTTTGCACTGATATCTGCTTTGATTGACTTCCTGAATCCTAAATATAAATAAGAAAATGAGAATTCACAAAATTTAATTGAAAGTAACCGACTGGAACATTTTCATCTGGCAAAGTCTTAGTGCATGCAGGAAAATTAGGAGAACAAAAGTGCAACAAGTGAAAACAAGTGAAACCATTTGAAAGTGACAAATCAGGTACTTTCTTACAGAAACAAAAGTGACAAAATAAAGCAAGAAGTCGTCCAAACACGACAGTACCAACACAGCTGATTAGCAGACAACTTCTGAAGTAGGATATTACAAATACATATTTATTTAACTGGAAAGTAATCATGAACAATTTATACTATCACACAATATTGAAAATAGGAATCAGATTAATTCTACATACCTTGTTTGATATATTTATTACACAAACCTTTTCTAAACTGACCCATATGAGCGATGCTGAATTGCCAAGGTTCATCCTCAGTGAACCTGACAAAAGTGGCTCCTGAAAATAGACATAGCGTGAAATTTAGAAAATTTATTTTTTCACACTGCATCTTTACAAAGTCTATCAATATATAAGTGCCAAATTTTTTTTCAAGGGTGGAATAATGGTCTGGACAGATATCATGTGAACACTCTTAAAATAATAAAAGAATGAGAATTTACAATGAATCCTACAGACTAAAGAAAGGCAATCAGTCCTCTGCTTCTTTCACTTGGAATGAACATACAATGGAATTAAATAAAATTACGATTTGAAAAAAAATCTACCAATGCCAGCGCCAAGACAGAAAAATTACACAATTTAATTTGAAAGGAAGCATTATATGTTTTTTTGATTGTTACTCTCTGATTAAAGATCTATACATGACCTTGTATTATCATACATATATGAAGATACATATAGTCTATTATTTCAAAACAATTTCATGGGTTGATTTCTGTATCCAAGTTGCTTATCTGTTGGATTTATTGTACCCCTAACCTTTTAAATGACCAGGATTAATACTGGAAAATATAAAACCCACACTGTGAACAATCAAACATATCACCAACCTTGTTTCATAGGTTTGCATTCTGTTTCCTGTATCACAATTCTGCTACATTTCTTCCTCTAACCTCTAAAATTCTCAGTATGGCTCGAAAAAAGAAAAAAGAGACAGAATAAATTACAAGCAATTTATCTGATACAGATACAAATTCAATTAAGAAATACATGACTTATAAAAATTCATTAACAAAGACCTATTTCAGGAGTTAATCTAAAAACCACTGTGTTTGCACTGATCTCTGCTTTGATTGACTTCCTGAATTCTAAATATAAATAAGAAAATGAGAATTTACAAAATTTAATTGTAAGTAACCGACTGGAACATTTTCATCTGGCAAAGTCTTAGTGCATGCAGGAAAATTAGGAGAACAAAAGTGCAACAAGTGAAAACAAGTGAAACCATTTGAAAATGACAAATCAGGTACTTACTTACAGAAACAAAAGTGACAAAATAAAGCAAGAAGTCATCCAAACACGACAGTACAACCACAGCTGATTAGCAGACAACCTCTGAAGTAGGATATTACAAATACATATTTATTTAACTGAAAAGGAGTCATGAACAATTTATACTATCACACAATATTGAAAATAGGAAACAGATTAATTCTACATACCTTGTTTGATATACTTATTACACAAACCTTTTCCAAACTGACCCATATGAGCGATGCTGAAATGTCAAGGTTCATCCTCAGTGAACCTGACAAAAGTGGCTCCTGAAAATAGACACTGCGTGAAATTTAGAAAAAAATTTTCCGCACTGCATCTTTACAAAGTCTATCAATATATAAGTGCCAAATTTTTTTTCAAGGGTGGGGTAATAGTCTGGACAGATATCATGTGAAAACTCTTAAAATTGTAAAAGAAGAGTTATGTTTCTTTAATTATAATGCAGTAGCCCCCTTTGAGTAATGGTTAGTACAAGGAGGGTGATGTACGGATGGACAGACAAAGTGGCCTCTAAATACCGACTCTGGAACTGAAACGGATATTTGAAACTGGATATAAGAAAAGCAGTCAAAACTTTCCCGATTCAAGATTTAGGAGACTTAGCAACCAGAAAAGACAGAAACTTTTAAAGAAATAAATGGTTTAATTGTAGTAAATTAGCCAAATTTGACCCCAGGTGCCTAATTTGAAATAACTTGGAAGCCGTCTACTAGACATTGCTGCATACCAAATCTGAAGGCTCAGGGCCTTGTGGTTTTCTCTCTATATACCTATATATCTTAAATTATTTGACCCGCGGGGCAGGGCCTAAGTTGACCCAAGGGGCACAATTTGAACAAAACTTGGAAGGTCTACGAGACAAAGCTACACACCAAATCTTAAGGCTCAGGGCCTTGTGGTTTCAGACAAGAAGACTTTCAAAATTTTCACTATATACGCCTATGTAAAATCAACTGACGCCCCGGCGGGGCTAAATTTGACACCAGGGCTATAATTTGAATACACTTGGTAGAAGTCCACAAGACAATAATACATACCAAATCTTAAGGCTCAGGGCCTTGTGGCTTCAGACAAGAAGACTTTCAAAATGTTCACTATATAAGCCTAAGTAAAATCAACTGACCCCCCGGGCGGGGCAAAATTTGACACCAAGGCTATAATTTGAACAAACTTGGTATTGCAATCTTCATCGTATGGTGCAAATGATAAATCTGATGATAAAATTAAGCAAACACTGGACCAGAAC
Organism: Cyclina sinensis; assembly: GCA_012932295.1. Taxonomy (NCBI): domain Eukaryota; kingdom Metazoa; phylum Mollusca; class Bivalvia; order Venerida; family Veneridae; genus Cyclina; species Cyclina sinensis. Next base: position 33,881,982 of record JAAONU010000001.1, on the reverse strand, counting down.
ATCATGCAAAATCTTAGGCAATTGTTAACAACAAAAAATTGAGATGCTTGTATTATTTAATTACACAAACTTTTAAAGAAATTGGGGGTTTAACAGGATTTAATTAGCCCTTCTTACTACAGTCAAGGACTGAAATTCAAACAGAACATAGCAAAAGCAGTATAAACCATTCTTCAGCATTAAAAAGTACTTATTTAGCAGACAATAAGATCAGGAAAAATTTTCTTACTTCTGATGGGAACACCAATCCAGCCATCAATACAGAAAGTGCAATCTTCATCATAATTATCGTGCAAATGATATATCTGATGATGAAATTAAGCAGCCACTGGACCGGAACATCATGCAGGATTGAAATTCAAATTGACCAGAACAAAAGTAGTATAAATTATTCTTCAGCATTAAAATATCCATATTTAGCAGACAAACAATAAGAAAAGTTAAACTATACATACTACTAATGGGAACACCAATTCAGCCAACAATAACAAAAGTACGTTCATCATCATATTGTGCAAATGAGACATCTGATGATGAAATTAAGCAGCCAAAGGACCAGAACATCATGCAAAATCTTCATTTCAGCCAGTAACATGAAAAACCCTATAAAGAACAGCAACTGTTAATAACAACACAACTGAATTTATATGATAAAGAAGTATGTAAATTTTCTTTCTTAAGGACAAAAATGCACATTTATCACTTGACAAAACATCTGCAAATCTTCATTTAAAATGGTATTATGCAAATATGTGAAAAGAAGGGCAATTCCTAACAATTAAACAAAGACATGCTTATATTTTACCTACATAGAAATATATTTGCCCTTCTTACTACAGTGAAAGATTGCAATAATATTGAAACTGAACATAACAAAAGCAGTATAAACCATTGTTCAGCATTAAAATGTCCATATTCAACAGATAAACAATAAGAAAAGCGAAGATTTACTTACTTCTGATGGGACAACCAATCCAGCCATCAATACAAAAAGCGCAATCATCATCATATTGTGCAAATGAGATATCTTATGATGAAATTAAGCAACAACTGCACCAGAACATCATGCAAAATCTTCATTTCAACCTGTAACATGCAAATCCCTGAAAAGAAAAGCAACTGTTAAAAACAACACGACTGAATTTATATGATAAAGAGCAAGAACAGTTGTTTACCTTTACAACAGACATGCAGAGCAATCCCTTGACCAAAACATCTGCAAATCTTCAGCTGAATTGGTGTTATGAAACTACCCGAGGCATGTTTCGTCAAAGTTGGCTTAGCATAAAAGGAGGAGAAGTCGTTCAAGTTAAATTACTGACGACGCACACCGACGGACGCGAGACAATTAATGATCCCAATAGCTCACCCTTGAGCTGAGATGAGCTAAAAAAAGAAAATAAACTTACTTCTAATGGAAACACCAATATAACCAACAATACCAAAGGTGCAATCTTCATCATATTGTGCAAATGATATATCTGATGAAAAAATCAAGCAACCACTGGATCAGAACATCATGCAAAATCTAAGGCAATTGTTAAAATAAAACATTGAGATGATTGTATTATTTATTTACACAAACCTTTAAAAAATTTGGGGGTGAAATAGTATCAAATTAGCCCTTCTTACTACAGTAAACGATTGAAATTCGAAATGGACATAACAAAAGCAATATAAACCATTCATCAGCATTACAATGTTCATATTAAGCAGACAAACACAAAGAAAATTGAAACTTTTACTTACTTCTGATGGGTTTCACCAATCCAGCCATCAATACCAAAAGTGCAATCCATCATATGGTGCAAATAATACATCTGATGATGAAATTAAGCAGCACTGGACAAGAACGCCACGCAAAATCTTCATTTCAACCAGTAACATGCAAAACCCTTTAAAGAAAAGCAACTTTTAATAATATTACTGTACTTATTTGAAATAGAGTTAAGAACATTTTTTATCTTAAGAATAGATGTGTACAGCAATGACTTGACCAAAACATCTGCAAATCCTCATTTGAAATGGTGTAGTGCAAATACGTCAAAAGAAAGGCAATTATTGCTAACAACAAAACACTGACATGCTTATATTATTTGTTTACACAAACTTATAAACACACTCGGGTCAAACAGATATAAATTATAATTCTTACTACAGTGAAAGATTGCTCAAACATTGAAATTTAACACAACAAAAGCGGATTAACCATTTTTCTGCATTTAAAAATTCATTTTTTTGGCAGACAACCAATAGGAAAAGCGAAATTTAACTTACCTTTAATGGAATCACCAATTCAGCCATCATATACAAAAGTGCAAGCTTCCTCATATGGTACAAATGATAGATCTGATGATGAAAATTAAGCAGCCAGTGTACCAAACAACATGGAAAAAATCTTCATTTCAGCCTGTAACATACAAATCCCTGAAAAGAAAAGCAACTGTTAATATCAACACAACTGAATTCATATGATAAAGAGCAAGAACAGTTGTTTACCTTTAGAACAGAAATGCACAGCAATCACTTGACCAAAACATCTGCAAAACTTCAGCTGAACTGGTGTAATAACACTACCCGAGGCATGTTTCGTCAAAGTTAGCTTAGCGGTAAAGGAGGAGAAGTCGTTCAAGTTAAATTACTGACGACGCACGCGGCACACCTACAGACGCCAGACAATCAATGATCCCAATAGCTCATCCATGAGCTGAGGTGAGCTAAAAAGCGAAAATAAATTTTTACTTCTATTTGGAACACTAATTCAAACAACAATACCAAAAAGCGCAATCTTCATCATATTGTGCAAATGATATATCTGAAGGTAAAATTAAGCAACAACTGCACCAGAACATCATGCAAAATCTTCATTGCAACCAATAACATGCAAATTCCTGTAAAGAAAAGCCACTGTTAATAACAACACGACTGAATTTATATGATAAAGAGCAAGAAGTATTGTTTACCTTTAGGACAGAAATGCAGAGCAATCACTTGACCAAAACATCTGCAAATCTCCAGCTGAATTGGCGTAATGAAACTACTCGAGGCATGTTTCGTCAAAGTTGGCTTAGCAGTAAAGGAGGAGGTCGTTCAAGTTAAATTACTGACGACGCACGACGCACACCGACGGACGCCAGACAATCAATGATCCCAATAGCTCAACCTTGAGCTGAGGGGAGCTTAAAAAGGAAAATGAACTTACTTCTAATGGGAACACTTATTCAAACAACAATACCAAAAAGCGCAATCTTCATCATATGGTGCAAATGATACATCTGATGATAAAACTAAGCAACAACTGGACCAGTACACCATGCAAAATCTTCATTTTACCAATAACATGCAAATTCCTGTAAAGAAAAGCAACTGTTAATAACAACACAACTGAATTTATATGATAAAGAAGCAAGAACAATTGTTTACATTTAGGACAGATATGTACGCACAGCAATCACTTGACCAAAACATCTGCAAATCTTCAGCTGAATTGGTGTAATAAAACTACCCAAGGCTTGTTTCGTCAAAGTTGGCTTAGCGGTAAAGGAGGAGAAGTCGTTCAAGTGAAATTACTGACGACGCACGACGAACACATACGGACACCAGACAATCAATGATCCAAATAGCTCACCCTTGAGCTGAGGTGAGCAAAAAAAAAAGAAAATAAACTTAATTCTAATGGGAACAAAAATTCAACCAACAATACTAAAGGTGCAATCTTCATCACATGATGCAAATGATACTTCTGATGACAAAATTATACAACCACTGGACCAGAACATCATGCAAAATATAAGGCAATTGCTAACGATAAAACAATGACATGCTTGTATTATTTATTTACCTAACTTTTAAAGAAATTGGGGGTGAAAAAGTATCAAATTAGCCCTCCTTACTACAGTAATGGACTGAAATTCGAACTGAACATAAAAAAGCAGTATAAACCATTCTTCATCATTAGAAAGTCCATATTAAGCAGACAAATAATAAGAAAAGCGAAACTTTATTTACTTCTGATGGGAACACCAATCCAGCCACCAATACCAAAGGTGCAGTCTTCATCATACGGTGCAAATGATACATCTGATGATGAAATTAAGCAGCACTGGACAAGAACATCATGCAAAATCTTCATTTCAACCAGTAACATGCAAATCCCTGAAAAGCAAAGCAACTGTCAATTAGAACACAACTGAATTTATATGATAAAGAGCAAGAAGTATTGTTTACCTTAAGGACAGAAATGCATAGCAATCACTTGACCAAAACATCTTCAGATCTTCAGCTGGATTGGTGTTGTGCAAAAACCTGAAAAGAATGGCATCTGCTAACAATTAAACAAAGACATGCTTATATTATTTATTTACGTAAACTTTTAAAGAAACTTGGGTGTGAAAGAGTATTAAATTACCACTTTTTACTATAGTAAAGGATTGAAATTCGAATTGTACATAACAAAAGCAGTATAAACCATTCTTCAGCATTAAAAAGTACACATTTAGCAGGCAAACAATAAGAAAACCAACAATTTACTTACTTCTAATGGGAACACCAATTCAGACATCAATACCAAAAGTGCAATCATCATCATATGTAGCAAATGAGACATCTGTTGATAAAATTAAGCAGTCATTGGACCAGAACATCATGCAAAATCTTCATTTCAACCAGTAGCATGCAATTTCCGGTAAAGAAAAGCAACTGTTATAACATTACAACTGTACTTATATGAAATAAAAAAAAATTATCTTAAGAACATATAATAGCACAGCAATCACTTGACCAAAAACATCTGTAAATCTTCATTTTAACTGCTGTAGTTCAAATACATAAAAAGAAAGGCAACTGCTAACAATAAAACATTGACATGCTTATTTTATTTATTTACACAAACTTATCAAGAAATTCGGGTCACATAGTAATAAATTAGAATTCTTACTACAGTGAAACATTGCAAATACGTAATTAATACAACAAAAGCAGTATTAACCATTTTTCAGCATTTAAAAGTTCATTTTTTTGGTAGACAAACAATAAGAAAACTAACAATTTACTTACTTCTAATGGAATCACTAATTTAGTCATGAATACCAAAAGTGCAATTTTCATCATATGGTGCAAAAGATACATCTGATGATGAAATTAAGCAAACACTGGACCATAACATCATGCAAAATCTTCAATTTAACCAGTAACGTGCAAATCCTTGAAAAGAAAAGCAACTGTTAATAACAACACAACCGAACTTTAATGATACAGAGCAAGAACAGTTGTTTACCTTTAGGACAGAAATGCACAGCAATCACTTGACCAAAACATCTGAAAATTTTCATTTGAATTAATGTAGTGCAAATACCTGAATAGAAAGGCAATTGCTAACAATTAAACAAAGACATGCTTACATTATTTATTTACACAAACTTTAAAATAAGAGTTAATTAGAAATAAATAAGAATTTTTAATTATTTACTTACATAGAAATATATATTTGCACTTCTTACTACAGTGAAAATTGCAAAAATATTGAACTTTAACATAATAAAAGCAGTATTAACCATTCTTCAGCATTAAGATGTCAATTTTTAGTTGACAATAAGAATAGCAAAAATTAACTTACTTCTAATGAGAACACCAATTCGGCCATCAATACGAAAAGTGCAATCTTCATCATATGGTGCAAATGATACATCTGATGATAAAATGAAACAGCCACATGACCAGAACATCATGCAATATCTTCATTTTACCAATAACATGCAAATTCCTGTAAAGAAAAGCAACTGTTAATAACAACACAACTGAATTTATATGACATAGATGCAAGAACAATTTGTTTACCTTAAAAACAGCAATGCACAGCAATTACTTGACCAAAACATCTGCAAATCTTCATTTGTATTGGTGAAATGCAAATACCTGAAGGACGGGAAACTGCTTACAATAATACATATATGCTATAATTTTCCATTTCCCCACTTTTTTTAAATAGAAAATGGGGTTTTTAAAGAAGGAAATTAGCCCAACTTCCTGAAATGAAAGATTGCAATTGAAATTGAAATTCATAAAACAGTTAAATCCATTCTTCAGCATTCAAAAGTTGTAATTTAGTAGACAATCAGAAAAGATAAATGAACTGACTTCTTACGGGAACATCAATTCTGTCATTTTAATCAAAACTGCAAAGATCATCGTCTGGTGCACATGCCACAACTGAATTTAAGCAACCACTGGACCAGAATATTTTGCAAATCTTCATTCCAAGCAACATTATGCAAAAATCACGAGAAAAAGAGGCAAAGACTAATAAACATATATACATAAAATAATTACAAGACAATTTAGGGTTAAGAGGATACAAATTAGTCCTTTTAAATTTACCAAAAGATGGCTTTTGAAACTGAAACTTATAAAAGCAGTGAAAGCTTTCTTCAGAGTTAAAGAGTCCAGAATTTTTTAAAAAACAACCAGACTTGAGAAAAATTCTGACTCACCTTAAAAAGTAACAGTCACTGCATCTCAGCCACCGCAGCCAACACTGCAATCTTCAACAGATTCATTCACTACAACACTGGACCAGAACATCTTAGAAATGTTTTCAACCAGTCGGATGCCAAATTCTGAAAAAAAAACATATACATATTTACGCAAACCTTTGCAGACAAAATGGGAAAGAAGTGATAAATATTTGAAACTAAATGTTTTTAAAACAATCAGAGTTAAAAACTGAGTCTGAATTTAGGATATGAACTAAAAGAAAAAGGACGAAACTTGAACTCACCCTTGACAGAAACTGCATTCCAACTTGCAGTACCATTTTTCACACTGGCTGTTTGATAACATTATGCAATCACTGGGCCAGACCACCTTGCCTTGCAAAGCACAGCATCCTGAAAATCTGTAAAGAATGGCAAATGGAAATAGACTTAATGGTGATTTTGTACTTCTGAAGACATCTGTACATTGAAGACAATATAAAGTTATAAACCAAAATGTTTGGAAATGTCCTTTAATAGAGCAAATAGTCAGCATTGGACGTCTCATGGAAGAATATGAATTACACAGTGAAGCAAGCAAAAATATGACAAACCTTGTTTCATATGGGTTTGCATTCTGTATCCCAAATTACCCATCACCTCCATTTCTTCCCCAAACCTCTAAAATTCTCAGAAACAGAAAGAAATTCAATCAATTAACTAAACTGATACAGATACAAAATCAATCAAGAATTACATGACTGGTAAAAAAAAATTAACAATGATCTATTACAGAAGTTATTCTAAAAACCATTGTGTTTGCACTGATCTCTGCTTTCTCTGACTTCCTGCATTCTGCATTTAACTGAGAATTTACTAAATTTATCTGTAAGTATCTGACTAGAACATTTTCATCTGACAAAGCCTTAGTGTATGCAGGAAGATTAGGGGAAGGAACAAAAGTGCAACAAGTGAAAACAAGTGAGGTGAAAGTCTTTACCATTTGAAAATGACAAATCAGGTACTTACTCACAAAACAAAACCAAAATAAAGCAAGAAGTCATCCAAACAAGACAGTACAACCACAGCTGATTGGTAGACTACTTCTGACGTAGGATTTAACAGACAGTACTAAATGTAAATCAGAAGAATTAATCATGAACCATTAATACAGTGACACAATTATTAAAGAATAGAAAATTATATAATTCTACATACCTTGTTTTAGTTAAGATATACCTATTTAACAGTCATACTTCACATTCTAAATGATGCTCAAAGGTCAATGTTCATCTCCAGTGGACCTGATGATATTGGCACCTGAAAAGAGTGAGACATTGTGTATAGGTAATAAAATTTATGTTTCTCTGCACTGCATCCTTCCTTTATGAGATCTATCCATACATAAGATTGCAACTGGACAGATATTAGTTATTAAATTTAACAAAAAGAATCTTAGTATTTCAAGCACAAAAAATACTAGTAATAAGTTATAACACATATGCAAGTTTTTTTCGATAAATAGTTGTAACTGGATACAAGAAAAGCAGTTAATCTTGCCTTAAAGTTTAAAACTGATTCCAGAATTAGGAGACTAATCACTTGAAAGAAGTAGAACTTGAAGGTACCTAAAGCAGACCAAACTCTTCCCAAATCAACTGTCTCATCACTGGACCAGGTCACCTTGAAAAGCACATCAACCAGAATGAGGCCAAAACCTGAAAACAAAAGCAAAAGCTAACTTACTGTTTATTTTGTATATCTGAACTTTTCTGTTACATCCAAGGTCATACAAACAAAATTTCTTGTAAAAGATAAGAAGTGCAAATATTCACCATGAATATGGTTAAAGAGGGATCAGGAAGTTTCCTTCTGTATCAGCTATTTCAAAAGCAGCACCTTTATATGTAAATCTAATTACACTGTTAACACCTGAACTAAAGTGCATTCACAATTACTTCCCTTGTGTCTTTTAAACTGTATTGTATCAGTATCACGTATTAAATATTTCAGCTGTTGTTTTAATGAAATTACATATTTTATGCAAAAATCAATCCTTATTTCATTAAAGCATAACTGAACATTTTTATTTTTACCATAAGGTTGCCAATTAGAGTCCCACCCAGAAGATCTGCAGCAGACAGCAAGTCAGACCGTTACTCCCAGTTCACTAGTGTGTAAAAGAAGAGATCACTGCACCTGAAATTAGCTACGGAAAATGGAAATCAACAGATGGGCTCTGATTTATTTAAAAGAAAACTGAAAAAAGAGTTTGAAAATTAGTGAAAACAATGCCTACCTTCAAGAGATTTTTCCCTCCAAAACTTAAGGTAGAGCGACTGTAAAAAACTCCCGCCATTTCTTCGAAGATCGGTAAAGATCGATAAATGTCGGCTGTGTTCGGAAGAGTGTTTTAGATAATTTCAGTTTTTAACTCTGAAAATATTTTTTTATATTTCTTACCAAATTCCTTCATATCATAACATTTCCACGGTAAATTCTTAGTTTTATCATAAAATATCAATAAAATATGAAAATAAATGCAACCGGATGTAAAGGTGTCTTGCCTTCAAAATCGAAAGTAGGCACGAATTACCGGTTTTCGCGAGTAAACAGGAAAATGAATCGCGACAAAAGGGTCGTTTTTCCAGACGGATACGGAATGACCATAAGAGGAAACACATTTCTCATGATCATAATTATACTGAGAATGCTGGAAGTGACAAGGAACATAAAAAAAGAAAGACAGTCATTGATTCTTTAGATACTTGATTAACCTTGATATTTATAAGTACGAGTACTTTACCCATTTCCAAATTTACAGAAAGAAAGTTATTGATATTAAATAGTATTATTTTACACCTTATAAAATGTAACAAATGAAATTGGTCTTCCAGCTTGTACCATGTGATCAACTAGTGTAATCATTATTGGATCTAATCTTATCAGTTAGTCTCGTTTTCATTTTCCGAGTCCAAAAAATCCATATCAATCTGTATTGTACTCATTCAAGCCTCGTTTTCATTTTCCGAATCCAAAATATCCATATCAAATCCATATTGTACTCAAAGAAACTCTGCCTGTTGCTATTGTATCAGTTACCTCTTTAGCAAATTCGAGACGCTTTTTAAAGTTCGGTATCCCAAAGTGCCTTATTACCTTGACTGTGAGAGTTTTTTCTTTAATGTGTTTTCTGCTTGAAAAATGGTGGTGTGAAAGAGTTTGTGATACATTGTTGAGCGTAATACTGATTCACTTGGACTCATACATGACTACAAAACCTATTGGACTCGGCTAGCATCTCGTCCAGTATAGGTTTTACAGCTGTGCTTCGTCCAATAGAATTCTGTATTGTACTCAACAGTGTATAATAACCCCATAATATTGTATCTTTATTATGTAAGGAGACCTCTCAATACAGTCTGTAACCTATTGCAATGTTTATCATAGATTTTTCTTTGACTTGGAACTTTGAAAATGAAAGTGTGCACTAAATTTCAACACAACATCTGTCAATTTTAGCCTCTAGTTGCATTCAGTAATATTAGCAGTTTCAAACTGTATTACTCTTTATAGCTAAATTATACTTCTTACATTCATACCAGTCATTTAAACATTAAATGTTTTAAAATTGGTAAGTGAATCCTTCAGTTTTTAAACTTGTAACAAAATAATGGCTAAAATAAGGAGAAAAAAACTGTTTAAAATATGAGTCATACATGTTACATTTACGTAAATTTTCCAAAGACTACATGGTAAAATATTTTTATCTTCTGTATTTAAGCTGGATATAGTTTATCTGTTAAAAATATGTCCTAAATATTAAACTAATAATCATATTTTTAATTTTCTGACTCTTTGTTTTCTCTCAAACCAATTTTTACACTGCTCAGACCATTTGGATTTTTTGCACTCTTCCACAGATTAACAGGTTATGGAAGGTTGTTGTCAACAAAGAAAAATTTATTTTCTCTGTTTTCAAGTTTTGACACCTTTACTGCATCTGTAGAAACCAGTATTGTATAGGTATTTGGAAATTTGGGTGAAATATGGGACTTTGTTATACCCAAGGGTGTCAAATAAACTGAACAAAAGACGAGCTGTGGGGTTGTTTCGAAAAAAGTCGTTTATTTCTCTAAAAAGTATGGAAAGCCAACCTAAAAATTTGCAGGTAGATCAGTGAAATGATGCAGATTATGAAAATAAAATGTAAGATAACATCTGGAAAGGTGCTCATTACAGGTGCGCTACCTTAAATCACTTTTGACATCTCAGGTGCTGCGTATTTTTTAAATCGTCCAATATTCAAAACTACAGAATAGGTATTAATGAATAAATAAAATAAAATATTGTCAGATAAAGCACTTATGTGTGGAGAGATCTAAAGCACATCATTTTACAGGTCAAACCATCTGACGTATTTCAAACATAAAGATCTCCTTGCCTGCACGTAAAATGGTCCTCCGTCACAGTAAAAAATAAAGTAAACTTACTGTCTTCAAAGAGATCCTGAACGCACAGCCCGCCATCAACAGAAACGCTAACAACAGAACATTATCTGGTAATGAAAGAACTCAAACTACTGAAATTGTATTGTGTGCACTACCTTTTTATTCTTTGAGTAAAAAACATGCGCAAAGCGTGAAATCCCTGCTTGTCGATCTCACGTCCGAAGTACTGTCGTAAGTACTTGACTTTTTCCGGATTCTCCGTGCATTAACATTGAATTGAATACCGAAGAATGCCGATGTGTTCCGAACAGCGAGTAATACTGAACATGGCAGTTGAGGCCTTTGTGTGGAAGTAAAAGAAGGGGGCACCACAGGAGAGAACTGTAAAGCACATTTTTTCTTTTCTTTATTTTTAACTTAATACCGACAAAGAAACGACAGCAATTATTACCAGGAAATATGAACTTGCTCAGATCTGAGATTAAAATAAAACAATAATTTGACTTTTTCTTTCATTTTTGTTGAATGATTATAGACGTCTTCTTTTGCTGTCCCAATCTTCCTTAATGAAATGAAATATAATCCTAAAATCCATTTTACGATATTCATCATGTAAGTATTCTACTGTATATGGACTTGAGTATAATGCACTTAGAGTTGGAGTGTCAGTAAAAGACGAATAGATTTAGAACTGGTAAGACCTAGAGAAGCAATGCTCGAGGGGTAATAGCGCCATACTCGCGTTCAGAAAGTCGCTGGTTCGAATCCCACCATGGATGGGGGTGTACAGGGACATTCCGCTTTCCTCACTTTCGGCGCGAGTACTGGTCTTAATCCAGGAATCAGTCATCGAGAGGAATTGATATATGTTGCAAGGACTGGCTTGCCAATCGATATAAAAATAAATAAGTTTAAACAAATGAACAAATTGATAAACTTTTATGCTATATCGATTGTGAATCAGAATGTAGCAGTATGTAATCTTTCTGAATGTCTGTCTCCTAGGTTTCAAACCAACACTTTCAGCTAAGGTTGCGGGAAGGTTTCTGCGACTCTTGCCCGATTCTGGTACAGTCAATCTAGTGTGATATATAACCGTTTTCAGTATCATAGAAGGGTACCATGCACAATTGTACATAAAAACGACCGCTTAAAGTGATCTAAATCGCAATCTAATTTGAAAATATCTTACGAAACCACATCAGTGTACAAAACAATGTATACTGAAATTTACAAAATATAATTCTAATTGATAGGGTCTTTGAGTTTTTAAAGAGAGTCAAGTACCATTGTTTACTGTGGAAAATGAATCTATAAAGGGGCCTAGTTTTCAGAGAATTTTATTGCGTTTAATCGTGAGATTTGGTTATAACCTTGCTTATCGACCATCATAAATCATGAATACATGTAACTTTAATTACCGGAAATCTATTAGAATAAACACAGTCCATTCAATCAACCTGATACCATTTTGTCATTTCGCGAGTAAACTGTTTCACTATGTTAAATGAGATAAGTATTTTACCTGTGATCAGCTGAGCCTTCTCATTAAAATATCCTCTCTTGGAGAAACTAGTTATTTCCCCGTTGGCAATGGATTAAAAACACTGTTATGCATGTAAATTTTCTCTTCAAATCTCGTTTACTAGGTTAACAAGACAGTTAATTGCTGAAAGTAACCTTGTTTCAAACTCAACCCAACCACCTCAGGTGTAGACCAGTTGTGTTGTGCATCTGTCGTAGACCCGAAACCCAGCCGTGGTAAGAGGTGCGGCTTTTATAAAAACTAAGCATGTAAAAGAATTACTTGTATTATCTAAAAAGTAATTGGCGCAATGATAAGGGGTGACTTCCGTTGCAGTGTAGCAGAAACGAAGAAAAAATGGTGTCTGCTTATTATTACGCTGTTTGGAATATTATCTGTGCTAAAACAAGCCAATTTCAACATAAAAGAAAATATTGTTTCAAGCTATTTTTCTACGACCATTGGTCAGTAACATCCCTTGTAATTAAAAGGGACTAATTGTGGTCAATGATAACGCACAGAATTTGTAATTTAGGGGCCGTGAGTTCGATCCTAGGCTCCTCCACTAACGATACTTGTTGTCTTTAGATTGTGAAAAAACAGGATTTCATGTATCAATATTGGTGCTAATCAGCGAGTTTGGAATGTAAAGCTTTTCGCCTTTTGTACTATCTCACATGAGCTCAAGTGACTCAGCTCTTCTGTTGACACTGGAAAACCTGTAACTGAGGAGAAATAAAATCAAACAGACTAACAAGCACAGTTATGATAACTTGTAGGGTGTCTGAGTGAAAAAAAGGGTCTTCATGTTTGTTAGTTTTTCTGATGCTGCTGTTCGGTATGCTGTTCTGCTTCTTCTATTATTAAAGTGTTAAACTTGTATAGCTCAATTCAACTCAGATTCAATACAAAGGAGTTGGTTTTTCGATGTACATCTTTCTACCGGCCCCACACAACACCAACAACGTGCTATTTATGTCAGTCTGAGACCTCGTTTTTAAATTTATGCACTGATTAAAGGGAGGTAACACATTTCATTAATATGATAATTATTCTGACAAGATCTTCAGATTTGCGTTTCTTCGTTGTTTGAAATCATCCACAAGCGAGGGCAATGTCCCTTGCTTCGTTGTTGTAACGTTGTCTGTAGTTTGCAGTTTAGCCGCTTACAGTATCGTGAAGAAGTGCAGTAACCAGGACGTATTGACCATGGTGTGCATCCCGCGATATAACTGTCACATTCTGCCATCTACAGTTTTGCCAGCATATTAGCATCGAGCTATATTAGGACGTTTTACTTTTTGTCGTGTAGACCTAAGCGTTTCATGGCAGAAAAGCTCATTTTTGCGAAATGCAGATTGTTAGTCATATGAGTTACTCCGCACAAAAATCCATTTACGAATGTTTAGATTTCATTTCAAGTTATATTTAAGTAACAGGATTTCAAAATAATACGACAGTCACAGAACAGACTGACATGTAGAAAACATGTTTGTTGAACGTATGTTATGATTTTTATTTATAACATTTACATCGCCGATCGTCCAATCATCGCATTATATGATAGAAAACCGTATCTTTAAACCTTTTGACACCGCTAAAGATATTTTATTTTTAACTGGCTAGATATCAAACAGAGATGCCACAAAATAGAAGTATGATATGAAACGAACATTAATATATAAGAATTATATTTAATTTTTTTTACATTTATTCTTCCAGTTGTCAACGTGATATTACCAGTAGTAGAAAAACAACCGAGAATTATGTAGGGAGATAAATATATGACATAGGGGAATATGGACTCATATTGGACGTATGAAGAGTTACCATCTGTGGTCCACTGTGTCGCTCCGTGGATAAACAGGATACTTCCATTTTTTTCAAAACAAATCGAATAAATTATTGAATTTGCCTGTAGTTCGCCTGTATACATGAATCTTCTCCTAGTTTGCAAATATTGGTTCATTTAACAAGTGTCTTTTTATTTTATTTTCTGTTGCATTTGATCAAAGTTAACAAAGATCATAACGTTGATATCTGATTAACAGTTACCGCTTACGTTGAACTAAGATGGCAAAACGGAAGTATACTTAAAGTGCTTGATAAGACATAAAATGAACACTTGGGACCCATCAGCTCACTTTATTTTGTATATTCCATTCGTCACACTACACAAATTTGCATTGACAAAATTATAAACACATTAAAACCAAGGCGTATCTTTGTCTCCAAGTATATTTGTGCGGATTCTTTTGCATAACGTATCCTCGTATCTGTACGATCTGGACCTGTAGGCCTCTCTAGCTTGTTTGTCTATAGGTTGCCACTTAGAAGACGGTTGCAGTAACGTTCTAACTCTCTGAAATACAAAATACGATTAAAGTTTGAAAACTTAATTTTATTTGAGCAAATGCAGAGCAAATTTAACGTAGAATACCTTGTTTCTAGACTTAGAGAGAGTTGTAGCAAGCTGTGAACCTATGTTACGGTCTAATACATGCCCTCCTAAAATTGTATAGATACCACCTCTGACAACTGCGTCAGGGAATCGATTCTTTGGCTCAGTGGTTAGAGTGTTAGCCTTCGATGCGCTAAGATCGGAGTTCGAATACCACTCTGGGTTGTGTATTCTAAGATGCATTGCATCTTTCTGTTACGGACTTGCTTGTTCGTAAGACCTATAGATACTACATCACAAAACTTCAAGATCGTAGGTTTACGAACTTTCTACAAAATTATGACGTAGCATCACGTGGTTAACTACTTCTTTGTAGGTTGGCTACAATAGATCTTATGAAATTCTCCTTTTATGTAAACGTAGGTTTTGAATGACTTATAGAATAAATAAATACTTTGCTATTAGGAATGTGGCTATCTATAATGGTTATTACCGTCATTGAGAGGATATCGTTTTTACCTGAATTATTGAGCCTTCTGCTTTCCATACCTCCTTAATCATAATGCCGACCACAGGAACAAAAGGTATCATTGACATCATCATACCAATAGCAATAGCATACGGTTTGTATTCATATTCGTCACCGTAGTTAGGCTTCGAGTAAGTGATAATGATAACAATGCATGTTGTCTGTAAAAAAATGGTATCGATAGACAGACACTATTATTACTGTAAAATTTATTTTAGTGTAAAAAGGTATGAGATATTCAAGAGTCACTGTGTTTGTTTGTTTTCTGACAATCATGCTATTTTTCGGGCAATGTAACCAAAACAAATATAGTTTATATTACTATAAACACTGAGAGGGTAGAACTGGTTAGATTTGCAAACAGATACAAATTCACGAACCTATTCTTCTTTGCTTTTTATCAAAATATATTCTTTGTACAACTGTGAATGTTGTCGATATCATTATAATCAGAATATGTGTGAAAATTGTGGGAATTTATAAATATAAATTACCGAGAGAAAGCCTGTCATTATTACACACCAGCAGATTCGTAAAAACTTTGACACTTTACGCCCGGTCATGAGAGCAATGTCTTCCGCAAACCTGTCCGCACCTGCAAACATCCATTTAAAATCTGGTAGCTTACTCAATTTTCTATTAAGTCCGTAGTTGTATCTTTATTCAACTAAGATGTTTAAAAGACCAGCAATAACCTTGGAACACACTATTATTTAAATCTAGAATAGGTCATTAAATGTAGAATGGTAGGTACAAGCTGTAATTTCACTTCTCAGTCCATTGTTACGCACTTTAACCAGCGTATCCGTATAATAGGAATAGAGGAGTTGATGCACTGCATCAGCTCCTCATTATACGATCTATAGAGATCATAGGCCAGAGCAGTTGATGCACTGCATCAACTCCTGTGTCTAAAAATAGATACTTTGTACGCTAGTCTCATTATACACTCTATAGCCAGAGCAGTTGATGCACTGCATCAACTACTCTATTCAGTGTATTTATATAGTACGACGAGCATTTCAACCATTCTATTCCGTGTGTCTATATATACATACATAACAGAGGAGTTGATGCACTGCATCAACTACTCTGTGGTCAATGTATATAGACTAACAGGACTAGAGGTGCTAATGGCAAGAGGGGTACTTTCTTGGTTTTTGGTTATCTATACCTGTCTGTCGATGAATTTGAAATTGTGAATGTCTGACAGACTCGCCTGAAGCACAACGACCCACTGCGCACCCAAGGCACTGTGTCACGTATATAATGCGACGGGCACTCGAGATTGCGGAGCCTTGCCCGGCAAACATTCACATTTCCAAATTGTCATAGCCTGAAAAGACGAGGCGTTTCCCTTCATGCCATCATTCAGGCACTTCTGGCGTGAAGAGTTGGACTAGCGTCAACCTACATACCTCGCCCGCTCGACAACAGGTTAATTTTATTTTATTTTTCTTTACATGTCCTTTGAAAGTGTTCAACATTAACAATAAAAATAATAAATGCAAACGTTCAAGGGCGGATGAAATAAATGAAATGCTTACGATGGAATTCTGCGTCTTCTCTTTAATTCATTTTTTCACTTTTCAATAACAAAGCAAAAACAGTAACAGTCTACATATATCACCATTACAATAGGATTTCTTGAATGAGTCGAACTAATATGTATACAAAATGTTTACAGGCGTCACACTCTTTACACCACAATAACTTAATTCTGTTATAACTATACTGAAATGCAGCGTTTCCCAATAATTCTGCCATTAATGTAGTTTCAATAAAATGGCAAAATCGATTAAACTGCGAAGAAAAAAATTTATTCGATGTAAACAAATTTGGAAAATGTTTGTAAATACAAACACGAGGGCCATGATGGCCCTGGATCGCTCACCTGAATACACTGATTGTGTCTTTGCTGTTCAGGAAACATAAGAAGCAGTATTACATTTACTACTTAGAAGCTTTATAGGTACAAACCAAATATCTAAATCATCAGTCAATAAATAAAGGTTCTATGACAGAAAGTAGCTAGGACTTCGACCAGTGACCTCAAACGCCACCTAAGAGTAGAGGTCTAATAAACCTACATACCAGTTATCAAAGATATTAGTCTATAAATGAAGGGTCTATGGAGTAGAGTAGGTAAATCAGTTTTAAGCCTCAGTAGCATATACCCCACTTTAATGGAAGGGGTTCATGCAAGGTGTCTATATAGCAAATATTAAAAATATTCTGAATATCTTCTCAGCATAACCTCTAAGGTTTCAGACAAAAAGATTTTCAAATATTTAATATTTCACACTAATAGGATCCCTGGGGTGGGGCCAATTTTGACCAAGGGGAATTATTCGAATAAATTTGGCAGAGGACTAGTAGACGATTTTTTAAAATCTTTCTATATAAGCCTATGTAAAATCAGGTGACCCTGGGCAAGAGCTAATAATGACCACAAGGGCATAATTTGAACTATCGTGGTATAGGATCTCAAGGTGACGCTCCATGGAAAATATCTTAGGTCAATAGCTTACGGTACCTCGCAAGATTTACAGATATCGAATATTTAACAAAAATAGGACCCCCGGGATTTGTCCAATTTCGTCTCCAGGGACATACTTTGAACAAACTTGGTAGAGGTCTTCTAGACTATACAACATAAAAAATATTTTAGCTTTAAAGCGTATGGTTTCAGACGTGAAGATTTTCAAAGATTTTACAACAATAAGCACCCAAAGCGAGGCAAATTTTGACCCCAGGGACATTGCTTGAATAAACTTGTTAGAGGTGCACGTTAGAAGTTTTTACTTTCTTTCTCATAGTGATAGAATCATTCTAAGTGCCAAAGTATGTTATTTGAAATCTCCTTTTACAAAAAGTGCAATATTGAAAAAACAAAAACAAAATTAAAATATTCACAAAACATTCTTTTTTTTAACGTGAAAAAGCCACTGTACTTAGTTATTGCTATGTGGTAAATGATTTTACTCCTTAGTACAAATATGAAAAATAAGTACATGTACATTTACAGTGTAACATGGAAATTAACTATTTCAACAGAAACTGATCATGGTGTACTTAAAAATGTTCCATTACAATTGCTTAAAAAGTTCCAGAACCAATTGTCTACATGACTGAAATAACCAAACTGATACTGGTCAAAGTGTGTCGACATGATGAATAAAATTCACATATCTATGACAATTGACTGAGAAATGGAAAGCCACTTGTCAGCTATGCCCTTGATTAACTGCAATATCTAATTTGTGAACACCCATTACATGTAACATCAAGATGTATTATCTCCTATATCTAAACCTATGGTGGAACATTTGTCAACAATAATGAACATAAACACTGCCCTCTTAAATGTTGTTATTGATTTATCACATAATTTGAAAAATATTGAAATTCAGTTACATATTATTGCATTTTTCATACCAATAAATCTGATTCATTTTACAGAACTTATTTGTCTGCTTAAACTGGCATATCAAGATTTCTTCAAACGAATTTCTAAAAGTTCAGTGCAGATATTGTCATGTACAAATAAGTTGCCTCCGATATCAATAAGTATGATGAATAACTGAAACATAGGTCGCTTAAAATAAACATGAATTTAAACCTGTGAAATGCTTCTTCATTAGCAACAAACTACTGACACAAACTTAAAATCTTTAAATTTTCTTCAGGTGAAATGACTATTAAGTCAGAGGCATGTTCATGTACTTTATGGATAACTGATTCCTTAAAAACAATGGCTCGTTGCCCTGGTATCAAACTGTATTGCAGTTCTTTCTTTCCGCAGCGATCATAGTACAGTCCTTCTATGACCTGTGAACCTGTGTCAAAATGATTCCCCCAGTCATCATTAATGGGTCTTAACAATGTCCTTTGTGGCTTTGTCACCTGTATGACAGAAGAAACTTTGATGGGACACAATAGTTAGTAAATATACGTAATCAACGTACCTGTGTTACTAAATAAATTTTGTTTTAAAATTTATGAAAAGAATGAATGTTAAAAGTAATAAAAACTAATTGTATGAAAGAGCTAAAATCATTCGTAATATAGTAGTTACTATATTTTATCTGTAAATGAATTATTGGCAGAATTCGGATATTTTGCAATTAAATGATTGGATTGATACAACATAGGTAATGCAAGAAGCCAAATGTCAAATTTTTTTTCATGGTTAAAATGTGAGGTCATGCACAATATTTTTTCCTCTCAAGTTGACAAAATTTACATTTATTAAAATGCCATATTAAATTAAGTCACTGTCTGATGCTGCCATTTACACCCCCAAATGTATAGTATGGATTCTTTCAATATGCTTCTCTTTCTTTTTTGAGTTTATAAAAAAAAAACAATTAAAAATCATTTTAATAGAGTCACTTTAAGCAATCATTGTAATTTGACATAAAATGATTGTACCTTCAGAATGTAGTAGTTGTTATCTATGTCATCAGTGTAGACGGCAATAACATTACCTTTTGTCACTGAGATTTGTTGAACCTGTAATTAAACGTCAAAGTACTAAATACGACTAATGCACATTTAAAACAAACCTGTCAGGTCTCTCTTCTCACACTGTATTTCCTTTTTGTATCCTGTTTCATTTTCAACTTATTCTCAAGCTAAACCTGACTTTTTTATATTGGTGGCAACCATACACTAGCAGATGTAAGAAATAATGATCAGAGAGCTTAACAATTTTTATGACCCTAACATAAAATGGGGAGGGGGAATAAGGTTTTATCCCATTCCATGTGTGTGCATTAAAAAGAAGTGATAACTTTGTGTCCAATCTATATCTTCTGCATGCATGGCAAGATTTCAAAATAAATGAGTTTACATGAGCACAATAATTAGACAGTGTGTTGTGTTAAGACCCAGGTCACGTATCTAAGTTCAATATCACAGCAGGGGATTGAACTTTCTGTGTTTTTGTCATACAGTCTTAAATGTAGTTGGAGATCATGTCTGATGCATGTATGCTTTGATTTCAAAATAAATTGGTACACATGACCACATTAAGGAGACAATGATCCACGTCCAACACCCAAGGTCAAAGGTTAAGGTAACATCTGGGGATTAAACTTTGTACATTTCTCTAGAATCAAAACCCATTAAATTACTATCATGATTATCTTTTCAGTACTTATTACGTTCATATTTGGTCAAAATTCAATAAAATCCATCTTAGTATTGCCTTTTAACTTAAATATATACACCATAAAAATGATAACGCTAATATTTGCCAATATAAAGCCCATGTCTAATTATTTATTGAAACTATAGATTTTTAACAAACATAGCATGCAAATATTAAATGATAATCAGCAATATGTTTGAACTGAAATGATCTTAAAGAATTAACTTACTTTACTGCTAGATTGCTCTGTTACTGGCCTTGGCACACTTCTGCCTTTTGTTCTTTTGCTACCAATCATAACCTGTTGAAAATAAGCACTCAGCTGAATCAAAATACATTTTATGCACTTTTACCAAAATATTAACTAACTCAGTAATCGATTTTCTCATTTTAACTGCACTGGATACACCTAATTAGACTTTTCCATATGATTTTACTGACAACTTTGTAAAAGAGCCTTAAACATGCTTTGACCTGTACAGAGCAAAATTAGAGTTATCACTAAATGTGATTAATACCCCTGCAAGACTGCTTCGGAACTGAGGAAGTTATAAGTAACAGAAGACTTTGTAAAAGAATTGAATTAGAGTTATGGTTGTTAGCAATTTAAGATAGTTGTGGTTCTTGTACATTGCACTTCCTGTCATTCTGCCTGACCATGTATGAAGTTGCACTGAATTCCAACTATTAGTTTTCAAGTTATGCTCCGGGCAGGGAAATTGCAACAAAGCGACCGACCACCCACCCGACCAACCACCGTGTGACTCCTATTTAACCCCACAAACTTTGTTTCGGGTGTATAATGATAGTAATTGTCTTTATTTATCTGGTGGTTAGAGAGGAATAAACACCTGAGGTATTGGATCATTAATGGTGTCAAATCCATCAAGAACCTCTGCTTGTTCAGTAATATCTTCCTGGGTACTTTGATTACTCTTCGTCTTTAAATCAGGTATTATCTGGTGGCCTTCTTCTCTTTCAATTAAATCTGTTATACACATAATTAACAGAAAAAAAGAAAAATTAGTGTGCATCACATTTTGCAGAACATAGTCTAGTCATTTACTTTAATCTTCTGGTTTACAGGTATTAGCTTGAGTAACAAGCATATTTAGCTGTCATGTTATCGGTGTTAAAGCTGCTTGTATCATTATTAAAAATGTCTTTTAAAAATAATCAAATTAATAAGATTTGAATTTACCATCTTCTCTGAGGTTGTTGAAAAACTGCTCCCATGATAAAGACAAATCACTTCGTTTCAAGAATCTGAAAGTTTATTTTTAGCAGAACTTTACTCAGAATCAATACTCTACTCTAATCATTATGTGGTAAATATTCAGTAGAAATACAACATAATAACTATTGAACATTTAGCTTTTTGTTACAATACTGCTCAATATATGCTATGATTCTAACTGAAATTGAAAATTATATGCGTAAAAATAATCAAAAACCTGAATTAAAGTATTCACATTTTATTATATGCAATTTTTCATTCTATCAAACTGCTACATGTTAGAGTTTGAAAGTTAAAATCATGTAGCCCACGCTGGTTTGAAGCAATGTATTAGGGTCTCTGATTTATTCTTAGAGCTTTACATTGTTAGGCAATGGAGTTTTTGAGTTTAAAATTTACCTTGTCAAAGTGCCAATATCTTGTTGCACTTTTTCGTCAATTCTGGAGCTGTCTGGCTTGATCTCATATACCCCCCTATTAATGTCCATATTTTCTGTCAACAAAGTGCCCTGCACAGTTTGCCATACCTGAAGTGATTGTTCAGTTAATGATGAATTGCTATACCTTGTAATAATAAATGGTGCTGATATTTTGTTTATAATTAGATTACAACTTCATTGGAAACAACTTATCTTAGTAACTGAGTGAAATAGATTTAATTGTGATTTAACTTTAATATTGATTTTCTATCTTTAAGACATGCCTTAAATCAGAGCAATTTTAAACTAGCAGAAAAAATTTCCTTATATTCAAATTAGACCCTTTTGTAAACTGCAGTATATCTGAGATGCAGTTGTTACCTTATCAGTTGACCACTTTTTGAAGCTTATAGTTGTCATGCCATTGATCTTCTTAATTCTAAAAACATGTGGCTTTGAATGATTTTTCAATGGATTAATACTGAGCCACTCTTGAATATTGTATACCATGTTTGTCATTAATGCTGAAAACAGAAAATTAAAGTCACAACAAGACCTGTCGAGGGACAGCAAGCTCCACTTTTCTCAGTGCTGGATAATAAATCCTAAGCTAAGTGAAACAAGAGGCTCAAGTGGAAAAATATGTCTAAGTGGTGGTGGGCAGGTACCTACTCATGTAAGAATGAAAGACATTTTTAGGGGGTCCCATGCATTGGAAGTATCTACTCATCCCATGTTAGTAAATATTTGAGTTCTATGCTTTGTGTTTTCCTGGAAGTTTTGCCCTTCAGAAATGTTGATAGTGATCAAGTATTCTGCATTTGAAGTAAATAGCTTTGATACTTTCTGAGAAATGGACATTAGGAAAAAGGTAAATCAATGCTGATGAGATAATCATGATAATAGCTCCACTTTTTTTCTTCCAAAACTAGAGCTATTTAAAGATGAAGTTTGAGATTTTCTGCCTTTTATTAATGAATGACTTAGCTCAAGATATTACATAAATCACAACGAAATATTTCATTTCCTATGTAGTTGAAAAGAGTTGACATTTACAGTTCTGTTACGGTTACTAATGATCAATATAGGCCTCAGTTTAAGTTCAACTCTTAGGTTAAATACATCGAGCAAAAAGAAACAGGCAATCATGTTCTCAAAACAATTGTTAAAACTTTTATAAAGTACCTGTTGGCTTTGGTTTAAAACAATTTTCAAATCCACATAATAATTCATCCATGGTAAATACTTCATTTTTCCTCAACCAAACTGAGAATCTGAAAGCATACATAATTTACTACTGGCTGATTTAAATGTGCAATTAAAAAAATTAACGTTAAAATATATTTTCGTGGTAAAAGATCAACTGTAGTTAATTTTTAAAAACCGGCATCACCTGACATTGTTTTGATGCAAACAGAAATGCTGTTCTGATACACACCAAATTCTGGTTGTCTTACACTATTGAACTGAATGTGGTGATGTTATTAGTCATTTTAAAAATAGGTAAATGTAAATGTATTTATTAAAAATAGTATGGTAATTTTGATAACATGTTCACCACTTGTTTATAACTATGTCATGAATGTACATTTTTAAATACCTTGAAAAAAGTTGGTCAATATCCTCATGGGTGTGCCCTACCATTAAAAATGACACCTTGACCTTCCTGAACACTTCTCCTTCAACAAGGGCAGCAAGGAAACCCAGCAAAAATCTGCATATTATGTAATTACCAATATGTTATTAATTATACACATTAAATGAAATGCCAAACACTTTAAACGACTACAACAGTGTAATTAGTTCCAACAGTTATCTTCCTTACACATGAGTAAATATTCTTCCTCAATAAATAATCAGTTATTATAATCCATGCTGAAGTTCCAACACTGTAATCGGTTTACAAGGTTTTAATTAAATTAATTAACATAAGATATCTCACACTGAAATGAATGGACTCAGAAGCCAGAGTTTTTACGACAGAAATCCATGAAATAAATGTGTCACCTGACTGCAATGCCGGTTAATTTGATATAATATATAATATAAGATATAATCAATTTTTAAGACGAACAACTCAGATATATTAATAAATGTGCATGACAAATTCTGTCCATTGCACTGAATTCCTTTAAGAATTATTCATGTCATTAAAAATATACCAACCTATTTTTATTAGCTCCAGGACAATTGTCTAATTGCAAGTAGAGTGTTGGTGGCAACATGGTAAGCATGGACAAAACATGTACTAATACAGAAATAGTGTAACTACTGCCGTGTCCCCAACGAAATGGATCAAAAAATCCATATGATCCTATACCATGGCATATAACTCCTGTTAGGTTAATCCTAAGCATGAATAGGTTTGCTAGAGACTTGGGAATTGTTAATAGATGTGGTACAGAGGTCTTGTCCTGGTCCATACCATCAATAATAATTGATAAGTATTTTGCTGGTGCTGTCTTAGCTTTGGATATGTGTTTGTAATATTTCTTCCTCTCCATTCTGAAAATAGTGAAAATTTATTTCTCAAAAAATATTGACATGACAGCAATTGTTCAAATTTCAAATATTTTTTCAGTGTTAAGTATGTATAAACACTAGACCTAAAGATATTCCTAATGAATAGGATTGGATAAAGTGATACATATAAAATCCCCTAAGTTCATTTCAAAATTTCTTGTATAAATTTAGGTTTAAAAGTATAATTTTTTTTATGAAAATAGTATTAAACATTAGTTTCTGAAAATAATTACGTTTGTTGCTGTAGATGCATTTCTCTGTATTGGTGCAGGACTTGCTTTTCTGATTTTGAGTGACACTGCTCTAGCCTTCGGGCTATCTTTACACAAGTGTCACAAATGGAAAACCTTGTTGTCTGAAACAATTAAGAACAGCATGTTAGCCTGGTTTATAAAATATTGTATTGCAATCATAAAAAATCAAAATTTCAAGATATAT